>OX465566.1:18789301-20279602 GCA_950022955.1 Xestia ashworthii
TACCGCTCACGTGACAAATGAGACGTAAACTTGGCTAAATTGTAAATTTATGCTGATGACTAGTTGTTTGTCCCTGAAAAATGGTTCTTATGGCCTACTAACTTATTCCCGCGTCTTTGCCTGCTTGGAGTTCGATAATAGGGTAGACGATAGAAAAAACTAAGTCCGTCGAATAGATTAGCAAAATATATTGGACACATATTTTTTCACGTAAAAAAAGAATTGAAGACATAACAGTGCGACGAAAAATCGTGTGACGTCACATTTTGATACATTTTCTACCGGAAAATGACGTCACTTTCTGGTAAAAAATGTGCGTGACGTCGATTTTACAACATTTTTTATTTATTTGATAGAACAGAAAACACGTATCCAATATTCTTCGATAATCTGACTTTTAGTCAGCCGTCATCCCTATATTGTCCCACGGGATCAGACTACTGGGATAAGAAGTATCCTATATGTTTATCCCGGTTATTAAATAATTTGTGTGCTAAACATCCAAATCCGTTAGTGGTTTTTGCGTGAATGAGTAACAGACATCCATTCTCACAAACTTTTGCATTTGTAGTATTAGTAAGATCTGCGGTAGTGCTTGTGTTTTAAGGTGTGTTATTATCTTTTTACTTAAGTATAGGTACTAATAAATGAGCAATATTTGTATATGTACTGTAAAATTGTAAAACCCGTTACATTTGTGAGATTGTAAACTCTCGAAAGATTGTCAACCGAACATACTCCTTACTTTAACGCATTATTTTTCGGTAGATTATAATTCATCGAAGTGAAACCATAAACTTGTGAAATGCATGCGATGGAAGTATCTCTCCCCCCGTAGTCGGGACTTGAAGCACCACTTTAAAAATAGGTTAGTTAGGTTCCTTTAAAACCTGCAGACAGAATTAGGACGTACTAGCTGACCCACGCAACTCCGTCTGCGTCACATAAAACAGAAAAAGCTCACAAAAGGAATAAATACTCCCCATTTTTCAACAATTGTCATTTATGCTCCGCTCCTATTGGTTGTAGCGTGATGTTATATAGCCTGTAACCTTCCTCGATAAATGGACTATCGAAAACAAAAAGATTTGTTCAATTTCAATCAATAGTTCCTGAGATTTGCGTGTTCAAACAAACAAACAAAACCACCAGCTTTATAATAATTATTATAATAAAAAGTGGTATAGATTTAAAGTAAAGTTTTTTAAGATCTTAAAAACTAGTACTTATTTAAAAAAAAAAACTTGGTTGGAACTTTGACCTCCAATATTTCCTTAGCTTTGATGTTCCCAGGTATGGTCCAGAACAAAAAAATGATCGCTATGAAGGGGGGAACAAGTGCCTTTTACACCCTTTATGTCAGGGTATTATGACGATAAATTCAAACAACACACCGTGATTGTTGAAAAACCTTCAATAAGAATGACCAACTTCATCTATTTCATTTAAAAACATCACAAGGCTATTTCCCATACGATATTGTAATGGCGGCAAAACTTTCTTTTCCCTAGTATTAGGTCGAGCACGTTCCGAAGTTTGGCAAACTTGAAGATTAATGATCGGTAAATAAACCTCCGCGGAGGATCCTGCAGAAATATTATATTAGGCGGGATATAGTTTTTGTGCGTACATATGTCACCGTAAAATTGTCAAACACGTTAGATTGTCTCTCTAGCGAAGTTGTAAACTCTCGAAATATTGTCAACTGAACATACGGAAGTATCTCTGCCCCCGTAATCGGGACTTGGGGCACCCCCACGTTAGGTTAGTTAGGTTCCTTTAAACCCTGCACTCTTAAATAGTGTATATAAAGGGGTACGTATCATAATCCCGAATTTTAAAAGCCCGAATTTTAAAATACCGATGGACGAAATCCCGAAAATTGAAACGCCGAATGGTTGTTTGACCGAAAGTTTAAAATCCCGAAAGTACACTTGCCCGAAACTTTAAAATCCCGAAGTTTATAAACCCTAAGTTTAAAATCCCGAAGTTTAAAATCCCGGTGTTCAAATACCCGAAAGTTCATTAGCCCGACAGTTTAAAATCCCGAAGTTTAAAATCCCGAAATTCGAAATCCCGAAATTGTCACCTTTTCCGAGAAAAACGATTTTTTGTAAACCTAACGTAAAAACACTTAAAAGTTGCCTAGCAAGCATGCAGCAAGCATACAGCAAGCATGCAGCAAGCATGCAGCAAGCATGCAGCAATCATGCAGCAAGCATGCAGCAAGCACGCAGCAGGCATGCAGCAGGCATGCAGCAAGCATACAGCAAGCATGCAGCAAGCATGCAGCAAGCATGCAGCAGGCACGGTTTCTGTCACGGCTCCGGCTTAAATTAAACTCTAGGTGTAGGGCAGAAAAGACTACGTGGAGTCGGTTCTGCAGCGATTCATTTGTGTCACAAAATTTGTGCTTATATATGTCACCGTAAAATTTTCAAACACGTTATATTACAATATAACGTGTTACTCTCTAGCGATATTGTAAACTCTCGAATTATTGTCAACTGAACATACGGAAGTATCTATGCCCCCATAATCGGGACTTGGGGCACCCCCCCGTTAGGTTAGTTAGGTTCCCTTTAAACCCTGCACTCGGAAATAGGGGCCCCGCGAAGCGGGGCTCCGTTGACTAAGCTTTTTAGGGGCATATAATACGGCTATTAAATAAAAGTTTTTGTCCATTTGGGATTTCGTCCATTCGGGATTTCATCCATCGGTATTTCGTTCATTCGGGATTTCGTCGATTCGGGATTTCATCCATCGGTATTTCATCCATCGATATTTCGTCCATTCGGGATTTCGTCCATTCGGTATTTCGTCCATTAGGGATTTCGTCCTTTCGGGCATTTGAACATAGGTATTTTGTGTTTCGATATAACGACTATCGGTATTTAAAACTTTCGGTATTTTGAATTTCGATGTTTTGGACGTCGGTATTTCAATCATAGGTATTATGAACTTTCGGGATTATGATACGTACCCATATAAAGTGTTTTAAGGTTAGCTTATATTAATCGGTATTTCTCAGGAATGGTACATTATCTTTTCATGAGATTGGTACCATTGGTCATGGGGCACCCTTCCTTCCCTCCCTCTCCTCCACACCGCGTAAGTTGACTACCATCGCATGCATTTCACGAAAAATGATGCGTTTTATTGTAAGCAGTATGTTCGTTTGACAATATTTCGAGAGTTTACAAGCTCTCTAGTTATTTTACAATCTAACGTGTTTGACAATTTTACGGTGACACATATATAACAAACAGACTATAAATATGGATTATCTTATTACAAAGTTATAAATAACATAATATAACGCCTGTCATTCCCGAAGGATTAGACACAGATAAACCTTATTTTTTTATTTTCGGATGAGAAATCATCAAATGACTCCTCCCGCTCCGCCCAGAGTGGAGTGTCAGACTTTTACTGACTAAAACCCATACATGTTCCTTCCTCGCCCTTTATGTTCCGGAGCCACGGTATCTCTTTCGAACAGACCCGCCACCCCGACAGGCTTCGGCTCTTGCGGGCCCCTTCCTTTTTGCTGACATCTCTTTGTGGCGCGTGTGGAACACGAACGCGCCGTCCGTCGACACGGCCTGTCCTCATAAGATGGACAAACGGCGAGCTAGTCCACAGGCCTGCGCCTACAGGGTAAATCTAAGGACTGAATTTCTGTCACGCCAACGGTCGGTCGCGCACGGTGGGTCGCGTGTGTTATACACCATACTGCGACGCTGACGTCAGCGGCGCATTTTTGCTACTGTTTTCCTCGCCGACGTATGACAGGAATTCAGGCCTAATAGTACATCCACATTCCGCCAGTTATGCTAAGTCCTATGTAATTAATAATAAATATCACTGGACATGACACACAGCGACATCTAGTCCCACACTAAGCAAGGCTTGTGTCGTGGACACCAGATAGTTGATAATTATACTACAAATATACTTTTTGTTTGTAAATACATACTTATTATACATATAAACATCCATGACTCGGAAACAAATGTCCATGCTCA
This sequence comes from Xestia ashworthii, assembly GCA_950022955.1. Taxonomy (NCBI): domain Eukaryota; kingdom Metazoa; phylum Arthropoda; class Insecta; order Lepidoptera; family Noctuidae; genus Xestia; species Xestia ashworthii. Next base: position 18,793,330 of record OX465566.1, read on the forward strand.
TCACACAAACATTTGCTCCTAACGGGATTCGAGCCCAGGACCCTAAGAACGTAAGGCAACCTCACTATCGCTACGCCATTCGGATCGGAATTGTGTGCGAGCCTATTGCCATCAATTGGGCGCAAATACAGACTCCGTGGCTTATACATACCAACTGGATCTAATGAAATTGGATTCGCCAGAAGAATAAATAGTGAGAGGAAGCATAGCAAGGGAGCATGAAATTAGCACACACACAAGCAATAGGGATGACGAATGACTAAAAAATATATGATTCTGTTTAGTTCAGTCAGTTAGATTATCGAAAAATATCGGATACGTGGTTTTTGTTTTATCAAATTTATAAAAAAATTACAAAACTAAAACGTATCAAAGATCATTAGTGGGGGCTTGTGACGTCACTTTCCGGTAAAAAATGTACTCAAATGTGACGTCATCCGAGTTTTCAACGCTAAAGTTTAAAAAAAATATTTGTCCAAAGTTTTTTTAAATCTATCTGTTGGACTAATTAGATTTTTTTATCGTCTACCCTTTTCTAATCAATCGTTTTTTAAGCACACGTTGAGTAAAAATCCTAAAAATAGATTCATTATGAGAAGAGGAGCTCGCGTCTAAATAATAACAACCACTCGGGTCGATTATAAGTACACACGAGATATTTCTGGAGCATATTCATCATTTAATTGAATACTTAGTTCACTCCCAGAGTTCCCAGCAAACATAAATAAACATCAAACAAATTAAGAGTCTTCTAAAGAACTTGAACATTTAAGTATTCAATGTTATAAAACGTAGTCAGAAAACAAGCCAATTCTAAAGAAGACAGAGACTCACTTAAGTGAGTTCTTATCATTTACTCGTAAATCCTTCAGTCGGTGACAAATGAGGTGTTATTTGATTCAACTAAGTCGCGAGAATATGACCGACTGATCTAATAAAATATATATGGAATTTATTTCGGCGCACATTCGTAATATAGAGCTACTCGTAGATATTTCATCTACTAGGAGGTATTATTACTTATTTATATTATGAAAAGGTATATAAAATATGGCGAGGTTTTTTATTCAGATCTAGTTAGGTACAAACTACTACTAAAGCTGTATACCTTTCAGACACGGGTTCTATGTTTTGAACTGTAACATTCGAACCAGCATGCCTGAGAGATATTTCTTGACGGCATGTTAAACCAAGTCCCTGGGTGGCATAAAAACTCTGGCACCAGGATAGACTAACTACACTATAACGAACAAGATTTGAAAATTTCTATGTGTAATGCCGTTTGAGCAACAAATAATAAATATATTTTTTTAAAGGCATATCCATTATTAATATCCGAAGAATTGCCGAACTTTTTAAGTGGCAGTGGGCAGGGCACATTGCTCGCGGAACGGATGGCCGATGGGGCCGAAAAGTTCTGGAGTGGCGACTGCAAACCGGAAGACGATGCGTTGGAAGACCTCCCACTAGGTGGACCCATGACCTAGTGAAGGTTGCTGGAATCCGTTGGACACGAGTCGCACGGGACCGGTCAATGTGGCCTCACTTGGGGGAGGTCTACTTATGTCCAGCAGTGGACGTCTTTCGGGTGAAAGAAAAATTGCAAATAAATAGTAATAAATAATAATGGATATGATCATCTAATGATGATCATGATGATATCCATTATTATCCATACAAGTCGTTTCTTTGTCTGCGGCTTCCAATTCGGTTTTTCTGTAAATAAATCTACTTAACCGGTTTTTTATTCAGCAAGGGTTAAGTAAACACCAAATACATAAAAGTCAGATAAAACAACCACGTGTATATTTTTAATCAAATAGAAGAATAAAATGCTTTTATTATACACTAAAACACATATTTCTCACCGCAGTGTCGCAAATTGAACCATTTTTAAAGTTCATGTATACCTAAATTAATTTCGCTTCAGAACGTATTCTAGTAGTGTGTCATCGTGCAACATGGAGGTACTAAAATATCGAATATTGAATGGAGAGATCATGTGTTCGCAATAAGCTTACCTATTAGAGACATTTCAATGCAATTTCGAGAAGCAGCTTTGATTTTATGAAATGAAAATCGTGAAAATTAGTTTCTAGAGTAAGTCCTTACTTTTACAATAATCTTCTTACTAATGCAAAAGGTTTTTTCTTTTATGTTTGTGAGTTTGGATGAATGGATGGACGATTTTAACCCCCGAAGCAAAAAACAACGGGGTGTTATAAGTTTGACGTGTTTGTGTCTGTCTGTCTGTGGCATCGCAGCTCCCGGATAAACCGATTTTGATTTTTTTGTTTGAAAGGTGAATTAGTCGAGAGTGTTCATCGATCACTAATTTAGTGATCGATGGGAGTGTTCTAATATAGCTATGCAACGACCATACAGCTATGTTTGATAAAAATCAGTCCAATATGGCTGCCGCCACAAAATGGCGAATTAACGAATTGATTTCATTAGAAATAAGCATCACCTTTGTACTATTTTCTGTTCCTTTCTTCTTTTCTGTAATAAGTGTGTACATAAATTGTTAAATAAATAAATAAATAACTTTTAGTGTAATGTGTCGGGGGATTATTAATTTTTTAAATTTATAATTTTACTTGTCGTTACTCTTTCACGCAAAAACTACTTGAAGGATTTGGATGAAATGCATACAGATAGTTTATAAACTGTAACCTGTTATTTATGATACTTTTTATCCCGGTTGTGTGCTCCCGAGTAGGGTTATCATATCTCAGGATTTGTCCTGAGATTTCAGGATTTTTGGACTCTTCTCAGGATTGCGGCCGGATTTTGCAAATCTCATGAAATCACAGGATTTTTGGAATTTTCAGTATAACACAGCTTACATTTTAAAGATCTCTTTAATAAAAAGTTAAACAAACTAAAAATAATCTTCTTTTGACTAATTAATACGCAATATCTCTGGTAATCGTGAAATAGCTATTGTCTTGAAAATGGTTGCCCACAACACATGAAGCATTACGTCAAAAAATGCTTCTTTTTTAGGGTTCCGTAGCCAAATGGCAAAAAACGGAACCCTTATAGTTTCGCCATGTCTGTCTGTCTGTCTGTCCGCGGATAATCTCAGTGACCGTTAGCACCAGAAAGCTGAAATTTGGTACCAATATGTATATCAATCATGCCGACAAAGTGCAAAAATAAAAATTTAAAAAAACATTTTGTAACGCGGCAAACACCCAACCACGGCAGAAACACTCGCGCGCACGTGAACACGGCGGGCGTCATCACCACCCCGCACCACACGGCCCACCGCAGCGCTCCTGGCCGCCTTTATAAGCGCCGCCCGGGCTATGGATCATTAGTCTGAGTTCGGCACGACTTGGGTGTACACACCGCATCGACTTAGGTCGGTCACGTTTGCCCCGCTTCCTGCTGAGTTCAGATTAGCGCCTGCATTGTGCGAAGGTGGTGTTGGTGATCCACATTACTGACGTACAGGGCACGGTGCGCTTAGGGTTTTCGGTAGGGTTTAGTTAGATTACTTTATTTCTTTATTTTATTTGTTATGTTAGTTAGCTCTTTGTGTTACCATTAATGTACCTAGTTATTAGTTTAAATAAACTATTTATTGTTATTTTTGCAAAGTGGGTTTAAATTTATCTCCTCACACTGAACCTTGCCACAATTGGCGTCCCACCTTGGGCTTTCTTACCCACATATTTTATCATAGGTAGATTTATTGTAGTATGTACCCACATTTGTTGTAGGTAGATCTTAACATTATTGTTGTTGTCAATTAGTTAATTTGTTAGATTGATCTTAGTTCTGTTAGTAGGTATATACAGTAGTTTCGGTATATTGGTAAAAACATTTTTTTTTGGTATTGTATTATATACAAGCTAGGGTTTTGGAGTAGACAGTATACAGGATTAGTTACGTAATTCATTACAATAAAACTGCTTTCTATAGTATAGTTTAGTTTTATTATTTCTGTAGTCTTTTGCTTTAGTATATCTTCACGCTAGATTCCTTCAGAGTAAGCAGTTTATTAGGTTACTGTTATTTATTGAGCAAATCAACATTGATTTTTATAACGTTTTACCTAGACGTAGCCGGAGAAATAAACAAATGGCAAACGTCAGTTTCTCAGATGATCAGTTTAGGGATCTTTTAGGGGTGTTAGCAAACCGAGACAATTCTCGTGTTTCGCAAAAAACAGGCAGTTTTGCATCATGCACTGCCCGTTTTGACGGGACTCGCCAGTCGACAGTGGTCGAGACGTTTCTGTCAACTGTCACTACTTTCAAGAAAATTGAGTCCGTTAGCGACGAGAATGCCATAGAAGGGCTTACTCTGCTGCTTATTGGTGATGCAGCTATTTGGTGGCTTGGAGTGAGAGAAACAGTCAGTACTTGGCATGAGACTGTGTCACTATTACGGACGACATTTGCCCCAAAGAGACCCGCCTATCAAGTACTCAATGAGATTGTGTGCAACAAACAAAGCGGTCCTACAGCCACAGAACTATTTGTTGCTAAAAAACGTGCACTCATAGCGGAATTGCCAAAGCCGTCGCCCACCTTATCACAAGGGTTGGACCTGCTATACACATCCCTCCATGCGAAAATAAGAGATAGAATACCGAGGGACTCCGTTCAAACATTTGACGAATTTCTCGTGAAAGTACGTCAAATTGAAGAAACCGCTACTGAACAGACCACTGAACAGACCAACACTGGTGCCACACCGTTAGTGAAGAGAACCCGCTGCAACTTCTGTCGCGCTTATAACCATAGCGAGCAGGAGTGTCGCAAGAAAGCAGCTAAGACCGAGACGTCTAAGGAAACTCCCAAGAAAACTGAGACCAGACCACCGCCAACGTCTAAAATAACCTGCTACGGATGCGGTGAGCCTGGTGTAGTCAGAAGCAAGTGTCCAAAGTGCAACACACCCAAAATAGGCGCAGGGGAAGTTGGGTTTTATGCATTGGCCTCTGGAACGCGACTTAGGCCAACTGTCAAAATTTCCATCGATGGCATCAATGGTCAAGCTCACATTGATTCTGGCGCAAAAATGAGCGTCGCATCTACTTCACTGTACTACGTGCTAAAGCGAAAAGGAGTGACCTTTAACTCGGAAAAAGCCACGGTAACCCTTGCCGATGGTCTACGGCGAAGACAACGTGTACAGTCAGCACAAGTACCTGTAACTTTATGTGGACGGACGATCCCCACAACTATTATCGTGTTGCCCGAAACACATGATAATCGCACACTCCTAGGAGTAGACTTTATCCAAGATGCAAGCATAGTTCTCAACTTGCCGCAACTATTGTTCCACTTCTTGGATGAACCTGGCAAGAAATATGATTTGCATAACGAGGATGAAGACAGCGCATCCGTGTCCACGGTGCAAATGGAACTTGAGGAAACCGAGTCGGTGATTGCAAGGCTAGCCTCGATTACGTCTCTGGAGCCAATGTTGAGCCCAATGTTCCAGACCCCATCCCCATGTGCGAATACGCTGGAAGAAGAACGCAATATGGCGGACGCATACGGACCACCTGTATTAATTGACTTCTGTACGCCCCCACATTCTCCCTCTCGACAAGAACCTACGCTCAATGGTTACTCGCCGAGGTTTGTCGGTTCACTGTTCCGGGATGCGCAGTCCAGCATTAATAACGCGGAAATTACTCTGTCTCCACAGAGTAGTAAGTTGTTTGGAACCAACATTGACATCGCTATGGTTGCTATAGATGGAGCTGCCTCAAGTGAAGAGGTACAACTTAACAGATTGTTAGAACAGCACGCTGGCGTATTCACTGGTAATGGCAAACCAGCTACTCTAGTGGAACACATCATAGAAGTTGGAAACCATAAACCGGTCGCTGTGCCTCCATACAGAGTATCCCAACAGCGGAAAGAAGTTCTACGCAAAGAGATTGATCAGATGTTGGACGACGGTGTTATCACACCTTCGAAATCCCCATGGGCTGCACCAGTTGTTATGGTCCCCAAGAAAAATGGAGGTACAAGAGTCTGCATAGATTACCGCCAGCTTAATAGTATAACTGTAGCTGACGCGTACCCTTTACCTCGAATAGACGACCTTCTGCATGAAGCAAGACCGACGCCTTACATGTCGACTCTTGACCTAAAAGCAGGTTATTGGCAAATAAAAGTGCGAGATGAGGACCAGGAGAAAACGGCTTTCGTCACTCCCTTTGGGTTGTACCACTTTAAACGTATGCCGTTTGGTTTGCGCAATGCTCCGGCGACCTTCCAGCGATTTATCGACAGATTGAAGCTGCATCTTGATGGAATGAAGTTGCTGGCTTACTTAGACGATCTCATCCTGCTCTCGCCGTCTTTCAAGCAACACCTGCAAGATCTAAATAGACTGTTCCAACTGCTTCAGGAAAATAATGTGGTTGTAAACAAGCAAAAGTGTCGATTCTGTGAGGAACAGATTCCTTATCTAGGACATATCATAACGAAAGCAGGCTTGTGTACAGATCCTGGAAAAATATCCGCCATACTAGACATACCTGCGCCGAAGAATATCCGACAGGTACAATCTTTTCTACAAACATGTTCATGGTATCGTCGTTTTGTACCGAACTTTGCGAAGATTACTCAACCGCTTACTCGGCTGACGAAAAAAGGTACAACCTGGGAGTGGGGAGCTCAACAGGAGGATGCCTTCCGTGAACTCAAGCAACGCCTAACTAGTGCCCCTATCTTGCGCCAAGCAGATATAAGTAAGCCATACACCATAAAAACAGACGCTAGTGATTATGCTCTGGGAGCTGTTTTGGTACAGGGGGAGGGCAACGAGGAGCATCCCGTCGAATATGCTAGCCGATTATTAACAAAAGCAGAACGTAATTATTCTACCACAGAGCGTGAAGCCCTAGCAGTGGTATGGGCTGTAGCAAAATTTAGAGGCTACATAGAAGGTTCTACGGTAGTAGTTGCCACTGATCATCAAGCACTGAAATGGCTTATGTCTATTAAATCACCTACAGGACGACTTGCTAGATGGGCACTGCAACTCCAGCCATACAATTTAACAGTTCAGTATATACAAGGTAAAACTAACGTGATTGCTGATAGTTTATCAAGACCGCCTCATCCAGAACTCCAAGTTAACCATGGCGTGTGCATAGTATCAGTAGATATGCCCCGCCGCTCTGGAGAGGAGATTCGGAACGAACAACTGAAAGACGATGCCCTAAAAACAATTATGGAAGCACTGGAGAAGCCAGTTCGGGATGAAGATGCTATTTATTGGTCAAACAAAGGTTACGTTATGAACAACGGACTGTTGCACCGCTATCTTCAAGACAACGAAAATGATGCTGCCCAGCTGGTTATACCAAAACATGAAACCAAGGCCATTCTTTCAAAATATCATGACGAGCCCACTGCCGGTCATTATGGGGCTGATAAAACATTTCATCGCATCGCTGCCAGATATTATTGGAGAGGAATGCGAAAAGACATCGAAAGCTACGTCAAGGATTGTATCAAATGTCAAAGATACAAACCAAGCAATTTGAAGCCAGCTGGACTTCTACAGACCACGGTAATGAACCAAAGATTCGAAACCTTATCCTTTGACTTGTTCGGGCCATTACCTCCAACTCCAGATGGAAAAGCCTGGATTTTTATTGTTGAAGATATCGCAACCCGATGGGTTGAATTATTTGCTTTAGAACAAGCCACGGCTGAAGCTTGTGCAACCGTTTTACTAAATGAAGTCTTTCTGCGTTTTGGCGTTCCACGAAGATTAATAAGCGACAATGGAACACAGTTTATCAGCTCAGTCATGCAAAAACTCACTTACTGTCTGGACATTCAACATTCGTTTACGCCTGTATACCATCCGGAAGCCAACCCTGTCGAAAGGAAGAACCGAGATTTGAAAACACAGCTAGCAATCTACGTAGAAGGTGATCATCGGTCTTGGGCAGAAAGGCTCCCTAGCATAAGATATGCTATGAACACATCGCACTGTCTCAGCACGAGCTTTAGCCCAGCATATCTTACCTTCGGTAGAGAGTTAAGGACCTTCGATGATGTTAAACACGACCTTCATCAGATAGCTTTATCGGAGAACTTTATCCCCGAAATAACCCCAAAACTTATTTTGTTAGCAGAAACATTTAACCGAACGAGAGAAGTGCAAGAGAACAAAGAAGAAACAAGGAAGAAGGCAGCAGATGAACATCGGCGTCCAGCTCCTTCCTACCTACCCGGCGATCGCGTCATGGTTGCGGCCAATGTCCAGAGCAGCGCAGCTCGCTACCAAACAGCGAAGCTGGCTCCACGTCGCGACGGGCCTTACATCATCCTGCGACGGCATGGACCTTGTTCTTACGAGGTTGCACACCCAGCACAGCCTACAACTCCTCTGGGTATTTACCATACATCCGCGCTGAGCCCATTCCAGGGATCCGGCAACGATGTGCCTAATCCTGAAAGACCTTTGCGCAGACGCGGTAGGCCCAGAAAAGCAGACAGCAGCCTCTGAAACAACACTGGTCTCCTCGTCGGGACGTCTTCGGGACCAGAGGGGGAGATTGTAACGCGGCAAACACCCAACCACGGCAGAAACACTCGCGCGCACGTGAACACGGCGGGCGTCATCACCACCCCGCACCACACGGCCCACCGCAGCGCTCCTGGCCGCCTTTATAAGCGCCGCCCGGGCTATGGATCATTAGTTTTGCCCTGGCTGGAGGCCTTAAATTCAAGGCATCCACAGGACTTGCCCGGTTAAGCAGAAGCCAGTCTTCGTAGACTGAACTGCGAGATGCCCTACACAAAAAAAAAAAAAAAAAAAAAAAAAAAAAATGGATCATTAGTCTGAGTTCGGCACGACTTGGGTGTACACACCGCATCGACTTAGGTCGGTCACGTTTGCCCCGCTTCCTGCTGAGTTCAGATTAGCGCCTGCATTGTGCGAAGGTGGTGTTGGTGATCCACATTACTGACGTACAGGGCACGGTGCGCTTAGGGTTTTCGGTAGGGTTTAGCTAGATTACTTTATTTCTTTATTTTATTTGTTATGTTAGTTAGCTCTTTGTGTTACCATTAATGTACCTAGTTATTAGTTTAAATAAACTATTTATTGTTATTTTTGCAAAGTGGGTTTAAATTTATCTCCTCACACTGAACCTTGCCACAATTTTTATTAGGGTACCTCCCCCAGACGTAAAGTGGGGAGCGATTTTTTTTTTTTATTTTGACCCTGACGTGTGATATATTGTTGGATAGGTATTTAAAAATGAATAGGGGTTTTCTAAAATCATTTTTTGATAATATTAATATTTTAGGAAATAATCGCTCCGAAAGTCAAAAACAATGTGTCCCCCCCCCCTCTAACTTTTGAACCATAAGTTTAAAAAATATGAAAAAAATCACAGAAGTAGACCTTTATATGAACTTTCTAGGAAAATTATTTTCAACTTGATGAGTTGAATAGTTTTTGAGTTATATAGCACTTTTTCAAAAAAACGCAAATGATAACTTTGTTTTTCATACAAATACTATGAAAAACAAAGTTATTTTTGCTGACAAAAAATGTTGGTATTTTTAATGGTCTGGGAAGCTACGGAACCCTACAGTGAGCGTGGCCCGACACGCTCTTGGCCGGTTTTTTCTGTTTAAAACTATTCAGAACTGCAATTTCCTCGAATCATCAAGTAAAAAGTCTCGGGATTTTTCAATGGAAATCAGGCCTTTTCTTCGGACTTTTGATTTTTTCATCTGGTAACCCTACTCCCGAGGGACTGTTACCGACCTTCAGGCGCAGCCGCGGGCATACGCTAGTTCTAAAAGTAAAGTGTTGTGAGTGCGCGTTTAGTTTTACCTATGGACATTTCAGAAATATTCCAAGCATTATTATTATTATTTTAATATAATGATGTAATTCCCAGATCAATTAAGATATAGTAAATATTTTTTTCATTTGAACTTTTCAAAAAGGGTCTTCAAGCGAGGACATTGGAGCATTCGTAGAAACATCGAATTATTTTAACTATAGCTTATACCCGCGGCTTCGCCCGCGTCAAGTTAGATAATTGTCTCACGGGATCGTATTACCAGGATAAAAAGTATCCTATAAGTTACTCCAGCATAAAAACTATCTGTGTGCCGAATTTCACCCAAATCCGTTCAACTGTTTTTGTGCGAAAGAGGAGCAAACGTCCATCCATCCATTCTCATAAAATTTTGTATTTACGAGTATAATACGAGTATTAGTTGGATTTTGCGAAGGTATAAAATACAAACAGCGCCATATCTGTTTCTGCGAACCTCAATTCTCGGAAGGGGTCTTTAAGCAAGGGCCTTGGAGCATTTACAAAGGGTTTAAAAAAAATCTTAAAAAGTTAAAGTTCCAATATTTTCAAAAGTTTTTTTTTAAACAAGTTTAATTGTAAGATTTTTACTTTAAACACCTCCATGCCTGTATTATTCAATCCATCCATCAGCACAATGTTTTGAGTGCGTTACATTGAGTTCTACCACAAAACATGATTTATCACCCCCAAAAAAGAAGTTGTTTCCCAGCAACCATATTGCGTAAAGTCACTCAGTTTGATGTACAGAATGCTTGGTTGACGGCTTCGTGATGAGGTTTTTTACACCCTATAGAAACGTCAAATTATTTAAAACATAGTTGCAAAGACATGTCCTCTTTATTTCATCTACCTGTGTTTCAGTGTGCACTCTATGCGCACTCCTTTGTTCCCTCTCGAATAGATTTATGTAGCTGATATTGTTAGGAGGGGAGGGGAGCCCAGCATCCTGACTTGTTTGAGAAAGATATGTGAATGCATTATATTTTCAGTTCAGCTCGTATTGTGGTTTAATGTTTATATTTTTAACCGACTTCCAAAAAGGAGGAGGTTCTCTATTCGACTGTATGTATTTTTTTTTTTTTATTTATGTTCACCGATTACTCGAAGACGCCTAAACCGATTTGAAAAATTCTTTTTTTGTTTGAAAGGGTATACTTCCAAGTTGGTCCCATAGTCGCCAAGTCGGGATCTGATGATGGAATCTTGGCGAAATCGAGGGAACTCTTCAAATTTTATAGGATAACGTACAGCAATTTTGGTATTTTCTACAACAAGTGAAGCATTTGCGTTTGATAAGAACCATTCTACCATCATAGACAGGCCTGTTGGTCTAGTGGTTAGTGACCCTGACTGCTATGCCGGAGGTCGTGGGTTCGATTCCCACCCAGGACAAATGTTTGTGTGATGAGCACGATCATTTGTTCTGTGTCTGGGTGTAATTTATCTATAATATGTATGTATTTAGAAATATATAAGTATGTTTATCAGTTGTCTAGTACCCATAACACAAGCTCTGCTTAGCTTGGGACTAGATGGCGTTGTGTGATGGTTGTGGAATATTATTATTATATTATTATTATTATCAGATCTGATGATGAAGCCAAGAGTCACGGAACTCCCTAATGAGACAATGTATCCTAGTCGTGTTTGGGCTTGTTGTAATTGTAGCGGTATGCACTTTCCATGTGAACCACTAAAAAGTGAAAAATAAAAACTTTTTTGCAAAAAATAAAACCGACTTCAAAAAGAAAAACCAAAAAAGTGAAAAATAACTTTAGCTTCTGAAGTCGGTGACAAAAAAATTAAATCAATCATACAAACGTTCACTTTTTTGGTTTTTCTTTTTGAAGTCGGTTTTATTTTTTGCAAAAAAGTTTTTAGTCTGAAAGGATCTTGGTTATAGAGATTATCATATTTTTATAGGATACAAAACTTTTTTTGCAAATAATAGAACTGACTTTAAAAACACAAAAAAGTCGGTGAAAAAAAAAACAATAATTCAATCTAAAGTCACCGACTTCTGAAGCCAAAGTTATTGTTCACTACTTTGTGTTTTTTAAGTCGATTTCAAAAGCTTTTTTGATCCTTTTTAACTTGTTCTCCAAATCTCCTCTCTTATTATCCCCATGAAACTTAACATACACACATACGACCCATCCATCTACCAACCTTGGCAAGTGCTGCTTAACCTTAACGATAGATACATGTGGCTGTTACTCAAGAGCCAAAAGGAATACAATAGTCACAATTGGACATTATGGACAGAATTCCATAGAGCTATATGAAAATGTGTTTTAAGGTTTAAACCTTAAAACACATTTTCAAGAGAAACTCACAAAACTCCACTCCAACTCGTTCCACATTTTAACCTTCACACATTCCCTAGTTTTAACGTGAAAATTGTTGAAAGTAATTAACAACAAAACACTTGGCGAAAGGCGCCGTAATTTCTAGAAAACATGCATTTCACTAATTAATTAATGTGAAGTGGCAACACAACGGATTAAGTGTTGCTAGAGTTAAGAACATCGACTAATTAAGATTTAATTAGGCTGCATTATAGTTTAGTTTTACGAGTTTCTGAACTGAAAATGTATGTATTTGAAGTTAGTTTAGAGAAAATAACAGAGTAGAGTAGACGGTAAGTAGGTACATACCTAAGTACTACAGGTGCTTCTAAACGGGCGATATTTTAACAGTAAAATAGTTGCCGGCAACATTGCCAGCTATCACAGCCATTCTGTACAGTATAAGATAGAAGTTTATATAAAAGGTGTAAAAAACCTCTTAACGAAGTAGAAAGGCACTTGTTCACCCCGTCATTGCGATCATTTTTTTGTTCTACACCATACCTGGGAACCTTCTAGTTACGGAGACATTGAGGGTCAAAGTTCCAAATTTATGAGTTTTTTTTTTTAAATACAAGTTTTAATACTAAGAATTTTACTTTAAACACCTCCATACTATTCAATCCATCCATCAGCACAATGTTTTGAGTGCGCAAGATTGAGTTTTACTACAAAAAATGATTTTTCACCCTAAAAAAAGTCGTTTCGTAAAGTTACTTACTTTGTTAGTTTGATGTACGTAATGCTTGGTTGATGGCTTCGTGATGAGGGTGTTTACACCCTGTATGTACGACCGGGCCATATGGCCGCACATTTATGGTATGAATCAAATGGGAATTGAAAACATGGAGATATTGCCCGACCAGTTCTTTTGGTTTAATTAAAACCTCTTTGTCTGTTGACTATCTTTGTGCACTCCTTGATACGACCAGTACATTAGTAATTAAATCATTTGAAAAAGGAACAGAAAAGGAAAAATAATGTAGTTGTGTTCGCTCGCTTTTTGTGTTTGAAATTAGAATTTGTTTTGTCTGAAAGAATGTTTTGTTCGGATGTCTTGAAGAAGTTTTGATTTTCATATTTTGTGAAATGGGCAGTGGTACTGCGTTTTATGGATGTAAATTGCTACATTTTTTTTTGTATTTGAGTCACTCTCAAATACAAGAAAAATTGTGATATTTACTTAGAGAGTGTTCTAAGTGAGAAATTTCAAGAGAAATTATCAAACTCTCTCGGGCATATTTTTTTTTAATTTTTAAAGGCCATACCTAAACTATAATCACACATCAAACCTCTCAGTCTAGATGTGTCATTATGGTTTAAAAAAATATGTGGCCACCAAATTACAAGAATTATTATTACACGAAAAATAGTGGCTGTCTCGTTTCTATATTGGATAAAAGCTCAACTGCAGAGCATAACGTCCCAGGTTCGCGGGAATTTCTCAGTAGTAAGAACGGAGCCTAGATTTGTGCCCGGTTGATGGCAATAGGCTCACCCCTTGATACATGGGGCTTTAAACATAAATGGCGAAATAAGGGTGAACTAGTAGTTATACCTGTACTCAGACCTTCGGGGATTACTGGCGTGATATTACGAGTATGTTCATGTTAAAACCTGAAAAAGAACAAAAACAGATAACATGATTATTGGGCGTCAATATTAAAAAAAAATTAAAACACGCACAACACCAATATTCGTAATACAATTTATAAGAACAACTAAACTCATAATTCAAAACATCAATTCACTGAAATGAAAAAAAAACGAACATTTGTATTCGTAATCAAAATGTCAAAGTACATCAATATTACAAATATGATGAGAAAATACTAGAAAAAAACAATATTTACAATTCGACCAGCTATTTTTCTCCTCGTAAAATTGCGACGTAATTCTAGAGCAGGCACCTGATGCCTCTATCTGATGCCTTTCGTCCCAGATGGAATAATAATTCCATTCTATACTTAGTGACTATAGCAATATGCCTAGGCCAATAAATAATTCAACAGTCGAACGATAGTAACTCATGACCTAAATCTCACTTTACGCACTCGAGAAATTCGTAATATCGAATTATATATCTATCTAAAAGTATCATGATTTATGAAGATACACTCTCCGATAAATTGAATAAACACAATCTTACCATTTTTATTGAGGACAAGAAAATATTTCTTCAACTAAGTTATGTTGAGATAAAAGATTCACTGACCCGTGAACCTTTCGAAGGTCGGTTTGAAGGACAAAGAAGTGATTCTTTTTATCACAGAGGGAAAAAATTGAAATTACGGACACCTTCAACGGTATTATAATGGGTCTTCTGACATTTCCCTCTTAAATAGGCACCGTAAGGGAACCATTTTGCTGTCGGCAGTTCGTCTGTGACGCCGATCGACCCCTTGTTGAGTTTAAAAGTTTATATACAGGCAGTGGTGATTTGGTGCGGAAATGAAAGTAAGAAATAAACAATATGTTTTTGTTCAAGACTTAAAGTCTATTTTCACAATTATTTTAACTTACATTTAATAAAACTTAGTGATGAGCTCGTGGCTAAATAATAACAGCCACTCGGGTCGATCTTTGGTCCTCACCGGCCACGGATGTTTCGGGAGGTTCCTGCAACGAATCGGGCGGGAGGAAACGCCTGGGTTTTTCCACTGCGAGGATCGACCGGAGGACACGGTGGAGGTCTGCCACGCGTGGGCGGAGCACCGCCGTAACGTTTCACCGAGATGGAATGGGAAGCCGTCACCTCCTTCTGCGAAGCAGTCATGCTAGCGAAGGAGGTGGCGGAACGCGAGAGGGAGAGAGTCTCTCGCGCCAGCCGCCGCGGGAGACGCACCGGGCGTCGGGGGCCACGTGGTGGCTACCGGCCACCGTAGACGCGGGCCTGGGGACGGTGAGCTATGGGCTAGCTAGCCGTCCGTCCTTCTTATGACGACAGGCCGTGTCGACGGCACGTTTGTGTTCCACGCGCGCCTCAAAGAGATGTCAGCATCAATGAGTAACACGGAGTTTTCTCCGTGCCTCAGGAAGCAAGTTAAGCCGTTCGTCCCGGCTGTCATTTGTAGACCTTTGACAGTCGTTGCAGATAGTCAGTGGCCCAAAAATTCTGACAACCAGTCTTACCAAGGGGTATCATATTACCCAGTGGGCCAGTACTAACTGGGTTGTGGGAGGTCAGATAGGCAATCGCTTCATGTAAAATACTGGTATTTAGCTGCATTTGTTTAGTCTGGAAGCCGACCCCAACATAGTTGGGAAAAGGCTAGGTAGATAATATTTGCAAAAGTTAGTGGAAGGATACAAAACATGTGCCACCAGTTATGTAGTTATTTCCATCACCACCGAGTTAAAAAAAAAAGTGTATAGCGGTGCAAAAAAGCCTGCCATAATCAACGGATCAAATGAGTTCTAATTTGGCTAAAATTTGTTTTTATTTGCATTTAAACTATAGGTGCTTTATAAATAACGTAAGGTAGTTAATACAGCTAAAAATATGATTATTTTTAATACCGAACTCCAGACTGATGTATAGTTTGATATTTCTGTAATCCGTTATTAAAGATGACTGTGTAGTTTTATATTTTCATTGCGTTTTGTATACAAAGAACCATTTTATTTAAAATTTTCATTTTACTTTCAGATTCAAATATTTACACTATAAAACGCCTTGATGGACTGCGAGTGATTGGACCCATTTTTAGCAAATAAATTAAAATGGTCTATTATTTTAAATTATAAAATGTCAACCGTATAAAATTGAACTGTAGCTGCTATAAAAACTAAAAGTCCATTTATATTGGTTAAAATAAAAACGCGAAAACTAAATTTGTCACAAACACACATTAGTTTTCAGGGCTTTATTGCCAATGGACCGCATAAAACATAGCACTTGATAAATGTTATTACCAAAAAGTTTACAAATATGTTTTTCAACGAAAAAAAAGTTACTCACTCCAACCAATGACTACCTGCAGCCCTATAGAGGAAAAAATACGCAATTCCAAAAATAGAACAAAAAAAAACAAAAGCGGCTCAACAACAGCCTTTACGTCATACGTCAGTCACTACGAGAACTCACTTTACAAACGTGAATGTCATTAAATAGTGACTTTCGAACGTTCGTGACTAAACTGATATTGGGCCAATCACGAGCGCTCGAGGTTCGTTAGTCGCCCGATGAGAATGGGGACCGTAGTAGCGTTTCATGTTTCTTATAATTAGACATGGCTTTTGACAAAGAAAATCGTTTGATGGTGTTAGGTCTGTGGTTTGAGTTTATGGTTTCGGAATTGAAGGTTAATTTGTGATCTTGTGATGTTGCTAGGACCATTAAGTTTAATAACCATAGTTTAAAATTAAGCTGATTTCGGTAATAGTGACTGTCTCCAATAACTTTTAGGGTGGTAAGTATATCGAACTTTTAAGGCCAGCATTAATAATTTCGGAAAAGATAATCTAGGTTTTGTTTGTCTGCCTGTAGAAAACATTGACGTGACGTGGGCGTGGCGCGTGTGAGAGCGACTACTGAACATTTATTTATATAACACATGTTTTCTTTGCATAATGGCAAATAATAAATCGAATGCGACAAAGTACCTAACTTAAAAATATGCTTAATTATACCTTACATGCTACATGGCCCTTGTGAACTTAGTCAGTGTACAGGTGAGTTTGTCTATGGTATCCGCCACCGAGTGCGCAACGCGCGAGTCATCGGCGGTGCCCCCAGCAGGTTAGTGCGCGCCCTTGGTACCACCAGCAGCTGCAGCCTGCGCCGCCGCTCCACGTACCCGACGAAAATATCGCAGCGATTCTCTCGCTCGTGGAGACGGCCCAAAAGAGAGTGTATAGAAAAACGTGGCAAGGACGATAATATCGCCGCGATTCTCTCGCTCGTGGAGGCGGACCCTAAATTAAATCCTATTTCTGATAGTATACCTGAATGATGTATGATGTATGTGTGTGTCTTAAAATTTTAAAAAGATACGTTGCTAGTGCCACTTCACGCCTAACTTCTGATTTGTAGTAGCCCACCATACCGAGACAGAACGAGGTAGGATACAGTAACGGGTATCCCGGGTATCTCCCATGCTGCACTGCAGGGCATAGGCCTCCCTTCCCTCCTTCCACATTTCACGATGTAGTGTGATTGTAGGCCAATCCCTTGAGAAAGAGTCTAGCTCATCCATACCATCTCCTTCTGGGCCTGCCACGTTGTCGTTTCCTACTATTTGGTATCCACTGAGTGGTAATTTTTGCCCATTAGTCCTCTGACATGCGGCAGATGTGACCAGCCCAGTTCCTCTTCAGCCTAGCAGCTGTAATGCCAACCTCAGCTATTTGGGTTTTGGAGCAAAGTATGTATAGAGTTACTGACGCGGTCCGTAAGTTTGACACATCTGACGCATTTGTTCTGAATCCGTTCGATTTTTGTATTTTATTTCACTCGGGCTCCAGACGGCAGCATTATATTCTTTGATGACTCCTCACAAGAGCCTCATACGAAGCCCTCAATGCTCTGATATTTATTTATTTAAGGTTAACCTACAATTGTTTACACTTTACATTTCATTTAAAAGTACACGATATACATTTATGAGTGCAACAAGTACTTACAGGCTAACACCACATGCACTATTTTATTCAAATAACATTAAACATTAATATTATTGCAATTATTTGTGAATTATGAATGTTAGTGTATAACAAAATAGATCTAGAAGCTTAACAAACAAATCAAGAAATCAAATTGAATTAAACATAATATATTGATAATAATAAAAACAAAATAACAGATAAACAAATAAAACTAAACTACTATTAAATAATTGGTCATTAAATTAGTAATTTATTTAAAATTCATTCATTCATTTTGTTTTATGTTTGTGTAGTCTTTCTTGACGCAGCATAAATCCCAGATTACTGTAAAACTTTTTACAAACGAGTACCACGTGTTTAACATAAGGTCTTGGGTTCAATTCCCAGGTCGAGCAAAGTGTTATTGGGTTTCCCAATAAGGAATTTTTCAGTAGCAGACACAGAGTCTGAATTAGAGACCGGTTGATGACAATAGAACCGTCCTCTGTTATGTAATACCTAGACTGAGACTTAAACATAACAAATATTAGGTACAGCTCTGCTTAAGAAAATTAAGGTGTGGATAAAATCAATATGGGACAGTCTTGAGCCATCTTCTTTATTTGCTGTTATGTTTGGTGGTTCCACAGAAGACAATGGATTGAGCTTGATGAAAGTAAAAAAAATATTAGGCAAATATTTAAGTTTATTGTCTATAAAAAAAAGTTAATCCTTCGTGGATAATAGGAATGATCCTAAAATTTTCTTCCCCTTGTTGTCACCGAAATCGCTGAAGCACCACACGTGGCTTTTGACCGTATTACTTGTGATCAAGCAGTTACGGAGAGTACCTAATAGGTTCCAAATTGTGACAGTCGGACACACGAGTGATCATCATCATTAAACTATAAAGGATGACGCACGCTAGACCGTATCGGGTCTGAGCAAAGTGAAGAGTAAACATCACCAAAAATAAACTAATGTATATTAAAATACATACAAATAGTCCGAAATACGAGAAACCTTGCGATATAATTACTACGACTCTATGAATAGCTATTTTAATAAGGTAAACAATTTAGACCGACTTTAAATAAAATTTCCGAACTGCTTTTTTAAAAGCCAATTTGGTTTCGGCTTTTTTAATGCCATGGGGTAGCGCGTTCCAGAGTTTTGTATAACAATTTTGCAATTTTGTATAACAATCCATAGTCTGTTGCTCTGTAGCGTTTCGGAAGCGTGAGTGTGTCCATCATTCAAAATTGCACGGACAACACTCGTCTTGGACCTGGCAGTCTGCTGGACATAGGTGGCTTCACTCGCACACCACTTACTTCCATTCTCAGCAATTCTCATCCAGTTGCTACCAGCCAGCCTGCGCAGATCGTCGCCACCGAGCCTGAGTGCGTCCCACCTAAGTATCGCTTGCTGATTCGCGGTCTCCACACAAGTACACACGACGACCCGAATGGCGTAGAGGTGGGTGAGGCTGCCTTACGTTCTTTGGGTCCTGGGTTCGAATCCCGGTAGGAGCAAATGTTTGTGTGATGAGCATGGACATTTGTTTCCGATTCATGGATGTTTATATGTATAATAAGTATGTATTTACAAACAAAAAAGTATATATGTAGTAAATCAACTATCTGGTGTCCACGACACAAGCCTTGCTTAGTGTGGCACTAGATGCGCTGTGTGTTAATGTCCAGCGATATATATTTATTTATTTAAGTACACATTTATACCCGTCATCGATTCTACGGCCTGTATGGCCGGCCCATTGCCTCTTCAGTATACTGCTGCTGCTATGTCGGCAACTCTGGTTCTCTGTAAAATGGACGTACAGGTTTTTTTATCTATCCCATCCTTTTTCATATCCCTCTTTGGTAAAACAATGTTTATAGGGTAGAAGATAGGCTTGTTAACTGAAAAAATCTAATTAGTCCGTCACTTAGATTATCAAAAAATATTTGACCCGTAATTTTTCTTTTGTTACATAAACCAAAATTTACGAAGATGAGACGCTTTTAAAATTCTCAATACGTCACTGTTTGGTATCATTTTTAGTGAGTTCTGACGTCACGAGCCCCCACTCCCGAGTTTTGATGCGTTTTATCTTTGTCAATATTCATTGATTTACAAAAACAAAAATACGTGTCCATTATTTTCCAATACTCTAACTGGCGGACTAATTAGATTTGCAATTTATTGATGGTGGAAACTAGCCTATTGACTTACTTTTTAAGAGCTGTCAAAACGCGGTTCGATTTTGTGTGGAAATAGCACGCTGTGACGTCACTGTTTAGTCAACTCAATGACTCAACTATTTATTGATTTCAAAGCAACTAAAAATCTAATATGGCAATTAAATTAAAATAAATCGCATTTTCAGGCCCAAAATAGTGATTATTTTAGAGATTGGTGTCTTGGAATTATTGTTTTGTGGTGTCATCTAACCTCTTATTAATTTAGATCAAAATTGGTAAATTTGTGCAGTTTCAGTAGTTTTTGACCCTACAGAACTCGTGTCCTCATTAATACAGTACCAACCAAACCTTACCTACCAGTACCTCCCCTCATAATTGGTAGGTACATAAGCGCAACGGTATACTAATATTAATTAACTCAAAGCACCTCTTTCCATTACGGGGACGAGTCATTCAGTTCCCCAATTAATTTAACGACATCTCTTTAAAAATTGTTGATGAGAAAAATTGGAACTTGTCCAGGTGGACTGGGGTTTTTTGGGTACCGTGGATTGGAACGCGATGAAAAGTTTTTAGGATTATTAATAAAATCAAAACATCCAGCCAGTTTTTTTTTCCGTAAGGTTAGGCATAAGTACGGTTGACCAAGCTATTTGGTTTACATTCTACAATGTAATTGGCATGTTAAAATGTAAATCAATTAAATCGATTAGTTTGGTCGACCGTCCATCCACATTTTGACAGTAATATGTTACTAACATGTAATAAGGGGCGAACCTGTTGACATCAACCAGGTCCAAATTCAGACCCTTTTTTTTAGGATGGGAAATCATCAAATGAGTTCTCTGGGCGGAGCCGGAGGGAGTGTCAGACTTTTACTGACTAAAAACCATCCATGTTCCTTCGCCCTTTACGTCCCGGGGCCGCGGCATCTCTTTCGAACAGTTTCGCAGCCCCGGCAGGCTTCGGCCCTTGCGGGCCCTTTCCTTTATGCTGACATCTCTTTGAGGCGCGAGTGGAACACGAACGCGCCGTCGACACGGCCTGTCGTCATTAGACGGACGGGCGGCTAGCTAGCCCATAGCTCACCGTCCCCAGGCCCGCGTCTACGGTGACCGGTAGCCATCACGTAGCCCCCGACGCCCGGTGCGTCTCCCGCGGCGGCTGGTGTGAGAGGCTCTCTCCTTCTCGCATTCCGCCACCTCCTTCGCTAGCATGACTGCTTCGCAGAAGGAGGTGACAGCTTCCGACTCGCTCCGGACCATATATTGAACCAGGGCTGGACGCGAGAGGTTGCCGCCGACGATATAGTGATATTGCTCATGAAATAACTCAATAAATCGAACCAAGGACCTCATGTAATAAAGAAATATATGACTTTTGACGTCAGTTTTGTAATCGCAAGTTTGTGGATTTTGATTCTTATTACGGTGGCCTTAATTCTTTGTACTTTAACATTGAGTTGGCCTCGCGAAGTAAGGAGTGCCATTACAATAAGAGGCCAGGATATACTGGATGTGTTACTACCGACGTTAAAAGTAGGTTTGATGTACTTGTTGGGTACTTTGGATGTGTAATAGGAATTTCCTAGAACCAGCCCGGGTCCAGGCTTTGTGCCTCGTTTATTATGTTTTCGACCACACACAGTTACCTAAAACTTTAGGGAATACAAGTTTGATATTATATGGCTAGATAGCTGTGCCCCGCGACTTTCATTCGCTTGAAATTATTATAAAAATATGACTTTTTTTTGCACGGTACCCTAAACCTAAAATAAAAGAATCCAAATTGTTCCTTATAACATCAGTTATCTGCTAGCAAAATTCTTGTCAAAATCGGTATAGCCGTTTCGGAGATTCGCCGGAACAAACAGACAGAGACACAAAAAAAAAATTGTAATTAACGTATAAATACTTTCATACGCATTCAGTAAAAGTCTGATATTTTGAAATTACAAACAGACACTTGTCAGATTTTATTTTAATACATTTAAATTTCGTATCTCGTCATCAAATGAACCGTGTAGTGAAACACACCCATAAAAAGGGTAAACTCACTTCCCAGAAATGAGTAAACTCCCCTCAGGCAGTTTAAAAGGAGACTTTGAACTACGGTAAACATTAATCAATACAATTCTAGTAAATTCACTGGACAAGGAACCCATACACTGCACTATTTCACTCGTCCTTCCTCGGTTGCTCGGTTCAAATAGACATGTAGCTTTATAGCTTTGCATTTCCTGGAAAGGCGTTTCATTTCGCCTTATGTTGTGGGAAGGGAAGGAACTACGTTACTCGTGGCAAAATTTTTTTAGAAGTGAAAAGTAAGTAATCTATATCTGCTACGGTTTCTGCTACGCCGTAGCGGATCGGCTACGAGTGCTACGAAGCGTTAGGTGACGGTCACGCGAGTTCCATGTTTTATGTTCACCCAAAAAGTGGTCAACTCGCCTTAAGAAGTTTTTACTTCAATAACAATCAACCGGTCGATTTTTAGGTTAACATGCAGTCCTCCGTGCCTCTGAAAGCACGTTAAGCCGTTTTTCCTGGCTGAAATTAGTAGATATTTGACAGTCCATGCCGAAAAAAAGACCAAAACCAATCTCCAAAGTTGATTTTCGGGCCGAGTGGCCCAAAAGTCTGACAACCAGACTTACCAAGGGGTCTCAAATAACTCAGTAAGTCAGTACTAACTGTGTTGTAGAGGTCCGATAGGCAGTCGCTCCATGTAAAATACTGGTATTCAGCTGCATCCAGCTAGACTGGCAGCCGACCCCAACATAGTTGGGAAAAGGCTAGGCAGATGATTGTCTTGTGTGTTGTAACAGGTGACAAATACATTTCAGGAGGATAGCAGCAGTGTACAATACACTGCGATAAGAGTCTTTTTACACCCTTTATGTATAAAAATAAAGGGTTAATAAGACTTAACGAAGTCGAAAGGTACTTGTTGTCCCCGTCTTTGGGATCAATTTTTTGTATTAGGCCATACCTGGAAACCTAGACGGAGATATTGGGAGTCAAAGTTACAACTTTTCCACTAGTTTGTTTCAAATACTGGTTTTTAATATAATATTCTTTAAACACCTCAGCAAACCCCTTACTATGCAATCCATCCATCAGCACAATGTTTTGAGTGCGGTACATTTTGTTTACACGTAAATCACAAAAATAATAATTATTTGTGCAACAAGAGAGCAAAGTGGTTTTTGCTGCGAGTGTTAATTTTGAATCCCGAGTAAGCGAAGGATTCTATAGTTGAATCACGAGCGTAGCGAGTGATTCTAGGTTAGAATCCTTCGCTTACTCGGGATTCAAAGACACGAGATGCAAATAACTTTGGTCTCGTGTAACACTTACAACTTTTCACCTCAGCAGCGAGAACATATACCTAAACAATACGAAACATACATACAAAACAGTACATACAACAACATACATCAAATACCACTGCAACATACTGAGATATTAATAATGTACTTACAGATATTTTTCACGAGATTTTTCAGGCAGGAAATTTAATTCTGCATTTTTACATTATGCTCCAATTATTCGGGTGTTAAATAGCATGACTTCGTCACTGGACTCCCTCATATTTATTTATTATTATTACTTTACCATCCAAATTTTATTGTATTTTGTAGCTAGCGTACATTGACCTAATCATTGCTAGTGTAACAAAGGAAAAACAATAAAATTTGAATCCCGCTAATTTTTTTAAAATGCGTTCTGAAACTACACTCGCGGTATTCGGTCTCAATATTAAAGATTGTTCGAAATTCGAAAAAATTCGATTATTCGAAATACATTTAAAAAAAATAAAACCTAAACACGTATTTTACAATATCGGTATCCGAACGTTTTATTGTTTGTTTCTTTTTTTGGGCCTACTAGATATGGAATTTGAAAATCGAATTTCGAATCGACTCGTTTCTATCTCTCGCTTTTTTCGTATGGAAGTGAAACTGACAGAACAAAGTGAAGTTGAAATCTTTCGAATTTTGTGAGTAGACTTGCACAGTTCTTGGTATTTAAAAAAAAACATTAAAAAGTACTTTGTCTCACGCTCGCAGCAAAATCGAATTTTGCTCACTGTCTGCTAACAGCAATACCTGCTTGTTTGGGGTGCTGAGGTCAAAAAGATGTTTCCTAGAAATAATTTTTGCGTACAGTTACTTGGCAGAATGTCAGAATGCTTGGTATATCTATCTCATGCCAATATTCCCTTTGACTGCATTGTTCAACCACTTTTATAAAAACAAAATAATTCTGTTTAGTAATGAAAATAAAACGTGCCACGTTTTATTTTAACCTTGCACGTTTTATTTTAGACGAAAAAGACATGCTTGCGCCGACTTCAAATAAATTGGGATAAACGCAAGATATTAATGATGATGATTATAAAGTTGTTATTAAATACGGGATTATAGTTCTGCTGTTTTACCGATGCAAAATCCCATAGAAGAAACATCTTAGCAAAATAATTACCCAAACCAACTCCCCACTATTGTTCATACTCGACACATCAAACAAGACAAAAAAGAAACTAAAAGAATGTCTGAAAAGACTGCACTTAAAATAGATTGGGGCTTCGTCCTTCGACCCGCATACCGTGGGAGATACAGCAGCCGGCATTTGTTTTTCTTTCGTCTCCCACAATCATGTAATTTTGATTTAGTTTTCTTTGCCCTTTCTCGTTTAGCGATTGATAAGTAGTTGTATGTGCTTTTAAAATACTTTTATTTTCATAAGAGAGACTTTGTTTTATTTTCTGTTATGAACGGTTTTGTGTGGGTGTTTGTATAATGATGTTTTTATCAGGCATGTGATGCTCTTATACCAAAAGGTATTCAGCTCTAAAACCTAGTTCTTTGTTCGTTCTTTGTGTCTATCAAATATCTTCAGTCTACTGTGCTATTCCTCAAAAAAAAAATACATGTAGATTACACAATTTAGAGAAGGCATAGAACCGAAATGGCAGTGAAACTTAACTTAATCCAAAATGTCGATAGTGACTTATGCCAGCTTCCATAGAATACTATCTATTAAAGTGAATGTCTCCATTGAACTGGTGATTCGAGTTTTTGATTGCCAATTAATCAAATTAAATATTTACGGAACCCAAACCATCTGATTCCCCTCCTCCCATTTTTTTCACTCTTTTTCATTGCTCTTAAATTATTACTTTTTTATTAAAAGCTGTTTATCTTAATGAAGCTCAAATGGGTGGGGGACGGATGCTGTGACACAGTTGCATTAAATTATTGATTCCCTGTCCATTCAAAGGTTATCTGATAGACATCGCTATTAGCTTTATGAAGTTGATTAATCCATATTATTTTCTACACTAATAATATTATAAAGAGGAAAACTTTGTTTGTTTGGTTGTAATGAATAGGCTTAAAAACTGCTGGACCGTTTTTAAAATTTCTTTCACCATTCGAAAGCTACATTATCCACGAGTAACATAGGCAAAATTTTATTTTGGAAAAAAAAGGTCCCGTAAGATATTTGGGATTTTCGGACACAAGGTATAAAAAATCAACCAGAAAAGTTACTTATTTTGCGTACGCTGCCTAAACTATAAAAGATAGAACCATAAAATGTTCTTATTAATTGTAGATCTTATAAATATCTACAAAAAAGCCCGCGAAACACTATACCTATATATGTCGAGTGAGGCACAAGCACCATTACCTATAAAGCTATGTATCCTAATTCAATATCTACTACTCTATTGGTTTGTTTCGGTAAACTATCAAAAGAAGACGTAGTGAGCGGATGGCCGATAGAGCAGAAAAAATCTGGAGTGGCGATTACGAACTGGAAGACGTTGCGTTGGAGGATCTCCCACTAGCTAGAAGGACCGAGTGACCTGGTAAAGGTTGCAGGAATCCGCTAGATGCGAGTCGCACGGGACCGGTCAATGTGGCGACACTTGGGGAGGCCTATGTCCAGCAGTGGACATGATGATGATGATGATGATGGAGTAATAAAAATTGAAAGGACTATCTATACTTGGATGGTTTGGTCATGTGGAGAGAATGAGTGAAAGGCGACTAACGAAAAGTATTTATGAGGCAGATGTGAGTGGGACGCGCTAGAAGGACATACACTGATGTTAAAGGGTCACCTTCTTCAGAAAGGTCAGTTGTTTAAAGTACTCGCAGCATTCGTGCATGTATGATCAGACCCCGTATTCACAACGCTTCGATTCGGGAAGTCATATGTTTATCTCGCTCGTTTTCGTTATGCTAAAAAAGGATAGACATACGACTTGTCGAATCGAAATTCATTCCGAGCGTTTGTGAATACGGGGGCAGATGTATGAACGTGGACGAGGCGGAAGGAGTCTGTAAGGATCGTTGCAGGTGTCGCTCTGTGTCTTTCTTTCCGCCTCCTCCATCCCCCATGGAAAAAAGGCGTAAGTTTATGTAATATATTCTGCTAAAACGAGTTCATTCACAATCCTTAACCTCCCTCTCCAACCACCACTAAAACAGAAACTTCTTTTATTCATATCAAAATTAACTTAACCACTAAAATATTCTAAACTTAGCTCTCCTAATTATATACGAACAATTATGTAAGCACTTTACAAACTTTAAAACTCGCTCTTGAAGAAATATGCTCGGGATCCACTACTTTCTGAAGCGGTAGGATGAAACGAGAGATTGGGAAAAAACTTTAATGCACGTTTTTCAGTTCAACAGTTTTCGGAACTAGACAAAGATTATCCAGCAAGTAGATTTTTTTGTGAAGTGGTTTTTCATTCAAAGTATTTTGCGTGGATGTATTTTTATGTTCTTAAAAACGGTGAAGAAAAACATCGTGAGGAAACCGGCATGCCCTAGAACCAAAATTCGAAGACATGTGACATCTACCAACCCGCACTGGGCCCGCGTGGCGGCGTGGTGGATTAGAAAGTATTCTCTCTCGTAGAGAGGAGGCCTGTACCCCAGCAGTGGGAACATCATTATGCTGATAATGCTATGCCAGGTTTTTTTTTTAATATTTAGAGTTCTCTGTCTGTTTGTAGCATTGTTACGTTTTTAAATCGGTAAGACTGCCTGAGTTTCCCACGTGCCTCGGAAAGCACGTTAAGCTGTTTGTCCCGGCTCTCATTTGTAGATCTGTAACAGCTATTACATGTAGTCAGTGGCCCAAATAGTCTGACAACCAGTCTTACCAAGTGGTATCGTATTACCCAGTATTAACTGGGTTGTGGAGGTTAGACTGATAGGTAGTCGCTCCATGTAAAATACTGGTATTCAGCTGCATCCGATTAGACTGGAAGTCGATCCTAACATTGTTGGGAAAAGGCTAGGCAGATGATGATGTATTTAGACTGTCTTGTTGGTCCATGACGTCCTGGGTTCGATTCCCGGGACGAGCAAAGTGTTATTGGGTTTTTCTATTATGAAGCTCGCAGTAACAGCCGCATAAGAGAAGGCTGGAATTGTGCCCTGTTGATGGCAATTGGCTTGCTCCATGTTACTTGTAACTTAAACATAGGTGGTGAAATGTGGGTATGTACTATTAGGCCTCTGCCTAACCCTTCTGGTATTAGCGTGATATTTATGCTGCGCAAATTTCCATAATTAGAGCAATTCAATCTCTCATTAATTCATATGGTGCGATGTCTGGTAGCCCTATAAGGGAAAGGGACACATATATATATACATGCAGACAAAAATGCTGTGACATATTTTATTTTATTCCAGAGCATCAGGACAATGCATTGTACTGCTCTACAGAATTCTACGTAATTTAATCAAGCAGGTTGCATTTCATACCACAGACAATACCTGCTCCAAATTCGATGACAACCAAAAAAAAAAGAATAACGTTGCCATGCTTCAATAAACGAAGTAGCTAAACGTCAATATGTGATGGCGGTACACAGTGGGGCCTTGTTTGTTTTGTGGGTAGGAACAATATTGTCTCATGTTCCGTCTGGTACAGTAGGATGAGAAATATCGTGTTACGAGGCTGTTGGCATTCAATTTGTTTTGTTTGGTAGAGGTACGCTTCGTGATTGGTTCCTTTTTAATTGATTAAAAAAAAATGTTTTGACTGACTTTTTTATAAGAACTGACAAAAAAATTACATGTAGCATTCAGAATGATGTACTTTTACATGCACACCTACTGAATTTACAAACAAAAAGTATCAGTATATCAGCTATCTGGTGTCCACGACACAAGCCTCGTTGCTTAGTGTGGCATTAGATGGCGCTGTGTGTAAGGTCCAGCGATATTTATTTATTTACTTACTGACAGGTATCGGTAGGTTGTTATCTCTGTACGTTTGACATTTAGCTTACTGACGGTTAGAAACCAAACGTTACAGAAAAGCTTTCTTTGATTTTTATATGAAACAAGTGACGCGGATGGGATATTTCAAGTTAACTTTGTTTATAGAAAAACCAATAGCTACGGAAGTAGGTATATTAACCAACGATTATAAGTAAGTTATAGAAAAAGGCCGCTGTCCCTTCTACCCTGTATACCTAGCTTAAAAGTGGTAAAAAGTTTATTTACAAATACATTTTTTTTCTTTTTTTTTCGGATGGGAAATCATCAAATGATTTCTCCCACCCTGGGCGGAGCGAGAGGGAGTGTCAGACTTTTACTGACTAAAACCCATCCATGTTTCTTCCTCGCCCTTCATGTTCCGGGGCCACGGTATCTCTTTCGAACAGTCCCGCAGCCCGACAGTCCCGCAGCCTGACAGTCCCGCATCCCGACAGTCCCGCAGCCCATTTACAAATACCTACACCTCTGACTACCCCTTTAGGGAATACAGCGAGTGCTATATTTTATATTTAGTAGGTAATTTATTAATCAAAAATAGGATTAAGTTTTCTATTTTTGGTGACTTACTTTGTTTCCGATGCAGACTGTACTAAAACAAGAAAGATATAGCAAATAAAACATTTTACCTTTTACAATAAACCGAGTAGAGACATTATCTTAATATATGAGGATTTATAGTTTATAAAATGTTCAGTTACTGTTCTGAATTTATTTGTATGATGAGAACGGGCCATGGCTTGGCTTAAGGCTGCGTTCATAGTACAGGGGAAAAGCGGAAAACGATTACGTGATAAAAAAAGACATAGAAGTAATTCATGTATTCGGCACGTGGCTTTAATCGGCACTAACACAGCCATCTTGATTTTCCAAATCAATTTCCACAAAAAAAAAAAACAAACATTCAAACAACGTTTCCCAACAGGGCACCCTAATGCAATTCAAGAGTCGAAAGTACCTTGAAGTACTGTTATTTACTTCGGCACGTTATTTATCTTTTAAATAAACAAAGCAGGTTTTAAACTTAAAGTAACGTTTCCAAATATTACTAAAAACCGATTAAAGCATTACATTATCAAAATTAATTAACAACAGCATTACTTACAAACCGATATTCTTGTTGAATGATTGTTATAACAATAATCCAGTCCAATTTTGTTCAAGACCAGTTTGACTCAATATGGCATAATATTATAAAATTATTACTACTGATCTATCTGTCAGTATTTAATGCCGATTTATTGCAGGGTCCAATTAAACTTATAATAATTTTACTACCTACATAAGGATATATACCTACTCGTTTATCCAGAAAGAAAGTAAAGAGGTAAATTCACTATAATTTTAAATCAAGTTAAAGTAAAAGATTATTTTTATTAATTTGTTTACGAAAAACAATCTCGCCATATTTGCGGTAAACGCGATGCAGCCACAACTGTCATCGAACGCTAACTCGAATAATTCAAAAAGTCCAAAATAAGAATCCCGTTCTAAAACCAGGATATAAAATTAAATATCCGGAAAGAATCAAGGCGTTATCTGTAATAGAAATCTCTGGATTTATCGGCTCTGTGGCTGTGGGTTTGTACTGGCTTTCGAATGAAATATAGGCTGTACCGCCGGTGGTCGTTGCCTTACTTCGTTTTTTTCCATAGACAACACTACGCGCTGTATTGGCGCGCTTTTCGAGGCAATTTTTACTGGTTATTTTTTAAACGGTACTATTTGTTTTGTGTGCGATGGATTTCCATTTTTGGTGGATCCGCTGATGGGAATGCACATCTAGGATGCGGACTGGCTATTTTTCAAAACAAAAGTATAAGGTTCTCGTACAAATAGCAAACGAGGTTAGGTTAAATTCACATTTGGCTACAATAAATAAAATCGTTCCATTAGTTGTAATGCGATTTATTTTCTCTTTTCAAACTACATTTTGTTTCTTATTTATGAAGCGAATGCAGGAATTCGAAACCTGTTTGCTTTTACGGACTGAAAAAGTGTGGGAAATACAGTTCAGTTTCATGTAGAATACCTATTATCTGGTGCCTGTACAGGATGACTGAATAATGATGTTGGATAGACCGCAGCAGCGACGGATTAGGAGCAAGGTTAATAGAACACCAAAGGGATTGACGTAAAACTCTTTGACACGGGATTTCTTCATAAAACCTAATGTATAAAGTTGTTTGTTCTTTTGTCGAGAAAGTAACATCATTGACCCACGTATTTTCGTAAAGAATAAAAGTGTCGTATAGCTCCTATCAGGTTTCGGCGCAATGCCGCGGGGGCGTCACATCTACGTCCACGATATGAATACAATAAAAACCTTTTCCTTTTTACATTCGGAAGGTAAGTCGCCAGTTTAACAAAGGATCTGAAGAGGAAAAAAATATAAATCTAAACATTTCTTTAGCCCACCTAACTAAAAGGGGGCCGTCAAGGGGGAAATAATAATTCCAATTTTATTGGGAATGTCCTTCAACAAGATTTTTCCATACGACGGAAGCAATTTATGTGATAACGTTCGGGGAAATTGCTTTCTGCCCTTTCTTTGCTTCTATTGAATTTATGGCTCGATTCAGTCTGAATGATATTTATGGAACAACTACAGTTGGCTTCGGTAATTTATTATGTCCTATCAAAAACTCGGCTTGGAAGATCCCGGGGATTGGTGCAAACTTTTTGAGGTTAGTTCCCATTTTTAGGGTTCCGTAGCCAAATGGCAAAAAACGGAACCCTTATAGTTTCGCCATGTCTGTCTGTCTGTCTGTCTGTCTGTCTGTCTGTCTGTCCGCGGATAATCTCAGTGACCGTTAGCACCAGAAAGCTGAAATTTGGTACCAATATGTATATCAATCATGCCGACAAAGTGCAAAAATAAAAATTTAAAAAAACATTTTTATTAGGGTACCTCCCCCAGACGTAAAGTGGGGAGCGATTTTTTTTTTAATTTTGACCCTGACGTGTGATATATTGTTGGATAGGTATTTAAAAATGAATAGGGGTTTTCTAAAATCATTTTTTGATAATATTAATATTTTAGGAAATAATCGCTCCGAAAGTCAAAAACAATGTGTCCCCCCCCCCTCTAACTTTTGAACCATAAGTTTAAAAAATATGAAAAAAATCACAGAAGTAGACCTTTATATGAACTTTCTAGGAAAATTATTTTCAACTTGATGAGTTGAATAGTTTTTGAGTTATATAGCACTTTTTCAAAAAAACGCAAATGATAACTTTGTTTTTCATACAAATACTATGAAAAACAAAGTTATTTTTGCTGACGAAAAATGTTGGTATTTTTAATGGTCTGGGAAGCTACGGAACCCTACAGTGAGCGTGGCCCGACACGCTCTTGGCCGGTTTTTTTTTGTTTGATTGTCTTCGGTTGGTTGCGCAAGGGTTAAATGAGTCGTCGGAACGTCGATTGATTTCGCCTTAGTGGAATATTTTATCAATGAACAGCTATGGAAGCATTGGAAATGGGTTTTAGTCAAAACTTGATCAGCTGAAATTGTTTTCTGATAAAATTTAGTAAAAAACTTAATAATATTTTTAACTTAAAACTTTAATAATATTGTATGCACGTCATGACCTTGCGACGAATATTTTTTTTTTTGTTTCTTTCTTTCTATAAATGAAGATGATTTCATTTGCATTTATAAGGCTGCACTGGCAATCAGTGATACCATGGTAACTATTTTGTACTGTTTAGTTTTCGCCTGAGTTTTTCCTTTAGTCAAGTGTTTGTAAATAAATCACTATAATCAGTGTTTGTTTTGCTTGGATATATTTGGTTAGACGTACTGAACGCTGTGTTATAATTTGTCTATCTATTTTAATGGGACCTAATAGAATCTCAGGCTCCTATCTCAGCATGGTGTACACAAATACTCTGTTTCCTTCAGAACTTACTTCACAGGAACCTCTATAAAAAACCAATACATCGTGAAACTTGCATCGATTTTCCGAACTCCCGTCTCCTCTTGTTTTTCCTCTGGCATGTGCAAATGAGGCTTGATATCGGGTGGTATCGGGAAATACCACCAGATGGCGTTTCCGACTCATTTCTCACGAATCTTCCACATCGTTCACCGCTGCAACGGTTTGCAAGACGGTGGGTTCACGTGTAGCTGCGTCGGTTGTTTACTACGTTTTCTTGAAGAAAGATGCACGTAATGAGGGGAATAGATTTTAAGGGAAACGGTGTTATTCTTATGAAATGTTTTTAAGGAAGTTTTGAGGTGTAGATAAGTTTGGTGGTGGTTGAATTAGGTCTCATGTGAAGTAATTGTTTCTTTTAAAGCCAGATAAGCACAAGTTTTCCGGCTACTACTGAGAAATGTATACTGAGAAAACCCAATAACATAACATAACATCACGCTTGTAATCCTTGAAGGCTTAGGCAGAGATGTACCTAATGGTGTGTACCATTTTTGCCAGTTAACTTTAAGTTCCATGTAATAGGGGTGAGTGAGCCTAATGCCATCAACCGAGAACAGACCGTATGCTTTGCTGTCGGGATTGCGATCACTAGACCGACGAGGCTATAGATTAGGCAATCCTTAAAAAAATCTAGCATGCCAAAGCACTGGCAGTCAATAAAATCTGACTGTACAGTGCAAGCACAGCACAGTGTTTTCATATCAATATGTCAACATTTTACCTGCGCCGGGCCGGTTAATTTAGTACACGAATAGCATTCATACCGCGTGCACTCATTTATCATAAAATCATACTTTTATCAATAAATATCAATCAATCAGTTATCAGTGTATCAATCAGCATCAACTCAAGGTGTAAGGTCCCTAACCGTACACTGACCACCTGCAACCAATTAATCATCAATCTCAATTTACAAATGATCACAACCAATTTATTTGTAAAACCTATAGGAAACGAGATGCCATTATATATACAAATATACACTGCAGTTTTTAAAATCCAACATGGCGTCCAAACGTATAGTTTAAGGAGGTCTAATGCATCTTTTATTGGCAACGCTTGAACCTCTTTCCAAGGAAATTGAAATACTCGTACTAGTAACATTCACGGTGATCTGGGAGTAAGAGGAAAATATATATTATCCTTGTATTTCATAAGTACATACTAGAAATTATTTAAATAATAGGAAAGATATAAATTGAGTTTTTCGTTTTTTTTGTTTGTAGTAACATTATGGATACTTTCTTGATATGACAACATTTGTGTCACTTGTTTTGTTGAGTGTTTTATTAAAATATTTTCTTTTCATTTTCATGGGTTCATATTCAAAAGTTCGAAAAAATAATTTTTGACATCAACTGATAGGGATTTTCTCTAACAAACATGATAAATTAAATGAAAGGAAAACCATGAATAAAAGTGCCTAAGTTATTGAATTTATCCCATTGAATTTATAACTGTACTTTGGATTTCATTGTTTTCCCTCCATTTAATTTAACATCTTTGTTATGATTGACGTCAAAAAACAATGGGATATTATTTTTTTGAACTTTAGTCGGTTTGATTCCAGAGTGCAGCAAATGAATTTTCGAAAATCTTTGTATGCAGATTTGTTTCTTTTTAAAAATAAAGAAATGTTTCTTTTGTATAAAATTTGCTATCTCTAGTATTTCGAGTACTTTTAATTTCCCTTCAGGTGGCATTAAAAATTCCACCCTGTGTAATAAAACAAGTAAGTATATTGATTCAAGAATAGAATTGTCACAATAAATACAATTTAAATCTATAGTAAGCTTGTCCACAGTTATCGAATAGTGGGTTGTGAAACCGAAAAAGAAACCACAAAACTGTCGAGAGCTTAGAAGCTTTTTCGGTACTAGTGCTGGAATATACAGTGCGACGTGTAATGACACTTTTACGACACAACACACTAGGTTTGATGTAGAGGGATTTTTTGTCGGAGGGACTGTGACTCTGAAGCGAGGCAGTAAGACCTCAGATGTCAGTTTAAGATGTCGTTTTGGCCACTTGGTTAACTTACAGGCCAAAAAGACTTCAAACAAGTTACACACATACAAAAAAAGCTTGCGAAAATTAAACCAAGAGAAATAGCTCTTACGTTATTAAGGCTAAGACTTTACATCACTAAAACGCCAAAATAAAATCAAAAGCATAAAAAAATACAAGCAAACTCCTTTGAAACACCCATAGTCCATGTCTCATCACAATGTTTATTATTTCGGGTTTCTTGAACTACACAGTCACAAGGGTTTTTATGATCACTCCCTACGGCCATGTACGAGAATGTTGCCATCCTTCCTCAATTATATTTTTTATAGTGGCAACC
This sequence comes from Xestia ashworthii, assembly GCA_950022955.1. Lineage (NCBI taxonomy): Eukaryota > Metazoa > Arthropoda > Insecta > Lepidoptera > Noctuidae > Xestia > Xestia ashworthii. Next base: position 18,827,909 of record OX465566.1, read on the forward strand.
TTTTATTTTTACGGTGAAGGTTTAAGATGAAAAATATACGGTTTGGAGAGTAATTTATGGCTGGTTGGTGTCAGGCACCACGTGTGTTGTCCACAGAGGTGATGTGGATATGAAGAATGGCTTGAAAAGTTGTTACAGTATTAGTTATTACTATTAGTTCCTAGTACATTCTACCATTTCGCATGCAAACATTTATACTTATAGACACAAATACATAACTTCAATTTGAAACTTTCACAATAACTCAATAAATTATCTTGTAACAAAAAAAAAAAAACTAATCTAAATTAAAAAATAACGTAAAAATAATACAGCTATATTTTATCTGTTAGAACATCAATTCAAGTGAATGTAGTGTCAGAATACCAGTGGTAACCTAGCGGTGTGACAGTTGGACTACCAAATCATAGCTCATAGAGTTCGAACCCAAGACAAGCACCTAAGCTGCGGGACTGTTCGGCTGCGGGACTGTTCGAAAGGAACATAAAGGGCGAGGAAGGAACATGGATGGGTTTTAGTCAGTAAAAGTCTGCCACTCCCTCCCGCTCCGTCCAGAGTGGGAGAAGTTTTTTGATGATTTCCCATTTGAATAGACTCGGTTGGGACTTTGTTATAAAAGTAGTGGACTGTATTAAAATAGGTGTAATACCAGAATTAACATGTACAACAAATTATGAAGACAGTACAAAGAAATGCCCGGACTGGCCGACGTCTGTGAGCTCAGTGAGTGGTAGGGCCCGCAGCCTCCCGTAGCCGGGTTCGGTACCCCGCAGCCCCGCGCCTTTGTTGCCGCCGCGGTTGTTCACGCCGCGGTTGTTCACGCCTATGTGAGGCGCCGATACCATCCGTAAAAAAAAAACACAAGTACCTCTGATTTTTAGGATTCATAGGTGTACTGTACAACTGGGACCAGCGACTTCTAATAGATCCCATACTCGATAAGTATAACTTTATCATGATTTATCCGTTAATGCTACTCATGGGTGCTGCTGCTCTCCACATTTTTGCCTTTTTGAAATATTTTCTTCAATTTTCAACTTTATTGAAACTTGTATGCAAGATTTGAATTAGAATTCTTTAAATTAACAAACTTCGTAAACCCGAATCTTACTGATGTCTATCTTAATTTCAAACGATTTAATCACTCATTCAACTTCTAATTGTTTCTTAATTAATTAACGTAGTCCAACATCTGTGCGAATAGTTCTAAACTTAAGATTTTAGTTTAATTTTACCTTAGAAGTTTCAAAATTAATGCCTTTTCGTCTGTGGTTAAAAATGACGCACGGCACGTCACGTTCAAAAGCAGACTAATAAATGCTAATCTTTGCAATTTTATCTGTACGCAACTGCAACTACGATTTGGCTTCGAAATATGAATCAATGAATCACGAATTACACACAATATACCGAACATAATATCACGCCAGTTATGTTTAAGTCCCATCTAAGAGAGGGTGAGTCAATTGCCATCAATCGCGCCCGAATTTAAACTACTTGGCTGTAACTGATCTCATGGAAAAGTCCAATATCACTTTACCCGACCCGCGAATCGAAACTGGTACCTCATGCTTACCAGTCATGCTTGCGACTACTCGACCAACGACGCAGATCTATCTAAGTATTAGGATAACCAGCTTATAACGTTCCATATGCTGGGAAACAGGCCTCTTATCTGAGTCTACCATAATAAACACCGCGGGCCCAGTACGATAAGTTAAATAGTTAAGGCATCGAAGATAACTGATAACAAAGAGGGGATATGGATAAATGTAGAATCTTCGACAAAAATAAACCAAACTATCACGCAAATCGTAAGAAAAACGGCACAAACCCTCCCAAAGGCTTACCGTAAATAGAAATATCACCTTGGAACCCAGGAATTGTGTAAAACGATTGCGGTGTTGCACCAGAGTTGGGAAGGATTTTATAACACAACATTTACTCGGATTTTGAAGAGAAAAATGTTAAATGCACGCTTAGAAGGAGACGTGTTACTAAGGAGACTTCGGGCGAATTTTGTCGCTAAAGTAGAAAGTTCTGTGTCGTGCAACTTGCTGCATTTTCTGTTATATTTTGTGTTGCAGTAGGTATATCATAGAAAAAGTACCTAGAGGACTGAAATCTGCTCTGGTGGAAACAGAGAAAACTAATTATTCCGAGATATAGGACCCAGCTAGATTTCTCGCCCCCGCAAACCCCTATACTGTAACTTTAATTGAAATCATTACAGCTGTTTTTGACAACGTGATTCAAAATATTGCTCATTGAATAGTTTGGGATAGGATATATACTATCCACTAGAGCTCTCTATAAGGAACATTGGTGGCGCAGTGTTAACAGCCCCGAATCAAGTGTTGAAAGTTGGAACTTTGAGCCCAGGCAGGCATTTTACTTTTTTGTTATTTGCCGTCACCGGCACTGCTCTTACCGTTGGTATGCCGAACGTGAATCCTCGCTATCCAGTTTATACAGCTGGAACGCGGGTCCATGACAAAAGTTCATTACGTGCTCTTTTTTTCAGATATCCTTAGCATATTCGGATCTACGTTCCGGATGGAAATCAGGAGTGCATGTCTAAAACAAACAAAAAAAAACGAATAAGTGTGACTTCCATCTAGCCACAGTGGTCCAGCAAGGTGAAATAAGGCTCAATTCATCTTACTTTGACAATGAGATTATATTTTCGCACAGCCGTATGATCTACAGTCTTCAGTTCGCTTTTTTACTTGTCTTTTACGTAAAGGTACATAAAAGTATCATCATCTTCATAGCTAATTCCCAACTATGTTGGGGTCGGCTTCCAGTCTAACCGGATGCAGCTGAATGCCAGTATTTTACATAGAACGACTCATAAGACTGTTTGTCATCATCATCAGCCTATAATGTTCCCACTGCTGGGACACTGCCTCCTCTCAATGAGAGGGAATGGGCTATAATCTACCACGCGGGCCCAGTGCGGGTTGGTAGATGTCACATGTCTTCGAACTTTTTTGGTTCTAGGACATGCCGGTTTCCTCACGATGTTTTTCTTCACCGTTTTGAGAGCAGTGGTGATGAAATAAATTACACAAAGTAATGCGCCTGTCTGGGTTCGAACCCACGACTTACTGTTCGTAAGTCGGGGCCGCCACCACTGACTACCTGTAACCACTGTCAAAGATCTACAAATGACAGCCGGGACCAATTACGGCCTAACGTGCTTTCCAAGGCACGGAGGAAACTCAGTATGTAGGACTCCATATAATGAGTTTGGTATGGGTCACCCATCCAGGGACCCACCTACGCAACTGCGGTTTAAGCTGAAGATCGACCCAAGTGGCCGTAGCTCTAACTGTAGTTATTATTTTTATCTTTTAGTACAGGGTCAAATGAGATTAACTAGTCAAACTTCACTGAGTAACAGTACTTAAAAAAATACAGTAGAAACGAAGTTTTTGGGGACAATGACTCGAAATAAAAGTCCTCATCAAACGAGTCCCACTTTTTAACCGACTTCCAAAAAGGAGGAGGTTCTCTATTCGACTGTATGTATTTTTTTTTTTTTTTTTATGTATGTTCACCGATTACTCGAAGACGCCTGAACCGATTTGAAAAATTCTTTTTTTGTTTGAAAGGGTATACTTTCAAGTTGGTCCCATAGTCGCCAAGTCGGGATCTGATGATGGAATCTTGGCGAAATCGAGGGAACTCTTCAAATTTTATAGGATAACGTACAGCAATTTTGGTATTTTCTACAACAAGTGAAGCATTTGCGTTTGATAAGAAACATTCTACCATCAGATCTGATGATGAAGCCAAGAGTCACGGAACTCCATAATGAGACAATGTATCCTAGTCGTGTTTGGGCTTGTTGTAATTGTAACGGTATGCACTTTCCATGTGTACCAAGCACATGTGAACCACTAAAAAGTGAAAAATAAAAACTTTTTTGCAAAAAATAAAACCGACTTCAAAAAAAAGATACCAAAAAAGTGAAAAATAACTTTAGCTTCTGAAGTCGGTGACGCCAAAAAAATAAATCAATCATACAAACGTCACCGACTTCAAAAGCTAAAGTTATTTTTCACTTTTTTGGTATCTTTTTTTTGAAGTCGGTTTTATTTTTTTGTCATCTAGCGTTGTTTGTTTGAAGATAGCAGATATTTCCCGGCGACACAAAAACACAGTACAGGTGCGTCTCGCTCGGCCTGAGTGTCTCTTGCACCATTTCCCTTTCGTTAACTCTTGGGTAGTGTTTATGTGATGTAAAAGTATGTAGTGATGCTGCTGTACCTATAAATACAGGTTTGTATTTTTTTAATAAAACTCAACTCTGATTCGTAAAAAATCAACCTTTAGCCCTTTATCTGTGGACCTCGACCGAATTGGTCTGACACGGTTTACTATTGTGTCTACTTCGTCAACAGTTAATGAATTAAAGCTACATACAAATGTATAAGTTTTAAAACTGACAATGGCCACTAACATCATCATTAATACTGAAAACGGCAAATTTACCATGTTTTTGTGGAGAGCAGCAGTGGCCCAGTGGTGGCGGCCCCGTCTTACGAACAGTAAGTCGTGGGGTCAAACCCAGACAGGCGCATTACTTTGTGTAATTAGTTTCATCACCGCTGCTCTCAAAACGGTGAAGGAAAACATCGTGAGGAAACCGGCATGTCCTAGAACCAAAAATTCGAAGACATGTGACATCTACCAACCCGCACTGGGCCCGCGTGGGCCCATACTCTAAAATACGCGCATTGACGTTTTAAATATATTTGAAACTATTTTATTATAATAGGAATATCACCACCTTGATGATTGCCGGGGACGAAATCGTCACTCTATATTATGTAGATTAGCTCGTGGCTAGCAATTGTATGAGTCGGTTCAACGAGGTGTATGAACGTACATTATGACTGCTACTCTGTGACGCTACGTGACTCGAAAAGTACGTACGAACCGTTGGACCCGGTTGTAATAGGAGCATCGTTATAAGGGCCGGACTTCACCGAAGTGCAAACGAGACGGAAGGATAGGAGACGTGAACCGCTATTAGAATTTCGTTATTCATACTTCTAGTCTCCGCTTTAGTGGAAACGATTGAAGAAGAGCATGCGTTTTTCACACAAACGTAATACCAAAATATGAAAATCAAACAGAATATGTTTGATTTTCAGATTATTTTGGTATAACGTGTGTATGAAAAACGCATGGTCTTAACTGTTGTTTAAATCAGTGTCCATTCAAAATATGTGTTTGGGAACCTATATATTCTGTAATCCAATCGAAATAAATACACACTACCCTAAGAATATGTTTGATTTACAAATTATTTTGGTATTATGTTTGTATGAAAAAATGCCTGTGTTGTGCCGCATAAGTTACATTTTATTAATGTGTACCTTTCAGGTATTTTCTTTTATGCTTTAAATGCTACATACAATTATAAATTAAAATGAACTAAACTAAGTTAAACTATAAACTTAAAAAATGGCGTCAAAAAACTCCTCCTCAACGCTGTCAATGGTAAAGTCCCCAGGAGACTGGCGGCGTTACCGCGCTGTATGGCAATGCTAAGCCTTTGGCCCAGGTAAAAGCCAGCCCTAGGGTCACGGGAAGTGTCTTACCTTTCAGTAAGTTTTTTCTTGCACCACTGACTTTTGCAGTACTAAGAAGCTTAATCTTTAGTTCAGCTACTTTTCTTTGTCCGTAATCCATATTAGTAAAATGTAAATGTCAGTCCAAATACGACGAAATTTCTGTAAAAAGTTTCACTAGCATACAATTCAGTACAATTTGACAGTTGTGTGTACCAGACGCCTACGTAGCGGCATCTGGTGTCAGATAAAATCCAGAAAACCCTCATTGTTCAGGTCAGCTTTCGCACTCGGCAGGCAAGGGTGAGGCCAGAAGCAACGTGGGTGGCTTGCTGCGGTGAGCGGCCTGGAACTGTGTCCCATGAGCGGTGTGCTGTGAACGTTGTTCGGCGAGCGTCATCCCTTTTCTTCTCCACTTTGAACATCTCCACGCAGCTTTAGTGGATACAACTTAGCTCTTACACCTCTTTTCTCCTATCCGCTCCGCACATTTCCGCTTTCGTGGAGTGCGGGCCTAAACAGTCGGCGAGAGTGGATCAAGTCTTACAAAACCTTACATAATGACTAACGACAAACTTACAAGCCCTTGAGTAAACGTTGTTTTGTTATGCGAAAAGCCGTATCCAAAAACTGAAACATCTAAGATTAATGAAAAGACTCTAATTTAAAACGTAATTTTGTGCGTGATGTTATTTGGATTTAAAACTTATTGAATGAGATTCTAAAATGAAGGTAACCTTTTGATCCATAATATACAGTTAATTTAATTGATTTAAAAAGAATTGAGACGTCGTCGGCACAAAATATAGTTACGCCTACAGTGTCCTCTATATTTCTATCCACACTCAATGCAAAGCATCAAACACCAGACAACGTAAAATATCCCTTCCATTACCAAACATAGAGCACACTTTCATTCAAATTCCACTTTTACTGTGAGAACAAGGTACAGAAAATATTTTCATTGCATTTCAGTCTTTCGTCGTGAGCCCAAACTCCACCTAGGAATGTTAACAGTTAAGAAATACTTTTCGTAACAAGAAATGTGGAAAACAAAGATTCATATAATTGGTGTACCTACGTCGGTATGTATTCAGAAATGAAGTTTGTTTTTGTTAAGATTGTGCTTTTCAAGTATTTTGCTTTGTGGAGTTTCGAAATTGTGGAGATGGAGTATTGTTATTGAGATTAGGATTATGTATATACTTTGACTATGTGGTTGCATAAAGAGCTGTTAAAAATTGTGGTTTTGGCATTCTTAGTACCAAATATATTGCGTACAATGGTGGTCGCAGCGTTGCAACAGAGCGCTGCAGCGACGCTGCAATGAACAGAGGTTTTGCTACATAAACAATTGAGCGACACACAACTCACCTCTCCCCTCCTCTTCTTACTTCTCGTCTCGCGAGTAGCATGATCCCTATGCAGGCTCAAAGCGCGCCCAGTCGTATTTGCACTACGCGACAAAGTAGATAAGGAGATAGAACGACTACAGAGCTTAGGCATAACAAAACCAGTTCAACACTCGGACTATGCGTCACCAATTGTGCCCGTACTTAAGCGTAATGGTTCTGTTAGGCTATGCGCGGACTATTCCGTTACAATTAATAAGTTATTAGTTATTGAACAATATCCCTTGCCTACCATCCATGAATTGTTTTCCAAATTACATGGGGTCAGCAGTTTTCAAAGCTAGACTTATCAATGGCTTACAACCAATTTGAACTCGACGAAGAGTCGCAAAACATGACATGTATAAATACGCATCGTGGGCTGTTCAATTACACGCGTCTTGTGTTCGGGTTGTCGAATTCGCCTTATGTTTTCCAGCGCGCCATGGAAACCTTGCTGTCCGGTTAAGATGGGGTTTTGTGTTTGCTTGACGATATACTAATAACTGCCGAGTCAGCTGATGCACATATGAAAAAATTACACATAGTGTTAAAGCGGCTGCAGGATGCAGGGTTGACACTCCAGAAAGAAAAATGTGACTTTTTCAAAGATTAAATAAATTATTTAGGGTACGTTATTAATAGGAACGGGCTAAAGAAAGAACCATTGAAAGTTAAGGCAATTGTGGACGCCCCGGTGCCTACCAATGTTAACACTTTGCAGTCATTTTTAGGCCGAGTAAACTATTACAGGAATTTTGTACCACAAACATCGAGTAGTCTTTGCCCATTGTACGATTTGTACCGTATTGTGCCGGAGCGTGTCGTGCGGCGTCGTGTGACATAGTAACACGGAATTTTAAATGCAGGACGCCGCCGCTGTGAATAGGCTGTTACCCTCTAAAGTATATACTACGTACAAACTTGCAGGTGCCTCCCTTAGCACCTAGAGCCTAGTGAATTTACATCTGATAATCTGGTTACCAGTTAGTGAAGACGCCAGTCGCGCAGGGCGGCCGGATGAGACAATTCTTGAATTTTTTTATTACTTCACTGACACGCTGATTCAATAATACTTTGCTCCGGCCCGGAACTGAACCCAGGGGCTCATGCTTAGCAGTTGCGCTTGTGACCACAAGACCAACATGGCAGTCCAGATTTATCATTAGATATGAAATGGCATTCACAGACAGGTTTAGCAAAATTCTGAGGCAAGTCAAACCATGCCTACTCAAACCTTCCATTTCCACTTTTCCCAGGCGCACTCCCACTTCCCACATTCTTTTTGTGCCTTTTTCCTCAATTTGTTGGAAGAAAACTTATCAGAGACAAAATTACCTTAATTAAAGCAAGTCTTTTGGCATGTTTACCCAATAAAATCGTAATATGAACGAGGTTGGAGCGTGGGGACAATTGGCATTATTTTATCTTATCTTTGAGATTGCTGTGCAGGTTTTCTTTATGGAAGTCGTGAACGAATGAGATGAGATTCACTTTAGCGCCTCTAGCGGCGGTTTGGGAAACTAATGAGGGATGGAATTTGATAAACATCCATACATACACTGTTTTTTTTTTAACTACGATTCTAACGTACTCACTTTGCTTCATCTGCATTAGTTCATGGTACGGTCGAACAAGCTATTTGGTTTACATTTTACTATGTAATTTGTGGGTTAAACTGTAAACCAAATAGCTTGTTCGACCGTAATTATACGCACACCGCCGCCGCCGGTTGCGAGTACAACATATCTTGCCTAGTTACTACCTACATCCGCCAGTTAGTCAGTCTAAATACCATTTGTTAGGCCTGAATTCTTGTCGCACTGATGGTCGGTCGAGCACGGTCGGTGGGGTACAAGTAAACATTGTGTTCTATTATAGCACCGTGATGCCATGCTGACGTCAGCGGCGACTGACAGCCGTATTTTGTTCTTACTGAAGTCACGACCAACCGTACGAGACCGACCATCTGCGTGACAAGAACTCAGACCTTAGTCGCCTTTATTTCAATAACAACGTTGTCTTATCTTATTATATCATTTTTAAATACGGGCTACCAATTAGTCATAGTTGTCCAGTTCAAACCCAAGATATTGTGCGTATTGTATAATTATCACTTGCTTCGATGAAGGAAAACATCTTGAGAAAACCAGCATGCCTGAGAGATGTTTCTCGACGGCATGTAAAGCAAAGTCAGAGGCCTATCAATGGGCGGCATAAAAATACACACAGAAGATGAGCAAAAGATTTGTCGACTCTCTGTCGTGTCTACGGTGGTCATGCTACGCGGACAGGTATAGGCACTAATACGATAAAGAAAGAATGATTTCTCCATATAAATGGAATATAATGTTATCGCCACGAGCTTCAACGTCTAGGGTCCATGTTCACCGAAAAGATAACGGTCTAATTATCTAAAAACAGCTGTCACTGTGACATGTTCCTATACAAAAATGTGTTTTAAGCAGCTGTTTTTAGGTAATCAGACCGTGTCACCTTTTTGGTGAACATGGACCTAAATGTGTAGTATTTCATCACTGTTAATTGGGTGGTTTCTTTTTTTAGTATTTTTAACTAAAATTATTCTCATCGATGGGGTGAAATTATTCAGTAGTTATTCATAGTGTCTAGCCACATTTTAACGGCTTTTCCAACCGGGTGTCGTGTCTTCAGAATTTTAAGGTCGCTTCAATGCATTTTTCATACAGTGTAAACGCCGCCGGTATCAAAATATTTCCGAAACATGAAAATTTACACATATATTAGCATCATGCCTGTAATCTCTGGAGGGGTAGGCAGAGTACCTTAGAGTACACCTTTATTACGCCAGATATACAGGGTGTAAACCACCTCATCACAAAGCTGTTAACCAAGCATTCTGTACAACAAACTAAGTAAATTTACGCAAAAAATATTGCTGTGAAACAACTTTTTTTTTTTCAGGTTATAAATCATGTTTTGTGGTAGAACTCAATGAAACGCACTTAAAACATTGTGCTGATGGATGGATTGAATAGTACGGGGGTCGTGGAGATGTTAAAAGTCAAAATCTTACAAAAAAAAACTTGTCAAAAAGTAGTAACTTTGACCCCCCATATCTCCGTAATTAGAAGGTTCCCAGGTATGGTGTAGAACAAAACATGATAGCAATGATGGGGAGAACAAGTGCCTTTCGGCTTCGTGAAGAGGTGTTTTACACCCTTTATTTTAGTCCTATGTAATAGGGGACATCCTATTGCTATCAACCGGGCGCAAATACAGAATCCGTGCTACTGCTGAAAAATTTGGTTTAGTCGATAAAATTTGGTTGGGGTTATGTCAGTTTCTAGAAATACCAGACGAGTTAGTAATTAGATTCTATGAATGCTTGATTCTTCAAATGTCAGATTCTATAAACGCCAAATTCTGAGAATGCCAGATTCTATAAATGTCAGATTCTATTAATGTCAATTTTTTTAATATAATTGCAATAGGTATGATATTTTTTCGCCGTTCTGGGCCGACACAATTTAGATTTAACCCAATGACACTTTGGCCGACCCGGGAATCGAACCGAACGCACGTCGTGCTTGTAACCACTAAATCAGCAAGGCAGTTTATTTACCAAGAAATAAATATTGCCCAACTGACCCACTGCTGAACATAGCTATCTTTAGTTTGTATATAAATAAGCTCGCCCTAAATAAAGACAAATAACCGTTGGGCTAATCCGTACGGGTCACCTCTATTATAAATCGTACCCCCTAATAAATTCGTAAGCGAAACTATAATGCTTTTAATGGGTTCCGTGGACCTTAGATGGGCGTTGATGGTCTTATAATTGGATATAACAAGTGTATATTTCTTGGTGACATATTGATGCAAAGCTTTTTTAGCTATAAAACGAAATGTTTGTTTTGTTTGTACCACCTTGTGTTAAATATTTTTGGGAAAGCAGGTGTCAAACATCATGGGCTGCGGGACTGTTCGAATGAGATACCACGGCCCCGGAACGTAAAGGACGAGGAAGGAACATGGATGGGTTTTAGTCAGTTAAAGTCTGACACTATCTCCTGCTCCGCCCAGAGTGGGAGAAGTCATTTGCTGATTTCCCATACGAAAAAAAAAAGGTGTCAAACATCATAATTATGTTCATCATCATCTGACTATCGTTGTCCTTATGTTGGAGTCGGCTTCCACTCTAACCGGATGCAGCTGAGTTCCAGTATTTTACATGGAGTGTGTCTACGCACGGCATGCCTACTCGCGCCTGGAGGCGCGCGGCGGCTGAGGAGGCGCGCGGGTGGCGGCAGCAGCATCGGGCGACAGCGGCGGCTGAGGAGGCGCGCGGGTGGCGGCAGCAGCATCGGGCGACAGCGGCGGCTGAGGAGGCGTGCGGGTGGCGGCAGCAGCATCGGGCGACAGCGGCGGCTGAGGAGGCGCGCGGGTGGCGGCAGCAGCATCGGGCGACAGCGGCGGCTGAGGAGGCGTGCGGGTGGCGGCAGCAGCATCGGGCGACAGCGGCGGCTGAGGAGGCGCGCGGGTGGCGGCAGCAGCATCGGGCGACAGCGGTCGCTGAGGAGGCGCGCGGGTGGCGGCAGCAGCATCGGGCGACAGCGGCGGCTGAGGAGGCGTGCGGGTGGCGGCAGCAGCATCGGGCGACAGCGGCGGCTGAGGAGGCGCGCGGGTGGCGGCAGCAGCATCGGGCGACAGCGGCGGCTGAGGAGGCGTGCGGGTGGCGGCAGCAGCATCGGGCGAAAGCGGCGCCTGAGGAGGCGCGCGGGTGGCGGCAGCAGCATCGGGCGACAGCGGTCGCTGAGGAGGCGCGCGGGTGGCGGCAGCAGCATCGGGCGACAGCGGCGGCTGAGGAGGCGTGCGGGTGGCGGCAGCAGCATCGGGCGACAGCGGCGGCTGAGGAGGCGTGCGGGTGGCGGCAGCAGCATCGGGCGACAGCGGCGGCTGAGGAGGCGTGCGGGTGGCGGCAGCAGCATCGGGCGACAGCGGCGGCTGAGGAGGCGCGCGGGTGGCGGCAGCAGCATCGGGCGACAGCGGTCGCTGAGGAGGCGCGCGGGTGGCGGCAGCAGCATCGGGCGACAGCGGCGGCTGAGGAGGCGTGCGGGTGGCGGCAGCAGCATCGGGCGACAGCGGCGGCTGAGGAGGCGCGCGGGTGGCGGCAGCAGCATCGGGCGACAGCGGTCGCTGAGGAGGCGCGCGGGTGGCGGCAGCAGCATCGGGCTTCTAAATTTTACCACGACGAAGAACCTACTTTGTAAAACACTTGTATCCTGGATTACACCAGATCACTTCAAATCTGAGAAGCAGCTTACTTGCACCAAATAGTCGAACGCGTGACTTTTAAGCATGAGATCGTGGGTTCAAACTTATTGAACAAAAGTAGATTGTTCTGGCAAGTGGCAAAAAACATTCTGGGAACACTCTATCTACACTTCTGCTTACCCCTTTTGGTAATACAGACTTAGATATCAGTAGTTAACCTAAATCTTAAATGTACAAGTCGAAGTAAGTTCCCAAGGCAGCTGGTCTAATCTTTAATAAATTATACCCCACTGGAACAAAGTTTTACAAATCGGGCTAGACTAGACAACTCAACTAAGTTTCACTAATTAAGAGATAGATCAGTCTGTTGATCTAAATTTAACTATCCGCTGTAAAACGATCCATAGTAATATTATAACCAGATTGAGGAGCGTCTAATGTGTGTTAGGAGTGTGTGTGGGTGTGTGTTTACGATATGTACTAGTATAGCACTTCACCCGCGACTTTGTCCGCGAGAATTGTGATATCTCAGCTAATTTGCATGATATCAATATAATTTATAGCCTATGTTACTCGGTAAAGATGTGGCTTCCTAATGGAAATGTTTTTTTTTTAATGGGGTTAGTGATTCTTGAGTTAAATTGTAACAAAAAAAACAATTAAAAATCAAATCTTTCCTCTGTATTAGTTTAGAATAGATGACATTACTTGACTTTATAATTTTGTTTTGTTTTCTGAATATTGTGATATTAAGATGTTATTTGACATTGCAATATTATTATTGTTAGTTTTGAAGTATTTTGGTAAAAAGCTGTAAGCTTAGAATCATGTATTTCTGTATAAAAATAAAAAAATAAAAAAAGAAGAATTAAAAGTGATTTCTAAGGTCCTGTTTTGAAATTTAAACTATTACATGTTACAACATCCATGATCACTTCAACTTTAATAATAACTCAATTCCTAACTTCTTGATAGTGCCTTAAAAGGGACGGTACAGTTTGTAAATAAAAAAAAAATACAGTTTTTGCCCCTTAGGTGATATTCAAAATTAATTTGTTAACGAAAAAAAGACAAGAAAGAAAAACAAATAGGATATGAAGTACATACAAAATGACAAAAAAAAGAATGAACATACACTTACAACGCAGAACAAATATTCTTTTTTTCCTTTCGTTTTTTTGTTACATTTTGGTGCTGTGTCATAAATTTGGTACACATGTTCCAAATTTAAATTTATTCAATCAAGTAGATTCAGAGAAATTGACTGTGACAGACTTACAGACAGATAGAGATACACAAGTGATTCTTATGGGTTTTGTTTTTAATCGAACGTACGGAATCTTAAAAGCACTCGTATTGAATTCCATCAAGGTTCATAGTGCTAATTTCTCATTATCTGCGTCCCAGGAATTCTGGAGTAAAACTTCCCAAGATCTCTAGATTAAATCGCACAAGAATCATTGAAAAGAAACCTTAAATTAAAAACTTTCGAAGTTTCTCAAGATTAATCTCTAAAGCTCTGATTCCATTGTATTTCAGACTATCAACTACCTATTGATTTTTAATTAGCAAAAAACCGTATTATAAGAGGTAGAAAAGTTGAAGATAATAATACTTTAATTAGTTCAGTTTGTTATTGTGGAATCAAACTTGGTCATTAAGGGGCCGGCGGAGCGAGCGTCGTTCATACAAACGTAATACCAAAATAATTCGTAGACCAAACATATTCTTAAGAAAGTGTGTATTTATTTCGGTTGGATTACATAATATCTAGATTCCCAAATATATATTTTGAAAGGACAATGATATCATTGTCCTTTCAAAATATATATTTATATGTATACGAGATATGAGGAATTTAAAACATCTATAGAAAACTTATTTTTCTCATAACTCTTGTTTAAATCAATGTCCATTCATAATACATATTTGGCAACCTAGATATTATGTAATCCAATCGAAATAAATGAATATGTTTGGTTTACGAATTATTTTGGTATTACGTTTGTATGAACGACGCACGCTCCGCCGGCCTCTTAACCTACTTTGACTAAGGTATTAAAAGAAGAAGAAAAATCTAGTGGAAATTGATTGAAAAACGAAGTATTCTTGTCGGTCCAATTTTAATTATTGTTTTGTACGGGCGAGTTGCACAGGACCGGTCAATGTGGCGACACTTGGAGAAGGCCTATGTCCAGCAGTGGACGTCTTTCGGCTGAAATGATGAACGATATATCCCCAAAAATCGTCCGTGGTGACATCTATACCGCATATACGAGTACATAGGAACTATGTAAACACGAGTGACGACACAGATTTCCCCGCATTAAGAATTTCTCAATTTTTCTTGTATTTGGGTGTTTTAAGAGTCTAGCGCTCTAATACCATATTCACACATCAAAACTGAAAATTTTGATGTGTAATTACGGTTTAAATATGGCCACAAACTTAAAAAAAAATATGCCCGAGGAAGTTTGATAATTTTCTTATGGAGTGCTCAAAATAAACATCACAATTTTTCTTGTATTTGAGTGTTAGACTTGTTTTAGCCCTCTTAGTACTGCTGTTTTAGTTCATCATTTACACCTTAAACAAGTTTAAAGACATCTCCGCTCTCTGAACGCGATTTTCATTCTCTGCTCGCGTTAACTGTCATAGGTGAAGTTCGCCTCATTGGTCTTGTGGTCGCAAGCGTAACTGCTAAGCATGATGTCCGGGTTCGATTCCCGCGTCGGGCAAAGTGTTACTAGGTTTTTTCCTTTAGCAATTTCTCATTAGCACCAACGCGCCACTGAGTCTGGATATGTGACCGGTTGATGGTTACAGGCTCGCCTCTTATTCATTTCAGCCGAACGACGTCCACTGCTAGATATAGGCCTCCCCAAGTGTCGCCACATTGACCGGTCCCGTGCGACTCGCATGCAACCTTTACCAGAACCTCGGTCCTCCTAGTGGGAGGTCTTCAAACGCAACGTCTTCCGGTTCGCGGTCGCCACTCCAGAACTTTTCGGCCTTCGCCTCTTATTACATGAGACGTATACAATAACTGGTGAAATATGGGTGGACTCTTAGGTAGACTTCTGCCTCACCCTTTGGAGATACCAGGCTTTATGTTATGTTAAGTGAATTTCGCCTAAAGTTTTTTACTTAAACCAAACTTCTAACCCTTAAGAACATTATCCTGGTAGGAATGCAGGTAAGTCTACCTAGCCTCGTTTCCTCACTAGATTCCTATGCTAATTCTTAAAGAAATGAGCGACCCTGATTGTCACGGAGACGCGGATTACGTGTTGCGAGATTTCATTAAGAATGGGACATATACAAGGCATGTGTAGCCGTAGTACTGTTTTATGGTTTTTGTACTTACTGAGTTATGTTGACACATTGTTTTTGGAGATAAGGTCGTCTTTCTGTAAATTCAAGGTGAATATTGTGTGTTTTCTTTAGAAGTCTTTTAACATTTTTACTTGCCTCGTTGATGTAGTGCCTGTAATCGCTAATAATCAGCACTACAGGTCAAGGTGGCCTAAAAAGTCTGACAACCAGTCTTACCATAGGGTATTATTTATTTATTTAAGTACAGACAACCACCACCACCACTAACCTAGTACTAACTGGGTTGTGGAGGTCAGGTAGGCAGTTGCTCCATGTAAAATACTGGTATTCAGCTGTGTTCTGTATATAGCCCATGATTGGACAATTCATTTTTTGAATATTCTTGTGCGCTCGCCAAAACGGCACGCTATTGGTTGCACCGTGCTGCATGTCACTGCAACAAGGCGATCTGCGCGCCATCTACGAGGAACGCAGAGTGAAAAGCGGGAAGAATAGTTCCGTTTTTAGCTCGTTCGAACAGCATCTAATAATTTGGCTCCGTGAGTGAAAATTGTTATTTGGACAGTCTGTACACTACCATGTTTTGTGCAACGCTGGGATCATCTTCCCACTAAATAAACCATCAAGAAGCGGCTGCAGCTGAGAAAAGGTGAGTCGTACTCGAATTTTTCTTAATTTGGTTGTTTCTTGACTGGGCGAACGAGTAGAACTCAGTTCATACAGAACATCCTCTTTTACATCAAAAAAAAAGTTAAAATCATACAGTCCATTCCTCTATTCCACAAGCTGCATATACGGTTAGACTGGAAGCCGACTCCAACATAGTAGGGAAAAGGCTAGGCAGATGATGAATCGCTATCACTCAGCATAAGGTCCTGGGTTTAATACGCAGGTTGAGATAAGTATATTATTGGGTTTTGCCACGAGGACTTTCTGTATAGAAGCCATTAATTCTGGAGTTTTGCTCAATTGGTGGCAATAAGTGGCATCCTAAGTTGGGGCTAAACAAAACTGGCAAAATGTCGGTGTACTATTAAATACAGTACCTCTACCTAAACCCTCAAGGATTACAGGCATGAGGTTATCATTATCATTTCCATCAGCCTATTAATGTTACCAATGTTTGAACACAGGCCTCCTCTCAATGAGAGGGAATGGGCTAAAATCCACCACGCGGGCCCAGTGCAGATTGGTAGATGTCACATGTCTTCGAATGTTTGGTTTCCTCACGATGTTTTCCATCACCGTTTTGTCCTCAGTTGATGGCAAAACGTTCACCTCCTAAGTTGAGACCTAAACAAAACTGGCAAAATGGGGGTGTACTATTAGATACAGCTCTGCCTATCCTTTCAAGTTATTACAGGCATGAAGTTATGTTATTATGCAAATCCGCATTGCTACGTTTATACTCAAGTACCTCATCATGACGATGAGTAATCTTATAATGGATGCCAAAGTATGTCTAATAAAATGGCAAATCCAATGAACAAGGGACAATTAGAATTTGAATGCGGTTTTCGTAAAGACTTAAAAGTTTAAATCCCGGTTTCCTAATGGGGTGAAATATATATTATAGAGACTTAAATGAACATAATTTTCATCGAAGGAGAATTGTTTTGTGCTATGTAGAACTTGATTAAAAATGAAAACACAAAGAGAGGAACTGTTTGGATCTGAACACAAAATATTGTGCGTTTATCAATCTCCGCTTTCATTACTTCGAAGGCAGTCAGAAAACACTTTTTAAGTGTAGACACATTTCAACAGAAACGCATTTTGATAAACTAAAACTCAAAACGCATTTTCGTGAGGAGTAGGTAACATTTTTTTTCTTTGAGATAAGATATAATACAGGGTGTAAACCACCTCATCACGAAGCCGTCAACCAAGTATTCCGTACATCAAACTAAGTAACTTTACGCAAAAATTATTGCTGGGAAACAACTTTTTTTTGGGGTGAAAAATCACGTTTTGTGGTATAACTCAATTTAACGCACTCAAAACATCATGCTGATGGATGGATTGAATAGTACGGGATTCCTGAAGGTATATAAAGTAAAAGTCTTACAATAAATTTTTTTATTAAAAAAAAAACTTGTCAAAAAGTTGTAACTTTGACCCCCAATATCTCCGTAACTAGAAGGTTCTCAGTTATGGTATGGACTACACCCTTTATGTAGACATACTATGTGATTTTCAGCGAATGTATTAGACATAGTACATTAGTTGAAAATCATCTTTGTATTTGTGTTAATTCTATCTTTTTCGTGTGATTGGTGCCTAAACTGGTGTCAGAGTATTTATGCCACGGTGCCTTGGTTTTACATGCCGTCGCGAAATATCTCTCAGGCATGCTGGTGTCCTCACGATGCTTTCCTTTACCAAAGCAAGTGACTTCTACAATACGTACATCATCATCATCTGCCTAGCCTTTCCCCAATTATGTTGGGGTCGTCTTCCAGTCTAACCGGATGTAGCTGAATACCAGTATTTTACATGGAGCGACTGCCTATCTGACCTCCAGAACAAAGTTAATACTGGGTAATACGATACCACTTGCTAACACTGGTGTCAGACTTTTTGGGCCACTGACTACCTGTAACGACTGTCAAAGATGGACAAATGACAACCGGGACCAACAGCTTCACGTGCTTTCCGAGGTACGGAGGAAACTCGGTACGTAAGGGGGGTCACCCATCCACAGACCAACCTAGTCAAGTACGGCTTAACCTAAAAGATCGACCTGAGCGGCTGCTATTATTTAGCAAAAGGCTCCTCCACAACCTGCTCGACTTTTACAATAAGTACATGAATCCGAAAAATCAGAGGGCCCTATGACTTGACAGTCCACGGTCACACAACTAGGCGTATTCAGACTGCTAATGAGTGTAATAGCAAAGAAATAATCTAACGTTTCCCTATCCAATGTCCGTATTCTCAACGTAAAAAACTTATTAATGAAATATCTACATAATTAATTCAGGTAACGTCTCCGTAAAGCTTGCAAGCACTTAGGACTAAAAAATACAGTGAGAGCGGCGGCCTGAAATTAAGCGAAGCAAATTTTCGCTCCCGGGGAAAGATAATTGCGTTACGGGCATTAAGGGAATTAAGAGGAATGATACTTGATATTGGAGGGGCAGAACTGAAGCCTGTAAGCTGAATAAGTTTTGTCGAAATTTTGTATTGAGAATGAATTTCAATCGGGGATTTAAATTACTAGCCTATGCCCCACGGCTTCGATCGCGTGTACTTCTGTAACTGTCCTACAGGACCGTGCTACCGGTATAAAGAGTAACCTAATGTGCTATTCCAGATTTTGAAATTTGACCGTAATTAATTTAAAAAGAGTACATACCTACTTTTTGCTTGAATTGTCAAAACTCAAAAAAGCTTTTTGCAATGACGACCAAGTCTATTTGTATACCAAACGCGTGTAATGTTTTGTTTATTGATTTAATGTATTTTTCATGCATAATAAAAAAAAATGCAATCTGCACTCCGTATACATGTAAACTATAAGAGTGCAAAATTTCATACCCGTCCGTCGGCGCATTTTTTGTAAAAAGGGATTCTTTTTTCTTCAGGTATTAATACTATGAATCTAACTTTGTGCCTTTATTCATCCAGATCCGTTCAGCCGTACTGGCGTGATTGAGTTACAAACACTCATCCAATCATTCGCATTTAAAACAGTGAATAAGGCAAGCTTTACCCATGACTTTGCTTGCTCGGAAATTATCACATATGAAAGTAAAAGTACTACTAGGGACCTTTCTGTCTTTATCGTGTGGTTAGTGACTAACCTGGTGTCAGAGTTTTTATGCCGCCCAGGGGCTTCTGACTTGTCTTTACATGCCATCGAGATATATCTCTCAGGGAAGCTGGTCTTCTCACGATGTTTTACTTCACCGAAGCAAGTGATTATATACAATACGCACAAATGAATCCGAAATATCAGAGGTGTGTGTCTTGGTTTTAATCGTGATCACATCGACCGGTACCGTAGTTTTCATATGCAGCAAATTCACGCAGCTTGTACAAGATTATCGTTCCACCTTCTTGGAAGCCTTTCTCATCATCAGCAGCCTATTAATGTTCCCACTGCTGGGACACATGCCTTCTCTCTATGAGCTATAATCCTCCACGCGGGCCCAGTGCGGATTGGTAGATGTCACATGTCTTCAAGTTTTTGGCTCTAAGACATGCCGGTTTCCTCACGAGGCCTTCCTACGTTGTACCTTTCTGTTTTTTTTTGTGTTGCAAGCAATAAAATAACATATCAAACAAATCGTCTCGTTTCACTGCAGCTCATAATTGTTTTTTAGTCATAAACGGTGCACGTCAACATATGTATATGCATGAAGTCAGTTGGAAATCAGTTTCGAAATTATGGTACCTTTTATTGTTTTCGGATTCTATTTGTTTAGTTTGAATTATGCTGCTGAACCTGTTATTAGCTGTAGGGTAAGTTTTGGTAAAGTCCCACATCACATAACATCACACCTGTTATCCTCAAAGGGTTAAGCAGAGGTGTATCTAATAGGACACCCACATTTCGCCAGTTATATTTAAGTCCCATGTAATATTGGTTGAGCCTATTGCCAACAACTGGGCACAGCTTCAGACTCCGTGGCTGTTAATGAGAAATTCCTGATAGAAAAACCGAATAACAATTTGTTCAACCAAGGAATCGAACCCAGGACGTCATGCTCTGCAGTCGTGATTCCAACCACTAGACCAACGAGGCATTCCTATGTTTACTCATGGAATTTAACAGTGACTGCACCTATGAAAGAACCAGACCATGTTTAACCATGACCTCATTCAAATGATCTAACGGGAATTATAATCTACTAGCGTTTGACCGTGTTTAATAACCGTGGGATAATACTACCGGAATAAAAAGTACTCTATGTGTTAATCTATGTTATAAACTATCCGTGTGCAAAGTTTTATCTAAATCCGTTAAGCAGTTTTTGCATGAAAGAGTAACAAATATCCATAAATCCATTCTCACTAAGTTTCGCATTTATAATATTAGTAGGATTCGATTTTTGTGATGATTGCCTGCTTTATGTATTGTTTCGCATGACTGAACTACCCACATCATACATTGGCGTTGCGCAAGATTTTCGGTGGTAATAAGGACACACAACGAAATGACTATCTCTGTAGTTGCGTCGAATTAGAAGTTTCCTCGACACGTCTTTTCAACTGCAACATAATTTTCATCCTTTATTGCAGTACCGCAGCAACCACCTCCGTCAAGATGGAGGGCTTTGCTTCGAGATCCCTCCGTGGCAGCATCAGCCAGTTGTACTGGAGGAACACCTGATCAGTCTGAGGGCCAGGTGGAACGGCAACTACTCGCGAAGACAACTGAGGTCACAACTGGCGCTGGCTAATAGGTATTTGTCCAATCAGCGAAACATTTTAATAAATTGATTAAGTTGAAATTACCTGCAAGAAAAGTCAGTTTTTTTTGAAAAATAGTTGTTTGTAACAGTAATTTAGTCTCTTTAGATATTTGTTTTAGTAGAAAATTTCAAGAAATCTTCTACAAGCTAACTTGTACAACAACGTTACAAATAAAGATCTTAATTCTATATAGACATTTAAAAACGTAGCCAATTTTGTATAGTACCTTGTTTGTATAAATAGTGCTTATGACGTCATAGTAGGTAGTCAATAAAAACTTTTTTGCAAAAAATATAACCGACTTCACACAAAAAAGTGAAAAATAACTTTAGCTTCAGAAGTCGGTGACCTTTGTTTGATTGATTTAGTTTTTTTGTCACCGACTTCTGAAGTCGGTTATATTTTTTGCAAAAAAGTTTTTATTTTTCACTTTTTAGTGGTTCACAGGTGCTTACCCTTTCACAGCGTATCGGTGTGATTTTTTGTTATGAACTGGTGTAAACAATAGATAGACGTGAGTCTTCAGCGATCCCAGTACATTTGCTATCATATTTTATTAAGGAGTTCAGTTGCCTATCTTCCGAAGTCACCAGATCTTTATCAAATCGAAATGGGATCACTCCGAGATTGTACTCTGCCTAAAACTACCCAAACCGCTTCTGGTGTGCCTATAAAGTTAAGGAGTTACCTCTATTTCTCCGGGATCCCATTGAATGGAACTTTACATGTCTAACTGTCGAAATCTAGGTGTATTGTATACTTCTGCGTACTCCCTCAGAGCATACAGGTGTGATGTTACGTCATGATGTTGCATAAACAATAAACAACCAAGCGATTGCAGCAATTACTGCAGCTTTCCCGTGTATTTTTTAAGAGTTCCATTTATATCTCCGAAGATCAGCGTAAGATCTTAACCAAATTGACATGGAACGACACGGAAAGCACCAGCTTTCAAATAAAAGAAGAATCATCAAAATCGGTTCACCCAGTCGAAAGTTCTGACCTAACAAACATTGTCGAAATCTGGGTATGTTGTACACATCTGCGTACCCCCTCAGAGCATACAGGCGTGATGTTACGTCATAATGTAGTATAAACAATGAACCTACAAGCGGATGCAGCAATCACTGCAGATTTGCCGTCTATTTTTGAAGAGTTCCATTGTATATCTCCGAAGATCAGCATCAGATCTTCAACAAATTATAATGGGACCCAACGGGAAGCAGCAGCTTTCAAATAAAAAAAGAATCATCAAAATCGGTTCACCCAGTCGAAAGTTCTGAGGTAACAAACACAAAAAAAAAAAAAAAAATACAGACGAATTGAGAACCTCCTCTTTTTAGAAGTCGGTTGAAAAAGGGCACGCTTGTTTTTCATAAACGAAGCGTGATACTTGCGCTTTGATAAATGATGTTTATTATGCAAATAGGTTTTTACTAACACTTTACACGTTTCGTATCTGACTACTCTAAGATGAAACAGCCGAAACAAACTCAGAGGTAATAGTCTCTTTTAAAGTCGAGACATAATCTTGGTCAACTCACATGCAGATGTCTGAGATGGTATTTTAAAGAAAGAACCACACATATTTGAGTGGACCTGTCTAGTCAGTGCAAGCATTTGTCAGTTATCATGCAGTTCGACTTAAAACTTAAGGAGCTCAACGACAGGTCGCTTGTATTACTCAAACTGTCAGACAATCGTGGGAAAAAAAAAAAACTAAGTTTATGTATGTGTATATGTGTGAGGAGGATTGTGTGATTGTGTCCCAGCAGAGGGAACAGTATACGCTGATTAAATTGAGTGTTTATTCATAATTATTATTTTACAGTGAAATATCACGCTACATGGACACAGTGTTAGCACCATTCTTAGACACCTACCACCGAAACATCCAGAACTCATACCAACAGCTGACAGGCAAGATCTTACGTAGAATCAAAGATGAGATCAATGCTGCAATTCAGAAGAAACAGCAGATTTATAGCGAGTTGACGCAGTTAGCTGATGAGTTAAAAGTCCCAGGTGGGTACCTTTCAATCTTCTCTTTTTCTCGTGTCGATACCACGTTGGATGGAAGTTTGGGCTCCTAGAAAAAGGATGGCATGATACAGATACAATGTTGGGGCGGCTTCCAGTCTAACCAGATGCAGCTAAATACCAGTATTTTATATGGAGCGACTGCTTATCTGACCTCCACAACCTAGTTAGTACTGGATAATACAATACCCCTTGTTATGACGGGTTGTCAAACTTTTTGGACCACTGACTACCTGTAACGACTGTCAAAGATCTGCAAATAACAGCCGGGACCAACGGGTTAACGTACTTTCCGAGGTACGGAGGAAACTGGGTATGCAATGAGTGATCACCCATCCACAAACTGACCTAGGCATGCATGACTTAACCTAAAGTTCGACCCGAGCGGCTGTTATTATTTCGCCACGAGCTCCTCAGTTACAGGTATCGACTGCCAATGCTGCTTTGAGTGTACATATGTAAGGACAGGTGCATTAATTCTTTACCCCTGCTGTCGGTACATTCATACACGCTACGCCTTTTCCATGTCTAATCCTATCCTAATATACTCCTTTTGCTCGTCCGTATGTATATGGACACGGCGTATACGGCATGTATCACTAGCTGTATCTAGTGATACACGCCATATACATCTTGTCAAAAAATTAAAAATAAAAGACTGCCTGAATCTTGCAACCTTGCCATTATTAGTACTCACCTAAAAAAATCAATATTCTCTTACCTTGGAGACTGGGAGCCTGTCAGACAATAACTTCCACGATCGTATTTTCGACATTCAACTACTCGATTTAAAATGACGTCGGTTTTATTTCAGTATTATGGGCATTGCAAAGTAATATCGAACGAGTCTGACGTTCAATTTATGATGGACTCCAATGCAAATTTAATTGCTCACGCCTGCATGATACGTTCCCGGGCTATTTTTGCAATTAACACTCCCATTATTCTTTATACGATATTCATAGGAAGTTTCTCTGTTTTGCGGAATTGACTGTCGCTAAATGGTTATTGACTCAGGATCTACTATTTGATAATATGGGTAAAGAGGAATGGGTGATATCCTCAGGGTGTTGAGAGGACTAAAACGCGGTATCTTGATGTATTAGTGGACTGTATAATATTATAATTTTACATAGGAAAACAAAACGGTCAATTAACTTTAAATAGGCGAGAAAAATAGAAGTAACTAATCGTGTCCCTTCGTCCAGCATACTCACCATGGAATCCTGATATTTCATGAATGTCAAAAAACTGTTCTGAAATAGTGCTAAATAGTGCCCAAAGGAAAAAAATAGTGCTCTTGTACTTGCGAAGTTATAGCCATAGTTCGATGAGTATGCTGGACGAAGGTTTCGCCCAGCATACTCACCTCCGTCCGGAGAATCTGTATACGCTTCAAACATAATTCATACTTCAAAAAATAGTTCCCAAATAGTGCCAAACGGTGCCCAAAAAGAAAAAACAGTGCTCGAATAACTTCGGAGTTATAGGCTTCTCGTTCAGTGAGTATGCTGGGCGTAGGTTCTACGCCCAGCATACTCACCTCAGTGCGCGAATATCGAACGAGCTATAGGTACAATTTACGTCTCAAAAAATTGTGCTTGAAATAGTGCCCAATATCAGTCCAATTTTTGCTTGACTTTTGACCTAGAAAACCATTAAATTTGATTGTAAACTTCTACATACATTACATTGAGTACAGTCGAATACAATATTATTAACTTTCTTTCTAACAATTTTTGTCTTGTGTAAATTATTAATTGTCTATGTAAGGGAGTATTTACTTTAGAATCGCAATATTATTAATTACACATTATTTTAATAATACTTTATAATAATATGATTAAGCCTTCGCGCGTCGCATGGGACCCCGGTAGCTAGGAACAATGATTTTATATATTTTGTCTAGATCACGGCGCTTGAAGGATTAAGATATCAAATGAAGTAAATCATGCATGAAAAATAAAATTGCTGTTATTAATGCTTACATTACAACTGACAAAATTATTCAAAATAATCATTTTCCGGATCAAGGTCGGTACCACAACGTTTACGGAATTGACCTGTATTCCTCATGTGATAAAGTTCAATATAGTGTGGCAGTAATGGATGCACGTACGGTCAATAGGTATGGGGCTTACGACGCGCGGCGCCCGCGACGCAAATGAATATGTTTATGTTTAAATACTAGATGGCGCTGCCCTAACATCTTACGATTATTAGACAAGACTGATCTGTATTTTGAAGGTGATAAGGGTCCATTTTGTGTCACAAAGCAATCGAAACGAACAAGCGCTTCTCAGTTTCTTTGTTTGTTTACTTCGTCGCACATCATTATAATAACGCCGGCTTTTGAGTTTGACTACATAGTGGGTTGCAAAACCAAACAATGTGTTGGTGATGTCATTATTTACCTATATAAAATTGTGTATCTAGTACGTAATCAATATAGGAGCTGCACCCAAATCAGTAAGTATATTTCAATTTATAATAGTGGCATTTAACTAAATTGATTTTACACTCATTCATTAATTGCACTGTAAAACTAGGTAGCAAGCGAGTTGTTTTTTACAAAAACACGTTCATTTTTTCGTTGAATATGACACTGTACACTTAAAATTAAGGACATGCTTAAGA
Source organism: Xestia ashworthii (assembly GCA_950022955.1). Taxonomy (NCBI): domain Eukaryota; kingdom Metazoa; phylum Arthropoda; class Insecta; order Lepidoptera; family Noctuidae; genus Xestia; species Xestia ashworthii. The sequence continues at coordinate 18,853,575 of OX465566.1, forward strand.
AGTTTTAAAAATGGGTACCTACTTAGTTACTTTTTTAAAGGTTTGATGTAGGTAGGTACACACATAATAACGTAATGTAACTTGTTTGTTTATCTAATTGGATCTCAAATACCTATTTATATACCTACTTCTGCGGAGGCCTGGTTTTATCCTCCAATTCTACTGGAAATGAAACACTGTCTTATTTGCTAGGATATAATTTACTTTTCTTCAATTTTTTTATTACAAGCTTGTCCTCGTTACCCGTCAGGATCTGTTCTCGTCTTAAGTTCACGTTAGTTACATTTCAATATCGAAATAGGTAGAATCAGTCAGCGCGAGCGTCGGTAGTAAGTATAAACGTAACTATAGAATTAACACAGATGTATTTTTTAGATAATATGACGTGAAGTGAAGACTATTACCGATTGTCATCCGGCGAATGCACTTAAACTTTTAAGTGTCGTCAACCTATTCATCACATTTTCTATGGGAGTTGTGACTTCGGGAAATCGTCTTCAGCCTCGTGTTTTGCCCCTTCGCTATTTATAATAGAAATCACGCTAAAATAATGGAAAACACGTAAGTGCTTAAGTACCTTTAGAGGAAGGCTGGAGCCTGTCATACCTATATTAAATTATTTAAATACGTGTTATTTTCAGATTATCTTGAAGACACAATGTTTACCACGTTAGAAGACAACTTTTTCTGACTCGTACTGCGTGAGCGGTGGGGCCCGTTATGTTTTTTACATCTATAGTTGGTATTTTCAGGTAATATAGGTAGTATAAGTACACAAGTGTTCATAATGTTATTGATGTTGATTTATATGTTAGTTAGTTAGTTGTTATTTCATATTATGTTAATATTGAAAACAAATGGCATAATAATTTGTGATAATTCTTGTGAATCTAACGACATGGATCAGCAAGGAAAACGAGGGCCTAAACCAAAGGTTTCATTAGAAACGCAAAAATTAGTAATTTCAGAATTCAAAGATGACTTTTTTAAAAATATTCCTTCCGCAAATGACTCAATTTATAAACAAATTCAAACACGGTTAAATTACAAAATGAGTATTAAATCAATCATATTAAGCATAAAACGAAATTACGAATACTTTTTTGGTGTTGATAAAAAAGAAATAATTCGTAATAATGATTCTAATTTGATAAATCAAAAGTCTACATCGTCATCAAACGAAAGCATTAATAGTGTTTCGGAGAACACCAGTACGCATACATTTTATATGGATAGGTACAATAACTTGGGATAGTATTAAGCCTCAAAGGTATTTTTATCACCGAAATAGCAAAATCGCCCCTGGTAGTCTGTATAATGTCAGACGTAAATTAAAACCAAACCAATGGACTAATGTAATTCAAATGCATCTATGGAAAGAAATAAGATCTTTATGCACTTGGTGTTTTAAAAATAATATTGTGAAAGACAATTACGAAATCAAATGCACAGGATATTGTAATCAATGTCACGCAAAAATAATTATAACAACTAACTTAGAAACGGAAAATTTAATTAAACTAGAATGTTGCATAATTAATGAAAATAAAAAGTACTCTCATAACACCAGTAAAAAAAACCGATTACGGTATTACCAAATAAGGGAATTAGGTGAAAAATTACAACACGAAGCAGCAGCTTCTATAAGATATAAATTAGCCTCAACTTTAATGAAGAAAAATGACAAGGAACCTCCAGTATTGCCAAAATTACAAACACTACATCGAATTAAACATGAAAATAAAAAAGTTGATGTTTTCCATCCCAACCCAATATTGTCACTTACTTGTATGTGTGTTTCACCACCTTTTGATAAATGTGTTAGATATGTTTCTGCTTTTCCATTTTATACATTTTACTGGACGGACGATCAAAAGAATTATTATAAAAAATGCCAAAAAGAGTTTAATTATATTAGAGTTTCTATAGCCGCAACAGGTTCTATATTTAATAAAAATCTTCGGCCTGTCGTCAATGAACACACACAAATAATAAATAAATAATAATAAATAAATAAATTTATTTCACTAACTATAAAACTTCTACAATATACCATCATACATAGAGGCCTCCTTTTAAGTATAAAAATACCTGTGTTAGGAGACCCCGCTCTTCTAAAACAAAAACAATTTTAATGTAGGAGTATACATACAAACGAATTTAACTTATATCTAGGAAGGCATGCGTATGTGTGTGTGTGTGTGTTTGTGTGTGTGTTTTGTGTGTGTGTGTGATTGTGTGTATGTGTGTGTCGGTTTTCATAAAATTATCGCATAATACTTTCTAAGAGAGCTTCAATGTCGTCATAACTCTTGCTTTTTAACCAGTCTGTTAAAGATTTCTTACAATCTCCATAAGTCATGGGGTAAATCTTTAAAATTTTATTCAGTTGGTTGTAGATAGAAGCGGATTGTCTGATGAACTGCCTTTTTGCATATGAAGTTTTGACCGGGACTTCTGGAGCAACAAGATATTTTCTCCTTTTTTTATTCAGGCTAGTATTATAGGGAAGGGATTTATGTAGTTTCAAAACCGCATGGAGAACATATAATTTCCTGACTGTAAGAAGGCCACTTAGTAAGTAAAGGTTATCAGTAGGGAATCTATACGGTTTGAAATACATAACCTTCAAGAGAGACCTTTGCGCTCTTTCTAGCTCCAAGAATTTGATTTTAGTGGCCCCGCCCCAAACCGGTATACAGTACCCTAGAACTGACTGGGCCAAAGAAACGTATATTTGGTTTAATAGGACACAACTATCTCAAGAGTCGCAAAGTCCTATATTTTTGTATGTTATGATGACAGATACAACCGTTAAAAGTAGCGTGCCAATTTCACAGTGTATATCAGAAAGTCACTCTTTAGATACTATTGCTAGCTGGTTACAATCTTGGTTGGCTAATGGAAAACCTCCAAATGAAGTAGTAACTGATGATTCCGCAGCTTTAGTAGGTGCGGTGGTAAAAGTATTTTGTGGTTATAAATCCACCTCTGACTACTTAAATACATGTTTTAATATTTTAGAAAATAGAACCAAAAAAATTCCAACCTGTTATGTTCGCCTTGATACTTCGCATTTCATAAAAACATTGTACAATCAAAGTATTTTCAAAAATATAGACACTAGAGTAACAAAATTTTTTGTTGATTGTATGATTCTGATTAAAAAATGTGTTTCATACGGAGAGGTAAAGAAAATTATAGAAAATGTTTATATTATAGCAAATAATAAACACCGCGGCAGTAGAAATGGAAATTTAACACGGTGTGAAACGGCGATTTTAGAATTAAAAACCGGCCAAGAGCGTGTCGGGCCACGCTCACTGTAGGGTTCCGTAGCTTCCCAGACCATTAAAAATACCAACATTTTTCGTCAGCAAAAATAACTTTGTTTTTCATAGTATTTGTATGAAAAACAAAGTTATCATTTGCGTTTTTTTGAAAAAGTGCTATATAACTCAAAAACTATTCAACTCATCAAGTTGAAAATAATTTTCCTAGAAAGTTCATATAAAGGTCTACTTTTGTGATTTTTTTCATATTTTTTAAACTTATGGTTCAAAAGTTAGAGGGGGGGGGGACACATTGTTTTTGACTTTCGGAGCGATTATTTCCTAAAATATTAATATTATCAAAAAATGATTTTAGAAAACCCCTATTCATTTTTAAATACCTATCCAACAATATATCACACGTCAGGGTCAAAATTAAAAAAAAAATCGCTCCCCACTTTACGTCTGGGGGAGGTACCCTAATAAAAATGTTTTTTTAAATTTTTATTTTTGCACTTTGTCGGCATGATTGATATACATATTGGTACCAAATTTCAGCTTTCTGGTGCTAACGGTCACTGAGATTATCCGCGGACAGACAGACAGACAGACATGGCGAAACTATAAGGGTTCCGTTTTTTGCCATTTGGCTACGGAACCCTAAAAACCGGATCAAAACTAATTTGCAGGAATGTGAAATACAAAATGTAGATTCGGAAAATCACGTTCCAATTAAACATTCTTTATGGGAGGGATTAGATAAAGAAGAAACCCCGCTTCTGAAAATGTATAAAGATCTTGAGGAGAAAGAAGATTTAATTAAACAATTGTGTGATCAAGAAACTGAAATCGAAAATATTTATTACTTGCCGGAAATAAAGGACACTTTGATTAGGATTCTTAAAAAACTTCCACTATGGGGAAATATAATGATGACTTATTTTAACAGTAATTATTGTACTCCAACCAGTTCAAATGTAGAAAGTTATATGAAAGACGTAAAAAAGTTATTTTTTAAAACAAATTCAAATAAGTACCGCGTAGATGAGTTTATTATTAAACACGAGCCTTTGATAACCGGTTCCATACGCTTAGCCAAAAGTGACTTGATTGATGTTCAAGAAGGAACTGAAAATATTGTCGATGAAAAAAATGAAATAAGTGACCTTATCACACCACAAATAAATACTCTCGTCAATGATGAATCATTTTATGAAAACTCAATTTTTAGGAGCGAACCAAATTATATTGAAGACTGGCGGGGACTGGTGTCTAAACAGAAGAAAAATAAAAAACGAATCAATCGTCGTACAAAATTACATATTTTACAAAACGGCAGTGTTTCTACTTCAGGAACATACAGATTCACGTTTATTAATACGTGTGCTTTTGATTCCGTGGTCCAAAGTTTTTCAATTGCATATTTAGATAGACCTAATATTAGAAAATATATCAATGATAAAAAAAACGATCTTTCACAACTGACCAGAAGTTTGATCACGTATGACAATCTAAAGAAAATCACTAAGAAGGCTAGAAAACCAAAAGATATTTACACTACTCGTTCTAAGGTATTGGCTAAAATATATGATACTGTGGAATCCGATTTTAGTAGTTGCAAAAATTGTGAGTGTAATGTAACTTTTATAATAGATAACATACAAAGTTATGGTTTTTATAGTGCTAATAGATACTTAAATTGTACAAACCAGAACTGTGAAATCAATAAAGGTTCTGGCACAAAATGTAGTTGGATTCCAATAAATGTAAACATATTGACGACTCAAGGTATTGGAGCCCTTAATGAAGCTCTATTAGTAAATGATACTGAAAGGAAATGTAAATACCAATTATGTAACGGTAAAAACGCATACAAATATGAAGTACTAGACTTCGTATTTATTGAAATTAATACTTCAATTGAAATAGAAATTGATGAAATTCCTAAAGAGATCATAATAAACGGTGACACCTTTAAAATTCTGTCGGTAATAGATTTTACAAATGGTGAATCAGGACGCATGGGGCATTACAAGTCAAAGTGCTATCGATTGCTAAAGAGAACTTGGAACTGCTATGATGACCTTAGTAAAAAAGTTTGTAGTAATTCCCAATATACTGTACCACACTGCATTATTTATACGCGAATGTAAGATGAAGATCGGTCCTAACTTGTTAGTTCCTATTTTGTTATTGTTTGTTTGTTTTTTTTTGTTCTTGTAAAAGTTATTTTATTAATAACTTACAGAAATGTGATTATAAACTGTGATTGTTAATTTGTAATTACTATAGGGTATTTAATATTAATAAAAAAAACGTGATTATAAACTGTGATTGCTCAATTTATACTTATTTGTAAGATAATTTTATTGTGATTAAAACGTTGTAGCAGTAAAACAAAGTACAAGTACCTACGTGTTATATTTTAGAAAGTTTTACCAATATTTGGCTAAACATTTTTTTATATGTATATTATATACAATATTAAAACTACAATTTTTTCTATTTACATTGATTATATTATGAATGTTAACAAAAGCTGTGAACTAGTTAACTAGAATTCTGATTACTTTGGCCCTTTAAATAGTAATAAATAACGTAAGTAATTAAAAATGTTTTTTATTGCTAAACCTTTCATTGATGAAACTATTGGAAAGAGTTTTAAAAATTTGTATAACTATGTCACAGTACTAGTTTTGACTGGTTATAAGTTTTGCCTGCAACATATATACAAAAAGAAACTGTATAATTTCCTTTTTACAATTTTTCAAGATATTAATTTTATTGGCTGCAAATGACTGTTTTTATTCAGACAAACACACAATGCAATGAAGTAATAGACTTCATTTACGCTTAAAGTTTCATTCATTTATTATTATTTATAAAATATATAATAATGCATTTAATCGAAAGTTTTTGACATGTGAGAAAATACCATAATTATTTCCAATAACATGAAGTCTACAATTAGAAAGTTTAATATTTTTGTCCAAAAACATGTGTCGACGACTGTACCCCATTTTACGTTAGTATGTAGAAGTTTACATTAAAATTTAATGGTTTTCTAAGTCAAAAGTCAAGCAAAAATTGGACTGATATTGGGCACTATTTCAAGCACAATTTTTTGAGACGTAAATTGTACCTATAGCTCGTTCGATATTCGCGCACTGAGGTGAGTATGCTGGGCGTAGAACCTACGCCCAGCATACTCACTGAACGAAGCCTATAACTCCGAAGTTATTCGAGCACTGTTTTTTCTTTTTGGGCACCGTTTGGCACTATTTGGGAACTATTTTTTGAAGTATGAATTATGTTTGAAGCGTATACAGATTCTCCGGACGGAGGTGAGTATGCTGGGCGAAACCTTCGTCCAGCATACTCATCGAACTATGGCTATAACTTCGCAAGTACAAGAGCACTATTTTTTTCCTTTGGGCACTATTTAGCACTATTTCAGAACAGTTTTTTGACATTCATGAAATATCAGGATTCCATGGTGAGTATGCTGGACGAAGGGACACAACTAATCGCTCGGTGGACGATGCTGCAGTGCTGGGCCGGCCGGTGCGCGCTCGCAGCTCGAGCGCCCCCTCCGCGGCCTCAGCTCCCCGCCCGCGGTCACCCGGCGGCGTCCGCGCGGCGTGATATTCTCGACAATGGGTCTCGCAAAAGAAAGAATCATTTGACGATTTGACAAAAATGAACTGTCATTTGGTGACATGTTTACCACACGCTGTGGTCAGTAGGAGTCTGTTGGATGACGCCTACTATAGACCGTTTTGATAATGGTTCAGATACGTCTTAATGCTGATGATTATGATGGGTGCTTATGAGTTTTCCATTAAATCGAGTTTTGGTATAAGCAAGATTTGATATCGAAACTCACGCTGTATGTACTCTTCAACATAATGGCCGCTATTACATTCTGAATCTGCTAATATAATAAAATGGGCAGCAGAAGAGGGTTATTCACCTGTCTCTATAGAGAAGAGTGTGAGTTTAATTGGGCATGTAAACCCATGACATATGCAGGTTAATTGCATCTTCTTCTTCTTTCCTCAGACATGTGTGACGAAGAAAAACGACTAGCTCGGACCATAGCCAGTAGACATGTTTCCACCATCTACGCCTGCACCGAAGAGGCTCGTGGCTCCATCGCCAAGATGGGAAAGTATGCTGAAGAGATGATAGGCATCACCAGGAACCATATGCAGGCGACCCTGCTGGAGGCTACGAAGGGTTTTGAAGTTAAGAGTTCTGGGGCTCAAAGGAGTGCGGTGTTGCCGAAGTAAGTTTATTATTTGAAAATAAAATCCCAGCCCTTGTCCAATGTCATTTTAGGTCGGCGCAACTCGTTATTTTTCTTCCATTTTTTTTTTATTTCAAATCATTTGAAAATACCAACCCAAATAAATTGGGACAAAGGAAGATTATGGAAGATTAAGCTAAGTACACTTTCATCATTTTTAAGTGGCATATTTCGATAAAAAAATTTTGCTACGGTCACCCAGAAAGGTCTTACTGTGCAGACAAGTGTGCATACACTGGTATACCTGAGCGAGTATCTGAATAGACCTGTGTAGTTCTTGGAATAAACCAAAATTAGGTGACCTGCGCAGGCTGATCTTATAGACCTCTGCGGTGGACCGTAGCATGTATGGCTAACATTAGGTCCAAACTATTTATTGGTTTACAAATATGTAGCCAACATTATTCTGCATTAAGCATTATAACAAAACTGATTACCGGTGATCACACATACAAGCGTCATGACTAAAATTAATAAAACTTACAATATTTACGATCACCGATCAAAATAGCAGCACGTTGCCAACGGCAGATAAACTGCAGCTGTCGCCAACTGTCGGCGACTGCCGTCAATGTGTCGGCAGCAGCCACAGCTGACATAATACATAGAAAACTGATCGTATCATTATCGTTTCTGACCAGCACTGACGCATCATCTTGTCTCGAAGAATTATCAAAAGCTGCAGTGGTTCTTGGCTACGAGTTGGACTTAAGTTTGACAAACGCCAGGAGACATAACGAACAGTCTTGCGAACGACTGACTTCTTGCACGTCCAAGGGTCGAAGGCATACGGAAGATTCTGTTCTTGCTTTGAGGGATCAGCTGTATCAGTGCGTATATGCTTGAAGATTGAGGAGATGCTGTTGGGGAGGCGTGTTTCATGTAGCTATAGCTGTTCGGGGATCTTCTATCGCTTGAATGATGTTGATAGGAGAGCGTTGTAGGTGAGAAATAAGACAGCGTGGTCAGATTGGTATTGGGCTACTTGCCAAGAGTTCCTTACATAGTTGTACATGGATCTATAGGCGCGTGGTCAACGTTAGGACTAACGCTACCATTTTTTGACAATTTTATGTCTCTTTTCCAACGTCGTTCAAGCTATAAAAGATTCTTGTACCTGTGTTACTGTGCAGTTACATAAAATGGTTTTAGATTGAGTATGACTGATTGACTATAGTTTTGTAAATATATCTAATTAATTCGGCATTTGTGTTTTATTTGTTTTTTACAAGATAATTTAGAGTCACTCTTTATTTTTAGAAAGTCCTGTGTACCTGTATTGTCGCACTAACTACTTGTGTACTTTAATATTTCCTGCTTTGCGTCGAAGGCGGAGACTGGCCGTCACGATCAAACGGTCAAAATGACCGATGTAACGTGAACAGTTTAGCCTCTGTTATTGGACAGGTGTGCATTGTTGTATTTCGTCGTAGAGAAGAAGACCTTGGAATAAATAATTTAAGAAATACTTAAAACACGTAAAATACTGGCACTCAACTGCATCAAGTTAGACTGAAAGCTGACCCCAAAATAGTTTGGGAAAAAGGCTACGCAGATGATGATGATTAATATGTATTAAAAAAAGAGCTTTATTTATTTGTATTTTATGTACCTACTAGCGGACGTCCCGCGGTTTCACCCGCATAGTTCCCGTTCCCGTGGGAGTACGGGGATAAAATATATCCTATGTTACTCGTGGATAATGTAGCTTTCGAATGGTGAAAGAATTTTTAAAAACGGTCTAGTAGTTTTTAAGCCTATTCATTACAACCAAACAAACAAACAAACAAAGTTTTCCTCTATATAATATTAGTGTAGACACATAAAATACTTAACAGGACAAATTAAAGGGTTTAAAAAACTTCTTAACGAAGCCGAAATGCACTTGTTCTCCCCGTCATTGAAAGAGAAATAAAGAAAGAAAGAAAAAGCCCGCCAGGATAAACCACACAAGAACAAAATGGTCAAATAACATTATGTAAAAAGTAAACTCACAGAGAAAAAATATTAAAAAAAAAGAAACGAAACTGCGGTCCTGTACGAGGCCAAACGGCAAGCATCTCAGCATGGTGCTGTCACATTTAAAAAAAAAGACGTCACAGCGCTTATATTGCGATATTTTTTAGTTCTTCACCATACCTGGGTACCTTCTAGCTACGGCGATATTGGGGGTCAAAGTTCCAACTTTTTGAAAAGTTCTTTTTTTAATTTAAGTTTTTACTGTAAGATTTTTACTTTAAATACCTCCACAAACCCGGTACTATTCAATCCATCCATCAGCACAATGTTTTGAGTGCGTTTCATTGAGTTCTACCATAAAGTAATGATTTTCCAGCAAAAATTTTTGCGCAAAGTTACTTACTTTGATGTACAGAATGCTTGGTTGACGGCTCCGTGATGAGGTTATTTACACACTGTATTAACAATCATTACCATTGTTTTAAGTACATCCAATAGAAATACCTAGTCCTAATATATTTACTTAATGTTAACTAAATGGGTCGAAACTAAATATTTTATTTAAGTAGTGTATGTATTTTGGGTCAAAACCTGGGACATTCTATCAACAGTAAAGTTTTCGGTCCGCTGATGACTTTGTTTTATTCAAGCTACGAATTGTCGTAGAAGGCATTTTGTTAATAGTTCTTGCCACCAGTTTTAGGTAGAAGTTAGAATTGATTTGATGGAATTAGGAAAATCAGGCCAAAAATAATCCTATGTCTTAAGGTAGGTTATGATCTATATGGGCGTGGATAAGGTAACATACAGACATATAGACACAGTTATTACTATCAATCGTGCACAAATTCAAACTCGAGCCTGCTAACTTTGAAATCCCTGATGAAACATCCAGTAACGCTTTGCCGGCCCTAAAAATTGACCCCAAGACCTCCAATAAACACACACATTTTTAAAATTAACTTCAAATTTTCATTGTGTTTTAAATTAACTTAAAATTCAGTCCGGATTTGAGCCCAGGTGATGGCAATAGGCTCGCCCCCTATTAGATAGGAGTTAAACATAACTGGTGAAATTTGGGTGCACTATATAGCCTAGCCCTTCGGGGATTAGGCGGGATGTTAAAACTCAGTTACGTTTAGATAGATAGATAAATCATTTATTTAGTGCACACAAAAGACATAGCAGAACACACAGAAGTACAATTAAATGAAACAGTTCACTTAAAACAAAAAAGAAAACAAGGTGCCAATATACAAAAAGAAAAAGAAAAACATATTTACTTACAAAATAAGTATAGTAAAACCGCGACATACTTCAAATAAAAAAAAAAATAAAAGAAAATAACAAGTGGTATGCAAGGTGCGGTGTTCAAAATTCATTAGTAATTCAGTGAACCACAGTATCTCAAGGTTGCACCAAGTGCGAGTCCAGCTCAGCATGTGTCAGGCATGCACCTGAAGCTGATATTCTGCTGGATCCCTGTAGTGATATGTTTAACCTTAACACTCATCACAAAGTCTAGAAAATCTTAAACAGTAACTGAATTAACCCACTCCGTTAATCCTCGCATCTAAGCGACTCGTGAAAGCGTTCTGCCAACCCGTTTCAACTTCATTATAATTATAACCTTTCGTGGCTCGGACAACCCTTGTCCCTTCACTGTCCTTTCTAATCATGTCCCTCACAAACCCTTTAATTTAGCCACAGTTATACGACAAAGCTAAATCAAATTATTCAAATATTTAGACAACACGGCCGGCCACTAATGAATTTAGATTAGTTCGTTCTGAATCAAACGAATGATGGTATTCGAATGAATTGGTCGGGTTAGAATTGGTTTGAACCAACGTGCGGTGGTTTTGATGTGAATTGTTTGGTTGAGCTACTGTTCAAACTGAGACTGCATCATCCAACTGATGGGCAAAGGTCTCTCTTCACTGACTTCCAGATGTTTCGATTTAAGGTCAATGTGGACAATGACTGGTCGTTGGTCCAAATCGTTCCGCAATCTTCTCTTATAGTCAAATGTTAATGAAAAAAAATGTTTCAAAACTAATATTATAGAGAGGAAACATTTGATTTTTTGTTTGTTACGATTTAACTCACGAACTACTCAACCAATTTTGAAAATTCCTTTACCTTTAGAAAGCTACATCTTACCGAGTACATAGATAACATACACATATAACATAGAGCTATCACAATTTCGCAGGCGAAGTGTTAGTTACTAGTAAAATGGCTATTTTAGTTCTTAAATCCTTTGGTCGAACATAATGTGCACTAAAATGTCAAAGGACTGCTTGGCAGGATTACCTGCATCACGAATACCTTCCTCCAGACCAGCTAAGTTCTTTACATAACATAATTTAAAAAAAAAATGTGTATAATCTGTAAAATATGACATACTGTCATGGGATCAATTTCTAACACAGCTAGAGAGGACGAAGTTACAAGAAAATCGCGAAATGTATCGGTAATTGGTGTAATTATAATGATTTTTACCTTCATTGGTATGACCTGTATCAAAATAAACTCGTTGGCTCTTAATCATAGAATGATTACAGCTAATTGATTACCTATTTCCTGTAATTAATAGGCAGTGGTTTCAATCAATAATTACTAATTTTGATTTGTGATCCGCGTTGAAATATTTTAAATTCAGCAATGAGTATGTCATCATCTGATTAGCCTTTTCCCAACTATGATGGGATCGACTTCCAGTCTTATCGGATTCTGTTGACTACCAGTATTTGACATGCAGCGACTGCTTATCCGACCTCTAGAACCCAGTATGTAATGGGTTATAATATATACCTTTTGGTAAGACTGGTTGTGAATCTTTCGGGCCACTAATAATAAATATGTTAAGTAATGAATAAAGGAAATAATAATAATAAATAAAATTATTTTTATTGACACAAAATAAAATTGTACATTTCCAAATGAAACCCTGACTCCTGTGCTAGGTGAGACCTGTGTTACAGGGGTCAGTGTCTTAACCCGTTTTTGGCACTAATGTTCACAAATCATGCATCAAAATTTAAAAGAATAGTAAAACAATTAAATAATGCGTGCGTGCTCTTGCGTGGTGTGTTTGTGCGTAGGTGTAAATGTGTGAGTGTGTTGTGTTTATGCGTGTGTGTGTATGATGTGTGGTATGAGTGATAATGATTGGTGATTAGACTTAGGTTAAATTATGAGTCTTGATTTGCCTAAACTAACTTTAATCATCTCGAGTATTGATTTTTAATTTAATTTTCCGTCTGTTGGTAGTCCAGTGTTTGAAGCCATATATTAAGTTTCATCTTAGTTTTAGTTTTTGTTAGAGGGTTGAAGTTGATGATAGTGTTTATTTTAATATATAAATAAGTAGGTCGGTATAAACGTTGCGTTCGAGCGGATGCGGTCTTACATTTGACTGTGCTACATACATTACTGATGGTTCTCTTATGTTTGTTTGCGTGATTGACCGGTGTCTTTTCATGTTGTTTCAATATTATATTGAGCAGGTATAGTTGTCTCACCGTAAGTACTTGGCAATTTTCATACAGGGTTCTTGTGGGGAACCGGCACGGCTTAAAGGTCATGACTTTTAACAAAGATCGTTGGGCTCTCTCCAGGTATATCATGTGGGTTTTACAAGCACCTCCCCATGCAGTAATGCAGTAACCCATGATTGACTGTGCCAGTGCCAGATAAACCGCACGGAGAAGCTTAAACTCGGCTACTTGTCGTAGTTTTTTGAACGCCCATATAAGTTTCCTAACACGGGAGGAGGTCTGTTCAATGTGGGGACGCCAGCTAAGTCCGTCGTCAAGTATCACTCCGAGGTACTTCATTGTTTTTTGATGTGTGATTGGAAGACATGTGCATGGAGTACTACTGTCTGCGGCGTCACAGGAGTGTGCTTTAAGACTTATTACCTTAGGTTTGGTTTTGGCGAAAGTGAATTGTAAAAAAGAGATTTTCGTGATGTTAAGTGTAAGCAAATTAGCTTCTAGCCAGTGGATTATTTTACGTAAGCCAGTCTCGGCTGTTTCCCGTGCCGCGTCCCAACACTCACCGTGGAATATTAGTACCGTGTCATCAGCATAGCTAAAGATTTTACCGTTAATGAGAGACTGCTAGCATAGGTCATTCACATAGAGTAGGAAAAGGCTGGGGGATAGGCAGCTACCCTGAGGCACACCGTAATCAACCCTGGCTTCGCTGCTAACGACCTCTCCAATCTTTACTTTTTGTGTCCGGTCGTTGAGGAAGTCTGCAAAAATGCCGAGAGCCTTTCCCCGGACTCCAGCATGCTCTAACTTGGTCACAAGGGTGGGAACGCAGACGGTGTCGAATGCCTTGGCTAGGTCCAGGAAAACACCCAGACATTTTTGCTTTGCGTCGAGTTTCCCAGTCACGTAATCAACGAGTTGACTTACCGCATCTGCGGTGCTTTTCCCGGGCCTAAAACCAAATTGTGTGTCGGATATTATTTTGTGGTGCTCGAAGTATTTCATTAGTCTACGGTTTAACATTTTTTTCAATACTTTTGACAGTCCTAACAGAACTGAGATAGGTCTATAGTTTTTTATCTCGTCTTGGTTTCCACCCTTGTGAAGGTGTGATTAGGGATTTCTTAAATATTCGTGGGCCACTGACTACCTGTAACGACTGCCAAAGATCTACAAATGGCTCAACGTACTTTCGAGGCACGGAGGAAACTTGATATGTAATGCGCGGTCATCCATCCACTGAACAACCTAGACCAAGTGCGGCTGTTATTATGTAGCCACGAGAACTGAGGAGCTCGTGGCTAAATAATAACAGCCGCTCAGGCCGATCTTTAGGTTAAGCCGTGCTTGCCTAGGTTGGTCTGTGGATGGGTGACCACCCTTACATAAAGAGTTTCCTCCGTGCTTCGGAAAGCACGTTGAGCCATTTGTAGATCGCACGCTGTTGGTCCCGGCTGTCATCTGTTCATCTTTGGCAGTCGTTACAGGTAGTCAGTGGCCCAAATGGTCTGACAAACAGTCTACCAAGGGGTATCGTATTACCCTGTATTAACTGGGTTGTGGAGGTCAGATAGGCAGTCGCTCCATGTAAAATACTGGTATTCAGCTGCATCCGGTTAGACTGGAAGCATAGTCGGGAAAAGGCTAAGCAGATGATGAGCTCCTGAGAACATTTAGTATGTTTTGTACATACCAAGAACACTCCGTGCCTCGGAAAGCATAACATGACATAACATAACACGCCTATAAAACCCGATAGGTTAGGCAGAAACGTACCTATTAATAGACCCGCATTTTGCCAGTTATGTTAAAGTCCCATGTAAAAGAGGGGAAAGCCTATTGCCATCAACCGGGCACAGATCAAGGCTGAGAAATGAATTACGGAAAAACCCAATAACACTTTGCCCAACCCGGGAATCAAACCCAGGAACTCAGCAGTGCTTACGATCACTGGACTAACGAGGCAGTTAGAAAGCGAATGACCCCTGAAATCTCCGAAGGTGCAGAAGTCAAAGATGACCTTGGTTCATCGCTAGTTATATCGTGACGAGTTTGTTAATATAAAACCTCAAAACTAATTACCAAAAATTTTCAGTAACCAGACTAGTAAAGTAACAAGAAATCTTCCCCCAACTTATCAAGCGCAAGTACCAAAAACGCATCCACAGGGGACAATAAGATTTAATAATACACTCACAATTCAAAAACTTGGGACACCCCGCGTTAAGTGTGAAATGCTATGCATTATACATCACCCCCAGTGCCGGGGGGTAACCGAGATCATGGTCTACTTATACATTTATCACGTTTTATAACTTGCTTGACGTAAAGAATGGGTTTATGGTTTCTTGGTGTTATCCTTTCATGGTGAAATCGATTTTTAAACGGTTTTGTATTGGTTAGTTGTTATTTTCATATTCGTATTCATTTTATTTTGCGTAGGTACCATAAGTTTAAAAAGATGTCACCATGGGCTTACAGCTAAAAACAATTATGGACCCTGTCAGGGTACAGCAATAAACAAGATAAATAAGTAGTTAATAATAGATATTTTACTCAATTATCAGAGTAACGTACTAGGTACAACCACACAATAGCAATAACAGACAGTAATAACATAAAGTTAAACCATTAGATCAATAGTGTTGCCAGCTGCAATTATTGACGACATTTTAATAGACTCCTTTGTTGGTTTAGCAATCGCAAGTGTTACCCTGGTATCAATAGTCAAGTTAAGGTAATTACTTCAGTTTAAGTAATTACTAGCGACTGCATAGTTGGTCTACTGGTCGAAAGCGCGACCCCTGGGTATGATTCCCGGGGTTGGGCAAAGTGTTATTAAGTTTTTTCATTTGATTTTTCTCCGTAGCGGCCACAGAGTCTGGATTTGTGCCTGAATGATGGTAATAGGCTCCCCCCTTTTATATGGGACTTAATCATAGTGGAAATGTGGATATTCTGCTAGATACACCTCTGCCTAATCCTTTCGGGGTCTGTTGATGTTATATTACATATGTTCGTATGTGGAAGAGAACCCTAAACATTTTCTTTTTTTTTCTGATGGGAAATCATCAATCATCAAACTCCCTCCCACTCTGGGCGGAGCGGGAAGGAGTGTCAGACTTTTACTGACTAAAACCCATCCATGTTCTTTCCTCGCCCTTTATGTTCCGGGGCCACGGTATCTCTTTCGAACAGTCCCGCAGCCCCGGCAACAGTCCCGCAGCTCCATCAGGGTCCTGAACCTTGCCTTATGTACAATTTCCTGAAAAAGTCATATCACACTACGCGTTCGCGCTGCGTGTTTGTGTGTGTATGTGAGTTTATTTGTAACTCTTTTACGCCAAAACTTAATGAGCGGATTTGGGTGAAATTTAGTACACAGATAGTTTATGACCTGAATTAACACATACCTAGGATACCTTTTATTCCGGTAGTGTTTCCCGTGGGACCATTATCGAGCTTTACGGAGATCAGCTAGTATTGACGATAAATTCCCCAAAGAACAGGCATTTTAAAGTAAATTCAAACAATGTACATTCCACTCAAAATCTCAAGCAACATATAAATAAACGTGCATTCAAAAAGACACACATTCTTAACTGCGCCATCTAAAAGTTTCATCATAAGGTGGCTCGGAATAAAATATTCGTAAGCAGTTGGAATAGTTCCTCAGCGCGGATCATAACTCACGAGAGGGGAAGACGCTCTCGAAAAGCGCTGGAGTTACGCATTTATGGGAAGATTATGGTGCTCTTGATGTATTTTTAGGGTTCCGTAGCCAAATGGCAAAAAACGGAACCCTTATAGTTTCGCCATGTCTGTCTGTCTGTCTGTCTGTCTGTCTGTCTGTCTGTCCGCGGATAATCTCAGTGACCGTTAGCACCAGAAAGCTGAAATTTGGTACCAATATGTATATCAATCATGCCGACAAAGTGCAAAAATAAAAATTTAAAAAAACATTTTTATTAGGGTACCTCCCCCAGACGTAAAGTGGGGAGCGATTTTTTTTTTAATTTTGACCCTGACGTGTGATATATTGTTGGATAGGTATTTAAAAATGAATAGGGGTTTTCTAAAATCATTTTTTGATAATATTAATATTTTAGGAAATAATCGCTCCGAAAGTCAAAAACAATGTGTCCCCCCCCCCTCTAACTTTTGAACCATAAGTTTAAAAAATATGAAAAAAATCACAGAAGTAGACCTTTATATGAACTTTCTAGGAAAATTATTTTCAACTTGATGAGTTGAATAGTTTTTGAGTTATATAGCACTTTTTCAAAAAAACGCAAATGATAACTTTGTTTTTCATACAAATACTATGAAAAACAAAGTTATTTTTGCTGACGAAAAATGTTGGTATTTTTAATGGTCTGGGAAGCTACGGAACCCTACAGTGAGCGTGGCCCGACACGCTCTTGGCCGGTTTTTTGGGAAAAGGAAGGCATGTGGGCAACTTTCAGTTAGTAACTCCAATCTCGACACCTATTCCATTCATTGATGACACGCATTTCAGTGAAAGTGTTCATCTAAATTAATATTCTAAAGAGGTTAAAGGAGATCACCCATTTTGGATTTTTTTTTAGCGGCCGTCAATAATAATTACACATTTTTAGGCACACGTGTAATGCATTATTTTTTACTATGACGTCAAAGTCGAAATTATTTGGGTTTGGAGGTGTACAGGATGATTTTTCAAGTGGTTGAGTATGGCCATATCCGAAACCATGAGGAATAACGAAAAATGCTCAAAGGAGTCTCGAGCCTCATTTTGATGAAAACTTAAAACTGCAACATGAGATTTCAGAAAAAATAACATTCCTACCCAGGAAGCGAACCCATTGATTTTGGAAAAAACACACGTATTATCATATAGGGTGACTGGTAATTAGTGTACGAAACTTAAACAGTGGAAATCGCGAAAAATATAACAGCTGTTCAGTACATTAGGCGAACATAAATGTACTGAACAGGAGATTTTTTTTTTCGCGATTTCAGGTTTCGTCCCATAGTAAAAGTTGTTTGTTATCATGAGCACAATCACGTGTCAAAGTTTCGTACACTAATTATCAGTCACCCTATATAGCGTGTGTTGTTTACCATAGTGTCGCTAATAAGGATCAAATTCTAGAAAGTAATAACACACGATATGCATACATACACAATAACACGAGAAATTTAAGGGAAGAGTTCAATTTTGATAAAATTCATAACGGGCAACAATTTGTATTAGGGGTTTTAAGAAGAAGAATAATCTTTATTGACGTGAAATATGGTAATTATTAGTATTAAGAATTATGCCGTCGTATATATTTGTTTACGAATTCATTACAGCGTTGCCGCCATACAAAAAAGTGTTCCACTCCTGCCAACAATTGAAGAAAATATAATTCATTCGTGGCTGCCATTTTTTTTTCTATCACAAATCATCGAACAAAGTGAGTGATCTCCTTTGTCTGTCGGTTTGTATGTAGGGGGTTATGTTCCAAACTACTAATACGACGCTCTACGTTATCCCTGAGTGCTATAGGCTACTTTTAAAACATTCCCGTGGGTTACTTACCGTGCATAACGGAAGCGAAATCGCCAGCAAAAGCTATAGTCTTTTAATACAGTCACTGCATTAAAAATTGACAAGACTGAAAAGTTGTGTGGTAATCGGTTATCGTAATAAGGACATGTAATGCGGAGGAATAAGGAAAATGTAACGAGGAAAGTTTTGAGTATGAATGTGGATGGCTATAAGAAAGAAGAAAGAAGAAAGAAGAAAGAAGAAAGAAGAAAGAAGAAAGAAGAAAGAAGAAAGAAAAAATGTTTATTCGTCGCAAGGTCATGACGTGCATACAAGAGATAAGAGATAAGATAAGAGTAGAGGAACACTAAAGCAACGTTGGATGGACTGTATGAAGGATGATATGCTGATATGATGATGATGGCTAAAAAGAGAGGTGACTGCTGAGATACCAAGTAATAAAGAAGTTTAGAAGAAGAAGACATACTGCGCCGACACCAAATAAATTGGGATATGACTACATTTTTGAAGAAATAATAGTACATTTTGATACAAGTGGAGAAAGTTTGTTAATGCAGGTCGAGGCGGTATTAACACACGAGCCGGAGGCGAGGCTATTTTTGAGCCGAGAACTGCAATAAAAAATGTCCACGTAGTATCAAACGACGTTTTTCAAAACACTTGAAGAAATAAAACAAAAGAATGTAAAATAATTGTGTCATGAATTATTACGAGACTGTGATTTAACTTTAATTTTTTTCCGCGCTTTGCTTTCGCCAGATTGTAGGGGAAGCAAAGGTATGGAGCCGTTATACAGCCTAATATAAAAAATGTTTTTTTTATTTATTTTTTAATTTAGAACACAAATAAATATTAATTAGTTTATAAAAGTAAATATTAGTTTTTAATAATCATGTTTATCTATGATATTGAATTTATAAACACAATTAGAATATTCAAAAAATGTTTACGCAGTAAAGACGTAGATCGCTTCGCCGAAATTAAAAAAAAACATCACCTCTGACTCTATCGTCAAAGGTGATTGTTTTTTTTTTAAATTATGCATTGAACCAATTTGGACTAAGTATAGGTATAGTTATCTGTGGCAATTTTGCTTTCTGCACGTGTGTGGAAAAAACATGAAAAAAGCACGTGTGTGAAATACACTGCATTTTGAACCTAATCGTAGTGCGAAAAGAACCAGTTTTCGAGGAAGCGTATTGAAAAGATATTAACATGTAGCTGTGGCCCAAAGCGTCGTCCACGTGGACTACCCAGGTAATCGCATATAAACGTATCACCAAGATAAAAAGAGTCTGTTGTCTAAAACCAGGTCATAACCTAGCCATAAAGGAGTGAAACGACAATAGACAGAGTTACATTCGCATTTTTCATTTTATTTTTGCACTCTTGGCTCCAAAAAATTCGAAGAACTGACCTCACCTAAAGTGGGATAGAGCTAGGAAGAAGAAGAAGAAGAGTAGTAAGTAGTGAAAAGGTATGACAAATTCAAAAATACAGGCAAAAACATATTTACTGCATGTTTTTTAAAATGTCGCAACCAAAACGCTTACAAAGACACACCATTTATTTATAACAAAGCATTATTGTTTTCAAAGTCAGAACAGACCAGCACATAAAATAACCCATAAAGGTTCTAAAAAGACGAAAAAACCTAATGAAAATAACCATATCAGTATATTTTCGCCTCTTTTAACACAACATGGACGATTAATTCTGGGGAATAGGGTGAAGTTGCTAGTTGTGGTCAGAGCGCAGTGCACGTTGCAGTGATAAACAGTTCGCGGGTCCTGTTATACAGTTGGCCGGAAAAAGTATTTTGTTACGTACATTTATTGGTGCGTTTACCCTGCCTGAATAGGAATTCCGGTGTTTAGTTTTGTTTGTTGATTTTTTTAATATATTTAGTTTTTATTTGTGTTTGTTATTGATCTGGCTTTTTGGTATAACTATAACTAGGTTTTTTATCACTTGAAACATTCCAATGCTGAAATGCTGAAAAACAGTGTTGCTCGTCTAGTGAATCCGGAAGACACTTCTAAACGATTTTTTTTTTGTTTTTGAAATAAAAACTAGTGAAAAGTTGGAATTTTGACCCTCAATATTTCCGTAAAGTTAATAATCGCAATGACGGGGAAAACAAATGCCTTTCGGCTTCGTTAAGAGAATTTTTATTCCTTCTATATCACATTCGTTGAGCCAATATACTCGTCAACTACGCCAACGTCTACACATTGCCTAAAACATATCCGTGCATACAATTCAGGGGACAGTGATAAGGTAGCAGCATATCACGGCGGATTTGCGCGCGGTGACGTCATTTGTCACGTGTGACCTATCCAGGGGTGCACGTGGTACCGGTTTTTTTGCTAGGTTTTTGGCGTGATACTTAGGATAGGAATTTATGATAGCTTTGGTAATGGTATAGAGCGAAATGTTTAGAAATACAGGCTGTGTTAAGATGTTTAGTTATCTGAAAAAATCTGATGTTTCATATCCAATGCAATTTTTACATTTCTTACATTTGTAAGATTAGCGCTGGATATGAAACATCAGATTTTTTAAGTAAAGAACCTTTGATTAAAAAAAAAGTAAAGTCTAGTTCGACACTTTTCTCAAATGAATTAAAAGTATCTTAAATATCACCTTAACTATCTGCAATGAAGTCTCAACTACTGCACTTAAATTAGGGCAATTGCCATAAAAGGAATGAACATTCCTTACAACTGCCTGATATGGAGGCTTTTCAAGAGAACAGCCACGGGACTGATTTAATCAAATCTGACTGTACATAAATAACTGTGTATTTATAAGAAACACAAAAAAAATCTTCGATTTCCACCTAATAAGCTGCGCCAAACCTCTTACAGTTTCGCAAAAATAGAGAATAAAAACATTACCCGGACAGCCGTAGACATAATAATAGGAAAGTATAATGCTGTTGGAAATATCTCGGAAATAAAACCACGGTGAAAGTCTTGGGGACCACAAAAACTGTTCAGTATTCCAGCACGGCGCTACGGGGACGAGGAGAGCAATGAAAACGTTACCACCATGGAGTAGGAAGATGGGAGAAGTATCACTCTGTGTTGTCATTGAAAATATAAACATTTTTAACCCGTTATTTGCATTAATTTGCTTATTGGATAGCGCCTTGCCATTAAAAACTACAGAAACAAACTTGATGACTAGAAAAAACTACCAAAAAAAGTCGTATAAAAGTAATTGCAAAACGGACGTGAAATCAGCTGTTCACTTCCTTTCCTATAGTTGCTGCCAGTTAATATCGGAATAGCGGACATTGCCCTTTCCCTAATATCTCCTCAAAACAAAGGAACCATTGTATCGTTTGTCATTAGAAAAAAATGTTGAAGATCACGATAGATGACGATTCAAGACTAAAACAGGCATATTTTTGGATTTCAAAGTTGACAACTTTAATAACTGTAGGTGGGTTAATGACCGCTGTTGCGATCTTCACTGGCAGCAACTATAACTACAGGGTTCATTGAACTCATCGTCGCGCTTGCCGTTCGCTTGGTGAGTTTTTCCATGGTAACATTGCCTATGAGGAAATAAAACAAATCAATTTTATTGAATTCCCATAACGTTCCTAAAATTATTTCTTGTAATGGTGATTTTATTATGATGTACTGAATTCTCCCCATCAGTCTGCTGAGGGGTATTCCATACACCCTGTATACCTCAACTAGAAAAACATGTACATTTGTTTATGTAGGAACGGAATGTTATGATAGATAGTGGAATGAAACGTAAACATGAATGACAGATGTGAAGCATGTTGAATGAAAGAGATGAAAGTATAAAATAGTCTAGGAGTGAAAAAGAAAGCAAGTGAATGTTAAAAAAGGTGAATAAGAAGGGACTGGAATACGAGGAGAAAAGACGAAGGACGTTAACTACGAAGACGTGATAAAATAAATTAAAGTTTACTTAAAGAATCAATGCTTTTAATTGGCCCTCAACGAAAAAATCCCACATTTACTTTTAAGAAATCAATGCCATCCATCTTTACAACCAAACCTATACTTCTGCGAACCCCGTACTGCCCGTCACCCAAGTTTCAATATAATTAGAGCGAACGGCACCTTTTCAATTGGTCCGCGGAGAACTTCCACCGCGGGAGTTGCAGCCTCTGATTTTATAACTGCACCCCTGATTGTTCATTCTCACTGCATAGCCTGCCAGATTATGTTGAAAGGTAGGGGAGTTAATTTAGGATATGTTTCTGGAGTTTAAGATTAGCTATGGGAAGAAATTGGGTTTTGGCTCGGTTAAGTGTATGGTCTATGGTAGTTTTTATGGGGTAGGTTGGTGGTAAGTGAAGGGTGGGCGTTTTGTAGGACCGTCTTATGAGGTTTTGATTTGTAAAAAGTATTATAATAATAAGCTTCCACTTGCTTTGATTTTGATTTGCAGCTGCAACACGACAAATTAAATGAAAAGAATAGACATTTGGATGCAGGTTTATTCTTAAATATTTTTGGTTAGTAATATATCGTTTATTTATAAAACGGGGCACGTTTACAATTAAGTCTCATAACAAATAAAATAGAGCACTGTTGCTTACTGCCTGAACTAGGTGGAATCTGTGTTTCAGGTTAGAAGGTGCATAAATAGCTACTTAAAATAAATAAATTAACATAAAAGAAAAGTACTAAAATTACTAAAATTACAACTTACATAAAAACAAGCAATCATATGCAATAGTAAACAGCCAAACAGATTTGTTTATTTAATGTTAGAGAACATAATACTCTTTGTAATGGGTACTCAGAATATTGCCATGCCATGGAGTGTGGTTTCATCCTAACCAGATGTAGATGGACTAGGTAGATGACCAGATGTAGATGGTAGCTAACATGGCGCGACTTCCTTACTAACCTGCACAACCCAGTTTATCACAGGCTTTCGGGCGCAGTTTTCTATTTCAACCAGAATAAATAAAATACCATCATAGTTCTATGGATGTATAGCAACCCGAGCGATGTGATTGCTGAATTGCACTTTTGATAGTCGCGGGGCTGGGAGCCCGCTCTACTCGCCAGTCGCTTACATACCATCGCCCTGCCACGTCCTAATTTATTGTATTAGTTATAAACCAAAATTTGTGAATTTTTATGAAATACTTATCAAATTCAGCTCAACCAAAGTCATCATTAGTCTATAATGTTCCCTCCCGCTGCTGGGACGGGTGTTTAGTCTGAATGGACCACAATGAATGGACCACGATCCGGTCCGTTCGGACGTAAACATTTTTTGTCTACGTCTGAACGGACCGCGGTCCATGCACTTTGGTCCGTTCAGACTAAACACCCACTGGGATACGGCCTACTCTCAATGAGAGGGAATGGGCTATAATCCACCACGCGGGCCCAGTGCGGATGACACATGTCTTCGATTTTTTAATTCTAGGACATGCCAGTTTCCTCACGATGTTTTCCTTCACCGTTTTGAGAGCAGTGGTGATATAAATTACTAGAAGTAATGCGCCTGTCAGGGTTCGAACTCACGACATACTGTTCGTAAGTCGGGGCCGCTACCACTGGGCCACCGCTGCTCAACCAGAGTGTATATATTATATATGTATAACATTTATCTATACATATAATAAAAGAGTAAAAAAGCTGTGTCTGTACATTGAATATATTTAAAAAATATTATTTTTTAAATAAGAATTGGGTTAAGAAACAGTAATAGAGCACGAATCTAAAAAAAAAAGTCTGTCTGTTTGTCTGTTTGTTTGTACACGCTAATCTTCGGAAGTACTGGACGGATTTGAATGATTTTTTTTTTGTTGTATAGATATTATGGGCAACATATAGGCTATAATTTATCTTGGAAACCTGAACACCTGATGTAGAACCGCAACAGACCAGCTAAACTATAAGAGATACAAAAATGACGAGATAGCAAAAATTGTTCCACGTGATGAGCATTTTCTGCTGAGAGAATAAATTTGAAGATCTGGAACACCTGATGTGGAACTCCAAGAGCCCAGTTATACCATAACACATATAGGAATGACGTCTTAGCAAAAGTTGTTCAATCTGATGAGCACTCTCTGTTGACTTATAAAAATCGAAAATCTGGGACAACTGTCGTGAAACTCCAATAGCCCAGCTACACCATAACACATATAGGAATGACGTCTTAGCAAAAGTTGTTCAATTTGATAAGCACTCTCTGTTGATTTACAAAAATCGAAGATCCGGGACACCTGTTGTGGAACTCCAAGAGCCTAGCTACACCAAAACACATATAGGAATGATGAAGTCTTAGCAAAAGTTGTTCAGTCTGATGGGGTGTCTCAAGATATAGCCGTAGGGCATGACGACCTTCCTTGGGTTGATAAGAAACGGAGTTCATTTACGTACACTCCTATGATTGAATACGCCACATATTCCGCCATCGGAAGTATGGTTCAAAATTTTACTTTTTGTGAAGCTTTAAATGGCAAAAAGAAACAAACGGTATGTGTTGCTCAGGTGGGAAAGATCCGTAAATTTCCCGTCCCCGGGCTCTTAGAATTAGACGTTTCAGATCTTCGATTTTGACGAACCCGGTGTCGCTGGCAAAAGCAACAGGATCCGCGTACGAAGTCGCGGGTAGAAGCTAGTGTTCTAATAAATACACACAACACATAACAAGTAAGACAGGTGCAAGACAGCTTTCTTTTATTTAGATACTTACTCACGTAAACCCTCTGAAAGAGCCAAAAATGAATACTGAAACTACTTAAAAGCTTCAAGAAATAAAACAATAATACTATAAGATGCTGAAACGGAGATACGGTTGCAGTACGTCAATGAAATGAAACCTCAACTTCAAGTGCTGTTTAAATTTACTGAAGTTAATACTAACTCTCAACGCCGTAAAGTTTGAAACGACTATTGTTTGGTGTTTGAGTTGATGACTAGCAGTCGACAGGGTAGTAAGTTTGAAACTGTTTATTTTAAAAAAACCGACTTCAAAAAGAAAAAGTGAAAAATAACTTTAGCTTCTGAAGTCGGTGACGTTTGTATGATTGATTTAATTTTTTTGTCACCGACTTCAGAAGCTAAAGTTATTTTTCACTTTTTCTTTTTGAAGTCGGTTTTACTTTTTGCAAAAAAGTTTTTATTTTTCACTTTTTAGTGGTTCACATGGAAAGTGCATACCGTTACAATTACAACAAGCCCAAACACGACTAGGATACATTGTCTCATTATGGAGTTCCGTGACTCTTGGCTTCATCATCAGATCTGATGGTAGAATGGTTCTTATCAAACGCAAATGCTTCACTTGTTGTAGAAAATATAAAAATTGCTGTACGTTATCCTATAAAATTTGAAGAGTTCCCTCGATTTCGCCAAGATTCCATCATCAGATCCCGACTTGGCGACTATGGGACCAACTTGGAAGTATACCCTTTCAAACAAAAAAAGAATTTTTCAAATCGGTTTAGGCGTCTTCGAGTAATCGGGTAACATACATAAAAAAAAAAAAAAAAATACATACAGTCGAATAGAGAACCTCCTCCTTTTTGGAAGTCGGTTAATTATTTTTTCCTGCGTCTAATCGGATGCAGCTGAATCCCAGCATTTTATAGGGAGCGACTGACTATCTGACCTCAACCACCCAGTTAGTATTGGATAATACGATACCCCTTGGAAAGGCATTCAGGCCACTGACTACTTGTAACGACTGAGAGATGACTGAGATCTACAAACATGACAGCCGAACCAACGGCTCAACGTGCGATGCACGGTGGAAACTAAGTACGTAATGGATACTCACCTATCAATGGAACAACCTAGGCAAGCATGTGGCGAAATGTGGGTGTAGGTCCACTACCAAAATGTCCACATCTGCTGACCCTTTGCTTAAAAGGATGCGTGATGGTATGATTTATTTTACAGCAAAATGTAAAATATTATTTAAATGAGAGAGACAAAATATCCCCATATTCTTTGTTATAATGTTGTCCCCGTAAATATTGGAAAACATTAAAAATACAACGCACCGGACCCAAGCAAATGAATCTGTTGTTTTTATGGAAATGCGACAAATACGAGCTGTCAGCCAGTGTACCCCTTTTACGTCGTGCTTGTTGAAATATTTAGTACGAAAAACAGTCGGTACAAGGCGAAATTACCCGTGAAATAACATAATTATTGGACAATGGTGTCGATTCTGTTGTGCACAAACTAAGCTTAATTTAGGCTTCTTCTCTCATCCCCTAACCGAGAGGTATTTGTGTCAGAGCGCACCTTTTTCTAAGCGCAACCATCTAAGCGAGTTCGCGCACTGCGGGATCAGGATCACGACTTGTCACATATTATGGCCAGCGCAATCTTGACGCCACGTTTCGCGACCAAAGTTTCTACCTAGTTTTGACCTAATAGAACGTTTCGTAGCTGACTACTCTGAGAAGAAACAGCCGAAAAAAACTCAGAAGTCAAACTAGCTTGACATCTCTAACTTAGTTCATAGCTATAGCCGTCCTTTTCTCGCACTGCCTTTTAGTAAAAGATAGCAATAGCCTAAACTAAGTTTAGTTTGTTAAAACGCATTGGTAAATTCCTTGAAAGAGAATATTCACGGCAGTAACTAGCAGTAGGTACTACTTAGTAGTTTTTTGTCAGGTAATGCGATTGTAGCCCATTTATTTAACAGAAACAATGAGTGCATTTTTTCATTAAAAGTTGCCCGACAGTTAAGGTTAAAAGTTACACTAGAAATTTCTCCTGTATTGTGAGTGCATTGACCAACATTTAAACTCATACACACAAACATCCAGACCCGGAGCACCTACCGGTCATATAAATGATGGTTAGTGAACCAGTGGATCACCGACCAGGTGGAAGTTCCAGGAATCCACTGAAGGAGCAAATGACTGGACCAGTTAATAATCGGTTAGATGATTAACTGGTCCAGTCATTCGTCCTGAGGAAGCACATGTCTTGTCAATTTTTAGGATTTATTTAATTCATAGAGCACGAGAGAGAGAAAGAGAGAGACGGGTTGCGGCAGACCGAGGGGAAGACGAATGACCTCTCGTTATATAATTGGCGAGAAGAGGCGCAACATTGAAAAAAGTAGAGAGATGATGGAGACATTTGCCCAGGAGTGAAACAGTTCAGGCTAAAAAAAAAACAAAGCTTAGAAATAAAACAACCAATCGGTCTCCAATCAACCAGTCTTCAATTTCTTAGCAGCAGATACGAGTCTGGATCTCTGGCAGTAGGCTCGCCCCCTTTTAACATGGGGCGTAAACATCATCTTCGTGCCCCTGTCCCATTTTATTTGTGGTCGGCGCAACACGTTTTCTTCTTCCATTCTCCCCTGTTAGACGTCACGGCTCATTTACTCCTTTCTCTTTCATATCAGTCTTCACACAATATATCCATCTTTTCTTTGGCCTTCCTCTCCCTCTCCATCTATAAATATTAATGTCCATCACTCTTTTAGTCACATGCGTTTCATCCCTCCTCATTACATGTCCATACCAAGACAAACATGAGCGTAAAAATAACTAGTAATATGTTTGAGTACTAATAAGTAAGTACACCTCTCCTAGTTTGCATGAGAGTGGTACCATGAGGCAAGGGGGACCCCTCCTTCCCTCCCCATCCTGCACACCGCGCGAGTTGACTTCCATCGCATACATCTTCAGTGATTGCAGATTGCATGACATTATGTTATATTCAAAACTGAAATTCAAAATTGTTGATCACTCCCCTTCAATTAAAAAACATAATGACTATCTAAATTCATTTTATATAGAAGAAAGATATGATTTTTTGTTTGTTTGTTAACTCAAAAATGACTCAACCTATTTAAAAAATTCTTTCATCATTATAAAGCTACACTTTTGCCGAGTAACATAGACTGTAAATCATATTGATTTTCGCGGACAAAGTCGCGAGCGAAGTGCTATCTACTATAACCAGATTGAATATGGAATTAATAGCTCAACCATAATCTCAATCAAGTGAAGTTAGTAGTCCTAACCCCCGTCAGGGCTTGTCAGGCGTAATTTTGATCACTTGTCATTCGCAGGACGTATAGATATCAGATAGACAGGTAAACTAGAGGTCGAATGACTGATTTGGATGTACTTCTACATTATTGACTGCTGCAATCACTACTTCTAGCTATATTTATAATTAAAAGTTCAGTCTATACTTTTAACCCCCGACGCAAAAACGACGGAGTTTTTTTTAAGTTTGACGTGTCTGTCTCTAGCATCATAGCTTCGGAACAGATGAACCGATTTAGATGTGTTTTTTGTGTTTGAAAGGTGAATTAGTCGAAAGTGTTCTTAGCTATGTTTGATAAAAATCGGTGCAAGATGGCCGCCGCCACAAAATGGCGGATTACATATTTATTAAACAACTCAATATGGGAATCAAATGAAAGGGCTTGACTAGTAGAATACTATACGCTGTAATAAATTTAAAATCCAAAATGGCCGCCACCACTAAAATCAGGTGCCGTTAAAGCGGATGCCCAATGTGGCATACGTCTAAAAATTACCCTATGAGTCGGCGGTTTTTTAAATTTTAAATTTAATGTAACTTGTAAAGTACACTTTATTTACCTCAAATTTAGTAGATAACTCTTATAACTAAATTTGGTGTAATATGAGAATGTTAACAAGATGATTTTTGTAATTTTGCGAATTAAATTTTGTACTAGAGTTCCTTATGTAACGCCAATAAAGTTCCTTATAAAGATTTTTGAAAATGGTTCTCTTAATGGGAATTAATTAATTAATTCTCTTAATTCTTAGGTGGGCAAGAGCTACTGGCTAAATAGTGGCAACTATCTAGTGTCCACGACACAAGCTTCGCTTAGTGTGGCATTAGGTGGCGCTGTGTGTTAATGTCTAGCGATATTTATTATTATTAAATAATAACATATAATGTAATGTATATGTTGTAATTTAAAATTTTAATGATAATTTATTTTTAATGTTTCAATTTTATCTTGGACTAATTTGAATGTTAAAATTTGTATTTTATCTTATTTTTATTTATTTATTTATTATTTATTTATTTATTTATTTATTCATGTACACACAAAATACATAAAAGGACAATATATTAACACAGAAGAGCACAAAGGTACTGCTTATTTCACAAGAAATTTCTTCCAGCAGACCTGCGAGAGGAAAGTCTGATAAGAAATGTAGACACAGTGTGTAGAAAAGTCAAACAAGAAAATTTAAATTAAAGCTTAAAACAAAACTATGACTTTTTAAAATAAACATATAACATACAAATACATACACATATTATCAAAAACAAAATAAACTACTATTGTAAATATTTACCTATAACATACTTATACATATGTAGAATATTACTGTATAGAAGAGAGGTAATGCTCTTTGACTTGTTTTTTAAAGAGAAATAAAGTTTTAGAATCACGAATGTTAGGCGGAAGTGAGTTCCACAAACGTACTGCGTGAACAGAGAAGGAGTAGGAATACAATTCAGTTTTATGGGATGGGAAATTAAGATAAATTAATAATGATGATTAATTAATTAATTTATTTGAATGTTTTATTTTTATCTTATTTTAAATCTGATTTTAATGTTAATTTTTCATTTTTATGGTAATTTATTTTAATTTCTTGACTCTAATGTTAATTTATTTTATTATTAATAATTTTGTTTATTTTAATTTTGCACTTAACGGATCATATTAACTGAATTAAATGATTTTTTTATCAATTTTCGGGATAAGCCGCACTTGGCTAGGTGGGTCTGTGGATGGATAATCATCTATTAGATACCGAGTTTCCTCCGTGCCTCGGGAAACATGTTAAGCCATAAAGGAAATACCTTTTTTTTATAAAGTGCCTGATTAAAAGATTATTCTGATGGGATAAATTGAGTAATTATTTTACCTTTATTATGTTTTACAAGATGACAATTGTTTTGTTTATAATCAATTAAACCTCCTAGAAATGTGAGGGGCTAAAGCCCTTTTTCCATAACAAATAGCGATACCTAATGAACTTATTTCCCTAATGTTTATTGCACGTTGAGTTCTTAAATTTTGAAAACCCTGCACGCTTTTGTTCAGGCTTTACACTTATATGTTATCTAAAACGGGCTTGAATACAAACTAAAGAACGTTCTAAAACAGACCACAGATAGTTCGTTCTACTACTAGCTCTTTTGATCACACTCTGGCATAGCTACCGATGAGTAAGGCCTTTCAATACACACAATGCATACTAAAGGGCACAGGTGTTGAAAGCGCCACCCGAATCAATACTGCGATGTAACAGTCAAAGTGGGAATAATTGCACCGGTACAGTTAACCACGAGATTCCAGAGGATATCTTTGTTAGAACAGAATTTCGGCACACGAAATTGTGTTTTCGACAATATGGTGTCCACTGAGCCTATCCTAATATGAAATACGGTCTCGTGTTGATGAGAATGTTAGTTACATTATTAACGTTCCGAAATGTGAATCCAAAACACAAAACATCAAGCCTGTAATTCCAGAAGGGATCAT
The DNA here is from genome assembly GCA_950022955.1 of Xestia ashworthii. Taxonomy (NCBI): domain Eukaryota; kingdom Metazoa; phylum Arthropoda; class Insecta; order Lepidoptera; family Noctuidae; genus Xestia; species Xestia ashworthii. The sequence goes on from OX465566.1 coordinate 18,884,694, forward strand.
CCACAGACCAACCTAGGCAAGCACGGCTTAACCTAAAGATTGATCCGAGTGGCTGTTACTATTTAGCTACGACTCCACCTAGTACTACACCTATATTTCGCCAATTGCAGTTTTCTTTTTCGTACCTCGTTGGTAAATAAGAAATAATAAACAAACTGAGTGGTCGGTCGGTTGGTTAAGAGGCCTGCGGAGCATGCGCCGTTCATACAAACGTAATACCAAAATGCTTTGTAAATCATACATATTCTTAAGGTATTGTGTATATATTTTGATTGGATTACAAATTATCTAGGTTCCCAAATATATATTTTGAACGGACACTGATTTAAAGAAGAGTTATGAGAAAAATAAGTTTTCTATGGAAATTTTAAATTCCTCATATCTCGTCTTTATATCACTGTCCTTTCAAAATATATATTTGGGAACCTAGATATTCTGTAATTCAATCGAAATAAATACACACAACCTTAAGAATATACTTGATTTACAAATTATTTTGGTATTACGTTTGTATGAACGACGCATGCTCCGCAGCAACCAAGGTACCGTGATCAGCCTTTGGATGGGTGATCATACAATATAACTAGTTACATACTGAAATCGCTCCATGCCTCGGAAAGACAGTTATGCAGTTGGTCAAGGCTGTCATTTGGAGATTTAAGACATTCTTTGTGGCCTGTGGGTAGATACGCCTGAAAGTCTGACAACCAGTCTTACCCGCTTTGTCCAAATCCACCCCAATGTCGTTCGCTAGAAACCATTGTTCTAAACTTTCCTTGTATACGGACCACTCCTGCACCTCGTGGTTGAAGGTCGATAAGGTGCCGACCGTTAATTTTGCCATCTTGAATTTTTCTCGTCACCACTGTTATTATTGCGAGGGAGGGTAGGTAGCCGAATGACACCACCGGTACATACAAGCTCGTTTATTCGACTGGCGCCACAGTCGGACCATAAATACAAACAGATGGAATATGAAGGTGTTACCTTATCAAGGTCATATTGTATTGTTACCCAGGTTGTGAAGGTCATGTAAAATATAACAATCCTAAATCTGATCAGGCTGGAAGCCGATGCCAGCACAGTTGGGGCTCGGCATATTATGATGTAATGTAATGGTAACTGCCTCGTTAGTCTAGTGGTTGAAAGCCTGACTGCTGAGCATAAGGTCCTGGGATCGATTCTCAGATCGAACAAAATGTACCTAATTGAGTTTTCCCATTAGGAATTTCTAAGTATCAGCCACGGAGGCTGGATTTGTGCCCGGTTAAAGACAATAGGCCAGTCCAATTTGGGACTTAAACATAGCTGGCAAAATTTGCGTGTACTATTATAATCACTCTGCTTAGATTAGAAGTATAAGGTTAAGATGTTACTCACACACGCGTTCAATTCAAAAAGACGCTTTTCAAAATTAATAAAACACTTGATAAAAATATTTAAATTCCATTAAGACCGTCAACTTTTACCGCCGACTGTACATCAGTGTAACCTTCTCGTATTCTACGGCACCTCGTAGTATCCCCTAGTTCGTCCGCTTTGTCATCCTGTACACAATGGTCTGACTAATTGCTGACAACTGACATTAACAATAATTAGTACGCACCTCCCCTTTGGGGTGTGGTTCCAAGGGTAAGGGGAGAGCGGGGAAATGTTTTTTTAAAGGAATTTGTCAGTCTTTTGTTTAGACTTTTATGTTTATTTTTCGAATAATGGAACTGTCTTTGTTTGATTTACAGTTGTTTTTGAGTGACGACTTTTTTGATGATGCTTTCAATCTTGTTTGCGTCTTCATGTAAACAATTCTTCGCGAAGCCGTCAACTAAGCAATCTGTACTTCAAACTAAGTAACCCTACGTAAAAATTATTGCTGGGAAACTACTTTTTTGTTTGGGGTGAAAAATCAGACTTTTCAGTAGTATTCAATGTAACGCACTTAATACACAGAGTTGATGGTTGGATTGAATAGTACGGCGACCGTGGACGCGTTTAAAGTAAAAATCTTACATTAAAAATAAAACCGACTCCAAAAAACACAAAAAAGTGAAAAATAACTTTAGCTTCAGAAGTCGGTGACCTTTGTTTGATTGATTTACTTAGTTTTTTGTCACTGACATTTGAAGCTAAAGTTATTTTTAACTTTTTTGTGTTTTTTGGAGTCGGTTTTATTTTTTGCAAAAAAGTTTTTATTTTTCACTTTTTAGTGGTTCACTTGTGCTTACCCCTTCACAGCGTAGCGGCGTGTTGTGTTATGAACTGGTGTAAACAATAGATAGACATGAGATTTCAGCAATTCCAGTCAATTTGCTATCATTTATTAAGGAGATCCGTTGCCTATCTCCGAAGTTCTTCATCAGATCTTCACCAAATTGAAATGGGATCACTTTAAGAAAGTACTCTTTCAAAAACTACCCAAATCACATCAGGTGTGCTTCTAAAATTTGAAGAGTTCTCTCAATTTCTCCAGGATCCCATCATCAGATCCTGACTTTATGATTATGGGACCACTTGGGAAGTTTAACCTTTCAAATTTGTTTGAAAAGGTATACGTCCCAAGTGGTAGAAGAATAATTCAAATCGCTCCAGCCATCTTCGAGTAATCGGGGAACATACATAAAAAAAGGTTCCGAAGAATTGAGAACCTCCTCCTTTTTGAAGTCGGTTAAAAAACATTTATTTAAAAAAGAAAATTGTGAAAAAGTTGTAACTTTGACCCTTAATATCTAAATAACTACTCGTAGGTTCGCAGGTATGGTGTAGAACAAAAAAAATATTGAAATGATGGGGAAAAAAAAGTGCCTTGCGGCTTCGTTATGAGGTTTTTTACACCCCTTATTTGGAAAAATATAAGTGCTGTTTCATTAAATATTGTTCCTACGCACCAATTTTTAAAACGTCAATATAGCAAAAGTTACTACTTCAAAGTCGGTATATGTGTGTAACAGCGCAATCAAGTTATTATTATACCAATTTCACAAGACATAAAGTTATATAAAAATATCCACATTTTCACCCAAACCAATCATAATGAAGGTAACTTAACCGTAACTTAAGGCACACCCTAAGCGGATAATAGCTGTTTAACTTAAAAGCATTATTGTTTATTCGAGGAACCCGGGATTCATCATTTAATGCTGAAATGTTTCGGGTAATTTTTTCAGTCATTACCCGCTTAGAGACTTTGTCGTTGTTTGTTTGAAAATATTTTTCGGTAGGAAGGCATTATAACTACGAGTACATATTACAACTTATTTAAAAATAAGATATGCAATTAGTTAGTGCCCATAAGGGACCATCTAACTTATTTTCTTTGACTATAAAATCAAGGAAAATCAGCGTTTTCACTGAACTGTAAATCATAAAAGGCTACATCATGGGAGACACTTGTATTTATAATATAACGGGCATGCGTTTTAAAATAGGACAGATGACCACGCTTAGTCAGAAAAACACGGAATAATCCCATATATTTGGGATTTGTCTTTAGTGGAACTTAACACGGTGGTGTACTGCACGATATTATTGGGATCAAACATCAACAAACAAATCTATATCTCTATTAATATTTTAAGAGGTAAAATTGGTTTTTACGTAGCTAATCTCCAGAACTAGTGATCCAATTCAATTAAATATTTGTCTGACGGAAAGCTACTTTATTCGTGAGTGATATAAGCTTTAAATTGTATATCATGCATATTAGCCGAGATATAGTCGTTTTAGCGTTTTGCGGACGAAGGCGAGGGCGAAGTGCTTGTGCTATATTTAATATTTTTTATTGTATGACAAATATACCGAAAAAATCGTACTGATCAACATTGTTTTCTTAATTTTTTTTCACCGCGGATGAGGGAATGATATTGTTAAACCTTATTTTTACTCAACACAAACATTATGGTTTCCTCAGATGTTCAGAAGAGGTACTAAGATTGGCTTTTATTCCACAAACGAATCTATTCTAAGATCTGACCATTTTGCGTGTAAGTATACAAAATTTCCGACCCAATTGCCTAAGGGAAGGACAGAAACAATATATATTTATATATACAATATACATATATACTGATAGGAACAACCGTTTGTCCCTCATGTCAAGTTGACCGAAAGTAATACTGTTGCTGATCAATAGGACGGAAACGAACTGCGTAAATCTATTACATTTGATACTAAAGAACGGTTTCCTTTGTATTTCTTATGTGTTTCACCCCCTTATCTTAGGGTTTTCTTGTTTTTCAATGGAGGTATGGAAGGGAAATGATGGAGGGCTGAGATTGGAAACGAATACGTCATCAGACCCGGGTTTTGAGTCAAGGGAATTGAGTGCAAAAGCGACTTTGCACTCGAAGTGTTTGTATTTGAAAGGTTTTCTTTTAAAGAAATCTCGGAATCTTCTAATATTGTGAAATTCCATGATTATATATATTTTCTCCGATTTATTAGAAAAGTTACATTTGTTGATTATAAGTATTTGTCACTTATTATGTCAGGTACATTTTTGGTGGTATGATTTTTTACTGTTTTTGCTATTTTATTCGTCTCAATTTATTAATATTACAATAATAAATTGAGACGAATAAAATAATAAAAATAGTAACAAATCATAAGCATTTTGTTTAAAATAAAACGCTTACTATTTTATAAGATTTGTTTAAGTTACGGTTTTCTGTTGAAGGATTTGTCCGAACCAGACCTTTCGATCCCCACATTTTTTTCACTACAGAGTAATCCCTGCTGGCCAGAAAACGCAGGTAAAATGATGAGAACCTCATACACGATTTCTCAATCAACCAGACCAACATCTGATAGTTCAAGCCACCTCCACAATAAAACCACTACATTATTCTGTTTCTTAGGACGTCGACAGCTCGGCAACGTGTACAAATCGTCTCCAATTTTCATACTACACGACTACTACAATTGGCGCCGACATCAAAGCGAAAAAAGCGCTAAAAGCGAAACGAGCGAGAGGTGTGATTGTCAGTTTATTTGTGTCGGGAGTGTCGGCTCAGATTCCAATAACGCTGGGTCGGTGACGCGGTAATGATGACGCGTTTGGTCTTGAGCGAGAATTGGGACATATTATGTGACTTTGATTTGGTTTGTGTTATTGCGTAACCAAAGTTTTAGACATTGAGGTGAATTTGTTTTGCTTATTATAGATAGATAGAATCATCATCATAATCATTTCAAACGAAAGATGTCCACTGCTGGACATATAGGCCTCCCCATAGTGTCGCCACATTGACCGGTCCCGTGCGACGCATCTAACGGATTCCCGCAACCTTTTCCAGGTCATCGGTCCACCTAGTGGGAGTCTTCCAACGCAACGTCTTCCTGTTCGAGGTCGCGCATAGATAGAATGTAGCTTCATAATATGTACGTAGAGGCGAAGATTTTTCGTTCTGTTAAAAAAATTGCATGGGGTGGCCCATGCATTTTTTAACAATAAGTCACAGAAGACGTATGGGAGTTCAAAACATAATTATTAAGGTTTTCAATAACTTTAATTACGTTTACCGGTTTTTGTGGTTTTTACGTGGATTTATTTCGACTGCATGCTTGTAACATTAGAACTGCACCACTTGACCGAGATCAGCACATCTAAAGAAACTACGTTCAAGAGTGTTTTAAGTGCTGCCGATATCAATGCTGAAAAAATCGTACCCCTATTTTACTCTATATGACATTTCCTAAAAAAACCGGCCAAGAGCGTGTCGGGCCACGCTCAGTGTAGGGTTCCGTAGTTTCCCGTCCGTCACAATAAGTGTTCAATCCAATCCGATTTTAATAATTCTTTTTTTGTTTGAAAAAAGAGACGTTCAGGATAATAAAATATGTAAACGATGTTAAAAAAAATGCTTGCATATATGATTATACTACAAACTTAGTCCAGAGATTATTTTGTACATATTTTTGTCTTTTTTTGTACAAAACTTGTTTCCATCCAAGTTCAAAATAATTTTCCTAGAATGTTCTTATAAAGTTCTACTTTTCCGATTTTTTTAATATTTTCTAAACTTATGGTTTAAAAGTTAGAGGGGGGGGGGGGGGGTTACTTTTGGAGCGATTATTTCCGAAATTATTGACATTATCAAAAAATGATTTCAGTAAACCCCTATTCATTTTTAAATACCTTTCCAACAGTATATCACACGTTAGGGTTGAAATTAAAAAAAAAATTACTTCCCACTTTACATATAGGTGGGCTACCCTAATAAAACATTTTTTTCAAATTTTTATTTTACCACTTTGTTGGCGTCATTCATACACATATTTTTACCAAATTTCAGCTTTCTAGTGCTAACGGTCACAGAGATTAAGCGAGGACGGACAGACGGACAGACAGACATGGCGAAACTATAAGGCTTCCTAGTTGACTACGGAACCCTAAAAACACATTTTAGGTCAAATACACCGCCATCAATACGAATACCCAAAAGTAATGTATCAAGTTACACAAAAAATGGCGTCGGAAGATAGCAAAAGAAACCAGATAGACTACATTTGCTACAAGTTTATTAGGGAACTGCTCAATGTTGCGAACTGTCAAAGAGAGTTTATTATAGTGCTGTGTTTTAGCGTTTCCTTTTAGAAGTATCAAGTGTGTTATGTCGTGTTTTTGTCTGACAAAGGACAGAATTTCATGTGTTAATTCTTTGGTTAAAATAGAACTGTTCTGTTTGAGGATAGGCCAATAGCCGTAGTAATCACTACATATTACACAAAAAATAAAACCGACTTCAAAAAGAAAAAGTGAAAAATAACTTTAGCTTCTGAAGTCGGTGACGTTTGTATGATTGATTTAATTTTTTTGTCACCGACTTCAGAAGCTAAAGTTATTTTTCACTTTTTCTTTTTGAAGTCGGTTTTATTTTTTGCAAAAAAGTTTTTATTTTTCACTTTTTAGTGGTTCACATGGAAAGTGCATACCGTTACAATTACAACAAGCCCAAACACGACTAGGATACATTGTCTCATTATGGAGTTCCGTGACTCTTGGCTTCATCATCAGATCTGATGGTAGAATGGTTCTTATCAAACGCAAATGCTTCACTTGTTGTAGAAAATATAAAAATTGCTGTACGTTATCCTATAAAATTTGAAGAGTTCCCTCAATTTCGCCAAGATTCCATCATCAGATCCCGACTTGGCGACTATGGGACCAACTTGGAAGTATACCCTTTCCAACAAAAAAAGAATTTTTCAAATCGGTTTAGGCGTCTTCGAGTAATCGGGTAACATACATAAAAAAAAAAAAAAAAAAAATAAAAAAAAAATACATACAGTCGAATAGAGAACCTCCTCCTTTTTGGAAGTCGGTTAAAAACTAAGTCTCCCGCCGCGTCTGTCTGTCCTTATGTATGCTTAGATCTTTAAAACTACGCAACGGATTTTGATGCGGGTTTTAATAGATAGAGTAATTCAAGAGGAAGGTTTTTGTGTATAATTTTACGCGGGTGAAGCCGCGGGCATTGGCTAGTATTTTATGAAACTCATACTCAAAACATTTATTTCAATTGGACTATTAAAGGTACTTGTGAATGTCAGGAAACAAATAAAGCAAAGCTAGAGTTACAGTCACAAGACATAATAACATGTATTTGCCCATTCCAAAGCGTAGATCTCTATGGAGAAATATGAACACGAAAAACGGCTGGAGGTAAACTCGAAAACACTTCAACGAAAATAGCTTTTAAGAAGATACTCGTACGTCCTGTAGTACTTGATGTATGGTTACAATCGCAGAAATAAGTATGTTTTACATAACCTTTGAAAAAAATCTATTGAAACCTTATTGCGGTGCGATGATGCAGTCGACAAAAGTCAATCAACGGTAAAGGTAATGTGTTCACATCATCATCAATATCATCTGCCTAGCCTTATCACAACTATGTTGGGGTCGGCTTCCAGTCTAACTGGATGCAGCTAAATACCAGTATTTTACATGGAGCGACTGCCTATCTGACCTCCACGACCGATGTAATCTGTTCACAGAGATTTAAAAATTACCGGATATCATCACAAAACACACACATACACAGATTTCTTCAAAACGTTATTATATGCGTATGTGAACACTATATAGCATATTATTATAGTGGTGACGCATTGCACCTGTGGTTAACCGCCGCTGATGAAAAGTGGTTGTGGAAATTAAATTTAAATATCCATAAGTTGAAAATATTCATTGCACTGAAATTATTCTTGTAAAATCCTATCAAACTACTATGTTTCTTAAATGCAAAAAGAGCTGTGCTATATCCCCGGGCGAACCTATTTGAAAAAAACTTTATGACCTTGTTACTAAGTTTTTTTGAGTCGCCACGGATGAGCAGGAAGTCTCTAAACTGACCGCGGACCCAGTTTGGCTGCAGCAAGGAAAACCTGCTCAGTTGGAAATTCATTAGTGACTCTGCTCTAGAGTGAAAAATATGGTGCTGTTCCACAAGCGATGGGGCACATAATATTATGCCCTGCGGGTCCTGTTGTGTCTTCATTATTAAGAGCTGATACTGGACGCTATTGAAGGCGCCAAACTAGTGGTGCAGTTCTGGGCTGATACAACTTAGTTGACCATCGACACGCAAAGAAGACGACTATAAATAGCTTCACATCGACTTCATCATCATCATCCTATAATGTTCCCACTGTTGGGATATGCCTCCTCTCTACGAGAGCGGCTCAGTGCGGATAAATAAATAAATATCGCTGGACATTACCACACAGCGCCATCTAGTGCCACACTAAGCAAGGCTTGTGTCGTGGACACCAGATAGTTGATATACTACATATGTATTTTTTTTGTTTGTAAATACATACTTATTATACACATAAACATCCATGACTCGGAAACAAATGTCCATGCTCATCACACAAACCTTTGCTCCTACCGGGATTCGAACCCATGACCCTATGTACGTAAGGCAGCCTCACTACCACTACGCCATTCGGGTCGTCAAAATGTCACATGTCTTCGATTTTTTTTAGGATACGATGTTTTCCTTCACCGTTTTGAGAGCAGTGGCGATGAAATAAATTTAACAAAGTAATGCGCCTGACCTGATCCATCTGCTTGATGTGGGACGTCCCCAGCTTGTTGAACTGGCGACTTTAGGGTGGTTAGATGCAGTCGGTGAAGAATAGTGTTGTGGCGCAGTTTGGGAGAAACCAATGCTCAGCAGTAGATTGTAAGTTCATTGACAGCTGCGGTGGTTACATCGACTTCCTAAAATCATACCAAAACTCCCAGATCACTTAAAAAAAAAGCAAAAACAAAGACTTCCAACTCATCAAACTTCATCCACATTAATCTAAACAAAGCAGACAGTTTTACACTTATTATTCGTATTATTAAGATTTATATAATTTTTCTCGGAAACTGGTTTATCAGTCGACTTTTATATTCCTTTTGACACAACCGTCTCTGGCAAGTGTCGTGAGAATTGGAATAATTTATCCACGAGATTTCCCAAGGGCATTGTCGGGGGACAAACGAAACAAAATCTTTCTTTTTTGTGCTTCTTCGGGAATAAATGTAATGGAACATACGTATATGTGTTATGGGGAATGTGATGGTGGTGTAGGAAGGTTCCGGGTTCGAAAACGGAGGGATTTTTGTCTTTTTTATTGGCTTTGCATGGCAAATGATTGGTGAATGGCACACAGTGATCGTTTTGTTGATATCATATGACCAGTGACAGCTTAGTGGTCTGACCGTTCAACGTCCGTCTGTCTCGAGGTCAATCCCAAAACACGCACCATTGATTTTTCGGTTTCATGTGTGTATTGTATGTATATTATCACCAGCTTGGGTAAAGGAGAAAAAACATGAGGAAACCAGCATGCCTGAGAAATATTTCTCGACGGCATGTAAAGCCAAGTCAGGGGTGATTTTGGATCGGAGGCCACGTGGTGGCCCCCGGCCACCGTAGGCGCGGGCCTGTGGACGATGAGTAATGGGCTAGCTTGCCGTCCGTTCGTCTTATGACGACAGGCCGTGTTGATGGCGCGTTCGTGTTCCACAGGCGCCTCAAAGAGTTGTCAGCAAAATTAAGGGGCCGCAAGGGCCGAAGCCTGTCGGGGCTGCGGGACTGTTCGAAAGAGATACCGTGACAACGGAACATAAAGGGCAAGGAAAAAAACATGGATGGGTTTCAGTCAGTAAAAGTCTGATACTCCCTCCCGCTCCGCCCAGAGTGGGAGAAGTTGTTTGATGATTTCCCATCCGAAAAAAAAAGGGGTGATCCACTACTACCCATGATCCTCGGTGCAAGTGTGGGAAGGGAACCCCGGGCTGGTTTTATGTCGGTTAGAGTCCGACAGACCACTCTGCCCGCCCTAGGGCGGAAGACATACATGAATATTTTCCACCCCAGGAACAAAATAAAAGGTATGGTCCTGGTAGAATATACTCGTGGGATGATTTTCTTCCTGCACGCAGGTGATGTCGCGTGCAGAAACTAGTTCACACATATGGCTTTGACTTTATCTTGACTACGATTCAGTTAACATACAGATTTAATATAAAATTGAAAGCTATCTCTCATGAAAAATCGCATCATGTGTTAAATGAAACGTAAAAATCAATGATCCTTTATACTATCAGTCGATTTAAGTTCTTATTATAAAAAGGAATAAGGTTGATTTTCCCATGGTGTTTAGCTGTAGTGAGTTTAAAGAAATTGGTGCCTAGTCATGTGACAAATCTTCGTTACAAAGTTAAATATAATCTAGTCCAACAATGGATGAAATAATTTTGTGAATGATCAATCTAGCATACCTAATCACTGGATAAAATCTGAATAAGCTCATGCTAGGTAGAGGTGTACCTACAATCTTTGAAATGTATAGATACCAAGTAATTGGGTGGATCTTACCAAGATTTTGTAATCATCATCATCATCATTTCAGCCGAAAGACGTCCACTGCTGGACATAGGCCTCCCCCAAGTGTCGCCACATTGACCGGTCCCGTGCGACTCGCATCCAACGGATTCCCGCTACCTTCACCAGGTTATCGGTCAACCTAGTGGGAGTTCTTCCAACGCATCGTCTTCCGGTTCGCAGTCGCCACTCCATTTGATAATAATATTTTGATTTTAAAAGAGTGGCAATGGAGTTTCTTTGCCCGTACTTCTCCATAGAGATCTACGCTAGGGAATGGGCAACTACAGTACTTTCTCAAGTTATTATGCCTTGTGACTGTGACTTTAGCCTTGCTTTTTTTTGCATTTAGGACGTTCAAAAGTGCCGTAATGGTCTAATTTAAATTAATGCTTTGAGTTTGGGTTTGGGTTTGGTGTAACAAGCCTATCGCCAGCGACAGGGCACAAGTCCAAGAAAAAAATCCAAAATCACTCCGCTCGTCCTAGGAACCTAGGACCTCATGATCAGTAATAGCATTTGCGGCCACTAAACTAACGAATCCTTATGCTCTTTTCCTGTACATCAATAAACCAGCCCTCGCGGTACGCGTCCAGATCGTCTCGACATGTCTTTCTGGGCCGGTCTCGGCGTCGCCGTCTGCACGCACGCATCTTTTGGCAACCATCGTAACGTATTACCCGGTACTAAGTAGTGAGTTGTGGAGGTCAGATAAGCAGTCGTTCCATGTAAAATACTGGAATACAGCTGCACCCGGTTAGACTGGAAGCCGATCCCAACATAGTTGAATGGTGAATGATGATGATGTGTTCAATCGAGGATAAAACTTCGTGGGACGACATTTTAGCCAATATAGAAAATCCCATTGGAAACAGCTTCAATAAACATAGGTAATACTCAGGTGACTACAGAACAGTAAAATTTGCTTATTCAGTGGATTTCGTAAACTATTTCTAATTGAAATATTACCTCCGCAGAACTGTCAGCAAGATTTCTCGGTCTCGGTTGGTGCAATATCCTAAAGTTAGCCGCTTCAGGCCACTTTCAGGCCACTTCACTGCTAATTAGCCTTCGTTTTTATTGAGGCCACTTTATGACGTCACAAAGTTTATCGTTGGTTAAGAAATGCAATTTGTTAATTTAGTTTTAGAGAGTTTTTAGGGTTCAGTTGCCAAATGGCAAAAAGCGGAACCCTTATAGATTCGTCATGTATGTCTGTCTGTCTGTCCGTCCGTATGTCACAGCCACTTTATTCCGAAACCATACGAGCTATGCTGTTGAAACTTAGTAAGTAGATGTATTCTGTAAACGGCATTAAGATTTTCACAGAAAAACCGAAAAAAAAAACAATAAATTTGTGGGGTTCCCCATACTTAGAACAGAAACTCAAAAAAGAAAATTCATCAAACCCACACGTGGGTATCTATGGATAGGTCTTAAAAAATGATTTTGAGGTTTTAAATATCATTTTTTTCTAAACTGAATAGTTTGCGCGACAGACACTTCCAGAGTGGTAAAATGTGTCCCCCCTGTAACTTCTAAAATAAGAGAATGGTAAAACTAAAAAAAATACATGATGTATGTTACTATGTAAACTACCACCAAAAATTGGTTTGAACGAGATCTAGTAATAAGTTTTTTTTATACGTCATTTTTAATATTATGTTACTTGCTGCTACGGAACCCTTCATGGGCGAGTCCGACGCGCACTTGGCCGCTTTTTTAAATTAAACGAGTTCATGTCTGCACAAATAAATTAAAATTAAAGTGTCATTTCATACTAAAAGTGTAAAGTTCGTTTGAACTACAAATTAACTACTAACGCTGATTTGTAGTGGAAGGGCCCTTCATCATCATCATAATCTTCATTTCAGCCGAAAGACAAGTGTCACCACATTGACCTTTGATGCAAATAAATTACGTTTTGCTACGCACATTTGCTGCAGCGTACCGCGTAAATGATGCGTGTTGACACACACACGCTATGGTTTCACATGCGTCGAAAGAAAATTCATCTTACGTCTTGTAAGATAATCTTAAAGACAAAATAAAAAAAAATAATAATGAGAAATCAAAACAAAAACAATAGGATAGAATAAACCAACTTTATTGTTAAGGCGATTACACGAGCTAAACGCGAGTTTTATAATTACTAAAAGTATATGATTCACTGCTTTAAACAAGACCAGAAAAATATATGATATTCTTCAGGATATATGCTAGCATGATACTGTTTTGAAAACATGATACAATTAATTTGGCTCGATAAAAAGAAATCACGAACTTACCTCTAAAAATATCTTTCAAACAATAAAAAACATACTAATATGCATGGGATCATTCTGATTTTTTGGCAAATAATTCTACAAGCAATATATTAGCATGATACTGTTTTAGTTTTTTAATCCAATCAATAGTTTTTTTTGTAAATCGAACGAAACCACTCATTTCGCGCTATTTGGCCCGCAGTGACTGACGTAACAACCACTTTGTAGTGCAAGCTGATTAGAACTTTATTCTAACAGCATTTCAAACGAAGTTTGAACCACCACAAATAGAGTTGCTAATTTAGCTCGTCTAAGCGCCTTAATTGTAAATAATGTTACGAGCTGGGTATGAGATAAATTAATTACTACCGATTAAACAACACAATCACTTTATTAATCACAAAACAATTTAAACTTAATCACAAGAACACTACAGTACACTACTATTCACTATTCACTTAGATATCGCACTTCAAGTTCACTTCGATTCGCTTCGATGGTAGCCAAAACAAGACTGACTGTCGCGGCCCTGAGCGGTCTATTTATACTCGCCCACAGACGCACCAGAATAACCTCGAATATTCTAGAGGGTCATAGAAAACACTAACAAAAGAGTAGGTAGGTAGGTAGGTAATTATTATTACTAGCTACTTGTACAACACAAACAAATATCAACCGTATGCCCTAGGCGTACGGTCGAAATTCTAATGTCTTTTTATAAAGAGGTCGCGAGTTTGTAGGTACCTACCCAACTTTGAAAGTAATAATAATAGAAATCTCTCGAAATTCCAACGCACACACGCTGTAATCACGTGCTTTCTCGAATGTTCTAGTAGGTCCGATGTAACAATAATAATGTAACAGTGCTAGGTTTTTGTAACTTTTGCTTTAATTTTTGTATTTATCTGTGGAGGCTTGTTATTAGCAATTTAAGTATATTTTGTTATTGGTCTGTAAGCTTTATTAAAATGTAAAAAATAAAATGAAATGAAGTGCGAAAACGGATTTCTTATTGAATGATTTATTCTCTTGTGGTTAATAAAGTACCTAAAATGATCCTTCTAAAAGTCACAATTTTAAAACTCACCACAAAATTCAGAACAAAGGGGTGTAACTTTTTAAATACTGTAGTAAGTTATTTTGCTTAAACTTAAATATTAGAATGAAACTTTCCTCTCTGTAAGTAAAAGTCTAACGTTGCCAAGTCTTGCGATAAAAGATTTTCTACTACTTATTTGAATAGTTGCTTTTGCGGGATTTGCTCGCTTTGCACTTTCTTTGAAGTTCTGGTTAAGTAATATGTTATTGGTAAGCTTTATGTCAAAAGTTGTGGTGAGTTCGACAGATCGTCTCTTATTTATTGCCAAGACTGGTTGTATCTTTTGGGTGCAGTATTTTATGCGCTTCGGCAGATCTACGGGCTCAGACAAACTGACATTCTGAAAGCTATAACGGCGATAGAAATATCATAATGTTTGTATTGATTGTGTACATTTATGACTAGCTTCTTAACGCGGCATCGTTCCCGTTATATCCCGAAATGAACCCACTGGAATAAATAATAAAAACAATAATAAATGTCACTGTACATTACACACAGCGTCAGCTAGTGCCACACTAAGCAACGAGGCTTGTGTCGTGGACACCAGATAGTTGATATACTACATAGATACTTTTTGTTTTGTAAATACATGCTTAATATACAATAAACATCTAGTACCAATTCTTTTCTATGACACTCGGAGAAAATTTAGCTTCCTGTAAATGAAAGAATTTTTACCTACCACATCCCACAACCCAACTTCAACATAACCTTTAAACCACTAACAGTACCTAATCAACAGAGCAAAGCCAACCAAACATAATTATCTAACTCGAACCGTCACATAATGGAAATGTAACACATTTAATTTGTCCATACGATTTGTGTGAGACACGGAATTGAGTCGTACGAACTAATTCCGAGTTGTGCGAGTTGTGCATAGCGGTCCGAAATATCAGCGGAATACCGGCTCGTTAAAACTTCGGATGTGGATGTATGGGGGATGGAAGTGGCAGGATCGACTGTTGTAATAGTGGGTGTGGCATTTGATTGGTTGAAAAATTAGAGCCTTTGATAAAAAAAAAAAACTGAAATTGTAATCGGAGCAAGGGATCTTTGAACGTGTAGGTTGTAGATTGGTGCATGAGACAGTATGCAGCAACTACGTTGCGAAATTGTACGTTGCTTCAATTCTAATCAGACGTCACATACGGTTTTGAGGGTTTGACATTCGTTACAGGCAGTCAGTGGCCGAAAAAGACTGACAACCAGTCTTACCAAGTGGTATCGTATTACCCAGTACTAACTGGGTTGTGGAGGTCAGATATGCAGTCGCTCCATGTAAAATACTGATATTCAGCTGCATCCGGTTAGACTGGAAGCCGACCCCAACATAGTTGGGAAAAGGCTGGGCAGGTGATGATGATGACTTACAACCCTCTTAAAAACTGTGTCATTAAATAAGGCTTTTTTCGTAATTTTTCATGTAAATAATTTGATATTGTTTGCCCTTTCAATAGACACATTGAAACCAGGAATAGCATTGTTATGCATTTGTCTAGATGATCTTCACACACGCACACACACACACATCACGTCTATAATCCCCAAATGCTTCAACGATGGTTTGAAATTCCTTGATGGAAAAAGCCCAATACCCTTTTTTTTAGGATGGGAAATCATCAAATGACTTCTCCCACTCTGGGCGGAGCGAGAGGGAGTGTCAGACTTTTACTGACTAAAATCCATCCATGTTCTTTCCTCGCCCTTTATGTTCCGGGGCCGCGGTATCTCTTTCGAACAGGCCCGCAACCCCGGCAGGCTTCGGCCCTTGCGGGCCCCTCTCTTATGCTGACATCTCTTTGAGGCGCGCATGGAACACGAACGCGCCGTCGACACGGTCTGTCGTCGTTAGACGGACGGACGGCTAGCTAGCCCATAGCCAACCGTCCACAGGCCCGCGTCTACGGTGGCCGGTAGCCACCACGTGGCCCCCGACGCCCGGTGCGTCTCCCGCGGCGGCCAAGCCCGTTACCCTTATTTTCATACTTAATCAAAAACGTCTACCGTGTCATGTCGATTCCAGCATGCTAACTCTTGGTAACTGTTCCGGTTATGTAAATATGGTCTCATGTCTTGTCAGAAAGCTACGGGAATACTTCGCGACAGGCGACTGATGAAAAAATGTTGCCGTGAACTATTCACGAGGCGCGGTTGTGCTGCCTTGTCGTAAGTAGTGCGGGCTGTTTTGACTTTACTGGGTTTTTGAGTTTATTTGTTTATAAAGGGTGTAACCTCTTAACGAAGCCTAAAGACACTTGTTTTCCTCGTAATTGCGATCATTTTTTTGTTCTAGACCATACCTGGGAACCTTCTAGAACGAAAATATTTGGGGTTATAGTTATAACATTTTAGCAAGTTTATGTATCAACGAGAAAGTTCTTAGGTACTTCATTTTGAAAGTCACACGAAAACCTAAGGTCAATGAATTTCTTATTTTTTTTACCAAAACATGTAGGAAATCTTCTCGAACATTCTACATTAGATATAATGTACAGTTTTTTATTACTTTCAGTAATAAGGTTTTGAAGCAAGTTTCAAGTTTTTTTTTCACGTATTAATTTTCGTTGTAGGTCATTGAAAATTAAAAATCAGCATATATCTTTCACAACACATCATGTACACAGTGTTACCCGAACATCAGCCCATGGACACCATGCCAGGGACATGGTTGGTCTAATACGTCTTGCTTTCTTAAAAGAACATTTTATTAGAAACCGAATAAAAAAAGGGTAACTATTGTTCACATTATAATCGTTAGTCCACTGCTGGGCATAGGCCTCCTCAATCTCACGCCACTCAACTCGATTCTCATGATCTCTAATTCAATTGCTTTCAGCCACCCTGCGAAGATCTTCGTTCCACCGAGCTTAGATTATGAAGGCTCATCATCTGCCTAGCCTTTTCCCAACTATGATGGGGTCGGGTTCCAGTCTAACTGGATGCACCTGAATACCAGTATTTTACTTGGAGCGACTACGTATCGGACTTCCAAAACCCAGTTAGTACTGGGTAATACGATACCAAGGGGTAAGACTGGTTGTCAGACTTTTTCGGCCACTCACTATCTGTAACGACTGTCAAAGATCTACAAATGTCAGCCGGGATCAACTGCTTAACGTGCTTTCCGAGGCACGGAGGAAACTCCGTATGTAATGGGTGGTCACCCATCCACAGACCAACCTAGGCAAGCACGACTTTACCTAAAGATTGACCCGTGCAGCTGTTGTTATTTAGAAGACTATAAACTCATTTTCCCTTAAACATGAAATCACAATAATACAATCCCCCTAACTGTAACATGAACAATTAAACTCCCAACCAAAGTCAGGGTAGTGGACAGTTTTCAGCGACCCCCCCTCCCTTGAAACCCTCCCCTCCCCCCACCCGTCAGGCTGCACGGTACTGGCTCAAACAGCTGTTTACTGGGTCATCACTAATTTTGATATTGCGCGAAATTCGTGAACTATAATGTAAGTGGTATACGGGCTGTTATCGCTTAGATTCGAGGCGATAGATTAGATTATATTTTGATGTCTTTGTTATGTTGTTGTTGTGATGTTTTGGTAATATTTCTCTGTTTGAGACTCACAGTTCGTAATGTTGTGGTGTAGTTATTATAGTGTAATTAATTCATTTAAGAGATTATTAATTACAATGAAAATGCTGATGGAGATCTACCTACCATTTTAATCCAGCGTTTGAGATTGATACACTTCGCCAATTTGCCACATATTAAATAACCATATTTAATATGATATTTTATTTTATTAAAAAAAATGTAGAATTTGTACTGTTGTTCTAATGAGATGTTTTTTCCCGGCAACATAATCTCAGTTCTCTGTGAAGACGAATATAATATTGTGTCGTCTGTGGGGTAAACGTAGGAGATAAAAAGGAATCCTACTTAAAAGTAGGATTCCTTTTATTCAAATAAATAATACAAAAAATATCTTAAAATTTCGCGCCAATGCCTTTTTTTATTTCTTCTGTAGCTGGAATGCAACGCACACATCCTGCCAAAGAGTTCGGTGTTCGGCGCGTTTGGTTCCATTTTTTAAATTAAATGTATTTTTTTTATGGTACAGTATGAATTATGAGTAAAGACTGCGTTTTCGAACACCGACGACGAAATTTAAAAAAAAGCTTATTTTCCCTAGGGCTATAATGAGCAATTTTACGGCCCCTCTGATACGCTATTATGACGGTCTTTTCGAGCAAGAGGAGTGAAAAACAAATTGAAACCCTTTCGTAAGTTTCGTAAAATCGATAAAAATTATTGTTTTAGGTAGACATGAAAGTATGTAAATAAGGTCCAAAAATCACTTTAAATCAGTGTTTTTTGTTTGCTTAGATAGCTTTGGTTAGACGTACTGAACGCTGAGATAAAATTTGTCCATCAATTGTAATGGGACCTTATACAGCGTGTTAGGTTAAACGAGGGACATATTGAGGGAAGGTATTCAGTATTCGATTCGAAAACTATGTAAAAAAACCTATAACCTTAATTTTTGACATAATTGTTTAATTAAATACATTACTCATGGACACTGAGCGCGCAAGTAGGTGTCACGCGGCAAAACACGTGCCGGTCCTGAGCTCCGTGCGCAAATTTTGTCCCTTTGCTTTGTGTCCCGAAGCACAGACAGGGCACACCCCCGCGCCACCGCGCGCTCACCTCAGTGTATGCGCGAGCGCCGTTACTTCCGCATGTCTATTATTGCGTTTCCGCGTATCGCATTTAACAAACAACCCTGCTTACTTTACGCGATATTAAGAGTGTCCTGTAAACGTGTTCTTTAATAACCAAAAATTACGTCATATCATTATTCCAGTGAAGGATTTTGCAATTATGGTTCGTGCTTAAGTGTTATCTAGTGATATTGTGCGAGGAACCGTTAATTATTATGCAAGGTGTCAATCAACGACTGCGAAAATTCGGTCAGTACCTAGTTACCTAGATATTTGCCCGTCTAAAGCCAGATTTAAAGTATGAAGGGAAAATAGATTATACCTAGAAAGGTCATTGACCCGCACACATGTTCTGCGATAAGCGCATGGCGCACACGTTGCGAAACTTAGGCGAAGTTTTTGGTATGGATCTATCTGTTATGTATTAGTGTTTTCTTTTTGTTCATATGTTTATTAGTATCATGTAAGCATGGACTATTGCGGGTTTGAATAAGTCCCTCGTTTAAACTAACATACTGT
The DNA here is from genome assembly GCA_950022955.1 of Xestia ashworthii. Taxonomy (NCBI): domain Eukaryota; kingdom Metazoa; phylum Arthropoda; class Insecta; order Lepidoptera; family Noctuidae; genus Xestia; species Xestia ashworthii. The sequence continues at coordinate 18,904,154 of OX465566.1, forward strand.
ATATTTATGGCGCCAACTTACTACCGAGTACCGAACGTCAGTGAGCGTGGTGGTACCTAGAAAAATCAAAACTAATACAGAGTATTTAAAATTAAGCTGTTACATAAAAATATAAAACATACAGCCGCCTAAAGCTCGTGGCTAAATAATAGCAGCCGCTCGGGCGGAGCTTTAGGTTAAGCCGTGCTTGCCTAGATTGGTCTGTGGATGGGTGACCACCCTTACATACCGAGTTACTTCCATGCCTTGGAAAGCACGTTAAGCTGTTGGTCCCGGCTGTCATTTGTCCATCTTCGGTAGTCGTTACAGGTAGTCAGTGGCCCTAAAAGGCTGACACCAGTCTTACCAAGTGGTATCGTAATACCCAGTATTAACTGGGTTGTGGAGGTCAGATAGGCAGTCGCTCCACGTAAAATATTGGTATTCAGCTGCATCCAGTTAGACTGGAAGCCGACCCCAACATAGTTGGGTCAAGGCTCGGCAGATGATGATGATGAGATCAGACGCCTAAAGCACAGTCTATCCTATTGATTACATACCTATTTACTACCTATTATAACTAAAAAATCCAAGTAACAACATATTTTTCAAATATCGATAAAAGAGAGGAATATAAGAACATAGATATAATAAAATTAAATTTATTTTTACTCTCGCCCAACAAAGTTCGACCTTCAGACACACGAAGTTACGATCGCTCGATCATAACTTTATATCACTTTACTTAAAATTGAGTCACTTTTTCAATTTCCTCTCTTATTTACTGACCGCAACTTAGGTCCATGTTCACCGAGAAGATAACAGTCTGATTATCTAAAACAGCTGTTTAAAACACATTTTTGTATGGGAACATGTCACATTGACAGCTGTTTTTCGATAATCAGGCTGTTATCTTCTCGGTGAACACGGACCTTAGTTAACTATAAAATGTAAAAATATTCAGAAAAAAATGTTCCAGTAGGATTTCTTTTAGGGTTCCGTATGTAACGGGTACCCAACGGGACCCTATTACAAAGCCCCCGCTGTCCGTCCGTCTGTTTGTCACCGGTCTGTATCTCATGATCCGTAATAGGTAGTTGTTTCACAGAATCTGTATTTCTGTTGCTGCTATAAAAGAAATATCATCTGCCGAGCCTTTTCCAACTATGTTGGGGTCGGCTTCCAGTCTAACCGGATGCAGCTGAATACCAGTATTTTACATGGAGCGACTGCCTATCTGACCTCCACAACCCAGTTAATACTGGGAAATACGACACCACGCTATAAAAGAAATAATTAAATAAAAATGAAAAGTGGCACCACTACTATGATGATACGGAAGCCTTTATGCGGGGGTCCGACTCGCACTAGACCTCACAATTTCTCTCTATTTAGTTCTCGTAGATGAGTCATTGTTTAATTCACCCAAAGAGCATTGGAAAGGGCTATGCTCGGAGTTCCTTGCGTGATCGAATCAGAAATAAAGACATGTAGCCCAAAAAAATGCCAAACTGGCAGTGGACAGGGCACATTGCACGCAGAACGGATGGCCGATTGGGCCGAAAAGTTCTGGAGTGGCGACCGCGAACCGGAAGACGATGCTCTGGAAGACTTCCCACTAGGTGGATCGATGACCTGGTGAAGGTTGCGGGAATCCGTAAGATGCGAGTCGCATGGGACCGGTCAATGTGGTGACACTTGGAGGAGGCCTATGTTCAGCAGTGGAAATCTTTCGGCTGAAATTATGGTGTTGATGAGATGAGTCAGGCGCAGTTGTTAAGAGGGGTTCCAACCTACAACTTCAGATTCATCATTCCAACAGGTTTTTCACAAAACCAGGGGCCTAATTCTGCTATTTTAATAAATTCGTCACTCCAACACGATTCTATTCTCATCCCATTGTCATTTTGCTTAAAGTTCGTAATCTGCTAAATTCACAATGGTCGGTTAATGGTCTCGTAATAAAATTGTGTTGTAATGGCATTGTCGTATTGTCATTATTATAAAACCCTTAGTACAAATGGTTTTCGAAATCTACTACTAAATGCGAACATTTATTCATGCCAGATTTCATGTACGAGATTAATATTCTATGACATTTCTTTCAATGGAGTGTCAGTGGTTGTTCATTGAGAAGTCATAATGACGCCATTATGATAGTAGAATTAACAAACTTGTCAAAATTTGACAGAACTTGATCATTATGAAATCAATGATCGAATACTCTGACACTATTGTAATAGCGGAATCGAGGCCCAGAAACATAGCCCCACATAATAACCACTACATCGCGACACCTTCCTCCACATTTCACCACCAGATGTCACTAAACATTCCGACTAACAAATCGTCCGTCTGCTTGCCCCAGACTAATGCCCTCCCAGTTTTCAGCCGCAAAACGCCGACATATAATATGTCAGTAGTTGACCGCAACATTCTACGGAAATTAAGGGGAATTAATGTTACAATTCCTCTTTCGCTGCATGTTAGAAATAATTGTGTTAGTGTAACGACCGACATTACTGAGCTTTTTGTTCTGCCCTGTGGACGGAGTTAGGAATTTGGTCCTATTAGTCGGAGAGGTGATTAGGTTTGATATTTTAATGCGGAAACAGATTTGTTGGACACTTGTATGAACGTGGTTTGTTGTTGCATGTTGTGGTGACAATTTATTTTTTTGCGGTGGTTGGTGTACTCCGTGTACGTGCGTGTGTAATGGGAAGCCCTTTTGCCCAGTTGTGGGACAGAATAGGCAGGTAAAAATAACGAAACAAACCGCAACTAAATGGTAAAAAATCGTGAAATATACGGTTTTCGCTTAGAAATTAGATTAGTGATTGATTAATCCCTAACAATATTTTTTTCTTGCTGATCTCTAACTCCATTAAATTTCTTATCTCAGGTCAGTTGAAGGTCCAAAAACGAATCACCACCTGCCTAGCCTTTTTCTCATCTATACCATCCGCTGAATTCTAGTATTTTACTTGCAGCAACTGCCTATCTGATCTCCACAGCCTATTTAGTATTGAGTAACACGATATACCTTGGTAAGACTGCTTGTCACTTTGTAACTTTCGGGCTGCTGACTACTTGTAACGACTGTCAAAAATCTACCAATGACAGCTTTCCGAGACACAGAGTGAACTCGGTATGTCCAAGTCCTAAATACTTTTATTAATAATTAGTACATCTCCAAATAGCCAATACTTTACAATAAAGGGTGTAAGCCACCTCATCACCAAGAATTCTGCACATCAAACTAAGAAACTATTAACAAAAATTATTGCTGGGAAACGACTTCTTTTTGGGGTGATAAATCATGTTTTGTGGTAGAACTCAATGTAACGCATTTAAAACATTGTGCTGATGGGCGGATTGAATAGTACGGGGGTCGTAGAGGTCTTTAGAGTAAAAATCTTCCAACAAAAACTTGTATTTAAAATAAAACTTGTCAAAAAGTTGGAACTTTGGCCCCCAATATCAAGTACAAAAAAATGATCGCAATGACGGGAAGAACAAGTGGCTTTTGGCTTCGTTAAGAGGTGTTTTACACACTTTATAAATATCCTAGTAAGAAGATTTGCTACTGATGTAAAGGTGCATTCAAAACTTGCGGCGCGACGGAGCGCGGTGCTGCCACATTAGGCTTCCACGTTGAAATGTGAAAATATTTTCCATAATATTATGTCGTGTTGGTGCACCAACATCTTCGGTATTTCGTTTCATGAAGTTTGACAGTGATCCTGGTTCGGTACATTTTCGAAACATTATTATTTTTTATCGTTTTAGACCACACTTTGTTTAAAATTAAATAGAATAAACGTTTCACTTAATTAGTTTATTTTAAAGTGTCTTAAAATGCATATGGCTGATTATTTTTTAATACCTATAACTCTTTAATATTTTATCGTAAACCAATAAAATAAATACTGGCGAAATGTAGGTATAACTAACCTACTATATTAAGCAGGCGTGATGTTTGGTTAACTTAAAAATTCATGGTTGGTGGTACTAGCTTTGATCATTCAATATTTTTTTTTTTTTTTTTAATTTTTCAAAATTGTAAAAATGAAAAATAATCTAAATCTAAACTTATATTGTCACTTACGGGATATCTTCCGTGATTATTTATTGTTTTGAGCTCCCGGTTTTGAATCACGGAAGATATCCCGTAAGTGACAATATAAGTTTAGTTTTAAACCGTGAAAGCCTAAAACAATCTAAATCTAACTTAAAGTAATTTTGTATTGTAATTTTATTTTGTTGTTCGTTGGGAAATATCTACCATTAGTCCGTTCGCATGTATTATAATAATATCCTAGTTAAACAGGGAAACCTATAATTGGCCATAGTCACTGTCACATGCATATTTTGTATAACATTTTTATGTATCGCTTTTGGTTACCTAAATAAATAAATTAAAAAAAAATAAAAAACATTTTGTGTATTTCCTGTATTGTGAACCGAAGCTTCCAACTTGTTTATTGGATTGTCAAATATTTCAGTTTTGGGAATAAATCGGATTGTACATAACTTCACGAATGTAACGTTGAGTTAGTGCATTGAGGTTTTCAGAAGTGTTCAGTTTACTGGACTTTCAGTGTGCTCTTGAATCGGCTTTATTTATTTAGTTTGTTAAGACGAAAAACGTATTTGAAGAAACTGACCGGATTCAGATCTGTCGGGTTTTCTTCTGATCGGAGCTGAATACGAGCATTTTACATAGAGCGTCATTCCCATGATTAATAGTATTCAGTATTTTTTTTTATTTTTTTATATAACGTGTAACAGAAAGGTTAAAGTCAGTGCTACAGACCATCACACTGAACAACTTTCTTTACCATTGTAATCGCGAAAAAATAAGCAGCTGTCTCATAGGTGTTGGAGCTTCGTATGGGGTCGTTGATTCTTTTTACGCGATTACGATAGTGGTCCCATTGCGGAAGTTGTTCAGTTTGATGGATTTTGGAACAGCCTTTCATATGACTATACCCTTTTTGTTAGGTACACGTTGTATAAAGGCCGTTTGATGTTGACGATTCAAAAATATGTTTAAAAAGCTGCAACCGTTTAAGTTATGGGTCGATTTGGACCCCTCTTAAATACCTGTTGACCCATATAATTGAAAACTATTAAATATTGCTGGTTGCATTAGTTTGGCATTTGTGGTAGCGAGTTGATTAGTTGTGGTTTGAGGTTCTATTTAGGTAATAGTTTGTATGAGCGTTGTGGCAAGCAAATTAGTGAGCACATATTATGAAGCAAACATTTCATGGAATAATTTATTCATCAGTTTGGTTTACTTTAAGTTGTAACTAAATTTAGTTATAAAGGTCATCTATGTATAGTAATTGTATGAACAAATCTATACTAATCTATACTAATATTATAAAGCAGAAGAGTTTGTTTGTTTGTTTGGTTGAACGCGCTAATCTCAAATATAACATCACGCTATTACCAATAGGAGCGGAGCATAAATGAAAAATGTTGCAAAAACGGGGGAAATGTTATTCCCTTTGTAAGGTTTTTCTCTCTTATGTGACGCAGACGAAGTTGCGTGGGTCAGCTAGTAATTGTATATTCTGTAAAATTGTGCGTGGTGTGAGTGTTAAAGAATATGAGATTTGTGTCTAGGAATGCTTTTGTTAGCGATAACAGAACACTACGGTGACTAATTTAGTCGGGACATTTGAAAAAAAAAAACCACCAGTACTCACATTCAGACGTAGACTATTAGAAACGAGCTTATTGACATCAATTGAGCACAAATCCAGATTTCGGGCTACTACGGAGAGTGAAAATTCCAAATAAAAATAAAAATCGTAGATATGTTTCATGTTGTGCATTTTTGTTTTGTTTCTTTTCTTTCTAAGGTACACCTCTACCCAACCTTTGGGGGATAACAAGGCGTGATATTATGGTACCATAATATCACGCCTTGTTAGAAGAACACATACGTATGTGTTCTTCTCTTTCTTGCATACCATAAAACGGGGCTATTTGTAATTAGGGGGCTATTTGGGACGACCCAGAATTTCTAAACAATAATATCAAAATCTATCGGTTGGTGTTTAGTAGAAGTTATTTTACACTAGCTATGATTGGCTGCTACTGAAAATTTCCTGAAGGAAAAACACAATACCATTTTAGTATATGGTACCAAAAACCCAAATAGCCCCATTTTACTGTACTTGTAAACATAAAAACTATAGTCCCCAATAAAATTCTCCCGAACCAAGCTCACACCTTACCACCAACACGGCACTGCACAAATTGGACCTCACTCTAGTGTCCAATTTGACGTGCAGCGCTTTATCGCTCTCCAGCTAACGAGCGGCTGCCGTGTGTTGGACCACCCGTGCCTGTGAAGCGCTGCAGCCGCTGACTTGCCAAATAGGCCGCTGAAGCGCTTATTAGGATCTTGATACTTAGAATTTGAATAGTAACTATGTTAACAGTTGGAAATTTTCGAATGGTAATAGTTGGAATGTGGTTTTGGCTGCATGTTGGGTAGTAAGTTCTTGTATGAATAAGATGATTGAAAATTGAATAAGCAGACAGCAAAGTAAGCATTCAAGTTGAAATGATTACAATAATCAAAAAAGGACATCATTTTTCTAGGTGACTTACGAACGTAATTACTGAAAATGTGATCAAATAACAAAACAACATCACGATTATAATAACCGAAGGGTTAAGCAGAGGTGTACCTAAAAAAACACTCATATTTCGCGAGTTATGTTCAAGTCCCATGTAATAGGGATACCCCTATTGCAATCAGCCGGTCTCAAATCCACACTCCTTGGCGGCTACTGAGAAACTCCTGATGGGAAAACTCAATAACACTTTGCACGACCCGGGAATCAAACCCAGCTCCTCACGTTCACCAGTCACGCCTGCATTCACTAGACTAACGAGGCTGTCGTAATGACTCATCTGGCTAAAATACAAAACAAATGTAAACAAAAACGGATGCATATCAAACTTACCCACATATTTTCATGCGACTTTAATTTATTTAGAATGCTAACCCACATTAGTTTCAAACATATAAAGAAACGGTCATAACTCAAGCACCGAGTACGAGAACATGTCGGTTTAAAGTTTACCCGCACAAAAGCGTGTTTATCCGGGACCTGTCGAAACTTGTACATTGATATGCAGAGCCTTTGAATGTTGCTACTTACCTCTTATGCACTAACTGACTGGGGTGGCCTTGGTATTGGTCAGTTTGGGATTTTTCTTAAGATAGCTCGAAATTCTCATCATACCTGTAATTCTGGAAAGGTTAGACAGAGGTGTACCTATTTATTTAATCACACTTTGCCCAACCTTTTATTATTATTATTTTTTTCGGATGGGAAATCTTCAAATGACTCCTCCCACTCTGGCCGGGGAAGGAGGAGTATCAGACTTTTACTGACTAAAACCCATCCATGTTCCTTCACCGCCCTTTATGTTCCGGGACTTTTACTGACTAAAACCCAATATCAATTGGCCTGACCCAGGAATCAAACCCAGGACTCCATGTAAAGCAGTCAAGATTGCGACCACTAGACCATCAGTCAAAATGGTCGGGCAAAAAAGGAGTTTGTACAAAAAAGTCGTTTGGAACGATTGATCGAGGCCAGCCTATAAAAAGATCTCTGAGTCAGAAAGTACATAAATCTGTTGGTATCAGCTGCTTTTCATAGATCTTTAAGCAGAGGGTAAGCAGAAGTCTGGCAACTAAGCTTGCCAAGAGATAACATTTTACCCTTTAGCTGGGCTCTGGAGGTCAGATAGGCAGTCACTCCATGTAAAATACTGGTATTTAGCAGCATTCGGTTAGACTGGAAGCCTACCATACAACATATTACGTGGAGGTAATGAAATGGTATCGTATTTTTTTCTAAATTCTACCATAATACATTATAGCAAAATACACTTAATTTTGAACCTTGAAGCAAGTCACAAAAGCTCTTGAATATTTTTACCAAAAACAAATTAGACCGAAACAGAACACGACCAAAACAAAATACGAAACGACTTCTAAAACATACATCGTAAAATAATAATTACTATACAATACGGGAGCAAACAATCTAAAGTTGAAGACATAAAATCATAATGTCTCCATTAGCCAAGCGGTGTTGTTGCCTTGTGGCATAAAGTTTATCCACAATAGAAATGTGCCTTGAGGCAGTCTCGCATGTCAGCTGAATGTCAAGGAGGTACGTGTTGAGGTACGAGTAAGTGGTGGATGTCGCATTAGTACAATTTTGGCTGATTACATTCTTATACTCGTCTAACAAAACAAAGAGAAATTCAAACACTGTTTTAAGCTTTAATGAGCTCCCGATATTCAGCCATACGCGCTTACTACAGCGTCGAAATATCAGGAGCTCAGAATAATTTAAAATCACAGAAGATATCTTGTTGGTAACAGTATAAGATTGGTAACGTCTCGTCGGAGAAAACATTTGTTTAACCTTATGATAAACCAGCAACATTCGATGCAATGGATGTCGCATTGGAAATTCCAATAGATGATAGTGACAGTGAGGCAGAATCGCGGCAGGCCACAAAGAAGATGAACAGCACATGTTCCTTCGGAACTGGAAAGAGGACGCGCCCGTTTGCGAGAAATGGAAACAGTGGATGGAGGCCTTTGCCCAGGAGTGGGACAGAGCAGGTTCATTATCTGCCTAATCTTTTCGCAGAAAAAAACTCCAAGCTAGGAGGCCAGGAGGCCAGGTAGTCTTTTCTTTTGGACAGAGCAGGTAAAGAAAAAAAATGCAATAGCAGTTCAAAATTGCCATATCTCATTCCTTTCCACTCTCCTCGTTCTGTACTTTCTGGAGCGTTCCGCAACTCTTTGTAGTCATCCGTTTGATATTATAAACGTTTTAGTCTGAATTGTGGACATGTTTTAATCTGAGTGGAAATTGGGCGACTTTAGGCTGTTTCGGAGTTTCGTCTGTTTTGTGAAATGGTCCTTGTAGCGACAGTGTTGCTAGCTTTGATTTAAACTCTGTTTAATTTCGAGAGGGTTCTGATTTATTTTTAATGTTAAGACTTGTTGAGGGATTACTTAGTTAACATTTTTTGGGTTTGCACTACTACTTAAATAAAAAAAAAACTTGAGAGGTGTCAAGGGACACCCGGATGGAACGAAGTTCTTTCGATTAACGAGTGAAGGAATTGTAATAAAATAATCGTCGCGACACCACACTGTTCAATGCGAAATAGAAATGAAACAAACATATTGCAACCTTCATTTATTTTTAAAAAGAAAAAAAGTGTCGTGACAACTTTTTCGTAAGATTTTTTTCCGTCTAGCCCCCTTTCACAACGCGCGAAAAACTGCTGTTACCGTTTGTGTATGACCTCTAACGATGGCGACTAAGTAACAGTGTGTGTGTATTGGACGGGTTTGTCTCACGTTAGCGCAAACCCACGAGCCAAAAAATTAGAAGACATGTGAAATCTATCAATCCGCACTGAGCCCGCGTGGTGGATATTGCCTCTCATTGAGAGGAAACTTGTCTCCCAGCAGTGGGAACATTAACAGGCTGATGATAATGATGATCACGTTAGCCACGTATCACGGTGAGTGACGACTGCCAATGATCTAGAAATGACAGCCGGTAAGGTCTCAAAGGTGTATCGGGCTTTCGGAGCGTCGGCGGGATCTTAGTACGTCGTGGTTGATTATCCATTCACGGACTGATATCAGCAAGCTTGCGATATACCCATGCGGGTGCCATGAGTCATTGCAACCTGTTGCTTTTTTATTAACCGACTTTAAAAAGGAGGAGGTTCTGAATTCGTCGGAAACTTTTTTTTTTTTTTTTGTATATTCCCCGCTTACTCGAAGATGGCTGGAGCGATTTAAATAATTCTTTTTTTGTTTGAAAGCGTATACTTCCCAGGTGGTCCCATAATCATCAAGTCGGGATCTGATGATGGGATCCTGGAGATATTGAAATAACTCTTCAAATTTTATAGGCACACTTGATGTGATTTTGGTAGTTTTCGGAAGAGTACTTTCTTAAAGTGGTCCCATTTCAATTTGGTGAAGATATGATGAAGAGCTTCGGAGATAGGCAACGGAACTCCTCAATAAATGATAGCAAATGGACTGGGATTGCTGAAATCTAATCCAGTTCATAATATAACATCACGCACCTACACTGTAAAGGGGTAAGTACAAGTGAACCACTAAAAAGTGAAAAATAATAACTTTTTTACAAAAAATAAAACCTACTCCAAAAAAAAAACAAAAAAGTGAAAATTAACTTTAACTTCAGAAGTCGGTGACAAAAAACTCAAACAAAGGTCACCGTTTTCTGAAATTAAAGTTAATTTTCACTTTTTTGTTTTTTTTAGGAGTCGGTTTTATTTTTTTATTAAAACTTTGTGCACAAGACAGTATAAACTGTTCAAAGGCGGACTTAATCATCATCATCATCATCGGCCTATATTAATGTTCCCACTGCTGGGACAGGCCTCCTCTCTATGAGAGGGAATGGGCTATATAGGCCACCACGCGGGCCCAGTGCGTATTGGTAGATGTCACATATCTTCGAATTTATGGTTCTAGGACATGCCGGTTTCCTCACGATGTTTTCCTTCACCGTTTTGAGAGCAGCGGTGATGTAATAAATCACACAAAGTAATGCGCGCCTGCCTGGGTTCGAACCCACGACTTACTGAACGTAAGTCGGGGCCGCCACCACAGGGCCACCGCTGCTCTCGCCTTAGCGGCCAAGGCGGCTAAGGCGGCGGCGGCGGCGGCGGCGGCGGCTAAGGCGGACTTAATGCCTTGGGCAATTTCTACTAGTCTACCTTAAGTTGGCTTTTATGTCTCTGTAAACTTTCTTTTAAAGGTAGTTCAAGGCTACAGACTGTCTACAACATTGCTCGTAGTCAAATATTCCTTCAAATTTTGTTTAGAAAAGTTTCCAGTAATGACTTGAATTCAGTGTCTATAATTCAAATCACTCACTGATTTTGGGTAAAATAAATTCGTAGCAAATCAGCTACGACAACGTAGCAACGAGCTACAAATACGTAGCAAGGTGCTACGCCGTAGTACAGCTACGCCGTAGCACAGCTAAACCGTAGCACTACCACAACACTCAAAACTCCCTTCTTAAACTCAACTAAAGGGGTTAAATAGTTAACGAAGGGGTTTCTGCCGTCATCCCTTATCTCTGTATCTTATCTAATGTAAGCGTTGTCAGTCCCTCATGAACTTATGACATGCTTTGATAATGACAGCTTAAGATGACGGTCTTATTGTAACATCCAATATACACGAGTCGCGGCATTTAAGGGTTAAGTGTAATGAACCCTTTAGTGAAGTGGCTGACCTTTGACAGGTTAAACGTTTTGTGATTTTTTAAGTTATTATTTTTTATGTAAAAAATGGTTTTTAAATGTTATAATTTTCTTAGTTTTACAGAGTTCTAAAAAAGGAGGAGATTATGTATTCCACCAGTATCTTGTGTTGTTTATGTATGTACAGGTACACCGATTACTTCATGATTAATGAGCCAAGCACGTGATTCTTCTTCATTTGGTAGAGGAAGTCAGTGGTAAAAACTCAATAAATTGTTTTATTGAAATCATCACAAAGAAAGTTACCGACTTCCAAAAGTATAGTTATTTTAATTTTTTTTTTACTTTATTACTATCGATATCACTGATCTAATGTCCTTTGTATTATCAAATATTAGCTAGAGATACCATTAAATCTGTTTTTAAACTTTATAGAGTCTATAAACGCACGTCTCTACGTACAAAAATAATTTTAATAAAAAAATATCTACTAAAAATCTAGTCATAATAAAAAACCCATATAACTTTCACCACGAAATCATCATAAAAATTCAAACCTCACCCACTTTTCAGTCATTTCAAATGTAATAAAAAAAAATATCACAACGCGTCCATCCACCAGCGTCGTTCGCAATAATAAAAATTATAAAATGGCTGTTCTCATATTTAATACTGAGCCCACCGTTTCACAGATTTATGAATTTTAATTTTCTTTCATCCAGTGCGAAGTATTATCTTTCAGGGCGTACATTATTCTCTAAGAAATACCAGTGATTACGTAGCCGTAGATACGACGGTTTGATTTACAACGATATAAAGTTAAATTAAAGTCAGGCTGCTTTGAAAGCTGCTTTTACTCTGTAGAATAATTTATTTCGTTGTGAAAAATTAGGAGTTTTATTTTACTGCATGGCTTCATTGATTAGCATTTTAAGTATTACAATTTTATAAACAAATTCTGTATTTAGGTGAAGTAAGGGTAGGTAGTAGGGTGTGAGATGGGTTGAAGATAATTTTATGTAAATAAATAATCTTCAAGACAATAAAAAAAAAAAAGTAGTTTAGTTAAATTTAATATCCTAGGGATTGTCCCACCTTTCATTAATATGCAAGTTTCTGAACTCACTTGATTTCATTTTAGTTTTATTAATTTGTTCAACACTATGTCATCATTCACCAATAAAAAATAGATATTTTGAAAATGTTTTTGCTAGTGCAGTAGTTTTTTTTCAAATTTTTTTTTTTTTAAATATCCGAGGGATGTCCCACCTTTTATTGATATGTAAGTTTCTGAATTCACTTGTTTCAATTATTATTTTAATTCATTTGTTCAAGAGTATCTCATCATTCACCGACATTTTCTTGCCCTTATCCCAATTTATGTGGGGTTGGCACTACATGTATGCTTCATTCATACTTCTATATTACTAGTCATCCCAGGAGTTGCCTCCTTTGGAGCCTCACATAGTTCATCCATCGTTTCTAACTAAATCTTTTTTTTTCTAGTTTTTTCCTAAACTATTTGACAATCATTAAAAACAATGGGCAAACTAGGAGTTACTTACATCATTATAAATAGTCACCATGCAGTGGGTAAAAACCAAGAATAGGCTTGTGTCCTTAAAAAATCTAATTAGTCCGTCTAGATTATAAAAAAACATTTGACCCGTATTTTTTCTTTTGTTACATAAACCAAAATTGACGAAGATACGACGCTTTTAAAATTCGCAATACGTCACGCCGTGCTATAGTTTTTAGTGCGTTGTGACGTCACGAGCGTTTTGATGCGTTATAACTATGTCAGTACTCAGTGATTTACAAAAACAAAAAATACGTGTCCATTATTTTCCAATACTCTAACTGACGGACTAATTAGTTTTACAATTTATTGATGGTGGAAACTAGCCTATTGTGTTACTTAAATCACCAGAGACCTTTGCTCAAACAGAAATCAAACACCAAAATTTTCAATTTCAAGATAAAGAAATAAATCTCCAATACACTTTCCCAACCATTTAACCACACACACACATTCTTTTCACCCCACCAAAATCACAACAAAGTACCCTATATTCAAAAGGGTCTCCCATAACCTACTCCTTATCAAGTACCCGTCATATCTATTACGACTATCAAATAATCTTTGCCGGCAGGTAAGCAGCCATCGTATTAGAGGTACAGGCTTAGGCCGGGCCCTTTATCATCCTACAACAATGGCGAACGTAAAATGAAATACGGAATCACAGTAGATAAGTTACCAGGATTGTTTTCCCCCAGAACTGGTTGGATGTGAAAATCAAATTATTTTTTGGGAGCATCGTGTTGTGGGGGAAATTATGTGGTGTTTTTTTTGTGAACGTTGTAATAGGTTTTTGAATGAGTTTTTTTTGTAGGGCTTGTGAGTGATGTGTGAGCTATGACAATTAAAGATAGATGTATTGATTGGATAAAAACGTATTATTAAGAAGATGACGCACACAGGGAGACAAAGTGTGTATGTTTAAACTTTTTCAACAATAATTTTGTAAGATATTTCAAGGGATAGTAGGACTTCTCCCATGCGTAGTTTCAGTAAAACAAACCAACAAAACTGAGTCGTTTAGGATTTTTGCAGTTATGGTTCTCTTGCTGTGGAGTTTTTTCGCCTCTTGTTCTCCCTAGCTATTTTAGTTAAACACATTAAGAAGTGGTACAGTTCAAAAACTACTGATTATAGGCCAAATTTGAACGAATAACTTTTGATTTGTATCCTATACTCGACCATTAACACTCATGAACATTTCTTCTAATAAAAATCAAGTATAAAAACCTGCCCATTACCGATCCTTGTCTAATTAAAAACCAAAAGAATACATGCGAGTAAATCATTTTAATGGTACCTATTATATGCCGTCAGGTAAATTGCTGCGAATCTTTTTTCTTTATCGTGTGGTTAGTGACTAACCTGGTGTCAGAGATTTTATGCCACCCATGGACCTCTGACTTGGGTTAACATGCCGTCTAGAAATATCTCTCAGGCATGCTGGTTTCCTCACGATGATTTCGTTCACCAAAAAATTTTTTTTTTGTTTTAGTACTCAAAATCTGCTGGAAGCTGTATTATCCCTAAGTGTTATAGGCCGAACTTAAAAAGTTCCTGTATAATCACTTAGAACATAACAGGAGCCAAGCCGCTGGCAAAATCTAATCTATACTAAAATTATAAACAGGAAAGATTTGTATTTTTGTATGTTACGAATAAACTTAAAAACCACTGGACCGATTTGAAAAATTCTTTCAGCAATGAATAGCTACATTATCAGCGAGTAATGTAGGCTTTATTTTATCCCCGTAATACTCCCACGGGAACGGGAACTATGCGGGTGAAACCCCATGTCGTCTACTAGTGTTACATAAAATTGTTCGTTTGTTTTCAAAATCAAGCAGCAACATATTTATCTTGTTACTATGCTCTCGTCTACACTCACCTTATAGTAAATATTCGCTTTCAGGAATGCCAGTGGTCAGGTATTAGGTGTATAGGTTCCACTTATGTGGTTCCAAATGGGCCCAAATGATCCTCTGTCAATAGGGCCCGTGATTAATTATATAGGACCGGACCCCACGGACCCCGACTTGCGTGTGTTTAGTCACCGTGAAAGGGTTAATTTGGGTGACCATGATGTGATTGGGAATTCTGGGATGAATTTGTTTTACTGGTTTCGGTGTTGGTTGTTGTTTTAACCCCTTTTTCTTGTGTTGTTTTGGTGCAGTTTATTTGCAATGCACTGTCTTGCAAGGGTGGTTATATTTTGGCAACTTGGTAGTTACCTTTTTTTCTCGATGTGTTTTATATTATTTACTGAGGAGACTAATGGTAGCCTAGTGTCTGAGTAAATTCGATGTTCGACGTATGCATCAAATCGGCTTGTAACCTATTTATTCTTCTCTTTCTACAAAAGATATCTCAGATTCTAATCTGCATTGTCTTCATGATCAAGATTATATCTGGAATTTAAAAGACATTCTGACGTCTAAGTTTGTTCGGCTGTTTCTTCTCGGAGTAGTCAAAAACCCAATTTGCAAAATAAACACATAAAATTATAATTAAGTAGTTTGTATGTTTTAGTCTCATACCGATTTAAGAAAAGGCATATAAAAGTGGCCTAAAAATATTTTAGTCCTATTACTTAACTTGTGACGTGATGGGTGAAGATGGTGAAATAATAAACGTTTCTTATGTGACTTGGTGGTTTATTATTGTAGAAATCGTATGATTAAAAATAAAAAAAAACTGAAACAATAAATAAAAAATACATGGTTAAAAAAACAGTCTTAGTATGACGAAATTTTTAATAGGCGGCGAGGAGCCGCAGTTACAAGATAGTATTTTATAATCAAAAACTCACCCCGTGCGTCGGGTTTTTTTTTAGAACTTCATTAAATAGAAACCAGCTGTGCTAGTTAGAGCAAACACTCAATACTCTGGTAGTAGGAAGAAACTTAGGAAGATGTATATCGTTACATAATTTTGGTAGGACTGATGATAAAAATGGCTGTGCAGTCAATGCGACAAGCCAATTTTAAATTTGAATTTCGAAAGGACTGTTACATTTCTTTCTTTGAGTACAAGTAAGTACTATGGAGGTTTTTTAGTCGTCGTGGAGGTTTTACGTCCACGAGACTGTAAATGAAACGACATCGTTACAATACCGGGGTGGCCGGCGCAAAAAAAAAAATCTTTAAGGATTTTTTTTTTTTTTTTTTGAAAAAGGAGAATTGGTATGAAGAGGTGAAAGTTAAAGAAAAAGTTAGTTGAAAGTTAGAAAAGAGAAAAAAAAAAAAATTAGTTAAGTTGAAGTTAAGTTGTTATTAAGTCAGTTAAATTAAAGTTTAAAATAAATACGGGAATGATAACGATGTCATTTTCACAATTACATTATATTTGGTAGGTAAGTAGTTACAAAACAAGTCATTTTTATATAAAAATAATAATATAGGTAATAACATATTTGTTAATTAATGGAAGTGCATGATAGAATTTGAATGTAAGAATGTTAATTACAGTGACAAATTTACACTAGGTTGGTTCCGGTTCCATTCAAATACTAACATTCATAATACTAACATTCATCGTATCTAACAAAGTCTTAATCAATAAGTCTGAATTAAGGCAACAGTTAAAAAGAGAAATCTTATATAATAGAAGATGTTTCTCAAGGAACTAACCCAGATTAGTGCAGGCTTATTGAATTATTGCCAGTCACCACCCGCTGGCGTTTGGTGATCGTGGTCAGTGTTTTTGTGTGTGATGAATGTCATGTGTAAGTGTGTGTGTTAAATGTTCTAAAAATTTACAAGTTTACCAACCCTAATAATGGTCAGGAAAAATCTTAATCTGCTTAGAGATTATAATAAGTAGGTACTTGTTATGAGTACATAATATTTTAGGTTTTACGATGGCTTATTTTTTTAATTAGGTGTCGTAACCCGCACCTTTTAAATAACCCATTTAAAATTCAGGTTCAAGGATATAAAATTACTATCTAACTTAAAAGTAAGGTTCACAAAGGCTTATTTTACGAGTTATGAAAACCGCTCGACACCATGGCTTATTTTAGGAGTCGTGTACCGCTCCATAAAAAAAAAGAAAAACAAAATCAAGAAATAAAATATGGTATTAACAAGCCAAATGTTTCATGAGGAGTATTTACAACTAAATAGTTTTTACAAGAATAGTAAATAAAATTATATAACGGAATGAGTCTATGCCTTTTTTTTAATAAAACCATTTAAAAAAAATAACAAGTAAAATTAAATGATAGCAAAAGTAGGTATACAATATTTAAAAGAGTGATAAATTAAAGTACAATAGTCCGTGCAGGGTTAAATATTGAGTTTGAGAGAGGACTCGAAGAGGGTATGAGAGGTAAGAGGGTATGAGAGGTAAGAGGGTATGAGAGGTAAGAGGGTATGAGAGGTAAGAGGGTATGAGAGGTAAGAGGGACTCGTCACTCAAGTAAGAGGGTAACTCAGTATGAGAGGGACTCGTCACTCAAGTAAGAGAGGACTTGGCACTCAAGTCAAGTGAGTGAAAGAGGTTCAAGTGAGTGAAAGAGGTTCAAGTGATTGAAAGAGGTTCAAGTGAGTGAAAGAGGTTCAAGTGAGTAAAAGAGGTTCTAAAGAGGGTTTAAATGATAATATGTTTAGGATTAAAAAAAAATCGTTCACCTTGGAAACCGTTTTGGTGGTCAAATTCGGAACTAACCTTAGTACTGGCAAAAAGACTAATACTCCATGAAACGAGTTCAAAGACTATAATACTGTGGCTTGTTACTTAGCAACTACCTATGTATAGTAACTAGTTAATCATAAATATGATAAAAATTAAAATATATACAATTTTCTTCAAAATGAGGTTGAGGTATGATTTCAGGTTTGTTAAGTTGTGAAGTATCCATATTGTATATATGGCTTTATAATTGAACAAAAGGTATAAAACCTTTTCAGTCAAATAAAGAAAATTGTTGAAAACAAATAGTGACAACGTCTGAGTATGACAGTTTATGTATTTAAATATTCAGATTATGATGTTAATTTCAGATTATGTATTTTATTATATGATATTATTGTATAGTTGTGTATTTAGTGTTAAAAATATATTCTGTTAGCTGCATGTAATGTTTGTAAGAACTTAGCTTACGTATTCTCGAGTCGGCTTCGAAGGCCTAGAGAAATACGGGCTAAGCGTGTAGTAACTTGGATAAGGGTACTCCCCAAAGCCAAGGGTGAGGTAACCAACGTGTTTTGGAATAACTGCGAGGGTTTAAACTCCAAGAACTCGAGGGTTTATGTAGCTGTCGTTAGACAAGCCGTAGGTGTGAGTAGGTGATGTCTGTAAGGCTGTGTTGTAATAAGTATTGAGTTTTGTTAAGTATTTGGTATATCAGTAATAGGTAGGTAATTAGTTTGTGTATGAATGCCTCCGGTACTAAGACAATCGGGAACCGATTACATTTGTAACCTGCCTTAGTAGCGTCGAGCGTGTTATTGTCTGTAAAATGTGTGTATAGTGATTGTAGTTTAGATAGTTGTGATACGTTCTGTTTTGTGTTATGAAAAATGGGGATGAAGTTTGACTGTAGTACTTACATAGGGTAGAATATGGTATAACACTAAAAAGTAATCACTATCACGCCGTTGTTATATACGCGCTGTAAATATTAATAATAGTCTCTAATCTTTATTTTTTGATCCAATTAGGGTGGTCAGTGTCCTCGGCGCAGTCACGTAGAATGTAGCGGGAGATGGTGTAAAACGCTTCTGGTAGCTGGCGTGTCGGCCTCGTCTGGCGTGTCAGCGCTTTCTCGCCAAGCTTCTACAACCTCATCCCGGGGTAGTTCTTCCGGAGAGCCAGTGTGACGTGATGGGTGAAGATGGTGAAATAATAAACGTTTCTTATGTGACTTGGTGGTTTATTATTGTAGAAATCGTATGATTAAAAATAAAAAAAAACTGAAACAATAAATAAAAAATACATGGTTAAAAAAACAGTCTTAGTATGACGAAATTTTTAATAGGCGGCGAGGAGCCGCAGTTACAAGATAGTATTTTATAATCAAAAACTCACCCCGTGCGTCGGGTTTTTTTTTAGAACTTCATTAAATAGAAACCAGCTGTGCTAGTTAGAGCAAACACTCAATACTCTGGTAGTAGGAAGAAACTTAGGAAGATGTATATCGTTACATAATTTTGGTAGGACTGATGATAAAAATGGCTGTGCAGTCAATGCGACAAGCCAATTTTAAATTTGAATTTCGAAAGGACTGTTACATTTCTTTCTTTGAGTACAAGTAAGTACTATGGAGGTTTTTTAGTCGTCGTGGAGGTTTTACGTCCACGAGACTGTAAATGAAACGACATCGTTACAAACTGACCACCTAAATATGGTTACCCTACATCAAATTCTTAGAGGTCCAACGTTTGCCAATTCTGTTGGGACCTTCTGAGTTATAGTTTCAGTCGTAGACATAATAGATACTGAAATGTGTCATTTTCGGTACTTTTTTCATTTTGCCCTGAAAAAACGTTTTCTGATATCTTTTGACATGTAAAGTCTGGTTGATAGATTTACACAAGTCATGAGCTGTGACAGAAATGATTGATTTAACAGAGATTATTCTACGGTGTTGGATTTTCAACGTTCCGTCTAAGTGCCTACAGTGGATAATCCAATAGTATTATTTTATTAAGGAATGAATTTAGGCATTGCTTAGTTTTAGAGAAAATGGGCGTTACGGTCAAAAGAAGGTGATGTTTAAGGATTTTATAAATCTGATTCAGCCAAAAAGAAGTCTTAAGCCTGTGCAATATAAGAACTACAGTCCAAATGATTGTAAATCAAACCTAGTCGCCCACTATCAGTAAAATCATTTTTTAATAAAAACAGTAAAACATCAAAAAACCCGTTTTCCGTCTAAAACCGCAACAACAGAGGCGTTGAGTCAGTCAAGCGCAATCGGGCCGGCCGAAACTTAGTCATATTATTAATGTTGAATTGTTTCGCTCAGGGGCAGGTCCTGTGTTAATATTCTGTTAATAATTATTATACTTCGATAATAATAGACGGTTGTTCGCTGATTGGACTTTGAATTGTTGTATGGTACAGTCACAAGCCCCAATATGTAAAACAAGGTGAATCGATGAATAAAAATTCAATGCTTGACTCACACTCCTTATTTTACTCTCCCTCTCTCACAATCCTTATTTGTACGATAAAAATGAAGGAAACGGTCCTTTATTATTATCGTACAAATAAGGATTACAAAATTCTCCTTAAACTTCAATAAAAAAGAAGTTTCTGAAAACAATCTTCTTGAGACACGGTTCCAAAAACTTCGTGAACATTATATCCCAGTACTTTTTATGGAATTAACTAAATAAAGGTAAAATTACCAAAGTAATCGTAACATGAGTGGCGAGGACACGACTTCTTATAAAAAGCGAGCGACGGTAGGTATTGGAAAACATTTCAACTTTTAGAAAACAAAGATTCTTACTTAAAACTTTGGACCATCATTAGACACTCGCAAGATCAAAGACGAACTTCGGAGACAACTACGGATTAGATTTCTACTTGAACGGAGAAAAGTTAGTTTTATTTATGAGACTGGAAGTGAAGAATATTCAAATGGAATTTTTTAACGAGAAATATTTTAGATTCTCATTTTAGCACTTGTAATACAATCAAAAACAACAATTTATTGATCCTACTAAAAATATGTGAATACATAGATCGGACGCCAAAAACGCATCTTTCTATCAATTTTGTAATTTGATTTAGTTCAAAGGTGTCAGAACTTGCGCGCACCGAAAGAATCGTCCACGTATATATTATATACGTGTAATGGAACATTTCGTTCGGTGATATAACATTATCTTTTATTCCAATTTGACGCGGATAAGTGTGCGAGGTTTCAAATTTCATAGGATTTCATACAATTTTAAAAATCGATTATTTGGCTCTTTCGCCACTTTTATAACGTGTTTGCTAGAGCACTAGATAGTTTGCTATACTTGGTTTAGGGAAAACCTGATGTTTTCTTTGACAACATAATATACTGCATCCAGGCTCCCATACCGGCCGGGGCTGCAGGACTATTCGAAAGAGATACCGCGGCCCCGGAACATAAAGGGCGAGGAAGGAACATGGATGGTTTTTAGTCAGTAAAAGTCTGACACTCCCTCCCGCTCCACCCAGGGTGGGAGAAGTCATTTGACGATTTCCCATCCGAAAAAAAAACAAAAAGAGGGTCCCATACCACATCCAGTCAATCCTGTCCTACACATCTCCGTCCTCGGTATAAAATATTCCGTTTGTACGCTATGTTTTAGAAATAAACTAATCTAAAGTCCCTGATAACTCTTCCTAGTTACTGCGGGGACCCTAATTGAGAACTTCGGACTTCCTTCAGCGACCTTTGAATCGGAGTTCTTGAATAAATTATTGGAGCTAAAATGCCTTGAGAGAGTATCGATAAGGTTTGCCAATAAGGACCAACAATTTTGGTCCTGGGTTCCTACTTAGGTGAATTTTTTATATGAATAGTTGTGGGTTGGTTCGTGGTTACGTTTTTGGTAGCCATTGTTGTGTTGTTTCGGTGTTCTGCAAATGTGGTGTGTATTTTTTATTTACAGGGTTGAGTATGGCACTCTGTAGGTACGTACGATGAATATACAGGGTACATGGGATACCGATGCACAAATGATTACCATGTATTCAGTTGGTCATTCTGAACCTCCCCGCATATAGATTTTTAATCAGTAATAATAAAAAAATATCTTTTTCCTATAAAACATGTGAAATCTCCAATGTATTAATCTTTTTTTTTTCGTACACGATCACGAATACGTGGTGATTGTGTGTCTGTGTCCTTTGCACCGTGTATTGTGTAGACTTCTTGGCGTAACACTAAAGGCAGTTTTCAAATTGCAAATTTTACAACCAATGTGACTGTACTATAACTCCGTGGGTTCAATTTTATGTTTCTTCATAATGCTGATTGTAAGTTCTACATAAAACACTGTGATTTTTTTACTTTTCTACTTTATTTTTACATACTACAACTAGAACTATATATAATTACAAAAACCTACATATATACAACAATGTCAATAGAAGGCGTCACAGTACTCCTCCGCATAGCTGTTATCGGGAAACGTGCCCAGAAGACTGGCAGCATTGCCACGTTGCTTATTCTTTGGCCAAAGAAAGAGCCAGCCCACTGGTCACGCGAAGTGTCAATCAGTCGGCGGGAGATTTCCTTAAAAAGGAGACGCGCAGTCGGACCCC
The DNA here is from genome assembly GCA_950022955.1 of Xestia ashworthii. Classification (NCBI taxonomy): domain Eukaryota; kingdom Metazoa; phylum Arthropoda; class Insecta; order Lepidoptera; family Noctuidae; genus Xestia; species Xestia ashworthii. Next base: position 18,926,289 of record OX465566.1, read on the forward strand.
ATGACCCGAGCGATTCGACCCCAAACGGCTCAAAGCTGTAGTTACCAATAAGGTTACAGTATTTGCGCCGTTAGAGGATCTCAGCAGCCACAGCAGAAGCGCCTGCACAGCCCGCCGTGCTTGCAACGTGACAAGGGGCAAGGGTGTCGACACAAGTTGCGTCCCACACCAAAGGCCTGCCAACGCTCCAAGGCACCAACGTCATGCCGTCCGGTCTCTTGCCACTTTTCTACTAACTTGTTCTGGGTTCGATATCTTATAGGGTCTTTACCATCAGGTATGTCTGAGTAGCAACCACGGAGTCTGGATTTGGACCATGTTGATAGCAATAGGCTCACCCCCTTTTACATGGGAATTACACAAAACTGGCGGAATGTGAGTGTGCTATTAGGTACTCCTCTGCCTAACCCTTCAAAGATTAGAGGCGTGATGATATGTTATGGTATAAGAGTAACGCATAAACAACCAAAAATTACAGCAAAATATAATTAATACATTTACGCAAGCAGTAGGTACTAACACAACTACTTACATAAATAATATTATTACATAAATACGAAATTACGACGTTAACGGCAAATGCGAAAATTAGTTCGCTTCTCAGTATTACCGGTCTCTTACGTAATACCTTGGAGCCCTAACGAGCTGCTTTTACAGCTTTTCATAATAAACATACGAATTATGGATATATTTCTTTAAGTGCTTTTGTTTGTACCTACGGCTGCGATTAACTTATGGTTATTTTAGGAGGCTAAGGTCTGGCTCTGATTTATTACATCACCGCTGCTCTCAAAACGGTGAAGGAAAACATCGTGAGGAAACCGACATGTCCTAGAACCATAAATTCGAAGACATGTGACATCTACCAATCCGCACTAGGCCCGCGTGGTGGATTATATAGCCCATTCCCTCTCATAGAGAGGAGGCCTGTCCCAGCAGGGGGAACATTAATAGGTCGATGATGAAGGTCTGGCTCTGTAAAGATTTGCAAATTATTTCAAAGCGTTGAATTTCTACTACCAGAATCCACATTTCACGTTTTCGTCATCGTTAAATACAGAATTTCTTCTTGGCGTATATTCTTTGTGTGTCGATGACCACCTCGAAAATTGGTGACAGAACCTGAAATGCGGCTGCGGGACTGTTCGAAAGAGATACCGTGGCCCCGGAACATAAAGGGCGAGGAAGGAACATGGATGGGTTTTAGTCCGTAAAAGTATGACACTCCCTCCCGCTCCGCCCAGAGTGGGAGAAGTTATTTGATGATTTCCCATCCTAAAAAAAAAGGGCAGAGTCATCTTTGAAAATTCACCTGAATGGAATTCATTAATGGTCTTTTTATTTAGGTCTAACTCGTATGCCTTCAACCTACAATTACACCAATCAAATGCCACAAAATACGAGAAAATTAGAAATCTTCGTCTAAATTATTAACCAAAATTCTCACAAATATTTCACTTCATTCCATAACATTAATGAATCAACGGAATCAAGCTAGAAATACGATAACAGAGAAATCAAGTCAGCCAATACATTAGATGTGCAGAACTCGTCATAATTTGCCTCACTAAAACCCGACTTGAATATTTAATGGAACTGCATTTCTAGAAACGTCTGACTTAGCTTAATTTTCAGTTTGAACCGTGTATTAGCCGGCAAAATTCTGTACACCACGCTAGATGTGGGGAGACTATTCAAATTCACGACAACGCAATTTGTTCGGGTTCGAGTAACTAGCTTACGTGTTATACTGATGTGGATTGCAATGAATTTTGGTATTTGATGTTTGAAATTGAATTAATTGTATGTATTTTAATGGGTACGTATCATACTCCCGAAAGTTCATAATACCTATGATTGAAATACCGACGTCCAAAACATCGAAATTCAAAATACCGAAAGTTTTAAATACCGATAGTCGTTATATCGAAACACAAAATACCGATGTTCAAATGCCCGAAAGGACGAAATCCCTAATGGACGAAATACCGAATGGACGAAATCCCGAATGGACGAAATATCGATGGATGAAATACCGATGGATGAAATCCCGAATCGACGAAATCCCGAATGAACGAAATACCGATGGATGAAATCCCGAATAGACGAAATCCCGAATGGACGAAAACTTTTATTTAATAGCCCTATTATATGCCCCTAAAAAGCGTAGTCGACGGAGCCCCGCTTCGCGGGGTGTATTTCCGAGTGCAGGGTTTAAAGGGAACCTAACTAACCTAACGGGGGGGTGCCCCAAGTCCCGATTATGGGGGCAGAGATACTTCCGTATGTTCAGTTGACAATAATTCGAGAGTTTACAATATCGCTAGAGAGTAACACGTTATACAATTGACAATCGTCACGTTTGACAATTTTACGGTGACATATATAAGCACAAATTTTGTGACACAAATGAATCGCTGCAGAACCGACTCCACGTAGTCTTTTCTGCCCTACCCCTAGAGTGTAATTTAAGCCCGCGTAGGCGCGGAGGGGCGAGGCGGGCCGCTGCGGCTGCGGTGGTGAATGTTAAAACCCTCTGCGACGATAAGCTCGCGTGTGACCGCCGGAGCCCCGCAGCGCCGGAGCCGTGACAGAAACCATGCCTGCTGCATGCTTGCTGCATGCTTGCTGTATGCTTGCTGCATGCCTGCTGCGTGCTTGCTGCATGCTTGCTGCATGATTGCTGCATGCTTGCTGCATGCTTGCTGCATGCTTGCTGTATGCTTGCTGCATGCTTGCTGTATGCTTGCTGCATGCCTGCTGCATGCGTGCTGCTTGCTAGGCAACTTTTAAGTGTTTTTACGTTAGGTTTACAAAAAATCGTTTTTCTCGGAAAAGGTGACAATTTCGGGATTTCGAACTTCGGGATTTTAAACTTCGGGATTTTAAACTTCGGGATTTTAAACTTAGGGTTTATAAACTTCGGGATTTTAAACTTTCGGGCAAATGTACTTTCGGGATTTTAAACTTTCGGTCAAACAACCATTCGGCGTTTCAATTTTCGGGATTTCGTCCATCGGTATTTTAAAATTCGGGATTATGATACGTACCCATTTTAATGTAAGTTTATTAATTAGGCAAGTAGTTTTAGGTTTGCAATGACTCTGGTGTGGGAGGAGCTAGTGGCTTAAAATAACAGATGCTCGCGTCAATCTTTAGTTTCAGCTGGTTGGTCTGTGGATGGGTGACCACCCATTACATTCCGAGTTTTCTCCGTGCCTCAAAAAGCCGTTTTGCAGTTAGTCCCGGCTGTCATTTGTAGAATTTTGACAGTTTATACAGGTAGTCAGACTTTCAAGGGAAATCGTATTACCCAGTACTAACTGGGTTGTGGAGGTCAGATAGGCAGTTACTCCATGTTAAATACTGGTATTCAGCTGCGTCTGGTTAGACTCGAAGCCGACCTCAACATAGTTGGGGAATGGCTAGGCGGATGATGATTTTAATATAAGTTTATTAATTAGTTATGTATTTTTATAGACGTTTTTCTCGTGGAAAACCTGTCTAAACTACGGTCTGTAGACAAAAGAAAATAGATCAAAGGCTTTAGTGGCAATTACGCCGCTTGTACAAAAAGAGGTTCGCCCACTTTTTCCAAGAAATGGTCTAATATAGAGTAGTGAATGTAAAGACAGGGTGTAAGAAACCTCTTAACAAAGCCGAAACGCACGTGTTCTCCCCGTCATTGCGATCATTTTTTTTTCTACACCGTACCTAGTAACGAAGATATTGGGGGTCAGATTACAACTTATTGACAAACATATTTTTAATACAAGTCTATAATGTAAGATTTTAATTTTAAACACCTCCACGACCCCTGTACTAAAGTTACTTAGTTTGATTTACAGAATGCTTGGTTGATGGCTTCGTGATGAGTCGGTTTACACCTAGTATAGTTACTTGGTAAAATAATAAACAAAGGTTTATTGACTAGCACTTCGCTCGCGACTTTGTCCGCGAGAATCGTGATATCTCGGCTAATTTGCATGATATCAATATAATTTATATCCTATGTTACTTGGTAAAGATGTAGTTTTCTAATGGTGAAAGTTTAAATCGGTTGAGTAGTTCTTGAGTTAAATCTTAACAAACAAACAAAAAAACAAATCTTAACTCTTTATAATATTAGTGTATATTAAATAATATATTAAATAATCTGTAATCTAAAATTGTGACCCTAACCCTCTATTGTAGATCTAACATTGACTGTACAAATTATTCCATATGTGACATTTAAATTTTTGACATACTACGAGTAATTTAGCTTTTGCACGATAAATATATCCCTTTTCTTTTCTTGTCACAATTCGCATGCATATTTGTACGCCTCTTGGCATAACATAGCGCCCTAAGAACTTTAAGAACTGTATTTACTACCTATGTTACACAAATAAAATGATTTGATTTGATTTGTAAAAGTGCCTATAAGAATTCTGGCACAGTTCAAACTCAAACTCGAATCATTTATTTCAATTAGCCCACTACGGCACTTTTGAATGTCAATACAACGAAAAAAAAGCGAACCTACAGTCACAGACACAAGGCATAATAACTTGAGAAAGTACTGTAGTTGCCCATTCCCTAGCGTAGATCTCTATGGAGAAGAACGGGCAAGAAACTCCATGGACACTCTTTTCAATCAAAAATTTTGTTACAAAATCTTGGTTACATCATTCATGTTGAGATTATACATATATGTGAGAACGATGTAGAAAGACGTGCACATTAAGAGCGTCCAGAGTAAAAAAAAAGAAAACAACAATTTAAAATAAAATAAATTAAAAATTTAAAAAAATCAAAACAAAAATGAAATAAAAATAAAATAAAAATCAAAACAAAAATGACTAATTCGAATTAAAAAACAAAACTAACAAAAAAATGATAACTTAATCTGATTTCTTTTTAAAAAAAAGAGAACCGACTTCAAAAATCCAATCCACTGAAAAGAACAAAATAATTGAAAAAAATTGAATGCACCTCACTCCTATCCTAATGCAGTCCCTATTCCGTCTTTATTTCAACCCCGTAAAGCAAATTTGTCCATTAAAGATTAATACTTACTAATAATAAGAAAACTAAAAATTATCTGGGTTTATATGTACCTACTTAGTTTTTGAAGTCGGTGCCAAACCAACAAGACATATACATATTTTTTAAAACAATGAACTTACGAGTAAATTAAAAACTATTGCACACGAAGCGACGGCGACGGCGGCGTCGGAGAAGTAAGCCCCGCCCCCTGGGCCTGTATAAGCGACGCGCAACCCGAAAGACCAAACCATAGTCCGGCTAAGCAGACGACAACCTCTCTTGGTTGAACTGCGAGTTGCCATTCCGAAAAAAAAAAGAAAGGCCAAACACTTGAAGGCACACTTCGTTGCGAGCAGATGTTATTTCTGTGAATATTCGAATGCACTAGTATTATTATTTTCGAAACATTTTTGGTTTGGTTTGTTCATCGTATTATTTTCTCTGTTTGACAGCATTTTTTTTTTGTTTTTATTGGTTTGGCACCGACTTCAAAAACTAAGTAGGTACATATAAACCCAGATAATTTTTAGTTTTCTTATTATTAGTAAGTATTAATCTTTTTTGGACAAATTTGCTTTACGGGGTTGAAATAAAGACGGAATAGGGACTGCATTAGGATAGGAGTGAGGTGCATTCAATTTTTTTCAATTATTTTGTTCTTTTCAGTGGTTTGGATTTTTGAAGTCGGTTCTCTTTTTTTTAAAAAGAAATCAGATTAAGTTATCATTTTTTTGTTAGTTTTGTTTTTTAATTCGAATTAGTCATTTTTGTTTTGATTTTTATTTTATTTTTATTTCATTTTTGTTTTGATTTTTTTAAATTTTTAATTTATTTTATTTTTATTTCATACTTTTTAGTGATAGGTACTCCATTTATTTTAGGTTTTGGGATAATTTCTAGTTTGTACATAGTTAGGTTCCCTCTCACAGAGAGGAGGCCTGTCCCAGCAGTGGGAACATTAATGGGCCGATGATAATGATGATGACATAGTTAGGTCCTCCATTTATTTTAAAGGTAGGTTTTTAGTGATAAGTTTTAGAGTAGTACTTGTATCAGTCTGTAATTATGACATTGACATATCTACTATTATTCAGTGAGCCTATGGGCCTAGGTAGAAAAACGAAGGATGGTTTAACAAGGGAGAATGAAAACTTCCGATGAAAAAAAGCGACGCGTTGATGCTGCAAGAGATCGTCAACATATTATTCGTGCTGCAGAAACTGATGAGCAAAGAAAGGGTCGCTTGTCAAAACTTCGTGAGAACGCCCAATCTACTAGAGCCTCCAAATGTGAGGAGCAAACCAGTCAGCGTTTGTTACACATGCATGCGGGAACATATTCGTCAAGCTAGGGCAAATGAAACTGAGGAGCAAACTATACTCTGCGCTTGTTGTCCATGCGTGAACATGCTCGTCAGAGTAGAGCCAATGCAACTGATGAGCAAACTTCTCAGCGCTTATCAAAAGTTGTTCGGTCTGATGGGCATTTCCTGTTGACTTATAAAAAATCGAAGATCAGAAACATCTGATGTAAAAATTATTGCAAAGCTATCACTGATTTCACTGTATAAAATAACATAAGCTGGGAGTACCTCCACGCGGTGCGGTAACAGTTTAGGACTGATTTTCGATGACGATGGTATATCATTGCAAATTTGACTCTACTGGCCAAAACTTCCATTTATTATTTTATCGAATAAGTATGCCTTCGGGCTTATGTTATTTGAGTGTTTAATTTCCTTTTCCATTTATCTTCGTGGCTCGGTAGCCTACCGGGTAACGCAGGGGAGCAGTCACTAAGATTTTAATTGATCAGGTATCTTCACAACAAAACTATAACCATGCCTAGAAAGAGGTCAAATCTTTCCCAATGTTCCAAAGGAGCTAAAAGATTGGGGATCATAAGATCCCAAGAATCTACCGAAGAGCGTCAGGAGAGACTTGATGCTGTTTGAGAACATCAGGCTGCAACTTGCTCCTTGGAAACCTCTTCGGATCGCGAAGCACGCCTGCGTTCTCAGCGTTTTTACGCATCTACATCCAGGTCTCTAGAGACCAGTGAAGAATAGATGCGCGACTGACTGCTGATCGTGAACGTCATGCATTGCCTCGCGAGTCGAAGACGTTGACAGATAGAGAATTGCGCTTGAGTTCTCAGCGTATCTACGCATCTGCTTCTGGGTCTCTAGAGACAAATGCGGAACGTGATGCGCGACTGTCCGCTGATTGTGAGCGACATGCATTGTCTCGCGAATCGGAAACGTTTACCGATACAGAATCACGCTTGAGTTCTCAGTGTATTCACACATCTATTAACAGGTCTTTTGAAACGAGTGATGAACGTGATGCGCGAATAACTGCTCGCTCGTTGCTCACTCTCCGACGCCTCCGCCGCAGGGTGCTTCAGCTCGTGCGCTGCGAGCTTACAACCTAGCTAGACATGAGTAAAATAGCATGTAAACGAGTGTTAATATTATGTTAAGCAAACCAGTGTTGATATTTTATAAATAAAGTAGTTTACATATTATTTAGGATACCAATCTTGGATTTAATGGGGGGGAAAATGTAGAGTATTTTGATATGTAATGATGTGGGTAGACTTAACTACGAATAAACAGTCAGTATCCTACCTCTGTGTTTAACTGAACGTTCCAAGAACCGAGAATTACCTATTTGCCGATTTGGGTTTCCACGACCTATAAAGACAGAAACTGAATTATTAGGTCCGGATGAAACTTTGGCAAACAAAGGCCGGTTTTGCAACCTCAAAAGAAATGGGAGCGATCGCATGATAAACAATTATAATCCACGTCTACTCGAACTTTGTGTGTTGTTCGTAAACCGCATCAAAATCGGTTCAGCCAAACGTGAGATAATCGTGGACAAACATACAATCGTCTTTCAAAATCTACAATCCAAGAAAGCAAAACGGGATCTATGCGGCAACGTCACGGGATATCCACTAGTGTCATACACTATAACCTTCCGCAGAATGTAAAGAACACTTTTCTGAAAACCGCATCAAAATCGGTTAAGCCAAACGCGAGATAATCGCGGACAAACATACAATCGTCTTTCAAAATCAACAATCCAAGAAAGCACAAAACGGGATCTATGCGGCAACGTCACGGGATACCCATAAGTGTCATACATTAAAACCTTTCCCAGAATGTAACAAACACTTTTCTGAAAACCGCATCAAAATCGGTTCAGCCAAACGCGAGACAATCGCGGACAAACATACAATCGTCTTTCAAAATCTACAATCCAAGAAAGAAAAACGGGATCTATGCGGCAACGTCACGGGATATCCATAAGTGTCATACATTTAAACCTTCCCCAGAATGTAACAAACACTTTTCTTAAAACCACATAAAAATCGGTTCAGCCAACCGCGAGATAATCGCGGACAAACATACAATCGTCTTTCAAAATCTACAATCCAAGAAAGCAAAACGGGATCTATGCGGCAACGTCATGGGATATCCATAAGTGTCATACACTAAAACCTTTCCCAGAGTGTAACGAACACTTTTCTGAAAACCGCATCAAAATCGGTTCAGCCAAACGCGAGATAATTGCGGACAAACATACAATCGCCTTTCAAAATCTACAATCCAAGAAAGCAGAACGGGATGGATCTATGCGGCAACGTCACGGGATATCCATTAGTTTCACACACTTAAACCTTTCCCAGAATGTAACCAACACTTTTCTGAAAACCGCATCAAAATCGGTTCAGCCAAACGCGAGATAATCGCGGACAAACATACAATCGCCTTTCAAAATCTACAATCCAAGAAAGCAAAACGGGATCTATGCGGCAACGTCACGGGATATCCATTAGTGTCACACACTAAAACCTTCCCCAGAATGTAACCAACACTTTTCTGAAAACCGCATCAAAATCGGTTCAGCCAAACGCGAGATAATCGCGGACAAACATACATACATACATACATACATACGGGTCGAACTGAGAACCTCCTTTTTTTGAAGTCGGTTAAATAGTTAATAGTTAATTGATTAGTTAGATAGTCAATTATTTCCAAGCATTACTCATACATTCCTTGGTTTCCACTATCCATGATTTTATCTTTTACTGCAATCAATCCATTTTTTCGTCAGACAGTCTTCAGGTTACTATTTTTTCTCCTGAATGATTGAATTGGTTTCAGCTTTGAAACAAAATAAAAGTAGGTTCGCGAAAAATTGAGATTTATATCAACTCTCCGGATTTTATCGAGATCGAGGGATTGCGTATTTCTGACGAAAACTGTTATGGAACGGTAAAACTTTAGTTGAGTTAACCCATAATAATATTATAAAACATGAAAGTGTTTCTACGAGTAGTTTAAAATTGGTACTTTTATCTTTATTTTAAACTTGCCGTTTCCCACAACCTTTGACCGAGTTTTTTACGAGCATGGAGAGTTGTCTTGATGATTTTGATGATTATAATTCTGCAAATAAATTGCAAAAAACGTAAGAAAATTTGAATTCCGCGGGCGACGCTGGAGCATCAGACTAAAGAATACTTCTATATTTGAATCAGATTTTGTTTGGGCGTCGTTGTCCCTTCATCTTGAATGCTATAAGACACAAGTTTCAACAGTAAAAAAAAACATTTTATAGTAGAACAATTACCGGGTGAGTATCCATATCCATATACTTCAAGGTTTCTTAATTAACCCGTCAGGCATATTCTAGGCACGCGCGTTCCATCATAGACCTTATCCCAGCGGTCAAGAGCTGGCCCATTTTGTAATAAAAATAAATTTAAAATTTAAAACCCTGCCAGTCTCAAGGATCGAACCCAAGACTGCACACTCAGCAGTCAGCCAATAAAATCTGCTCCTATTTTATAATCAAATCAACATACCCATCAGTACAGATATTTTTTAAAACAATATCTTAAGAATCTGAATAACTTCAAAAGTCCTTAATTTTTTTATTGTGTTTCATAAAATAACAAAGGAGGTTTTATTTCTCATTGTCTTCTTTTATTAATCTCTCTCTCGTTGTTTTGTCTATATACGAGTATTTCGTTTTGTATTAACGCTTTGGGCTAGTTTAACAATTCTCAACCTTACTTCTTATGAATATGGTTTAGTTTTTGTGTTGTTTTTTTTTTTATTTTTCGCTTGAAATACGCTAATAATATACGTATTACATAGAAGTAGCTTTTTCTGGAAAACTTCGTGACCTTTACGAAAGGCAACAGTGGAAAGATTTTGGGAACTGAACGGAATGTTATATAATGTAGGTTTATTTTGTGATTGGATTGTGTTGCTATTATTCTTTTTTACATAACAATTGAAGGTGAAATTATCGTAGCCTTTAGCTTGTACTGCTTCTACGTTTTCAGCATTATCTAATAGTTTGTTAAACGATGACCCACGCAAGACCAAGTCACCCTCCGAGCCGAGTGTCGGCCGTAGCACGGTCAACTAAATATTACATCTATTTTGTATGGACACACTCACACTATACCGAGCGGCAACCGAGTGACGGCCGAGCAACGGACAATACGATACAATACGGTCGACACTTGGCGCGGACCCGACACGGTTTAGTGTGATTCATGCTTAAGGGTCATGGCACACTACACAAGCACCGCACCGGCACCGCTCCAACCCAGCAATTAACTTGCCATTCAAATTAGAGCATTAAATCGTGAGTCGTATAACATATGTGTTTTAAAATGTCTATATGAAAAAGCTTACGACAGGCGGGCCGTCAGAGGGCACGCCACGATTCAGAGGGCACGCCACGATAGTGGCGGTAAGTCCCCTCTTTGAGGAGTGGCTAGAGAGGCGCCACGGCGTCCTCACCTTCCGCCTGACGCAGGTCCTCACCGGATACGGATGTTTCGGGAGGTACCTGCACCGAATCGGGCGGGAGGAAACGCCCGGTTGTCTCCACTGCGAGGATCGACCGGAGGACACGGTGGAGCACACGGTGGAGGTCTGCCCTGCGTGGGCGGAGCACCGCCGTGTCCTCGTAGCGGCGATCGGCGGCGGCGACCTCTCGCGTCCGGCCCTGGTTCAATCCATGGTCCGGAGCGAGACGGAATGGGAAGCCGTCACCTCCTTCTGCGAAGCAGTCATGCTAGCGAAGGAGGTGGCGGAACGAGAGAGGGAGAGAGCCTCTCTTCCCGGCCGCCGCGGGAGACGCACCGGGCGTCGGGGGCCACGTGGTGGCTACCGGCCACCTTAGATGCGGGCCTGTGGACGGTTAGCTATGGGTTAGCTAGCCGTCCGTCCGTCTAGTGACGACAGGCCGTGTCGACGGCGCGTTCGTGATCCACGCGCGCCTCAAAGAGATGTCAGCAGAAGAGAGGGGCCCGCAAGGGCCGAAGCCTGCCGGGGTTGCGGGACTGTTCGAAAGAGATACCGCGGCCCCGGAACATAAAGGGCGAGGAAGGAACATGGATGGGTTTTAGTCAGTAAGAGTCTGACACTCCCTCCCGCTCCGCCCAGAGTGGGAGAAGTCATTTGATGATTTACCATCCTAAAAAAAAAAAAAAAAAAGCGGGCCGTCAGCGCGCTTACCGCTACCATACAACTCGACTCGCGGGCGACTCGGAGTCGGCGCGCGGCAAGCACAGCGTCCGCACACTGTGAGCAATCCGCCCGCGCGAGTTGCCCTTGGTTACCCCGCGTAACAACGTACAGTTACATATTTAGTTAGAGAGCCTACGACACTAATTCTAGTTCGATAAGACTCCCAGATGATACATATAATTGGTTACGTCACGCCAGCAACTCCGAATGGGTGTCGTTTTCATGGTTTTCGGGGTGGCTGATAACGAAAATGAGGTCAAAATTAACTACGTCTGTTATTATAGAATCTGGCATTCGTTATTGAACTAGGTTCAGTGTAGTGGGTTTTCTAACTTAATATGTGACTGTACGTTGTTTTGCGGGCAACTCGGAGTCGGCGCGCAGCCAGCGCGCGGGCGGCGCACTGTAAGAACGCGGCCCCCTCGCTTGGGGCGCGCGCACCGCGCGCGGACGTCAAGTCGCCCGCGAGTGGAGTCGTATGGTAGCGGCAAGCGCGTTGACCTCCCGCCGTAAGCTTTTTCATATGGACTTCAAAATAGGTTATGCGATAAATGATTTAATGCTCTGATTTGAATGGCAAGTTAATTGCTGGGTTGGAGCGAAGCCGGTGCGGTGCTTGTGTGTGAGCCACGACCTTAACGCCTCGCTGACGACGCGTGGTAAGCGCGCCGTAGCCTATTTTCGAGGTCGGGCAACAGTTGTGCTGGTGCTGTGCTTGTGTAGTGGGCCATGGCCTTTAGACGTGCATAATATTTTCACAAAAGTTAAATTCACGTGTGTGAATATCGGAAGGTGAGGCAGAGGTGCAACTGTAGTACCACACCCCACGTTGTCTACGACGCATGAAATAGGGTGCGAGCGCAATGGTTAATATTTTTATTATCTGTCAAGTATTTAGTAAACTAATTCGACATAATCTTTAGTTTTTGACACTAAAATGGCTTATTTTTGGGACAAGCCCGCCACACTATTCCCAAACCACTGTTACTCCTGAAAGCCAGAATATACAGTGGCGACCACCAGAAAAGCGCCGAGACCATGAAGCTCGACGTAGTCCCAGAGAATGAATTTAACTGTCCCGCAACTAAATTAATTAGAAAGTAAAACGGAGGAGGTAGTAAGGAGGCGGAACGAAACAAGGCCAATAGGCACAAAGAGACGTTGACAACAGTTGCCTAGCACCACGAATAAATATTAACAAAAACTGGCTGGCTAACTAAATAATCTTGCGTTTGGCCGTAACTCACCTGTTCTGAAGCGATGATGCGGCTTATAGTCCGGGTGGTTCCGTGTCAAATATAAAACGTGGGTGTAGGATTAGGGAGTTACGGAAGTTGTTAAAATAAATAAAAAATTTAGTAATAGTTCGCCGGCAGAAACTTTTTCATAAATAGTTTACATCAAAATGAGCTTAAGGCGATTAGACGAGCTAAATAATAGCAACTCTATTTGTGGTGGTTCAAACTTCGTTTGAAACGCTGTTAGAATAAAGTTCTAATCAGCTTGCACTACAAAGTGGTTGTTACGTCAGTCACTGCGGGCCAAATAGGGCGAAATGAGTGGTTTCGATCGATTTACAAAAAAACTATTGATTGGATTAAAAAACTAACACACTATCATGCTAATATATTGCTTGTAAAATTATTTGCCAAAAAATCAAAATGATCGCATGCATGTTAGTATGTTTTTTTTTGTTTGAAAGATATTTTTAGAGATAAGTTCGTGATTTTTTTTATCGAGTCAAATTAATTTTATTATGTTTACAAAACACTATCATGCAAGCATATATCCTGAAGAATATCATATATATTTTCTGGTCTTGTTTATAGCAGTGAATCATATACTTTTAGTAATTATCCTTAAAAAAATCGTCAGCTGCATAGTGGTGGGGGGATTATGCGTCAGCCACTCGCATGAACTTGTAAATTATAAGGTTCTTATGAAAAACTAAAAGCATTTGCAATTAAGCATCATCGTACGGCGTACTAAGACTTAATTTTTATTTTCATTCTAACCTAACCTAACCTCCCAGTACTACACCCACCGCGGGTGGGTCAGCTGACGCTGGGTTTACTTATAAGTCATTCGAGATCTATTGAACAAGGTGGCGACCGTTCGGCGTAAAAACACTACCGAAAATGCAACGGTACCTGCCGGACTATAGGGTGGAAGCACGGTTACCCAGAGCCTTTCTAGCCTTTACGCAACTGCGGCTAAGCCCAAAAGGAGGGTTCCATTCTATTTTCACAAATTTGCTGCCTGCTTCTTTTGTTTAACTTAAAATGTGCTGGTTTTTTGCTTTCCCGTTTTTTCAGCCGGGTTTTCTAGTAGTCTGTTTTCATAACAAAAGAGGGCTTAAAAAGTGATTGACTGACGTTACAAGAACTTCACAAGTAACTCCTTGAAGTCTTATTTATAGAAACGTTACCCTTTCTCAGAACTTTTAGCAGGAATAATTAACACCTTGAGAACCTTCAGGTCAACGACTTAACCTTTATAATTGTAATCTTCAAATCTAGACACTGAATTTTTCATCCTTTATAATTCCTTCCTTTATTCTGAAAATAACTTAATAAACATAGAAATAGAATTAACTTAGCCTTCAAGAACCGGTCTAGTGGTCGCAAGCATGACTGCTAAGCTTTGTTTGTGTTTTTTTCTTTTGGGAAATCATCCTCTCTCTCTCCTCCTCTCCTCCTCTCTCCCTGGGCGGAGCGGGAGGGAGTGTCAGACTTTTACTGACTAAAACCCATCCATGTTTCTTCCTCAGCCTTTATGTTCCGGGGCCACGGTATCTCTTTCGAACAGTCACGCAGCCCCGGGAGCGTGAGGTCCTGAGTTCGATTCCTAGGTCGGGCAAAGTGTTATTGGGTTTTTCGATCGGTTATTGCTCAGTAGCAACCACGGAGTCTGCATTTGTGCTCGGTTGTTGGCAATAGACTCGCTCCTTATTACATGGGACTTAGACATTCCTAACTGGCGAACTGTGGATGTACTAAAGAGGATTACAGGCGTGATACTATTTATTTATTAAAACTTTATGTACAATTAAAAACTGTACAAAGACGGACTTAATGCCTGTCTTTGTGCCTATTATGCGTTTTTATCCGACTTCAAAAAGGAGGAGGTTCTCAATTCGTCGGAATCTTTTTTTTTTTATGTATGTTCCCCGATTACTCGAAGATGGCTGGAGCGATTTGAATTATTCTTCTTTTGTTTGAAAGGGTATACTTTTCAGGTGGTCCCATAATCATCAAGTCGGGATCTAATGATGGGATCCTGGTGAAATTGAGAGAACTCTTCAAATTTTATAGGCACACTTGATGTGATTTGTAGTTTTTGGAAGAGTACTTTCTTAAAGTGATCCCATTTCAATTTGGTGAAGATCTGATGAAGAACTTCGGAGATAAGCAACGGAACTCCTTAATAAATGATAGCAAATGGACTGGGATTGCTGAAATCTCATGTCTCTCTATAGTTTACACCATTTCATAACATAAAATCACGCCGCTACGCTGTGAAGGGGTAAGCACAAGTGAACCACTAAAAAGTGAAAAATAAAAACTTTTTTGCAAAAAATAAAACCGACTCCAAAAAACACAACAAAGTGAAAAATTACTTTAGCTTCAGAAGTCGGTGACAAAAAAACTAAGTAAATCAAACAAGCAAAGGTCACCGACTTGGAGTCAGTTTTATTTTTTGCAAAAAAGTTTTTTAAAGACTTTTACTAGACAACAATCCTATCTTTGTTATTCTTCCTTTATTAATTTATTACAAATTAATTACTTTTTTTAAATATTTTTAACAAAAAAAAAAAATTGAAACCATAAAAAATATCCTATGTTATTAATTAATTTATTCTAAAAATAACTTATCAACCGACTTAGTTCGCCGCGAATCGGTTATTTGAAACGGTTATAATTCATTCGAGGCCACGGCCTGTCTACAGGCGGCCTGGCCTGTCATCAATCACAGACAGGCCTCACAACCATTTCTCAAGAATCAGGATAAAAGGAATAAGGATCCGGTTTTTTTGAGCTTATTTGTTTTTTTTTGAGACCTGTTGAGGGAATCTAGGCATTATCGAACCACCAATGGGACTATTAATTATTTGGATTTTAGAGTCTCGCTTGTTTAGGTTTGTCTGTACCGAGTTTTTTCCATGCCTCAGAAAAAAAATAAAAAAGTTTATTTCGGAACAATAACACGACACAAGCACGGCACATGCCTCAGAAAGGATGTTAACATTACATAAAATTACTTTATTTTCAGGCAACTTTGGCCCATTATAAACCTCACAGACTAAACATAATTGTCATAAAATACTATTTTTGCTATGCTTGATTTTTTGTCACGTTGATGGTCGGTCGCGGTACGTTCGGTCGTGATGTCAACGAGAACAAAATACGACTGTCGATCGCCGCTGATGTCAACGTCGCAGTATGGTACTATATAGAACACAATGTATGCTCGTACGGGACCGACCATGCGCGACCGACTATCAGCGCGACAAGAATTCAAGCCTTAGTATACAGACCCTTAAAACTTTGTGTGATATTGATATGTTAAGCTTGCTATTTTTATGTAGCCATGAGCTCTTTATGAAAGTATAGCCAAATTTCTTTGATCACACTTATGGGCCAGCTTTCAAGTTTTTTTTTTTTACATTTTATTTTCATTTTAATTTTCATATTTTTTTTTACTGCACTCGTACACACAATAACCCCAAATGACAGGGGAATATAGTAGATTGATGTCATCGGAACCCCCGGGACAGGCTGGCCGTTTTATTGATTGTCCGTACTGTAGGAGCTTCCGATTTTAATGAGTTTTTCAACGAGAACGGATACGTTTTCTTTGTTGTGGAAAAAACGCTGGATATGTGAGTTTTTGGTATGTGGAGTAAATCCACATTAAGGCGAAAGGGCTCAAAAACTGATGTCTGAAAAACATTCGAATCAATCTCTCGACTGAATGTTCAGTATTTTATCTTTCAGAAGCCGGAACGCAAGGCTATTTGGTAACAATAATTTTTGTGGTTTATTACCACAAAACTAAAAACCCGACTACTCTTGAAGTCGGTTAAAATGTAACCTATGTTACCCGGTCTTGATGAATCGGTTGACAATTTATACATCAAACTCGGATGAATAGTTTAGGCGGCACGTGATTACAAATATACATACATACATAGATAGACTGCTAAAATCAAAACCTTCTAACCGTAGTCATCAGCGCTGTGACGTTTTTTTTTTAATGTTACAGCACGGTGCTGAGATAGGAGCCTTTTGGTCTCGTACAGGACAAAATTTGTTTGTTTTCATGATTTTATAATTTTTCTCACTGTTTACTTTTATTAGTTTCATAATTCAAGCATTTTTTTGTGTGTTTTGTCCTGTCGGGCTTATACAAGTAAATGCTTTTTCTTTCTATCTTGTTGGGTTAATAAGAAAGATCTTAAACCAACATATCAGTCAGGTCGGTATCGTAGCATGATTAACTACGTAAAATATCATACATTGTGTATCAATACCGTCACTAAATATTATAAAACAAAGTCCTCCACCACGTCTGTATGTCTGTCTGTTCGCGATAAACTCAAACACTATAGCAACGATTTTCATGTTGTTTTTACCAATGGTTAGAGTGGTTTGCAAGGAAGGTTTTAGTAAATTATTTGCACGTAGGTGAAGCCGCGGGCATCAGCTAGTTATAGTATATATAAATAAAGGGTAATAAGGGGGAGGGGTAGGGTATAATTAAAGGGTGTAAAAAGACTCTTAACGAAGCCAAAAGGCACTTGTACTACACATCATTGCGATATTTTTGGTTCTATACCATATCTGGGAACCTTCTAGTTACGGAAATATTGGGGGTCAAAGTTCCAACTTTTTCATAAGTTTTTCTTTAAATAGTAATACATCCTTAAAACAAAACATTTTAATGTAAGATTGTTTAATTTGCGTGACATGTAGTCTTACCAAATAACGTAATTTTTCACGCAAAAAAAAAATTCCATCAATTTTTTTTTGCGTAGATTTACTTAGTTTGATGTACAGAATCCTTGGTTGACGACTTCGTGTCTCTTCGTGTTGTTATACTCATTGACAGTATCCATGTTTGATACTCATCATTCATCAGCGTTCACAAAAGGAAACGGGTTCTCCCGAAGGAATCCCACTGACAATCCCCTGAGACCTAACCACAGTATGTAAGAAGGTAAAGTAAGGATATCCCTTACTTTACCTTAAGGTCAAGGGGTAAAGGTAAACCCTATATACCGCTAGGTTTACCTACATAAGTAAGGTGTCCTTTGACAACACGGTTACAACAAAAATAGGACATACAAGGTTTCGCAACGATATTTTTCTTCGGTTTTGATTGCTGTGGTGATGAAATAAATACTAGTATAAAAATAAATTTTGCTAAATAATAACAATCAATCGTGTCGCTCTTCGGGTTAAGCTGCGCTTGCCAAGGTTGGCCATTGGATGAATGACCACCCATCCTAACCAAGATTCATTCGTGCCTCTAAAAGCACATTGCGTGTCTTACCAAGGCGTATGGTACCTAATGAGCTGTGGAGGTCAGATAGGCAGTCGCTTTACGTAAAATACTGGTACCTATTCAGTTGCATTTGTTTAGACCGGAAGCCGACCCTAACATATTTGGGAATAGCTAGGCAGATTATAATGAAAGAAATGCTAAAATTACGAAAACAAGGGAAAGACCTTTAAGAAGTTGCGCAGATAATACTACAAGTTACCGTGACGCCATTCGAAGATAAGTCAAAATCAAAATCAAAATCAAAATCAAAATCAAAGCATTTATTTCAAGTAGGCCAGTTACAGGCACTTTTGAATTGTCGAAACAAAAATGAACATTTAATGTAGCTACAGTCCCAGTCACAAGACATAAAAACTGTGAAAGTACTGTAGTTGCCCATTCCCTAGCGTAGATCTCTATGGAGAAGAACGGGCAAGAAACTCCATGGACACTCTTTTAAATCAAAAAATTGTTACAAAATCTTGGTTACATCATTCATGTTGAGATGGTATATTATGTGAGAACAATGTGCACGTTAAAAGTGTCCATAGCAAAACAAAATACAACTCAAAAACAAAATAATTAATTCAAATAAACCATGGCGACTAAGAGATGACCAGTCACAACTGACAGCGCCCGTTCACGCACATGACGCATGGATCAGCACCATTCAGCTCAACCATTTTGAAGGGAACTAAATGGTCCGACACACGCGCCACCATCAGCGAGACATTTGAGTGAGCATGACATACTCTCAACCGCCAGGGCACATTCAAGTCAAGAACTGCCGTAGGTTTCCAGTGAATGATAGCTTACTAGTACATAGTACTCACACAATATGGGCTATGCGATTATACAATACTAACATTGAATCTATACAATGCAAAGATAGTTAAGTACAATCTTCAGCAGCTCCAACTATATCATTTAATGCTATCAATTTTTGCGCCCCTGTCCATGTGGAGCAGGACCAGCATTAAGCCAAGCATTTTTATCAGCGATATAATCGCTCAACTTGTAATATGCTTTTTTACATAGTGTGCGTTTAATGCATGTTTTAAATTTCGTCTCATTCAGTTCAAGAATACTTTGTGGAATTTTATTATAGCATCTCAAACAGTACCCCATGAAAGATGAGTCTACTTTAGCGAGTCTAAAGCCTGGCTGAACTAATTGGTCCCTGTTTCTAGTACTGTAATTATGTCTGTCACCTCTTTTACCAAAAAGATGCAAATTTTTTCTAACGTACATTATGTTTTCGTAAATGTATTGACAATGTACCGTCATAATGCCAATATCCTTAAACAGTTCCCTTAGAGAATCGCGCCTACGAAGATTATATATAGCTCTGATGGCTCTTTTCTGCAGAATAAATATAGACTCAATATCTGCAGCCCGTCCCCATAGCAAAATACCGTAAGACATTATACTATGGAAGTAACTAAAATAGACCAGTCTAGCGGTATCTACATCAGTAAATTGACGGATTTTTCTAATGGCATATGCTGCTGAACTTAGCCGCCCCGCAAGAGATGTTAAATGAGAACCCCATTGTAGCCTTGAATCAAGCGTAAGCCCCAGGAAAACCGTTTTATCTACGAATTCAAGTTTCTCATTATTCAATAATATATCACAATCACTACCCTTAACATTCGGTAATGAAAATCTTATGCATTTGGTTTTTTTTTTCATTTAATACCAAATTGTTTGCTGTGAACCAATTTTGGACCTGAAGTAGGGCATTATTCACGTCATCTAAATTTTGTGCCCGTCTGTTTATCTTAAAAATTAAGGAAGTGTCATCAGCAAATAACACCATATTTTGAGGTTGGTTTTTCAATAAATAGGGTAGATCATTTATATATACTAGAAAGAGGAAAGGACCCAATATTGAGCCTTGTGGAACCCCCATTTTTATTTTTAAACCCTGTGAATTAACACCATTTATCTGAACATGTTGTTGTCTATCATTCAAATATGATCTTACCAAACTAAGTGCAAGTTTACCCAGTCCGTAATGCTCAAGTTTCAAAAGTAATGTGTCGTGATTTACGCAATCAAACGCTTTGGAGAGGTCACAAAAAATTCCTATGGCATCTTCGGACTCTTCCCACGCAGTAAATATGTGCTTTAATAAGGTTACACCGGCGTCAGTTGTACAACGTCCCTTGGTAAAACCATACTGTTGATCATGTAAGATTCTGTTGGTGTTAAAATGATAGAGCATTTGATCAAGCATTACTTTTTCAAAAACCTTGCTAAAAACTGGCAACACGGATACAGGTCTATAATTGTTAGTATCTTTACTGTCCCCGGATTTGAAAAGAGGTATGACTTTACTGTATTTCATTAAATCAGGGAAAACTCCTTGGTCTACACATAGATTAAAAATTAAAGCTAAGTATGGGGCTATTGTCTCAAGTATGGATGTGCAAACTTTGATAGACATTCCCCATAGATCTTCGGTCAGTTTGATTTTTATTTGCCGGAAAGCTTTAGTAACTACCATAGGGTTAATGTGTTTAAATTTAAATTCAGCCAGGCAGCCAGACACATTCGTCTTTAATAAACTCATTGAGACTTCAGGAGAGGAATTTAGAGCCTCCGTAGTTTTTAATGGTATTTCTGTAAAGAAATTTACAAATTCTTGAGCTACTTCCTGATTAGAGCTTTTAGGACCACTTGCTGTATCTACTATGTAGCTAGTGTTACGTATTTTCTTCCTGTTAGTCTCGTTATTTATGACTTTCCACACTGTCTTTATTTTATTTTCTGCTGTTTTGATCTTGTTGCTAATGTGCAGGGCTTTAGCAACCTTGCATGTATTTCTAAAAATTTTTGAATACTTAGCAACATACTTGTTAAAAGTTTCAGTGTTAATAAAAGGCTTAAGGCCATAAAGCTCAAATAGTCTTTCCCTACTTTTTCTGATGCCTCTAGTTGCCCAATCGCTAAATATGAATTTAGGGCAAATACTTTTTGTCTTCTTTTCAAAAGTTTTGTTGAATTCCGTATGAACTATTGAAAAGAAACGATTATAAAATTGATTTATATTAATATCGTCATGGCTCATAACACTTAACTTGTTCTGTAGGGAAATATTAAACCTATTTAATTTGCTAGAAGTTATAGGTCTAAATTTAATCTGTACTTTTTGCAATGGTGTATTACAACTATAAGTTACAGTTTGTCCGCTATGGTCAGACGGCAAACAATTTACTATGGCTTTATCTAAGTAATCACAATCGCAGAAAACATTATCTATACAAGTAGCAGAAGATGTTGTGATTCTAGTAGGTTCAATAAAAACGTTAGTCAGGTCAAATGACTTAAAAAGATTTAATAACCGACCACTATTTGAATGTTCTTCTAAAATATTGATATTGAAATCACCACAAATTATTGTAGATTTATTACTGGCTGCAAGTTTTGCCAGGACATCTTCCATTATTGATTCAAATATGGAAAAGTTTTGATAGTTTGGGGGTCTGTACACACACACAATTACATGCTTATCTAGCTCAACACAGGACAGTTCGACGCAATGTTCAACCGAGAGACCTACTATGTCATTACGTTGCTTATATTTAAAACTATTTTTAATTAATATTAGGGAACCTCCACGAAGTATAGTTTTACGGTTAAAGCAGCTACCCACCATATAGTTCTCATAATTAATAAGCATTTGGTAATCTTTTAGCCAATGTTCAGTAAAACAAATGATGTCAAACTTACTTTTTTCTAAAAACAATTCAATTTCTTATAATTTGCAAGACATTCCTTGGATATTTTGGTGGAATAATTTTAAGGTGTTCTGCTGAGGCCCTTTTTTATTAACTAATTGAGTGCAAGAATTAATAGTACCTTCTGTTGTCTCACTTTCTAGTTTAAATTTATATTAATATTTGGAGTGAGGCCGGAGACTCCCGTGCCATCCTCAGACAACAAGACCCTATCTGTAATAGACCCTAATTGAGGATTCACCATGGTGACAGATGGATCCTCCTCATTGCAATATTTGTAAACATTTATAGCACTACTGCTATATTCATTTAAAGTCACCCGTACATTAGTAGAATTACTAATAGTCGCAGTGTTAATAATGGAACTAAACTTAGACATACTATTTATGTCTGTGTGAATATTAAAAGCTAATAGCGAAGCTATTTTGTGTCTACATCTAATAGGTAGATACACCTTACCCCGTGTCGACTTAAGTTTACCAACAATAGTGTTGATATCTAGATATACAAGTCTGTCACTATAGTGACCTGCCAGAAAATGTACATGGTTATTTAACATATGTATATAATTGTTTTTTCTATTACCCAATTTTTCAAAATAGGGAAAAGCACACAATATGATTTTACTACAGTTTAGCTTTAACAACTCTGATACACATTCAGTGATATCTTCCTTTTTAATCTTAGAACTATTACCCATACATATAGTTATGGTGGTATTAGGATTACAAACAGTTTTTGTTGCAGATGCCATAACCTGTTTGTAGGTCGACCCTGGCATACAATAATTTTGAGTACAATAACTCAGGCTATTACTGATCAATTTCCCAAGCCCTCTACCTATACTATCAGAGAACATAACTGAAAGATTAGAATCTAGACAATTAGGTGAGACAAAATTACCTAAGTCAGGTATTGTATCTTGGCTGGAAACACAGTCCTGAGTTTTCACAGCTTGGCACGGGTCCTCCGTTGCCACAGGCTGAACATCATTCCTGGATTCCCCCTGACAAGTACACTGAATGTTGTTGAGAGTCAGTGAGTCCACTTTGTCTACCAATGCATTTGTAGCAAGAATATGCTCTTTAATTTGATTTTGTGAGCGTTCATATTTGTTATATAAAGATTTTAGTGACTTATTAAGAGCCTGTATTTCTGATTGCAAGCGCTGAGTGTCAATTTCATAAATATTTATACTATCTTCCAATTTAATCTGATAGTTATTTAATTTATTAACTAGAGAAACACGTTCCTTCCTTAATTGAATATTTTTGGAATGGTGTTTCTGTTGTTTCTTGTATTTATTACATTTTTTAATGATTTTATTTAATCGTGCATATTTCTTAATTTTATTCTGGCTTATTTTATGGCCGTAGTTATGCTGTAGTAAGGAGTCCTCTGTAAGGTCTATTGTTGTAATGGAATGAGGGTTACAATTTGAATTTACTAATTCCCTGTACAAATGTTCAGTTTCCATAGCCTGAGTATGATCCTGTTCCTTTTCTAAATTTAAAAGTTTAACATTAGCATGGACTAATTCCTCCTCTAGGTCCCTAATTTTACACAAAGCCTCCTCATATAAGTTGCTGCAGCTGTGGAACCCATCCGTGACCACCCTTAGTTGATCCCGTTCACTGACAACATTCAGGTTATCCTGATGAAGGTCTACTAGCTCCCGTTTTAAGCTGGAGTTTTTGCTGTTAATATTAATGACCTCCTCCTCACTGTCTTCTCTCTCCTGCAATAGCTGTTGGCATTGGAGTTTTGAGTCCTTTAGTTCTTGGAGGGCCGTTCTCAATTTTAGCTCCATATCCTGAGCAGTAGCCTTACGGGTCATCACAGGCATGGTTTCCGGATTGGTTTCTGAAAATTGGAAATAAGGAAACGGTGAGAACTAATAGGATAGACCAATTAAAAAAATTTAGAGATGAAAGGGAGAAAAATAGGAAAAAAAAAAAAGTTTGGTTTATTAAAAGAAATGAGGTAGGCCGCTGGATAGCTTAACAGGATTGATATTTAACGACTGAATTCTCAATTTAATAGCATTAATAATAAGTTTACTATCTTATGATTTTACTTTTTCCTAACGTGGGTAGCTTGATTAGACTAAAAACTTATGATTTTTAAAATATTACTATAAGTAGTTAATAATTTAATTGTAATGAACATATTATGCTTATATTAAAAAGATTGATGTAAGTACACCATGAATAAATCGTTACAAGTTTACTTTTTACGAAATGACATTTATCAACAAAACAATTTAGAGCCAAAACTTGGTTTCAAATTGGCAAAAATAACTATTTTAGAATTGTAGTGGACGTGTTATATTCTGAGAGGGACGATTGTGTGCATAGGTAATAAGGACATAATATATTATGTGTGAAGTAGGGTTTGTAGTAAATGTTTTTGTCTGGGCAAGTGTTTTCGTCTTCGATTTTGCTTCCACAATTGTCAAGCAAAATGAGACATAAACGTAGCCGGTGTGTGTACGGGATGTTGCTCAGAGCTCTGAGCAGTGTTTAAGTGATGTTTAGTATGTAAATAATACACAAATAATAGGTAAATCAAAACGGAATACTCCCCCGGTTCGAAGAGTTCAAATCCACAGTCCAGTAGTTGACAGCCGGTACTTGATTTATCGAATTATCGATTGTTGCGAGTTATCACAAAATAAACAGGTCACAAACACTACGTGTATCACTTTATACATTAATTCTACTATACAGAGTAGATTTAAAACAAACTAAACACAGTAAATCAATAATTTTAAAATAAATTAACTACGAGGCCGTTTTTTCACGACCTGTCGCTAGTGTTGCCAGCGCAAAAAAAAAGTACAAATAACAATCTCATTTCTATAACAAAACCATCAAATAACCTCTCTCTCAAACTACTCGAATTAAATAACTGACTTATCTGATTAATATAAATCAAAAGCAATTCCAAAATCGATTGCTATCGTTATAAGTGGACGTACTGAGTTATATCAGGGCTCGTTGGCGTGGTTCCAGCCCTTCACGTAATTTGGCGCAACCAGATCTTATCTGACCGAGTTGCGCTTTGTTCGAGCTGCGTGGTGCGGGCAGAGGTAACTTTGTAAGGAAATAGATGAGACATGGTCTTGGTTCAATGCTGCGGTGTTTTATTAAACCACTAGCTGAACCCCGCGGCTTCGCCCGCATACAAATTATATACTAAAACCTTCCTCGAGAGCCACTCTATCCGTTGGTGAAAACGTTATGAAAATCGGTGTAATAGTTTTTGAGTTTACCGCGAACAGACAGACAGACACGGCGGAGGTCTTTGTTTTATAATATGTTGTGATAGTATAATGCATGGTTAGGAAGAGGTGTATAGTACCCGGTTACGTTTAAAGGCCTCTGCCTCGAATCTTGCGGGCAGCGGGGCGGCGGCGGCGGCGGCGGCGGGCAGCGAGCGGTGTACTTTAGTCAAGCGGTGACCGCCCGCGCGTCTGTGTTGCAGTGTTGTGCAATTTATTTTTGTGACGTGTCAAAAAATTTATTTATTTTCCTTGCTTTATAGTAGGGATTTACTTCTTCTTTTGCCCACAATAAATCGAGCGTTAGGAATAAATTTGAATCAAAAAGATGTTGCCGCCATTGTTCAGACATTTCGTTCGCGAATAAAAACAAATATCTCGACGACACAATCACGAAAACAACACTACCCGGCTATATATAGTGACGCGCGATCTGCCCGCTAGTTTCAAGAACGGGTCGGCGATGCCCGCCCCGCTCCCGTGCCGCCGCCGCCGCCGGCCCGCTGCTAGCAAGATTCGAGGCAGAGGCCTTACTGCCATGTCATAGGGGCGAACCAATTGCCATCTGTTGGGCCCAAATCCAGACTTCTACTTCTAAGACGACGCTACTAATAACAATTTTACCGACCTGGGTATCGAACTGAGGACCTCATACTTACCACTTCTCGACAAGCACGTTTTAAGCTGTTGGTCCCGGCTGACATTTTAAATCTTTGACAATCATTGTGGGTAGTCAATAGCTCGAAATCTTGATAGTCATTAGTAATTTCATGAAATATGAAATATGAAAAGGAAAATACAGGATGTTTTATGAAAGTTTTGCCTACCGTCAGTGTAAATACTTTTGTTAACGTTTAGGAGCACCAAAAACAATCAAGACCATCTCAGACACTAATCTGCAATATTCCTCATGTGAATTCCATCCATCCATTGAGTTATGTCTGGCCTTTAATAGAGACTATGACCTCTGAGTTTGTTTCAGCTGTTTCTTCTCAGAGTAGTCAGGTACGAAACACAGGCCCCACCAAGTTTAAAAAAAATACATAAAAAGTGTTTGTTAAAACCAACTCGCATAATAAACATAATTTATCACCTGATCTGGTCTAAAGTGCTTTAAAACCAGCAGCTTTATTATGAAGTCATGTAGGTACAGGCTATAGCAAACGTAGGTACATTGCTCAGTATAATTTACATATAATACACATTAATCTAATCGATCCTCAACGAGTCATACATCTTGTAACCCATAATAAGCTCACACAACCCATCAATCTACACAACACATTGAAAGCAATAAAATTACGTGAAGCCTACAAATCTGCCCACCCTGCTACAGTAGCGCTATATTTCACGGCGCTTATCGGGCGCACGTAGGCAACCTTACTTGCTGATACCATCTAGTAACTCTGCATAAAGACTATTTTGTACACGAATGTACTGGCGTAGGTCGTTGTTAGGCTTGAGGTAATCATTTGTGGACTATTTGGCGGTAATCGTTGAGGTTTGCTGTTTGATTGGTGATTATGTGTCGTCAAACTTGTTGCAATAAAGCCTCTTTGAGCAACACTGCTCACAAAACGGTAAAGGAAAACATTGTGAGGAAACCGGCAAGTCCTAGAACCAAAAATTCGAAGACATGTGACATCTACCAAACCGCACTGGGCCCGCGTGGTGGATTATCGCCCATTATCTCTCATAAAGAGGAGGCCTGTCCCAGCAGTGGGAATATTAAAGGCTGATGATGATGATGAGGCCTCTCTCCCACGGCTATGTTTTAAGGTTCCGAACCCAAAGGGTAAGCAACAGGACCCTATTTCTAAGTCTCAGCTGTCCGTTCGTCTGTCTGTCTGTTAGAGTGCTGTTTTTCATGATCCGATGATGAATAGGTAGTCAGTTGTTCACAGAATGTGTATTTCTGTTGCCGCTATCATCTGTCCAGCCTTTTCCCAACTATGTTGAGGTCGGCTTCCAGTCTAACCGGATGCAGCTGAATACCATGGCATTTTACATGGAGCGACTGCATATCTAACCTCAGACTGGCTGTCAGACTTTTTGGGCCACTGACTACCTGTAACGACATCCAAAGATAGATAAATGACAGCCGGGACCAACTGCTTAACGTGCTTTCCGAGGTGCCGTAGAACAACAAATAATTAAAATAAATTAAAGGGGGCTCCCCTGCTAAGATGGATACGGAACGATATTGGCCGGCTTTTGTTTAACCATAGCGCCTCCTCGTCTTTTCATATTGTATAAGACTAGTGACGGATCGGGAATTCAATGAAAAGTAAAAAAAAATGTTTTCTCATGATGAAGAGTTGTGACTTCATGTAAAAAAAAAAAATCGGGGCAATAGAAGTGAAAAGAAAAAGTACACAGGCCCCGCCCCAGTCGTAGCACTGTTACGGGTTGCGCCTCTCGCACGCCTAGTGGTGCTACGCCGTAGCGGATCGGCTACGAGTGCTACGATACACGGTGATGGTCGCACGAGTTCCATGATTTTTGTACACCCTTAAAATCCTAATCCTTGTTTCCTTGCGTGATCGAATCAGAAATGAAGACATCCGCAAGAGAACCAAGGTCACCGACGTAGCCCGAAGAATTGCTAAACTTAAGTGGCAGTGGGCAGGGCACATTGCTCGCAGAACGGATGGCCGTTGGGGCCGAAAAGTTCTGGAGTGGCGACCGCGAACCGACCGATGACCTGGTGAAGGTTGCGGGAATCCGGTGGATGCGAGTCGCAAGGGACCAGTCAATGTGGCGACACTTGGGGGAGGCCTATGTCCAGCAGTGGGCGACTTTCGGCTGAGATGAATGAAATGAATGAATGAAAAAAAAATCCTAATTGGAACCGTGACGAATCGGGTATTCTTCCATACTACACTGACGACCGTTCCTTAGACATGAACTGACCGTAGATTTTCACGGGAAACAAACGCGTGTGGACAAGAAGACTAGTGCTTCCAGTGCTTTTTACTTTGCTCAGCTGTTGACGTTTTGAAATAACTAAAAACATTTCAATGCAAACAAAATATTCCATCAAAATCAATACCAACTCATAAACCATCACAAGAAATAGGTTCCACATAACATTTGGCTGTCTACAAGCCCCAAAACGGGTGAAGTCGTAAAGATAAATGCCTCCATCCATTTTTACTTTACGAGCGCGATGATACTTATCTGTGAGCTTCTAATCTCATCTCTACTCATCTGAATGGTTCTGACTAAAGCCTTCATAAGTGCTTCGTAAGAACGGTGCACACTTACTCGTACATGGTTTATTTTTAGAGGGCTAATTTACTAAACTGAAGTAGAAATGGGCATTTATTGATATTGAAATATACACACTCACACCAGCAGAGTAATGATAATAAATATAATGTATTCATTCATAAACTTTTGTTTGGCCCAGCTGTGGGACAGTACAGTTTAAAATAAAAAGAAAACAGTTATGAATATAAAATGTATATGCATGGATGGAAAGGGAGACGATCAAAAAAAAGGTGCAAAAACTGTGTAAGGAATGATATTAAAGAGCCGACCGTTGACTGGATAATATTGAAGAATTGGAGGGGCGACTCCAATAGGTAACAAGTAAGAAAATTATATGCTAGACTTAAGTGACAGTGGGCAGGGTACATTGCTCGCAGAACGGATGGTCGATGGGGCCGAAAAGCTTTGGAGTGGCGAAGACGTTGCGTTGGAAAACGTTACACTAGGTGGACCGATGACCTGGTGAAATAATCTGCTGGATGCGAGTCGTACGGGACCGGTCAATGTGGCGACACTTGGGGGAGAAATGATGATGATGATGCTAGACTATTTTCAGGTGCCGTGTTTGGGTTTAAGAAACAACTAAATATCAGGGAATCACTGTTACTACCAAGAACCAAGATGATGAAAATAGATTCTTGCATAACACCACGTCATCATACGCTTCTTATGACTAAATCTTTTCAGCTATCTAGTACAATACCCAGACAGAGACAATACTAAAGTAAGCCTCTTTCCTTTGTACCTATTGTCTAGTCTAGTTTCTAGATCTTTGAAACCCTAAGCGATTGTTCCAGGCCAGTAAATCTAGAAATGTTCCTTGAATATTTTTTATGTTGTCCATCAAGATTTGGACATTGGACATTGTTGAGACCCGTTTTTAATGGCGCGATGACACTTGGTCGTTAGCCCACATTCAGGTGCTTCAAAGACTTTCTTCGAATTTGGGCAGATGCATTTAATTTATTACAATCCGAGTGTTTTGAATGAACTTTGAAACCAAACAAAATTGTTCGAGGACGGGTGTACACAACCCTGTCAATTTACAACGGCTTGGTCGTTTGCCCGAATTTCATAGACAATCGAATCCTTGCCTGGATTCAAGTGCCTGATTTCTGCCTAACCTTTTGAGGGTTGGGGTAGGCTTCCAGTCTAACCGAAAGTAGTATTTTAAATGTAGCGACTGCATGACTGACTTCTAAAACCCAGTTAGTACTAGGCAATACGATACCCCTTGGCAAGACTGTCGAAATTATCATCATTCTCCTGCTCTTATCTCAATTTTTTTTGGTCGGCGCAGCATGTCTTCTTCTTACTAGTGATATCTGGGTGTATTATTAAGATACACCTCTGCTTATCCCGGTGGGACTAACAGGCGTGATGTTATGTTGCCATGCTAGTTTCCCGATGATATTTTCCTTCACTACCACAGCTCTCAACTATCTTTCAACTTAATAAACCCATTTTTCAGGTGGTTTATCCGTCCACGGACAAAGTTTGAATGTAATATCACCATTCAATACTATATCACAAAAGAGACCTAATAGGCTTCACAGCTGCCCTATTTTCCGTTGAAATCCCTTCGTTTGGAAACCTTTTTAAGGTCAAATCTGTTTTACCGTGCGTCGCGTTATATTATCGTTGGCCGACATTCTCAAAAACTTTCATTCCGCCATTTTCCGACAAACTCTTTCCACATTGTCGTGTGGTCTAAGGGTATGGGAAGAGCGATGTATATTAATTGTAAATGGTTTCTGTCCAATCAGCGAAAGTGACGAATGGACGAAACTGGCGAAAATAAACTGACGAGTGAGTGAAACTGACCAGTGTTACGTGCCGTTTCTATGAACTCTGTATGCGTCTTTTTTGTTTAATTAATCTTAGATGGATTGATGATCTAAATGGGTTTTTATGTTTTATGGCCAATTTAAGGACAGAAAAGAATAATCTTGCTCAGGCCCTTTGTCAAAAAAAAGAAAACACCGGCTTTTCTTATGACCCGTAATTATAATAGCAGCACCATGGGGGTACGAACATTTTTTTAAACATCAGCCTACAGCAGTCCATTGCTGGGCATAAGCCTCCTCAATCGCACGCTACTCAACTCTATTCTCAGCAACTCTCATCTAGTTGCTACTAGCTAGCGAGCTGCGAAGATCGTCACTCAACCGAATCTGAGGGCGTTCCATCTTACGTTTGCTGATTCGCATCCTCTACTCAAGATCACGAACATTTTTATAACTCCTTAAATTTAAGAGCAAAACTGTACCGTCTTGTACCACCTAATTGGTCCCTGTTGTTTGTAAGGAATTTACTCACTGCACACTCAAGGTCATTCTAAAAAGCAGTTCACACGAAACATACTCGTACGTATCATAGATTTGAATTACTAAACATTTACCAGCCACACATCTACCATTAATGCTACTAACACATCAATTGAGATAGGATTAGCCCAAACATTGAAACTTAATGCCTTAATAGGCCAATAACTGTCATTGTTCAATAATCCCTTCATCTAGGCATTTAAGGTAATTAATATGGCATTTGATTCATTAGATAAGCATGTGGTTGATGCGGGAAGTGACTTATAAGGAGAATTGTTTTCCATTTTTGAGAAATGGAAACCTTCCAATTACTAGTAAATAAATAGTTCGTAGTTAGAAGCTAGATTAGATTAAAATGTGAACGTTTTTTGAATACAGGAAGAGGCAATGACTAGACTAGACAGACAGCAGTCGTAATCGCTTTCAATTGGTTGTTTTTAAAACGTTTCCTCACCCTTGGAATTTCTCCTGTATCGTGGATGCGTTATACGTGAGGAGTTCCTGGCTGAATAATAACAGCCGCTCGGGCTGATCTTTAGGTTAAGCCGGGCTTGCCTAAGTTGTTCTGTGGATGGGTGAACCCCTTTACATACCGAGTTTCCTCCGTGCCTTGGAAAGCACGTTAACCTGTTGGTCCCGGCTGTCATTTGTC
Organism: Xestia ashworthii; assembly: GCA_950022955.1. Taxonomy (NCBI): domain Eukaryota; kingdom Metazoa; phylum Arthropoda; class Insecta; order Lepidoptera; family Noctuidae; genus Xestia; species Xestia ashworthii. Next base: position 18,957,709 of record OX465566.1, read on the forward strand.
CATCTTTGGCAGTCGTTACAGGTAGTCAGTGGCTCCAAAAGTCTGACAACCAGTCTTATCAAGTGGTATCGTATTACCCACTATTAACTAGGTTGTGGAGGTCAGACAGGCAGTCGTTTTATGTAAAATACTGGTATTCAGCTACATCCGGTTAGACTTGAAGCTGCCCCCTACATAGTTGGGAAAAGGCTAGGCAGATGATATGGGTGCGTTAAACACATACAGCCAGATCCGGAACCACTACCTGTAGGTCAATAAATATTTGTTCCGTGCGCGAATCGAACTTGCGACATGCAGCGTAGCAGCCAATTGCTCAACCACTAGGCAAACCATGCCATTCCATTCCGTTATATCACGCTCCTGTTTACTAAGTTTTTCAAATCAAAGAATGAAACTCTTATAACTTACACCACAGTATAAAAACGCTCTCTCCGCTCGCCCGAACATATTGGAACTTCTGTAAAATGTTCGTACGTTACGGTATATTCTATACAAGTATAGTTTTTATTGGAATAGACTTGTTGAACTTTTGTTATAGTCCCACTTTGTTGTTTTTGTTGTCCGTACTTTTTTGTTTTTAGAACCTTTTAATAGTTTAAGAACGTTTTTGTGAATGAGCTTTTTTTTGCTTTTATTGTTTTTTTTTCGTTGTTTTCTCGTGAAAATAAAGTACGCTGTATATACGTTCGTGGTAATGGCTTCTGTACAGTCGGAAGCAATAAAATGTTTACATTTCGCAAAATTCAAAAGCGTGTTTTTTCTGAAATAGCGGTTTCATTCATCACGCGGGCCCAGTGCGGGTAGGTAAATGTCACATAACTTCGAATTTTTCGGTTCTAGGACATGACGGTTTCCTCACGATGCATTCACCGTTTTCTAATGTAAGTATGGCTTCCAAAATTCTTCATCTGTGAAAACGTAAAACTTTAATCAAAACAGGACCAAAACGCTTTTGAATTTTAATAGGTGTATATTTTTCATTGCAAGTGACTGTACACAGTGGGCCATTATGGTCTACTGCGGATGTGGTGTCCATTTTTGTTCCGAAACATTAGCTACTTAGTTTTAATTCTTATTATTTCAGTTGTTAATATTTTTTGTCTTTTTTTTCTCTTTTTCTATACTTTAACAGCTTTATTTTGGAACTTAAACATTATTCCGGGATTTCATTCGGAGATATTATCCACTGTGACTCAGATTCTTAAACTTTCAAATAGTCAAATAAACTCGATAAACCTTTCCTCTTCTTCAAATCATTGAGATACTTCTAAAAATCAGATTGATTGATCCTAAATATGCACAAATGAAATGCTCTCAATTAATAGGATTTTTCACAAAAATCGTTGTTTGATTCCTGTCACAGATGGCTTAAAGTTACTGAATAAAACTATTTTTATAGTTAGAAAGAATAAATGGATATAATTTTTCCAGAATGTAAAGCAAAAACAACACACGTTTTCATCTTATCATACATTTAAGACCATAATAATATAAACTTAAACCTAATTTTAAATATTCCAGCAATTTTGTCAAGATTTAGCAATGCATTGTAATAATACGAGTGTCCAAACGACTCGTGTTTCTAAGTGGTGCCTTCAAAAACCTAATTTTTGCGATAAGGCACCAAGAAAATTGGCTTCCGACCTTCCAGCGTCATTTTATTTGCTGTTTCTTACTATTTGTTTACGATTACTATAAAACTCGAATACGTTTTCAGGAGCTAGTTGGTCTTCTAGTAGCAGCGACTACTTAGCACAAATTCCCTGGTTCGATTTCCAGGCCGGGCCGAATTGTTTTTGTGTTTTATCGTCAGGATTTTTTCAGTAGCAGCACGAGGAGGGATTATGCGCCCGGTTAATGGTCATAGGTGGGTTTATGGATTACAGGTGTGACGTCATCTTATGTTATGAGGTAGATTTCACCTAGCAGTTTTTTTTCAGTGGCAGCCCGGAGATTGTTTTTTTTTTACCAGTCTTACGAAGGAGGAAACGTATTACCCAGTACCAACTAGGTTGTGGAAGTCAGATAGGCAGTCGCTCCATGTAAAATACTGGTAATCAGCTGCATCCAGTTAGACTGGCAGCCGACCCCAACATAGTTGGGAAAAGGCTAGACAAATGATGAGCTTGGAGATTTGATTTGTGTCCGGCTGATATACATGGGGCATCAACATGCGAAATGCAGCTAATCACAAACTCCAATAAGTACATACTTAGAAACGTTCAAAAGTATTTTTGGAACCTATTATGAAGTAGGTTTCGCCTAAAAGTCGCAATCGTTTTTCCACAAGAAAAATGCTTTCGCCATAATTATCATGAAAATATTAGTGCAAACCACAGAAACAAGAACACAATACTATGATGCCCAACCTGTGAATGAAACCCAATACTTCATAATCATCATCAGCCTATAATGTTCCCACTGCTGGGACACGAGAAGGGCACTCAATGAGAAGGAATGGGCTATAATCCACCAGGCGGGCCCAGTGCGGATTGGTAGATGTCTTCAAAATTTTGGTTCTAGGACATGCCGGTTTCCTCACGATGTTTTCTTTTACCATTCTTAGAGCAGGGGTGATGAAATAAATGACTCAAAGTACCTACTGAGAAAGAAGAAGACTTACTGTTCGTAAGTCGACAAAAGTGCAACGAAATAATACGCTTAAATCGCAATCGAGAACAGCTAGTAGTCGCACGGGGCCCAAATCGGCGATTCTCTGCATAGATTATGTCTACCTGTAACGGGGAGGGCAAATTTTGCGAATTTGACCCAGGCGTAAGAAAATAATTGTCTATTCGTTGGGAGAGAAAAAACGGTTTGCCTTCTAACCGTTTCGGGTAATTGATACCGTTGACAAAAAAAAAGAAAAAGGTGTTTTTTCTTGTTTCGTACTTAATATTTGGGAACTGAGAACGTTCATTGGTATTGGGTTCGTTGTGACCTATTTAGTTTTTACATTTCTTTAGGTGGAATGTGAGTTTGTTTCTCTACAAGTATCATGTACGGTATTATTTGTCTGGTCTTACTCAAATAAATACATTTGGTTTAAGTAGGTATGTAAACACACTCGGCTCTTGAGACTGAATCCATAATTCGATCAACTAGGAGAATATATGTACTTAGCCTTTTTCCTAACTATATTGGGATCGGCTTCCAGTCTAACTGGATGCAGCTGAATACCAGTATTTTACATGGAGCGACTGCCTATCTGACCTCCACAACCCAGTTAATACTGAGTAAAACGATACCACTTGGTAGGTCTGGTTGTCAGACTTTTTGGGCCACTGACTGACTACCTGTAACGACTGTCAAAGATGGGCAAATGACTGCCGGGGCCAACAGCTTAACGTGCTTTCCGAGGCATGGAGGAAACTTGGTATGTAAGGGTGGTCACCTATCCACAAACCAACCTAGGTAAGCATGTTTACAAATAATACACCCCAATTGAGAACCTCCTCCTTTTTAAAAGCCGGCTAAAAAGAAATCACCACGTTTGGTATTCAATTCGTTTTCTTTCACTGTCAGTGCGTAAACACATATTATTTTGTTAGTAGTTTCTTTATCGTGTAGTTAGTGGCTAACCTGGTGTCAGAGTTTTTATGCCGCCGAGTAATATATTTCAGGCATGCTGGTTTACTCACGATGTATTTCTTCACCGAAGTTAGTGCGTGTTTCGTGTTAGTTGTTAACGGCAGTGAGTTTACGTCAGAACAGTTGCAAACAAAAAAACTATTTCAACCCTAAAGACGGTGAATTTACAAAAGAAATATAATAATAATAATTTAATTTATTTCAGACCATGTCCATTTTGTTAGTAACAATGTTCTTATAGACTAGTGTTAGTAATACACAGAGAAACAAACAAACAAATTATTAAAAGAAAGTAAATACAACAAGAACGCAAATACAACAATCACTGCTGCGCCATCCCATGACATATGGCGCTGCAGTGATTGATGTAACTGCAGTCCAGACGACTTGCGATCATGTTAAGGATGCTGTTGGTGCTGCCACGTACTCTACGCACCATCTTTTACGCATCGTAGCGTAAAAGCAGTCGACGCGATGTTCAGCAAACATCCCTGATGCACTACAGAATCGTCGCAGCCCCATCAGCACCCTGAACGCATTATTAAATTGAACTCGGAGAGCACTGAACGACTTTTGAGTATAGTCTGCCCACAGGCTGCACGTGTAGAATGATGTACAATAAGATCTGAACAGTGTAATTTTGACTTCTGTCGAACAACGTGCAAACCAATAATGGGCAATGGACACAAACAAAACACCCACACATTTTAATAAAATTAAAAGATATCTCTGTAAGAAAACCTCGTGAAATTCTAAAGAAGCCTTCTTTCTATCTTTGTTCAATTACTTGGCAGAAAAAACTTCGGTTTTCTTCGCAAAACGGTTTAATCATGTAATACGTCAAAGGGTTTCTTGGTCCTGCCGTAATTTGGTAGCTGAAGCGATGGCCATCGTGAAAGGAATAAAAATGGAGTGAAAAAATAAACTAGACCTTATTTCACTTTGATTGCTGCGAAAGGGCGAGTTCATCTGAGTTTTTTGGCGAAAATAATGCCTTACTGTAAACAATTGCTAGCTTATTAGACTTTTTGCTCCTGAGGTGGCAAGGTTACTACCAGAAGAAAATTTCGGACTGATTTAGAAATATGAGTAAGTATATTGTAAACCAAAAATTGCAAAATACCAAAAATTTACCAAAAATTCGAAGACATGTGATATCTATCAATCCGCACTGGGCCCGCGTGGTAGATTATAGCCCATTCCCTCTCATTGAGAGCAGGCCGTGTCCCAGCAGTGGGAACATTATAGGCTGATGATGATGATGATGATATTGTAAAAGTGTATTGATTAAATAGGAAACAGAAACAAATACCAGATATAATTAAACAGGGGCACCTGTTTAAATATGTCTGGTGCTGCAAATTTTTGGAGCAACTGTTTAGTTTTCTAAGAAAAAAAAACTATGGCTTGATTAAGCAGTAAATTGTCATTCTTACTATTCATATTATCTAAGAAGCATAATATCTATTTCAGGATTCCGTACAAAAATTAAATCAATTATCGTGCGTCTTTGTCTGTCCCTCCTGTCACAACCAATTTGCTCCGAATCTACTGGACCCAATCGGGTGAAATTTGGTAGGATGGTGTTATGACCTAAGAGATGCGCAAAGTAATTTTTTTTTAAACAAGGATCACGTTGGGACAAATTAGAAAATTAAAAAAAAAAGTTTTGCTAACGTTACTGTGTCATTATCAAATGAAAGGACTCGTTATGAGAATTTCATTAATATTTTTATTATTGTTGTAAATAAAAAGTTTTGATTTTATTCATGAATGAAGACGAATATTGACAATTCCCTCCCTGATCTCCGAAACAATTGAGCCTAAAATTTTGAGAAAAATACAAAATGTAGATTGCTTGCTTGTAGATTACAAGAAAATCTCTGAAAATTCTTCTCAATTGAAAACTGGTACACTCAATATAATCCGTTCTCTTATTTTCAAAGCACATCGCCTTCGTCCATCCCTCAGCCTGTCGCCCCGAAGGGAGATTATCAAGACACGTCCTTTATTCTATTTATTGTTCAAGCACACATTATGCCTGGTTAAGGTCGAGGGGTGGGGTCAACCTGTCATGATGTGGCGGACAGAATTAGGTACCAACTTGAATTATATTGCCAGAAAAATGTCCCGAAAATATGTTAGGTTTCTTGGGTAGGCATATGAGGGATATAAATTGTAATTTCAGTCCTTTTTCAGGTAGATTTGAGTAAGATGATCTAGAAAAAATAAAATTGTTGGCTGAAAGTGAAAGCATCCCATTCTTATTCTATAATGCACACAAAAATTAACAAACAAAAATATACATAAAATTAAATAGCTTAAACTTCGGTAAAAAATCATCATCATCGCCCCGTTCCCACTGCTGGAACACGGCCTCCTCTTAATGAGAGGGAATGGGCCAACAACCACGCGGGCCCAGTGCGGGTTGGTGGAAGTAAAAAAAAAATACTAAACCACTATTTCATCAAAACGTCATTAAATGAGATTAAAGGAACTTCGAGGGTTGTATTGATGATTTTAATGATTATAACTCAGTAAAGCCAATATATTTGTTACGGTCGCAATGCAGCCTCCGTAGCAAATGGACAGATTCGCCACTGGGCAGATTCTCAGCTGGGCAGTTTCTCAGCTGGGCAATTTCTGAGCTGGAGAGTTTCACAGCCGGACAGAGTCTCAGCTGGGCAGTTTCTCAGCTGGAGAGTTTCACAGCTGGACAGATTCTCAGCTGACATTATAAAACAAATGAATACGGGTATTTATCGCGAATTTCGCGATAAATACCCGTATTCTGATCGTGAAAGTTTAAAAAAGACAGTTTCTCAGCTGGGCAATTTCTTAGCTGGACAGTTTCACAGCTGGACAGATTCTCAGCTGTTGCTAATCTGGATTACAGTACAGTTTAAGTTAATCAACATGGTCTGTAGCTCATTCGAATAATATTTGCTATGGGAATCGCAAATTAAAACCCCCAACTCAAGCGCAGCTAGGCCATCGCTCAGCCATTGGTTCAATAAAGCCTTCAATTGCAAGCATTTGTAATATTTTTATCATAACCTCACGCTTGTAATCCCTGAAGGTGTAGGTAGAAGTGTACTTATTACTACACCCAAATGCCAGTTATGGTTAAGTCCCAGGTAATAGAGGGCGGGCCTTTTGCTATCAACCGCGCACAAATCCAGACTCCGTGCGGCTACTGAGAAATTCCTGATGGAAAAACTCAATAACACTTTGCCTGACTTGGGAATTGAACACAGGACCTCGTCCTGAGCAGTCGTGCTTGTGACTACTAGACCAACAAGGCAGTCGTTTAATACTCCTAGGTCTGCGTAATTTCTGTATCTCTGTCTTAATATCTTAAAATTTCTAAGAATAGACCGGACAGTGACTTCGATTTTAAAACCATCTTATTTCATTCCATCACACATTTGCGTAGCAACACGTATCTACAACGTTAAATACGCAAAACCTCATACACCTCAAATGATTTTCAATTCAATTGACCTAATTCTGAGAGAGAAAAAATCATTTAAAAAAAAATTAAGGTTTTATGTGCTGTTTAAGTTTTACTGGCAATTAGATTTAATGGCAAGAACTATTATTATCCCGCGTATGAGAAAATTTTAACTGTACGACCACCATTTGTGTTTGTTTGTTTACCTATTTTGGCGGGTTTGCGCACGTGCACGCAACAATTTTAATGAAGATTTTTTTGAAAAATGTAACCTATGTTAAAAAGTGGTTCAATTGATTCTGCTCGTGATTCTGATCAAACTATTTTCAGGTTTTGCGCATTTAACGTTACACGTTGTATATGCAAACCGAACCAATTTTCTATTCAAGACAAATATTTAAAAAAGTACGTTTGATTGAGAGAACATTTTGATTGAGAAAAACACTTCAAATGTTTGTAATAGAAGTTTTAGTTTATTCGTTTTAGTGGTCTGTTTATCGAAAGTAATTCCAATGAATGGCTTGGATGAAACTGGAATAGTTTTGTTAAGAATCTTAGAACATTAAGTTATTGGTTACTACTTAATACGATGGAGATAAGAAGGTCTATATTTTTAAACTTTCCTACCCAAGTTAACCGAGGATGAAGATTCAAAATTCCGTCTGTGATGCTCACTTTTGTCTTTTGTCATAATAGGCATGACGACAGTATAAAAAAAAATTGCAAATCTATTTAGTGCGTCAGTGAGAGTATTGGAAAATAACGGACACGTATTTTTTGTTTATGTAAATCTATGAATATTGACAAAGATAAAGACGCAGAGAAGTAATATTTTTAAAATGAAAATTAACGCAAAAAGGACGCGGCCTACAGCTAATGAGAGGTTTTTTTTGAGAATTAAAAAAGAAATAGTTTCCAAGAACTCGGTAGATGGCGGTGAACTGACTACGTTACTAGGTACCAAAGCCAGAACCGTTGAAAAAACACACGTCACATACGCTCGTTTACTGACACTTTCGTTTGCATAAGCTGCCGAATATAACCATTAGATCTAAGTACGTTCTGTTCGTTGCAGTAACATACCGAGATCAGCGCCATCTATCCAGCGACTAGGGAAGAGTTGAAAAAGAAAATTCCTCATTGACAATATTATAATTACGTCTTTTGAACAAGCGAACATTTTCCATTCAGATCTCTAACAGCACGCGATTGCCATTTATAATCACAAAACAAATTGAATTCTTTAAATTGTATTATTACGACCAACAACACTATTTCGGAGAATAAAACTGTAGATGTTTTTGTACTAGGCTTTTTCTCAGTTAAAAAGCTGATCCTAGATTTTTGAAGAGGTAAGTAGGTAGTTATCGTAAAAAAGTAATGGTTGTCTGAAGGTTTACGATCGCATCTTCAGCAAAAGATTGCTGGATTAAAATCTGGAATTTAATAAAATAATAGAAGTATGTTCTAGGTACCTATTGTCTTTTTTTACTATCTTTCTGTATAACATTACAAAACATCTCGCTTATAATCTCTGAAGGTTAAGGCAGAGATGTACTTGATAATACACAGACATTTCGCCAGTAATGTTAAGGGGCTGGCGGAGCATGCGTTTTTCATACAAACGTAATACCAAAATAATATGAAAATCAAACATATTTACAAGGTAGTGTGCATATATATTTCGATTGTATTATAGAATATCTATTTTTCAAAAAAAAATATTTTGAAAGGACAATGATATAAAGAGGAGATATGAGGAATTTAAAACTATTGAAAAAATATATTTCTGATAACTTTTTTAAATCAGTGTACATTCAAAATATGTGTTTTGGAACCTATATATTTTGTAATCCAATCAAAATAAATACACCGTACCTTATGAATATGTTTGATTTACAAATTATTTTTGTATTACGTTTGTATAAAAAACGCAATGCTCCGCAGGCCTCTTAAGCCCCATATTATAATAAGTGGTGAACTTTGTCATCACCCAGGCAAAAATCCAGGCTCTGATTCTGCTACTGAGATGTTCCAGATGGATAAACCCACTAACAATTTGCTCGACCTGGAGATCGAAGATAGGATTGCATGTTCAGCAGTTACGCTTGCAACTACTGGTTGTGTCTGGGTGATGGCATTAGGCTCGGCCTCGATTACAATGGACTTGATCATGACTATAGAAATGTGGGACACTCCTCTGCCTTACCCTGTGGGGTATACAGGCGTGCTGTTATGTTGTTCTCGTAGCTCCTTTAAGCTCAATGCTAAATAGGCCACATTACTTTTAATTGAGCAGTATGTTGTATCCGTGCCTGCTTAAGCCAATGAAGTTCAAGTATAAATACACCCTGTACCACGCATTCCTTCGTCCAACTGTTTGATCGTAATCTCATGTTAATTTGAACAGAATTACTTCGAAGCAAATAAGTTGGTGTAAGTTATTTTTAATAAAAACTCTTTTTAGGTAAAGCAAAACTAAAACTATTCTGAGGTTTGACCTAAAAAGCTGTCTAGGGTCATGTTATTTATTCTCCTTTTAACTAACACTAAATAAAATGAAAGCACGCTGGCGAATTTTCAACTTTAATCGATGAGCTGAGAGTTGAAATTCCAAAGTGAAATTATATTCAGGCATTTATTAAGTGGTGTTTCCTGGTAAGTGAAATCGAGCCATCATCATCTGCCTTGCCTTTTCCCAACTACGTTGGGCCTGGCTTCCAGTCCAACCTGATGCAGTTGAATACCAGTATTTTATACGGAGCGACTGCCTATTTGACGTTCACAATCCAGTTAGTACTAATACGATACTCCTTGATAATACTGGGGGGTTACCATGACGTCTTAAAGCAAGAATGTTTTAACGTTATTCCAGTGTGGGAAAGAGACGGAGCTATAGAGGACGTCTAGCGCCATCTCTTTCTCACTCTGGAGTAAGATTAAAACAATCCTGCTTTAAGACGTCATGGTACGCCACCTGGTTGTCAGACTTTCGGGCCACTGACTACCTGTAACGACTGTCAAAGATCTATGAAATGACCCACGCTGGACCGTGTTGGGTCCGATCCGAGTGTCTGCCGTAGCACGTTCAACTAAATGATACATCTAATTTTATTTATTTTATTTTATTTGTATGGACACACTCACGCTATACCGAGCGGCAACCGAGTGACGGCCGAGCAACGGACAATACTCGTACGATACAATACGGCCGACACTCGGCGCGGACCCGACAAAGTCTAGCTTGAGTCAAGCTATAGCGTGCTTCCCGAGGCACGGAAGAAACTCGCAATGTAGTGGTAACCCATCCACACTATCTACACTTAATAATATACAAGGAAACAATTGTATTTTTGTGTTTGTGTGTGTATGTTTGTAATGTAACTCAAAAACTACTGTGCCGATTTCAAAAATCTTGCAGCAATGGATAGCTACATTATCAGCGAGTAACATAGGCTATATTTGATTCCCGTACTCCCACGGGAACAGGAACTACGCCGGTGAAACTGCGTGACAACCCCGAGTCAATTTATATCCAATTATACAAAGGCAATTATAACTTACATTATATTATTGTAAAATATTCTTATAAAAGAATATAATAACGTTTACACTTTTCCCTGCACGTCAGTATATCACTTCTCGATAGAGGTCGTATGTGTTTGTATAATATCTATAAAAACAAATTAGTACAGGCCATTATGTCTTGGGTAGCCATTGTTAAGGCTCTTAACCCAATGGCAATTTAAATACGAGGGAAGGTTGAGATTTTTCTCATGTTTTTGTGCTTGATAAGAAAGTAATTTGCGTGTAAAGTTTGACGAGAATTTAAAAGGAATTGTAATGGTTAGGTATTGTTTGCAGTTGAGGTAGGTTTGGGTAACTAACGTATAAAGTATTACAATTTAATTAATTAGTTGTTGGTAATCATGAAAGCTCTTCGTGATGGCCTCGTCTCCCATGTATGAGGTTCTAGGTTCAAATCCGGGCAAGTACCAATGTGACTTTTTGAATTCATATGTAATTTTCTAAGTTTATCTTGAACATCACAGACATCGGTGAAGGAAAACATCTTGAGAAAACCTGGACTTATAATTAATATGAAAAATCGCCAACCCGTCTTGAGCAAGCCTGGTGATCTATGCTCGTGCCTTTTCTGTGTGAGAAAAGGCCTTTGCCCAGTAGTGGGACAGTAATGGACTGGTATTAAACTATGTTAAGCTCGTTATTATTATAATATTAATCATGAAAGGCATTGTGTTTTCCTATAATGTGTGATTCTTTTCCTATTTAATTGTCATTTTGTTTTGCGATCATTTTTGCCAGTCAAAATTAAATATACTACGACCTTTGTTAGGTTCGTACGATACTTTCAACCTCAAACTCAAACTCAAAGCAGCTATTTCATACGGCACTTTTGAATGTCAAAAATAAAAAAAGGAAAGCTATAGTCACAGTCACGAGGCATAATAACTTGAGAAAGTACTGTAGTTGCTCATTCCCTAGCGTGGATCTCTATGGAGAAGTACGGGCAAGAAACTCCATGGACATTCTTTTAAATCAAAATATTATTACAAAATCTTGGTTACATCATTCATGTTTCATCCCGTTAGGCTCTGTTCCCACTATGTCGTGACGATTAATTTATCGTTGGTTTTTAGTTGGAGGTCGTGGACGACTGTAATCGCTTTGTCCTATACACAGATATCTATGGTCCTATATGTGAACACCTCGATTTAAGGCCTCATTCTCACCATATCGTGAAGATTAACTTATCGTTGGTTTTTGGTTGGCAAAAAGCATGATGGACAGCAGTTGTCGTGTTGTCCTATATGTGAACATCTCCATTTAAATACACAAGCCACGACACTTACAACTACACGACTATCTGTCGTCACGACAAAGTTGGATCGCGGCCTGAGGACGGGAAAAATTTCGACCTCCAGGCTCCACATGAACTAAGCCGTGGGAAAATGTTAACTCAAAAATATTCAATTTGTAAGACAAAATATAACACCACGCTTGTTATACCTGAAGGGTAAGACAGAGGTGTACCTAATAGTAAACTCACATTTCACCGGTTATGTTTTAGTTTTATGTAATGGGGGTGAGCTTATTTAATTGCCATTACTCGGGCTAAAATCCAGACCATAATACACTATAAAATACAAGATAAATGCGCAACTCTGGTTTTCGTTATTAAAACTGTGTGCCCAAACTGTTAGATGGCGCTGTTAGTTTTTGTTCAAACAAATAAATGCAAAAAGAAATTCTGAGGATCCGAACTTGTGAAATATTAGTCACAAGGGCAACCGCTGTGGCGATCGGCGGCGGCGACCTCTCGCGTCCGGCCCTGGTTCAATCCATGGTCCGGAGCGAGACGGAATGGGAAGCCGTCACCTCTTTCTGCGAAGCAGTCATGCTAGCGAAGGAGGTGGCGGAACGAGAGAGGGAGAGATCCTCTCTTCCCGGCCGCCGCGGGAGACGCACCGGGCGTCGGGGGCCACGTGGTGGCTACCGGCCACCGTAGACGCGGGCCTGTGGACGGTTGGCTATGGGCTAGCTAGCCGTCCGTCCGTCTAACGACGACAGGCCGAGTCGACGGCGCGTTCGTGTTCCACGCGCGCCTCAAAGAGATGTCAGCATAAGTGTAATGGACGACGAGCCCTTGACAAAAATGTAATTTTAGTTTAAGTAGTTTTTGTGTAAACAATGGGGACCTATTTATGTCTGTCCACCCCCAAACTATTATATACTAAAAGCCTTAAGCATTGCACCATGGCTCGAAATGTTGCATCAGCCATTCGTGAGAGGGGATACGGTCAGGTTTGAACCTGTCCGACGTGGAATATTCCATAATAAAGAGTATCATTGCATCAGCAATTGGGAAAGTCCATTTTTACGGGCTGTGGTTGGATAAAGTTCCCTCAAGGACGCTCAGGTGCTCCCACGACTTGCAATGACGTGATTATTTATGTAAGGGGGACCGATTAAATTGGTGATAATCGAGTCAAATAGTAGTAAATAGAAACATGTAACTAAGTCATTCCATCAGATAATCAGGGAGAAGTCTTCAAGAAGTCAAGGAAGAGCTCCATATCAGACAGATTGTCATGAGAAGTTAAAGTAGAATCATAGTTCTAGTGAGTCCCACGCCCCCAGTGTTAAATTCCTTATATACAGTCTTATGTAAAGTCTTGTGCCCCGCTATGTAAACCTATAACTATATAATAAAAAGTGTTAAAAGTAATCGCGTTTAATTCATTAGACGTATAGAGGAACCACCCCACCTAGTTTGGCCATATAAGCCACTTGTTCATACAGAGCCAATACAGTAGGCTAGTAAAGGAAAAACTATTTTTATCAGGAAATAAAAACGTGTATTTAAAATTACGTATAACAAGAGAAGTGAAGTGACAGACATATAGTTTGTCAAAAGAGTAATGGCCAGGGTGTGCTTATTAGACTAAAAAGGTTTTAACACCTCCCCGTAATATGGACACCCTGTATAAGGAATAAAATTTACAGAGAATATATAAAAACATCATATCAAAATTAACTGTGCACTTAACACTAACACACAAAAAAAACATACTGTATACATTCACAAGAAAAAAGAACATCCTGTACACACCTACCTATCACTCACTACAACACAACTATATACATACCAACAAAAAAAATAAAAACATTGTGCAAAACCTACACTAAACTAAACCTAAGAGATTTGCACATCTAGCATGTTTAATCCTTGGTAATGGTTTTGTGAGAATATCGGCAATGTTATCATTACTTGGTATATATTTCAGGGTTAGGTTGTGATGTGCAAGTGAGTCTCGAATGAAATGGTGTTTGATGTCTATGTGTTTAGTGCGTGCGTGATATGTGTTGTTGTGAGCCAGTTTAATCGAGCTTTGATTGTCTGAGTGAATGACGATAGGATGAATGATGGCGAATATTTCTGAAATGAGCGATTTTAGGTATATTGCCTCCTTGCAAGCTTCCCCAAGAGCCATATATTCAGCTTCTGTCGTGGAAAGAGCGACTGTGCGCTGCTTGCGCGCTTCCCATGAGATGGGAGCTCCACTCATAAAGAATATGAATCCTGTGAAGGATCGCCTATCTATTATGTTATTCCCATAGTCCGCATCGGCATATCCTGTTGGGTAGGACTGACCTGGTTTGTATAAAAGTTTGAGGTGTACAGTCTCCTTAAGGTACCGAAGAACTCTCTTAGCGGCTCTCCAGTGCACTTCCCCGTAATGTACGTTGAATTGAGACAAGTACGAGACTGCATGTGCAATGTCTGGTCGTGTACATATGGAAATGTACATTAATGAGCCGATAAGCTCTTGATAGGGGACTTCAATATTTTCCTCTTCTTTGTCAGGTAACGAAAGTTTTAGGCCGGGTTCCAATGGCGTAGTCACGGGAATAGCGTCATTCATGCCAAACTTGTGTAATAGCTTTTGAATATATTTGGTCTGATCTAGAGTTATGCAACCTTCCTTTTGGATAACTCTCATTCCGAGACAGTCCTTAAGGGGACCGAGATCTTTGACAGTGAATATTTTCTTCAGGTGATTCTTGAAATTCTCTTTCATTTTAGCATTATTGCCAAGTATAAAGAAGTCATCAACAAAAACTGCGACAGCGAGGAAGTCATTACCTTCTCTTTTGTAGTAGAGGCAGTGTTCTGTCGTGGCTTGAGTTAGGGACAATGTTTTCATTGCTTCACACACCTTTTTGTTCCACTGGCGTGGAGCTTGCTTAAGGCCATAAAGGGACTTCTTGAGAAGACATACTTTGCCCTTTGGATCTGTTGAAAAACCTTCGGGTTGTTCCATATAAATCTCCTCTTCCAAGTCTCCATTTAAAAAGGCAGTCTCCACATCAAGGTGTTCTACTTGCAAGTTGTTTTGGACAGCAACTGCTATTAATAGCCGTACTGAAGACAGTCTAGCGACAGGAGAAAAAGTTTCGCCGTAGTCCACACCTGCTACTTGGGTGAACCCTTTTGCTACTAGCCTGGCTTTATATTTAGTGATCTGTCCACTTGTGTCCTTTTTAATTTTGAATACCCATTTGCTCTTTGTAGTTTTTCTATCGGAGGGTCGGTCAACTAGGATCCATGTTCCATGCTTCATCAATGAATCATACTCAGCCTTCATAGCTTCTAGCCATTTTTCTTTTTGGGGATGATCTGTAATTTCTTTATAAGTCTCCGGTTCCATGTCTGAAGTCATGAAGAGGCCACACTGACTATATCGTTTGGGAGGATGTCGTTCCCGAATCGGATATCTCCTTTCGATGGTTGGCTCTTCACTGGGTTCAGCGTCGGGAGCGCCTGGTAATACTTCAGGGGTTACAGGATCATGTAGGGCTGTCGGGTGATCAAAAGATGACACCTGAGGTAGTGTCTCTGGCTGTGAATGATGCTGCGTTTGCGGAACTAGTTGTTCCTCATCTTGAATGGGTACAAGGATTACTTGCGATTGTGGCGAGGGTAGCGTCTCGCTGGAAGAAGAATTTTGGGACTCTATCGGCGTCTTGTCCTCTATGAAGACAACATCTCTAGCGACTATGATCACTCGAGGATTTTCGGGATTTATGAGACGGTATCCTTTGCTTTCTGTAGCATAGCCAACGAAAATACACTTTTGTGTCTTAGAATCTAGTTTCGTACGTTTTTCTTTAGGCACAAGAACGTGAGCTTCGCAACCAAAAACTCTTAAATGAGATAAGTTGATTTTGTTTCCCTTCCACAGTTCTTCTGGTATTTTGTTGTTCAAGGCTTGCGTTGGTGTACGGTTCTTCAGATAGATAGCCGTATTTACCGCTTCTCCCCAATACGCCAAGGGTAGTTTTGAGTCTTGGAGCATTGATCGAGCTTTTTCGATTATTGTCCGGTTTACTCGTTCGGAAACTCCATTCTGTTGAGGAGTGTACGGGACCGTGGTCTGATGCACGATGCCATTTTCCTTAAGAAAAGTACACATATCGTTATTTACGTATTCACGACCATTGTCCGAACGTAGGACTTTTATTCTTTCACCGGTTTGATTTTCTACTAAATGTTTAAACTCTACAAACTTTGCAAAAACTTCGGCTTTTGTTTTCAAAAGATATCCAAAAGTTTTGCGACTAAAGTCGTCTGTAAAAGTCAGTAAGTACAAAGCTCCACCCCACGAGTGCGTACTCATAGGTCCGCATAAGTCCGAATGGATTAACTGTAGGACTTTGCTTGATTTACTTTTAGAGTTTTTAAACGGTTTTTTAGATAATTTACCTTGTAGGCATGGAACACACTTTTCGGTGTAGTTACCGTTGTAATCTAAACCGATAGATTTATTTTTAAGTATATTCATACTTTTTGCATTTAGATGACCAAGACGCCTATGCCACAGCATTGCAGACTCTTTGGTCGAAGAATACAACGCTTGTGAGCTACTCAGATCCAACCTGTATATTCCTTTATGGTTTGAACCTGTAGCAATGACAGATCCTGTCACTTGACATCCGCCGCTTTGGATGATGCTTGCGCCTTTCGATGTAAACAAAACATCGAAGCCTTTTTTAACTAAATTGCTTACAGATAAAAGATTTGTAGCGAGACCAGGGATATAAAGAACATCACTAATTTTATTTACACTATCGGAAATATGAATATTTACAGTACCTTTACCATGGCTTAGTAATTGCTCCTTGTTAGCAACTGTAATAGGGGTGACGTGGGATGACATGGTTGCATACCAATCTCTCCTGTTACTCATATGGGAAGTTGCGCCAGAGTCAATATACCAATCTAGAGAACTTGTGGGAGGAATGTTAGAAAAACAGGATGAAAGTGTGAATTCGGATGTATAATGTGTAGAAGTGTTAGCCGAAACATTTTTGTTTTTCTTCTGTCTGAGCTTCCTACATTGCGATACTACGTGACCTAGTTTTTTACAATAGATACAGAACTTCTTCTCGTCCTTCGTTTGTAGCGCTGCACTGACAGTTCCTCTGGTGGTAGTAGCTGTTGCGGTGCGCACGTCCTCTTTTAGAAGTGCTGTCACCACATTTTCCGATGATACCTTCGTGTTGGAATGTTCGAGTGTCATGACGAGTGGATGAAATCTTTCTGGAAGTCCAGCGAGCATGATGATGCCAAGAAACTCATCGTCCACTGCTGCTCCTATTCCCTGCAGCTCTTGCTGCGTCGATAACGCCTTGTTCACATACTCTTGTATGTTTCCTGTGTATGCGTTTCCTAACAGACTCTTCATTAGTGCTAATCTCCTTGTCAGTCCGCTATCGGCGTAGGCCTTCTTCAAACAATTGAAGGTTTCGAATGCGGTTTTTGCTGACCTTATGACTGGATAGACCGACTCGTCACACGTGAGGCAAATCTTAGCTCGTGCCTTCGCGTCTCTGCGCGTGGCGATGGGATCGGTGGGATCGACCGCTTGTATTACTACGTCCCATAAGTCGACGTCCGTCAGATAGCACTCCAAACTAAATGCCCATGTGTTGTAGTTATGACCATTTAGCTTACTAATGCTTATTGCATTTGTCATATTCGAAGAATTTGTTACCGCTGTACTGGTATCTGCTGCTGACTGCTGCTTCGTGGTGGACGTTGGAGGGACCATAACCACTTGTTCATACAGAGCCAATACAGTAGGCTAGTAAAGGAAAAAACTATTTTATCAGGAAATAAAAACGTGTATTTAAAAATTACGTATAACAAGAGAAGTGAAGTGACAGACATATAGTTTGTCAAAAGAGTAATGGCCAGGGTGTGCTTATTAGACTAAAAAGGTTTTAACAAAGCCGGGTAAGCAGCTGAGTCCCAGCGTTGGGATCATATGGGCTGGGTCAGCAGCCGAGTCCCAGCAACTGGTCTACGAGAACCGGGGTGCGAAGAACAATAATAATACAGTCCACAAAAAGTATTTGGCCTCCCTACGAGCCGAATACGTAACATTTTTGGTCCTTACGAGCCGGATGACCAAGTAACATTTTTGGTCCTTGCGATCCGGATAAGCAGAAGTGCCGGTATAATACATAGCGCGTAAATAAGTGATATAAGCGGGCACATAAACTGTAAGTACTGAACAAAATTAACTTTATATATGTCGTGAGTGAATAAAGTGCCGCGATAGGAAAAGTGATATTCTGTGTACCAAAAATCGCGATCATAGCGCGCGTTAAAAAAGGGGTAAGCAGAATAGTGGGACTCTTATGAAAATTAAAAAGTAAATTGACTCGATTCGCGCCGTGAATAAAATACTAACGGATGTATTATCGTTATAAAACGTAATAAATGACCACGTTGTGAATACATAGTTACGCGTCATATATAAGCGCGCGTTATAGAACATAGTGCGCGCCGCATGGAACATTATTGTCGCCGTAACTATATAGTGCCGTCAGGTACATAGGGCCGTCGTAAGCACATAGTGCCGTAAGGTACATAGTGCCGTAAGTACATAGTGCCGTAACAAGTACATAAGTGCCGTCGCGGTAAATAAATGTCCAGTCGTGATATAATAACAGTATTGAAGTGCGAGTAAGTGAAACGTCGTAGTGGACGAATCTGGAGAAGTCCAAAACCAGGTTAGGTTAGTTTGGATTGTCGCGCTCCTTGCTCCCCGTTTAAAGTCAACCTGCAGCGTACCAAAGAACGATGGTGGTCACCCGAAGCCAGGGTGATGCTGCAGAAGCTGAGGACCAGAGGCGGGCCCTGCAGAAGAGGGCAGACGAGCATAGAGAGGCAGTTCTACGCCAGGAAGCGGAACGGATTCGAAGAGAGAGACTACGGAGGATTTCAATGGACCCGCCCTTGTCACCGGCAGTAACAGGTGAGCAAAATATTATAGCTGCACGACTGATTACCGCGCCCCTTACGACAGCAGACACGACCTTAGCAGGACCATCGTCAGGACTTCTCCTGAGCGAGGAGCACGAGCAAAGGACGAGGTCGCCCACCAGATCGGTGAGGTCACATAGGTCACAGAGGTCACAGAGGTCAACCAACAGTATTTCAACGCGCTTAAGACTGGCGGAATTGGAGGCTGCAGAAAAGCTGGCAGCCATCCAGAAGAAGTCTCTCGACCTGGACGCAGACCTGGTCAAGAGAAGATTAGCCGCCGAAGTATCTGTTCTGCAAGATGAGCAGGACAGCCTGCGGGATGAGCCCCTCATCACCCAGGAGGAAGGCCACCACAGTAGAGTGGACGAATGGCTTCAAACGAACCCCCTCAGATCACGGGGGGAGGGGGACCAAGGACCCCCCCGGGAGGACCCAAGACATATTAAATTCGAATTGCCACGGGAGAGGTCACCGACGCCAACGAAGCACGGGAACAGCATCGACAACCTGGCAGCGACCTTAGAAAGGATGGCAAGGCCCCGATTACGGCATACGGATTTACCGGTGTTCTCCGGTGGTGTGAACGAGTGGTTGCCGTTTAAGGCGGCCGTAAACGACACCACCAACATGTACAACATATCGCCAGCTGAGAACATACAGCGATTGAGGAGCTGTCTCAAGGGAGAGGCAAGAGAGGCGGTGTCCGCCCTCCTACATACTGCCACCAATCCAGAAGTCATCATGAAGACACTCGAACAATGTTTCGGACGACCGGAAGTACTCATCGACCGCGCCATCGAGGAGCTGAAGAAGATGACGAAGCCCACGGCATCAGCCGCCGACTTAAATAACTTCGCCATCAAAGTACAAAACACCGTAAACGTAATTAAATCGGTCGACCGAAGGAGATACTTATATAACCCGTTATTAACTCGTGAAGTGCTAGAAAAGTTAAGCCCCCATATAAGGTCAAGATGGTGCGACTTTGCCTGTGACAACGACGACACAACGGAGCCGGAGATAGTAATGCTGTCCCATTTCCTGATGCGGGAAGCGGATAGGGCGTTGCGATACTCGTACGCCCCTCCCACCAGCGCCGCAACCGCCAGCCAGAAAAGGGAAACCAGACAACCGGTGACAGCAAAGAAGAAGGCCAGCCCCGTCTACACAGCCGTCGACAGCCAGGAGGAAAAAGGTCGGTGTCTTAACTGTAAACAAGATCACGTGCTAACAAAGTGTCCCAAATATAAGGAAATGAGTGTCAAGAAGCGGTGGGAGTATATCAAGGCCAACGGCATATGCTTTAGATGTGCCGAGAGGAAACACTGGCGATATAGGTGTAAGGCGAAGCCGTGCGGCGTAGGCCAATGCCGCCGGCCTCATCACGCCTCCCTCCACGAGGAGAAGGAAGGCGCCAAGGAAGAAGCGACGACCGCGAAGGCTACCGCAGAGCCCAGCAAGGAAGAAGCGGTACTGTCGGTAGCGACCAAGCTCGCCGCCGACCAGAAGAAGGTACTGCTGAAGATGTGCCCCATCATAGTCACCGGGTCACGGGGGGAGGTTATGACGTATGCGTTGTTCAATGAAGGAGCAACCGTCACCCTCATTGATGAAGACCTGGCGACCAGAGTAGGAGCTGAAGGGACTTCACGCCCGCTACGTCTATGCGGCGTGAACATGTCTTCGAAGGAGCAGGACAGCAAAGCGGTAAGGGTGCGGGTCAGAAGCATCCGGAAAGACGGTCAGTCGCACGAGCTTCGAGCAAGGACCATCAAGGACTTGAGGCTCCACCAACAATCCATCCCAGAAACCCTGCTGGAATACAAGCACCTGCGAGACCTGCCAAGAGAGGAAGTATGTTACGAGCAAGCTCGTCCAGGACTCTTGGTAGGCACAGACCATTGGGAGTGCATAGTGACCAGGGAACTGCGAGTCGGTGGCTGAGATCAGCCAGCCGCATCACGAACGAAGCTGGGATGGGTGGTGCACGGAACAGCACCACGAAGCGTCATCACGCAAGAAGAAGACGTGCTGCACGTCATCGAGACCGGGAGAAGAGACGAGCAACTACACGATCTAGTCGAAGCACACTTCAAGATTGAAGCCTTGGGCGTCGCCAAGAAACCCCGCGTGAACGAAGCGGACCAGAGGGCGGCGACCATCGTAAAGAGGACGATCAAGAAGATCGACGAAGGCTACGAGGTGGGGCTGCCGGCGGGTGGTGCTGGTGGCGGACCGATCATGTGGTCATGCCCTCAAGCTACGGAGCAGCGCTGAGACGACTCGAGAAGATCGAAGAGAAGATGGATGCGTCACCGGACTTTGCCGTGCAGTACACCACGCAGGTCAAGAACCTACTAGACAAAGGATACGCAGTACCATGCGACGGAACCGAGAAGGAGAGTAACGTCTGCTGGTATCTGCCTCACTTCGCCGTGCAGAATCCGAACAAACCTGGGAAGCAGCGACTAGTCTTTGACGCGGCGGCGACGAGCTACGGAAAATGTCTCAACGACGAGCTGCTGGAAGGTCCAGATCTACTGCAGTCCCTGCCGGGAATAGTATTCCGGTTCCGAGAGCGGGCAGTGGCAGTCACCGCGGACATACAGGAGATGTTCCTGCGGGTGAGGATAAGACAGGAGGACCAACCGGCTCAGCAATTCCTGTGGAGAGAACAAGACAGGACGTCAGCCCCGCGCCACTACAAGATGAGAAGCATGATCTTCGGAGCAGCCAGTTCCCCATACATGGCTCATTACGTCCGAGATTACAACGCGGAGCTTCATGGCGGAGACTATCCCAGGGCCTTGGAGGCCATAACCAAGAACCACTACATGGACGACCTGGTGGCAAGTTACAGCGATCCAGAGGAGGCGTGGAAGGCAGTCGAAGAGACAAGAAAGGTACATGCAACCGCCGGCTTCACACTGCGAGGCTGGAGCTCCAGCGAGGCGACGGTTCTGCGCGATGTACCCCAGACGCTACACACCACCGCCCCAACGCAGTTAGGAGGGGAGCAGCCTGAGAGCAAGATACTCGGGCTGTACTGGAACGCGGAACGAGACGAACTCGGATTTAACACATCCATGAACCGAGTGCCGTCCGAAGTAAGAGACCGAACCCGTGCGCCCACCAAAAGGGAGGCACTTAGCGCAGTAATGTCCATCTACGACCCGCTGGGGCTATTGAGTCACTTCACAGTGCGAGCGAAGATAGTACTCCAGAGCCTGTGGCGCCTACAAACAACGTGGGACACGCCTATTCCGGAGGAAGAGAACGAGCTCTTCGCGGCCTGGCTAGGTCAGCTAGAGGAAGTAAGCAGACTGCGGCTACCCAGATGCTACCTCAGAAAGAAAACACAGCGCATCGAACTACATGTGCTGTGCGACGCAAGCGAACAAGCGTACGCGACTGTAGCATACTGGAGGGCGACGTACGAAGATGGAAGCACAGATGTCGTGCTGGTCGCGGCCAAGGCAAAAGTAGCACCGCGGCGAGCCCAGACAATACCACGTCTGGAGCTGCAGGCAGCGATGATAGGAGCCCGACTCGCCGAAACCATCAAGAAAGAACACCGCATCGAGATCGACAGTACGACCTACTGGTCGGACTCCTCTACGGTGATCCACTGGATCCATCACGACATGAAGAGATACACGCCGTTCGTCGCGCACAGACTCGGGGAAATCGCCGAGCTCACCAGCAAGGAGGAATGGCGCTGGGTGCCGACGGAGCACAACGTGGCGGATGACGCCACTCGACTCACCGACGCGCCGATCTGCGCGACCGACCGCTGGTTCCGCGGGCCGAGTTTCCTCCGCCTGCCGGAAGGGGACTGGCCCGGGACGCCGGCGTCGGAAGACACCGAAGAGGAGGTCCTGCACATTGTGCCGGGCCCTGAACGAGACAGCTGGCTGCCTGATCCCGCCCGCTTCTCAAAGTATGAGACGCTGGTGCGCGCTGCCGCGCGCGTGCTCGCATTTATTGATGCGTGCCGCCGCGTCTCGCCTCGACTGGAGCATCGGCACATAGAACGCGCCGAGAAGGAGCTCCTGCTGAAAGCCCAGCAGGACAGCTTCACCGAAGAGATGGAGAGAATCCGGTCTGCACGCCCCGTCCCCAGGACGAGTCGGCTGTACAGACTGGACCCCGTAATCGAAGACGGCCTATTGCGCGTGCGAGGACGAATTGAAGCCTCTAACGTGCCCGTGGAGGCCAAGCGACCCATCATTTTGGATGGTCGCCACCGAATAAGTAGGTTAATTGTGATGCGCGAGCATTGCGCCGCTGGGCATGCCAACAGGGAACGAGTTACAAACGACCTACGGCAGCGCTATTGGATCATCCACTTGCGACCCACGGTGCGAGCCATTGAAAAGGCCTGCACGTACTGCCGGAGACTGCGAGCAACGCCACAGCCGCCGGCCACGGGAGACCTGCCTCGCGCCCGCCTGGACCCCTTCCACCGCCCGTTCACCAACTGTGGTGTGGACTATTTCGGGCCTATGATGGTGAAGGTGGGCCGGCGTCGAGAGAAGCGATGGGGTGCATTATTTACGTGCCTCACCTCCCGCGCCGTGCATCTCGAGCTCGTCGCATCATTGTCAACAGACTCAGCAATAATGGCGCTGAGAAGGATGGCTGCGCGCCGCGGTTGGCCGCGGCTTATGTATTCCGATAACGGAACTAATTTCAGAGGAGCTGATCAAGAACTGCGAGCGGCTTATGAAGAGTGGGCCCCGGCACTGCAGGAAGAAGGATTACTGCACAGGATGGAGTGGCGGTTCATCCCTCCTGGCGCACCCAATCAGGGAGGTGCGTGGGAGCGGCTGGTGCGCTCCGTGAAGACTGCCCTCGCTGCGACTCTGCGCGAAAGGGCGCCTGCCGAAGAAGTATTACTAACTCTACTTACAGAAGCGGAATTCGCCATCAACGCACGCCCCTTGACTCATGTCAGCGTGAGCTCCACTGATCCGGAGGCCCTCACCCCCAACCATTTCCTGTTGGGGTCCTCTATGGGTCTACCCTCGACTGGGCCTTGTGACGAGGCCGATCGACGTGCTTGGCGGGCCAGCCAGGCCCTAGCCGATCACTTTTGGCGACGCTGGCTGCGGGAGTATCTCCCTACGCTGGTACCCCGCGGCGAGCCGCAGAGCAAACGCCAACCACCGGAGGTCGGTGACGTCGTCATCATCGCCGACAGCACACTGCCACGGAACGTGTGGCCGATGGGAGTCGTCGAGAACGTCTACCCGGGACCTGACGGCGGCATCAGAGTAGTCGACGTGCGAACGAGGACCGGCGTCTTCAAGCGTCCGGTTAGCAAGCTCGTCGTGCTGCAAAAGGAAGAGAAGGCTGCGCAGGCTACGCCGGGGGGAGAGATGTAATGGACGACGAGCCCTTGACAAAAATGTAATTTTAGTTGAAGTAGTTTTTGTGTAAACAATGGGGACCTATATGTCTGTCCACCCCCAAACTATTATATACTAAAAGCCTTAAGCATTGCACCATGGCTCGAAATGTTGCATCAGCCATTCGTGAGAGGGGATACGGTCAGGTTTGAACCTGTCCGACGTGGAATATTCCATAATAAAGAGTATCATTGCATCAGCAATTGGGAAAGTCCATTTTTACGGGCTGTGGTTGGATAAAGTTCCCTCAAGGACGCTCAGGTGCTCCCACGACTTGCAATGACGTGATTATTTATGTAAGGGGGACCGATTAAATTGGTGATAATCGAGTCAAATAGTAGTAAATAGAAACATGTAACTAAGTCATTCCATCAGATAATCAGGGAGAAGTCTTCAAGAAGTCAAGGAAGAGCTCCATATCAGACAGATTGTCATGAGAAGTTAAAGTAGAATCATAGTTCTAGTGAGTCCCACGCCCCCAGTGTTAAATTCCTTATATACAGTCTTATGTAAAGTCTTGTGCCCCGCTATGTAAACCTATAACTATATAATAAAAAGTGTTAAAAGTAATCGCGTTTAATTCATTAGACGTATAGAGGAACCACCCCACCTAGTTTGGCCATATAAGCCGGGTAAGCAGCTGAGTCCCAGCGTTGGGATCATATGGGCTGGGTCAGCAGCCGAGTCCCAGCAACTGGTCTACGAGAACCGGGGTGCGAAGAACAATAATAATACAGTCCACAAAAAGTATTTGGCCTCCCTACGAGCCGAATACGTAACAATAAGAGAGGGGCCCGCAAGGGCCGAAGCCTGCCGGGGTTGCGGGACTGTTCGAAAGAGATACCGCGGCCCCGGAACGTAAAGGGCGAGGAAGGAACATGGATGGGTTTTAGTCAGTAAAAGTCTGACACTCCCTCCCGCTCCGCCCAGAGTGGGAGAAGTCATTTGATGATTTCCCATCCTAAAAAAAAAAAAAAAAAAAAAAAAAACAAAAAAAAAAAAAAAAAAAAAGGCAACCGCTGTCACCGCTAGGCTATCTACTTCACTAGCAAGTAGTCTAAAATAGCTGTTCTCGTTATAACAGTTGAAAAGTTGGTGTACCTAAACACACAGATGGCAGCACTATCTATGAAAATTTTGTTTGAAGCCAATGTATGGAACTTTCAATCCAGACGACTGTGTGACTGCCACTCAAAAATTCCTGATGGAATTGAAGCGAATGAGTGAATGGCGAATGAAAGGCGGTTTTGAATCATATATTGTTGTATTATAAATAACTCAACACTTCCAGAATTTATGTTTTTTTTTTTTATATTTAATAATTTATGCTCACAAACAAGTAGCAGAAGATGATGAAGAAGATAAGATGACGGTAAATAAGTTACTTATTATGTACAAGAAGTTAAACAGACAAAAATGAGACAAATAGCAGAATCTAGTACTATGAGAAAAATCTAGATTGATCTATTGTGTATACTGGCCAGGAGGCTCAAACTATTTCGACGCTGTTGCAAGCGCCATGAAAAACGAAACGAAAACGAAAGAAACACCACGAATCACGAACGAATCACGGAAGATATCCCGTAAGTGACAATATAAGTTTCTCAAACCGTTTAGGCGCAGAATGTCCAATTCGCAAAATGTCCAGCGTTCGAAAAATGTCAAATTCGCAAAATGGAATACCGAACTACTGAATTCAAAATCAAGATGCTCTATTATTTTAGCAAGTGGCGAAAGGCCGAGCTTAGCCGAACGCGCCCGAAGTTGCGTTCGGAAAGGTGACGGTACATTACAATGTATGCTATATATTTTATACAATGTAAATATTTATTGTTATAGTTAAAATTTTTTAGTAGATATATTTGTTAATAATTGTTGGTTTTTATCAAAAGACAATGATCGTGATTGATGTCTATGATTTGACTGTTGTATAGGTACTTGACATTTCTTACGGGAAAATAGTCTACGTGAAAATAACGTGTTTACAATTTCGATTTTAAGTTTTCAATTAAATTAAATTAGCGATGACCGCTACAATAACCCAATAACAGTTTTCCCGATCCGGTAATCGAACCCAAGACCTGATGCTCAGCATTCGCGCTGACCAATGAGGATTTCTAAGACCACAAATACTTTACCTACATCCTCCAATAACTTCAAAGAGCTCCGCCCCACAAACATTAAATTCCAGTAATTTGGTTAATTTGTGCTTATGTTATCGCGGGACAAATGCCCAACGTGAGATACTGGTGGATTTTAAGCCGCTGGCATGATGCCAGCCTGTGGCATGTTGTTAAAGAATTAGAATTATAGAAGTGCTTCTGTTTTCTCGTTTTGGCTCGTAAAGTTTTATTATAGTTGGACGTTAGGAGTTGAGGTTTCATATGTGGTGGTTTGTTTTTCGATTGGTCTCGGATTTACCAACATCCGTATATGTTGGTAAATCCGATGTTTGTTTTGTTTATGGTTATTTTTATGTTTGAGTATCACTGAAAATTACGCCTGTGATCTCAATAGTGTTAGGCAGAGGTGTATCTAAATAGTATACCTATGACCGACGACCCGAATAGCGTAGTGGTAGTGAGGCTGCCTTACGTTCTTAAGTCCCGGGTTAGAATCCCGGTAGGAGTAAATGTTTGTGTGATGAGCATGGACATTTGTTTCCGAGTCATGGATGTTTATGTGCATAATAAGTATGTATTTACAAACAAAAAAGGTATAATGTAGTATATCAACTATTTGGTGTCCACGACACAAGCCTTGCCTAGTGTGGCACTGGATGGCGCTGTGTGTTAGTGTCCAGCAATGTTTATTTATTTTATTTACCTATATTGCGTCAGTTATGTTTTTCTAAGTCGAGACAAGCCTATTGCCATCAATCGGGCATAAATCGAGACTGTGCGGCTGTTACTGAGAAGTTCTTGATGGAAAAAATCGAATAATAATTCGCCCTACCTGGGAATCGAACCCAGGATCTCACACTCAGCAGTCACGCTTGTGTCCACTAAACCTATGAGGCCGTCCATTTATAATATTGTTAAGAAACATTTATCATTTCAATAATCTGCCACTTTACCACTTTTAATTCTGGCTTTCAGGAGTTACAAGGGTTTGGGAAGAGCTTGGCGAGTTTGTCCCAAAAAAAAAAACATCAATAATCTCAGTCAGCTTTATTTGAGAGAAGCCCTGCGACTTCTCTTAGCCAGATATTTGAATGAGTTGTGTACTGTTTTAAGCGCTATTTGTTAGAGACTAAAATAAACAAGAACGCGGTACGATCAACCTGCAGGTGCGATATGCACATGCAGGTTGATCGTACACATCCACGATCAACCGGGTCCGTGGCTTAGGCCAGTGGTCGAGGCACCCGTGGTCGACGCCCCCAATTAGATTAATTTGATTTTCTTTTGTTTTTGTGCTTTTTCAGCTAGTACAGCAAATGAGAAAATCGTTTCACCATAATTTATTGTCTCCCTGCATGTGCTTATCGCACCTTCTTGTTTATTTTATATACTTTTTTGTCTATTATTGATTTGTACGTTGATTTTCAGATCTTTGTTTTTCTAGCCTACGAAAGAGTAAATTACTACCATTTTTATTAAAAAAAACCGGCCAAGAGCGTGTCGGGCCACGCTCACTGTAGGGTTCCGTAGCTTCCCAGACCATTAAAAATACCAACATTTTTCGTCAGCAAAAATAACTTTGTTTTTCATAGTATTTGTATGAAAAACAAAGTTATCATTTGCGTTTTTTTGAAAAAGTGCTATATAACTCAAAAACTATTCAACTCATCAAGTTGAAAATAATTTTCCTAGAAAGTTCATATAAAGGTCTACTTCTGTGATTTTTTTCATATTTTTTAAACTTATGGTTCAAAAGTTAGAGGGGGGGGGGACACATTGTTTTTGACTTTCGGAGCGATTATTTCCTAAAATATTAATATTATCAAAAAATGATTTTAGAAAACCCCTATTCATTTTTAAATACCTATCCAACAATATATCACACGTCAGGGTCAAAATTAAAAAAAAAATCGCTCCCCACTTTACGTCTGGGGGAGGTACCCTAATAAAAATGTTTTTTTAAATTTTTATTTTTGCACTTTGTCGGCATGATTGATATACATATTGGTACCAAATTTCAGCTTTCTGGTGCTAACGGTCACTGAGATTATCCGCGGACAGACAGACAGACAGACATGGCGAAACTATAAGGGTTCCGTTTTTTGCCATTTGGCTACGGAACCCTAAAAACGACTTTATTTCAGTAACTGAATACAGTCCATTCTCTACAATAACATATCAGAGGTTGATCGTACAGTCACGTCTAATAATATGTAAACACTTAAGAATTTTTTAAATTGTGTTTCTCCTAATGTACTGATTAAAATGTAATGTTATTACGTACATGGTATTCTGGAACTCATATTTTTATGAAAAAGATCCAATATCCTTGTTACAATCGTTATTTCTCGCGAAAATAGCTATAATATTATGGAAAGTGTATACATTTTATTAGGCATGACTGTACACATCCAGTCGCTAACAAATAACCTCTAAAACAGTACACAACTCATTCAAATACCTGGCACATCTTCGTCAGCCAATTCCCAATGAAATCCTCCAATAAATTCCGAGTTACTTCCAGCCATTACACCTGCTTGTCAGAGTTATAGGGCAGTGTACTCCGCACGTCACGCCACACCATATAGTACATAGCTTCGCAAATAGTTCAGCTTTTTTCCTTGGTGGAAGAATTTTCCGGAAAATCGGTACCAAAAGCCATATTAAGAGGACTTTGGTGTAGGTAATTGAATTGTGAAAATTCAATAATGAGGTGGCGTATTCGTAATTTTTGTGAAAGGAATATAATGGAAGTGGTTTTTTTGGGTACCTATTGAAAGGACGGTATGATTTTAAATGTACTTTTTCGAAGGTCACCGCAAAACCATAGTGGTATTTCTTCTTCGTGTGGTTAATGCACATAATAACCAGGGTCCAAATTCTGTAAACTAACCAACTTGTCAATAGTGTGTCAGTAGTGTCTCAATAGGCTAATCATTGACATTTGGTATTCTACATTTTTTATGGTCATTTACTTACGACTGCAGTGCCATTGAAACGCCATAGAAAGACTATTGTAATAATTGGTATTCTGCTCCACTATAATCTGTCTGTGTCTGTGTATAAAGTTACGGTAGTCTGTAAATATTTTAAGTGTATTTGACAGTTGTGTCTATCGAACTGCCACACTACTGAGACACTGCTGAAACGCCATTGAAGTTTTTGCAGAATACCAAATTTGCAACAGTGGCAACATAATGTCTGTACTGTGTCGATAGAGTGTCAATGGCGTGTTGCTTAACGTTCAGTTATAGAATGGGCACCTGGTGTCAGAGTTTAATACCACTCATGGGCCTCTGACTTTGTTTTACATGCCCGTCGAGAAATATCTCTTAGGCATGGTTTTTAGTTTTTCACGATGTTTTACTTCACCGAAGCAAGTGACAATAAGTACGCACTTTAATCACAAAAATCGTGCGTCTCTTGACTTGGTAATCCAACAGTCACAGTGGTAAATCTGCCCCGATCGCTATCAGGGATGCGACACGGCAGTTTCTATTTTACTCTATGAAAACGCTTCAATAGATATCGATATTGCTGCCTGATGCTGCGGTGAACTTTATGATGGTATAGCGAATATGATGACCATAAGTTGCACGAAACACATTCCTCGTAGAACGCAAATTTTTGTTATACAGCTGAAGAAGAAGACGTTAGGGCTAAGTTTTCCATGATAAAATGTCACACTATTTTGAACAAAAATACTACGACAGGTAAAGCCGGCCGAAGCCTGACGGGGCTGCGGGACTGTTCGAAAGAGATACCGTGGCATCGGAACATAAAGGGCGAGGAAGGAACATGGATGGGTTTTAGTCAGTAAAAGTTTGACTCTCCCTCCCGCTCCGCCCAGAGTGGGAGAAGTCATTTGATGATTTCCCATCCGAAAAAAAAAGTTAAAACGATTTACGCTTCATCTGTCAAAAAATCCATGGGCAAAAATAGTACCTCTCACGGCCGTTTTCTATGACTTACTTACGTATAACTGTCATTTAATATGCCTACATCTCGTAGCTATCGATGTTTCAAACAAAGTTTACTTAAAATATCCTATCCGCGTCATGTACCTGTCACTTGATTAATAGAAAATTCAAAGATAGCTTTTCTGTGACATTTTGTTTCGAACGATCCGTAACCTTAATGTCAAACAGACAAAGATAGCAACCTTCCGTTACCTGTTAGTTAGTTATTGAAAGTGGCCGCGAACGAATCAGCCGTTATAAGGGCAGATTTACAAAGATATCATGTTTCAGATAATTTAATTAATTAGCCACGTTCTTGAAACAAAAGCCGCGTGTCGTCACGTAACCCCCTGTAAGGCGTAAGGCGTAAATAAAGAAAGTGTGCGTTCGACTGATTAACGCGAAAATGCGCGCGAGGCTCAACTTTCAAATTGATTCGCCAACTTCTTCTGGCGAATATTTGTTTTGGTGGCACTACGTGTTCGCGAATGCGGGTGAATGTGTGACTTGGTAATGAGATACTAGTAACATTTTGTAGGATTTTTGTCTTTTGCCAATCAGATAATTTTTGTCTCGACCAAAGACACGATCGATGGACTGTGTAAAGCTTGGTATGGTAAGAACGGAGGTGTCTGTCGATATGATGAGTAAAAGATAAGAGAATGGAAGAAGGAGACATGCTATGGCTATACCAAATAAATTGGGATATAGCAAGAGAATGATGATGATGATGACAATTTAAGGCTCGACTTCCTGACTAATCGGATGAAACTGAATTCATAACAGAGTTATTCAAGGAACGAGTGCCTGTATAATTATCTGTCCTGATGATCTTTATAACCCAGTAGCTGACTTTTGAGTTTACAAGTAAGTGGTTATTTAACGGCTTTCAATGGTGTTCAAACCACAGACGCTCGGAGCCAGACCACATAAAATGTACAACGTGTAACAGAAAGGGTATAGTTATATGAAAGGGTGTGCTACAAACCATCAAACTGAACAACTTTCTCTATGGGACCACCATCGTAATCGCGAAAAAAATTTCAACGGCCCCATACGAAATTCCAATACCTACTCGACCAAATGTATGAGACAGCTGATTATTTTTTTACGATTACGATGGTGGTCTCATAGAGAAAGTAGTTCAGTTTGATGGTCTATAGCACACCCTTTCATATGAATATACCCTTTTTGTTACACGTTGTATACCCATAAAATAATGTAACTGAGAACAGTGTCAAAGTCAAGTCATGCAAAGAGAGAACAAACAGAGATTTTCTCACACCCATTTTAGAAGTGATAACAAAGTGAGTTTCCCACATTCACGGTAGTAGCCCCGCGCCCAATATGCCATAATAATATGTATATACGACTACTTGATTATTTGCTGAGAAAATAGGTCGCGTTAATTAATATCACTTACAATACAAACTAGTTGGGGCCGGGAAGGAATTTAACTAAGATTTGCCTCTTATGTAACTATATATGGTAAACTATGTATTTATGTTTAGTATTTTTTTTTACGAAAGAGAAATAGTGTCTTTTAATCTAGCTAGATCTACCTAATAGGGAACTTGACAGAAATACAAAACTCTGTTTATTTATTCAAAATGCCTTGTATTGGCGCTTAAAAACATTATGGTACGGTTGTTTAAGTTTCTAAAACATCACTTAATTTACAATTTATTGTTTTATGTAGCATGTTTTTGGTGAACCGGAACGCAATCTCAAAACACGTCTTCCTCGTTAACGGCGGTAGTGACATCAAAAAAACCCTATAATTGAAATGTGGGTAAAGTTTCACTACGATTTTATTGTAACATCGTTATCGCAATTTTCGCTTGAATAAAGCTACATACAATAAGTAAAATTACTTTATTAAGGCCAAAAAATAGATGTAAACAAGGTAGCTTGTGATAAATGACGTCACATTATGGCCGCGACAATCACGGACGTACTGTCATAGAAAATTGCAGGAGTTTAATATTATTTTTGAGCGACAAGCAGTAGTTGAATTTAACATTTAATACTTTTTTTGGGTTGATAATAGTGTATTTTATTGATTTAAGCAATGATATTATAAGTATAAAAGGTGCAGATATGTTATTAGCGCTCAGCAACCGGCCTGTTAAAATGTGGCTAATTAGCCAACCTTGACTTCAGTGTCACTTTGACGGCGTCAACGGACGTTTTAAATGTCTCTTTTACGTTCGCGATAATTCAATCATGCCATCCTAATTTGACTTGTAATCGTAATGCAGTGTGCTACGAGTATGACAATATATACGAGTAGATACTCATGTTAGTGTGCCGTTTTTGAAGATCGAATTTTGTGTAGGTAACCTATCTACACCATTTTACATATAATGTCATTGGATTTAAATGAAGAAAAAATTACATGCATATTCCCTATTAATGTAATAGGGAATATGTGTTGTGATTTCCTAAATTTGATTAAAAAATATTAGATTTTACTATAAAATTATCATATTCACTGTGGCAACACTGTCAGAATTTGAATTATAATTGTAACTGTAACTTTCTACACTAATTCTTAAATGCAATTTCAATTAAGACAGAATATATTTTTACTTTGACAACACTTTGAAGTGACATCATCGTTATTTATAGGTGGGGTGAATGTCACTTGAATTTGTAAGCTCTAATGCAGAGACAGTCGTTGTTCGATCGTCAAACAGTGCAGTTGTGCGAATAAAAAGTACCTATAAGCAAGCAAAAGGTGTTTTCTTTATACGCATGTAATTTTCTTCAAGCTATGTAGCCTAACATGTAATCTCCGAAGAGTTAGGCAGAGGTGCTAACAGCACACCCACAATTCGCCAGTTATGTTTAAGTCCCATGTCCCCCTATTGAAATCAACCGGACATAAATCTAAACTCCGTGGCTGCTACTATGAAAAATCTATGAAAAAACTAATAACAATTTTCATGACCTGGGAATCGAACTCAGGACCTCATGCTCAGCAGTCGTGCTTGCGATCACTAGACCAACGATTCAGTTACAGAATAATGTAAAAAAATAAATAAGATAGAATAAAAGATATAAAATAAAGATAATTACTTCGAAATGTATTTTATTTTTGGTGATGCATACAGGCCTAAATGTTTGTAGTTTCTCTATGTATTTAATTACTAATATTAGTTTTCTTTATTCAACTACCCTCTTTTCCCTGTTTTCTCTTTATTGCTAATTCCTTATGTCATGTTAGTTAACAACCCTTTCACAACACAATGTCAACTGATTTAGTAACCAGTAACAACAAATCAGACATGTAAATAAATACGTTTGATCTGTCTAAAGTTCTAAACAAACAAACACTCGGCACATTAAATTACTAGAAACAGATGGAGAACTATACAACAATACTTGCGAAAACACAAGCTAATCTCAACCCTATCGTTTTTCAATTTAAGTTCAATTTCTCTTTGGGATTTTCGTGAAAATAGTTGCAGAAGTAAACAATAGAATTTGTACTCTAATTATTTAAACGTACAGTAGGATTTTGAATGGGACAGTTTGTTAAGGTTTTGTCACGCTATTCTGTCTAATGAAGAGGCTTGTTCGTTGAGTCCGTTGAGTCTTTTTGACTCAAGCTTTGAAAGTCCTAAAAACTATTTTACGTTTGAAAAGTTTTAATTGGTGTTAAAACGTTAGATTTTCAGAGTGAAGGAAAAGGAAATAAAATCATTGAAAATTATGTCGATAATTAAGTTAATGGGGCTTACAAAAAAGCGAGGCGGTGTTCCGATTCGTCGCTTTTTTACCCGACTGTAACTGAACTGAAGCCCAAAAACGAAGTAATATAATTATTATTTGTGCCCAAAAGATGTTTTTTTCGATGCTATGAAAGATGCTGTATACAGTCGTTACAGGTAGTCAGTGGCCTAAAAAGTCTGAAAACCAGTCTTATAATGAAGGGGGTAAAATATAATATTTCGTCTTCCACCAATTGAAGTGTAGTCGAAGTTTGTCTACTGCAAAAATATATTTACAAAAATACTTTACAAGGCTAGGCTACTTTTTAAAAGTTCAATTCACAATATTCACACAAAACTTAATATCACAGAAACTCCAAATAAAATCAATATTTTCGGGACCATTTTCCAAAATATCGCGTCCAACAAAGTAGGTATAAATACTGGGAGGTGCTGATAAAATAAATCATTTTACTCTCAATAGGACCATCGCTCCCCTAGCGGCTACCAAAGAAACGCCTTGATTGATAAATAAGTCTTTGTGGAGTGGAAGCTACGCGATGGTAAGCGGAGCTATTATTATTTCAATATCCCTTTTGGGTAACACAATTAGGATATGTTTAACAAATTAAATTGAACGCAATAAGCACATCCAAACGGCAAGTTCATAGGTCACGATTTCGAACCCAAGGCAAGAAATTTCTCGTTAGCATGCCGTTGTCCAAGTTAGCATGGGCAGCATAAAAACTTAGGCTTTTGTATTTCAAGGGTTTGTTACGTCCATTAACTGGTGACAGACCTGGGGAAGGCCCGAAAAGTCTGTCACCAGTTGGCAACTATTTTTCTCAGCTACCACCTAGTGGCGTAGGTAACTATTCCATCAGAGGCTCTTGGCAAATCCATTGCATGGGGCCCCAAGAAAACTCGTCACATTTTAATTTAGTTTTAATAAATCACTGGAGATTGCATTAGTAAGTAACATTGTGTCCATTTTAGTTAAATATCTAATTTTCAAAAGCATAGGCATATATTTTTAACAACGTCCTCCCATCTAGAGGGTTATTGGTAGGTAATTGGTTTTAAGTAGGTAAAAGGTTAGTAGGTAATTGATTTTAAGTAGATACTTACTTATATAAAATTTATACTTTGTACAAAATTTTGTTAAAAATGTTAGGTCACTTTTGAGCACAGCCTCTCGAGTCGCGGGCCCCGTCAGACCGGGGGGCCGTGGAATTTTGCCAGTCCTGCCACCCTATAGTTACGCCACTGCTACTACCACTGCACTGATAGTGGTTGCGTCTGATTCAGTCGCATTTGCTCCTGCCTCAATCACCACTGGTAGCTCAATGCCACTTGAATTTGTGGAATCCTCCACCAGTGGTGGCAGAACCACCTGGTAGTGTAAGTAGCCTTTTGGGACCACCAAATATTTCAACTAACACATGGAAACGATTTTACCAGTTGACAGCGTTGAGGAGGAATTTTTCGACGCCATATTTTAAGTTTATAGTTTAAGTTAGTTAAGTTTATTCAATTTATAATTAATGTATTTTCATTATTATTACACGTAGAAAGGAGAATTGCCTTTTTGGGCACAGCTGTAATGCCTCTAGTGTCGTGCATATTAGAACCAGTTGGTGGCCAATTGCCTCAAGTTCGTCATTACCAAATTCTGCCTGCTACATGTTTGGAGTTTTGATAAATGGTAACAAGAATCCTTGCTCATACCTAGCATTTACATCTAAGCGAGCAAGGAGAAAGACACAGAACTGGCAAATTCCATGACAAAATAATTTTTCACTTCCAGTGCTCCTTTTTCTTTCATTTCATTTGTCATTCAAGCCATCCATCGTTTCCTTAGTCTTCCTTAGTCTTCTTCTCCCTCTCCATTCATCAAAATTTTATATTTATCGCTCTTCTGGTCAGATGCGATTCAAATAAAAATATTGCTGCAAATCCGTCGCTTCGCTACCACCCTGTAAGACAAACCTATAGATTACGCAATATTCAATAACTTTTAGGAAATTGTAGCACATATCTTTGGAGTCTTTTGATCATGGGTCCATTGACCCAACATCACACATCCGAGTGTTTGGCCAAGGTGAATTATATCTAAGGTGTTCTATGGAGGTAACAAAGTTGAATGAAGCGACGGTTATTTTGTTAACAAGATGGTATTTTTAGTAAGTTGTTTAGTGCGTTGATGGATTGTTAAGATTTTTTACATAGCATCACGTCAAAGTTTGATGACCTTGAATCGTTAGGCAGAGTTAGTTTATCAGCGCTGTGACGTTTTTTTTAATGTTACAGCACCATGCTGAGATATGGGAAATAATATAAATAAAAATGTATGTTTGTCCTTTCGGTCTCGTACAGGATCAATTTCATTTCTTTTATGTTTAATTTTTATTAGTTAATAATAATAAATATTAATAAGATAATTCAAACATTTCTTTTTGTGTGCTTTGTCCTGAGCCGGCTAATAAATGATTTTTCTTTCATTCTTTAGTACACTCAAATTTTGCAAGTTTTTTTTAATAGTTCCAAGTAATTGGAGACCTGCTTCGTTTGTCTAGTGATCGCAAGCTTGACTGCTGAGCATGAGATCCTGGGTTCGGTTTCCGGGTCGGGCAAAATGTTATTGGATTTAAACATCAAGATTTCTCAATAGCAGACTATTGCCATCAACTGAGGGCAAATCTAGACTAGACTCGCCCTGACATGGGACTAAAAAAAGAAAGAAAGAAAGAAAGAAAGAATGACGTCAGTACATTAAGAACACACCAAACAATTAAAAAGATACAAAAAAGGACAAACATACAAAGTATGGTATGAACTGTGTGCCTCACGGCAAAACATA
The DNA here is from genome assembly GCA_950022955.1 of Xestia ashworthii. Classification (NCBI taxonomy): domain Eukaryota; kingdom Metazoa; phylum Arthropoda; class Insecta; order Lepidoptera; family Noctuidae; genus Xestia; species Xestia ashworthii. Next base: position 18,994,683 of record OX465566.1, read on the forward strand.
GGTAACTGGCGAAATGAAGTAATATGAACACTTGGTTTTTGTATTGGTATTGCAGTTTTGTGGGAACAAGCTGTTTCTTATTTGAGATTTAAAAGAGCGTTCATGGAGTTTCTTGCCCGATCAGCCCCAATTTTCCATAGAGATCTACGCTAGGGAATAGGCAACTAAAGTACTTTCACAGTTTTTTATGTCTTGTGACTGGGACTGTAGCTAAATTTAATGTTCATCTTTGTTTAGACTGTTCAAAAATGCCTGTTACTGGCCTACTTGAAATAAATGCTTTGTTTTTTAATAACCCTTTTGATCGGGGCTTTTGAAGGGGGCTCAAAATGATTTACTGAACAGCAGTAACCATTTTAGCGTCTGTGTTCCTTATACCTACCTTGTATAGAATGGAAGGGAACAAAAAATATTATCACCTCACCCTACATCGCGTGCAAAACAGAATAAAATAGGAAGGTGCTGATAATATAAATCACTTTATTTTCAATGGGGACCGCTTCCCCGTGGGAACACCTAATAAATTCTGCAATGGATACAAAGAGTATAACTATTGCTTAGTTTTTTTTTTGTATTTATGGCAAATGGTAAATATTGCAGTAAAACAAAATAATATTGAGTGAAAATCGTCGAAAAGTCTTTGCAGTATCTTGCTTTAGGCCCGTAAAATTATTCACAGTGAATGGGATATTGTTGGTACTACGATTTTCCAAGCATTCAGTACTTATTTTGTTCCAGTAAAAACTTAGCTGTTCCATACAAAAGTGCTAGATCTAGGTATCGAAGAGTTAATTTATTTTTTCTTAAATGTACGTGTCATGTTGCACCTTAATTAGACAGTATATTCTTGAAAGTTTAGATGCCACCGGTTAGATTGGAAGCCGACCCCAACATAGTTGGGAAAGGCTAGGCAGATGATAATGACTCTAATGAATGTGAGGCCTGAATTCTTTTCGCTCTGACGGCTGACCGTCAGGGCGTACGCGACCGATCGGCTCTTACACTGTGACACTGACGTCATTAACGGCTGTCCGTTAATGACGTCAGTGTCACAGTGTACGACAATAACTTAGTCCTGATACCGAGCTCAAGGTGGAATGCAATAAATACCTTCTTGGATTCATGCCCACCTAGTACTTTTCTAACTAGCATAACTGTACTAACGCTAGACAATGTTGTGATGATTAAATATTTTATAAGCAATTATTTTTCGACACTAACACTTTTACTACTGATTGTACCTTTTTTTCATTTAGACAGTAACGTGGGACGAGTTGCTGAATGACTCGACACAATGTATACGCGACCGTCCGTGCGCAATCGATCGTCAACGCGACAAAAACTCAGGCCTTAGAAAGACAAAGTATTTATTTGTGGTTAAATTAATAATAAAGCAAAATTATTAAAAAATGTAAATATAAGAAAAAATTAAAATAACCAAATTGGTCCTGTACGAAACCAAAAAAATAACAAACATTGTCAAACTAGATAGTTTACCAAGATAAGTTATATCATGAAGTTTCTTTCACTACACTAAAATCCCCACCTACCTAAACGTAATTTCGATCCTCAAACACAGCAAACTCCTTAAGCCACTACGCTATACAATATACAACATCCTTTAAAAAAAGAAGAAAAAAAAAAAAACCAAAGCGGTTCCTTGCCGCGTAATTTTAGGTCTTTCAACATGTCGTCGACTCTCGCGGGGTAAAATGAACCGTTCTGAAAGGCGACCGTCTGGACTCTTTTGAAAGGCAACTATAAAGGACCTAGGCGGCCATTTTGCACCGAGGCTGTTAGTAGTTAATTTCTTGGACACAAGAGAGTGAAGTTATTGTGGGCAGTAGGTTAACATTCTATTGAATGTTGGTTTTTAAGCGGTACCTAACCTTTTGTGTGGGATTGTTTAATCGTTGTTTTTTAACAGACTTCTAATAAAATATGTTTATGTATACCACCAGTGTCTTTCTTTTTCGGAAATTTACTTTCGTAATTCGGTGGCAAAAAAAGGCACCGAGTTCCGAAAGTAAAGTTATTTTCGATGTTTTAGTGTTTTTCTTCTAAGTCGGTAGTGTTTTTGCCTGTTCCTGGGAGAAATTAAATCGTTAGATGCGCCCTCACTTTTAGATCATGCCAAACGGTTTGCTAAGAAAAAAGTTAGATTGGTCATCCCGCAAGTGAGCGGGTCTACAATTTTACTATTTATTTATTAAAACTTCATGCACATCATGTACAAAGGCGGACTTAATTCCTTGGGCATTTTCTACCATTCTACCTTAGGGTGACGCAGAGACAAAATATCATTGTAAACAAAACATAATTTATATTTATCTCGTCAGAGCGAATCCTACGACTTATTTAAATCTGTCTTGGTCGTTTTTTTTATAAAAAGAACTGTACCATTTAATACCAATAGTAACTGCAGATATACAGTTTGTAGAAAATTGAATTCTGGGTACAATGGCACTGGATACATTTCAGTTTGACCAGGGTGACCGAGGATTTCCAGGCGAATTTTCGTTACACAACGATTGACAGACGGAATCGTGATTGGTATTGCTTGCATTGACGAAGATAAGTAATAAGACCGACAAGATTAAATAAATAAATAAATAAAAAAATAAATATCGCTGGACATTAACACACAGCGCCACCTAGTGAATGTTCTCCTAGGCAAAGCTTGTGTCGTGGACACTAGATAGTTGATATACTACATAATAATATAATATGCTTTTTTTTTGTTTTTTTTTTTGTTATCTAAGAGGTTTTTTATCGCATGTGAACCTGGAATACACTAAAGCATGCAATTTCGAGCTACCTGGTTTCACTCAATTATCATGTGAACAAATACACACAAATCGTTGTAAAAATACCTTTTAGAAAGCTGAAAGGCACTTGTTTTCCCCGTATTGTGATATATCGGTATTTATGTTCTGGACCATGCCTGGAAACCTTGTATTTAGATATTAGGAAAATCCAACTGTTTCACAAGTGTTTTTTAACTTTCAAATGCTGAAACATGCGGTCGTACCGTAAAATGGTTTTTTTACCGCATAAAATGTCTTTTCCCACATCATTAACATGCATATAAATGCATGCATATATATGTGTGTTATGCTTTTGTTGTGTAAAATGTAAATTACGAGTATAGGAGTAAACATAAAATTCGTAAACATTTTAATGGTCTCTCAACACTTTAAAAAGCAAATGCAATTCTTGTAAAGAAACGTGTCTAGCTATCCGTTAGTTATTGTTAACCAAACTCCTTAGGGACGCGAGTGAGTTGCACTGGCTACACGATGCAATATTTATCTACATGCCTGGGGAAATAAACAGCCAGGATTAAATCTTTAGAGCTGTGTGTATGCTAGTAATGTAACATAGCTTACAGTTTGCTGGTGTCAGAAAATAGAATTCAATTTTTTTAAATGTTTTTTTTTATGCTTCTTATTAATAACTAACAGTACATCCACATATCGCCAGTTATATTTAACTCCCATGTGATAGGGAGCCTATTACCAAAAACCGGGCACAAATAGACTACGTGGATGCTACAGAGAGGTTCTTGATGAAAAAACTTAACATATAACAATAACACTTTACATGATCTGGAATCGAAACCTGTACCTCATCCTCAGCAGTCGCTTGCGACCACTCGACCAACGAGACTTCTTATTAATAATAGCATGCTCGGTTGTTGGCAATAGGGTCGCTCCCTATCACATAAGACTTAAATTAATATTACTGGCAGAATGTAAATAATATAAGGTACGTTTCTGCCAAACCTTTCGGGTACTATAGTCCGTGCCACGAAAAACTATAATTTTTTGTAAACAAAGAATTTCTACCAAGTTACGTAGCGACAAATCAATCGAAAACAAATAATTCCAAATTCAATCAAGTCAAATTATCATACGTGTTATACGAAACTAACGAGCAATTTCACTTGGTCGGGTTATATTTTGCCGATAAAAAGCGCTGTCGTCTAAGGTTTTGTGGTACTGGAACGCATCATTGACATCATAGTACGTAAACATTTGGGCCGCTATTTTGAAGTAAGCTCACGCTGACGCTGTCTTCTTTTTATTTGAACCAAAGGTTGCGAACCCGAATGTGTGTCTACAAAAATATAGATTCTCGTGGCTGGGACTATACAGGCGTTTTATTGTTTGTAGGTTTTCAATAAATATACAGTTTGTCAACTTTCGTTTGAGAACGTATTTTGCTAAAATCTGGATACAAGTTATTTTTTTGGCATTTAATCCGAAAAGCTCATTAACACCCAATCCAAACCGCATATTCGAAGCTTAATTTACAATTACTTACACAAAAAAAAGTTTTAAAGCTGGACAGTATTTTCTATAAAAACAATTTCATAACAGATTTAAAGGCGAGAGCGTTAACTATAGTTTTTAATAAGAGGCAAAGGACCGAAAACGGAAAATTAAAACTTTTTCGTTTGCCAGACGGTTTTTTTTTTTCAAAATAAAAACAGTGAAACAATGCCTCGTTTGAAATTCACAATAAAGTTTTATGATCATTAAATTGTGCTTCTTTAGATATTTTTTTATTTAGTTTGTTTCATAATGCTGTTGTTTTTGTGTCTGGAAATAATAATGGACCCTTTCAGTAGGAATTTTTAAATGTAATTTTGCCTTTAGGTGTGTAGTTGATGACAACTCGAAGATATCATAATCTGCCTAGCTTTTTCCTTTTTAAGCTTAATTGGACGCTTTGCCTTCTATTTTACCGATGAGAAATCATCAAAAAACTTCTCCCACTCTGGGCGGAGCGTGAGAGAGTGTCAGACTTTTACTGACTAAAACCCATCCATTTCCTTCTTCGCCCTTTATGTTCCGGGGTCACGGTATCTCTTTTGGAATAGTCCCGCAGCCCTGGACGTTGTGCCTATATCTACATCTACACTAATATTATAAAGAGGAAAACTTTGTTTGTTTGTAATGAATAGGCTTAAAAACTACTGGACCGTTTTTAAAAATTCTTTCACCATTCGAAAGCTACATTATCCACGAGTAACATAGGATATATTTTATCCCCGTACTCCCACGGGAACGGGAACTATGCGGGTGAAACCGCGGGACGTCCGCTAGTAAATGATAAAGAGACATGCCGAATACATAACCTTTTTAGAGTTCCTTACCCAAAGGGTAAAAATGGGACCCTATTACTAAGACTCCACTGTCTATATGTCTGACAGACAGACATTGGAGCCACATCTCATGAACCTTGACGGCTAGACGGCTACACTGTTACAATTTTCACCGAAGATGTACTTGTCGGATCCGGTCATTGGTATGGACACGGGAATGAATCAAAGCGCGCCAGTGGTGACATCACGCGACCTAGAGACCAGTCTACCCCCGCCATGGCGTGCTTCTACAGAGTCCTGACGTTAACAGATCACCGCGAGGACGACATTCTAGGTCTGATCGCAGTGGAGTTAAGACGTCTTGAAACTGTATCCGATTCATTATGCCCAGTGTTACTCGTATAGTGTGAAAGTGTAATGTCAAGAAATTCGTTAGTTTACTCAGTGTAGATATGTTTGAAAAGAGTAACCATGGAGTTTCTTGCCGGTTCTTCTCCATGGAAACAACCAACCCGAACCGAGCACCTGACAATAAACAAAGTATCGCATTTAGTGAGTTTTCATAGCACGAAACCCGTCTTCTGCCCACATAATGCTTGAGCCTAACGAAATTAATCCTGACAAACCCGACATACTTATGTTGCAGTTACAACAACAAATAAGTAATTATAAATAAAAAAATGAAAAAAAAAATACAAAAAAAATTAAAGGGGGCTCCCCTACTCAAATGATACGCAACCCTTCGAAAAACCGCAACACGAGTTCGACTCTCTCTTGGCCGGATTTTTGAGAGTCAGTTATTAAAAACTAATTTGCTTTTCGTCAGTTGATACAACCTTGTCTCAATGTTAAAATCATGTCTTGGGTTAGGTAGGACATAATTTTTTGATGCTGACAGCGCGTTCCCGGGTGGTAATTTCCGCTCTCCACACGGGCGAAACCGCGGACAAAATCTAGTGAACACATATAAACATCACGCTTGTAATCCCCGAAGGGTTAGGCAGAGGTGTACCTAATAGTACTACACACCCACCCACCCACATTTCACACCCACCCACCCACATCTCACCAGTTATGTTTAAGTCCCATATAATAAGAAGCGAGCCTATCGCCATCAACCAGACATGCATCTAGACTCCGTGGTTGCTACTGAGAAATTCCTACTTGAAAAACCCAATAACCAAGGTCCTCAAGCTCTGCAGCCGCGCTCACAACCACTAAACCAACAAGTCAACAAAATCAAATATCACTACAATCTCAAGATTATCTCTCGCAGACAAGATTGAAAAACATCTACATACAGACAATAACCATTTATCTCCTTTCGATCATTCAAGCTGTAATATTTTGGGAGGCTGTTGATTTTAAGCACAGATCATGATATTTACGATGCTGTTACTTTTACGAGTTGGTTAAGAGGAGACTGAGATAAACTCGTTATACAAGAGGTGTTACAAATACTGGATTCGTAAGATTTGAGTTATTTTAATGTAATAACGCGTGAATTTTTGATTCAGTGTCTGGAAGTTTAAATGACATGCACCATATTTCAGATAAATAAAGGGTGTAAAAACCTCATAACGAAGCTGAAAGGTACTTGTTCTCCCTGTCATTGCAATTATTTTTTTCTACACCATTCCTGGGAACCTTCTAGTTACGGAGATATTGGGGGTCAAAGTTCCAAGTTATTGACGAGTTTTTTTTTTAAACACAAGTGTTTGTTTATGAGATTTTTACTTTAAATACTTATATAATATATATACTTTATAATACCACGACACATGTTTTCAAACTTTCACGAATCTAAAACGGATTTTTGGTTGCACCTTTAAACGAAATAATTGCATATAACCCAACCCAGTATACTGCCCCTTCTGCATTCCCCGAGGTATTCTAAAAATATGCATTTGAAATTGAAATTGGCAAACACACCAGTGTTGCTAATATATCAATATTGTGCCAAAACAAAATATTTACGTTTACAAACCGTAACAAACAAATCAGAATATTTCTTCCGTAAGTTTTCAAGGAACAAGGTACCTATAACCATTTCGATAAATTTCCCACGTTTTTTGGTCTAAGTTATAAGACATTGGCGATTACTTTCGAGAAGGCGGGGGTATGAGTGAAGCCAAGGCTACGGGACTGTTCGAAAGAGATACCGTGGCTCCGGAACATAAAGGGCGAGGAAGGAACCATGGATGGGTTTTAGTCAGTAAAAATCTGACACTCCCTCCCGCTCCGCCCAGAGTAGGAGAAGTTATTTGATGTTTTCCCATCCGGAAAAAAAAGAGGGGTATGAGTGAATATTCGAGACTTCTCAGTGCCTAAAATATTGGCTCCGTAAGAAACGTCCAAAGACGTTCAAATATTTACGAGCCATATACGGGACAAACGTGTTTTTTTTTTTTTTTCTTTTTATTTATTTGCTTTATTTATTTTGTTACTGCTTTATAACAAGACCGATCTACCTATTGTGATAAGTCTGCTTATCAGGTAGCATTCGTGTGTCACAATCGAAAATATTCGGGATCATTTTGTATGAAAATATTAACAATGACCAACTATAAAACTCTTTTGAATCTCCTTGGTAGGTACTAGTATTATTATATCAGATTCTGATTTGCTCCTTTTCAATTCGGATTGAATATTCGTTCATATATTTTTTATACATAGACTCGTGATACGTCAATCATCAAGTTTGAACTATAAATTCACAGTTCTAGTTTAAAGATATTTGATACACAACATTTTTGCAGCTTCATCATCATCAGCCTATTAATGTTCCCATTGCTCGGGCCTCCTCTCAATGAGAGAGCTATAATCCACCACGCGGGCCCAGTGCGGATTTGTAGATGTCACATGTCTTCGAAGTTGTTGGTTATAAGATCTTGATGTAGCGGCACTACCAAAAAGTACTAGCTACAAACATAACGAAACTTAAGGCGATTACACGAGCTAAACGCGAGTTTTATAATTACAAAAAATATATGATTCACTGCTATAAACAAGACCAGAAAAATATATGATATTCTTCAGGATATATGCTAGCATGATACTGTTTTGAAAACATAATACAATTAATTTGGCTCGATAAAAAGAAATAACGAACTTACCTCTAAAAATATCTTTCAAACAATAAAAAACATACTAATATGCATGCGATCATTCAGATTTTTTGGCAAATAATTCTACAATCAATATATTAGCATGATACTGTTTTAGTTTTTTAATCCAATCAATAGTTTTTTTGTAAATCGATCGAAACCACTCATTTCGCGCTATTTGGCCCGCAGTGGCTGACGTAACAACCACTTTGTAGTGCAAGCTGATTAGAACATTATTCTAACAGCATTTCAAACGAAGTTTGAACCACCACAAATAGAGTTGCTAAATTAGCTCGTCTAAGCGCCTTAAACCACGAAAACAAAATGGACCATCCACGTACTTGCAGTTCCAATAAATCGCCAGATCTCATAACTTACGCTACACTTCGGTAATAGTTGCCATCCAGTTATGAAATGAGGTACTCTGTATGCGAAACTTTGACGTCTTATATCGAACAATAATAATAAATAACTGAGACAAACGTTTCGCATCTGAGATGAGAATTGCTTTCATGTGTTGTTGTAGTGAATTTTTACTTTTCAAAGTGTGTTTTTAGAAGAAGTTATTATTGTTATTGTGCACAGGTACTTTTGTGTTGTGCAATTGTGGAATGTTATTGTAAATTGCATAGTTTTTTAGTTTGTTATTTGTATCGCAGTAATTATTGGTTGAAAACATGGAATTGGTCTTTATTAATTATGCTTTAACAGTTAAGATTCCGCCCACATCTATCTTCATCATCTGATAAGCCTTTTTCCAACTACATTGGGGTCGGCTTTCAATCTAGCCGGATGCAGCGGAATACCAATATTTCACATGGAGCTACTTAACTACCTATCCGACCTTCACGACCCAGTTAGTACAGGGTTATACGATATGCATTAGTAAGACTGGTTGTCCTGGTAAGACTATCAGGCCACTGATTACCTGTTACGACTGTCAGAGATCTACAAATGACATTCAGGACCAATGGCTTAACGTGCATCCGACGCACGGAGACCGAAACACGGTTATATGTAGTGGATGGTCTATGGACTGACCTTAGCAAACGCGGCTTAACCTTGCAGATTGACACGTGTGGCTGTTATTATTTAACCACGATTCCACGAACTTCACCGCCCACAGCCACCCACGACTATAATACGCACGTGTAGTTTGATTCGCTTAGTATGAATGGAGGACGTAGGAGGCGTTGTCCACTGACACCCACGGTCACGCTCGCGCTACAAAGTCGAATGCATCGTTGGCGAACATAATATGACCCACACAATGAAGGAGGCAACATATTATTATGGACCACACACTCGAAACAACTGGAAATCATGGGAAGAGGCCTTTGTCCAGCAGTGGGATGATGCAGGCTAGTAGTAAGCTACGGTGGCCCCCGGCCCCTGTAGGCGCGGGCCTGTGGACGATGAGCAATGGGCTAGTTCTCCGTCCGTCCGTGTTATGACGACAGGCCGTGTCGACGCGACGCCGACGGCGTGTTCGTGTTCAACGCGCGCCAGGGCTGAAGCCTGTCAGGGCTGTGCGACTATTCGAAAGAGATACCGTGGCCCCGGAACATAAAGGGCGAGGAAGGAACATGTATAAGTTTTAGTCAGTAAAAGTCTGATACTCCCTCCCGCTCCGCCCAGAGTGGGAGGAGTCAAAAGGCTAGCAGCAACAGTAATGAAGGTGTTAAACAATTCCGTGTCTATCCCATATAGCAGTAGACGGTTTAATTTACATCACAGTCTGTTCTTGGTTATCAAAACTCGGCTCTTGTTGTAGAAGAACTGATAGAATGGAAGATTCAGTAACGAATTCGATCCCTGCACAGAACGCAATTTTTTATGACCTGGCAGTGGTTCAGGGTATGGCTGTTTGTGTGTATGAGTTAAAATGTTTGAAACCCACCCAAGATACAGGAAAACTAGAGTGGGGTACAGTTTCAGACAAAACAAAAAAAAAACGGACAGTTTTTTTTTCGACAAAGGTGTTGTATAGTGATAAAATGACGATTTTTTTGTAATTTAGGCTATTGATAGTATAAACCATGCCCAAATAGAACATCAATTTCAAGACAAAAATAATCGCTAAACTCAAATTCCAATTACCCAAATCCGAATCCCCAAAATCCGGCCATCATAACCATAGCCGAATACCCAAAAAATAGCCGGAACTCTAATCACAATCCGAGCCGGCTAACATACGGACGGCTATACTTGGAAGTTTGCGAGCTAATTCCCTTTGCCAAATTGAATTCGTGGTGTTACGACAAACTTCCTGCAGCGCAGCGGCTAGTTGGCTAGTTTTTAGGTTTGCTTGACTGAAGATTCGTTTTCTGACTGTTGCATTGTTTTTATGATTTGCTTTTGCCCACGACTCACTCACATTATGGTTAGAATTTGTTCCACAGAAGTTTCGTAATTAGCGAATTTAATAACAGAATTATCGGAATCGGATGAGAAGTTCCGCAGATTACCGTCTAGCTTACAACTTAATAACATACAAACTTTATTTTATATTAGAGCAAAAGCTTCGGGATTCCATCCAGGCGATCCAAGGTAGGCCAATCTTTTGAGAAAGAGTTCCAACTCATCCCGCACGCCGTCTCCTTCTTGGCCTGCCGCGTCGTCGTTTCTTGTTCATTACACATTGCTCCTTCAATATGAGGCAGTTGAAACCAACTAACCAGCTCTCGTTCCATTTTAACCTAGCAACTGTAAGGCCAGCATCAGCTATTTGGGTTTTGAAGCGAAGTATGGGGTTTCCGATGCGGTCCGTAAGTTTGAAACCCAGTGTCAAACTTTTCCTCTTTATAATATTAAAAGTACAGCGACGTCTGACAGTATTAACGGTGGTCCTTTACTACAAAATTAACATATTTTCGACTTATTTAGCGCATTAAAACATAGGTATGAGAATAAGTTAGGATTCTCTTGAGTAGTCTACTGTCTAGAGAACCGTAGAATTTTATTAGTCAACAACTTCAGATTGAGATCAATCTGAATGATCTGATCGTTTTTTTTTCAAGTAGTGGATGTAATATATCCTATTTAAAATTAAGACAAATCATTCATTCTTTATTTCTTCTTTCTTATATTCAGTTGGCTAGTTTTCCTTGATTACAGAGAAAGATTATGTTTCACAATATTAACTCGACTTGAACTTGGTGTTATGACTGTTGCATAGTTTTTGTGATGAGGAAATTGGATGGTATGACGGAGTTTCTGCCTACTCTAGTTAGTGGAGTGAAATATTTGGGATAGGATTTCGTTGGTTTTTCTAGAGATTTGCCGGATTTTCTTTGTGTATTTGGAGTGATGAAAGATGGTTTCATTTTTTAATGTTTATTTTAGACTGTTGTTATTTAAAGGTCATTTTTGTTTAACAAGGATGTTAACGGGGTCGGTTGATTAATAAGTTTAGTAAACATCAAATGTTTGATAAGAAAGTAGATATAGGCAGAATAATTGTTGCAAATTTTACATAACATTTGAATTTGAATTCCGAAAACAAAATAATTTTCAATTTTATTTCATTTTACTGACATGAGCATTTATGAGATCCCAGATGATAACTTCACAGCTACCCTTTCAAAATACTTTTCTATTACAATTTTTTTATATAACATAACATCACGCCTGTAATTTCCGAAGGGTGAAGCAGAGAAATATAAAACACCTACATTTCACCAGTTACGTGTAAAGAGGGGGCCATCAAATCTAACTAACTCCGTTGCTGTTACTGAGAAATTCCTGATTGAAAAATCCAATAAAAAATTGCCAGGCCGGGGTATCGAACCCAAGACATCACGCTCAGCAGTCGTGTTTGCGCCACTACACCAACGTGGTAATCCGAGTGCTACACTTCAGAATTAGAAGACAATATATATACAAGGGTTGGATGGAACCTGTCGGGGTTGCGGGACGGTTCGAAAGAGCCCCGGAACGTAAAGGGCGAGGAAGGAACATGGATGGGTTTTAGTAAGTAAAAGTCTGACACTCCGTCCCGCTCGATAAATAAAAAAAGGGTTGGATGGAATTTATCCTATAAAACAGCTATTCCAGTTAACTACAAATAAACCACTTATAAAACGCCTCTAACATAACCTACCGTGGGTGTTGAACTAATCTGTGGTTGAACTTTGATACCCACTTCACGAGTACATGCTATAAACTGGATATTTTTCCCCCATTACGCCACTTTATGGCTGACGATGGTGAAATGGGCCAGCTTTCTTCAAAGTTGTTCATGTAATTGAGTTTCAACGGCTAATTGCCTGTAGTTGCTGGTAGTTACCGGTTTCGCTATTAACTTGGGGTTAATTTTTGCGCGAAACGATACGCTGCAATGTGCCAACTTGGGTTGCTAGATTATTTTGAGTATATTTGAGATACTGAAAGAACTGGAACTGCTGACATAACTTGCAGAGACAAAAAACCTTTTAAGTTTATTTAGTTTTAGTTTTATGTTTTCTTTTTATGGTTCCGCACCTCAAAAGGTAAAAAATTAAGGAACCCTTTTAAGATCACTTTCTTTTCCGTCTGTCCGTCTGTCTGTCACAACCGATGTTTCATGAACGGGTGGACCTAGCAAGTTTAAATTATATAAGAAACTAAGGTCAAATAGTCCCTATGTGTATAAAAATCAAAGATAAAGGATTTAGATTTTCGCGAAAACTTGGAAGTACCTAAGTACTTACCAAAATTAATTTTCAACGTTTTTTTTTTTCTGAAGTTTCCCTATATGTGCTGTAAGACCTTGGTTTTAGCCAAAATTGACTATTCTAGGTCAACCGGAAGTACCCTATAGGTTTCGGGTCGAAAACCTATAATTATGGTAGTTCCCGTTGACCTAGTTTAAAAACGTTACCCGACACTAGTAACTTCTCACGTATCGTGGGTGCATTATTATAAACCATTTAAACTCACATACGTAAACAGGTAGACCCGGAAACTTACTACCTGCAGGCCAAACAAATATTTTTTTTGTGCGGGAATCGAACCCACGAAACGCAGTGCAGTTGTCAATCGCTCCACCACTGCACCAGCGGTGTCGTCAAGCTGAAGTTAGAGCTTGCTATGTCTGTGCCACGACCAATAGTTGATAGACTTAACGAGTCCTGGAGAGTGCGATGCGAAACAGCTACCCCTCAGCTAGATCACCTGACGACCTTAAAAAGATGGGTGCCGATAACCCTTAGTAAGACTGGTTGTTGAGACTTTCGGGCCACTGCAACAACTGTTAAAGACCTACAATAGACAACCGGGACCAACGGCGTTGCTTGCTTTCCGAGTCACAGAGGTATATAATGGGTGATCATCCATCCACGGACCAATCAAGGCAAACGCGGCTTTACCTCAAGATAGATCTGAGCGGCAGTTATTATTAAACTACGAGCTAAACAGCTCCGTTCGTGAGTGGCTGGACAGGACATGGCTGGAGGTTGATCACTGTGTTGCCCAATTTCTCACGGGTAATGGTAACTTTAAGAGTAAATTATTTTCCTTCAAGCTTGTTGACTCGCCTTTTTGTCAATGTTCCACATCTGACTGCGAATATGAACAATCTGCACATCACATTTTGTGGGAGTGTAGTCTTTGGCAAAATGAACGCAATATTATGTTGGATAGTGTACAGGTTACATCCGGAGTTATTTATTATACGGACCTTGTAGAAACTAGAGCAAATTTCCGTGCGTTCAGCAGTTTTTGCCATACCTATTATTGGAATCAAATTTCACAGCACACCGCAGAGCAACAAAACGGGTACTAACCCATTAACGTTAATATTTATCCGTGGTGCTTGGCAACTGGGCCTATCCCAGTTGTAAACGTCCCTTTGTGCCTATTGGCCTTGTTTCGTTCTGTCTCCTGCTGATTTGGAGGGAAGTGGAAATTACAGTTTTTTTTCCTACTCCTCCGCTATACTTTCTGATTAATTTCGTTGCGGGATCCAAGACGGTTAAATTCATTCTCTGGGACTTCGTCGAGCTTCACTGTCTCGGCGCTTTTCTGGTGGTCGCCACTGTTGTTTCTGGCTTTCAGGAGTTACAGTGGTTTGGGCGTGTGTGGCGGGCTTGTAACTACGAGCTCCTCCAATAAATAACAACCAATAAACCAAATTAAACGCACAAAAAATGTTAATTCTCAGTAATGGACTAAACCAGTACTGAAGTATTGCAAAATACGTAAAATAAATCGCGTGATTCCGCCAATAGTGCCGAGGCAGTAATTTCTCGCGTGCGCTTGCATGATTGCGCACCGGTCGGGCAATTTATTGTTTTTGCTCAACGCTAACGTTTGCTGTTACATTATGGGGCTGTTTTAGAGGCTTTGGAGTTTAGAGAATGTTTTGTTTTGTTTTGTTTTATTGGAAAATGTAATTAAAGGCTGGTTTTTTGGTCTTGTGGTCGCTGAGCATGAGATCCTTTTTTTTTTGGATGAGAAATCATCAAATGACTACTCCCGCTCTGGGCGGAGTGGGAGGGAGTGTCAGACTATAACTGACTAAAACCCATCCATGTTCCTTCCTCGCCATTTATGTTCCGGGGCCTAGGTATCTTTTTCGAACAGTCCCGCAGCCCCAGCAGGCTTTGGCCCTTGCGGACTCCTTCTTTTCTGCTGACATCTTTTTGAGGGTTCGGGCAAACCGTTGGATCAAATTCAAAAATGACGCTGAGTGAACAATCTTCAAAATGGCGGCCCAAATGTTTACGTTCCATGATGTCAGATGCGTTCCAGTACCACAAAACATTAGACGGCAGCGCTTTAAATCGCCAAAATATAACCCGACCAAGTGAAATTGCTCGTTAGTTTCGTATGACATGTATGATAATTTGAGTTGATTGAATTTGAGAATATTTGTTGTTGATTGAATTGTCGCTACGTATCTTGGAAAAAATATAGCTACTCGTGGCGCGGACTATAGATGCTTCTCAGGAATGGTATAAAACTAAAATAAATGCAATATCGGGGACAAGTCGGTTTCGTTATGAGTACTTTTACACCTATATTTTAACTAAATTAGATTTAATTTCACATGCTCCCAACGACAAATCCTCACTCATTAAAGTTCACGACGCTGCCACTAGGGGGCGATCAATTTGTCGCTCCCCTATCAATCTCCGGCGAGATTTATCTATGTTAACTTAATTGAGTTTCTTACTCGTAACATTAATATTACTTGCCTTTGATGCATCAAAATACGATTATATTGGTTCTGTTTCAGTGTGCCTTCAAGGTTGTTATGTTTGGGTGGGTAGGCAGATTGTTTGTTGTTCGAATAAACAAGCGTGATGTTATGCTATCGTATTACTCATTATTCCGCAAAGGCTTGTACATGTGTAGATCCCTAACCGAGTGCGATATTACGTCAAAAGATCCTTTTAAAAACAAATGATATGTAGTGAAAAATAAATCAACAAGTGAAAATGAATTCCAAAAGGGGCACAGCTCAGCATAGTGCCCAATTGTAACACAAACCTGACGCTGATTTTCAGCTGCAGCCCACGTAACAGAATTTTCGGTAATTAGAATTAAAAATAATTATTCCAATTTTTCTGTGATATAAATATAACTTTTAACAACACACATACACACACCAAACAAAACAGCTACAGAAAAGAAAAAGAAAAAAAAAAAAAGAAAGATGGACGATGAATCGCCCAATTATCACAGAATTAATATTTGCTCCCATTCAAAATTAGGACTGAATAAGTAATCGCGTTGTGACAGAAAAAAAATCTTTAATATTCAACCTTTGATCTTTGAAGGAAGTTAAAAAAGAACCTATACATAGCCCCGGGCGGGAGGGCGGAGGGTCCCGGGCGGAGATTATAGAAAAGGGAGAAACGACAATCATTTAGTTTGATTCGTAATTTTACCTTTTTTTTTCTCTGCTTTGCTCTAGTTGTCGCAATTGCGACTACTGAGCGTGAGGTGCTGGGATCGCTCCCCGGGTCGGTCAAATTGTTATTGGGTTTTTCGGTTTGGAATTTCTCAGAATCAGCCACGGAATCTGGATTTGTGCCCGGTTGATGGCAATAAGCTGGCTCCCTATTGCATAGTACTTAAACATAACAGGTGAAATGTGAGTGTACTGGTAGTAAGTAAGTAAGTAATAAGGTACAGGGTACTGGTAGTAAGTAGTAAGGTACAGGGTACTGGTAGTAAATAATTAAGTAATAAGGTACAGGGTACTGGTAGTAAGTAAGTAATAAGGTACAGGGTACTGGTAGTAAATAATTAAGTAATAAGGTACAGGGTACTGGTAGTAAGTAAGTGAGTACTTATGTACAGGTTGGGTCTGCCTAACTCGTTGGGAATTGCAGGTGTGATGTAATGTTATGTAACATTTGGTGGGAGCGTTGGAACTGCTTAAACTTACACTTTAACTCTCAGAAGCTCTGGGCCATCAATACGTAACATTTGAATCCACGGGCACGATTCAGATATTTATATGTCACCGTAAAATTGTCAAACACGTTATATTGTAATCTCTCTAGCGATATTGTAAACTCTCGAATTATTGTCAAACGAACATACTGCTTAGGTACAACAATGAAACGCATTATTTTTCGTGAAATGCGTGCGATGGTAGTCAACTCACGCGGTGTGGAGGGAAGGAGGGGTCCCCCTTGCCCAGTGGTACCACTCTCATGAAAAGATACTGTACCATTCCTGAGAAATATCGATTAATATAACCTAACCTTAAAACACTTTATATTCCCCTAAAAAGCGTAGTCGACTGAGCCCGGGTCCCTATGTCCGAGTGCAGGGCTTAAAGGAACCTAACTAACCTAACGGGGGGGTGCCGCAAGTCCCGATTATGGGGGCAGAGATACTTCCGTATGTTCAGTTGACAATAATTCGAGAGTTTACAATATCGCTAAAGAGAAACACGTTATATTGTAACATAACGTGTTTGACAATTTTACAGTGACATAAACGTTGTGTTGTAAGAAAATAACATTTTTGGCTAAATAAATAAATATCGCTGGACAATTTACACACAGCGCCATCTAGTGCCACACTAAGCAACGAGGCTTGTGTCGTGGACAACAGATAGTTGAAATACTACATAAGTAGATACTGTTCATGTTAGAGTGACGTCTTGATAAAAAAAAAAAACAAAAGTCAGTTACTCATTAACAGTCTTAAAATATTAATTAATTGGAATACTTTCATTTATGTGGTTGACTTAAAAATAGCTACACAACTAAAATCTTTGAAAATTTATTTAAAAATCTTTGGCTTTCCTTGATCCACTGCTCAAAGAAAAAAACAAATGCCAGGATATGTATCACATAAGAAAAAGCTTTTGAAAAAGGCGTAACTAAGTCATACTACGTTTGGCATATCTATCTAAATTTTAAGATCCATGTACAAAACGGAACGCAAAATTTTCAATTCGTGAATTTGTTATTTAAATTGGTTAACTCAGCTGCCAGTAATTACTTATTCTTTTACTTTGGAAGTTACTTGAACACCGTTCCGTTAATCAAACCAATTTTGTGTGAAATAAAGTTAACTAGTTTTAAGTAAAATCGGATGTCTTATTCGATTTGATTTTACTTGATAAAGTCGAGATTTATTTATTTATTTTACACTTCAAGCACAAAAGTACAGAGGCGGACTTAATTCCATAGGCATTTACGTTCTATCTTTTGGATAACTCAAGTACCAACGTATATTTAAACGAATAGATTTTTTTCACTAATGCATAGGTATGTAGCAGTGTTGGGGTCAGTAAATGAAAACGAAATGAAAAGTGATGAACTGAATATATTTACACTAAACTTACTCTGCTTAAGTCATATTTAAAACATGCGAGATAGTTGATGTTCCACCTGCCAACAGTTTCTCATTGACCAATCAGCGCACAGTATAGATGATGTCGCACACCGTAGCTTCGAGGTACCGTGGGAGAACGGGACAAGTAGCTGTGCGAGCGAGAAGGATGCGCGTAAATATGTCGCGTCTCTAGCGCGCGAGCGCCAGTTGAGAACGAGTGTTCGTGCGGCGTGCTTGTCAATGCGCGGGCACCTACAGTACCCCCTCCTTAGCGAAGCGTACGTTTGGCCTGCTCACTCTGCCGGATAGTGTCACGTACGGTTGATGCGGAACGGCAGTACATGTCGTCGTGGAATCGTCCTCTGCGAAGATGTATGCAGGCTTGAGTCTGTCTAACGACACAACTGCTTCTCGCTGCGGTAGTTGGATTTTGAATGACTTCTCGTATCTCTGTAGAACTTTGTATGGTCCATCGTACGGCGGCGTTAGCGACGGGCGCACTGTATCATTACGCACGAAAACATGTGTACAGGTAGCTAGGTCCTTGTAGATGAATGGACGAGCTGTGGTTCTTGCGTCGCGCCGCGCCGGTGCGAGTGGCGTCATCGTGAGGCTTAGGCGGCGTACGAAATCTTCTTCACTCACGTTCGTCGTAGGAGCGGGTACGAAGAAATCTGATGGGACGCGTAGTGTAGACCCATACGTCATGAGCGCTGGACTATAGTTGTTGTCTTCACGCAGCGCTGTGCGGAGACCCAGAAGTACTGTGGGTATTTCTTCGCTCCAGTTAGTTGTTGCACCTCTTGCCATGAGTGCTGCTTTGAGCGTGCGATGCCATCGTTCAATTTGCCCGTTCGCTTGCGGATGGTAGGCCGTGGTACGTATTCTCGTAATGCCAAACCTCTTCATTAGCGAGTCAAACAGTGAGGACTCAAACTGCCTGCCTTGGTCTGTTGATATGCGTAATGGGCATCCAAATCTTGCGATCCAGTTATCGTACAGTGCTTTGGTGATAACTTCCGCTGTTATTTCACGTACTGGTACAGCTTCAGGCCACTTTGTGAATCTGTCAATCATCGTTACGCAATATCGATAATCGTATGATAGGCGGAGCGGGCCGACTATGTCGATGTGTACGTGTTCGAAACGCTGGGACGGTGGAAAATTCCCCAATGGCGTGACGACATGTCGGTGTACTTTGGCTCGTTGACAGCTGACGCAATTCTTGGTCCAATTGGAGACATCTTTGTTTATTGACATCTTGCTTTAAAAAAACGTTCCTTGCGATGTAATAGTATATAGGTACCAGAAAGCGTTAATTTGGACCAGCAAAGGATCTTCAACATCAATGATGATGTTGAAGATCCTTTGAGATCCTTTGAGTTGAGAAAAGGCTAGGCAGATGACTGCCTAGCCTTTTCTCAACTATGTTGGGGTTAGCTTCTAGTCTTCTAGTAACCTGGATGTAGCTCATTATCAGTATTTTACATGGAGCGACTGCCTATCTGACGTCCATAACCCAGTTAGTTCTAGGTAATAATGATATCCCTATAAAGATTGAACTTATACAACAGCAACGTTTTGAGTACGGACAATCAAACTTCTGAGTATAATAAGGAATACCTTCAGGATGCCACTAGTGTCTGTCTATGGACACCAGCTCTAATATTGTGGAGAGACGAAGTGCATTTGACTAAAATAGTGATGAATATATAAACGCGGAGAGGGTAAGGAGGGCTAAACAAAAAAATATATTTTATTAAGTAAAATTAGGGATGAAGAAAATTAACAAAAAAGGTGTTCCACCGACCACAACTGATACAGGCCAGGACAATCATCGTGATTTTTTAAATGGTTTTTTTGATTTAAAAGGTCACTGGATTTCTTAGAAACTTTTCTATTACTTGTAAGGGTTCCGTAGCCAAATGGCAAAAAACAGAACCCTTATGGATTCGTCATGTCTGTCCGTCAGTCTTTTGATCTAAAAGCACATTATGTACATAATTTTGTTAGTCTGTCTGGCCGTCCGTATGTTGCAGCCACCTTTTTTCGAAACAATAAGAACTGTGCTGTTGAAATTTGGTAAGTAGATGTATTCTGTGAACCGCATTAAGATTTTCACACAAATAGAAAAAAAACAGTAAATTTTGGGGGTTCCCCGTACTTAAAACTGAAACTCAATTTTTTTTTTCATCAGACCCATACGTGTAGGGTATCTATGGATAGGTCTCCAAAATTGATATTGAGGTTTCTAGTGTATTTTTTTTCTTAACTGAATAGTTTGCGTTTTAATGTGTCCTCCCCCACCCTGTAACTTCTAAAATAAAAGAATGATAAAACTAAAAAAATACGTCAAGTGCATTACCATGTAAACTACCACCGGAAATTGAATTGAACGAGATCTAGTTAGTAGTTTTTTTTTTAATACGTCATAAATCGTAAACCGCTATTTACCTTGAACTCAAATATAAAATAAAACATTTAATTTTACTTGCTGCTACGGAACCCTTCATGGGCGAGTCCGACTCACACTTGGCCGCTTTTTTTAATTATATGGGACGCCCACAGCTGAAATTTCTTTATAAACTCATTGTTGTCAAAAGATTCTTCATAGAAAATTATGTCATACAAAAAATTCGCAAGTAAATGTCACAGACTTTTGAGCCAAATAACTTTTTTTGTGTATAGGACTTAAAGTCATTGACATTTAAAAAATAAAAATAAAAGATATTTAATAATTAGAAAAAAGGTAACAAGCTATTTCAAATACTCTTACAGACTTATCGTATACTTATTTGAACCAGTTTTGCTATTTTGACACGCTTTGCTGTCGCAGGTTGAAAAAGAAGCAAAGGTGTGAAACCGCTAAATAGCCTAATATGAAAAATTTAAAACGCAAATAAATGTAAGTTGGTTCATGAAAGTATATATTTTTTTTAATAATCATGTATATCTAAGACTAGCTTCTGCCAGCGGCGTGAAGTTTGATAATTGTCCCATGGGATCTTACTACGGGGATAAAAAGTATCCTATGTGTTAATCCAGGTTATAAACTCTATGTGCTAAATTTTATCCAAATCCGTTCAGTCGTTTTGGCGTGAAAGAGCCATACTTACAAACTATCACATTTATAATTTTATTGTAAGGTTAGTGCCTATAACCTCATTAATTAAGAAATTAATTATTAATTAATAATTTGGACCTTCAATGTTTATAATATGTATGTAAACATTTAAGATCCATTTATAGTTGGAGGTGACGCCAGTTGCTATAAATCGGGCACAAAATAATTTGAATTTACAAATTCTTTTGTAGATATTTATTTATTTTTTGTTCAAAAAAAAAAGAGATAAACAATTGACTAAGTAAAGAAACTAGGTCACCCGGTATAATATTAAAAACAGACCGTTTTTTCCTCTTTTCAAGTTAGGTGTCAGGGGTGTAGCACTGCGGTTATTTTCCTGGTAGAATAGCCGACATTCCAGGGGTGTCACCTTGAATTGCTTTAGGCTTATTATGGAACAAAAGGATTGTATATACGATTAAAAAAAAATTATGACAGCGTTCCTAGGGCCTGCTTTGGTTACGACGCCCGTCTTCAGGCGTCCACTGTGTGACAATCGGCACCGCGTTCATCCTCGAAACATGAACAAAATAAAAAAAGTTTAAATTTCTTTCAATCGAGACTGATTGATCCGACACCCATCAGATTAGATTACTTTTAACTATGACAAAAAACCTGCGGAGCAGTCTTTGGGAATGCCAATAGAAGTGAAAACATAAGTAACCAATATCTATTACGGGTTGTGTCCCCCGTGCACGTCTAAGTGGTGCTACTCCGTAGCGGATCGGCTACGAGTGCTACGAAGCGTTAAGTGACGGTCTCGCGAGTTCCATCAATTTTATGTAACGAATGTCGCGGAAATCTACTTGATACTAGACGCACAGGACCTGCTAATGTGCCGCGCTTCAAATAATAAAAAAAATAATAAATAGTAAGAGTAAGTAGTAAACTTTGTAAAACCAACAAAGAATATTTTTTTATCAGAGGTAATGAAACGATTACTGATCAGTATGCTTGCTCAGAATATTTTAACCATCACAATCAAAACAAACAATAAACATGGTAAATATCCCGTTCTTAATTCTAATGTTTTTTTGCATCACAATCAAGTCCAAAATCGGGTACGCAAATAAAAAAAAAACAAAAGAGCACAACTTTTAAATACTCCGAGAAAAGATCAAGCCAAATGCAATACAATTAATAATATTTTTTCGAGCGTCTGCCCCGAACACTTGGCTACCTATTTGCTTTTTAAAATTTTCTCCAAAATGGTGACATCTTTCGGTTTCAAAGCAACAACGTGTGCTGCCAAAGGCAATATCATTATTTCATACTCGCATCTTGCGAGTTGCGTTGCGTTCGGATGCGGCAGCCATTTTTATTGTTCGCTACTTCAAAAACGGAGATTGCATTTTGAAATTTGGCAAATGTCGCGTTTCCTGCTTATGTGGGGCGTTTAATTTTAATCGTTAATGGCACAGATTACAGTTTGTTAAAAATATTACTTAGGTTTTTAAGAGAAAAACCAGATAGTGACGTTGCATTTGTGGTAACTGCATGTTTCGACTTACATGGAATTTATATGATCACTACTGTTTCAGAAACATGAAGAAAATCATAAAATATTATAACATAGGTACGAGATGTTATAATATTTTATAACTTTTTTTTGTTTTTTTTTTTTCATATACTTCATTTTAATTATATGTTTTATATACATATATATTTTTTTTCTTCATCTTTCTCTGGGGTTTTTCACGACGATATTTCTGTAGCCGCCATCGAGTCTAGATTTGTGCCTGGTTGATGGCAATAGGCTCACCCCCTATTACAGTAGACTAATCCTAAACCTAACCCTTCAGGGATAACAGGCTACCTATAAAACTTGTGTGGAAAGTGAAAGTTACGGTTTTTTCCAACTCCTCCGCTATACTTTTCTGATTAATTTCGTTGCGGATCCAAGACAGTTAAATTCATTCTCTGGGACTTTGTCAAGCTTCATTAGCTCGGCGCTTTCTGGTGGTCGCCACTGCTGATTCTGGTTTTCAGAAGCAACAGTGGTTTGGGAAAAATATGGCGGGCTTGTCCCAAAAAAAGGCTATAAAACTTGCTCTCTATTGCTCTATTTTCTTCCAGTGTTGATTATTTGCTCCTCTGCAGTAGGTGGTGTACTGTTTTACATAATGGTTGAAAGATACTAACCGTATGCGCTGAAGCTAGCCCGATGCGGACAGTTGATTCTTATGAGTTCGCCCGAGCTACTTGTTTCGGTGTTTTCTACGGTACGGGGTTTCTTAAGAAAAACAAAGTGTATTTTTCTTGTGAGAAAATTGATGTTACGGTTAGGAACAATTAAATGAATCTTGTGTAGTCTGGTGGTTAAGTTGGATGCTGAAATGTCAGAGTGAACCATAATTACAATATTTTTCCGTAATCACAGTTTTCTTATTCTCCTGCCCTGATCCCAATTTATTTGGGGTCAGCACAGCACGCCTTCTTGATTGATACTTCTTTAGGCTCCGACACATCTCGTAACTTTACCATTTCAACAACTAAACAAAAGACGTGCGAAACAAGTGAAAAAGTGTGCCAACTCGTAACTATTTTAATCTTCATACATTGAATCCTATTTCGTCAACCATAAATTCTACCAAAGTTACAAGAAAACCATTTGTTGATGTTGCTATTTTTTGTCTCTCTCTGGCACACTAAGATTTGTTACGAGAGAACTCAATTTTGAATTTGAACAGAAAGTACTAGGAGAACAAAACCAGGAAGGAGATGTGCCGCTGAAATCGTCTTTTTAGTGAATACCCAACAATAAGTATTAGGAGAACAGAATCGTCAAGAAGATTAGTCCCGCCGTTTACAATACTACCAGTCTACTACTACTGATTACCAGACTTACAAAAGGGGATCAGGATATCATGTTACAAGCTTAGTAATAAGTTTTTGACTTTTTTTTCTCATAGCGGGAAGGTTTATTTTTGTGTACATACATTGCTTTAGTATTTACGATAAGTTAGAAAGAAATATAATTATAATACCGAACAGTCATTGTGATTTTTCTTAGTAGTTCTCCCGAGTGCTAACTGTACTTGCCGAAAAAAGTTTACTAAATGGGATTCAATGTATGATAATCAAAATAGTTACGAAATGGGATTCAGTGTATGAAGATCAAAATAGTTACGTACTGGGACTTTTGTGATGCTGTTTTGTTTAGTTGTCGAAATGGGAAAGTTACGAGATGGGCCGGAGCCCTAATTCTTTATTACTCGTCGTTTCAATCACCTCCTTTCTACAGTTTCTAGCCATATCATCCTGCACACAGTCGATTCATCGTTTCTTTGGTCTTCCTCTACTCTCTTAGACACATTTTGCTCATTTCTCCTCGTCACATGTACATGTGAGTTTTTCCATTAGAAATTTATCGGTAGCAGCCACAGAGTTTGAATTTGTGCCCGGCTGATGGTCATACCCTCACCATATATTAAATGGTACTCGCGATTTTATGCTTACTCAGGCCGACACACGAAACTGTTTCATCTAAGAGCAACAGCGAACAAAACAAAATCATGTAAACACTGTTAAACAACTGAACAAAGTACACAGACGGGCAATTTCTCCTTAAAAAGCAGTGTTAAACATGACGTGATCTAAATTAATCGTCCGTAGTACAGTGTTCGCGGGAAGTCGGCCTCGTTTGTAACGCCAACGAAAACATGCTAGGAGCATATAAGCCTTTCTCTCGGCGGGTATCTTCGACAGATTAGCTTGTGGGCTAAGTTGGGAGAGGTGAGAGTGTGAGAAGTTATTTTTTACCGATATTTCGGAAACTCAAATCAAATAGTAAATATGTTAAATAGTCCGTTTTCAGTCAAAATGAAAATCAAATCATTTATTTCAAGTAAGCCAGTTACAGGCGCTTTTGAATTGTCGAATCAAAGATGAACATTATAAGCTGCAGTCCTAGTCACAAGACATAAAAACTGTGAAAGTACTGTAGTTGCTCATTCCCGTCAGTGTTAATGATATGGTTATTTTTGACATTTTGTAATGGAGTTCTGGTTCAGGCAGATCACGAACAGCTTAGTAAATAGCCGCAAAAAAATAAAACAGCAACAATTTTGATCACTGAATATGACTGCCTTGTTGGTACAGTGGTCGCATGAAGTCCTGGGATCGATTCCGGTCGTGCAAAGTGTCATTGGGATCTCCGCCCCATGGACTGGTTTCATGGGACTTAAACATAACTGGCGAACTTGGTGTTTGGCGTTAAGGAATTTTTATTATGTGGCACTTAGTAATAAGGGATACCAGGCATAGAAGCTAAAGGCCTTAATAAAAATAAAATAAATAAAATTAAATTCATTTATTTCAGGCAAGACGCATACGACAAGATAAAATTCAAAAATACAAATATACCAATTTCAGAATCACAACGGCAACAGAATAACAAATTACATTACATTACAGTGAGTGAAAATATAAAATTAAAATGGATTTCCATTTTAATTTTACAACAAGTACTTTGTAATAAGTAATAAGTACTTAAACCAAGATACGGACCTGAAGACTTATAGGAGAGGGCCCAAAATTGTATGACCCTGTGCCCCAGAATGTATATTTATAAAATCTGTGTCATTTAATAGTAAATATCTTCTATAACAACAACAAAAAGGTGTATATTGCTCAACAGTCTTTGACAAAAGTTATGCAGGTTTAAACAATGACCCCACCCCAAAAAGTTGCTCTCTTTCATTTCACGCCAAACAACAAACGTAATTTAATATTAATTATTTCTAGCGAACAGTATTAATTGCAAGCGTTTACAACAAAATACGGTTCGCGTTTCTTACAAAATAATAGATACCTAACAACGTGTACTAATAAACAAGGCGTTGGTAACCTTTACCCTTGAAATTCAACCTTGAAATTCACAAGTTAAGGTTGGAGTTTGTTTGTGGTGTTTTTCTTTGAGTTCGGAAACTAGACATCGGATTTCGTATTGGGGAAGTTTAGATTATACAAACACGTGATGCGAGTCGTGATTAAATATTTTCTGTACGATCGTTTATAAGCAGGTTGCTATAAATATAAATTATCAAAGCCCAATTTTAGATGGTGATTAAAGAAGGATTTACTGGTAAATTAGGCACAAGCGGTTAAGATAACTTAGACGCGAGGTAAAGCGTCTTATCGAAAGCGAACGGTCGCTTGAAATACGCGATCGTCGAGTTCATGATTATGTTACACCAAATATTTGTTCAGCAGACAATATTGTATACGACACTTTAAGAGAAGAGAATGATCTGTTTTCGAAGATCGACAATTATCGAACTTAACGTGGGTGAAGCCGCGGGCAGAAGCTAGTTTAAACTGAATAGGGTAGACGTCAAAAAATCTAATTAATCCGTCAGGTAGATTATTAAAAAATATTTGACGCGTATTTTTTCTTTTGTTACGTAAATCAAAATTGACGAAGATACGACGTCACGACCCCCACTCCCGAGTTTTAATGCGTTTTATCTTTGTCAATATTCATTGATTTACAAAAACAAAAAATACGTGTTCATTATTTTTCAATAATCTAACTGACGTACTAAATGAATTAGTATTTTTTTTATGCTGTCGTCACGACTATTGGGAAGTGTCGATTTCAGTTTTTAACATAGAAATGTACAAAACAGCAAAAAAGTCAAAAAGATCCGATTTCACTTATTCATCATAACTCCTGACACACAATAGTCGCCATATTGGAGAAATAAGCTCCAGTGTATCTCTTCCGTTTATCTTAATAACCAAGCCGTGCAATATGCAAGTCATTCATTGAATGCTGACGGAAATGTATTGTTTTGGTTTCCGAAGTGAAGGCAAGGAGAACGAGTTGGGAAATGTTCTCGACCCCTACTCCACGTAGGGGTTGAAAACATTTTCAAAGATTAACACGGCATGTACACGAAGTATTTGTGTGCGACCCCCGAAGGTTCGAATCCCGGTAGGAGCAAATGTTTGTGTGATGAGCATGAACATCATTGTTTTCGAGACATGTATGTTTATATGTATAATAAGTTTGTATTTACAAAAAACAAAAGTATCTTTGTAGTATTTCAACTATCTAGTGTCCACGACACAAGCCTCGTTGCTTAGTGTGGCACTAGATGGCGCTGTGTAATGTCCAGCCATATTTATTATTTATTTACGAGGAGGAGCTCGGCTAAATCATAACAGCCGTTCGGATTGATCTTCAGCTTAAGCCGCGCTTGCCTTAGTTGGTCAACCACCCACCAAAAATCATACCCAGTTTCCTCCATGCTTTGGAAAGCACGTTAAGCTGCATCTGGCGGTCAATTGTAGATCATTGACAGTCTTTACAGATCCAGACGGACCACCCCAGTACTTACTGGGTTATGGAGGTCAGATAGGCAGTCCCTGCGTGTAAAAGACTGGAAGCCGACCCGCACATAGTTGGGGAAATTCTCGGTAGCTGATGAAACTACATAGATATGACATGTGTATTTTGCATTGGTCTTTCTAACTGTTGGTAGTCGCAGTTTTTTAAATTAGTTTCATTCGATTATATCCTACTTATAGCCGTATACAACATCCCTATTTGACGACCAGGCGTATCTACATCTTCCCGACAAAAAAAGAAAAACAACAACTAACTACCTACATTTTTATTTACCCAAGAACCCCACGTTAAACTTGCCACAAAACCTCTATATTACTCGTACTATTTCCCAACAAAACACCATCATATTTACAAATACAGAAGACCATAAAATTATTCTAATAAGCTCAGCGGTCCTGAATTCGATTCCCGGAAACAATTATCTGATAGTAGCCGGTATGCTGCGGTTCCACTACGTAGATAGGATACAGAAGGTCACAGTTGAGACAAGAATTTTAACACATAGCAATGCAATAGTAGCAGCGTAGCAGTTCAATAGTTTCTGCTCCTTCCCATGAGAAATGATTCGATTTAATTTATGTATGTATGCTTAGATAGGCCCAGATAAATAAAAGAGTGGACTGTATGATTAAAAAGGTGTAATAAAATCTAATAGAAATAAAACAATAAAGATGCGTGCGATCGCGGTAGCGTTGTAAGGTGGTAATGGCGCGCGAGCTGAGGTCCGGTGGCCGCGCCGCCCGGTCCCCTCGTCGCGCTGGTGTGTGTTGAAGTAGTAGCGTTGCTGGTGACGCTGTGTGCGTAGACAATGCTTATTTCGCGTACAGATCGACTTCCGTGTGTTCCGGCTGTGGTGGCGCAACTGGCTGGAGCCCTCGTTGCTGGCACTGACGTTCTGCGTGAGCGTCGCGCGCACCTTGGAGCTGGCCGTGCTGGCGACCACGCTGGCGTCGCTGGCCGTGCTGCTGCACCAGCTCATGCGGCCCGTGTGCACACGGTGAAGACGTCGGGGTGGTGCGCGTCCGCGCGGAACTGAAAGTGTCACCAAGCGCCAAGTTGCTGGACTGGCAGCTACACGTGCTGCTCAACTACGCCGCCACGAACGTGCGTTTTCACCCATTAAATGACGTGTAAGTGTTCGAGAAAACTTACTTGCTGAACAAATATCATTTATCATATATCATTTATCATTTATCATTTATCATTGTATGAGGAACGCATAGAACAGGGAAGTATGTCATAAACAAGGGGAGCCAATATCCAGCAGTAGGTTTTTCCGCGCTGATGAGAGGTTGACCTTCTACACTTTTCTTTGTTGTGGCTGTTATCACACTAATTTATTATTTCTGTTCACCCGCAGCTTGGGCGTCTATAAGGAAATTGTTCCTGTCGACTATTGCCAAGCTTCGAATTTCGCCCGCTTTTTGAGTATGTTGTTTATAGCATGATGTTTAGTAGTAATAATAGAGGTTCTGTATAATAATCATAAACGTTTTGACCGTTGATTTATTTGTTATCAAAGCTACGGGCTGTTCTCTTTGCTTTGAGTTCTACTGCTCTTTTGTTTCAAAAATTGGAACTAGCGAGACAATTACATATTATTATGTCCATTTGTTGTCAAAATGTGAATGTGACTTCCCCAAGTTTATGTCTGGATCTTAATAAAGAGACCTGGGCCCCGATTCTGCTATTGCCACGATAGTCTTTCATTAATCTCATAATTGTTCATTTTGACAAGTTTGGTGATCTACTAACATCATGGCGTCATTATGACTTTCCAATAAACAATCACTGACACTGCATTGAAAGAAATAGCTTATAATAGTAGTCTCGTACATAATGACAAATGAATGACTGACTTATGCGGTAATCTGCCAACATTTTGACAGTTCCTTTGAGAATTGGAGCGGAAATTTGCTCAATTAGCACTATTTTATATTGCAATCAATATAGGCTTCTTTAATAAAAATAATTTAAAACACTTGTAAGAAAATAAATGAAAACACCGGCTGCTAGAAATAAAAACGGATAAACATAAAGTAGAAATGTTACATTTGACTTTGACAGCTAAACAGATACAATGAGTTGGATAGTTGCACATTTATCCACGTTACACATTACTTAATGTTTTTTGCTCGAACTTCTTACTACTTCAGATTGCTTTTATAAAAAATAAAGAATATGTAACAATATACATAAATGAAATCTGGCATGAATAACAGTTTAAATTTAATAGCATATTTTCGAAAATCATTTCTATTAACAGGTTTTTAGGGTTCCGTAGCCAAATGGCAAAAAACGGAACCCTTATAGTTTCGCCATGTCTGTCTGTCTGTCTGTCTGTCTGTCTGTCTGTCTGTCCGCGGATAATCTCAGTGACCGTTAGCACCAGAAAGCTGAAATTTGGTACCAATATGTATATCAATCATGCCGACAAAGTGCAAAAATAAAAATTTAAAAAAACATTTTTATTAGGGTACCTCCCCCAGACGTAAAGTGGGGAGCGATTTTTTTTTTAATTTTGACCCTGACGTGTGATATATTGTTGGATAGGTATTTAAAAATGAATAGGGGTTTTCTAAAATCATTTTTTGATAATATTAATATTTTAGGAAATAATCGCTCCGAAAGTCAAAAACAATGTGTCCCCCCCCCCTCTAACTTTTGAACCATAAGTTTAAAAAATATGAAAAAAATCACAGAAGTAGACCTTTATATGAACTTTCTAGGAAAATTATTTTCAACTTGATGAGTTGAATAGTTTTTGAGTTATATAGCACTTTTTCAAAAAAACGCAAATGATAACTTTGTTTTTCATACAAATACTATGAAAAACAAAGTTATTTTTGCTGACGAAAAATGTTGGTATTTTTAATGGTCTGGGAAGCTACGGAACCCTACAGTGAGCGTGGCCCGACACGCTCTTGGCCGGTTTTTTAATAATAACAATACAAAAATGTCGTAGTAATTATATCGCAAGGTTTCTCGTATTTCGGACTATTTGTATGTTTTTTAATATATATTAGTTTATTTTTTATGCTTATTTATGTATTAGTATGTAGGTACCCATTTATGTGTTGTAGGGGTTCTATAAAATACACTCGTACACTGGTTAAAACTTATTTTAATGTAAATCGTTATGATGGCACAGAAGGAACATATATATCAACAAAGAAAACAGGACGTTAAATACAATTACAGCTAAGACAATTCTGGCGGGACGCGATCAAGAGCGCGCGCAAATGTGTTGTAGTTAGTTGCCGGCCGAGCAGGGTGTATGAGGCGCGGGGGGCAGGACGCACGTGTTAGGTTGGCGTCCGTTGGCGGCACCCACGCTAACCAACCTAACGGCACTATATTTCCCTAACAGAGTACATGGGTTTTGAGACGGTGCGCGTTACATCCTCCTCCTCCAAGTCACGACATCGACCCGAGAGTGATTTGGTACAAAAACTAAGAGCGGACCTTCCTTTTCGCTTTAGGCGGCCGACCTCGGGGCGGCGAGGTTGTTTCGGCTCTAGTGTCAGTTTGGTTACTAATTAGTGATGTAAGGTCTGAAACATGGTAGCGGCCTAACAACTGACCCTGACCAACTCGTAAGTCGTGGGGCTAATGGTCTTACTAATGGTGTACGGTCCATCTCTCTGAGGCATACACTTTCGGGTTAAACCTTTTGGCGCATTACTTACAGAATGAGTGGTTAACAGAACTTGGTCACCTACCTGAAAAACTGGAGATTGGCGTCGGGAAGCGTCAGCATACTCTTTTATAAGGTCTTGGCGTCTCTCGATGACCGGCAAAGGGTAAGTGTCGCTTTTAGTGACGGCATTAAGTCGACGACACTCAACGCAGAACCTAGTCAAATCATCCTTCTTAGGGATGAGTAGAGCTGGTGCGGCCCACGCCGACTTACATTCCTCAATTACGCCGTCCTTCAGCATCTTGTTGATCTCGGCCTCCATTGCGGCCCTCTTCGCGGGCGTAAGGCGGTAAGGTGGCACGGCAATAGGCGCGTGACCTTCCGTATCAATATGATGCTCGGCATAGGGAGTAGCCTCTCCTCCTAGACGGAAGGCATCTTCATGACGTTGAAGTAAATCAGTGAGCTGTTGGCGTTGATCACCGGTAAGAAACAAACCTTCGTCAGCTCTTAACGACATACTCGTAGAAGACACAGAGATTGAATTGGGCTGTGACAATGGTTCACACTCGTACTCCAGCGGGTAAGTCTGCGTGCACCCAGAAAAGTGCCAGGAAGAAGTAGAAAAATCAATAACCATACCTGTAGCATTGAGGAAGTCGATACCAAGAAGAGTTTCATTGTTAGCAGCATCCGGAAAAATCACGAAGTCCGTTCGAACACTTTTGTCCACAGAGATGATGACATCTACACTTACCATCAAGACTTCGCGTGAACGGACGACTCCATCAGCCAGCTTCACGTTAACCTGCTTGGAATCAAAGGTAAGTCCCTTTTCTATAAATATTTTATAAAGTTTATGTCCCGCTATGGAGCACTTAGCGGCTGTATCGATGAGAGCCGTACCCCGTAAACCAAGAACCTGAATACTGAGTACTGGCCTCTGCTGCTTTGAACGTGCGGTCGTGGTCGGCAGAACATGTGACGCAGAGAGAGGGACCGTTGAGGTAACACCACCACAGATAGTAGTCGCCGTAGTGTCGGCGCAAAATGAAGAAACTACTGAAGGCGTGTTAACTTGGTCAACGTTCGAGCTGCACAATCCACGAGTCGAGACGATAACAGGTGAGTTTACCCTAACAGGTGAGTGACTATCATTATTGTGAACAATAACCGGCACATCTACCCCATCAGATGGGTCGACAAAACTACCTGAGTTACTTGAACCACAGTCGCAACAACAAATATTTTTATTGCATTCACATGGTTGCGACTGTAAAGTTTGTAAACACAGCGATGAACAATAACTTTTAGAATTTGCTTCGCTCTTTTGTTTACATAGACGAACCCTATTACTACAATCTCGGGCAATATTATGACTTGCAGTGTTAATAACAGAGACTGTCGGAGGAACAATGTGTTCAGCACTTACCAAATCTGACGAATAAGTTTCGATCGTGACAGATGAAAATGACAAGTTATCGTTACATTTAGCACATTGCGACCTCATAACTCCTTTCGCTCCGCAACCATAACAACATAAGGACTTATCATTACCACCGCTCTTATTACTTAATTTATTACACTCGTCACGCACGTATTGTTTACAATACACACATCTAGGTTTCGCATGTTGTTTCACTGCACTATTGATAGAAAGCGTATTCGACGACGCTGCTGGTGCTCCGTTGTCCACGCTCGACGTCGGTAGCGCTGCGGAGCGGTGCGGCTGCGGCGCGGGTGGCCGCGCCATGCTGTTGTTGCGGTTGGCGGGGCCTGCGCCGTTGCTCGTCGACTTTGTGAAGCGGCCGCTGGATGGCGGACCGGGCTGCGGCTGCGTCTGATTACGTGTTTCGGAAACTTCGATGTCAATGGAACGGGCGAGGCGAAGCATGCCCGAGAAGTTCGTGAAGTCTTCCCTCCTCAGGTGTTTTCTTATCCGTGCGTCAAGTAGGCCGTACACCATATCGACTTGCGCTTGTCAGATAGTTCGTTGGCGGGAATTTTTGACAGCAACGCACGGCATTTAGCGACGAACACGTCCGTATTTTGATCGCCTTGTCTCTGTTGAAACAGTTCAATATATATACGGTGCGGAGGTCTTTTGTCACCGTAAGTATTGATAACTGATTCAATGGCATCATCCCATGTTTTAATTTCCTTCTTCACACCTTGGTACCAAATTGCGGCGTTATTCGTAAGCACCATTGAGAGACCCCTGAGGGCGTTTTCCTCAGAGACGTTAGCGCAGTCCTTGTAGCTCTGGATGGCGTCTATGAAGGCATCCACGGACTCGTCGGCGTCACCGCCGAACCGGGCGGTGCAGTGCGTGAAGGTGCCGCTGCCGACGGCCTGTGATGGAGACGCAGAGTTAGGAACTGGAGATGGCGGTTGACGACTGATGACTTTCTCCAACAGGCGCTCGAACGCTTCCGTTTGGGATTGCTGCATGGCGGCCATCATGGCGGCCACTTGTCCTGATGAAAAACTTGCACCATTGTTGCCGTCGGTCTCGACTTCATCGCCTGAGAGCGCTGTCGCCCGATCTCCGCGCGTCCTTGGCATGGTGATGGAGAACACAAGCGAATAACGATTATTGAGTGTATGTTTTGAGTTCAAACGAGCACTTTTACCACTCGCGGCACGTTGGGCAGCCACTTGTAGGGGTTCTATAAAATACACTCGTACACTGGTTAAAACTTATTTTAATGTAAATCGTTATGATGGCACAGAAGGAACATATATATCAACAAAGAAAACAGGACGTTAAATACAATTACAGCTAAGACAATTCTGGCGGGACGCGATCAAGAGCGCGCGCAAATGTGTTGTAGTTAGTTGCCGGCCGAGCAGGGTGTATGAGGCGCGGGGGGCAGGACGCACGTGTTAGGTTGGCGTCCGTTGGCGGCACCCACGCTAACCAACCTAACGGCACTATATTTCCCTAACAGAGTACATGGGTTTTGAGACGGTGCGCGTTACAGTGTTTTATTTTAGGCTTACAAGATGGTATGTTTCTTTTTATTTTTATTGTACTCTATCACAATGCTGTCTATTTGACCCAATGGTTGACTGGTAGAGAATGCCTTGTGGCATTAAGTCCGCCTATGTACCACTTTTGTACATGAAGTTTAAATAAATAAATAAATAAATAAAAATGTCATTCGAGACCATTGATCGAACCACTATGATGAATTTAGCAGAATACGAACTTTAAGCAAAATGGCAATGGAGATCCCATTGTCATTCATCAACAATTATGAAATCAATGAAAGACCACTGTGACACTATTGTAATAGCAGAATTGAGGCCCTGTGAGTTTATTTCGACTGTTTCTTCTCAGAGTAGGCAGATACGAAATACGGTTTATTCCGAACCTGACCCGAAATCCTAACCCGGTTGCGGGTTAGTTTAGGAACATGAAAAAAAAAACATTTTATTCCGAACCTAATAATAGGATTAGGTTAACCTTACGCCCCACGTATCGTTCCCAACCTAACGCGAATTGCGATATATAGAAGTACCTTCTTTAATTTATGTTAGCCTAGTACTTTTTCTGAGGTAACTTATCAATTTATATAGATAACTTTAACAAGATCGCTCCGTACCTGCGAAAAAAAAGGGGAATTACACGGAAACCCTACGTATATCACAATTCGGGTTAGGTTAGGATTTCGTGCTGGTTCGGAATAAACCCGAAATACCGGCCTCATCTAGTTTAAAAATACCTATTTGCAGAATAAACATTTATCATGTAAAAGCACTTGGATCTAAATAATTTCAAAATCAGCTCATATTTTCTGAACATCTCCAAAGAAAATTAATCATTGTAAACCGACAACTTTTACCAGAAAAGGGTAAGTAGAATTTACAGAATACTACGACGTGCTGCAATTTAAAGAAACTTACTTGAATTTACTTGTAACATATTTATTACATCTGCTTACACGCAAGAAACCCCACAAACTGTCTCTCCAAATCTCAAAAAACAAAAGACGCAACAGCAAAACTTCAATATAAAACAATCCTTAATTAGCAGTGAAGCCTAAACTTGCGTCCCAAACTTGCGACCAAGACTTGGAGCCAAGACAAAAGTCGCACCGTGCACAGTCGCATTCGCTTCCGTAGTGAACGAGACTGCCTGCAAATTAATTCTCTTTTGTAATACTATGAAAAAGCGATGAAAGTTCTACTCAAGTCTCACCTTGGAGTTGAAAATGGTTTTCATACTTTGTATAAACTGTTATAGTTAATTAAATGTTGCCTATTTATTTTCATCAGTGTATCGGAAGCTTTTGAAGGGGACAAGTTTTGATTTCAATTTTTGGACTACCATAAATTTTATTTCATACTATTCGCATGTTTCGGGTTTGGTTTTATCAATTTTGTTGTAGCTATGACTTCCTGGAAATCGTAAACGAATAACAATAATTGGATTAGTTGCACTGACAGGCAATTTATACTTAGGTCCATGTTCACCGAAAAGATAACCGTCTGATTATCTAAAAACAGCTGTCACTGTGACATGTTCCCATACAAAAATGCGTTTAAAACAGCTGTTTTAGGTAATCAGACTGTCGTCTTTTTGGTGAACATGGACCTTAAAAGTGTTGTATTACTGAAGGCTAACCGCCTTCGCTGTAAAAAAAAAATAACAACATAATACGGGATTCCAAATTCAAAAACAGCATACAAAAATTGGTAAGTAAATTATTATTATTTACAGTTCTTCTTCTTAATCGTGTGGTTAGTGCCTAACCTGATATGTGCCTCTGACTTGGCTTTACATGCCGTCGAGAAATATCTGGCTCTCGTGATGTTTTCCTTCATCCTTTACAGAGCAGTGGTGTTGAAATAAATGCGCCTGTCTGGGTTCGAAATCACGCCTTTAAAAACGGAAATTAGGGCTGGAACCATTGGACTACTATTGTTTACTCTTAATTCAACTACAATCTTAGCATTATGAGCCAGGTCCAGCCAGATTTAAGCTTTGCCATCAAAGCCACCATCATCTCGCCTTTTTGCATAAGCTATATTATTGCAATTTATTTGTATAAATTGATACTAACTTGTTATTTTGTGCGCAACAAAGAATAAGAAAGCTGAACTTTTACCATATGTGAATAACACTTTTGATGTAAACTAAGTTTTTTCTTTTAATTCCAGCCCAATATCACCATAATTATCCCAATTTATTAGGCGTTGGTGCAGCATGATTTCTTTTTCCACAATTCTCTTTTACTCGCCTCTCAGCAGATTCCTCCTTACTAGCCTTGACACAGTCCATCCATCGTCTCTTTTTTTTACAATCCAATATACAATTTTGAAATTGGAACTGACGATATAAAGATCTACTGCCCGGCTAGCATGAGCAGGGGATAAAAATTTTATCCACCGGTTATTTCCACTGACAAGGGACAAAATTCAAACAAAAGTGGAAATAACCGGTGGATAAATTTTTTATCCCCTGCCCATGCTAGCCGGGCTGTTCTGGCTAACTGCCTTCGCTGTAAAAAAAAAAACAACACAATACGGGATTCCAAATTCAAAAACAGCATACAATAAATTGGTATATTATTATTATATGTTAGTAGAACCGACAGCCAATGACAAAAAAAACCGGCCATGAGCGTGTCGGGCCACGCTCACTGTAGGGTTCCGTAGCTTCCCAGACCATTAAAAATACCAACATTTTTCGTCAGCAAAAATAACTTTGTTTTTCATAGTATTTGTATGAAAAACAAAGTTATCATTTGCGTTTTTTTTGAAAAAGTGCTATATAACTCAAAAACTATTCAACTCATCAAGTTGAAAATAATTTTCCTAGAAAGTTCATATAAAGGTCTACTTCTGTGATTTTTTTCATATTTTTTAAACTTATGGTTCAAAAGTTAGAGGGGGGGGGGACACATTGTTTTTGACTTTCGGGGCGATTATTTCCTAAAATATTAATATTATCAAAAAATGATTTTAGAAAACCCCTATTCATTTTTAAATACCTATCCAACAATATATCACACGTCAGGGTCAAAATTAAAAAAAAAATCGCTCCCCACTTTACGTCTGGGGGAGGTACCCTAATAAAAATGTTTTTTTAAATTTTTATTTTTGCACTTTGTCGGCATGATTGATATACATATTGGTACCAAATTTCAGCTTTCTGGTGCTAACGGTCACTGAGATTATCCGCGGACAGACAGACAGACAGACAGACAGACAGACAGACAGACATGGCGAAACTATAAGGGTTCCGTTTTTTGCCATTTGGCTACGGAACCCTAAAAAGGACAAAGTAGTTGGAACGCGCCGACGATGTCTTGGCAACTTCTCTGAGTGATTAAAATCTTCGGAGCGTGTATGCGAGATAATCTGGCATCAAACCAACGATCCTTTAGTGCTGGGAGCCTGTGAGTACATTGGGACTATCTGTTACTTATTTTTCTGCGTTTTTGTTAGGTTCTGTGTAGATTGGTGAGAATTCTTCAGACTTTTTTAAATTTATTTGAGAAGAAGTTAGCACGTAAATATTAAAGGCAGTCGTCTGTCTTGGAATAGACACGTGATGAACAGGGATGGAACAAATGTGACTAAAAGAGTGATTAATATAAAATATTAATGGATGGAGAGGGAGAGGAAGACAAATATGAAAGAAAAAGAAAAGTAAATGCTGGCGTGCTGAATGACAAGAAAGAATGAATAATCCTTCGATGATTGCAGGATTGATGTTACGCCTTGTAACTATTAACTCCAGTCTAGCAGTCGCATTGTTTCCACAAACTTGGCGACTAATTACGAAATATTCACAACAGAAAAGCAACAGAAATACTATTCATAAATGTCTTCATCTTCAGAATTCCCCCTCACTATGAACAGGTCTTAACATCCGTAAACAAGTACGGAGGACCTTTGTACAGTCTGTTGTCGAGGAAGCGAGCTCAAGAATTGTTTACACCGCTTGATTTTGAATAGATATTGTTAGTTCTGTTGCTCTATTGCGTTCTTAACTTCCGTGTGTCTAGCGATAAGTTATTTGTGTTCTTAGGGGGTTTTAAGTGTACCGAACCATAAGCTTTTTTAAGGAAGATGTTGGTAAAAAGAAGTGAGAAATTTGGTTTTTGTTCCCAGTGAGGAATACTTAAAAATCGAAGATTTATTAGACTTCTTGTTCTTCATCTGAGTTGTGGAGATCAGAAAGGCAGTTGTTCCATGTAAAGCACTGGTATTCAGCCGCATTCGGTTAGACTGAAAACCTACGCCATCATAGTTTGATAAAAAGCTAGGTAGATAATGATTGGACTTCTAGTCATGATAAAGTATTTCTAACTAGCCGACCCGACAGACGTGGTCTTGTCGCCTACTACTTACTACCTACCCACCTACTACTACCTACCTACTACTACTACCACCTACTACTACCTACCTACTACTACCTACCTACTACTACCTACCTACTACTACCTACCTACTACTACCTACCTACTACTACCTACATACTACTACCTACCTACTACTACCTACCTACTACTACCTACCTACTACTACCTACCTACTACATTTTTTTTCTCATAAGAACCTTCTCCTGACAATGACAAACACACCAAAAAAGAATTAGTAAAATCGGTCCAGCCGTTCGCGCGTGATGGCGTGACCAAGGGAAATAGGGATTCATTTTTACATTATAGAGAAGATATAGATTATAGTATCTTTCCTAGTGATTTCCTTTGATAAGAATCTAGCAACACATAATAATATATGTAGCTTTTTATGTATTTGCTATATCCACTATAGTCGATTGATAAATATAGGCTAGTTTCCACCATCAATAAATTGCAAAACTAATTAGTCCGTCAGTTAGAGTATTGGAAAATAATGGATACGTATTTTTTGTTTTTGTAAATCACTGAGTACTGACAAAGATAAAACGCATCAAAACTCGGGAGTGGGGGCTCGTGACGTCACAACGCACTAAAAACTATAGCACGGCGTGACGTATTGCGAATTTTAAAAGCGTCGTATCTTCGTCAATTTTGGCTTATGTAACAAAAGAAAAAATACGGGTCAAATATTTTTTTATAATCTAACTGACGGACTAATTAGATTTTTTTAGGACACAAGCCTATTTTCGAAGATGCATTTACAATCGCTCTTCCCTTCAACAAAACACTACAGTCGAACACCAATATTGAAGAAAACAATTCACAAGATCGTTATACAGTACCCACCATTCCAGTACAAACAAAAACAAATCCCAACAGTGGAAACACCCAGCAAACGTCCAATATCATGCGCAAAACTTCGACGTTCGTACATAAAAACAATTTTCGATTCTTCATAAAATTACAAGTCGGTCCCGAAGAATAGCCGAGCCTAAGATTTATGTCTTAATTTTGACAGTCCCGTAAGGTTTTCGGGGCGGAATAAATAAGTTATGAGTTATCGTCTCGCAATTGAAAAAAACCGGCACAAATGTTACCTTCGGCTTGGGAAAGTTTTTCTGCACTATGTGTATTTAGGATTGGGAGGGTTATTTTGTCTTATTTTTTGTTGCTCTCTTTTCTCAACTAATATAATAACAAGATGATAAAAAAAATTAATTAATTTAGATTTTCAAAAAATATATTATGACCCGATTTTCTTTTTGCTGTTTGTTTGTTGATAAATTCCCAATACGTCACGCCTAGGTATAATTTTTAGAGCGTACTAAACGTCATGAGCCCCCTCCTGAGTTTTGATACGTTTTATCTTTGTCAATATTCATTGATTTACATTAACAAAAAATTCGTGTCCATTATTTTCCAATGCTCTAACTGACGGACATCGTCATGCCTGCCTCGTTGAAGTTCACTGTATTTCGCATAAATTCAGAGTCATAAATATTTAATCTTAGATGTAGAAACGGCTGGAAGGCCGTGTCAAGATAAGATCAGTGCAAATAGAGAAGACAAAACAATGCTTTTCATTGTAAGAATTCTAATCTAAGTGAAATATAAGATTTTTTAGTGCGTACCTACTGAGTTGGGATACATCAAGTATGTTTGTAATTTATTCCATCACCACTATTCTCAAAACGGTGAAAGACAAACATCGTAAGAAAACCGGCAGGTCCTAGAACCAAAAAGTCGAAGACATGTGACATCTATCTATCCGCACTGGTCCCGCGTGGTGGGTTATAGGCCATTCCCTCTCAAAGAGGGGAGTACTGTCCCAGCAGTGGGGTGGTGATGATGAAGTATTTTAAGAGGCGAGACAAAGGCGCAAGAGGCAAAGAGTATGATTTAGATAATTATTAAGGTAGCGTTCCACACCAGCCTCCAGCTAAGGGCCAGAGTCCACCGAATAGCATACGAGACAGGAGAAGAGATGTGTTGTAAAACATCAGTAGAATTTAGATTTTACACTTCTCATCTCCTTTTAGCTTTAGTGGAAATAGTTGGTCGAGGAGAGAAGATGTCTCTTAATCTGGTAGACGAAAAAAAAGAAACTAAATTAGTCCGTCAGGCAGATTATCAAAAAATATTTGACCCGTATTTTTTCTTTTCTCACGTAAACCAAAAACTGACGAAGATACGACGCTTTTAAAATTCTCAATACGTCACGCCTTGGTATCAATTTAAGTGAGTTCTGACGTCACGACACCTCAGTCCCGAGTTTTGATGCGTTTTAGCTTTGTCAAAATTCAATAATTTACAAAACAAAAATACGTGTCCATTATTTTCCAGTACTCTTACGGACTAAACAGATTTGTAATTTTTTTATTATAGTCGTAATGTCTATTTCGTTATTATACTTCTCGTCTCCGTTTAGTTTTAGTGGAAACAGTTGAGCAGAGAGGAGTCTATTACGAGATTTCTCGTAATTGGGTTTTAGAATTCCAAAAAAATATAGGACACGTATTTTTTTCTGTTGTTACGTTAACAATTAATAATGAAAACGATACAGTGCATCAAAAGCTTGTGTGACATCACATTTGAGTACGTTTTTTACTGAAAACCGAGTCACGTCCGCTAGTCTCTATAAAAATATAAATGCACAACCAACATAACCTGTCCACTGAACCAGTCCGCATAAGACCAGATTGCATAACCAATTACCAAGATAACAATAAACGACCACAATGACAATACTTTGCCCACAAAGAACAATCGGCGGTCGGTCAGTGACACGAATGCAATAATTATAGGTGTCATACCCACAAAGGAACCGATATTAAATCAATTTTGTGCAAGCCATACCGTCCGGGCGTAATATTCCGTACATATAAAATTATCGACTATGCTTGAGCGTTTCTTTGGTCAAGTCGTCGCAAGGGCAAACACTGAGTATAAAGTCATGTTTTGATTCCCAGTTCGGGCTGTGTTATTGGGTTTTTCCATAAACAAAGTCTCAGTAGCAGTCGGGTCTGGATAAGTTCGCCCCTATTACAATGAAACTAATTCCTAACTAACGAGAATGGTTATTCTATGAGGTACAATTCTGTCCTAACCTTGAAGGATTGCAGACGTAATGTTATGTTAATACTACAGTTAGTCAGCCATGAGGCATTTACATCATAACTAACCAAGTTGACAGTTTTACAGATAGCCGTAGACTATCGTGAAGTGACAAACAATCGACTTGCACGGGGACTCCAGACTCGCCTGAAACCGAAACGCTTACGCATCTTTGACCACTTACTATCAGACCCCATATTCACAACGTTTCGATTCGATTTGGGAAATCGTATGTCTATCTCGCTCCTTTTCGTTATGCCAAAAAAGGATAGACATACGACTTGTCGAATTGACATTCATTCCGAGCGTTTGTGAATACGGGAGCTGGTGTGCCCCGTGTTTACCATCATCATCATTATCCACAACCCGACTTGACCTACTGCTGAGTAAATGCCTCTTTTTGTTTGTGCCAAGCTCCACGTACTTATCCCAATGTAATCCAGGATATTCCCGCGAAGGCAACATGTCGTCTGCCATTTCGCTGCCTGACGAACAACGCTTCTCTTTTCAGTCTTTGGACGCCACTGGTCACAACTTTATTCCACCTGTGTTTTTATAGATCTTTGACAGTCATTACAGATAGTCAGTGGCCCAAACAGTCTGACAACCAGTCTTACCAAGGGGTATCGTATTACCCAGTATTAACTGGTTTGTGGAGGTCAGATAGGCAGTAGCTCCATGTAAAATACTGGTATTCAGCTGCATTCGGTTAGACTGGAAGCCGACCCCAACATAGTTGAGACAGATAGGTGATTGAATGCCACTTGGTCACAACTTTACTCTACCTGTGTTTTAGTACCCTACGTAAATCAACATACATAATGTATACCCAGACAAAGTCGTGGGCAAAATGCTAGCGATTCATAATAAACCTTACGTAAACATATTTACATCGAAACCAAGCATGCACCTTTACAATATAGTTATTGGTGACACAGCTACTGTTGTCGCATTCAGTAATTACTGTGTACTTGTTCACTTAAATTCAATTAAGCTTTTGTATTTTTAAGTAATTAATCGGTTATTTTTTGAGTGGTTTGTTTATGGCAATTTTGGTGATGTAGTGCTGTGCAAAGTTGGGTGCGTTTCAATGTACTTTAAAGCTTTTTATTACTTATGTAAATTTGCAGAAAGTGTCTATGGAAACCGTTACACTTATCTGTGGTATACTGGTAAGGAGCAAATCACAACATGAGATTGAGTTTTTCACCAGTATCGGTTCTTACTTCGGTTAGAACATGCCATTCTACATTGTGTAGAATTTTCTGTAATATTACGAGTATCACCATGCAACTGAATACCAGTATTTTACATGGAGCGACTGCCTATCTTACCTCCACAACCTACTTAGTACTGGGTCGATACCCTTTGATATGACTGGTTATCAGACTTTTTGGGCCACTGACTGTAACGACTGTCAAAGATCTACGAATGAGAGTGGTCTGTAATAATTTCACAAAAAAAAACAGGAAAATGGTAGAAACTTGCTCCTTGTGGAAAAGTGGCTTTCATTACTATTCAGACAGGACTGCAGTGACGGCTGTCTTTTAGA
Source organism: Xestia ashworthii (assembly GCA_950022955.1). Lineage (NCBI taxonomy): Eukaryota > Metazoa > Arthropoda > Insecta > Lepidoptera > Noctuidae > Xestia > Xestia ashworthii. The sequence goes on from OX465566.1 coordinate 19,037,844, forward strand.
TGTTAATATTTTTTTTAAACCAGCTAATGTTGTAAAGATGGCAGACATTGGAAAAGTTTTGGCGCATCTTGGTAGAGGCTTATAAAGGGTGTAAAAAACCTCTGAAGGAAGCCGAAAGGCACTTGTTCTCTCCGTCATTTCCCCTTTTTTTTAGGGTTCCGTAGCCAAATGGCAAAAAACGGAACCCTTATAGTTTCGCCATGTCTGTCTGTCTGTCTGTCCGCGGATAATCTCAGTGACCGTTAGCACCAGAAAGCTGAAATTTGGTACCAATATGTATATCAATCATGCCGACAAAGTGCAAAAATAAACATTTAAAAAAACATTTTTATTAGGGTACCTCCCCCAGACGTAAAGTGGGGAGCGATTTTTTTTTTAATTTTGACCCTGACGTGTGATATATTGTTGGATAGGTATTTAAAAATGAATAGGGGTTTTCTAAAATCATTTTTTGATAATATTAATATTTTAGGAAATAATCGCTCCGAAAGTCAAAAACAATGTGTGTCCCCCCCCTCTAACTTTTGAACCATAAGTTTAAAAAATATGAAAAAAATCACAGAAGTAGACCTTTATATGAACTTTCTAGGAAAATTATTTTCAACTTGATGAGTTGAATAGTTTTTGAGTTATATAGCACTTTTTCAAAAAAACGCAAATGATAACTTTGTTTTTCATACAAATACTATGAAAAACAAAGTTATTTTTGCTGACGAAAAATGTTGGTATTTTTAATGGTCTGGGAAGCTACGGAACCCTACAGTGAGCGTGGCCCGACACGCTCTTGGCCGGTTTTGTTCCTTAACATACCTGGGAACCTTATAGTTACGGAGATATTGGGGTCAAATTTTTAATACATGTTTTTAATGTAAGATTATTACTACGGCTCCCGTACTATTCAATCCATCCATCAACACATTGTTTTGAGTGCATTACATTGAGTTCTACCACAAAACATGATATTTCACCCCAAAAAAAGTCATTACCCAGCAAAAAATTTAGCGTAAAATAACTTAGTTTGATGTACAAAATACTTGGTTGACGGCTTCGTGAAGAGTTTGTATACACCCTATATAAAGCCATGGACTGAGATCAGAATATGATTGATTGTTAATAAAACCTATGATAAGCTTAAAGCCTCTTTTGTCCACCACACTATCCTCACGCAACAAAACGTTTCCACCACTTATCTCCAGACACTTAACTGTCCTTCACATTACACTACAGTTATAGTAATAGTTTAGTTATAGTATAGTTATAGTTAGACGTCCCATCCGGTTATACCGTTTATTTTCAGTTGACACACATAACTCCACGTTTCTTATCGCGCACGTTAAAGCTGAAAGCTTTATGATGTTCAGACGAGAGGATACTTGTATAACAGAGTTATATGTTAAACTTGAATCTCGGTATGATAATATCTCGATGTAAAAGGCCAGTTTTGACATAGATTTTCTATATTTATAAGTGTGTTGGAAAATCGTATCAATGCTACCTGTTTTGTTAGTATGTTTCTTAGGGGACTGGTAGAGTAGCCCGCTATTGTACTTTTATTCCGATAGTAAGTAATCCCATGGGCCAATTATCAAACTTCTGACAGAAGCTAGTGTTTTTATAATCGTAAGAATTTATTCATATTTATGGACGGTACTGATTGTGCTTGTTGAAAACAATTTGACTAAAATGCTGTTAGATGATTATAGTAAGTCAGATTAAACAATCGACGTATTTACGTTACGAAAATCATCAAAACTCGTCCTAGAGCCTCAGACACGAAATGGTCCACAATTTACTTTATTTATTTACCACTTTATTCAACTTACTTTGCTTTTAAGAACTAAGTGCAGTTTAAGTCCTTTGAAAATTCGTATTTTAATGAAAGTCTTGAGTGTCACTTGGGACTGTGCCAACAATAGGTTATTTACCCTATCTTGTGTTTATAGGAAGTTTAAAGGGGTTTAAATGGAAATATTTGGTATACTTCTTTATCTTAGGTTTTTTAGTGGCCCACAAGTCTGACAACCAGTCTTACCAAGTGGTATCGTATTACCCAGCATTAACTGAGGTCAGATAGGCAGGTGGAGGTCAGATAGGCAGTCGTTCCATGTAAAATCCTGGTATTCAGCTGCATCCGGTTAGACTGGAAGCCGACACCAACATAGTCGGGATAAGGCTACGCAGATGATGATGAAAAATTTGACTAGATGGTCTCATTGGACTAGTGCGACTGCTGAGCATGAGGTTTGATTCCCGGGTCGGGCAAACGTTATTGGGTTTTACTATCAGGAATTTCTCAGTAGCAACCAGGGAGTCTGGATTTGTGGCCGATTGATGGCAATAGGCTCGCCCTCTATTACATGGGACTCAAACCTAACTGGCGAAATATGGTTGCACAAATACCTATTTGTGTTTAACCCCGGAGCAGTTAAGCAGAGGTGTACCTACACCTCTGCTTTACTGCTCCGGGGTTACAGGCGTGATGTTTATGTTATGTTAGACAGATAAGGGCAGGGCGAGATGACGATCTTTAGTTTTTAAGAGGCCGGCGGAGCCTGCGTCGCTCATACAAACGTAATACTAAAATAATTTGTAAATGAAACATATTCTTATGGTGGTGTGTATTTATTTCGATTGGATAAAAGAATATCTAGGTTCCCAAATAATATTTTGATAGGACAATGATTTATAGACGAGATATAAGGAATTTAAAATTTCTATCGAAAACTATTTCTCATAACTCTTGTTTAAATCAGCGTCTATTCAAAATATATATTTGGGAACCTAGATATTCTGTAATCCAATCAAAATAAATACACACTAGCTAAAGAATTTGATTGATTTTCAAATTATTTTGGTATATAGTAATAAGAGCAGCAGTGGAATGGTGGAGTATATTCAATCGTGGTCAATATTTTACACGCAAGTTACAATCAAAGGTTACAATGAATTAGAACATAAACAAACCGTAACTATCATATGCTACTTTCAAATCAGTGACAGACATAAATATGATTATTCTCACCGGCCAGTGCATTCATAAATATGCGACCTCCAATAGATTCATCGCTTGAAAAGGCGATAAAAAAAAAACTAATTAGTTTGTTAGTTAAATTATCAAAAAATATTTGACCGGTATTTTTGTCTTTTGTTACCTAAACCAAAATTAACGAAGATACGACGCTTTTAAAATTCTCAATAAGTCACACCTAGGTATAATTTTTAGAGCGTACTGAAGTCAGAAGCCCCCACTCCCGAGTTTTGATGCGTTTTATCTTTGTCAATATTCATTGATTTACAAAAACAAAAAGTACATGTCCATTATTTTCCAATACTCTAACTGACGGACTAAATGGATTTGTAATTTTTTGATACTGTCGTCATGCTTATTGGAACGAAGTTCGAGAAAAGCTTACTTACACACTTTTAACTTTAGGTATAAAATACATTGCTACTGTCTAGCTTTGTTTAAGGTGACTACATGAGCTAAACGCGAGTTTTATAATGCCTAAAAGTATATGATTCACTGCAATAAACAAAACCAGAAAAATATATGATATTCTTCAGGATATATTATGGTAGTATGATAGTGTTTTGGAAACACAATACAATTAATTTCACTCGACAGAAAAAAATCACGAACTTTTCTTAAAATTTCTTACAACAAAAAAAAAACTGACTAAAATATATGCGATATATCTGATTTTTTGGCAAATAATTCTACAAGCAATATTTTAGCCATATGTTAGCATTATAGTGTTTGATTTTTTTTAGTCCAACCAATAGATTCTTTGTAAATCGATGGAAACCACTCATTTCGCACTATTTGGCCCGCAGTGACTGACGTAACAACCACTTTGTAGTGCAAGCTGATTTGAAATTTATTCTAACAGCATTTCAAACGAAGTTTGAACCACCACAAATAGAGTAGCTAATTTAGCTCATGCAGTCGCCTTAAGCATACTGCAATAGAATCTTAGGACACAGCTAATCCCCCGTAGATCATGTTACATCTTGGCATGATCGCCTAGCGGTGTGATGGTCATACTGCCAAGTCATTGGTCTTGAGTTCGAACCCAAGAAACGCACCTCTGATTTTTCTGATTCATGTGCATATTCAATCATTAACACGGGTCCCGGGTCTTAGGGTCCCGGGTTCGAATCCTGGTAAGAGCAACTGTTTGTGTGATGAGCATGGACATTTGTTTCCGAGTCATGGATGTGTAGACGTATAATAAGTATGTATTTACAAACAAAATGTATCTGTGCAGTATATCAACCATCTAGTGTGGCACTAGATGGCGCTGTGTAAAATGTACAGCGATATTTATTTATTATTTAATTATCACTTGCTTGGGTTAAGGAAAACAGTATGCTTGACAGATTTTTCTCGACGGTATGTAAAACCAAGTCATATGCCAAAATGAGTGGAAATACGAAAATAGATGTACAGTCAGCAAAACAGTTAGGTTTACAGGCTAGAAATCTTCTTACTACTTTTATAAATGGAAAAGGGTTATAATCAATCTGTTTGCGATTTCATCCAAATCCTTTCAGTAGTTTCTGCGAGAAAGTATAACAAAAATCAATCTTTACAGACTTTTACATTTATAATAGTCATAAGAAGATTGCTAGCCTGCATACCTAACTGTTTTGCTGACTGTACCTAACATTTCGACTGCAATTCCTAAGGGTTTAGCAAAGCTGTACCTAGAGTGCAACATCGTTCAGCGAAATCATGATAGATCTCGTATTGTAGTTTTGTACTCGTAGCAAACCCAGGATAGTTAACTATTAACTGACCCGGAATACAACTTAAGTTCGAACTTGTAATTATTGTTGTGCATTAGCCAAATTGTGTTGAACATTTAAAATCTATTGAAGGAAGTGGGTGGAGCATGGAAGGCTCGAACTTTCTGACAGTAGAATCTTGTTTTATACAAAAGTGGTTTTATCAGCATTATATTCTAAGCATTGTACCTGTTTCATTCATATTGCTGGTACTAAGATAAGATAAGATAAGATAAGATATTATTATCTATGGGCAAAAGATTCTGAAAATAATTGAACGTAATTTTATGTTAAAGATAAATTTTCTAATAAATGTGGATATCTGTAAGAGTAGGGAAAACATAATGTCTGTGTAATCCTGGAAGGGTTAAGCAGAGGTGTGGTTAATAGTACATTCAACTTTCACCAGTTATGTTTAAGTCCCATGTAAAAGCATTAATGCATTCAATCATTAACAAATCCAGACTCTGTCATTCATTCATTTCAGCCGAAAGACGTCCACTGCTGGACATAGGCCTCTCTCAAGTGTCGCCACATTGACCGGTCCAGTGCGACTCGCATCCAACGGATTTCCGCAACCTTCACCAGGTCATCGGTCCACATAGTGGGAGGTCTTCCAACGCATCGTCTTCCGGTTCGCGGTCGCCACTCCAGAACTTTTCGGCCCCATCGGCCATCCGTTCTGCGAGCAATGTGCCCTGCCCACTGCAAGTTTGGCAATTCTTCAAGCTACGTCGGTGACCTTGGTACTCTTGCGGATGTCTTCATTCCTTTTTTATTTTCTATTTCCAGACTCTGTAGCTGCTACTAAACAATTAATGGTGGAAAAACTCAATTCTACTTTGCCTGACCTGGGAATCGAACCCAGAGCCTCATGCTCAGCAGTCGCGCTTCCGACCACTAGACCAACGAGGCAGTCCGAGATAATGGGAGATAACTGAAGAAAGATCGTATCCATGTCACATACCTGTCACTTGATTCATGGAAAAATCAAAGACAGCTTTTGTGTGGCGTTTTGTTTGTAACGATACGTAAGTTAAATGACGTTATTTTATGTTATTTTTTTTATTCTACACATGAGTATTTTTAATTCTGAAATAATAGTATTGTCAAAGATAAATTGTCATTTTAATGCTTCTTAGATGTTTTGTTAAATTCATAACTACGTGCATTACGAGTAAAATGTGTTAAATATTTTAATTTTTAAGTTTGCATGCTGATAGAAGTCAGCGAAATATGTGAAACCTTTTAATTTATAAGACCACCATGTAACATACCATATTTCATGCAAATAAAGAATCTTGAATCTTGAATCTTGACAATCAGACAGAGAGCATTCTTTCGTTACCTGTTATAGTAAGTTATTGAAAATGGCCGGAAAAGGCAGTACATAATTGAACATAGTAGTAGAAGGTCCGAAGGAAACCGGCATGTCCTAGAACCAAATTAACATTCAAAGACATTTGACATTTACCAATCCGCACTGGGCCCGCGTGGTGGATTATAGCCCATTCTCTCTCATTGAGAGGAGGCCGTGTTCCAACAGTGGGAACATTATAGACTGATGATGATGATGATGTTGGAGGAGAAAGTGATGATTCTAAGCTAGGTACTTTTGACTGCTTCATTGGTCTAGTGGTTGCAAGTGCGATTGCTGAACATGGGTTCGATTCCCTGGTCGAGCAATGTGGAATTGGGTTTTTCCTTCACGAACTTCTTAGTGGCAGCCGCGGAGTCTTGATTGGTGCCTGATTAATGGAATTAGGCTCGCCCCCTTTAACATTGGAATTTTACATAACTGGCGAAATTGGGTGTACTATTGGGTCCTCTGCCTTACGCTTTGTGGATTACAAGCGTGATGTTGAGGCCTGAATTCCTGTCGCACTGACGCTGACGTCGGTCGCGCGTACGAGTATACATTGGTGTGGATTCTGTTGTGCACAAACTAAACTTAATTAAGGCTATTGCTATCTTTCACTAAAAGGCAGTGCCAGAAAAGGACGGCTGAACTAAGTTAGAAATGTCAAACTAGTTTATGCTTTGCGCTTCACTGTGTTTTTAGTCGACACGTATTACGTGCATCCTTCATTTTTATAGAAATATTAGTACCAATTAAATTTGACAGCTCTAAATTCCGTCCGTCTCTTTCTCGTTCTATTAGAGAGAAAAAGATAGCAATAGCCTAAATTAAGTTTAGTTGGTGCTCAACAGAATCGACACCATTGTGTGCTTTTGAGCACCACACTGCGACGCCTTCCGAATGTACTGAGACATGAATGGTTAAGGTAATAGTTAAAGCTACACACATTATTATTGGTCTAAAGGACCTTATGAAATACACGTTATAATAGCTTGAATACCATGATTATTAACTTGCTACTAATACACACAGTTTTACACAATACGCACATGTGTCGGCGCACATGAGTAGGTAAACGGGTCAGCGTGACAGGAATTAATGCCTGATAATGGTGAAACATACGCGCATCACTATACTGATATTTCACAATTTTCATCACAACGTAATACATCTTCACACAACCACACAGACACCTTCATTCACCCCTAAACTTTTAACACTCGTCCGTCACATAACATATGGACACACAAGCAAATATAGGACTTAGGTGTTAACCGCGTAAGTCCAAACTTCACACCATCACTCAGTAACACGGTTTACGAAAGCAACGTCGGTTTAAATATTAACTGAGCAACGTGTTTGCGCGCTCACTACTTATTAACAGAGTTTGTGCAGTAGGGCTGACTGCAGAAGGCTTGCTTCACGTGTTAGTAAAAGGGGAATATAATATACCGCAAACTTTAGCGCTAACTATTGGTTAATAGCCTAGCCTTTTGCCAACTATATTGAGGTCGGCTTCCAGTCTAACCGGATGCAGCTGAATACCAGTATTTTACATGGAGCGCCTGCCTATCTGACCTCCACAACCCATTCAATAACTGGGTAATACGGTACCCCTTGGTAAGACTGGTTGACAGACTTTTTAGGCCACTGACTACGTGTAACGACTGTCAAAGATCTACAAGTGGCAGCCGGGACCAACGGCTTAGCGTGCTTTCCGAGGCATGGAGGAAACTCGGTATGTAAGGGTGGTCACCCATAGGGCACGCCACGATAGTGGCGGTAAGTCCCCTCTTTGAGGAGTGGCTGGAGAGGCGCCACGGCGTCCTCACCTTCCGCCTGACGCAGGTCCTCACCGGACACGGATGATGGACGGGAGGTACCTGCACCGAATCGGGCGGGAGAAAACGCCCGGGTGTTTCCACTGCGAGGATCGACCGGAGGACACGGTGGAGCACACGGTGGAGGTCTGCCCTGCGTGGGCGGAGCACCGCCGTGTCCTCGTAGCGGCGAGCGGCGGCGGCGACCTCTCGCGTCCGGCCCTGATTCAATCCATGGTCCAGAGCGAGACGGAATGGGAAGCCGTCACCTCCTTCTGCGAAGCAGTCATGCTAGCGAAGGAGGTGGCGGAACGAGAGCCTCTCTTCCCAGCCGCCGCGGGAGACGCACGCGCGTCTCAAAGAGATGTCAGCATAAAGGGAGGGGCACGCAAGGGCCGAAGCCTGCCGGGGTTGCGGGGCTGTTCGAAAGAGATACCGTGGCCCCGGAACATAAAGGGCGAGGAAGGAACATGGATGGGTTTTAGTCAGTAAAAGTCTGACACACCCTCCCGCTCCGCCCAGAGTGGGAGAAGTTATTTGATGATTTCCCATCCGAAAAAAAAAGGGTGGTCACCCATCCACAGACCAACCTAGGCAAGCACGGCTTAAAAAAAGAGTTTTTCTAATCGGTCTTAAATGACGGGGTTATGAGGCTACAAACTTAAATAAAAATCCAACAGAAATGAGAACCTGCTCTCTTTAGAAAAATAAACTATTAGGAATTTCTCCTGTATCGCGGGTGCGTTTTCAAACATTTAAAGTCACTAACAAAAAAGTATGAATAATTGACATAGGCGATGCTCTACGAAGTTGAACTCGATGTACTACAGTGCCTTAATCGGTCGGATACTGTTTGCCATAAGCTGTTTTTTAAAGTGAACTTACTGCAAATGTTACTGTAGTGTATGCAAACTACATGATTACTATACGAGGACAGCATCACGCCGAAGTGATTTGTTAATATGTAATGAAATATAGTGCGAGATTTCAACAAGTTAAGAATTTTCTGTTGCAACTTTAAAATAAACAGAAAGTAATCTTCTTACCAACTCACCCAGATAACGAAACTTCAATAAAAAACGTATCCTTAGTTGATGAGTGGATAATTATTGCAAAATGGCAGGAAATGGAGGACTTAAGGTGAAAGCGTCAGGGTAGCCCGCGAAGTTCAATTTTTCTTACGTTTTTTGCAATTTGCAGGCCAGTGGTAGGTTTTATGAAATTGAAAATATCGATCGCGACTGTAAAACGTATGTAGTTATAGAATTATAATCATCAAAATCATCAGTACGACCCTCTAAGTTCATATAAGTCGAGGAACGATTTTTTCAATGTCAAAGTCGTTCTTGGTCTTTTGTGAGCTTGGAGAGATGTATTGACGATTTTGATGATCATAATTTTGTAACTACATACGTCTTACAGTCGCGAACGATACATTTATCAAGCTAGGTAAATTGCCAAGCCTGCAAATTGCAAAAAACGTAAGAAAATGTTAATTTCGTGGGCTATCCTGACGCTTCCCCTTAAGGCCGTTTTCTATAACTTACTCATGTGTAACTGTCAGTTAATGTGCCTACGTCTCGTGGCTGTCGGTGTTTCTATAAAAAAATTAGCTTGAAATATCGTTTCCTATACCTGTTGGTAAGTTATTGAAAATGGCCGTTAGTGGAATGACTATCTTTGAGGATTGTCTGTTAGTAGCTGGATGACAGAACCTATTAAGGGGGATGCTTTAAGGTAGCCCGCAAAATTAAAATTTTCTTACGTTTTTCGCAATTTGCAGGGCAGTGCTAAGTTGTATGTTGATAAACATATCGGTCGCAACTGTAAGACGTATTAAGTTACAGAATTATAATCATCAAAATCATCAATACAACCCTCCAAGTTCGTAAGAGTCGATGAACGAATTTTTCACGCTCAAAGTCTTTCTGACCGATATGTTTATCAACATAAAACTTAGCACTGCCCTGCAAATTGCAAAAAAACGTAAGAAAATTTGAATTTCGCGGTCCACCCTGACGTTTTCACCTTAAACTATAGACTATAGATTTTCATAACCGTTTTATCTCTGATAGCAATTTCTAATGGCAATCATAATTGCAATGGTATTGCAGATCACTGACTAAAAGTACTGCTTCGTTGGTGGAGCAGTAGCCGCGGAGGCTGGATTAGTACCCGGTGATAGCCTCACATTCTATTATATGTAACATAAATATAACTCGCAAAATGTGGGTGTGTAATTAAGACAACGATAAAAAAAAAACAAAATTAAGTACTTAAATAATAGTTTTTGGCGATAAAATGTAGCCAGCAATGAAAACGAATTTGAAAACGGATATGACCTTTCCACCTTAACCCAGCCTAGCCTAGTATAATGTGGACGTGACACGGGCGTGACGTGTGCCGTCATCGGTCACGCTCGTGTGGCATCGGACACGCTCGTGTCACATTATGTCCCGTCACCTCTGTATCGTGACGCATAATTATCACGCGTGTTTTAACACCATAGATGCTTCAGTGTAAGGCCCCGTTTGCATGTCGTAGCGATTAACTTTTCGTTTGCAAAACTCGTGGACAACACTAATCGTGTCGTCCTGTATAAGGTCCCATTAATCAAACTTTTAGGAATCATTCAGAACACCAAAATAAGGACAACGGTATTTTTTTTTAAGAAAAACGCATTAAATACTTACAAGAAAAATAAACCAGGTAACGAAAATACATTAAAAATGTCGGTTACCCAATGGATAAACACATCTATGTCTTTGTTATCTCTTTTTTGTTTGTTCGACGTACTGAACGCTGTTAAAGTATGTCCATCTATTTTAATGGGACCTTTAATATGAACACCTCTATATAAATACACAAGCCACGACACTTAAAACTACACGATTATCTGTTGTCACGACATACTGGGAACGGGGCCTAACGTTACCCTTTTTAGGGTTCCATAGCCAAATGGCAAAAAACGGAACATTTATGGATTCGTCATGTCTGTCTGTCTGTCCGTCCGTATGTCACAGTCACTTTTTTCCGAAACTATAAGAACTATGCTGTTGAAACTTGGTAAAAATAGAAAAAAAAAACAATATGATTTTGGGGTTCCCCATATTTAGAACTGAAACTCAAAAAATCTTTTTTTCATCAAACCCACACGTATATCTATGGATAGGTCTTTAAAAATGATATTGAGGTTTTAATATCATTTTTTTTTTCAAAACTGAATAGTTTGCGCGAGAGACACTTCCAAAGTGGTAAAATGTGTGTAACTTTTAAAATAAGAGAAAACAAAAAAAAATATATGATGTACAATTACCATGTAAACTTCCACCGAAACTTGGTTTGAACGAGGTCTAGTAAGTAGTTTTTTTTAATACGTCATACATCGTAAACCGTAATTTACCTTTCATTTACAACGAACTACAAGAACTTTAATATTATGTTACTTACTGCTACGAAACCCTTTATGGGCGAGTCCGACTCGCACTTGGCCGCGTTTTTTTTCAGATGGAAAATCATCAAATGACTTCTCCCACTCTGGGTTGAGCGGGAGGTTGTATCAGACTTTTACTGACTAAAACCCATCCATGTTCCTTCCTCGCCCTTCATGTTCCGGGGCCACGGTATCTCTTTCGAACAATCCCGCAGCCCCGTGAACAGTCCCGCAGCCCCGGGCCTAACGTTACCCTGTACATACATACGTAAACTCATACCTTTTTCCAGTTCGGGAAGGCGGAAACTATAGGACCTGCTACTATCCTTACATACTCCTTACGTTTCGTCCATATCCATTATCATCATATCGGCCCGGAATTGCCCACGGCTGGGTATAGGCCTCCCCTTTTTGCCGCCACAGTTCCCGGTTCTGTGCGTCCCTGATCCAAGCGTTACCCACGGCTTTGACGATAACGTCGACCCAACGAGCTTTAGGAAAGCCCTGGTTTCTTTAGCGCTCATTGGCTACCACTCGGTCAAAGCCTTGTCCATCAGACGTCTCCGCGTCTAGCTAGATGTCCTACCCAGGTCCACTTGAGGCGCACCGCCCGGTCCCCGACGTTCGTAGACTTTCGTCCAACTGCGGATTTCAGTGTTACGCACTCGATCTACGAGGGTTATGCCGAGCATGGCTCACTTGGCTCCTTGTTCCACTCGTACTCGGTGGACAGTCTTCATTGTGTTGGCTACAAAGGCGGGTTTTTAGGTACTGAGGGATATTTTTGACAGATAAATAAGTCTACGTTCTCACATTACATGTTAGCCGGATGCGAGTTATCATGCAGGGACCCAATAGTTTTGCAAGCTGTTAAAACCAAGCAGAAAATGCTTTAAATTATTGTCCATATAATTGTCTGATTTATGTGATAAACATCTAAAACATTATTATTACTATCACGCTGTTACAAACACTACAAAATATCGGATTACACAGATTACAGTACTGTCATTAGTGATCATTTAAGGGCTTAGTCAAATGTACGGTTATCAGTTGCAGTTTAAATGTTGAATGTATGTTAGGCTTTGCGAAATTGTAGTGTTTGAATTTTTGTTTTTTTTTTAATGAAAGTAAATCAAAATCGGTCCAGTCGTCTCGGAGATTAGCCAGAACAAACAGACAGACTTGATTTTATGTTATAAATACCGTGTAAACTTTAAATAATGTGTTTTCAGTAAAACGCTATTGTATAGGCAGATGACGAGTGTTTTCGTAATATAATCTGTCTAATTAAGATTATTTCCAAAAACAATTCCACAAAACATGTTAATTTAAAGTTTAACTCAAGATACTTTTTAACCCTAACGTAGCACAGTTCGCGTGTACCCGCAACTTAACATCGCAACATTACGCTACCAAAGTGGCACTTTGCAACTAACTTTATAATTCTGGCATACTTGAAGAGTAATGAAGGTAAAACCGGCGTAAGTTTCTTGTATAGAAGTGTGGCAACAGCGCGCATGTTGCGTTGTAGTTGTGAGACTTGTTGGAACATGAATTGAAACGTGTCTTGGTAATATTGAAAGAAAGAAAGAAAGATAACGCATTTATTAGCCCGCACAGGACAAAACACATAAAAATTAACATTATTTACACTAACTGACGACCCGAATGGCGTATTGGTGGTGAGGCTGCGTTCGGGTTCGAATCCCGGTAGGAGCAAATGTTTGTGTGATGAGCATGGACATTTGTTTCCGAGTCATGGATGTTTATATGTATAATAAGTATGTATTTACAAACAAAAAAAGTATATATGTAGTATATCTACCTGGTGTCTACGACACAAGCCTTGCTTAGTGTGGCACTAGGTGGCGCTGTGTGTTAATGTCTAGCGATATATGTATATATATATATTTTTATATTTACTTACTGAAAATTAAACACAGTTATAAAAAAAAAACTAAACTGTTCCTGAACGAGGCCAAAAGGTCCTTATTTCAGAATGGTGCTGTAACATTAAAAAACGTCACAGCGCTCCTATTCTGATAAGGCCTAAAGTGAAAGTGATGCCATGGTCAGATACGGATTTCATATTAAAATAATAAATAAAGTGTAGAGAAATAAGGGTACATTCTGGCATTTTTTGGGGTCAGTTTGGCAAAACGTTACGTATTTTGTTTCATTGTGTATTTGCAACCAGTCTTACCAAGAGGTATCGTATTACCCAGTACTAACTGGGTTGTGAAGGTCAGATACGCAGTCGCTCCATGTAAAATACTGGTATTCAGCAGCATCCGGTTAGACTGAAAGCCGACCCCAACATAGTCTCAGAGATGTAGCGAGGCCCGTGGATGAGCCAAGCACCTCTGCGCGGTGTGCGTCACCCGTGCCACCCGAACTTTCTACAACGGGGGGAAGTTCATCACAGCCAGCTGACCGCCAGGGTATGACAGCCCCAGCCGATGAAGCTAATACAAATGGCGATAATGTTCCTCCTAAAAGGCTAGGCAGATGATTTTTGATTTTTTTTGAGTTCTAGATATTTCGGCGCTATTGCAAACACTATAATCAAAGAAAAAACGAAATTATTACGTGTATTTATGAGGAGACAAATCGGTATACTCTTTTTCTTGTTCGTTTTTTCACACTGTCACAACACAAAATTGACTGTTTTCGTTCGCGACTGCAGCAATGAAAAAATAACTTCAGTTTATCCGTGAAAACAATATAATGGTAAATATCCGTTTTCAGAGTCAATGATAATGATAGATAAGTACAAGCTATTTAAATACAGGGTGTCCACCTCATCACAAAGCCGTTAACCAGGCATTTTGTACATCAAACTAAGTAACTTTACGCAAAAAATATTGCTGGGAAACAAATTTTTTTTTGAGGTTATAAATCATGTTTTGTGGTAGAAATCAATGTAACGCACTTAAAACATTGTGCTGATAGATGGATTGAATAGTACGGGGGTCGTGGAGGTGTTAAAAGTTAAAATCTTACAAAACAAAAAGAAACGAAAAGTTGTAACTTTTACCCCCATATTTATTTTTTATTTATTTATTTATTTACCACCAATTATAACATCCTTACAAACTATTCCAATTTATTTATTTATTTAGGGAAAACAAACAATTGTACAATATATCGTACAGTAACTATTACAACGTATTAAATTAATGTACAATCCACGACGTGTAGAGTGACACGGTTTATTAAATAACAATAACGTTAACACAAATACAAGAAAGAAAAAACAGAAAAAAAAGTGTACATAAGTTAGTAAAATAACGGCAGGAATATATATAAAAAGCGAATTTTACATAACTTAGCTAATGATTGAAGGTATAAAAAAATAAAAAGTAAAACTAACAATATAAAATAAAGAAAAGGCAACACTGACAATACTAATTAAGCAATTTCAGACTATTGACTAAAAGTTTCTTAAATTTATGGCGATCTAATGCAAATATATCTAATTTAACAAAATGTTCGTTATATGTTTTCACTATCCTATGGATGGGCGCCCGCTCACCCGCGTTTGTACGACAAGGTGACGTAGCAAATAGTGGGTGGACGCGTGCCTCTCGCCGAATAACTGTTCTGGGCACAACACTTAGCTACGCTTAGTTGTAGTTTATTAAATTTACAATAGTCAGATAATCTATTCAGGTCATCCTGTAAGAGATAACAATCATTGATTGTTAAGATTTTCCTGAAGATTTTGAGGTCGTCAGCATACAGTAAAAAATCACTGTTTCGAAAGCAATGCCCGATGTCATTTATGTAGAGTAAAAACAGTAAGGGACCAAGAATTGATCCCCGAGGAACCCCGGAGGTAGCAAGAAAAGTGTCGGAATGATACCCATTACTCACCACAGTTTGATTGCGATTACTTATATAAGACTGAAACCAGCGCAGCAAATTGCCTCTAATGCCATTGAATGCAATTTTGTTCATTAATATTTCATGGTCAACTCTATCGAAAGCTTTTTTAAAATCTGTGTACACGGCGTCGGTTTGAACTCTTACATCCATATTTTTAAATAGGTGATTCGTAAATATCATTAAGTTAGTAGTGGTGGATTTGTTTTTGACAAAACCGTTTTGTTGAGGAACCAATTGCTGATGAATGAAAGGGTAAATTTCGAGATGTACGAGTTTTTCAAAAAGTTTAGCTAAAGCACAAAGTAGGGAAACAGGTCTGTAGTTTTCGACATTTTGCCTAGAACCGCTTTTGTAGATAGGAACTAAATTTGCATTTTTCCAGACAGAAGGAAATATACCATCCTGAATACATTTGTTAAAAAGAATCGTTACAGGTTTAGAGATGGTATCAGAAGTCCATTTTAGAAAGCAAGGAGGTATCCCGTCAGGTCCTGGGCCTTTAGTAATATCCATACGATGCTATAAGACATATCTACATTATAGAACCCAGTAACCGAACACCGCCGCCACCGGCGCCGAACTAGAAGGTTCCCAGGTATGGTGCAGAACAAAACAAATGATCGCAATGATGGGGAGAAGAAGTGCCTTTCGGCTTCGTGAAGAGGTGTTTTACACCCTTTATATGACCCTCCTAAAAAAAAAAACCCAAGAAAAGCGGGGCAGTCTTTGGGTACTGCCGATAGAAGTGACAACTAAGTATTCTATGTAAATCTGCTATGGGTTATGCCCCACGGAACCCTAAGTGGTACCCGCAGTGGATCGGCTACGAGTGCTACGTAGTGCTTGAAAATTGCTCAACGCGCCTAAAGAAGTTTTCACTTCAAAAATTTCGCTCAGCTGATCAGTTACTTCAGTATAAGAAATGTAAGTAAGGAAACGTTTTCTTGATAATGTCATTCAAGCGTGAAAAAAACCATGTTGCCTGTACAAAACTCTTTGCCTATACATTCACAGAGTCCTTACAACAATTTAACAGCTACAAAAACGATGTGCACAAACCCAAACTGCAAACTGCATCTGTAATTATTCAGTACAAATAAAGCGTTGCATACAGCTTACGATGCAACAGTACTAACACGTTGCTGACAGAATTCAATAGGCCAAATTGCGGAGAGGACAGAGCACGCCGAATGGCTAAGTCGAGGTATTGTCCATGCTATAAACTGTAGCGTTCAACGAGATCATTTCAAAGAAAAGAAAGAAAGAAAGAAAGAAAAGAAAAAAAAAACGAAAGAAATAAACAAAAGAAAGAAAAGAAAAGAAAAGAAAAGAAAAGAAAAGAAAAGAAAAGAAAAGAAAAGAAAAGAAAAGAAAAGAAAAGAAAAGAAAAGAAAAGAAAAGAAAAGAAAAGAAAAGAAAAGAAAAGAAAAGAAAAGAAAAGAAAAGAAAAGAAAAGAAAAGAAAAGAAAAGAAAAGAAAAGAAAAGAAAAGAAAAGAAAAGAAAAGAAAAGAAAAGAAAAGAAAATAAAAGAAAACAACAGAAAAAAAAGAAAAGAAAAGAAAGAAAATAAAGAAAGAAAGAAACTAAATTTACTGGGACATACGCTAAAAGCAATATTAAACAGCAGAAAAGAAAATAAACTAGCAGTTTTCTTGTTTTCGAATCTTGATCCAAGGGTAAAAGAATGCCATAAAATATAGCAAAGATGCTCTGTGTTGGCAACATCATCATCATCTTCATCATTTCAGCTAAAAGACGTTCACTGCTGGACATAGGCCTTTCCCAGGTGTCGCCACATTGACCGGTCTCGAGCGACTTGCAGCCAGCGGATCGTCGTTGAACGTCAGCGACAACCGAAAGCCGTATTTTGTTCCCGTTGACGTTACGACCGACCGCCAGCGCGACAAGCATTCAGGCCTATTCGTTCAGAAGAAGGTTGAGAAGAAGTGGTTGAACAATATCGAACAGTTTCTCTCTCCGCTACCGCTTGTTCCTTGATCGTCCCACCCAACCGTACACAGGAAGACTGTAAGCTGTGGGAGGGGGGGGGGGGGCAGGAAATTACGCGGGGCGAGCGGGGGGCGCGAATCAACGTAACCGCCTGTTTATTGTAACTCCAGACTTCAGGCTAAAAGGACCACAAGAAAAATACGAGAAGATGCTAAACTAGTTCAGTTGCTAGCTTTGAAGCTGTTTGTAGGTATTAGGCTGGCAGAAATTCAAAGGTGGTGTAGAATTAAAAGACTATCTGATCCAAGTCAGCTGACAGCTGACCTTGACAACTGACAAACATTAACGTGGCGGTATGTTTAAGTAGTTCAGTTTTAGAGTAATCTTAATGACTGGGAAGGTAGACTCTATAGGAATGTTTTGTGAGTGATGCTACGGCCATCATGTGATCATCTATTTACCACCATTGGTACCACCACCACCATTGGTTGGTGGCGGCCCCAACAAACGAGCAGTAGGAGTCAGGCTAGCGCATTACTTTGTGTAATAATATTTCATCACCGCTCTCTCAAAACGGTGAAAACATCGTGAGGAAACCGGTATGTCCAACAAAAACTTCGAAGACATATTGTGACATCAACCAAACCAACACTGGGTCCGCGTGTTCCAGCAGTGGGAACATAGGCTGATTAGGCACCATTTAGATTATTTTACCAAAAATAGGTAAGTATTCATTATTTTCGTAAAATTTTTCACGGTCCCTAACGACATCAAAAATTCCTACATTTTCTGTAAGCAAATTACAACACCTATAAATTTAAATAAACCGCATTTTCTCCGTAAATATTCAACAGTCGGCCATTAAAGTCATATTTACGTTGATTGCAAGCCTCTGCTTCAAAAGCGTAAAGTCCCATTGTTTCACAGATTAGTTTCATAGTTGTTCGAACTTGCTCTTGTAGAAATTAATTCTTTGCTCGGCTTCTTTCCTTCTGTCTTCTTAGTTCTAGTTTCCAAGTTATATTGTAGTTAAAGTCTGCTTTGGAATTACTTTTCTTGGAGTTATTTTGTTTGTGTGACTATTGCATTTACATAGTAAGTGGTAGTTGATGGCCGATGTGGCTGGAATGGCAACCACGAACAGGAAGACGTTGCGCTGGATGGCTTCTCATTCACTAGGTGTACCGATGACGTGGTGAAGGTTGCGGGAATCCGTTGTATGCGAGTCGCACGGGACCGGTCAATGTGGCAACACTTGGGGGAGGCCTATTTCCAGCAGTGGACGTCGTTTGGCTGAAATGATGATGATGATGGTAGTTGTAACTTTCTACCGATTTCTTGTATTACTGTGAACTGTGACAATAAACTTTACTTATGCACGATAAATCGTCTACTCGATTTATTAGTTACCTTTCCCACCACAACCTACTTATAATGAAAAAAAAAAAACAATGTGAAGTGTTGTCTTATGCGTAAAGGCGTAAAGCCTGAAGAGAAACACTTGCTTGCTAGCACTTACACTATGTAAAGAAACTCTTAGCTAAGAAATGATAAATGAACCACAAACACAAACATGAACTTCATTTGCAAGGAAACAGGCAAAGTTTGTATAACACGAGAATAGGGAAATGGGTTTTTATGACGTCACTTAAAAACAAAAGACAGCCCAGTGGCATGAAGAACTGGGTCTAAGCTACTGGCCAGTGAGTTTTTGAAGTGAAAACTTTCAGGCACGTTGAGCGCTTTTTGGGTGAACAAAAATCATGGAACTCGCGTGACCGTCACCTAACGCTTCGTAGCACTCGTAGCCGATCCGCCACCACTAGGCGTGCGCGGGACACAACCCGTAGCAGCTGTAGATTAATTAATTTAACTTCTATCAACAGTCCGCAAAGACTGCCCTGCATGATTTTCTAACCCCCGACGCAAAAACGACGGGGTATTACAAGTTTGACGTATCTTTGTATTTGTTATGGCATGGCATCGCGGAAGCATGAACCGATTTTGATGTTGTTTTTTTTTGTTTGAATAGTGAATTAGTTGGGAGTCTTCTTAGCTATGTTTGATGAAAATCGGTCCAAGATAGCCGCCGCCACAAAATGGCGTATTACATACAGGGTGTAAACCACCTAATCACAAAGCCGTTAACCAAGCATTCTGTACATCAAACTAAGTAACTTTACGCAAAAAATATTGCTGGGAAACCACTTTTTTTGAGGTTATTAATCATGTTTTGTGATAGAACTCAATGTAACGCACTAAAAACATTGTGCTAATGGATGGATTGAATAGTACGGGGGTCATGGAGGTGTTAAAAGTCAAAATCCTACAAAAAAAACTTGTCATTAAAAAAAAAACTTGTCAAAAAGTTGTAACTTTGACCCCCCATATCTCCGTAACTAGAATGTTCCCAGGTATGGTGTAGAACAAAAAAATGATCGCAATGATGGGGAGAATAAGTGCCTTTCGGCTTCGTGAAGAGCCGAAAGGCACACCCTTTATATATTTTCACAATTCCCTCAAATGGGAATCAACTGAAACGGCTTGACTGGTAGAATACTTTACACTATAATCAATTTAAAATCCAAGATGGCCGCCACCACAAAATAGCTAATTACATTTTTTTTTCAAAATGGGTATCAAATGAAAGGGCTTGGCTAGTAAAATAATACTTATATTGAAAGGGAATGAGGAATACTTACTAACCAAATGAGATGAGGAAAATGGAGTGATGACTGGTACCTAGGACCTAACGATTAACGAATTATTTTCTATTTAACTTTTAGTACCTACATTATAGATTAGGTAATTTTACTTGTTTTACTCGAGGTGGAAGTCCTCATTGGAGGTCCTCAGCCCTGGGGAGAACGGAGAGCTCTGTTAGACTCCTACTGACTAAAACACTAGGCGTTTCTCCACGTCACTTCTGACTGGGATGTGGTGACAATTCTATTTTTCGTTACTTCATAGGTAACCTCTGAAAATAACCGCTGTGGTGTCGCCCCCGCACAGCATTATGCTGAGTTGTAACCTATTTGTCGCACTCACGACATGCAAGCTTTTACTTTTTTTTGGTTCATTCTGTTTAATTAATGAATATTTGTTCTGCGTTGTGTTTATTGTTTTTTTTTTGTCACTTTGTGTGCACTTAAACATAGACGAAGAAGAGAAAAACTAAACTGATCAAGCAAAGTTAAAACTAAAGTTATACCGCACAAGCGTCTCCTATCATCATCCTAGCATCTGCCTAGCCTTTTTCCAACTATGTTGTGGTCGGCTTCCAGTCTAACCGTATGCAGCTGAATACCAATATTTTACATGGAGCGACTGCCTACCTGACCTCCACAACCCAGTTAATAATACTGGGTAATACGATACCATTTGGCAAGACTGGTTGTCAGACTTTTTGGGCCACTGACTACTTGTAACGACTGTAATCTACTACCAAATGAAAAAAAATCTCGTCAATCGTTCCATATTGACGGAAAAATCAATGAACCCACGTAAACTACAACAACAAACAAACACAAACAAACAAACGAAAGAAGAAAAATGAAAAAAAAAAAATGAATGAAAAAATGAAAAAAAAAAGAAAAAAACTAATAAATGTTTTTTGGATAAATAAATTATTATTATAATTTATTTATTATTATAAAAAAAAATATGGGGGGACTGCCGACAGAAGTGAAAAGAAGCGTTAGGTGATGGTCACGCGAGTTCCGTGATTTTTGTTCACTCAAAAAGTGCTCAACGCGCTTAAAAAAGGTTTCAATTCAAAAATACAAACATGCGAACATAGAACCTCCTTTTTGAAGTCTGTTAATAAACTTTTGCACATTATAAACAACGCCAGTACGGTCACTTTTCTACCTGGATTCTGGTTGTTTAATATTCAAGCCTGTATGTCACAGTCACATGCATTCGACACTCGAAATAGAGGTGTTCCGTGTTCCAATTAGAGGTAGACGGACTAGCCTACCTAATTCCTATTAGAGGTGCGCCCGCTCCTATAAGCGGATTGTTTTGAAGTTGGCTGTAGAGGTAAATATAAGAGCATATTTAGGGTACCTAACGAATTTTTACTAATTTATATATTTTAACGATTTTTTTTTGTGCTTCCTGTTCTTCTTCTCGGTCTTCTTCCTGTTCTTCCCGATCTTCTTCCTGTCCTTTCCGGTCTTCTTCCCGTTCTTCCCGATCTTTTTCCCGCCCTTCCCGGTCTTCTTCCCGATCTTTCCGGTCTTCTTCCCGGTATTCTTCCTGTCCTTCCCGGTCTTCTTCCCGTCCTTCCCTGTGTTCTTTCTGTTCTTCTCGGTCTTCTTCCTGTCCTTCCCGGTCTTCAACCCGGTCCACCCCCCAAAAGGCTTCAAAAAAAATTCTGCAGATCTCAATTTGAAAGTATCAACTTTAAGCTACAATACAATTGTAGTTTCCTTCCCAATAAATATATATACATATCCAGTATCTCCTAGCGATCATAATTCATTATTATTACAAAACTCTAAAACGCTCTAAGAATAATGTATTAACACTACTTATCACCACATAATATAATACCCTAGCAGTTTTCAGTAGCATTTAGTATCTTTGAGACTTACATTACTTATTTTCAATTAAATTCAAATTCCAGACTCAAAGATCTCTCTTTTAGAAACACAAGATATCTCAAAAGCTACTTCAGAATCTTCGCAAACCTTGAAACCAAAATTGAATGCAGATTTCAAACTGTATGCTAGTGATACTACGCGATACAATATAGTTGCTGCACCACATATGGTACTCTAGTGCTTCAGAACACTCCAATTAGGCAAGCTCGCCGTACCTCCACTTGTGTCAGATTTCAACTATAAAATAGCGAATATGTTACAGTCCATGTAGTAACAGTAGAGCAATTACGAATGAACAATTGTATCGACGCTCTCCGACTTTAACGTCATTTTTGCAATGATGCCTCACTAAGGTAAGGAATGGTAAGGATAGCATATTGTGTAGTGCGCTCAACAATCTTGATTATTCTTATTTCATGCTTTACAATATGGGAGATGACACACCAATCAATTGAGATATTTACTACTAAGGTACTACTCCTCCTAATTAGGAACTGTCAAAACGCGGTTCTCTCATAGATTTCGTATGACAATAGCACACTGTGACGTCACTGTTTAGTGACTGCCTATCTGACCACAACCCAGTTAGTACTGCATAATTACGATACCTTTTGGTAAGAATAGTGGTCAGGCTTTCGGACTACTGACTACCCGTAACGACTGTCAAAGATCTAAAATGGCGGTCGGGTCCAACGCGTTGACATATTTTCCGAGGCACAGAGGAAGGTCTAAGTAATGACTGGTCACTCATTCACGGACTTATCTAGAGAAGCACAGAAGAGTTCCTCAGAGTTCTGATAACAGTCATCCGCCAGAAATACCACGCAGCAATAGTCTAGTTGTAGGCATTATTTACCCGTAGTTCCGGTGGGATGACCCATTACCGGGTCCATGGGTAATTTTTAAATTACCCGTGGTTCCATGGCATTAAGGATTCAAAATCAAAATCAAAGAATTTATTTCAAGTAGGCCAGTTACAGGCACTTGTGAACTGTCGAAACAAAGATGAGAATTACATGTAAAAACTGTGAAAGTACTGTAGTTGCTTATTCCCTAGCGATTGTTTCCTGGACTTTTGAATATATCGGTAGAAAATACAAATCATAATAACAACATAATATTATGTACGTCATTTTCGAGCGGTGTCATCGAGTTGACCTACTGATTTGTTTTTATTTTCATACTGTGAAACATATCAAGGGTTCTTTTGCCTACACGCAGTTATGGGTATACACTGTGTCCCCAAGATTTAAAAACTGCCGTTGTTATGATAAACAAATTGTTTTAGTGACGGTGCGGTGTTACAGTTTTTGTTTCGACGTAATTGGAATTGATGTGAGTTTGTGAGGTTCCATTGTTATTTATTTTGTGTGAAACTGTTTAGCTACAAATGTTTCTTGTAGTGATTATTTAATCGTCGTTTGTTAGTTTTCTAGATATTTTTTGCTTGATTTTTTGCGTCCTTAACATAAATCAATTTTTAAGGTCTGCTTAGGGATACGCGTCCAGCAGTTCTCATCTCGTTTACACTATCAGCCAACGGTCTTCCGATAATTGTAGCTAGCCATTCCAGCTTGGGAGCAGTGTTGTAGCAATAGCCCAGGGGAGTAATGGTGGCCTAGTGGTGGCGGCAGTGGTAACGACTCCCATAGATTTACAAATGGTAGCCAAGGCCAACATGGTTTTCGAATCACGGAGGAAACTCGGCATGTAATAGACGGTCACCCATCCACGGAACAATCTTGGCACGCACTGCTTAACCTTGAAGATCGAACCGTGCAGTTGTTATTATTAAACCACGAGTTCCCAAGCACTCATATTATAGTATTAGTCCAACAATTAAATATTATAAGTGATAACTCGTCGCAATGGCGGCAACATATTATTGATATTATAATTAGCCAAGTTCGTTAACGAACCCGCTATAATTCGCGGGTCTGTGGCCACGGTTGTAAAGTTCAAGCCGCTTGGAGGAAGGAAATGGGAGCTCTATATTGAAGCTGGATGCATTTCGATGTTAATTTTGATAGAGTGGATGTGTTTAGTTATATTTGGAGAGGGATTTAGGTGGAGATAGAAGAGGTTGAAATGGTATAGTGAATAAGATGGTACGCTATCAAAAGGGAAGGATAAAGCATAACATAAAAATATTTAGATCGGATTTGGAGATAAAGAACAATTATAATTAAAAATGTTCAGATTAAAAAGATACGCAAATTTTAAACGTCTGAGTAAAGTAAGAGTTACAGACGAATCATTAGCTTGATTCAGTTAAGATAAAAATCTCATATTAAATATACTTTAAAATGTATATTTCAATCTATCCATGATACCCAAACGAGAGAGTAATGAAACGTGCTGTCTTTTTGATCCATTTCAGTGATATTCAAGTTTGTGTTAAAATTCCAGTTTAACACGAAAAGCTTCCAAGGTAATTAATTTAAGCTTAGATACGGACTAAGCTATATCATCATCATCATACTTTCAGCCGGAAGATGTCCACTGCTGGACATAGGCCTCCCCCAAGTGTCGCCATATTGACCGGTCTCGTGCGACTCGCATCCAACAGATTCCCGAAGAACGGAAGACCTCCGGAACGTTGCGGGAAGCTACATAGTGTGGTCAAAACTGGCTTAAACGTGGCGTCTGTGTTTTGACAACTGGTTTCTATACTCTACTGAACCTTTGTAAATTGACCGATGTACTTCTGCTTAAATACATTACATTACATAACGTTACGCCTTTGGTCCCGGGCTGTCATTTGTAGATCTTTGACAGTCGTTACAGGTAGTCAGTGAACCGAAAGTCTGGCAACTATCTTACCAAGGGGTATCGTATTATTCAGTACTAACAGGGTTCTGGAGGTCAGACAAGTAGTGGCTTCATGTAAAAAATGTATACCAGTATATTCAGTTGCATCCAGTTAGACTGGAAGCCGACCCCAACATGATTATGCAGTTGGTAGTGTTGCCCAAATGCAAGACCAAGACGAGAACTTAGCCAGTCTTGGTGTTGGTCTTGCAAAAAAGCAAGAACAAGACCAAGACTTCAAGACCAACACCGATTTTGGGCAACACTAGCTAGTTGGGAAAAGGCTAGGCAGATGATGATGACATAACATTGACTGCTTCGTTGATCTTGTGGTCGCAAGCGCAACTGCTGAGCGTGAGGGTTTGGGTTCGATTCCCGGGTTGTACGTGGGTTTTTCTATCACGAATTTCTCTGTAGTAGTCAAGGAGGAGGACTTGTGCCCGGTTGATGGCAATAAGCTTTTGGATTACATGGGAGTATAATATAACTGGCGAAATGTGGATGTACTACTAGTTACACCTCTGCCTTACCCTGTGGGTATTATAGGCGTGATGTTATGTTATGTATCATTACAAAATCCGTTGTATAGTTTAGAAAAACTATGCGGCCATACAGATAGACAAGACAGACGATTTTAATACAAATATGTGGAATTTTTCATGTCCTTTTGATAGTATACAGGGTGTAAACCACCTCATCACGAAGCCGTCAACCAAGCATTCTGTAAATCAAACTGAGTAACATTACGCAAAATTTATTGCTGGGAAACGACATTTTTTTGGAGTGAAAAATCTTGTTTTGTGGTAGAACTCAATGTAACGCCCTAAAAATATTGTGCTGATGGATGGATTGAATAGTACGGGGTTTGTGGAGGTGTTTAAAAATCTTACAATTAAAACTTGTTGTAGAAAAAAAAACTTGTCGAAAAGTTGGAACTTTAAACCCCAATATCTCCGTAACTAGAAGGTTCTCAGGTATGGTGTAGAACAAAAAAATGCTCGCAATGACGGGGAGAACCAGTGCCTTTCGGCTTCGTTAAGAGGTGTTTTACACCCTTTATTGTGTATTCCTGGGATAATTTATCAGACTCGAATTCAAACCTACCCGCGAGGACCAACAGCGCCAATCAGACTATCAAATTAAACTTGTATGACATATTTAATTGGCTCATACCCCATTGGGACACTGCGTTACATCATCTCTACTGGGGAATTATGTATGTTAAAATTAACATAGGCACACTGTATCGAGCTTTGGTTGTCAAACCATGGCGTTTTACTGAGGGGAATGACATAAAATTATGGATCTAGCAATGGCAAGTCATAGTTTATTTAAAACTTAAATGTTAATACAACAAAATATGACAAGTTTTCCATAATAATATAACGTAAACAACGTGACGAAACCCAGCTGCATGCATGCCTTTTTTTTGTATGCGAAATCATCAAATGGAGTGTCAGACTTTTACTGACTAAAACCCATCCATATTCGTTCGGGGGCCACGGTATCTCTTTCGAACAGTCCCGCAGGCCGAAAACCAGCATGCCTGTGAGATATTTTTCGCCGGCATGTAAATAAATAAATACAATAAAATGCTTTTATTCAGACTTTTAAGTCCATTTGGTTAGTACAACACACATCTTAGAAACTAGTGTTAGTACTTATATCTACCCGAAGAACAAAAAAGAAAAAAAAAACAATAATTAAATATGCGCCACAGTGGCTTGTAGGCCCCAGTTTGGGACTGTCCCACCTGTCAGCTATTATTATAGGGGTGTGTAATATATGCTATAATAACAGATAGTATATTTTCACTTGAAATAACGTTCACATCATATAATTTTCATATGCTATAAAAACAAATAACCTAATTTCATGTGATCTAATGTTACATGTCATATAAACTTCTTTTACCCTAAAACATTTAGTATAACGTTCATTTCAAATAATTTTCAATTTGTATAATGCGGTTTTAATATAACGTTAAGTTGACCTAACTTTCATTTGATCTAATTTTCATATCATTTACTCATTTTCAGCCAAAATTCTGTAATGTATAAGTTATGCACGCTAATGGTTCTAACCTAACCTAACTCAGATGATTCACCAACAATAGAGGGGATATGGCACTCGGCGGCCGCTGCTGCGGCACGCTCGCTTGCCTTACCGTGCTAATGGTCACTGTTCTAACCTTACCTAACCCAGATGATTCACCAACAATAGAGGCGATCTGGCACTCGAGGGGATTGGGGGGAACATGAAAGAAGCAGGTTTATACGAGTAGACTAATCAGTTTTTGGAAAAAATTAGAACATTAAAATAGTTCCTTTCAAATTATATTAAACGACGTTACTATAGATTTTAAATAATATGCTAACTAAATATTACACTAACTGAATATGAGTACAAATGTGCATTATATAAAATGTTATTTAAACCATATATAATTAGGTAAACTGAAATTATATCAATAATTCATTATTATCATACCCAAATGGCGTAGTGGTAGTGACGCTGCCTTACGTTCTTAGGGTCCTGGGTTCGAATCCCGGTAGGAGCAAATGTTTGTGTGATGAGCATGGACATTTGTTTCCGAGTCATGGATGTTTATATGTATAATAAGTATGTATTTACAAACAAAAAAGTATATATGTAGTATATCAACTATCTAGTGTCCACGACACAAGCTTTGCTTAGTGTGGCACTAGGTGGCGCTGTGTGTTAATGTCCAGCGATATTTATTTATTTATTTATTTTATTTATTTATACTCGTTTCATTTCATTGTTATACCTACAAAAAAAAAGTATATGAAATGAAATTACGTCATGTGAACGTTAGAACTTTTGTTATTATTATATCAAATGGTACGCACCCCAGCAATAGTTCCGCATCGCTTGCGCATGATGGCGTGAAAGCCATAAATGCCCGCTTCTGCACTGCCGTAGCGCGACAACCCCATCAACACCCTAAATGCATTGTTGTATTGTACGCGCAGAATTCTGTACGCTGTGTGTGCTGTGTGCCCTCTCTGGCACTAAGTTAGGCACTAACCACACGAAAAAGAAAGAAAAATGCATTTGGTTGCAAGCAAATGGTCATAAATTCTATCAAACTACGCAAAGGAGATTGCCCATCCTTCTATGGACCGCCGTTGCGCATGAAAATAAGTTGTATGATAGTATAAATTGGACACAAAAGAGGGGAGATGTCATATTTTCTAAGGAAATAAAAATGAACTGTTTATTTTGTGGGGTTTTTATTGTTCTTTGATTTTCTGTTCAAGTTTTGAGGTTAGTTTTGTAGCTAACCTTCTACCAAAGAAACAGTCCTTACAAAAATATGATTTGATTTCTCATAAGACAACAGAAAATAGTTCCATCAAACCAGTGAATAATTCTAAGTAACTAATATTAGCTAAACTCAAACTCAAATCATTTATTTCAACTAGACCATTACGGCACTTTTGAATGTCAAAAATACAAAGAAAAATCGAAGCTACAGTAACAGACACAAGGCATAATAACTTGAGAAAGTACTGTAGTTGCCCATTCCCTAACGTAGATCTCTATGGAGAAAAACGGGCAAGAAACTCCATGGACACTCTTTTCAATCAAAAATGTTGTTACAAAATCTTGGTTATATCTTTCATGTTGAGATTATACATAATTATGTGAGAACGATGTAGAAAAACATAAGTAAGTATAGGGAATAGAAAATAATAATGCTTGAATATAGGAATAAAATATTTTTATTGGTTCATATGATCATCATATTCATAAAATATGTTGTCTAAAAACGGAGCCGTCGTCGGCTCAAAATGATCGATATCGAGCCCAACCAAGATACCACAAAATGGTAATTACGTGTGCGCAGCATCCCACGGTTCGATTACCCACCAAACAATTGCAATAGTAACCAGCAATATCAGCTACTGAGTTACTTATAGCCCTATTAACTAAAACGTATGCATAGTACACTTTACTGCTTCCAAATAAACCTTCTGGAATGATCCCTTGAAGGCACAGAAGTTTCTGATGCACTTTCCACTCCATGACTTGATGTAGCAACATCCATGTTCTCTTGTGTTGCAATGGCTTCTTCACTAACAAACTGCGGTTGCCTATCTTGATCATGCTGAGTCTGTCTTCTCACACTTCTATAGGCATTAGTCCAACAACGTAAGCAAACTCAAAAAAACGTTCTACACAATCCACACCAGTAGCACAGAAACAGTACAATAGTATTCAGAAAGATATCTTGTTCGTACAGGAATCCGAAGACTCTACTGGACACGTACTCGACGTAATAATAAGTTATTTGATATCACAACAAACTCAACAACTTATACACAATAGGCATGTGCAAAAATATATCGAAATATCGATGTTTTTCCATCCAATTATCACTACATATGGTCGATATTTTTAAATCGCGATATATCCATATTCGATATTTATTTTAGAGTATCGAATTCGTATCAAATCCGATTTTTTTTTAACGTTATTAATTTTTGGTTTCGTGTCGATATCTGATGACTACTTTTTTGATTAAATTGTATTTTATTATTTAGGCTCAAGCATCAATAAAAATACCGTTTTGTTTTATTCTTTTCTACGAAGTTTGAATGCTTTGGGAATATGTATGAATAATCATACGAAACCTGACGATATTCGATATTTTTCGCTAGATAATTATCGATACTGATTAAGGATATCGATACGACAAATATCGATATATTTTTTTCACTTGCCCATCCCTACGACACAATGCTGTTTGACTTGACAGTGACACTTTTGATGACAGTTCACCTTTTATTTGCCCGTGGTAGTGTTACCAACAGTTAATCTAAATCACCCTGACCATTACTGATTTGTAAACTAATGAAAGATTGTTGATTAGGAAAGAAATATTTTTTTGATTATATTAATTACAAATAAAAATATGAATCACGCGGGAATATCTAATAGATATTTGAAATATTTTTAAAACAACGTCTGCCTCTACATATCAGTTAAAACCGATTACGGGGAAGTTTCTCAAGGTGTCAACACTGCTTGCACTTTAAGAAAGCCATTTTGAAAATAATGCAATAAAATCGAATTAGTAACTATTAAGACACAACATATTAACCCCACATACGATTTCGATCAAGATAAGTAAGAAAAGTTAAAAAAAGATTTCATAATTTATGACTATTTTTTGTTGCTATAATGTTTTATTTTAGAGCGATACTGGGTTTGGGCAATGGCCTTTATGACATAATAGGTTAACATGACAAGCCGAGACTACGAGTAACTTAAAGCGGAAGTCACGCCTGGTAGTGGGTGAAAGGAGAAAAAGTGTAATCTTTATAAAAATATAAAATGTAACAAACATTACGTCAGAAAATTAAAGGTCAAAGCGCAACTTTACAATCCAATTTGCTTCAACCATTTTGAACAACAAAAACATTTTATTACAGAGTGGTTTTCATTTCCCATTGTCATAGAAATACCAAAATGATAATAAAACATTAGGTAAAGTGAATCCTATGCAATTATGTTTAGCAAGCGAGTTTGACCCTTAATGCTAACAAATTAAGACGAGTAATCCATTGGTTAATCTAGCGGAAACTAAGTTAAAAGAGCTTTAGCATTGGTATGTTGTTACACCGTGGTTGCATGCGGTATTATTTAATTAATTCGGTAATTTGAAGAAGTGTTTGTTTTTGTTTTGTCACGTCATTTTATTGTGTCAAGTGCAGTTTGTGGTAAGTTTTGAAGAGCAACGAGTGAATGAAATAATATAACAGTGTTTAATTATTAAACATGAGTTTATCTGGATTAGACATTTTTTTTACACAAACAATAAAGTGATAAATTGACTGCTACCGCATATTTTACGAAAACGTACTTATATTTTGAAAAACTAAAGAAACATCGTGATGAACATCAGTATGTCTTAGAACCAAATACTCCTAGACATGACTATGACATACAGAAAGCCTCAATGCAAGTGGATTACTGCCGATTTTTGTCTAAAGAGAGGAGGCTTATGTATTCTAGTAGTAGGAATATAACGGGCCAATATACTAATCATATGCCTTCCCCTTAAAATAATTCCAAGTTTTAAATTTCTTCACAAAGATCAGACGGGGTAAGAAGCTGAGCTTACCTTGAGTTACGCTTCGGTGTAACAGACGGACCGCAGTAATGGGTTGTTAAATTTGTTGGACGCCTTATGGCTGAGAAACGGTGGAGTTGGAGCAAATTTATGCAACGGATAATTTTGTTCTCATGCTCAGAAGAAGGAATCTTGTTGCCTTGCTTGTTTCATTGTTGTTTACTGAGGTGCGTACAATGGTAACGACCAAGAGGTTACTCCTTAGAGCGCAAAAAAAATTAAGCGTAACCAACTAAGTGCAACTAAATTATTCCTCGAAGCACAACCATATTAAAAAATAGGGTGGGAGGTATGATGGATTCATTAGTTACATCAATAGACAGTTTTTAATAAACTGTCCTAATTGTTTATTTATTATAACGTTATTATAACGTGGTGGCTACCAGGCAAACAGAAATTTACTGGAACTAAGCAACTTTCGATCAATAATGTAAAAAATAAATAAACATAATAAATAAATATGGACATTACACACAGCGCCATATAGTGCCACACTAAGCAAGGCTAGTGTCGACTGTCGTGGTCACCAGATAATTGATATACTACATTTATGCTTTTTGTTTGTAAATACATACAAGTATAAACATCCGTGACACACAAACATTTGCTCCTACCGGGATTCAAACCCGGGACCCTAAGAACGTAAGGCAGCCTCACTGCCGCTGCGCCATTCGGGTCGTCAAAATATACACAGGTTCATTAAATTGAATTATGACAGTTGTTTTGAAAAGTACCAGGGTAACAGAAATGAACAGAACATACACATCGACGCAGCCTGGGAAACTTTTGAAAATTACTTATTAGAAAAAACTATCGCCGTCGCCGCGTCGCCGAGATAAGGACAACTGCAGAACCGACTTAATAATTTTGAGCATTTTGTAAAGGTTCTATTCTTCTCAACAATCTATACTAGGCCTGCCTGGTGCATTACAAGTCACACTTCCCCATTTTTCTGTCTCATCGGTTAAATCTAAGCTTACACATCATTATTTCAGCTAGAAGACGTCCACTCTTGGACATCCAAGTGTCGCCACATTAACCGGTCCCGTGCGACTCGCATCCAACGGCGCCCTGCAACCTTTCCTATAGATCATTGGTCCTCCTAGTGGAAGTCGGTTCACGTAAACTTACACATATAATATCTTATATTTAATGGTACACTTACAAATTAATTAAATGAAGCATGCTGAGCATGAAATTCTCCACGGGGTTTGATTTTCAGTTCAAGCAAAGTGTTATTGATCTTTGTCACCAGATATTTCCCAGTACCAGTCCGGAGTCTAGGCCTGTGTCTAGTTGATGGCATTTAAATCTCCCTTATTTACATGGGTCTTAAACATAACTGCCAAAACGTATGTGAAGTCTAAAATACATCTCCGCCTAAACCTCCGGAGATTGCATGCATCATGTTAAAGCAAACATTAAGTTTTAACAACTAAAGAGCAGATTATAATGGCGTATCAGGGTATCTATTTACATAGATAACCCCATAATGTTCATACCAACCCTGATAATACTATGGCACTAAAAACATTCATCCATCATAAGCCTTTCAGTAAAAAGGTGCTTATTATTGTGTTTGATATCACTCAGTGTGATTGATGATATGTGATTAGGTTCTTTATTATAAATGGGCGAGTTCATAGCCTTACACGTGCTATCTTTTGTTGGGGAACTATCTAGTTGTCTGCCAAAAGCCGATGTGTGATTGCTGTTTTCAGACACCCTAAGGGGCTGCCTCCACGAGCGAGAGAATCACGGCGATATTATTGTCCTTGCCACGTTTTTCTAAACACTCTCTTTTGGGCCGTCTGCACGAGCGTGAGAATTGAGCTAATATCTTTGTATAGAAATACGTTGAATCCCCGCGATTCGCTCACTTATGGAGGCTGCCCCTAATGAAATCCACAATAATAATATTATAAAGAGGAAAGATTTTTTTTTGTTTGTTTGTTAAAATTTACCTCAAGACTACTCAACAAAAACTACATCTTTACCGAGTAACGGCTATAAATTATATTAATATCATGCAAATTAGCCGAACTATCACAATTTTCGCGGACGAAGTCGCGGGCGAAGTGCTGGTGCTTTAAAATTATTGCACTAGAATGATAATTCTATAACAATATGCTTTTATTATGGGTGTATAGGCAGTGATAGTCTAGTAGTGTGACCCCGACGGTCACTGCCAATAATAGGTCTCGAGTTCTAACCTAAGAAACGTCCGTACACGATTTTTTAATTCATGTGCGTTTTGAATAATTATCGTTTCCTTCGGTGAAGGAAAACATCGTGAGGAAACCAGCTGATCTAAGAAACCTTTTTTGACGACATGTAAAGCGAAGTCAGAGGTTCATGGGTGGCATAAAACCTTTGGCACTAGGTTACATACTAACCACACGAAAAAGGAAAATACTGGCTGAAAAAAGACCCGGAACAAAGTCGAAAGGCCGTTCTGCCCGTCACTCCAATCATTGGATCACGTCGGAAAATTTTGTGCATAGATGTTCACCCTGTATGTGGAAATCAATGTCTCCCTTTCTTAGCTGCAGTGGCCATCAAACTAAAATGAAGTAAGAGTAAGTGAGTAACTACTTTAAAGTGAGGTAACATTTTGCACATGTACAACATGTAATAAATCTGTCTGACTCTTTTCTCGTGGCGATGTTGTAACCCCAACTACCGTTTTCTAATAACCTAGAAGGTGTATCAAGGGAATGAAGGGTAACATTATCATGCGCCTAAACTTTTCCGAACTATGTTACAATCGGCTTCCAGTCTCACTGGGTGCAGCTGAATACCAATACGTTACATGGAGCAACTGCATAACTGACCTTCACAACTCAATTAGTACTCGATAATACAAGACCCTCAGGTAAGACTGATTGTCAGAGTTTCGAGCCACTGACTACAAATGACAGCCGGGACAAACAGCTTAACGTGCTTTCCTAGACACGGAGGAAACTCGGTATGTAATTAGTGGTCACCCATCCACAAAATAACTTAGGCAAGCGCGGCTTAACCGGAAGATTGATCCGGGCTGCTGTTATTATCTAGCCACGAGCTCTTTTGTATATTTATAGTCTTAATTTTATCTATGTCAGTACAAAGTTAGCCAGAATAAAGCACAGTACAGATAATAAAGATGACGTGATCAAAATTCCACTGAATAAAAAGTTAAAGCGGGTGAAGTTAAACTGTTCACGAGGGACTTAATCAGAAAAAACGTAGTAGCGATGAAAAATGGGTAGTAAGCAACTTTGTACTTTTATTTTTTTTCGTGAGTTGAAGAGATATTAATGTGATCATTGAGTCTTATTACGTCATATTTATGACAAAGGAAATGTTATATACAGGGTGTAACCAGCCTCTCCACGAATTAAGCCGCCAACCAAGCATTCTGTACATCCAACTACGTAACTATAAGCAAACATTACTAGGACATTACCTTTTTTATGGGATGCAAAATCACGTATTTCGGTAATACTCAATGAAACGCACGATTGAATAGTACGGGGGTCGTGAAGGTGATTAAAGTAAAAAAAAAGTCGTATAAGAGAATGCTCATGGATAAATAATACATGGAATCCCGTACCATATTGCATCAAAAAAAAAATAATACGTTAAAAACTTGTGAAAAATTTGGAACTTTGACCCCATATATCTCCGTAACTAGAAGGTTCCTAGGTATGGTCAAGAACAAAACAAATGATCGTAATCACGGGGCTCGGCTTCGTTAGGAGTCTTTTTACAACCTTTATAACCTTCTTGGAAAGTGTAGATATAGTTGAAGGAAAACATCGAGAGGAAACCTGCATGTTCTAATGTAGAATCAAAAATTTGAGAAAAATATATAAGGTAGATACCCGCATTGGGCTCGCAGGTTAGATTACAGCAGGATGGATATAACATAACATAACATCACGCCGGTAATCCCCTTATAATCACTCTAGAGAACAAACGCGAGTGCCGATTTTGATGATTCTTACGTCAATCGATTACCCTAGCTAGACTGTCAAAAAAATCCATGTGATTGACATCATTTTGAATTCTAGTAGATCCCGCCTGCTTCCGAATGCGCATGTTTTTGCTTTTCAGTTGTTTTTTTTTGTGAAAACTTTTTCAGGCGTGTTGAGGATTTTTTGTCACCTAACGCTTCGTAGCACTCGTAGCCGATCCGCTACGGCGTAGCACCACTTAGGCGTGCGCAGGGGACAACCCATAGCAGAAATAGATTACTTAGTTTTCAATTCTATCGGCAGCTCAAAAAATATTGTCTTCAGCAATTAAAACACCACTAATTAACACCATCATTCTAAAACAAACGCGAGCCAACCATAAACGTAAACTCATACATCTCGACACCCGCCATTTTACTTTTCCGACACCCTTGTCAAGTAGATGACCGTTTTTAATTAATTAAAAGCGTGGATCAAGTCAGAAAGGAATTTGCGATAATGAACCGGTGGCAGTTTTTTTTTAATTTACTTCGTCACGAAAAAGTAAGACACTGGGAGGTTGGATGCCAAATTGGATAACAATTTTGAATGTTGGCAATCTTTTTTCTGGTTGTATGACTATTTTTATTTTTGTTAATTTACTGTGAGTTCATGTTGAAGGAAAAGCGTTCATATTGTGTTTAGATGTTGTAGTGCCAGGCCAATGCAAACACTGCCGGGGCTGCGGGACTGTTCGAAAGAGATACCGTGGCCCCGGAACAAAAAGGGCGAGGAAGGAACATGGATTGGTTTTAGTCTGTCAACTCCCCCCCACTTCTCCCAGAGTGGAAAGAGTCTGATGATTTCCCATCGAATCGACAATTACCGAACTACGGGTTAAGCTTCGGGCATAAACTAGTAAGAAAATATAAAAAAAGAGGTTGGTTCTCAACTGCAAATAATTCGGAAAATTCTTCTGGTTTATGGACAAAGCAACACCAGCAGGCAGTCATCCTTCTTATTGCTCACGATCTGCTTAGCCTTTTCGCAACTATGGGGCATTCCACGTGAAGCGGACAGGTAAAAAAAACCAACCTACATAAATGTCCTCGACCCAGAAATACAATATTTTTACTATACGATGTATAGTTAAGGAGTTAAAGGTCATTGAACTTTTGACTAACTAGCAGGTATGCGCTACTTTAAGCCCGAGTTTAAAGTGTTTAAAAGTTATAATCAAATAAATAAAGTAGTGCAATGTATACTTGACTTAACAAGCTAGCTGACTGTATTCTTGTTTTTCTTTTTAGCTATTGTTTTTTTTTAAAATTAAGTATGTTAATTTATTTTTCAAACTTGATTTTTTCAGTATAATAAGTATGTATTTACAAACAAAAATTTTATCTATGTAGTATATCAACTATCTGGTGTACACGACACAAGCCTCGTTGCTTAGTGTGGCACTAGATGGCGCTGTGTGTAATGTCGAGCGATTTTTATTTATTAATTTTTTATTTCTTTAACTTAGCCTTCACGTGCTTTCCGAGGCGTAGGGGAAAACACGGTATGTAATGGGCGGTCACCCATCTACAGACCAACCTAGGCAAGCACGGCTTAACCTGAAGAAGAACTGTGGCTGTTATTATTTAGCCCCGTCATCGTCATCCTTATTTTTACTTAAACAGAAGATTGACAAATGATACCCTGTAGGGTGAACACTGATTCGATTTAAATAGTTTAGGCATTCAGTGCGGGATGCTGAATCGAGATAATTACTGCCTTCCGGGCCGACGAAGCCGCGGGCTGAAGCTAGCGAGTTATAATTCGTACGGACGGGGCGGGTGAATATTTCATTTCGTGCATATTTGAAGTTTTGGAGAAAAATAAAAAAAGTGTCCTAATCATGTTCTTTATATACTTTTTTAAAAGTATATAATGATACCAACTGGGACATATCAAAGGGACAGTAATTCTAGGCGATTTTGACGTTTGTTTTTTTTTAAAGAACGGTAATGAGATTTCACAAATACGGTAATTAGATCTCAAGATACGGTAGTGAGATAAACTAGTAACAGCTAGTAACCAATAAAACATTTAAAAAAAACATAGTATTTTACACGTGTAAACCTTTTAAAAATGAAATAAAATATTATAATATTAACATTAAAAATCATTACCATTCATTTCTTCTAATTACCATTCGAATTGTAGAAAATGGTATTTAATGGTAATTAGAAGAATGGTAATTAGATTCACAAGTATTTCTAATAAATATTTGTTATTTTGAATAGGCAAAGGCTTGTAAGGCATATACAACTAAGAAAGACTTGTACTGGATATACTTAGCCAATAATTATATAAAAAACACAATATTAATTACCTTTCAAAACGCGAATGGTATGTAGAAATATTTTGAACCACTTCACTTTTTGCACAGGAGAATTCAAAATTATGTCGCCATAATCGCTCTCTCACGCGTCCGTCCAGCTTGGTAGTAGAGCAGACACTGACGCCGAATATTTCTTGTTTAGTCTACATCGCTGTGGCGCGTAAGTACGAAAATATCGGATTGAGAATATCGTCGAATGGTAATTATGAATGAGGGTAGGGACATTTTTCAAAGTTATATGAAACCACTTAAATATGGTCTTTCGTAAAGAATATATATTATATAATATGGATTAATTAATATATTAACCGAAAACGTATTACATAAATCGTTCTTCCTACAGATTTTTTACTAAAATGCACCGATTTATTAAAATCTGGAAGAAGGGACATTGATGGTAATTAGATTTTTGGCTTGTTTTTTTAAATTTGGTGCACTTATAATAAAAAACTAGATTTTTGAAGCGTTGCGCCTAGTACTGTTATATGTTAATTAGAAAAAAAAAAAATCAGGTAAAGATTTTTTCAACATTTAATGTATTCTTTATCGCCTGCCGCGTAATTTGCACGAAATGAAATATTCACCCGGGCCCATTCATAGAACTGTCAAAAACAATTTTGATTTCGTAACATAATAATTTAGCGACAGTTACCAACTTAACACGACTATGTACTGTTTCAGGGGTGCCACACGCATGTTCGGGTCGGCACAACCGTTCGGCGAAACGGAATTTATGGATTTAATAAACGCTCGTGAAAAAGCCTAGCTTAAATTGGTCTGTCCGGCCCTAACACGGTTCAGCGATGTTAAATACCGAATGAAGTTGGCCGGTCGGTATGGGCTCCTTATGTGTAGTAGTGGTCCTATAACTTTATATTATCTCATTATATAGAAAAATACGATAACGAACCTAGATATTTGTAATACTTACTTATTTTAATTGTAAAAGAGTTTCCATGGATTTTATTACCCATTTTTCTCCATAAAGGTTCGCTAAAGAATAGATCACTACAACTTCATTTTCTTGTTTTTGTCTAAAGTGCCTGGAACTAGTCTACCTGAGTAGGTATTAGTCCACTTTTTTGATCAAAAATATTACCGAACCTAATGTGCCGACACAAATTTGTGTGTTACACCCCTGAGCTCTCTGGTTGTTGGGTTTTCCAGGAAATATAATAAAACTATGGGCCTATTATTCAGTAAGCCCCGAGCTCATGTTTACTTCGTGGTTTCTGTAATCCGATATATTGTACCTATAAGCACACAAGCTCTCTACTTTGAAATCCAAAATTAACGAGACAGAATTCTTGGTACCACGGAGAAACTCGCAGACAGCAAAATCAGCTTGTAATTTCTGACATCTTCTTTATGGACGTATACAAGTAGATCGCTGGCTGCCGGCGCCGACCTGCCTGTGCCTATCGATACCGGTCCGAGCAGGGAGTCGGGGCAGGCAGTCTCTATAATTTGTGCCGACCCAGCACCGATAAGCACCGATAGTTTCGGACGGCGTAAGCAGCGTAGGGCGGAGCTTGCCGACGACGATCGGCGCTTACCGGCGCCGATAGTCAGCGTTCTACGTGTACACGCACTATGTCAAGTAACACGCTGGTAATCACCACGTGTTCCACGTGCATGTGTTTAGAGATGTCACGTGTCTAATCAGAAGACACGTGACATCTGTAAGACTAAGAAATGTTTTTTTTTCCTCATTTTTGAGAGCAGTGCTGAGAATATAAAAACACGAAGTAACTCGACTTGGACTCGTTCGAAACTCATTGACCGGAGAAGGCGAAAGAGAAGGAAGATTGGATAGGTAAAACGCAGTTAGGACGCAGATAGAAAGCAAGTAGTACTCTTTTAGAACATTGGTAGAATGTAGTCAGAACTCAGTAAACAAGCCATTCAAAAACATTCGAATTTCAATATTCAACCAACAAATATGAAGCAAGTAACCCTCAACCGCACGGGTTTGTACGAGACTTGACCGCGAGTTTGCACAGCACTCGTACTGTGGCGCTATTTGCGACGCAAGTAAGACACTGGTTGAATTTAGGTAGAACGTACGTAGGATGCAAGCATGATGCATGGAAGACACAAGTGAGACGTTGAAAGGACTCAGGCAGGACGCAAGTAGAACAATGGTAAAGTCAAAACACAAGCAAAATATACAACAAACCATCTATTCTATCAGTAACACAAACAAATTCAATATCCGACCACTAAAAATATGATGCAATGTAACCCTCAAACGCTGGGGTATTTACGAGACGTGGCCGCGAGTAGTTTGCTCAGCACTCGCGCCCGTGGCACTGTTTGCGACGCAATCGCGCGCCGATTTGTCGTGTCCTGTCGCAGGCGAGGGTTAAATCGCCACTGAATTGATCACGTTGTTTTCATAAGTTCCTTTGGTTTTGTCGAAAACGGTAGTGGGGCTTGGCAGAGATTATTCAAATTTATAGTAATTTTCTAAAAACAACTACTATCTATGTTTGACTGCAGATCTTAGGAATAGTTAAAAACAACATCAACGTAATAGGCTAGTTTCCACCATCAATAAATTGCAAATCTCAATTTTGGTTTATGTGACAAAAGAAAAAATACGGGTCAAATATTTTTTGATAATCTAAGTGACGGACTAATTAGATTTTTTCAGTTAACAAGCCTATTCAAAAAGAAGCTAGTTTTTTTTTTATTAGTCCTAAAAGCAGAAAAAAAACTGCCAATTTCGGAGTCAGCTAAAATAACTCAACAAAAACTGTCAACGTAATGATTTTTTTTAAATATACGCAAAAAAACTAAACGCCCAGCCTAATCAAACAACACAGCACGCGACATCGCCATTCAGTCCGGACAATTTAACTGGACAAACGTTGCCAGTGTTGCCACGTTCGCAAAATTTTGACAAATATCCGCCACACCGAGCCGAGGCCGAACAAACAGTGTAACGTGTTATTTGTATAACTAAACGTTAGACAAGCACAGGGTTAAAATTATTAACGTTAGCATATTCATCATGTAGGTTGGTTTACTTGTGTGAGTAGGTGGAGGGTTTTTGTTTTTGGGACAAAAACGTTTTGTTAGGTAAAGACGTCAATCTGTCGTAAGCTAGGTTTAAGGGGCCGGCGGAGCATGCGTCTTTCATGCAAACGTAATACCAACATAATTTGGAAATCAAATATATTCTTGAGGTAGTGTGTATTTATTTCGATTGAGTTATAGAATATCTATGTTCCCAAATACATATTTTGAATGGATAATGATACAAAGACGAGATATGAGGAATTTAAAATTCCTATAGAAAATTTATTTTTCCAATAACTCTTGTTTAAATCAGTGTTCATTCAAAATATATATTTGGGAACCTAGATATTATACAATTCAATCGAAATAAACACACAATACCTTAAGAATATGTTTGATTTACAAACTATTTTGGTATTACGTCTGTATGAACGACGCATGCTCCGCCGGCCCCTTAAGACTTCAATCTAGATTCATAATCTGCCTAGCCTTTTCCCAACTATGTTGGGGTCGGCTTACAGTCTAACCGGATGCAGCTGAGTACCAGTATTTTACATAGAGCGACTGCCTGTCTGACCTCCACAACCCAGCTTAGTACTGGGTATTACGATACCCCTTGGTAAGACTGGTTGTCAGACTTTTTGGGCGTCTGACTACCTGTAACGACAAGTGAAAGCCGGGACCAACTGCTTAAAAAAAAACGGAACCTCGGTATGTAATGGGTGGTCATCCATCCACAGACCAACCTAGGCAAGCACAGCTTAACTATAATATATTATATATATTATAGTTAAGCTGTGTAATTATAATTCAGCCATAAGCTCCTCATCGACTTAAATCTAGATTAAAGCAGTAAAGTGACGAATCGACCTTAATTTGAAAGATACTGACAAATTATAAAGGAAGGTTTTCTTGCTAAATTCATTGTGATGGGAACATTTTCTCTGACCACACATACCACATTGAATAAAAATATTTCAAGTTCAATTACAGCACTCATAAGGCGACTAGATGAGCTAAATTAGCAACTCTATTTATGGTGGTTCAAACTTCGTTTGAAATGCTGTTAGAATAAAGTTCAAATAAGCTTGCACTACACAGTGGTTGTTACGTCAGTCACTGCGGGCCAAATAGTGCGAAATGAGTGGTTTCGATCGCTATATATTGCTTGTAGAATTATTTGCCAAAAAAAACTTTTTTTGCAAAAAATAAAACCGACTTCAAAAAAAAACAAAAAGTTAAAAATAACTTTAGCTTCTGAAGTCGGTGACCTTTGTTTGATTGATTTAATTTTTTTGTCACCGACTTCAGAAGCTAAAGTTATTTTTAACTTTTTGTTTTTTTTTTGAAGTCGGTTTTATTTTTTGCAAAAAAAGTTTTTATTTTTCAATTTTTAGTGGTTCACATGTGCTTGGTACACATGGAAAGTGCATACCGTTACAATTACAACAAGCCCAAACACGACTAGGATACATTGTCTCATTATGGAGTTCCGTGACTCTTGGCTTCATCATCCGATCTGATGGTAGAATGGTTCTCATAAAACGCAAGTGCTTCATTTGTTGCAGAAAATACCAAAATCGCTGTACGTTATCCTATAAAATTTGAAGAGTTCCCTCGACTTCGCCAAGATTCCATCATCAGATCCCGACTTGTTGGCTATGGGACCAACTTGGAAGTATACCCTTTCAAACAAAAAAAGAATTTTTCAAATCGGTTCAGGCGTCTTCGAGTCATCGGTGAACATACATAAAAAAAAAAAAAAAATACATACAGTCGAATAGAGAACCTCCTCCTTTTTGGAAGTCTGTTAATCCTCCTTTTTGGAGGTCGGTTAAAAATCAGAATGATCGCATGCATTTTCGTATCTTTTTTGGTTCAAAGGAAATTTTTAGAGATATGTTCGTGATTTTTTTAATCGAGTCTAATTAATTGTATTATGTTTTTAAAACACTGTCATACTAGCATATGTTCTGAAGAATATAACATATTTTTCTGGTTTTGTTTATTGCCGTGAATCATGTACTATTAGGCATTATAAAACACGTGTTTAGCTCTAGTTGCCTTATGGCCATGTCCACCGAAAAGACAATTAACGGTTTGATTATCTAATAACAGCTGTCACTGTGACATGTTCTCATACAAAAATTGGTTTTTAACAGCTGTTTTTAGATAATCAGACCATCATCTTTTTGGTGAACATGGACTTTTTTTTTTTAATCGCACATTTTCCACACTGTTCACGATAGTAATAAACATAACATAACATTACCGAAGGGCTTAGGCAGAAGTGTATCTTACGTATACCCACATTTTTCGCCAGTTATGTTTAAGCGCCATGTAAAAGGGTGCGAGCCTATTGCCATCGACCGGGCATAAACCCAGACTCCGTGGATGCTACTGAGAAATTCCTGATAAAAAAACCCAATAGCATCTTGCCCTACCTAGAAGTCGAACCCTGCCGGGGTTGCGGGACTGTTCGAAAGAGATACCGCGGCCCCGGAACGTAAAGGGCGAGGAAGGAACATGGATGGGTTTTAGTCAGTAAGAGTCTGACACTCCCTCCCGCTCCGCCCAGAGTGGGAGAAGTCATTTGATGATTTCCCATCCTAAAAAAAAAAAAAAAAAAAAGGACTTCAGAAAGATTGTAATTATTATTATGTAGACAATTACGCAAAACTCACATCTGTCCAAGAACCATTACAAAAATTGCAGCGGACATTTTTCTTTTTGTTCACAAAAAACCCATTATGTACTTCATACGAAACTACAGAACAGGGGGTCTAAAATGGCCGCTTTAGCAGAACATAATAATAATATGATTCACCTTAAAAATTTGAAATTCTTAAAATGGACTTTATGACTATGACAATAAAGTCCATTTTTAGAATTTAAATTTTTTACCGTCATTCACTGGAATTGGTAAAGAAAAAACATCACGAACAAAAAATATGGAACAAAACGGGAACCATTGAATAGCCAAGCGGATCTTACAGTGTGCAGGCTTTAAACAATATAGTCCAAATACGTACAGACGAGTACGCAAACTGTCAATGAATGGACGGGTAGAACAATATAATTTGTTGGTACAGTTGAAGAGAAAAATGTTTCGGATTTTTTAAGTTACGCAGAAACTAAGCTTTTATATTTAATTCATTATACATGCATCTCACTATCTCTTCTTTTGTACACTGTATTATCGATTATTCATCAGCATCATTTCAGCCGAAAGACGTCCACTGCTGGACATAGGCCTCCCCCAGCCCGCGTAGCATGACCACCATAAAGGTTTGAAACCTTTTGTTCATCTGTCATTTTGTCGATTCAATGACAGATGAACAAAAGATTTGTCGAGTCTCTCTTGTTTCTCCGGTGGTCATGCTAATCGGGCTGGTGTCGCCACATTGACCGGCCCCGTGCAACTCGCATCCAGCGGATTCCTGCAACCGTCACCAGGTCATCGATTATTTGTTACTATTAAAAAAAAAAACTACATCTTTTTTATCTACTCTCCTCCGCAGGTATGCTGGAAGAGATTTCTTAAGAAAGGAACCTTTGTACCTATGTTTCCGTTCTTTTCTGTATTTAGTGTGTACATTAACCGTTAAGTAAATAAAAAATAAGCATCCAAAATGTAAGTTTTAAATCAGACGGTAAAAAAATGAAGATGCTATTTGGGCTGGACCAGTTCGCGATAATGTTTTAACATCTGATTTAAAACAAGACACTGGTTTTTATTTCTTCTGTAATCTAGATGCAGTCTACTGCAAAAACAAGTTTGAAATAACATAGAATAAAATACTTGATACGAGTATAATGCCACAAGGGTCTTAAGCTCCCTTCCCAGTTCAAGAGGACTATAAGAGGCACCTGAGGGATTATTACATGGAGGCAACATCCAACCGACTGGTATAATATTATGCTGCAATTTATACTCGAAAAATCATGACATTGTTATTAAATTCATGGAATTTTCAGAAGCAGTGGTAACTAAATGATGACACGACTATATCCAAAATAAATAAAACTTAAGAAAAACTAGCTATGGGACAAAATAGCTACTATTTGCTCTATATGCCTTTAATAATAATAGTAATATTCATTTTATTATCAGGCAACTAAAACCCATAGGTAAAATACACACAATAATACTACCCAGTAATTAAAACTGTCACTAAGATCCCTCGGGCAAAATGTACTCGCCATGCGGTCCATGAGACCGGTGGAAAAAGATCGCGAAGGCAGCGACCCCTCATGACCACGACCACTCTGTCAAAAGTGAACGATTGAGAATAAAAGAATATACTACCCCCCTCCTGACACATCTAGAAAACTCCAAGGCAGATGAAGCTGGTGAATCGAGTTGGAAAACAACATTACGACCACGTGGCCACATTAGCCCAAGATCGAAAGTGGAAGTAACATTTATTAAACACCAGATTATGCCCGCAGCTTCACCCGCGTGTTAATAAGTTCAGGTTATTAACTATCTGTGTGCAAAATTTCATCGAAATCCCTTCAGTCGTTTTTGCGTGAAAGATTAACAAACATCCATCCATTCATCCTCACAAACTTTCGCCTTTATAATATTAGTAGGGTTGGATAGTTTCATTTATAGCATTTTTC
Organism: Xestia ashworthii; assembly: GCA_950022955.1. Lineage (NCBI taxonomy): Eukaryota > Metazoa > Arthropoda > Insecta > Lepidoptera > Noctuidae > Xestia > Xestia ashworthii. Next base: position 19,082,645 of record OX465566.1, read on the forward strand.
TTTATTAAACCTTTTAATCTCACACATTTCATGCAACAAAATTCGGACACCACAAAAAAAAAACGCCCAAATATAATCCCTCACCAATTAAAGAAAAAACTTATTTAAATTATAAAACCAGCGCATTTTTTACGCAAATCTCCGCAACCGTACTTTTAACCGTGCCGGGCCAACGATACCCGTATATTTTGAAAGAACCGGCCCGCACATCCAGCGCTTTGTTTACACCCATGCATCCGTATTACCGGTTTAACAAAGAGAACAAAGTTGGATCCAGCTCCCGCTGGAAGAAAGCGCTGATTGTATGCTGGTTTGGCGTGGACCTACTTTTTGAAGCGAGGGAAAAGATGTCGTTGTTACTGGTTATGTTTTTATGAAGATTGCGAATGAATAACTGAACTCATTACTGAAATATGTAAGGCAGAAATCCTTCCACATTTATTGTGCGAACTGCCAGTTTGTGGAATTAACTGCCAGCTTTTCTGTTCCCTGAGCATTATAATCTGGATCTATTCAAAGTCGGAGAACCTCCCACTAGGTGGAACGATGATCTGGTGAAGGATGCGGGAATCCGTTGGATGCGAGTCGCCGGGATCGGTCAATGTGGCGACACTTGGGGGAGGCCTATGTCCAGCAGTGGACGTCTTTCGGCTAAAATGATGATGATGATTCAAAGTTCGAGAAAATCTAAGAAGATAACGTGTTGCGTTGACCTAAGTCAAGTTCTTTCATAAAACTTCTCACAAAATCCATCCAGTTTTACTGAGTTCTTCGTTTTCCTCCTTAAGATGTATCAGCTTTACGGGCTTTATTTCTCTTAATTGATTTGTAAGTACGAAATTTCTGTAGTTAATTAAGTAGCGCTTCAGAGAATAATGTTTTAATTAGTTTACATTTAATTTGTTTACAAGAGAACAGATTCTAAGCAAACATATTAAGTTAAATCATGCGTTCAGGTATTATATATATTCCCGAGGGGTTAGGTTCTCCGTAAAATAGCTGGCTACACTATAATTATACGTTCAACAATCAACCGGGTCACCCGGGTATCTAAGCCCCGTGTAATATCTAGCAACATCCGGTTCCAAGATGGCCGGCCCGGATATCCGGGGCTCTCAGATGTCGCTACTTGAACCCGCTTTATTAAAGTTGCTGTGTCGTTATATTTGCTTAAAACATGGTTTTTAAAGTTGTACAAGTACCGAATGTAGCTGAATACCAGTATTTTACATGGGGCGACTGCCTATCTGACCTTCACAACTCAGTTGATAGTAGGTAATATGGTAAGACTGGTGGAACATTCGGGCCAACTGACTACTTGTAACGACTGTCAAAAATCTACAAATGACAGTCAGGAGGCACGGAGAAAACTCAGTATCTTATTTCTTTCGTAACAGTAACCTACAAAAACCATTACCGGTTCACATTTATTTATAAAAGTCAAAAGTCAATCGAAAACAGACTCCATTTCCACTCGCACTCATTCCATTTTCGATCTAAAAAATCGCCGAATCCATTTTATCTACCTGGCAACATTCGGCCGTGTCATTCAGCGCCTTTAAAAGTCGGTCGTAAAAATAAAAAACGGGAGTCTATGGACAATAGAGTTGGGGGTAATTTTTCACGCGTGTATAGAGTTATGTTCGGTGTAAGGCCGCCTTTATATTGGTTGGGGGGAAAGCGATTATTTTTGTGCATTCAAAGTTAGAAGGTGCTACTTTTAGAATGTACTTTTAGAAGATTACAATATAATACCACGCCTTTTAGACCTTAAACTCAAGGCACCCCGGGTAGTCCGGTTAAGCAGACGACAACCTCTCTAGGTTGAACTCCGAGATGCCATTTCGGAAATAAAACACGCTTTTAGGGTTAGTTTAGAGGTCTCCCTAATAGTACACCCACTTTTCCGCAGCTATGTAATATGTGGCGATCCTATTGCCATCAACCGGGTCCAAACTCAGTGGCGGCTACTGAGAAATTACTGATGGAAAAACCAAATAACACTTTGCCGGAAGTGGGAATTGAACCCAGGACCTCAGGTCAGCAGTCGTGCTAGCTATCACTCGACCAACGAGGCAGTCAGTCAGAGAAGATATTTATTGAAATGACTTTTAGTGGATCTAAGGGCCTGTGCAGACGACAGACTTTTTGGGCGGATGAGTCTGTGGCGCACAAACTGTCTGCATGGCATACAAAAAGTCCGTCGCGGATCTTACGCAGACCCAACGGACACGACGCACATCTTTCGACGCAATCTCGAGTGCAGATTGCATACTAAAAGCCGCACCGTCTGCGTTACCACGCTTTGGAGCAAACGTTGTGATTTTTCGCGCACTTTCACGGCGCGTCCTGCCAAAATGACACGGATTTATTGTGCGCCGTACTTTTTGCGCGTCGTATGCGTTACTGTATGCTGCTTAGGTTCTATTTTCACAGACTAAAAAGTGCGTCACGGATAGTCTGTCGTCTGTGCAGGCCCTAAACCACATTGAGTCGTAACGCGTGGCTTGAAGCTCCAATGTCTAATGAGTATTTCCAAGGGATATCGTGTTACTTGATATATGGGTAGTGGAGTTCACATAGACTCCATGCTGGCCAACCGGCCGTCGCATCACTAAATATCTAATATAATAATCACCTTGTCAGGTCACATTTTTAGATGTTGAGATACATTTTGTTTGGGCCAATTTAGTTTATTGTAGGTAGGATTTAAGTATAATAGGCTAGTTTCCACCATCAATAAATTGCAAATCTATTAAGTCCGTCAGTTAGAGTATTGGAAAATAATGGACACGTATTTTTTGTTTTTGTAAATCAACGAATATTGACAAAGATAAAACGCATCAAAACTCGGGAGTGGGGGCTCGTGACGTCAGTACTCACTAAGAATGATACCAAACAGTGACGTATTCGGAATTTTAAAAGCGTCGTATCATCGTCAATTTTGGTTTATGTGACAAAAGAAAAAATACGGGTCAAATATTTTTTGATAATCTAAGTGACGGACTAATTAGATTTTTTCAGTTAACAAGCCTATTCTTAACAATTTTTTTATGTTCACTTTTTATTTAATTTTGGTAGGGCAATAAGAGAATGGGAAATTGTATTTACAAATGATTCAAATAGCGTTTCGTTTTAACGAATCATCATCATCATCAGTTTCATCTAAATATTCAGTTTTAAGTTAATTGAAATATGAAACTCGTCTGCGGCATCGCTTGGTGAAAACGAATTTATTTGAAAACGGAATTGTATTGAATTACAATTTTTTATGTTGAGAATCTATTTAATTGGATAATTATTGGATTTTAGTTCATTGCTGTTTTGAATAACAGAATTTCGGATGTTAATTTGAGTGTTTTATGAAAAGCCAATTTTATACCGAAAAATATAATCGTTGTTCTATTATTACTAAGAAATCATTGCAGTGTATTAAAATAATTTTGATGTTGAAAGCCTCGTTTGTCTAGTGGTCGCAAGTGCGATTGCTGAGCAAGAGGTCCTGAGTTCGATTCCCAGGTCATGCAAAGTGTTATTGGGTTTTTGCCATCCGGAATATCTCAGTAGCAGCCACGGAGTTTGAATTTGGGCCTGATTTCATTAGGCTCGCCGCTCGCCCCTTAGCCCCTATTATATGGGACTTATACATAACTGGCGAAATATGGGTACTTATATTATGCTCTGCCTAAATCTTTGGGGAATTTTGACGACCCGAATGGCGCAGCGGTAGAGAGGCTGCCTTGCGTTCTTAGGGTTCCGGTTTCGAATCCCGGTAGGAGCAAATGTTTGTGTGATGAGCATGGGCATTTGTTTCCGAGTCATGGATGTTTATATGTATCATAAGTATGTATTTACAAACAAAAATAAGTATATATGTAGTATATCAACTGTCTGGTGACCACGACACAAGCCTCGCTAAGTGTGGCACTAGATCGCGCTGTGTGTAATGTCCAGCGATATTAATTAATTTATTTATACGGGCGTGCTGTCATGTTAATGTAGATGTATAATCAGCTTATAGTTCTCATTATAAGCTGCAGCTAGCTTTTGTGAAATGTCTGGTTGCCTAGTCAGTTTGCCTAGGTTGGTCTGTGGATGGGTGACCACCCTTACATACCGGGTTTCCTCCGTGCCTCGGAAAGCACGTTAAGCTGTTCCCAGCTGTCATTTGTAGATCTTTGACAGTCGTTACAAGTAGTGAGTGGCCCAAAAGTCTGACAACCAGTCTTACCAAGGGGTATCGTATTACCTAGTACTAATTGGGTTGTGGAGGTCAGATAGGCAGTCGCTCCATGTAAATTATTGGTATTCAGCTGCATCCGGTTAGACTGGAATCCAACCACAACATAGTTGGGAGAAGGCTAGGCAGATGATGAGCTTTTGTGGAAAGTGGCACTTTACCGAAAATTAAAAATCCTAGTAGACAAAGTCGCGAGTTAACTACTAACTGTCTTGTAAAATGTTCATTATTATACACGCACCCTAACGTTATATAACTATCGGTTGTAACCAAGTAATAATGATCTATTGTGAAGGAAAATTCACTATATCGACGGTGACTCGCGGTTTTAATTCAGCTACAAAATGTTACTAGGCCTGTGTTTTTGTTACCCCTGCCAAATAGGATTGAATAAGTTTATTAACCTAAAAGAGTAGTGTTGTAAGGAGTTACATGTCAAATACTTTGTGGCTAAGGAATAAAGTTAATTTACAGGACTTAGGCTGAGGCTACATTAGGCCGCAACGCGACCTGCGACACATGAGCGATTAAAACAAGTAAATGAATGCTCACGTATATGGCTACACCGTACATCAAATATTACAAGCGATCTTTGATTTCTTTATGCGATAAGAACATCATTACTGTAATCACGGCATTGGCTACATCAACATATCAGCGAAATTAAAGCGAGTTTATTAAAAAAATTCTCACTTGCACGACTAGTTCAATAGTGCTTTTATTATGCGATGTCGCTACATTATGAGCGTGGAGCACGTGTACTGTAGCCACGTCATCACCGAATATACGCCGGAATCTCGCTTGTAATGTAGCCATACCATGTTTTTCTCGTTTCGCTCTTACCGTCGCATCGCAAATCACTGCCTATTGTAGCCTCAGCCTAATACATTGTTCTAATACGTCGCTTCGATAACCCATTTAATTTTAAGGTAGATAGGTATCTCCAGGTTAGGCCACTGAACCAGTGCGTGGATGTATAATCACCAATTACATACCTCCGTGCATGAAAGCACGCTAAGCCGTTGGTCCCGGATGTCTTTTGTCTTTAGGATGGGAAATCATCAAATGACTTCTCCCACTCTGGGCGGAGCGGGAGAGAGTGTCAGACTTTTACTGACTAAAACCCATCCATGTTCCTTCCTCGCCCTTTATCTCCGGGGCCGCGGTATCTCTTTCGAACAGGTCCGCAACCCCGACAGGTACATCTGTGGCCTGAAAGTGTGACAATCGGTCTTAAGAAGTATGTCACCTGTAGTCGGTCTTATGGTACCTATCGTATTACCCAGTACTAACTAGATTGTGGAGGACAGATAAGCAGTCGCTCCATGTTAAGTAACAGTATTCAGTAGCATGTGGTTAAACTAGAAGCCGACCCCAACATAGTTAGGGAAAATGCTAGCAGATGATGATGATGTTGAATACTCACTAAATATTTCAACTACTCTCAATCTATTTGATAGTGAGCCGATTCCTGTTAAGTTATGCAAATCTTTTATTGGCAGACAGACACTGACAATGTATAAAAGGCGGTCCATCTATTAAATGGCTCATGGCTAAATAATAGCAGCCGATCGGGCCGATCTTTAGGTTAAGCCGTGCTTGCCTAGGTTGGTCTGTGGATGGGTGACCACCCTTACATACCGAGTTTCCTCCGTGCCTCGGAAAGCACGTTAAGTTGTTGGTCCCGGCTGTCATTTGTTCATCAGCTGCTTCTGATTAGACTGGAAGCCGCAGATGATGATTATCTATTAAATTCACACAAAATGCTTGCTAATATAAGTAATGGTACAACACGGTAGTTCGTAGTACAACACTCTCCCCCATGTAGCACGTATGCACCAAAACCTGATTAACCCACTTTCGCCGCGCCAAAACTTCGCGAAACAAAAGTTAGAAATGGCCGTGTCATCCGCGAATATGATCCGAGGCTCGGATACTCTGGGATATCTTCGGATAAATCCAATACACATTGTGATCCGACTTACAAGTTGGTCGGACTAGTCTTCAAGTTGTTACTTGACATAAAGTTGGTTCGATAGATGCCTCGTAACAGTTTGTTGATTTTGGAAATGTTTTGGTACTTGTAAATATGTGATCGTTGTTTTGTCAATACAGTGGAGTGTTTCGTTTAGTTTAGGAGAAATTAAATGGTGACGTCTTGTCTGCGTTGCGACCATGTCGCGTGCTTTTGGCAAAGCGTCTGAGCTTTTGTGCGTTTGACATGTTTATAATAATATGTTTATTTTTGAAGTGAAAACTTCTGAAGTCAGGTTGAGCAGTTTTTGGGTGAAAAAAAACCGTCACGTACGCTTTTCGTAGAACTCGTAGCTTCGCTACAGCGTAGCACCACATAGGCTTGCACGGGGCACGATCCGTAGTAGTGCTACGACTGGGTTGGGCCTGAGGGGGGAGGGGGAGGGGAGAAATAAAAAAATAACACATAAATTAAAAAAAATAAACAAACAACAATGGCAACTTAAGTGGCAGTGGACAGGGCACATTGCTCGCAGAACGGAAGGCCGTTGGGGCCGAAAAGTTCTGGAGTGGCGACCGCGAACCGGAAGACGATGCGTTGGAAGACCTCCCACGAGGTGGACCGATGACCTGGTGAAGGTTGCGGGAATCCGGTGGATGTGAGTCGCAAGGGACCGGCCAATGTGGCGACACTTGGGGGAGGTCTATGTCCAGCAGTGGACGTCTTTCGGCTGAGATGTTGATGATGAAATTAAAAAAAATGCACGCAGCTCGATGATACAATTCACAAGTGTGAGGTGCAGTTTGCTGCGATGTTTTTTTTTTTAATATTTTGTCTTTCTCTAGATATACCTACATAACGCAAGAACAGCTACTTCCTCAGTTCCAGGCATTCCTAACTGTACGGAGGCTTGCTTCGAATGTCTGGTTACACGCAGCTGGATGCTAGTATTTTACATAAGCAGGCTGCTAGTCTTACCATAACAAGCCAGTTACTGGGTCACGCCAAAACTCCTTTTAAAAGTATTGGTACACAGACTTTCAGGATTCTAACTTCCTATCTGATGACCTCCACGATCTAGTTAGTACTGGGTATTACGATACCCCTTGGTAAGACTGGTTGTCAGACTTTTTGGGCCATTCACTACCTGTAACGACTGCCAAAGATCGACAATATAACAGCCGCGTCCAACAGTTTAACGTGCTTTCCGAGGCACGGAGGTAGCTCGGTATGTTTTGGGTGGTCACCTCATTCATTCACAGACCAACCTAGGCAAGCACGGTTTAACCTAAAAATCGTCCCGAGCAGCGGTTATTATGTAGCCACAAGCTCTTCAAATACACTCAAAAGCATGTACAAATAAAAATAAATAAATGAAATAAGCTTTTAATTTAGTGCTTTATAATGTTAAGAGTACATCAATACACATTCGGTTTTAAACAACAGCATGTTCTTCGACAGAGGCCCACTTCAAAGTTTTCAATTTCTGCCGGCGTCTGTATCCCGCTGTTCTCACCCACTCTAGACCAGCCACTGTACACGCATGTACAAATAGCCTAGAACAAATAAGGTATTCTAAGCAAACAGCGTTGTTCTGATAAAACGTACCGTTTTAATAAATCCTTGTCATATTATTTTAATCGATCCCTCTGAAAATTATTCATGAACTGCCTTCGTAAGCCATTTCATACCGAGCCGATCCAGAGCTAGTATGTCAAAATCCCCTATACCAATGGTTCCCAACCAGCGGTACTCAATAGCTAAAATATGTGGCCCGCAAAAGGTTCAGTCTCCTTGTGGTCGAAAATATTCCCACGGAAATGACTTAAAATAGCGTATGACATACGCGACTAAAGTTGCTTCTCATTAGTGAATAAATTCTCGGAATCGAATCGGTTCTTCTGATGGTAACTCTTTCATGCATTTGCCACTTTAGTATGATGGTATAAAGATAATGATTATCGTGTAGTTTCGTAAAAAAGATGCAAGCTCAAATATTACATGAATACAAAACCAAATTCAAATTTTCTAACAAAAACAAAATTTTTTCTCTTACCATGATAAGATTTCCGACTATTTAGTTACGTTTTCTATAACTTTTGATGTTTTTTGAATTTCATAATCACTCTATGACTAAAAAATCAAAGGGGTCCTTTGGTCAAAAAAGGTTGAGAGCCGCTGCTTTATACCAAGTTATATGCAAATGTGTGTTTCATACCCGGCTGGATTGCTTTCAATAGGTTAGGGTATCTACTAGCTCTTTTGTAAGCGAAACCGGGGTAACACGTTGTATTATTCCGATTGTGTCTGTTAGAAATCGATCATCGATGATTGAGATGTAGATTGTTGAGTGATTTTGTTAGACACTTGTGTATGATTTGAAAGACAGTAAGTTTCAAGGTTTTATAATAATAATAAATAATAATAAATTTTTACTGACAAATTATTGCTCAAACATCAGTGTAGCCCTGGCTCTTGTACTAGGAGATCCTGTATCACAAGAGCCACAATATGTTTATGGATTTGTATTTAGTGTTTAGCTAAGTTCTTCTTTGTTGTGTGGTGAGTGTCTAACTTGGGCGTGGGCTTCTGACTACCCCAATTTAGCTAAGTGGAAACATGCTGTTACACATAATATAATTGTTATAGTAACTCAATTTCCGGCATGTTATCCCCTAATAGTAAGGCATGTACTACTGCTATAGAATACCCACATTACGCCAGTTATCGGAAAAACCCAATGAACCCAGTTATTGGAAAAAACCAACCCAAATTTTTATATATGGAAAAACCCAATAACACTTTGTCTGACCTGAGACCCTGGGGTCCCTGGGACCCTGTGGTCCTGTGGTTCTGGGGCCCTTGGGACCCTGGGGACCTGGAGTCTTGGTGTCCTTGTGACCCTAGGGTCTGAGGTCAGGCTACAGATGTGTGATGAAATGTGAATAATTAGTGGTCGTGCTACTGACGAGCGTGAGTCCATACTCCAGACTGGATCAACGAGGCAGTCTTGCTTCTTATTCTTATTCTTTATTGCATACAAAAAGTAACAAAGAAAAATATACACAAAATTAAAATAAACAGCTATTTTCTGTAAAACGGCGCCAGAATTGGGTTTTCTTACAGCAAGCCCTACTTGTGTTGCGAGATTAGCAGGAGAGATAAACTTATTTGCACAAACAATACAATTAAAAACTTAAATTAACTTATTTAATACACTAAACGCATACATACACTATAAGATACGTAATACATACAATATACAGGATGATTGGTAATTGTGTGCAGGCTTTGAAATGGGTGATACCTACTAAACCTTATTTGCAACAATTTTAACCCGATAACAGGGGGTCCAAATTGGGTGGTTTCTGAGAAACCGAACTTTTAAAGATTTCATTGAAATTTTCCACCTCTTCACCATAAAGTGCTGATTGTGAGAAATCTACGCCGTTCATGATGTTAAACTGATACGTTTCTGGTAGCTCATAAACGAATGTATTCTTCGAAAACCAATTTGTCAAAAAATACAACTGCCTTTGTAAAATCAGCGCCGAATAGGTCATGTTATGGAAATTAATTGAAACTTTAGTTGTTTTTCGAGGCTGGTTTCTCAAAATAAATGTATGACATTTATCGTGCGAATTACAGAACCGACTTTCTTGTCTCACTAGCTTTCCAAAATGGTGCCACAATACCCTATTTTAGTAAATAAATGACCAGAAAACAACGGTTGTTCCTGAGAATGTAGAATTTTAATAAAACTGGGTGGTACCGTTTTGTCGATGCACGTCTTCCTTTTTACAGATTTTCTTGTTTCCACCATGTGATGATTGACTTAATGCGCCGGATCCTGAAAAAACGGTTTCACCCAGTTTTATTAAAATACTACCTTTTCGAAGGATACATTCGTTTATGAGCTATCAGTAAAGTTTCAGTTTAACATCCTGAATGGCGTGGATTTCTCACAATCAGCACTTTATGGTGTAGAGGTGAAAAAAATCAAAGAACACTTTGAAAGCTCGATTTTTCGCAGAAACCACCCAATTACCAATCACCCTGTATATACATACATACTTCATACTTCTTATTTAACCCTAGAACCACAACATTGGGTCATGGGTGACCCCACGCACACGTATTTTTATTTTAATTTAGCGAGTTTTGCACCTACAACACTGTGCGTCTAGGTACCTTCCGTAATTGGTAATCAGTGGCCCGTGACGCATGGCGGGGTGCGCACGCTCATTAGGTTCGAAGATATTGCAGTTTGGGGTCGCCCGCGACCCGTGTTGTGGTTATCGAAACTATTTTTTTGTGATTAACTGTTGTGTGATTTCACGTTTATTTGGTGAAATTGACCCTAATACACAAAAACCCGCAACAATACTGGATTATAACGCCACGAAAGGCGGCGTTGACACGTTTGACCAATTAAGTCATTCTAAGACAACAGCAAGAAAAACACGAAGGTGGCCGCTAAGATTTTTCCACGGCATGCTTGATGCTGGAGGTATAAATTCATATGTAATACTCAAGGCAAACATTCGCAGGAGTAAACTGAAAAGGAACTACTTTCTAAGAAACCTAAGCCTTCAAGTAGCACAGCCCTACGTGAAACGCCGCCTTGATGAGGTCAAAAATTTGCCCCAATCTCTTAAAGTGATAATGCTTCATGTTTTGGGAGTAGATGAAGAAAACAGTGCTCAGGGAGCCCAAGCTCGATCAACTTCAAGTTCCCGCTGCTATTTATGCACTAGAGCCAAAGATAGGAAGGGCAGAGAGAAATGTGTTAAGTGCTCCAAAAATATATGTGCACAACACAGGTTACCTATTTGTCACCTATGTATCTAGATTTTCAGATTTGTACTATTTTTTTTTCACTTAAGCATTCCATTAATATCCAAAAAACCTTGTAATAATTGTTTAAATTTCTTAAAGTTTAATATTTTGTAAGTAATCATTTTTTTATTTTGGGGTCACCCATGACCCATGTTGTGGTTCATTTAATTAAATTTGGATGTTGTAGTTGTAGGGTTAAGGACTTAAAATATTTTAATAACTCAAGCCCGGAAGATAATGCTATGTTCTCCTTAGATTGATGATATAAATATTATGCTCTTATTTTTTTGTACGTTTACAATGCTGCTATTTTCTCATTGAATCCCCCTACGTCCAGGGAGTTTGAGATTGCTCTGCTGTTCCCAGGTGTCCACATCATTACGAATTTGGTGTACCCCTCAGTGTCCGTGCTCACCGTTGCCCTTCCTGTATTGTCTTTAGACGTGTCCCTTGGGAGACATCGTCATTTTCCTTGAGTGTACAGCGGATGTATCTTTCGGAATGCTTTGGTTCAAAATATTATGATAAGATGGTTAATTCTGAAAGTAAATCTCGTTTGTCAGCAATCACACGGTTCCTTTCGATTTGTACTGATTGAATACACGTGGCACGGTCACGTACGAATAATTTTACGTATTGTAGATTGTTGACAATAATCTTTTATTATTAAATGCTATGAAAAATATTTAGTTTTAATACCGCTAGACAAAAATATATCCAGGTCTGAAAGCAGGACACAAATCCCACCGTCATGCATATGCACATGCACATATGGGCCCACCCTCCCGCCCTCATGCATATGCACACATACAAAACAAGTGAGAAATAATTAGCATGCCATGCAACCAAACCTTTACTCGACACGTGTTTCGCCCCTCCACGGGGCATCCTCAGGAGTTGTTGACTCGTCGAGCGTTCGAGCTCGAATGCGCGCTCGAACGCTCGACGAGTCAACAACTCCTGTTTTGTATATGTGCATATGCATGAGGGCGGGAGGGTGGGCCCATATGTGCATGTGCATATGCATGACGGTGGGATTTGTGTCCTGCTTTTAGACCTGGATATATTTTTGTCTAGCGGTATTAAAACTAAATATTTTTCATAGCATTTAATGCCATGGATTTCCGCAAAGTAACGCCTGATTCCATAACTTATCTTTTATTATTTCCTACAAGTTAATAACAACAACAATAATTAATAAAGACAATGAATAAAAAATTGTTTAAGTAAATTAACAATAACTGACAATAACCATTAACAATCAATAAAAAAAAGATCAAATAAATTACAACAATTTCCGTGAAGGATGCACATCGTATAAACTGAAGCTTTGTACTTCATCATAATCATTATCAGCCTATTAATGTTCCCACTGCTGGGACACAGGCCTCCTCCTCCATGTTTCATCATCATCATCATCATCAGCCTATAATGTTCCCACTGCTGGGACACGGCCTTCTCTCAATGAGCCTCCATGTTTACCTTCACCGTTTTGAGACACAACGTTATAGCTTCGTGCTTCAAACTATATTAAATCATGTAATCGTACTGACTTTCGTATTATACATCCTTATAACTAATACGAAAGTCAGTACGGTTGTTTGTGCAATCCGCATCGATATTGGAGTAATAAACTTGAGATACGGGCAAATATTATTGAGGTACCGCTCTTGGGTACCTAGTAGGGCGCAATATCGTCTTATTTGTAATAGAAACTGATTTGTTTGAGATGTTTAGGGAAAAATATTTTTTTATATTAAAATGTCATGGTACGTGTATGCATCAAAAAATCTAGGGAAATACGGTCAGCTTTTAATCATTGTATATTTTGTCAAACTCATGGAAGAGCCCGTGGCTAAAAAATAAACAGCCGCTCGGCTAGATCTTTAGGTAAAGCCGTCCTTGCCTAGGTTGGTCTGTGGATGGATGGCCGCTCTTACATACCGAGTTTCCTCCGTGCCTCGAAAAGCACGTTAAACTGTTGGTCCCGGCTGTCATTTGTCCATCTTTAACAGTAGTTACAGGTAGTGGGCCCAAAAGTCTTACAACCAGTCTTACCAAGGGGTATCGTATTACCCAGTACTAAGCTGGGTTGTTAAGGTCAAATAGCCAGTCGCTCCTAGTAAATTATTGGTATTTAGCTGCATCTGGTTAGACTTGAAGACGACCCCAACAAAATTGGGAAAAGGCTAGGTAGATGACGATGTTGTCTTATACTCAAGGTTTCTCAACGTACAATTTGCAGTAGTTCAGTCAAAAATGACGCTAACCTGAAGTGAAACAGGGCTAGCCGCGTCTGTCATAGCCATGTCCAATGAACCATGGGCCAAAATAGCCCTGGAACAGCCTGAAAGCTGTAAAAACCTTCATGCTCAACTATAGGTTATATTTCTATAGTATTGCAGAGGCTCCTCATCCTACCTAGTCTTATGACCTAAATCTAGCAGCTTAGACAACTTTAGATAACCTAAACTTAGAATCTGTTTATTTATAAGTTAACGCATGTTTGGCCGAAGTATAATTTAGCTGTGATCGTCAGTGGTAATATTTGGACCCCTATCGTTGTGTGATTCAGTTTAATGCGAAAGTTGTTTATTTATGCATAACTTATAATTAATCGTACACATGAGCCAGAAGAAAGTCTGGCTAAATTGTTTCGAGCTTTAGAAGAAAATAAGAAGGTAACGGATCTTTTAAAATGGGAGTTATTAGAATAGAAATCCGCTGAAAATAGCCCGGAACGTTCGAGTTATTGCCTACAAAAGCATAATTTTAAATTCCTAAGCTGTAAAAGAAGGCACAGGATGAAACAAAGTGATTATAGATTCAACAATTATACATTTATAGATGAGTTTTTCATCAGACACGCAAAAATAACATTTGGTTTAAAAGAAAAGTGAGAATAAAATTACATGCGATACTCACCTCTGCCCCGCTAACATAACTTTCTTCTGTCTCCTCAAACACTTTACTACACTTTGACAATTACGGGCCCGATTTGATTAATTTCTATATTTAATATAATAACGTATATGAATACACATATATCAATATTTATGTAGGTGTAAAATAAATTAAAGCTTCCTGGTAATATTTTAGATTACATTACTCACTCTCGAAGAAATTCGCTCGTTTATCCTTCTGCTATGCTGCAACTAAAAGTCCCGACCCAAATGACCTTTGAAATAAGACCTTTAGGTCTTGAGTTCTAACCCTAGCGAGAGAGGTATGGGTCTCCCTACACGCCTTTAACCCATCCTGAAAGAAGTTAGCAGTTTAAGAAAGTCCGGAGTCAGAATCCAGCCCGCTAACCCTTTCTCCTGCGACCGAAATTTCCCGACCTATACTAAACTACGCCCGATTGAGTTCATACTCGTCATCTCGTCATCCTTCTCGCAATCACCTCAAACGAATCTGCAGATTTTGATGTTCGGGATAGGAAAGGGTTAACATATGTTTTAAACAAGTTACAATGTATGCTAGAAAATTTTACCGGAGGTTATGAGTTTACCGTCTTGAAGTTTTAAACAAGTTACCATTTATACTAGAAAATTTTACCGGAAGTGATGGGGTTTCAGCCTTCGTGGCGTTCTTTAGAATAGTAAGCCCGTCCTGCAGTAAGCAATCACTTTTCGCCTTCAAAAGCTGCTACGTAGGCAGACCAATCTCCAAGGAGAAATGGTTGGACGTGGTTCGCACAAAGGTGTTAAAACCCCGGGTCATGTACACGCCACTCTCCCCCACCGCATGGCACAGTTAATGAAAGCAATGAAAGCAGCAACGCTCCTACAAGTCGACCTTACAATCCTAGAGTCGCTATTCTAAGAGACATATATCGCACACCTAGATCTAAACTGAGACAACTCAAAAAAACCGGCCAAGAGCGTGTCGGGCCACGCTCACTGTAGGGTTCCGTAGCTTCCCAGACCATTAAAAATACCAACATTTTTCGTCAGCAAAAATAACTTTGTTTTTCATAGTATTTGTATGAAAAACAAAGTTATCATTTGCGTTTTTTTGAAAAAGTGCTATATAAATCAAAAACTATTCAACTCATCAAGTTGAAAATAATTTTCCTAGAAAGTTCATATAAAGGTCTATTTCTGTGATTTTTTTCATATTTTTTAAACTTATGGTTCAAAAGTTAGAGGGGGGGGGGACACATTGTTTTTGACTTTCGGAGCGATTATTTCCTAAAATATTAATATTATCAAAAAATGATTTTAGAAAACCCCTATTCATTTTTAAATACCTATCCAACAATATATCACACGTCAGGGTCAAAATTAAAAAAAAAATCGCTCCCCACTTTACGTCTGGGGGAGGTACCCTAATAAAAATGTTTTTTTAAATTTTTATTTTTGCACTTTGTCGGCATGATTGATATACATATTGGTACCAAATTTCAGCTTTCTGGTGCTAACGGTCACTGAGATTATCCGCGGACAGACAGACAGACAGACATGGCGAAACTATAAGGGTTCCGTTTTTTGCCATTTGGCTACGGAACCCTAAAAAGGTCGTTTTTCAGGAGACGAAAAAAACGTATATCTGCATTTTTTGTTAGGGAAGCTATGCAATTTAATTTTATTCTAGATAATAAATAGCTTGTTAAATGTCACTGTTTATAAACTGGGGCTAATATTCAATCCTTTTTATCGATAATCGCTGTTTTTTGAGTTGTTACACTTTAGAGTGGTGACTGAGTATAAAAAATAAACACCAATTAGACTTGAAACAGTTTTATTGAATCATTTTGAGTTATACTTATATTATTTCAAAAAATATATGAACAATTATTCAAAAAAAACTGTTCTAAACGAGTGCTAAAACATAAATTTATAATGAAACATTAATAAACACCACACACTAAAAGTTATACATTAATGTACAGTTACTATCAATGAAAATAGGAATTACCAAAGTCAAAAGGGAACAAAAATTTGAGATATTTTTCTCTTATAATCAAAAAGGGCTCTAATCTTAAACATTAAAAAAAAACTTTCATGTAATGCAATGCTAAGAATAAATCACAAAATCAGTCTCTCAATTTTAGCCTTATATTAATTATAAATAGAAACATCTTACAAATTATTAAATGGAAGAATTAAATTCTTGTAAGTACAAACTTCTTACAATACTATAATAAGCATCGTTTGCTATGGCACCTTTGAGATCAACAATTAAAAACCAAGGAGATTATCACTTTTCCTACTCTAAACAAAACCTCTGTCTCATTATTATCAAACTAAATAACAGACAAAAATAAAATGTCAAAAATAAATGTTATAAATTCTTAGATATAAAAAAGCACACATTTTCAAAAGCAATCAGACATTATCACCAATGACGTTTTTAAAATAAGAATCTACAAAAAGCTGTGGGATAGCATGTTTTGTGAACTCTCCTTTCAGAAACGATTTTTTTGTTTTTTGATAAAGATTGATAATAAGCCTTACCAGAATTCCTTAGGACTTTACAAATATTAGCTTTCCATGCCGATTCTCTTCTTACCCTCTTCTTTCCTCTTTTCACTTCTTCATTGACATCTTGACTCTGAGGCTGTGCAATAGTATCTGTACCATCCCTGGATTCAGTATCAACAACGTTTTGAGTTTGAGGCTGTCCAGCAGTATCAGTAACAGCCGTGGTTTCAATTTCAAAAGCTTCTTAGCTTCGAGACTGTGCTACAGTGTCAGGAATCAGAACTACTGCTACTAGAACTATCGCTAGAATTCGAAGAGTTTGATGACGTATTGCCACTTGAAGATGACGATGAAGAAGGAATAACTTTACGGGGAAGAGTCTTCTTCTGTTTACGGACATAACTTGGATCAGTATCGGAGTCATCTACGAAACTTTCTTCACTTGGCGAAATAATAAAACACTCTCATTTTGTCTGCTATGGCCTGGTTTAGTCATCATCACACTAGTGTTTATTGGAATATTATCTTTATTTTTTTGTACATTTATAGTTGTAGTTAAGTCTTCTTTAGTAGCTGTTAATAAGTTCTCTTTATTAATTAAGTCTTCTCCATTAGCTGATGATAGGTTCTCTTTATTAATGAAGTCATCTTCATGAGCTATTATTAGGTTCTTTTTATTAATTAAGTCTTCTTCATTAGCTGTTAATGGATTCTCTTTATGTCTTTCATTGATAATATTAACAAGAAAACGGCCTCGATTAATTTTTCTCTGAAATAGAAAAAAACAGTTATTGTAAATTGTAATTATCCAGCAATAGTGAGATAACTCAAAAAAATCTTTAAAAACAATCAGTAAATAGTTTGATTAAGAACAGTGTATTGGAAACAGATAACATTTATAATACCGTACACGATTTTTATGTGACGCATGTAAAATGTCACATTGTACATGGAAAAAACATTGAAATTCATTTGTTTCAACAATAGTAAGACAAATAGAAATTTACATGTTGATCCATCTAAACAAAGTCAAATCAAAATAGTAACTAAATGTTTTCGTACCTTATCAAACAAAACTGGAACAAGTCAAAATATCCTTATGTAATAGGTAGCACAATTCACCAACACCGTAACAACTCTAATTAACTCACGTATTACGTTTCATCAAAACTGCTACAATTCGAAATGTCCGCGTTTTCGTTCTTGTTAATACGTACACTCTTTATGACTAGTGAAGGTTAACTGACAATAGTTTTGTCTAGGTGGGAGAGGGAGACAGACGTTGATTCAACAAAAGTAAGTTAACGCCATCTAGCGATAAGTTTTGCAAGCATTTATTAAACCTGTTATGTTGGATAGTTGCGTATGATCCCCGAGCATTCGAATACAAGCATAACTCAAAATCAACGATTTTTGAGTTGTCTCAGTTTAGATCTAGGTGTGCGTATGTTAGTTTTTAAAACAAATAACGCAACTATTCCTAAAAATTTTACTTCAAACGATTGGTTAAGTTTTGTGTTAAAAACGTCGTCCGTAAATTATATTTCTAATGAATGTGAAGGCTCGTGAGTACAAGGTTAGGTGAGGAATTATACGAGTTGTGAGTTCGTACAATTCCTAGGTCAAATAAATGAGTGGGACTCATTTATTTGACCTAGGAATTGTACGAACTCGCGGTGTCGCTTATAGCGAAACATTATCCCACGGTGCGCTCATATTAGCGACAATTTGATCCCTCGGTGCGCTCATATTAGCGTAAATTTGATCCCTCGGTGCGCTCATATTAGCGTAAATTTGTTCCCTCGGTGCGCTTTATTTAGCGAATAAAGTTAATTGGGTGGCTCAAACTCATATGCAAATAAGGTCGATGCGTTGTATTTAAACTCTAACAATTATTTACTTCAGGAACTCGATTCCAAGTCGAATGTTCCATGTGGTCGATGTAGATCCAAATAATATTTACGGTGTAGTTGTCAGCTTTATGAATTAATGGTGCTCTGTCGAGACAAGATCTTCTTTAAAATGTAGTGTCTCAATGAATGAATTATTGCAATGAATAAAATTATTGAAAGGTGATTCCTTTAAACATACTTGAACTGTCTGCTTGCTTTAATTAAAATAGAAATGAAGCTACAGCTTGTCAATCAATTCGATCGTCGGCAACATTTAAGTTCAACGAGTGTGAGCCGAAGTAATAAAATATTAAATCTCCTATATGCAATCTGATGTCGGTCTTAAACACATAAAGTGTTCGTTAGTCTGTATTTCGCGCCTACGCGTGAAAAATGTTTGAAGGAGAAAAGGGAGATAGGAAAATACATTCATCCGCTCCTAAACAGTGCTACGTCTAAGCTAATTAAATGCTGCGTCTACTCAATACGAAATTAGCCCAAACGACGTCGTACTTCCTCTGCTTTCACCGCTGTCCACTGGTCGTTAACGCTATAAAAAGGAACGCCGACTAACTCCTAATTCAACAATAAAGTATTGGCTCCAACGGATCACGATTCCTGCAACTGTTCTGTGAAGAAATATGATTAGCGACTTACCAAAATGAAGACACTTTACATACAAATAATAATACATGCTATAATTAATACTACTCTATTGCTATACACCCGCGACGCGTGAATTTAAGGTTAATTTAATACTCGAAGTATTTATTAAGTCACTGTACTTCAAAAACCCGACATAGACCAAGCATTAAATTGGTTAGGGCTTTCGTGCCCCTACGGAGAACCAATTTTGATGTACACAGTTCCGCGACCCGACGCTGATTAACTCCCAATCTTTTCTATTTCATAAGTCAACGTTCAGCCCCCGCGCCCCCCATCCTGTTCCCACACTATTTTTAATAAACAAATTTTTTGTCGATCTGTACCGTCCACTTTAAAATGTCCGGACGCAATAAATCCCAAATTTTATTGTCCCTCATTATATTAGTGAAATATCTGCATCTTGAGTACTCATGTTACATTCTAGAAAACAATGTTTAAAAATGTCACCTATGAGCGATTATATCTGAGTTATATCTGAGATCGAGTGCTCTTTCAAGCCACCGCCATAAGACAAATATACAGTTTCGTCTTAGCCTCTATAGTTTTAGATCTTATTCCCCTATGTTTAAGGTATATTATCACTCTTGCAATTTGTTTGTTTAATTTTGTATGTTTTTTCGTGCAACAAAGGGTCTCACACGGGGCGATGGCGTCGAATAATTTTTTATAACACTCGAACTCCGACATTAAGATTTCAACAAAAAATTGACCGCCCCTTGATTTGAACACTACACTAGCTGTGGTTTTACTTACAAGTTAGCTAAAAATAGAATCATGACGTAATAGCCAAAATATACTCTTTGTATTTGATGTGACAATTTACGATTGTTACAAAGCGTCGCGACGGCCCCTACGGTACGTGGTGGGTCAAGCTGGACAACACATACAGTAGCGAATAAAATAAACAAGGTATAGTTCGAAAGAGCTGCATGTCCAGCCCAAAGACGATGTAGGCTACGAATAACTGTGACGTTTATTACAGTAAAGTTATCTTTATACCTACATCAAGTCAGTAAACTCATCGTCGTCATCATTTCAGCTGAAAGATGTCCACTGCTGGACATAGATCTCAACATAGGCTTACCCAAGTGTCGCCACATTGACCAGTCCCGTGAGACTCACATCCAACGGATTCCCGCAACCTTAACCAGGTCAACGGTCCACCTAGTGAAAGGTCTTCCAACGCATCGTCTACCGGTTTGCGGTCGCCACCCCAGAACTTTTCGGCCCCGGTCAGTAAACTGTTTGCCTTTAATTATATATGAAAGAAAACTGACACAGAAAATGGTTAAAAATCAATGTTACAAGTGGCTATGCCTTGTTGTTGAAAAACAATAACAACAAAAGTACAAGCAAAGCGGTGTCAATGATACTCACTCTAAAAAGTAATTATAATTCACTTCAAAAATATCACCTTACAAAAGCATCCCAATTACCATAAAGGTAGCATACAAAATTACAGACGAAATTTATATAATTAAAAGCGAAAAATATCGCATTACAATTAAAAGAATATTCCTCAATTTAAGGCTTGTTTACACGGGGCAAGTTTCTCGAACGTCGAGAGAGAATTTTCATGCGAGAAACGACAAGCGAATGGATAACAGTACCTATACTAGCAGTCTGTGGTGAAAAAAAAAAGAAGTCTTTGGGAAGTGCCGATACAAGTGAAAACTAAAGTAATCTACAGGGTGTAAACCACCTCATCACAAAGCCGTAAACCAAGCATTCTGTACATCGAACTAAGTAACTTTACGCAAAAAATATTGCTGGGAAACAACTTTTTTTTTGAGGTTATTAATCATGTTTTGTGGTAGAACTCAATGTAACGCACTTAAAACATTGTGCTGATGGATGGATTGAATAGAACGGGGTTCATGGAGATGTTAAAAGTTAAAATCCTACAAAAAAAGCTTGTATTTAAAAAAAAAACTTGTCAAAAAGTTGTAACTTGACCCCCCATATCTCCGTAACTACACACATCAAAAGTGTCTAGGGATCAAGCATTTTTATGCGGATTTCTTGAGATTGAGATGTGGTTTTGTGTGTTTTCTGATGAGTCTCGTTTTGGTATGAGACCGGATACAAGACGTATACGACACTGGAGAACCCCTGGACGCCAACAGCGATTAAAATCCTGCCAGGAAGTCCATCCTTATAGTGGTGGAACCATCATGGTATGGGCGGGTATTTGGATCGGCGGAAGAACCGAGTTGATTTGGATCAGAGGCAACCTCAACGCTCAAATTTATGCTGAGACGATTGTATCAGACGTCATCGTTCCTCTACAAGTGCAAATCGGTCCCTTATTTCAGTTAATGCATGATAATGCACGACCGCACACCGCAAGAGTTGTAAGACAGACTCTCGCCGCAGCTAACATCAATGTCCTGCCCTGGCCTGCTCAGTCGCCAGACTTGAACCCGATTGAGCATGCATGGGATATGCTACAGAGAAGAGCTCTGCCGAATATGGAGGGTATCCAGTCGCAAGAAGACCTTTTTTTTGTTGTTGCAACGAACATGGGCGGCCATTCCACAGCGTGATTTGGATGAACTCATTTTGAGTATGCCAAACCGATGTTCTTGTGTTGTTAGTGTTCGCGGTAGAAACACGGATTATTAATTGTTTAAGTTACCCAATAAAATTTTAAAGAAAACTGTTATTTCAGTCTTTTTTTCGAACTTTAATGTTAGTGGTTCAAATGTCAAAAATCCCTTTATTAGGAAAATGGCAAATTTCTTTATTAATGCAAAGGTGACTTGGTTTATCGTTACTGTGACAAACGAAAACACTTTATTTGATGAATCCTTAAAGAAAATTTTAATTAATATCAATCAGGAGAAAAGTTATTGCAAAAATATATGTTGATCCCTAGACACTTTTGATGTATGTAGAAGGTTCCCAGGTATGGTGTAGAACAAAAAAATGATCGCAATGATGGGGAGAACAAGTGCCTTTCGGCTTCGTGAAGAGGTGTTTTACACCCTTTATATCTGCTAAGGTTGTGCCCCGCCTGGCTTAGTGGTGCTACGCCGTACCGGATCGGCTACGAGTGCTACGTCGTAGCGGATCGGCTACGAGTGCTACGAACTTAATTTTCTTTTATGTGAAAAAGTCGTGAACAAATTAAGATAGAATTGATTTAAAGCAGTCCCCATACAATTTTCAAGAATCTTTATCTCGGAAACTATCAAAAATTGGTACGAGTAAATGGGTTAATTTTAGATACGCCTGAGCGTGAGGAATCTAATATTTTTTCACTATTTGGACCACTCTGTATACCACTCGAGATTTGCCAGGCGTTTTTCTCTATTTGTAAACTAACAACTAACGAATATGACTTGAGTTTACATGGACGCGTGCATTTTTTAAAGCCGATGAAATTATAAAGTTAAAGATGACAAAGCGAGTGTCGTGAATCGATCTTCTATACACGTGTCAGAATATTTAAAAACTTTTTATAATCGCCTACACGAGGCGAGAAAACCTCTTCGTGTAACGGACCCATTACATTTGTAATGAAAGAATGGATTTTACAATTTATAGGCGCCTTCGAAGTCCATTGTTCGAGCAATTTCTGATTTCAATTAAAGTTTCAATATATGGTAATGAATCATGGGGAATATTGTAAAAGCCGGACCATTTCGTTATTAATTCCTAGTTGAGAATTAAGGGCAGTGTTACCGTTTGTATTGGTTTTCAGTTTTATTTTGGTAGTGAATATAAGTTTGATTGCTATTATCGTAAGTTTTAATTGGTTCTGAATGGGTATTGCTTTTGTGATAGTAGGTCACCTTAATAATAGGTAATCATCGTTTATCATCTTTTCAGCCGGAAGACGTCTACCGCTGGATATAGTCAATGTGGTGACCTAAGTGTCACCACATTGACTATGTAAAACGTTTAATTTTTATATATTTTTAAAGTCTTACTAAAACACAGTTTGATTTTATTACATGGCAAAAACACAGTTCATGTTCTTCATAATGCTCTACACTAGACAGAGTGATTTCCTTGAAATAGGTGATACTAGATTTAATTTGCAACCATTTTGACTTCGATGACTTGGGGTTCAAACTGGGCTGCTTTGGAGAAGTCTGTTTTGTTTTCTCAGTTCTGTATGTGCGAGAGATGGGACTGTAATCGAAGCGCGCGAGGTGTGATGGATGACACGGTGTCTTCAAACTTTACAAATATACATCTTCATGCCCTGACCCGCTTCTGGCTTAGGTACCCCTTTAGAAAACCCATTTTTTTCCAATTGTGTTAAAAAGCCTCATAAAATAAGGGGCGACTTATCAACCGTGCGCAAATCCAGCCTCAATTCTCTTTTTTTAACATTCCAAAAATATATAAAACTCCGAACAGTCTTGCCCTTAAAAGAGCCAGCTGGTGATATCGAAAGAATCGTCGGAACATATCGTGTTAAAACGGCAGCCATTACCATTCGTGTGAGATTGACTCTGTACCTGCAATGTTACGTAATTGCTTCTAGTCGGGGCGGCCATGTTTGAGCGATGGCTTTGCGATGGATGTGGCTTTTATTGAATAAGTTGGGTTGGTATGTTTTTGGTGATTCCTGTTGATTTATTTATTTTAAACATAATTATACGTTGGACTTGTTTACGTAAAAGTCCTAAGACAAAACAAAAGCAGATTTGATGAAGCCAGTAACGCTGGTGCCAGTCTTCAGACAAGCCAGTAACGCTGGTGCCAGTCTTCAGACAAGCCAGTAACACTGGTGCCAGTCTTCAGACAAGCCAGCGCTGGCCTGGCCCATATTGTTTAAATGAGGCCAATGTATTTATTTAATTCCTGAATTATGTTTGTGGTGTGCACACGGGATAAGCTCCAGCGACTGGTGCGATGCGTCTACACGCGTCCTCACGCTGCCGCGGGGGTTGCGGGGCACGCGGGCGGAGGTCACTGGCTATAAAAATAGGTCGGCGCTCTATTCCCGCCATTCTGCCTACAGTGGCTTGTCGAGAAAAACTGTTTATACGAGGCCATAACAACCCAGCGCTGGCCTTGCAGCCAACATTGGCTTCGCCTAAACCTTGCTCAATAAGAAAAAAACACGAGGTCCTGGTAATTGTCAGGTCGGCAAAGTGTTATTGGGTTTTTTCAGTAGAAGCCACGGAGTCTGGGTTTGAGTCTGGTTGATGGCAATAGGTCCCCCCTAGTACATAAGGCTTAAACATAACTGGCGAAATGTGAATGGTAGTAGGTTATCCAGGATTACAGTCTAAGCGTGATGGTTTATGCTATAGTCCCGGACACGAGAAGCTATAATTTTTGTAAACAAAGAATTTCTTAAATCCAATCAACTCAAATTTTCATACGTGTAATACGAAACTAACGACCAATTTCACTCGGTCGGGTTATATTCTGACGATATAAAGCGCTGTCGTCTAATATTTTGTAGTACTGGAACGCATTTGACATCATGGAACGTAAACATTTGGGCTGCAATTTTGAAGGTAAGTTTTTTATTGATCCAAAGGTTGCGAACCCCAATGGGTGTTTACAAAAATATAGCTTGTTGTAGCGGGGAATATAGTACCTACTGTACACTACACGAATAATATAATGAATTTAAAGAAATAATTTACATGATATCTTAAAAATAGAAGAGAAAAATATAAATTGTATATAATATTTCTAATTTATTACGTAGTTTTAATCGATACTTAATAAAGTATCGATTAAAACTACGTAATAAATTAGAAAAAAATAAGCATTACAATAAAATGGAAAAAAATAATAAGTAAAAATAATTCACTGTAAGACATTTTTTAATAGATTATGTCCCTAGCCTGAAGCTTCAGACGAGGTTTATAAAACTTGAATTTCTGTTACAGGTAGATTTTAAAGGTAAGACAGAGGAGGATCTAATAATTACAGAAATGTTCTTAGAGTTGCACACCAAATCTTCTTACACGTAGATTTTGGTCTTTACGTAGTTCAATCATCACGAAGGTAAGGAAATAATGGTTCCTAACAAGCCTTGATGTAGATCATCTCAACACGGTCGAAGTAATTAAACAAAAGTATACGCAGAACCTTAAATTATGGCTTTATGCGGTAGGCCTAGGTAGCAATAGGTCAGTAAATCGCAACCTTCAGCTCCGATTTACTGACCTATTGCTTATTGACATATTGGGCATATTGGACATATTTACTGACATATTAGGTATCGGAAGGAGGCCAAATAGCCTTCCGTTAGTAGTTACCACCAGGATAAACAAAGCCGAATATTCACCATTCTCTGGTGGTTAAAGTTTTGCGGTTTATGCCGAACACATCATAAAATATTTTATTTTTGCTATAAATTCAGAATATTCAAAATCTTTTCATTTCGTGTCTCACAGTAACAATTGGATTTATAAGGTAAATTGGCAAGGTGTGTCAGAAATTTCTTCAATCCAATTTCGAAAAAAAATAACGCCAAGCAGAAAATAAAAGTAAGGTTTAATTACTATTTTTTTAAACGAAGGAGGATCCATGTAGCTCCGCTAAATTGTAGCGGAACACTACACTATAACACGTAATTCTAGACTCGTGTAAGCTATTAAAGTCTTGCTTTGACAGTGTGACAAAAATTGGAACAAAAATCATCAAAGCGTCGACAAAATTAAAACATAAGGAATACCAATTAAAACTAATAAGCCTTGTCTTATAAAATCAATGTTAGAAAAAAAACTTTCAGGCGACGTAAAAGTTGCCTTGTTAAAATAATTTTCCCATTTTTTGAACGGTAATGATGAAGCCTTGTTCCGAAGTTAATTCTTTTACATAATTAACATGGCACAATTTTTGTTAATTAGTTGATTGATCGTGATTTTGTATTTTTTTTTATTTAGGAAGGTATTTGTTATTTTTAGGGCTGAGTACCGCAAAAGATAATAAAGGAACCCTTATTAGATCACTCTCTTGCGTTATGGAAGTTCCCGCTGACCTGAAATCACGAAATTTGGAATAACGAAATCAAAACACAAGTTCTTATAGCACACATAAAGGAAAAAAAGAAAACTGTGAATACGTATAACACAAAAAGCGATTTATGTGTACCTACTTTCTTAAAGTGGTTCCATTTCAATTTGGTGAAGATCTAATGAAGAACTTCGGAGATAGGCAACGGAACTTCTCAATAAATGATAGCAAATGGACTGGGATTTCTGAAATCTCACGTCAGTTCATAACATAACATCACGCCGTTACGCTGTGAAAGGGTAAGCACAAGTGAACCACTAAAAAGTGAAAAATAAAAACTTTTTTGCAAACAATATAACCGACTCAAAAAACACAAAAAAGTGAAAAATAACTTTACTTCAGAAGTCGGTGACAAAAAACTATGTAAATCAATCAAACAAAGGTCACCGACTTCTGAAGCTAAAGTTATTTTTCACTTTTTTGTGTTTTTTTATTCGGCAAATGTGTTGTTGAGATGTTAGTAAAATTAAAACAAGGGTAATCATCAAACAACAGTGAACTTCAGACTTAGTGTTAAATGACCTTTTTTTTTTAGGATGGGAAATCATCAAATGACTTCTCCCACTCTGGGCGGAGCGGGAGGGAGTGTCAGACTCTTACTGACTAAAACCCATCCATGTTCCTTCCTCGCCCTTTACGTTCCGGGGCCGCGGTATCTCTTTCGAACAGTCCCGCAACCCCGGCAGGCTTCGGCCCTTGCGGGCCCCTCTCTTCTGCTGACATCTCTTTGAGGCGCGCGTGGAACACGAATGCGCCGTCGACACGGCCTGTCGTCACTACTAGACGGACGGACGGCTAGCTAGCCCATAGCTAACCGTCCACAGGCCCGCATCTACGGTGGCCGGTAGCCACCACGTGGCCCCCGACGCCCGGTGCGTCTCCCGCGGCGGCCGGGAAGAGAGGCTCTCTCCCTCTCTCGTTCCGCCACCTCCTTCGCCAGCATGACTGCTTCGCAGAAGGAGGTGACGGCTTCCCATTCCGTCTCGCTCCGGACCATGGAATGAACCAGGGCCGGACGCGAGAGGTCGCCGCCGCCGATCGCCGCTACGAGGACACGGCGGTGCTCCGCCCACGCAGGGCAGACCTCCACCGTGTGCTCCACCGTGTCCTCCGGTCGATCCTCGCAGTGGAGACACCCGGGCGTTTCCTCCCGCCCGATTCGGTGCAGGTACCTCCCGAAACATCCGTGTCCGGTGAGGACCTGCGTCAGGCGGAAGGTGAGGACGCCGTGGCGCCTCTCCAGCCACTCCTCAAAGAGGGGACTTACCGCCACTATCGTGGCGTGCCCTGCACGGGGTTGCGACAGTCGCTCTCTCCATGTCGCCATGAGATCGCGCCGGAGGTCTGTCCGCTGAGCGGCAATTTGCCGCGGCAGCGGAGTTTCCCCCCGGCGTAGTGCCTCCGCGCGCCAGTCGTGCAGGCGCGCGAGGACTATCGCCTCCAGATCCCATGGCGGCAATCCGGCAAGCAGGCCCGCTGCCTCGCGGGAGATCGTGCGGTACCCACGGACCATCTTTACGGCCACCACTTTTTGGGGCGCGTTCAGATAATGGGCGGCTCGTCGCCTCAAGGAACGCGCCCACACTGGGGCCCCGTAGAGGGCCATGGACCGCACGACCCCCGCGTAGAGCCTGCGGCAGGAGGCGTTTGGCCCCCCAAGGTTGGGCAGGAGCCGCCTGAAGGCAGCCCCGGTCCGTTCCAGCCTGGGGGCCAAACGTCGAAAGTGCTCCACGAAGTTCCACCGGCTGTCGAGGACGAGTCCTAGGTACTTCAACGTCGACTCGACGCCGATGGAAACCCCTCCTGTGTTAAATGACCTGACACAAAGTTATTGATTTGTTTATTTAAAACAGCTTTAACTATCGTAAGGGTTTACCCTAATGCGGCAGCTAAGAACCCATATTAATAACCTAAACTATACAGGGTGTAAACAACCTTATCACGAAGCCGGCAACCAAGCATTCTGTACATCAAAGTAACTACGCAAAAATTATTGCTAACAAACGACTTTTTTTGGGTGAAAAATCATGTTTTTTGGTAGAATTTAATGTAACGCACTCAAAACATTGTGTTGGTGGATGGATTGAACAGTACGGGGGTCATAGAGGTGCTTAAAGTAAAGATCTAACAATAAATTCTTGTATTAAAAAAAAAAAAAACTTGTTAAAAAGTTGTATCTTGGCCCCCCAATATCTCCGGAACTAGAAGGTTCCCAGGTATGGTGTAGAACAGCAAAATTATTGCAATGACGGGGAAAACAAGTGCCTTTCGGCTTCGTTAAGAAGCTTCTACACCCTTTATACTTATAACCAAATAGGTACAAAAAATATATAATTAAACTAACAACATTATTAAAATTAAAAAAAAAACACTTCACAATTATAAGTCTACACATTATTTACTTGAAACTAAACTGAAGAAAGCTAACTTCTGTTATTGGTAATAATGATGTGAAAATTATTTTTTATGTTGCTGCAAAAATAAGACAAAAAATTATGCTAGTAGGTTCATGTTTAACGATACAGGGGCCTAATTCTACTATTTTAATAAATTCGCCACTCCAACACGATTCTATTCTCATCCCACTGTCATTTTGCTTAAAGTTCGTAATCTGCTAAATTCACAATGGTCGGTCAATGGTCTCGTAATAAAATTGTGTTTTAATGGCATTGTCGTATTGTCATTATTATAAAACCCTTAGTACAAATGGTTATCGAAATCGACAACTAAATGCGAACATATAATCATGCCAGATTTCATGTACGAGATTATTATTCTATGACATTTCTTTCAATGATGTGTCAGTGTTTGACCATTGAAAAGTCATAATGACGCCATTATGATAGTAGAATTAACAAACTTGTCAAAATTTGACAGAACTTGACCATTATGAAATCAATGATCGACAACTCTGACACTATTGTAATAGCAGAATCGAGGCCCAGGTGATGTTGATATCACTTAAAATATTATTTAACATTGAAACTTTGACCTTCCTTTAACAAAAGGATCGGTATTTGAAATGCTAGAGACATCGATTTATAGTACACTCGTGATTAAGTAGACCATTCACCTGTTTCCACACATCAAGCTTCTATCACTTTTCTCACTCCCAAATTACGGCTAATTTATCAACGTAATTAGACCGAACCTTCAGCCCATTCGATCAATGGAGACCTGGACTTAGAGCGAACATTAGCAATAAATACATTCGCGACGGGCTCAAATTAGCCTGATGTTTGTAGGCCATTCATTCAGGCACACTCTACGGGTCCACTCATGACGTAAGTTACGTCTCTGGGATGTTCGAAGATGGGTGGATATGGTAGAAGGGAAAAGATAAAAAGAAAAACATTTGTTTGTTGGAACCACGCATTACCAGGGCCTCAAGTCTGCTATTACAATAGTGTCAGAACAGGAGATCATTGATTTCATAATGGTCAGGTTCTGCCAAGTTTTGACAAGTTTGGTAATCTACTAATATAATGGCGCCATTATGACTTCCCAATGGTCAACCAGTGACACTCCATTGAAAGAAATGTCATAGTGGTAATCTCGTACAAGTTGAAAAATGTGTAAAAATATATTATAAATGAAATCTGGCAAAAATCAGAAAAGAGAAGGAATCAGTCTGAATCTGGAAATCTGGCGTGTAAATGTTCGCGTTTTGTAGTAAATTTCGAAAACCATTTGTGCTAAGGGTTTTATAATAATGGCAATACGACAATATCATTAAAACACAATTTGATTACGAGACCATTGAACGACCAATGATCGATCATTGTGAATTTAGCTGATTACGAACTTTAAGCAAAATGACAATGGGATGGGAATGGAATCGTGTTGGAGTGACGAATTTATTAAAATAACAGAATTCGGCCCCAGGAGCTCGTGGCTATATAATAATAACCGCTCGGGTTGATTGGCCTAGGTCCGTGAGTGATGGGAGCACCCATTACATAAAATTTCCTCTGTGCCTCAGAAAGCACGCTACGCCGTTGGTCACGGCTGTCATTTATAGATCTTTGACAGTCGTTACAGGTAGTCAGTGGCCCAAAAAGTTTGAAATTACCAAGTGGTATCGTATTACCTAGTACTAACTGGGTTGAGGAGGTCAGATAAGCAGTCGCTCCATGTAAAATGCTGACCATTCAGCTGCATTCAGTTAAACTAGAAGCCGGCCCCAACATAGTTGGGAAAATGCAGAGTAAAAGGTGTCATTCGTGTCCCAGGTGCAAGAAGCCCCCTCCATCAAGTTTGCCGAAATAACATAAATTAACCAGCAAAGTGGTAGCAGAGCTAACTGCCCAAGGTTTGCCAAACGTACATTGAATGACAGCCATTCGGAACTTCAAGATGCAATTGAAAAACATGACGAAAAACTATGTAAATTTGAATATAATATGTTGTTTTTGTCAAACTGTGATTAGAACGCACGTTCTTAATAATGCAGAATTTCCCATCAGATCTCTTTCATTGTTCATGTTCAGTGGTACAGTCCCAACAGCCACATCAAAGTGGGTCAGAATTGCGTTCATAACTCTTCGGGTACACAGAAGTGCACTAAAAGCATACGAATTCCTAGAATTATTTATTGAACAGAGAATTCAGACTATGCGCAAGTTTGTGCACTTTGCAAGAACCTATTAAAGTCACGACTATAAAATCTACTTAATTAATAGTTAGTTCCACTTTCATTAAAAAGTTTCAGTTGAAAAGTTTTTGAAAAATTCCTAGTTTTTTTTAAACTTCAGCTATCTGATTGTGGATTGGCAGAATAAAGATTTTTTATTGAGATTAATAAAATTAAACGTCCATTGCAAATTGTAATAAGAAAAGTTTTTATTAAATTGTGTATTAAAAAGTGGATTTGGAAAGTTTTTACGGTGGAATAAAAATTATGGGCAAAATTATGAATACGTCTCATTTGAGAGTATAATTTGAAGAAAACTTTCAGTCATAAATAGATATGAATGAAATATAATTGGCAAATAGTCATCTGTCCAACGTGGTTTCTCAAAAAAGGCAAAGCGAAAATGCCCCAATACTTAGCTCACCTAATTATCATAATTTTTAGGAAATATTAACACGTAGGTATATTTTTACAGTTTTGTTAGCTATGAGTTTCTCATAGATGATAAATAAATATGAAAATAGATAAATATGACGAATATAAGTTTTGAGTATGAATGTGAATGTGGGTATATGAATAAAGGAATACCAAAAAAACGATGGATGGACTGTGTTAAGAAGGATATGGTAAGAAAAGAAGGGTCTGATGAGATGACGAAAAATATAGAAGTATGGAAGAAGAAGATACGCTGCGCCAATTCATCATCTCAGCTGGACATAGGCGTCCCCCAAGTGTGGCCACATTGACCGGTCCCTTGCGACTCGCATCCACCGGATTCCCGCAACCTTCACCAGGTCATCGGTCCACCTAGTGGGAGGTCTTCCAACGCATCTTCTTCCGGTTCGCGGTCGCCACTCCAGAACTTTTCGGCCCCAACGGCCATCCGTTCTGCGAGCAATGTGCCTTGTCCACTGCCACTTAAGTTAAGCAATTCTTCAGGCTACGTCGGTGACCTTGGTTCTCTTGCGGACGCTGCGCCAACTCCAAATGAATTGAGATAAGAACAAAAGAATGATGATGAGGATTTCTTCATGAAAATGAAGAAAGAAAGACATGACTTCTTTAAGAATTCATAACGTTGTTTACGTGTGCTTATATTTACAAAAAAATGAAGATAATTTGCAATCAAAATGGTGGCTACTGCAGTTCTACAATCAAAAACACATCACTCCGAACATCAGTCAACGAAAATGGTTTAAACTGAAACTGCAGTTAAACAAGACGAGTAATAACAAAACGGTGCTTGTAAAGTAGGTAGGATCGATGCATTCGCTGCCACTGGGAACTTTAATGAATATTTCCATTTACCGCGCTGCAATAAACGGCGCCAAGGATAGTATAGGCCGGGAGCTGGGACCCAAATATGATATAGGTGTTGTAACTGTATTTATTGGTAGCGTACAATATTCATCCTTGTATCTATGTATTGAAGAGTCAAAATAGCGATATTTTCACATCAACTGTATAACATGTTCGTAATTTTGTTTTGGGATGAACTCAACATTGCCTTATTTTTTATTAGTACTTACCTCATGATCATGTGCGTCTATATCCAAAAAAGAAAAACAATTTGTCACAAATCACGTACTCTAATGAAGGTATTTACCGTTTTTGCCAAAGAAGGATAATTTAACAAAAGAAATAGTCCAGGAAACTCCGTGCAAAAAAAATCTACTCAAAAGAGAAACCCTTCAATCTTACCAACAATTACAACAAGACTTCCTCAATAACACCCTTGTTAGGTACCCTCCTTGAAGCCCCAAACTACCCCAACATTAGGGTACATTTGGAAGCCCAACTCCTGAACTACAGAAATAGTGTTATTACTTACTACGAGAACCGCATAGCTTAATGAAGTGCTCAAACTCAATTAGTTTAGTACATGTTTCTAACTTAGGTAGGTACTAGTGATAGGTCATTGGGACTTTCCTAAGTATATGGTGGTGTGTCTCAGTCTCCATTTTGTGGGACGAATGTCTGGGAATCAATAATTTAATTGGGTGAGTTGAAGGTAGGGTAATGTAATAATTGATGATGGTTTGTAACCCTCAGGCGAGAGGGGAGGGCAAGAGGACGCCTCTGTCCCAGCAGAGAGCATTATAAGCTGATTATTGAACAGTTGTTAGTTCATTTCATTGTTCTTTCTAAAAAGCTCGTGGCTAATTAATAACAGCCGCTCGGGCCGATCTTTAGGTTAAGCCGTGCTTGCCTAGGTTGGTCTGTGGATGGGTGACCACACCCTTACATACCAAGTTTCGTCCGTGCCTCGGAAAGCACGTTAAGCTGTTGGTTTCGGCTGTCATTTGTTACAGGTAGTCAGTGACCCATAAAGTCCGACAATCAGTCTTACCAAGTGGTATCGTATTACCCAGTATTAACTGGGTAGTGGAGGACAGATAGGTAGTCGCTCCATGTAAAATACTGGTATTCAGCTGCATCCGGTTAGACTGGAAGCCGACCCCAACATAGTAATGAAAAGGCTAAGCAGATGCTGATGATGTTCTGTCCAAAAATTTTATGACGCATTCAGGGTGGAACATGGCGCTAAAACGGTCACCATTTGTATTCATTACATTATTGCAAACCTCTCCACGACACAGAAATTTTCATCCGTTAAAAGAAAAAACGACTGTTTCATAAAAAAACTGCAACTGTGGGATTGACTAACACCATTTTTTGGTGTTGTTAACACTTTCAAACAAAATGTAGGTATGGGTAAAGTTTTTTGCGATTTCTGACTTTTTTAGTTCTCCAACCTGGGTTGCTCAGATATAACTTTTTGATCAGTATTAGAAACAGCATCGATTGGCACAAAAACAATGTTTTGTTTAAATGGCCATTTTCTTGAAAATCAGTGAATGAAGGGGATCAAAATTTCACGAAAAATTACTGATAGTTTCCTCAGACCATTTTCGTGTCGCTGCAACGGTTAAGCTCTGCGGGATAGGTTCAAACCAGGTTCGAACTCACGCCTACCAGTGAGCCAGCATAGCTCGAACTATCTTCTACCCTATAAAATTAAGAACATGAGACCCGAACGAAGCAGCAATGAACAGCTAAAGTTCAAAATATTAAAACAAACATTGAACAAAATGTAACCCACAAATCATAACTCGTGTTCTAAGACTGCATAATCGCATTACTCACAGATTTTTGTAAAACCACCCCTATTTAACCACCCAAAGGGTCACTTAATTCTCGTGATAAATGAGGGAAGATTAGGCGGCATGCCGTGCGCTGTTCCCGACCGAAAACACGTCAACTTATTTGTACCTGTTATTAAAATATAGGGTCAAGTTGTGTACTTTAAACGTAGTTTTAAGAAAGTGGTCTAATTAATGGTTATTATAATTTGTGTGTTTTGAAAATTGGTGATGATTAATAGTTGAAAGCTGTTCGTTTACTTAAAACCTACTTGAAGTCAAGTTATAAGGTCAAATGGATGCTTTGGCTTAAGTCTCTAGGTATTGTAGTCAGGGTTCAGGTCACTAAAAGGCTTCAATCGTTTGCTGTCTTCAGTAGCGTCGATCAGTTCCTCTAATCAACAATAAACAGGACACGCGTTATATGTTTTGACAAATCACTAATCCACACGTGTGTGTCAAAAGAGTAAGGTGCAATAAAAAATTTGGTGTTTGTCATGTTTTATTTTATTGTTTAGCATTTCACTCCTTACCTAAACTAGCAATCAAACCCCATACCTATTCCGTTAAACCGTGTTAACATCGAATATACCAATCAGGTGGAAATTCCCACACACCTGCACTCTGGGACGTGACGTCATATCTTCTCATTTCATCTTGAGTATCTACGTTACTTCACGACAATGTCAGATCACGATTTACACGAAGACTATCTTGATAGCTAGATTTGTGAGCGATAATGAAGGAAAACGTAAGTTTTTAACAAGATGAAAAGAAAATATAATATAAAGTTGGCCCTAGGTAATTACGAGTACAATTTTCATTCTATGGGAAGTTACATCAACGCTAAAATACATCATTCTGAACCCCTTCATATAAAAAGTTTTTGTTGATTGTTAAAAAAAGCACAGCATTTTCCTAGCAAACTGCAAAAAAATATGGAACGGCTACTTGTTTTTAAAACTCTGTAAACACACCGGTTTTACTAACTTATTTATAACCTGTAGTTACTGTGTCCAACATAATCAGAAACCGAACATCAACTTTATTCAAACTAGAGAAAACAATACTCATACAAGGGTATTGAGTTTGGTTTTCGTAGATATTTTTAAAAGCCTCATTATCACTTCAGCCAAAAGACGTCCACTGCTGGACATAGACCTCGCCCAACTTTTGCCACATTAGCCGGTCCCGTTTGACTCGCATCCCGTGCGACTGAATACAAAAGCTTACTCCATATTAACTCACAAAGAATCAACCTGATTCCCGAACATCTGCTAACAATACCCTAAATACGTTTCAAATAGATAAATACGATTTGTCGATGTTAAAAGGTTGGAATCGCTTGTGATGGCAACATTTTTCTCAGCACAGGTGCGGCAGATTAGCTCGGGGCTCTGTCCAACAGATGTAGATATATGAACTGACGTAAACTGGCGAATTGGGATAGTATGTCAGTTGGTTGGAACTGATTGAAGACAGGGAAATTCCATGTAAATGGTCTTGTTAACTATTTTTCAATTAAATTCAATTTAATTTATTTATTTCAGGCTATATAATGACCATAGATATATACCGTATAAACTAACATACATATATAAATTATATACACGCAAAATTAACGGGGTTTATAAGTTTGTCGTGTCTCTGGGTGTGTGTGTCTGTGTCTGTCTGTGGAATCGTAGCGCCTGAATGGATGAACCGATTTTGATTTTGTTTTTTTTTTGTTTGAAAAGTGAATTAGTCGGGAGTGTTCTTAGCTGTGCTTGATAAAAATCAGTCCAAAATGGCTGCTGCCACAAAATGGCGGATTACATATTCATTCAACAACTCCCTCAATATGGGTATCAAAAGAAAGTGCTTGACTAGTAGAATACTATACACTATGATTAATTAAAAAACCAAGATGGCCGCCACCACAAAATGACGAATTAACAAATTATATTCTATTTAACTTTTAATAAGTACATTGTGTCGGGGGTTTTTTAAAATTTAAATTAAATTTTATTTGTGTAAATATCACAAACGTTTGCCACGTAATTCCGAATCGGCCACATAAAAAATTTTCATCGGTACTTTAATAAAAAAAAACAGCTGTTTCCTTCAAAAGTGCAATACGTACTCGGTCAAAAGGTATGAAACAGCGAATTTTTTTAAAGTATGTTACTTTTGTATAATGATATTCGAACAGTAAAAATATAGTTTTAAGAAATTACTATATTATTTACAAGTACAAATCCTTTTTTTTATTTAATTATCATTAGGGCAGAATTGTACCCACTGATAAGTACAGACAGACCTCTTTTTGTGCTATTCTACCCTGGTATGCTCAAGTCTCAACCAGGTTCTAACAAACGAAACGCTCGGGGGTTAGAACCTGGTTGAATGTCATCAACCCATCATTGTTCTTCCTGTAACCATCATTATTTTCTTGCCGTTTTACCATTTTACTTGGGGTCGATGCGACACCTTTTGTTTCTTCAATTCTCCCCTGTCAGACGTTTTAGATATTTGTTCCTTGTCTCAGTTCAATAGAATCTATCGACTAAACAACAGATTTCATTATACGTAACATTTTACTTCCCTATCCCCCTTCTTAAAAATTCTCCCAAAAGCAATCGATCTCTCCAATTTGACAATACTTTGGCAAAACAATAACAAGGTATACGAGAAAGTTCGGATCGGACTCACAACCGGCAATTTTGTTAATTAAAAGGTTCAACATTAATTTGTCCTGTAAACAAGTTGGATCCGAAATCTAACTTGATTTGTGTAAGGTTTTGTGTTTGTGGAATAAAACAGATTGCCGTTATATTGTGAAATTCGATAATTACGTGAATCCTGTTTGAGTTTAATGTTATGGTTTGTTTTGTTGCTGTGTAAAGTTTGTTTTGATTAAAGTCAAACATTTGGTTCTTATTGGTTTACTTTTGAGCGTATGGCGTACCTACCTTCTTTCACGAGTTACATTTCTCGATGTAGAAATTTAGATTCGCCCCACCCACATCAAAAGATGTTTCGTTGTGATGTGACACCCGCAATGATGCAGTGACTTGACTTTCACGAAGACGCTATTATTTGTGATGTTTGGCTGACTGTTCTTAGTATTGACACTTTTCTTTGATTTATTCCGATTACTGTAGAGTGTAGGGCCAAGATAATAGATCACATTTGACACTTCATTAAAATATAACAACGTAACCGCGTAATGGCTGGAATAAAATATTATTGTTTTTTTCAAAGTTAGAACTGCACAATTTATTGATTAACATTTTTCAATAACGATTACATATTTATTGTAATAATGGCAAAAACACCTTTACTTAGAACTGACAGTTGTCAAACATACTCGTAATCTTTTAAATTGGCCTTTATATAATTGTAGAATTTAGTTTGTTCCACAGAAATCTGAATTTGCTTTATTATTAAGATTTCTGTGGCTTTTTCACACCAACAGTCTCTGTTCTATTAATTTGCTGATTTTAGAGAATCGCAAATCTTATGAAACGATTCCAGTTTACGTCGTTTCAAAAAAGGGCATGGTGACGCTTGTTTGACACAACGTAAACTTTATGGAATCTTTTCTTATATATTTTGGCCCACAATAACAAAATAACGCAAAGCTGTCCTCCAAAAACAAAAATCGATAATCCAATCGGTGATTAAGAGCAAAATCTTCAATAAATTCACCATTATTTAGTCTCCAGGGCTCGAAAGTCGTCCGCTATGTAAATTGTACGGCATAATCACTGAAACTGTTTAGAAGGGTTCGCCCAATTAAATGTACAGCTGAAAATTTCACTTTCAAATTCCCAAATCGATTTTCTCTCTAGAGTTTTATTTCATTTGCTTCGCGACAATCAAACAGGGCTAGTGGACGTAATGATTTTATCTTTCCATTAAGATGGTGAACACTTATTGTGTTTATTTTTATTCCTTTTAAATGGTTCTCACAAACATACATGTTGTTTTAGAGACCGCAAAGCGCTACATATGAGCGCTACATTGTAGGATTTAAGGCCAAATGGTGGCAAAAGGGTCGCTCCCTCTTACATGGGACTTGTACCTACATTTTTAACAAAATGTAGGCGCTCTACAGTCACATTTCCTCCTAATCCATCGGCAATTAACATTGCAGCAGTTATGTTGTGCCAACTAACTCGTTTTGGACAAGCATTTCCAATGAATGTCAAGAACGATCAAGGATC
Source organism: Xestia ashworthii (assembly GCA_950022955.1). Lineage (NCBI taxonomy): Eukaryota > Metazoa > Arthropoda > Insecta > Lepidoptera > Noctuidae > Xestia > Xestia ashworthii. The sequence goes on from OX465566.1 coordinate 19,120,663, forward strand.
TAATGTTTCAAACTTTTACTATCATTGCAGCTATAAATCACAACGTAGTACAATATTCATCTTAAGATTAAAATAATAAAACTTAGCTGTTCAATGCGACTTTTCAAAAACACAAACGAATTTCAAACTTATTAATTTAACAACTTGAAATATTAGAGTTACACTTTAAGATCTAAGATTTCAAGACAATCTTTGCATGTTGCACAAATATTCTTCAAAATGAATATTCAACTGTTAAAGTCGAATTTAGAACAATTACATAACAGTAGTCTACTCGCGTATTCTTTATTTCGATCTCAAACAAAATACAATCGCCAATTCGTTTGCACTCACTGTATGTGAAGCGTGTCTGCGTGTCTATGTGCGTGTGTGTGGAAATCATAAACAAATGATTTCATTTGCTTATGATTTCCACACACACGCACATAGAGTGAAAAGGCACGCACACATAGACCAGCTTCATGTATGTACAGGTGGTCTATGTGTACGTGCCTTTTCGCTGGTCGTTTGGAGTCAACCTTCTGTCCTATTCTGTGGTAGAAGGCTCACTTAATACAACTCGCTAAAAGGTGCCTAACTTTCTTCAGATTTGAGTACTTCGGAGCTTTCACCGATTTGTTTCACTTTGTTGGGCTTTAAAGGTATTGCAAAATGTATTTAGATAATCCAGATAATAAAAATACGAAAGCGTTTGATGGAATTTATCGATGTATTAATGGTGTAAGGATAGAGGTGGTAAAAGTCAGTCAGTGAATTTACAACTCTATTTTTGGTTGTATCTCGGAGATCATAAAAATATTTGAGGTTTTTACGAGAATATAGCTTATGGTGCAGGGGTTTTCTTTTATGGTTTCAGAGGGCATTCGTTTAAAGAATCGCGATTTTCTCAAAAAATGTTCGCCATACCACTTCAAAATATTATGATGTTTATGTTTCTATTCATCATTTGATTAGTATTCATATCTTTGATTCCAGTTCAGGACGGCCTACACAAATTATAAAAATGAACATCTTTTTAAATCTTTGGATTAGCATTAGACATAACGGCTCTCTTACGATGTTTTTCTTCACCGTTTTGTTTTGCAGTAATAATGAAATAATTCACACAAATAAAAGCACCTGGTTCAAACCCACGTCCAACTATGATAAGTCGTGGCCATCATCACCACTCGACCGCCACTGCTCAATAATCCATACTTGACATAACATCGCGCCTGTAATGCCTAAAGGGTTGGGTAGAGGTGTATTTATTAGTACACCAACATTTCGCCAGATATATTCAAATCGCATGTAATAGGCCTAGCTTATTGCAGACTCCGTGGCTGCTACTGAAAAATGTCATATGGAAAAACCCAATAGCACCTTGCCAGACTCGGGATCAAACCCAGGACCTCATGAGACCACCCCTCACCCCACTAGACCACCGAGATATCCATACTTATATCACAATAAAACAAACGCTTTCAACAGCCGGAACTTAACCTCTCCCCATAAAAAGAAATAAAGACGTTTCTAGAACGTATCAAATCGAGCCACGTGAATACAGCTAGTAAATCTTGAGGGCAAATGAACACGTCGATGCAACGATCGGATGCGATACATCTCCGCTCCGAGACGGCCGGCCGGCATAAATTGCCCGCAGACGCGGCAACCGATGCGGAACAAATTTATTGTTACGACTCCGTGTTTAGATTGTGTCGATCGTGTGTGGATTTTATTTTAGGTAAGCTGCTGGTTTATTGGGGGTGGTTCATATGATGGGTTTGGTTTAAGATGAAGTGATGAACGAGTATATCATCGTCATCAGCCTAGACTTTTTCCAATTATGTTGGCGTTGGCTTCCAGTCTAACTGGATGCAGCTGAATACCAGTATTTTACATAGAGCGATTGCCTATCTGACCTCCACAACCCAGTTAGTACTGGGTTATACGATACCAAGGGTAAGGCTGGTTGTCAGACTTTTTGGGCGACTGGCTACCTGTAACGACTGTCATAGATCTACGAATGACAGCAGAGACCAACTGCTTAACGTGCTTTGCTTGTCGACCTGAGCGGCTGTCATGAGTTAGCCACGAGCTCCTCCTTAACGGGTATATCAGAAGAAGTTTAAAGTTAGGTTGTTCCAGAAAAGTTGAAAGGGGATTGACTATCTTGGTATGGGCATGTAATGAGGCGGGACGAATCTCATGAAACTGAAAGAGTGATGCATTTAATTTTGATGGATGGAGAGGGACGGAAGACCAAAGAAGTTATGGTTGGATTGTGTGAGGACTGATATGAAAGAAAAGGGAATAAATGATAGCGTAACGGTTGACAGAGAAAAATGGAGGAAAAGATCGTGTTGCGCTGACCCCAAGCAACAAGTTTAGGAAGATGATAATGGTTTAAGTTGAATTGCTAAGTTATAATGCGGTTGTAAAATGATATAAATGCTTTAATTTTTTGAAGTTTGCTTGTAAGGTTGGGTCAACATATCCTAACCTTGGGGATCGTGGAAGGCGTACTAGTTTCCATGATCCCCGGTACAAGTGTGGAAAGGGAACACCAGGGTGGTTTTAAGTTGGTTAGAGTCCGACAGACCCATCCGCCCGCTCCAGGGCGAAGGACATTCGTGTGGATTTTCCAAACCGGCAAAAAAAACATCCTGACCTGTTGGCCGCGTCTTCTGTTCTGACAGCGACTGCTGAAGAAACAAATTAATGAGAGAATCTGAGCAGGACTTGCGGAGCGTCAGTACTCACAAAAAGATAACAAAAGATGCACAAGAGCGCGAGTTTTAAATTTGAATACGTAGAGCGAAAGATTTCTGAACAGTTGTTGTCGTATTTAAAGTTAATTGATTGATTAATTAATTGTTTCATGATGAAGTGGTCAAAACGGACTCGTGTTTGTATTTCTGGGTAAGGAAATCACTATCAAATATTAAGGAACGCACGTTTCAGTGATCACACACCTATCTATCGTTCAGTTTGAGAGTAATTTCTCTCAGAAAGTCCCTTCAAATAAAAAAATAAGCCTAAAATTGTTTCTCCAAGCTCACTATAATTCGACCCAAACTTCTTAACACGTATTTACTGCGTTATAGGACTCCTCACACGCCACACAAGCTCCAAATTAAAACTACCCGCGAAAGAAATTTACAAAAAAATTGGAAAGAAATTTTCCCACGAAAACCTGAGCATAATACTCGTCTGAAAAGGGGTTTTTTCAAAGGCCATGCGTCTGAACGGGCTTTGTGTCATGTAATGATTTTTATAGAGAACTCCTTTACAGTATATGGCCGGTTCATTACAGGAGATAAGGGACTTGGTGGTATTATTACAACGGGACGAGCGGTGGTGAGCAGGCTTTGAGATCATGTTGCTAATTGATGGTTGAGTAGACTTTAATAGTTGTTGATGACCTTTCAAGAGCTGCCGGGGAACAGTGTTTTACGCTGTTTCTTTAGTGATTCTTTACTCTTATGCCCCATCCATTTTCATACTCCAAATTATAAAACTGGCGATACTAATTTACTTTAAGATACCAGAATGTTGTTGACAGTCCTTGCATTTATCTCAAACGTTTTTACTCAGCAGCTGATGCATCCACGTCTGCGTTTTATTTCGTATTCTACGTGGCAGGTGGCGACACTTATTGCAGTCTCCTCAGTAATAAACACGTCTTGAATTTTGTATTAGGAGTCTTTAAGAGTGGAAAACTACATTCTTGTTCTTAATAAAAGTGAATTGAAAAGTCTTGGGAGTTGTGTTACCGTTTAGTTGTCAGTGTAGCCATATTGTTGATGATGAAATGTTATTTTAATATGTATTAATCATAATCATAAAAGCTCGACATCATGAATTACAGGCGCTGGTTAACATTATTTACAATCCTAAATAGAGAAAGGTGTCTGATGTAGGAAGATCCTGTGGTACAGATCACCTCTCCGGCTTAGATTTAAAATTTTTATAATGCACAAAATCAACTCAAGAATTGAATTTAAAATTAAATCAAAATCAAAAAGATAAAACATTTACACAAAGATAAAAGTATGAAATTGACATAAAAACAGAAGATTACTGAAATACTACCTACTACTACTAATACCTATGTTATTACATTCTAATTGTTCAAAACTTGAACTTCAGCAAAAACACATATAGAAACAAAAAAAAAACAAAAGAAATATGTAGGTAAATTATGTATTTGGTATTTAAAAGAGAACATTCACAATACATCATGCCTTGTAATCTTAGAAGACTTAGGCAGAGGTTTACCTAACAATATATCCACAGTTCGCCAGTTATATTTAAGTTCGGTGTAACAGCGGCCTATTGCTGTCAATTCAGACTCCGTAGCTGCTCCTGCGAAATACTTGAAGGAAAAACTAAGCAACGCTTTGAGCGACCCGGGTACCGAACCTAGGACGTACCTTGTTGTTCTAGTAGTCACACTTGGGACTACTAGACCAACAAGACAGCAAAAATTCTTAAGAAAAATTTTGGGTGAAACTTAATCGGTGAAATGTAAGTGGGATTTTTTATTAGACACTTGAATTGCCTCCACGAGGATCTTGGTTTTGCTATTAAATTCCTGCAAAATCTGGCTCATTGACTGACTCACTGATTTAAGATCCTTGATTTACAAAGGTACTCTATTCAAAGCCAAACTTAAAGCGTTCCTGTTAAATAAATGTTTATATTCTATATCTGAATTGGTGATCTGAATTGGTGACTAGTGATGGTAAATAGTATTTATATTTAGTAATTTACACTTTTGACATTAAATATTTACTTATTCAAGACATTGTTCGATTTTTAGCTTTTTATAGAATATATTTATAAGAATTTGACATGATAATATTAATTACTATGTATTTACAATCTATTGACATAATATTTTTATGTTTAGTGAAATTTACTGTTTAATATTCATAATTTACTGTTTTAGCTGTAATATATTAATGAATGTACTACTTATTTCAAATACAATGCGAATTGTTATATGAATAAATAAATAATAATAATAATTGATTCACGAACTTCTTAAGCTTGAATTTCTTCTGTAGTTCCCTTCTTTATAAATCCCTCTGTAGTTAGGACGTATTTCAATTTAATTCTAAGTAGTTAAAACTAGGAAAATGGAAACGTTGAGACTAAAATAGATTAATATCAGAAACTCGTAGCTCTATTGTAAATCCTTTTACCCTTCCAGGAATTTCCATCTCCTTTAAACTCGAAATACCTAAAATACAATATCATGTAATTTAACGTTGAAAATCAAAGCCCTGAAAATGGTTCTATCATCTAGGTAACATTAATCATGTTTACGACGCAAATAATTGTTTGGCGGACAGTCTAGGTTGGACTGAGACAAAGATTTGAAAGGTACGTGCGGAATTGGCTTGCGTCCGGTAGGTTGGTAGGTCCTTACTATTTTTGCTGAATTCACTTTACTGTTGGTTACTTGTTAGTAGATTCCTTTTCTATATTTTATTGCTGAATTTGGCATTTACATGTGGCTGAGATGAGAATGCTAAGGGGGATGTGTGGTGCTACGCGAATGGATAAGAAATGAGTATCTATTGAAAGCCCTGAAAAGTTGTGTAGTAATCGGTGATTCAGAGGAATGATGAAAATGTCGTGAGGAAAGATTTGAGTGTGAATGTAGATGCTTATAAAAGAAGAGAAAGAATCGATAGATGGACTGTGTGAAAGATGATAGGGCAAGTAAAGAAGTGTCTGATGAGGTCACTAGTAATAGAGAAGAATGAAAGAAGAAGACTGGCTAAGGGTAAGAGGATGTTGAATAAATAAAATAAATAATAAATAAATTTATCGCTGGGCATTAACACACAGCGCCACCTAGTACCACACTAAGTAAAGCTTGTGTCGTGGACACTAGATAGTTGATATACTACTTATACACATTTTTGTTTGTAAATACATACTTATTATACATATAAACATCCATGACTAGAGAAATGTGGGGGTAAAATTACTGAGTGTATAAGGATGCTTAGTTTAAGGTTTTAATAGGTGGGTGTCAGAAGTCAAATAGTTACAGGTTTCGTAGATACTTTTATTATGATAAAAAACCGATTTTTACCGTTTATATTTTTATCACTTTAATTGTCAGAGCCACATGGCAAAGTAATCGCCAACTGAAATATTAATTTTGTTTTTTTTTCGACATCAACAAAAAATAAAAACCGGCCAAGAGCGTGTCGGGCCACGCTCAGTGTCGGGTTCCGTAGTTTCCCGTCCGTCACAATAAGTGTTCAATCCAATCCGTTAATAATTCTTTTTTTGTTTGAAAAAAGATACGTTCAGGATAATACAATATGTAAACGAAGTTAAAAAAAATGCTTGCATATACGATTATACTACAAACTTAGTTCAGAAATTATTTTGTTCAACTTTTTGTCTTTTTTGTACAAAAACTGTTGTCTCCATCCAAGTTCAAAATGATTTTCCTAGAAAGTCCTTATAAAGTTCTACTTTTCAGATTTTTTTCATAATGGTTCAAAAGTTAGAGCGGGGGACACATTGTTTTTTACTTTTGGAGCGATTATTTCCGAAATTATTGACATTATCAAAAAATGATTTTAGTAAACCCCTATTCATTTTTAAATACCTTTCCAACAATAAAAAATATATCACACGTTAGGGTTGAAATTAAAAAAAAATCACTTCCCACTTTACATATAGGGGGGCTAATTTAATAAAACAATTTTTTCCAATTTTTATTTTACCACTTTGTCGGCGTGATTGATACACATATTGGTACCAAATTTCAGCTTCCTAGTGCCAACGGTCACAGAGATTAAGCGAGGAAGGACAGACGGACGGACAGACGGACGGACAGATGGACGGACAGACAGACATGGCGAAACTATAAGGGAGGAACCCTTATAGTTTCACCCTTATAGTTGACTACGGAACTCTAAAAAACAATTCGAACAAAAGAAGGTAAGATTCCAAAACCATTAAATATTTTATAAAATTAAAAAAGTTTTCATGCACAAATTATAACGGCACCTAAATTAGAGTTCCGTAAACTCGAAATAGAACTTAATGTATTTAATTATTCAGACTGTCTATCAAGTGTCGCGAGTGACAATGAAGAAGGGAGACCCTGAAACTTTTAGGAGTTATTTAAACCCAACTGCATTGCTGGGTTCGCAGAATGAAACATACAAATAAATTGTAGGAAGTTTTCCTTATTGAAAAGGATGGTATTTATTTAAACAGTTGTTTCTTGAAGTATAAGTAACATCCTGCCGGGGTTGCGGGCCTATTCGAAAGAGATACCGCGGCCCCGGAACATAAAGGGCGAGGAAGGAACATGGATGGGTTTTAGTCAGTTAGAGTCTGACACTCCCTCCCGCTCCGCCCAGAGTGGGAGAAGTCATTTGATGATTTCCCATCCTAAAAATAAAAAAAGGTATAAGTAACATTATAGACGAATTATAAAGATGCTTAATGTAAAATTAGCGTGTTGAAAACTAAGCAGTACCACATTTTATGAAAATTATTCAAAAAACAAAGATCCTTGTTGGCCCACCATACATAAAATTTCCTTCAGAGTCAATTGATCTTCACCGTCACCTGCTGCGGTCTGCAAATACTCCGGTGGCCAGTGTATCAAAATAACATTCAACCAAACACTTCATCGGTAAAGAATCTGCTTCAACACCTTACTTATAAAGAATCGGAACAATGAATAGTATAAAGATCTTGCTCTTATCCAGAACAAATAATGGGAACAAATAAAGGGTGTAAAAACCTCTTAACGAAGCCGAAAGGCACTTCTTCTCCCCGTCATTGCGATCATATTTTGTTATACGTCATACATGGGAACCTGCTAGTTACGGAGATATTGGGGGTCAAAGTTCCAATTTTCCACAAGTTTTTTTTCAAATACTAATTTCTGATGTAAGATTTTTACTTTAAACACCTCCACGGTTTCCGTACTATTCAATCCATACATCAGCACAATGTTTTGATTGCGTTACAATCAGTTTTAGCGTAAAACCTGACTTTTCACTTGAAAAATAAATAATTTCCCAGCAAATTTTTTTGATGTACAGTCGGCCACTATTCGTATTTTAACTGTGTACTGCAAATCGTGTTTAGTCGGTAATATTCGTACTCGTGAATGTATAAAGGTGCAAAATTGGAAAGTAGTGAAAGTAGCTTCAATTAAAGTCCTTGATTGTACCTATAGAATGCTTGGCACATTTCGGCTCCACTACCTTCTTTATCATTTCTCTAGTCTCCACTCTGGAAATCAAATACGGATCCCAAGGATACAGACTACTTGATTAGTTAGGGACTCACTAGCATCAACACAAGGTTAACAAGTTTTTGGTAATATTTTAAGTCACATAAAACATCTCTTGTGAATAATTCGGCTTGATTCCACCATCAATAAATTGCAAATCTATTTAGTCCGTCAATTAGAGTATTGGAAAATAATGGACACGTATTTTTGTTTTGGTAAATCAATGCACAAATATTAAAACCGATGAAAACTCGTGAGTGGGGGCTCGTGACGTCCGAACGCACTAAAAATATACCACGGCGTGACGTATTGAGAATTTTAAAAGCGTCGTATCTTCGTCAATTTGGTATATATACATTACAAAAGGAAAACTACGGGTGAAGTATTTTTTTTTAATCAAACTGACGGATTTTTTTTTTTTTTTGTCAATTACGCTATTGTATCTGTTGATGTATTGCCCCGGATGATAAGCAATTTTCTATTTCTCTTTCAGTCAATCCCTTTCCATCTCTCTCTTTTTCTCTTCATAAATCTTTTTTTATGAAATCCTTGACAAAATAAACTCTGTTTAAAAACTCAACGCATTGCTAAACCATGGTTAGGGATCCATTTATACGATTCACCTCACCATGAAAACGTAAAATACAAACGACATTAGCACCCCTAGTAAGTGAGCAGGTCAGGAGATATCATGATTTATTCGGCAATTAATTTTGTAACGGTTATAAAGGGCGGGACCCGATACTTATAACAGTTTTAGGGGATTTCTCTACCTGATTCATTTGAATTTGGTTGTAAAGACTCGGAATACCAATAAAGGATCTTGTTGGGATAATAGAACGTTATTTATTTGATGTGGTTTTGGAATGAAGAATGGAATAAACTGGTGCAACTATACACGTGAGAGAATTTATAATCGTGAGAGCCAAGAGAAAGTGACTTTCTATCAGCAGTTAATAGGGAGCCTCTGTTTTTTTGGATTAAAGGGCATCTCTTGCTTCGGTGAAGGAAAATTTCTTGAGGAAACCAGCTTGCCTGAGCTAAACCCAAGTCAGAGGCTAATGAGTGGCATAAAAACTCTGACACCAGGTTAGGCACAAACCATACGATAACGAAGAACAAGGAATACTTATTTATTAGACGATTCATGCTACTGAAAAAACTCATTGAGAGTCAAGAAATAAAAACAGCAATTCCCTACAATCGAGCTGTGCGAACATAATAATAAATGTACGGAACAACGAACAATTTGATGATCAGTACAACGATACTTTTTTGGATGTACATTTAGTTAAATTTCACCACGAACTCAAATTATTTTCTCACAAAACTAAAAACTGCACCATAAACTAATGTATAAAACGCGTAACATCAAACCACACTTGGGTGTAGTCCCTAGGTGTACATAGCGTACATAGTAATTTGTCTCGCATTTACAGTCTCTGAAGCGGTTGCATAAATTTGCACCAGACGACGGTTGCGCCGTTCACAATGAGCTTTTAATGTGCTCTGATGTGGTATACATTCGGTTCTGTTTATTAGGATACGTGGGTCTGGATATTGATTAGGTGGACTTAGGGGTTGTGGGTAGTTTTGTTATAAGAAAGGCGCTTTGGTCTTGTAATTATATATTTTTGCCTTAAAATATACTACTAGTGAAAAGGCACGTGGCTTTAACACGTTTAATCTTAGATTCAATTTGACCCACTTACCGGTGTACAATTGAGCTAAATACATTTTTAGTTTGGATTACAAAGCATGGTAAGTTTAGGGACGTCATTCTAAATCCAATATGGTGAACTCCGCAAGATGGCAGACTAGTTATTTGTTTGTGCATTCCCATGATATGGGTGACAAATTGGGTTTGCTGAAAATAATAAGAATAAGCGTGTTACATAGTTTTGTAACTGTAATATTTATTATATTACTTCCCAGGCTTTTGACACTTTTATTTTAAGAGGCCTGCGGAGCAAGCGTAGTTCATAAAAAAAAAAAAATAATTTCAACAAATTAAATTTAAATTCGTCATATCACGTCTTTACATCATTGTCCTTTCAAAATATATATATAACAAACATATTCTTAAGGTAGTGTGTATTTATTTCGATTTGATTACAGAATATCTAGGTTCTCCAATGTGTATTTTGAATGGAAATTAATTTCAACAAGAGATATGAGAAAAATAAGATTCCTTTAGAAATTTTAAATTCGTCATATCTCGTCTTTACATCATGTCCTTTCAAAATATATATTTGGGAACATAGATATTCTGTAATCCAATCGAAATAAATACACTAACTTATGAATATGTTTGATTTACTAATTATTTTGGTATTACGTTTGTATGAACTACGCATGCTCCGCAGGCCCCTTAAGAAGATCTGTTAGTAAAAGTGTCTTATTACACATAATTAATAATTTGGGACACAAACATAGGTAACTGGTGAATTCTAATGAGTATAAAAAACTTTTAACGAAGTCGAAAGGCACTAAACTTGTTCTCTCCGTCAGCGTCATTGCGATTAGTTTCTTGTTCTAAACGATACCTTTGAACCTTCTAGTTACGGAGATATCGGGGGTAACTTTTTCACAAGTTTTATACTTACATGTTTTTAACCGACTTCAAAAAGGAGGAGGTTCTCAATTCGTCGGAACCTTTTTTTATTTTTTTTTATGTATGCTCCCCGATCACTCAAAGATGGCTGGAGCGATTTGAATTATTCTTTATTTGTTTGAAAGGGTATACTTCCCAGGTGGTCCCATAATCATCAAGTCGGGATCTGATGATGGGATCCTGGAGAAATTGAGAGAACTCTTCACATTTTATAGGCACACTTGATGTGATTTGGGTAGTTTTTGGAAGAGTACTTTCTTAAAGTGGTCCCATTTCAATTTGGTGAAGATCTGATGAAAAACTTCGGAGATAGGCAACGGAACTCCTCAATAAATGATAGCAAATGAACTGGGTTTGCTGAAATCTCATGTCTATCTATTGTTTACACCAGTTCATAATATAACATCACGCTTCTACGCTGTGAAGGGGTAAGCACAAGTTTAGTGAACCACTAAAAAGTGAAAAATAATGTAATGTTTTTTTTTTGGAGTCGGTTTTATTTTTTGTAAAAAAGTTTTTTAATGTAAGAATTTATTTTTAAACACCGTCACGACCCCTGTACTATTCAATCTATTCATCAGCACAACGTTTTAAGTAGTGTAGTCGTTTTTTTAGTGCGTTACATTGAGTCCTACCAAAAAATGTAATTTTTCACCCCAAAAAAAAAGTCAATTCCCAGCTAACATTTTTGCCTAGGGTTACCTAGTTTGGTATACAGAAAGTCTTCGTTCTGTTATGTAGTAAAAGTGCATTACTTCTGCAACTATAGTGAATGCTATCAACAGAACCACAACAAACGCTTTCTAACTCACAAGAACAAACCCTAAACAAGCGACAGAACCGTTCTATAACTTCGTACTTGTATACAGTATGATAAAAAAACACTCTACACATTTTACACCCCACCGTTTCCACTCCCTCAAAGAACCTTGATTACAGATCCCTACAAAAATATGAAGTAACAAAATCTTTGTCTTTTAAAATTCGCACTCAGTGCTATCTATCATAACCACCCTCCTTTAGACTTGTTCCCCTATAAAAAAATAAACTGTCATTTCGAGAGGGTGCATTTTCCATTTTTTCCTTCATGGTTAATATTTTTTTTTTCTTTTAAAATTTTCTCTATGGCAGCTGTTTATTTTCTTTATAGTACGTTTTTGTAGCCTCAGGTAATGGTTGAAGGAGTATGATATCATTTTTGGTGTTTAGGTTTTAAGGGTGGAAATAAACTTGGTTGTTTTGTAGTAAAATCAGAGATTAGATTTGAAAACATAAAATGTTTAATGTAACTGTATAAGTAACCATATTGAGGAACCTCGTGGATAAATATTAACAGCCACTCGGACCTAGGCAAGCCCCGCGTAACCAAAAGATCGACCCAAGTGGTTGTTATCGGGTCTCCCTTGTTTGACCGAAAGGAATTTGACAAAGTTTCACTTCCCAAAAAAATTTTCGCATAATTTCATTTGCCAAATTATTATTTAGCAAAAAATCTTTTCACAAAAAATTGTAACGCAAACCTAATGTTTGGGAAATTAACGTTTAAACTATAACTTGTTTACCAACTAGTACTTTTAACATTTTTTATTTAGTTAAATATTTCAGTTGGAAAAAGAGTTTTCACGCAAAATCAAATAAGCCAAATATTTTGTATCGTCAGTTTTCCATTTTTTTTTCTATATAATGTAGTCGTTCCTGGTCACAGGTTTAACCTAACCTAACCATTTTTTTTAAATAAGCAATTATCCTAATCTAAATAGCTCAGTTCAGGATAACCTACTAAAAACAATCTCTTTTTTTTATTTATACAAGTCGTTTCTGGCACTCGCCGGCCGCTGCCGCGGCACCGCTCGCTGCGCTCGCTCGACTCGTGCGTAGGAGGTCGCAGTTTTAACCTAATCTAACCTACCCATTTTGTTTAAAGACGAAATTAACCTTATCTAGTAGGAGGTCACAGTTTTAACCTAACCTAACCTACCCATTTTGTTTCAAGACGAAATTAACCTAATCTAAATAGTTAAGTTCCGGGTAACCTACTAAAAACAATATCTTTTTTTCTCGTTTTGCCTAAATATTTTTTGTCTTAACAAATCGTTTCACCAAACGTTTATTGTCTGAAGATTGTTTGCTGTAATAAATCATTTGATTAAAGACCAAATGTCATAATGAAATTAAACTTAGTAATATTTTGCAAAGTAAAAAATTGACCAAATAAAAATATGCGTACTAAAATCATTCGAAAAATTGCAATCGTATAAAAAGGTTGCTAAAATTTGTTTGGGTAATGAAATTTTGGCAAAATCTTTTCGGCAAAACGGCAGGATCCCGTTGTTATCACTTAGCCACGAGCTGCTCTTCTATTTCACATTCTATCGACAGTAAAACCTAAAAAAATGTTTTACGACAGTAACCAAAAGCCTCCAAGCATCCGCGTCTCTTGTCTACGCACACTGTCCTAAATACAATTTCTAAGTAAGGCATTCAATAAGCTCAAAATGACTAAGTACATAAATCCTCTCCCAGATAGGACGTCCGTCCGTCCGTCACCACCGCAAGGCACCTTTCACACGCTCCATAACGATGAGCAAACGAGCTCTTTTTGTCGCCATAACAAGTTTTAGCAAGTCATCGACGTGAAAAGCTGAGAAAAATGTAAGAGTTGAATTATGTTGGCGTACGCGTCAACTATGAGGTTTAAGTAGACTTGATGGCGTTTAAGTGGAGTGAATTGAAAAGGGAAGTGTAGGGTTGGAATGTTTTATACTTTTTACTATAGGGAAAGCAAAGGCTTGAGGAGCTCGTGATTAAATCACAAAAGCTGCTCGGGTCGATCTTCGGTTAAAGCCGTACTTGCCAAGGTCGGATGGGTGGTCACCCCTTACATATTGAATTTCCTCCGTATCTCGGAAAACAAGTTAAGCGGTTGGTCCCGGCTGTCATTTGTCCGTCTTTGGCAGTCATTACAGGGAGTCAGTGGCCAAAACAGTCTGACAACCAGTCTTATCAAGTGGTGTCGTATTACACAGTATTGACTGGGTTGTGGAGTTCAGACAGTTCGCTCCATGTAAAGTATTAGTATTCAGCTGCAGCCGCCGCTGCCGCCACTGACGCCGCTGCCGCTGCTGCCGCTGCTGCCACCGCTGCCGCTGCTGCCGCTGCTGCCGCCGCTGCCGCTGCTGCCGCCGCTGCCGCCGCTGCCGCTGCTGCCGTCGCTGGCACCGCTGCCGCCGCTGCCGCCGCTGGCACCGCTGCCGCCGCTGCCACCGCTGCCGCCGCTGTCGGCTTCCAGTCTAACAGGGTGCATTCTGTTAGACTGGAAGCAACAAACCCAGCATAGCCCAACATAGTCAGGATATGGCTAGGCAGATGATGATGACTTTAAGGAAGCGAAGCTTGCGTTCCAAAACGGGCATATTGGACGTTGGCGAGAAAGCTGCTAGGCTAAAATGGGATTGAGCGGGTCACGTCAGCCGCATACATGATGACCACTGGAAAAGCCTACACACGATGGTTGCCAGAAGACGGACGCAACCGTCGAGGCCGCCCCAGAAAGAGGTGGCGAGACAACCTGGACACGTATCGCGAGGGCTGGTTCGAGGAGGCACGGGAAAAGAGCCTATGGAAGAAATTGAAGAAGGCCTTTATGTAGCAGTGAGACAGTACAGGTACCTAACTAAAAAAAAAACAAAGGTTGTCTGTTTACAAATGTCGTGACGTAAATCGTTTCTATTCGTTTTTTGCATGGGACATTTTTTTATGGATATGTATTTTTAGTGAGGCTCCACAGGATTGGAAAATGTAACCGAAACTTCTCCAACCTGAGAATTGAACCCAGAACTCTGCACTCAGTAACAGCGCTTGCCATCAAATGTACCAACGAGACAGTACAGCAATCTAATTACTTTATTGTTCATACTAAATCAGTTTCATGAACATCAAAATATTGTACCAATCGAATGATTGGTACAATATTTTGACGTTTTGTGTTTCAAATAGAATTATTTGAAACACAAATATTTCCAATACCGTACAAATATTTATTTAACTAAACAGTATAAAATATTAATTAATTTAACGCTAACTCGTTAGGAAACGCTAAAATAACACAAATACATAAATTGTCTATTTCCTCTAATGACATGTAAACAATAAACCAATCGGGGGCATTTAATAAATTTAGCTGAAAACCCAAACTAACGAACGAAAGGTCTTATCTCAGCGCCTCTAATTAACACCTATGTATTCTACCCAAACGGAAGATATTTACAAACTTATACCTCTCTCCCAAAAACAACGAAAATCAACTCTATCTTAAACACACAAAGTGCTTTCAAAGTGTAAAGTTTAGCTGGTAGATCTCCATCCCTTGTCACAGTGGGTAGGTATAAATTAATTAGTTTTCTAAAGCCTTTCCGGTGAAGGATTCTGTGTTATTTTTAGTTTAATTATTTTGATACGGTTTTTATTTAATTTTAATACTACAAGCTGTGCGGCAAAATTACCGAACTTCCATACCATCTTTCTTATTTCCATCTTTCTTATTTTTTACTTTCGGGCGGGCTATCTGGATGCAGCTGAATAACAGTATTTTACATGGCGCGACTGCTTATCTGACCTCCGCAACCCGGTTCATCATCATCATCATCTCAGCCGAAAGACGTCCACTGCTGAACATACGCCTCCCCCAAGTGTCGCCACATTGACTGGTCCCTTGCGACTCGCATCCAACGGATTCCCGTAACCCGGTTAGTACTGGGTAATACGAGACCACTTGGTAAGACTGGTTGTCAGACTTTAGGGCCACTGACTACCTGTAACGACTGTCAAGTATTTACTATCTTTAAGCGACCTACCCAAATGTCCTTTCTTTGGTATTGTTCGTCGTTTCGTTGAGCTCCTTGTGTTATAAGTCGAGCTCCACGATAACTGACAAATGCTTGCACTGACTGGACAGGTTCACTCAAATCTGTATGGTTCTTTCTTCAAAAGACCATCTCAGACACTAATATCTACATGATCCTCATGTGAATTGAGCAAGATTATGTCTGGACTTCAAAAGAGACTATGACCTCTGAGTTTGTTTCGGCTGTTTCTTCTCTGATTAGTCTAATCTATCTGATCTAGTTTAAAAAAAAAATTGACGTGTAAAAGTGTTTGTGAAAACCTACTTACAAAATAAAGATCATTTATCATTTTATCATTTACAAATAACAGCTAGGACTAATGGCTTAAGATCAACCGATGCAAGGCGAGGTCTCGGTATGAAATGGATAGCCACCCATCCATAGACCAACCTCGGCTAGCGTTGCTTGACCCGTTGCTATACACGAGTTCCTAGTTATGTACCAGAAACTGCAGTTGCTTTAATGCTGTTACTGTGTATAGGATTTATGAAATAATGTTGTATGTGAGCTGACCACATACGCACTGTCAAATTCAGCGGAAGGATACATTCGACATCTGCGGCGCGCAGATATATTGAACGGCCTCTAGATTAATTGTGTTTACGTGGAGTTTGGTTTAGACTGGAATATTATATGCGGTGGAAGTGACGTAATGATACAAATTCTGATTCTATACGACGATGGCGGAATTAATTCATGCCTTTGAAAATTTAGTATTAATGCGGAGCATGCGTATTTCATACAAACGTAATACCAAAATAATTCATAAATTAAACATATTCCTGAGGCAGTGTGTATTTATTTCGATTGAATTACAGAATATCTAGGTTCCCAAATATATATTTTGATTGGATACTGATTTTAACAAGAGTTATAAGAAAGATAAATTTTCTATAGAAATTTTAAATTCCTCATATCTCGTCTTTGTATCATTGTCCTCTCAAAAAATATATTTGGGAACATAGATATTCTGTAATCTAATCGAAATAAATACACACTACCTTAAGAATATGTTTGATTCACAAATAATTTTGGTATTACGTTTGTATGAAATACGCATGCACCGCCGGCCCCTTAAACATTAACATGATGAAAACGTAGTGTCCAGCAGATTTCTTTGTAATAAGTCAGTCAATCAACTCGTCAATCACGATCTTCTGCCAGAAATAGGCTTCTGCCAAGCTGTGCCACAACACCCTATCCTCTACCTTTTGCACAGTCTACCTTGGGTTTTTAAGGTAGTCGGTTTTTATCATTTGGATAAAGAGCTCGTGGCTAAATAATAACAGCCGCTCGGGTCGATCTAACAACAACAACAACATTCATTTATTGCTAAAAGACATGATTCAATACAAATTTATTAAGCCGCACCGGGTTCAATACAAATTTATTAAGCCGCACCGGTTGGTTGGCCACCCATTACATACCAAGTTTCCTCCGTGCCTAGTAAAGCGGGTTAAGTCATTGGTTCTGGTTACCAAGACCAGTTTTACAAAGGGGTGTGCTATTACCCAGTATTAAACTAGGTTGTGGAGGTCAGAAAGGCTGAAAAAAAACTGTACTTCAGCTGCGTCTAGTTAGACTGGAAGCTGATAGACCAGCACAAAATTCGAGACACAAAAATCCCAACTATGTCCTAACATAGTTGGAATTTTTGTGTCTCGAATTTTGTAATTCCAATATGTAATTAATTTAACTGGCAAAAATGAGAGGCTTTTATTTTTAATATTTTATTTTATTTATCGATTACGTGACTTTTCCCATTATTTTATTATTATTTGTTAAAACTTTATGCACAATTGAAAACCGTCTCTTTATGTTTCACGACATTTGTGAAAAATAATAATTGAGTGATTTAACATAAACAATGCAATTTCAATTTAATTCCTTTCCACACAACGTTACATTTCAGATCACGCTACAACATACTCTGTTTAGCCAGCAGGCTACGTGCTGATCTCTAAGCTCTAGCAATATACTAAGATAATATTCTATCTCTATTGCTGTGCTATGGCAACAGTTCATACCCGAGCAATATCCTGTTTCAGATTGTTTGCTGTACCCCATCATCTTCACTCTACTGCACTTATGATTGTGATGGCGGACAGGTTTACTGACTTACTTGAGAATATTTATTTTGTGCGCTTACATTTAAAGTTTTAATTCGGTATACCTAAAAAAAGGGAGGGTTATACCCATCAGTGGGTGATTCCGGGCTGATATGATGATGATGATATCTATAAACTTATTGTGTTCAATTAGAGAAATAAACTAAAATGTTCCACAGAAAACAAAAAACGGATTTATCCGGGGACCGGGTAAAGAATACGTTTCGGTTTTATTTCAAACTCCTATTATTAAGATAGTTTTTAGTAATCCGTACTCAAAGGGTAAAATTGGGACCCTGTTACTACGACTCCACTGTCCGTCTGTCCATCTTTCCGTCTGTCTGTAACCAGGCAGTATCTCATGAACCGTGATAGTTAGACAGTTGACATTTTCACAGATGACGTATTTCTGTTGCCGCTTTAACAACAAATACTAAAATTAGAATAAAATAAGTATTTAAGTGGGGCTCCCATACAATGAACGAGATTTTCTGATAATAATGTTACGGAACCCTTCATGCACGAATCCGATTCGCGCATGGCCGTTTTTTAGTTTTATTTGGTTACCACTCACATCATTATAAACTGTTTGCTACGTGCTACTTCCTATATTTTGTTTACCTAATTAAATTATTTGCATACAGGATACAGCTGCAGCAACAGCTAGTTTATCTTGTTTCATGTTTTTATCTTCCTCATTGCACTTAAGCATGTTAGTGCTGGTAATTTGACTGTATACACAAGTTATATTTTTATGAACATGGGAGCTAAAATATGGAACACACATTAAAACCTGCTGCAGTAAAATTTATTTTTATGATAATTTATGTTAAGTGCACAAACGGCAAAACATTTAGCATTATAAAACATGAACCCCGAAATGTAAGCCATTGTTTATTTTTTCATAAAAATACAATTATAAATATTTCACCACAGCCTTTCAAGTCAAAATAAAACACATTCACAGCATAACTCAAGATAAAACGCTAATAATTAAAAGGAAAAATATTTCCGCACAAAAAATTAAACACGGGCAAAATTAAATCCGCAAAATTACAAGCCCGGCTTGTTTTTTAAAAATACTTTCAACAAAAGCTATAGAATTTTTACGGCCGCCAGTGTATCAGGCCATAATTCGAGTGTGCAAGCATCAAATACGGCCAAGCTATTATGAGCCTTCCCTGTAAGACTTAATTAAAATTGTGTTCCTTATTGCCAACGAGAAAATTATTCCATTACGCTTAAAGCTCAAAATGCTGTGTTCATGAAAAGAATTTCATGTAGGTAAATTACTTGCTGTTACTTTGATGCTGCAGAGTTAATGCATAGTTTGTTATTATATTATGTAGATTTATTTTTTACTTTAATGAGAGTTAATTTAATTTTGTTCTTGATGAACAAGCTTTGCTTTAGTTACAAAAAAAAACACTTTATTTTCAGACACCATAGCCAAGTAGGTACAAACAAGTAGACACGATTACAAAAATCTGACAACCAGTCTTACCAAGGGGTATGGTTTTACCCAGTTTTAATAGGGTTGTGGAGGTCAGATAGGGAGTCGCTCCATGTAAAATACTGGTATTCAGCTGCATCCGGTTAAACTGGAAGCCGACCTCAACAAAGTTGTAAAAAGTCTCGGCAGATGAATTAAATTTTATTCTGGGTGTACAAAATTGGCTTTTGTAAAAAAAAACTCTTTATTTTCAGACAGCATAGCCCATATCGTTTTAAGAAGTAGATATTATTACAATTTTCTCTTAAGGCGATTACACGAGCTAAACGCGAGTTTTATAATTACTAAAAGTATATGATTCACTGCTATAAACAAGACCAGAAAAATATATGATATTCTTCAGGATATATGCTAGCATGATACTGTTTTAGTTTTTTAATCCAATCAATAGTTTTTTTGTAAATCGATCGAAACCACTCATTTCGCGCTATTTGGCCCGCAGTGGCTGACGTAACAACCACTTTGTAGTGCAAGCTGATTAGAACTTTATTCTAACAGCATTTCAAACGAAGTTTGAACCACCACAAATAGAGTTGCTAATTTAGCTCGTATAGGCGCCTTAAGGTGAAAGCGTCAGGGTGACCCGCGAAATTCAATTTTTTTTACGTTTTTTTGTAATTTCCAGGGCAGTCCTAAGTTTTATGTTGATAAACATATCGGTCGCGACTGTAAGACGTATTAAGTTACAGAATTATAATAAATTATCAATATCATCAATACAACCCTCCAAGTTCCTAAGTGTCGAAGAAAGACTTTGACCGTGAAAAAATCGTTCATCGACTCTTATGAACCTGGAGGGTCGTATTGATGATTTTGATGATTATAATTCTGTAACTTAATACGTCATAATAACAGTCGCCACCGATACGTTTATCAACATACACTTTATCACTGTCCTGCAAATTGCAACAAACGTAAGAAAATTTGAATTTCGCGGGCTACCTTGGAGCATCCCCTTACGTGAGTTGATTAAAACCTACGAGTTTGTATGACGAACCTATTAATTGTTGGCCCATTAAGGTTTTCCGCAAGTATGTACCTTCACTGTTTTAGACTTTCACGGTTTTTCACGATTTTCTTTTGTTTCTGTGAGCTCACAGAAACAAAAGAATGTTGAATGTTCTGTATAGCCTTCGTTCTACTCCCACTGAAAAAATAAACTATCCAAACACATAAATATTTTCAATTAAGATACTGCCATCAATTCAGGGCCTTTATAATGTTGACTAACATGATAGCTCTGGGCAGAACAAAATAGATACAATAATACCTTTTAAGACCAACTCTTTAGATACGCGCAGCTGAAAACCGCTTTATCTTTCCCTGACCCCAGCCTTGTGGTAAGTAGCTGTTTCAATTTAGTCTCCATTGTTTCTCTGAAGTTAGTTATGTATATTTTAATAGTAGTTTAAAGATTTGGGTCAACCTATTTTTTTGTGGTGATGAAGAATGAAACCTTTTGATTTCTGTACTGTGTCGTATTACTTATCCAAAAAAAAAAAAATAAAGTAATACAAACAATTAATTTAATTAAATAAAATGCAGTCCTATCACGCTTCACAGAAAAACAAAAAAATTAGAGGAAGGTCACAATACTTGTTGGCTTGAGCAAACTCCTGGTCCAACTCTGTGAAAGCGAACAGCTTCTTGGTCAGCTTCAGGGCTTGTTTGTGAAGGCGAACAGCTTCCACCAAGCTACTGCTCCAACCTCCTGGTCCAGCTCAGTAGAGAGCGTGGAGTACTGCTTCCTGGTCAGCTTCAGGGCTTGGGGCGCGTCAGAGCGTCAGCGCCACCAAGGTACAGCTCCAGAGGGCGAACTTCACCGTGAATTCGGTGACTTGATATATTATAAAGTAACTTGCTTCAGATCCCGTAGTAGACTGACTGAAATGTGTCAGGAATGCCCTTTTATAGCCAAAAATTCTTTTTTTGTTCAGTTTTTCCACATCAGTTGTTTTATTTTAGTTCTTTCATTCTCTCTAGATTATTTTGATTTTAAAATCAAAAATGTGAGTTGCCTGTATTTAAAACGACCAGTATTATTCAGTAAAAAACTTCCTCGAAGAATTCTGTGAGCGTGCTAATTAATTTTATAAAAGTAAGATAAGATACTGTTATTTAGTAAACAATCGTAATTAACTCTAAAATACATTATTTGAGCTAATATATTGATAAAATAAAATAAAGTTATATAAATCAAAAGAAACCTTCATAGGCCTAGGCCAGTAAGAAAATTAAAAGTAGAGGAAAAGTAACTGACAGCTTGACAACTGACGTAATGTCAAAAAAGTAAATATTGGAAAAATTATTTTTATTTCAGCTAAAATCGATGTTAAAACATCGTTCTAGATTGAAACTAACGCGAGCTAAAATAGTTACTGCCAAAGCGCGACTTAGATGTAAAAAGAATATACAAGGATAATGAATATGAATGATAGTAAAAAGTGTATGTACCTATAGTGTGTAAATACTATATTTCCTCATAAGTATAGAGTGTCTGAAACATGAAAATACTATAACTGTCTTGATCAAAATCATCATTTTAGACGACAGACGTCCACTAGTGGACATAGGCCTCCCCCAAGTGTCGCCACATTGACCGGTCCCGTGCAACTCGCATCCAGCGGATTCCTGTCACCTTCAACAGGTCACGCCTAGTGGGAGGTTTTCCAACGCAACGTCCTCCAGTTCGCGGTCGCCACTGCAAAACTTTTCAGCCCTATCGGTCATCCGTTCTGCGAGCTTCTGTCTTGATACGGTAATTTATTTGTAACATGTAACGGTATAATCATAATTAAGTGAATAGTTGCCAGTTTAGCTTGGTTGTACTATTATTTGGTAAAAAATGCAAGCGTAGAATGTATTTCTGAATAAATAAAAATACCGGTCTATGCTCGATATGATTCAGCTTGATTTTAGCTAGATCCGGTTAAAGTGTATCATTTTACAGCAATTAGAAGGAGTTCATATTTAGCAGATGTTTATAGGTCATCATCATCATAAACATTTTCATAAAAATGTTTGTCCCCTCACATTATTTTTCTAAGCCAACCTAATCACAGCCAGCCACGTACCTCCACGCGACCCATACCTGCAGCGACCACGAACCTTCATTGTGCTAGTGACAAACTACACGAGACGTTTAATAAAAGCAGACTTGAGAAATGTGCCCGCGTCCAAGCCCCTTTGTAACTTCGCCATTTGTAAAATACGGAGAATAAAATATTTTCTCAACGGCCGGTATGCGTTAGCGTAAACAAAGGTAAAGGAATTGTTACCGTTCTCTTTTTAGGATATTTTTGACTTGATGAGGATTGTTGTTTAGATTATTGCTTTTTCTGGTAAGATGTTTGTGGGTTATAATAAAAATAATAAGAATTCTTGCCTGGGAAGAATTTTGAATGGAAAACGATTCAGCAGGAAAAGCTATCGTTAAGAGATTCATTTATTACTTACAAGTCAAAAACGAATTTTAAAACATTTGCAGGCCAAGTATGTGGCAAAACATGTCTGAACGATTTTCTGATTTATGTTATCCTACATGCACTTTTTATTATTGTATGTGACACATGTTTTGTGCAAATAAAATATATCTTATCTTATCTTAAAAACACAACCCTTACTTGCATTCGAATTATAAGGTTAACTTGCAGAGAAAGCGTATGGTTGACGCCTTAAATAAAGCAAAGAACAGGGAGCCCCATATGGCCACAGAAAATGGTCACAGAGTGACAATTCACAATAATAACTACGTCTGTGACTGTTTTAAGAATTTGTTTATTTGCAAAACAGAAACGTCGTGACGTGTTTCATAATTATTATTTTAAGATACTGTATTTATTTTGATTTTCATCAACTCGTCCCAAATGGGCCATCGACATGTGGGACGAGTTGCTGAATTACTCTGCTAAACTCACAGAGCCACAGATAGACACAGAGCTATACGTCAAGTTCACTACTGTTTAAACAAAATATAAGTCGACAAGAGCAGGTGAAGAAGAAGATCGTATGAAGAATGCTGATGAAAAGACCCCATGTTTTTCTTTTCTCTGCATACAATAGAATCAGTAAATATATAAACAAACACTGTTTTAAGCTTTCACGGTTTTAAACAGATTTGTCTGCTCCTAATAATTTATTTTTCATCCACCTGCATTCTCCAGTCAACCCGCGATCATGGCGCTTGCAACAGCGTCGAAATATCGGGAGCTCAAAATAAAGAATAATCACGGAAGATATCCCGTAAGTGACATTATAAGTTTATATATAAACAAGTATTGATCACCACCTGCTCACTACCAACAGACAAAAAAAAATTGTCCAGGTATACTCACCATTTCTGTCATTAATTTATAAAACTTAATCTTGTAAAAAGTTGGAATTTTTACCCCTTATATCTTCGTAACTAAAAGGTTCCCAGGTATGGTCTGGAACAAAACAAATATCGCAATGACGCACGCCTTTCGGCGAGTCTTTATACACCGTTTATACATAACACCGCAACAAAGTGGCAAAAGGATCAATCGGAAACCCAAGCAAAAGGCACGAAGAAACTTTCTCAGCGGAAACTCTTCAACTCTTGGATATTCCCAGAATCCTTCCTTTGCTGGGAAGTGGTCGTACACTCATTAGTAGACGCATGAACTGTTCCTTCCTTTCCTCGCTTCGGCGGAAACTAGGTCGGCTTATATCTGCTGCAGACAATTAAGATGAGGGAATTAAGATAGTCTACCTATTGTAATTGAGGACGAGAGAAAGTTGGGAGGTTTTCGTGGAGGGTAGCCAAAATATTGTTGGAAGGAAAAGATAACATGCTTCAGGAAGTCTTTTCTTTTTCATAGTTCTGTATATTCATGGTGTTGTGCATAGAATTTTTTTAGGTATGACACTGGTTGGACTGGAATTTGAGCCCAGCACCTTGTTGATTTTATTTTTTTCTCTGGACGCTCTTAATGTGCACGTCTTTCTACATCGCTCTCACATATACTATGTATAATCTTAACATAAATTATGGAACCAAGATTTTTTCACAAAATTTTTGATTGAAAACAGTGTCCATGGAGTTTCTTGCCTATTCTTATCCATAGAGATCTACGCTTTGGAATGGGCAACTACAATACTTTCTAAAGTAAAGTTATTATGCCTTGTGTCTGTGCCGTAGCTTCGCTTTTTTCTGTTTTCTTGATATTCAAAAGTGCCGTAATGGTCTAATTGAAATAAAAGATTTGAGTTTCAGTTTTAACAGCTTCCTAATTTTGTAACCCTCTTGTAAAATTATAACTTGCAGTTTGACAATTCGCCAATATGTCCACATTGTGTTGTGCGTTTCATATATGATCTCAATTAGAGGTCAAAGCGATTGAGTTTAGGTATTTCAATTTCCTAAATAATTGCTTTGCTATTGTGTCCAAAACTGTAAAATTGAGGTGTGTTCGTAGAATCGATGGTTTGTATTGTAGCAGATAATAAATAAATAAAATAAAATAAAATTGGCCTATATTGCTGTGTAAACTTACAAAGATTAGTTAGTTATAACCAACTACGAACTAACTAACTAAATTCTGTATATATTTTCTTACTTATTTCTAATTTCATATAACAGAGTTCGGCTCACAAACAGCTTTCAACATAGGCCTCCTCTAAACATTTCCATTTAAGCCTGTCTTTTGCCACTCGGATCCATTCTGGACCCGACACTTTTTTGACATCGTCCTCCCATGGTTTCATTTTCATTTCATTTCATTGTAGCAGATAGGTAGTTGCTATTATCAAGATGGTTAATATTTGCATGAGCGGAAGTCTCCAAGTGGTACCGGTGACTAAAAAGTTGTGCCATAATCGGTTGGATTGGTATGAGTGGAGGAATGAGGAAAATGTCGTGTGGAAAGTTTTGAGTGTAAATGTGGATGGGTATAAGAAGAGTAGAAGACCAAGGAAACGATGGATGGTCTATGTGTAGGATGATATTGCAAGATGAGATTGTCTGATGAGAAGAAGCGGCGCTTCAAATAAATTGGAATAAGGGCAGAATAATGATGAAATAAAGATGAGTTTAATATATGCGACATTGCGATTGCATGAAGAGCTCGTGGCTTGATAATAAAAACCGCTCGGGTCGATCGTTAGGTCAAGCCGTACTTGCCTAGGTTTGTCTGTGAATGGATGACCACCCTTACATACCGAGTTTCCTCCGTGCCTCGGAAAGTACGTTAAGCTGTTGGTCCCGGCTGTCATTTGTCTATCTTTGACAGTCGTTACTGGTAGTCAGTGGCCCAAAAAGTCTGACAACCAGTCTTACAAAGTGGTATCGTATTTCCCAGTATTAACTGGGTTGTGAAGGTCACATAGGCAGTCGCTCCATGTGAAATACTGGTATTCAGCTGCATCCGGTTAGACTGGAAGCCGACCCCAACATAGTTGGGAAAAGGCTGGGCAGATAATTGCGATTGCATGCTAAACAGATCCTTGGAATGAGCACAAAATTACCCAAAAAACCTAATTCGCGTCGTAAAAGCGCGAATCGTATCCCGAGATCCATCGGCACGTTTTGGACACAAAACACCCTCGAGGTTCACAAACAGCTCCCGTTCGGCAATTCTTCGCTAATTTCGTGCACACGTAAACGCATTTCGGCGTCCTCATTTCACTTAACGCTGGAAACGATCTAAAATACGTTGCCACACATTCGTTCATGTAAATAGGGGAGACCCGGCCCCACGTTCAGTAATAAATGCAAATTGGCTCCAACTCTCGATTCGCGGAGTAAAAGTTTTCGCTGTACTACTCTAGTGGACCGAGTTTCCCGAATTCACCCTGTTTCTGATACGAATATTTCGTTCGAACTATTAACTAGTGAGGGGTATGAGGGGGTGAAATGAGCCGATTGCCTCTATTGCTTTTTGTTTTGATTTCGCGATAGGGAAGTGACATGGAATGGGTCGAGTGTTTTGCCGAACTGGGTTAGAAATTAGGAATATCTACGAAATTCGATTTAAGAAGTTAGTATATCGAAACGAGAGCTTTTGGTAATAAGATACTTCTTTTTCCTTCTATTATGAATTATAACTCATTTCTGTTATGCAAATAAACAACAATATCTAAGCTATTTTCTTTTCACAAACTACAGATTTTCATTTATTACAGCATTTTCTTTAAGGAAAGTTACTCTATTATAGCAATTAGTTACAAAGCTGCTTACAAAATATAAACTCGTTATAAGCTGCTTATTGCAACAGCTGGAGGTATGTTAAGGTACGTAGGGTTCCGAGTTTGCAGATCCCACTCTTTGTAATGAAGCAAATGCTTATTATTTAGAAGTTGCAATAACATGCAAAACTACACACAGTGGTCTGTGAATATCCTTACATATCGAGTTTCCTCCGTGCCTCGCAAAGCACGTCAAGCCGTTGGTCCCGGCTGTGATGTGTAGATTTTTGACAGTCGTTACAGGAAGTCAAGGACCCAAAAAGTCTGACAACCAGTCTTACGAAGAGGTATCGAATTACCCAGTACTAACTGGGTTATGGAGTTCAGATAGGCATTAGCTCTATGTAAAATACTGGTATTCAACAGCATCCGGTTAGACTGGAAGCCGACCCCAACATAGTTGTGAAAAGGCTACCCAGATGATGAATAACATGCAAACTAGGTGGTTATAAAAATATTCTCCCATCATGGAACATGGAATCTCCGACTAGTAACTGATGGTTTCTAGTAAATGGAAACGCGTAGTAGCGCGGCTGTGGTCGCCGAGGTATTTACGCGCTGTCTCCTTCACTGGAGTAAGGATATTCTATCATTAAGAACCAACTTATGATTGGTTTTAGCTCTAGATAAACATAGGTAGTTGGGTAGAGTGGGTTCTGCCCGGCAAAAAGACATAAGCTAACAAAAAAGAAATTGGGGCAGTTTTTGAGGACTGCCGATAAGTAAGAGTGAAAGCAAAAAGTATACAGGCCCCGTCCCAGACGTAGCACTGCTACGGGTTGTGCCCCATGCACGCCTTTGTGGTGCTACGCCGTAGCGGATCGGCTATGAGTGCTACGAAAAGCGTACGTGACGGTTACGCGAGTTTCATGATTTTCTTCAATAAAAAATATTTGCTATCTTGGAGTGAAGTAATCTTAACTCTCATCTGGCTGAAGTCTAGACTTTTCCCAAAAATGCTCTGGTCGGCTTCCAGTCTAATCCAACGTAACTTAATACCAGTATGTTAAATAAAACAACTGCCTAATTCAAATTCATAATTCAGTCACTGGGTTACTTAAGGGGCCGGCGGAGCGTGCGTCGTTCATGCAAACGTGATACCGAAATAATTTGTAAATCAAACATATTCTTACGAAAGTATGTATTTATTTTGATTGGATTACATAATATCTAGGTTCCCAAATATATATTTAGAAAGGACAATGATATAAAGGCGAGATATGAGGAATTTCTATAGAAAACTTAATTTTCTCATATCTCTTGTTGAAATCAATGTCCATTCAAAATATGTATTTGGGAACCTAGAAACTATGTAATCCAATCGACATAAATACACACTACCTTAAGAATATACATGGTTTACAAAATATTTTAGTTTGTATAAAATACGCATGCTCCGCAGGCCTCTTAACATCCTTTGGTAATTGTTTCTGGTTTCCAACATGATGATCCGGGTTTGCATCTAACTAAGGTGATTGATGATTTCCCATCCTAAAAAAAAGGTGCTTTTTTTTCAACCTGCACTATAGTTGCTGCCAGTTTAAAGATCGCAATAGCGGTCATTGACCCACCTACATTTATTAAAGTTCTTAACTTTGAAATCCAAAAATAAGCCTGTTGAAGTCCTGAATCGTCATCTATCGTGATCTTCAACTTTTATTCTAATGAAAAACGATACATGGTTCATTTGTTTTGGTTCGTACGAAGATTTATTAGGGAAAAGGCAATGACCACTTTTGCGATCTCAACTGGCAGCAACTAAAGTCTCTTAAGAAAATAAATAATACACGAAGCGGCAGCAAAAGTACAACCAACCGCAGCTGTTGAGCGGATAACGCTCGATGCCACAGTGTCACTTTGCTCCATGTGTAATCAGTTTTGATCCGCTCGATCATACACCGTCGTGGAAGACATCGTTGCCACTGCCGCGCCGTGCCGCTGCGAGTATTATTTTAACGAAAGGTTTTGTTAAATCGGTACCAACTAATGGACACCTCTCCGGATACCGGACTTTACAGAGAATGCAATTCGCCAGCTACGTTAAAATCCCATGTTATATACCCTATTGACATCAACCTGATACAGATCCAGACTTCTATCCCTGCTAACTGTTGTGACATTACTATTTAGTATGTAGTTAGTCTATACACCACCTGATTTTTGATACTTCCTGTATGTCATGAGACGCACTGTTAAGTCATGACCCGTCTGAGATACTCTTAGTTATGTGTACTTCGTGTTAATAAACCAAGTCTACCAACGGTATCTTTTATTCAACCAACCAACGGAATACAACACTAACGAGAAATTTCTGATGAAAAACCCAATAACACTTTGACCAACCCAGGAATCGGTCCCAGGACATCTTGCTCAGCAGTACCATGTCAAGCAGCAGTAGCAGTATCTTGCCAATATTCACTCTAAGCTTTCTTCAATTCACAATTTCTGAACGGAATTTCCAAACCAAAAAGGCACAACGAAAATCCAAGACTCAACCGTCGATAAGTTGGTTCTAATCGCCATCACGTGCACATAATCCCACCCGCCATGAGGCAGTACAAAGGTTACTAATAGTCATTAGTCGACATCACGCCCGCGGCCGAGCCGCCATTTTAATCACGGCTAATAAGTGGGCTCCCCGTAATGGCGGCGAGTTCGACCGTGACAGTGACGGTCAATGAATTTTATTTC
Organism: Xestia ashworthii; assembly: GCA_950022955.1. Taxonomy (NCBI): domain Eukaryota; kingdom Metazoa; phylum Arthropoda; class Insecta; order Lepidoptera; family Noctuidae; genus Xestia; species Xestia ashworthii. The sequence goes on from OX465566.1 coordinate 19,149,968, forward strand.
TATTGGGTTTGTTAGAATTTTCGGTGGTTGGAGTTAATTGGCGTTTGGTTCTGGGTGAAGGTTTGAATGTTTTAAAAGGTAGTTAAAGGATGTTGGCTTAATAGCCGTGGCTTTGAATTCCTTTGTTCTTGCTACTGAATGGGAAATTCAGCATGATTATTGTTGGGGAGGTGGAACGTCTATGAGAACAAAAACTATCATAAGCTAGCCTCGTAGTCTTAAGAAACTCCATACCACATTCAGCCAGTTAGCAACCAGTGATTACGCTAGTGACAGTCAATTATTTTAGAAATCGAGCATGTATGGTTGCATTGTCTACCTTAACCATGAGAGCATTCAAAGTGACATTCTACAAGCGATCACGAGCATAGAAAGGCATTGAATTGTCATTTTTAGACAATGTTGTTGAAAGTCCTTGTCATCATCATCTACCCAGCCTTTTCCCAACTATGTTGGTGTTGGCTTCTAGCCTAACCAGATGGCTCTAATGATTTAGGCGAGGCCCGTCCAACTTACGGCCCCCGGGCCACCTACCGGCCCGCATAGGTATTTCATCCGACCAGCGAGCTAGTACTTTAAAAGACATCAATAAATATTGTGCTAATATTGTTTAAAATGTCCTGGAGTCTGTTATTCCCGCGCCATATTAACCTATCCGCCCTACCTCACCTACCCGCGAATGCAGACCACATCATGGCTGTCTAGTCCGGCTAAGCTTGTTTTATTTAAATTAAGAGGTTTACATTTCTTTTGGCCCGCTACGGTTACAAAAATAGTAATCTTGGTCCTCCATATAGTTATGTTGGACACCCCTGATTTAGGCCTTCTGGACCGTCTAACACCCGTGCCAATCAACGGAAAAACTGCAATAGCGTATTAATTTTGCCATAGACACTGCTTCGCCACTAACAACTTTACTTCAACATCCAAATTCACTACGCAAACGATCAATGTTTATAGCACAAAACCTTTTACATTTTGCGTTGTATCGAGCCATAGTCCATGTTGACTAGAGCTATGCTCAACAATTTCTAGTTCAAATCTCCATACAAATCATGAAGCTGGCAACGTCAATACATTTGAGGGGCCGGAGGCTATTTATTCTCCGTACGATACATTCTATTTGTGAGGCAGCGTGAAGCGTGGACTTGCATCATTCGTGCATAGAACTCACTGATATTGATGGTTTTATGGAAGAATTTTGCGTGTACGACAAAATATTGTAATTGTTTTCAAAGATTAATTTAGATATTGATAGTAATAAGGAGACTATAACTATACGGGTTTTCTATGTAGTCTTAAGTTTTGATGACCCGAGTGGCGCAGCGGTAGTGAGGCTGCCTTACCTTCTTAGAAAACTAAAACAATTTTTAAGATTATTTATAGCATAAATGAATATTAATTTAAACGATAAAATATAATTAATAATGTATGAAAAATTTCTACTTGTATGTATAAAGAATTCTTATTATGGTATTATTGGATTTATTTTAGTTATATTATATATATTTTTTTTGTATTTTTTAAAGCTTCCTCTCTCCTACCGTAGTTTACCACCTAAGTACACATAGTACACATTGTGGAATGCAAATAAAGTTTGGGTTTTCAGTATTGCAGTTCAACCTTGACAGGTTGTCGTCTGCCGTAACCGGACTCTCTTGCGACTTATGGGCATGTGCTGAATAAATATGTATTCTTTTCTTTCTTTCTTTCTTGTACTTATGTAATTTGAACTCCAAGCAGAATGGCCGGTCTGAATCTACTTTCCATACCGCGAGCATCACCGATCGCGTCGTGATATCGCGTAACTGCGCACATTAATGCGATGTTAACGTTACGTGTTCGCCTGTACCGCTAACAAACATACACCGGGCTGCTAATACTCAGTATTAGTATTTTAAGCATATGAAATGACCTCCTTTAAAGGGTTTCGCACCTCAAAAGGAACCCTTTAGGCCTACTTAGATCGGAACGGCATGGCAAGGGCTTAAGATTTTTGCCAATGGACATTCAAACGTATTGATATAGAAATACGACCGTGGCGCGTCTTTCAAGGCCGTGCAATGAAAGATTTTCGATGCAAAGCAAAGCAATTGATGTCGTATTTTACATCAATACGTTTGAATGTCCGTTGGTTAAAAAATTAAACCCATGCCGTGCCGTCCCGGTCTGCGTAGGCCATTATAGTATCAATTGGTCGTCCGTCTGTCCATCAAGACTAATTTAGAGAGGTACCAAGAACAAAATAATAAAAAAAAAACATAATTGTACACCACCTCCTAAGAGGCCTGCGGAGCATGCGAATTTCATACAAACGTAATACCAAAATAATTTGTAAATCAAACATATTTTTAAGGTAGTGTGTAATCAAACATATTTTGATGGGATTACAGAATATAATTATAGGTTACCAAACACATATTTTGAATGTACACTGATTTAAACAAGAGTTATGAGAAAAATAAAGTTTCTGTAGAAGTTTCTGTAGAATTCCTCATATCTCGTCTTTATATGATTTTCCTTTCAAAATATACAATTGGGAACATAGATAGTCTGTAATCCAATCGAAATATGCTCCGCAGGCCCCTTGTACCCAAATAAAGTACCCCAGTTTCACTTTTTAAATTACTCTAAATATTCTCGCCGCGCCAAGTATTATTAACTTTATATTTAACACCTATAATCCTCGACTTGAAAGCAACAAGGCAAAAAGGTTTCAAGTACTTAAAAGTTAAGAGCGTTGAATTCAAGTAATTTGTTTAACAAGTTGTAGTAAAAAAGTTGTGTACAGCGAGGAAACATGCCACGGTAATAATGGAACTTTTTGTAACTTAACCCTTGTAATGCGTACCGGGAGGTTTTAGTTTTGACCTATTTTTTTAAAAGCATTTGTTTAAAATTGGCTGATGGTTCAATAGTGCTTCTAACAGGAGCTCTTAAAAAAAAACACTAGCCTGTTGGTTCGATCTTTAGGTTAAGCCGCACTTGCCGAGGTTGGTCTCTGGATGGGTGACCAATGAATGGTCACCCATCATATGTGTATATGTGATGTAATGACATAGTACCATGTTTCCTCCGTAGCTTGGACAGCACTTTATGCCGTTAGTCCTGGCTGGTACTCGGATGCCTTCGGTTGGACTGAAAGCCGACTCCAACTTTGTTGAGATAAGGCTGGGCAGATGATGATAGTTAGGCTTTGCTGATGGTTAGTGCTTTTAACTGTTTATCAAATTGTTAAGAAGGTTTTCTGCTATCCTTTAGTGATAATACGTTGACTGCAAAATGATGTGGAAATAATTAAAAACTATTTACAAATAATAAAACTTTTTTTTTTTATATTCTCAACATCTATGGTAGACAGAGGCTTTAATGACAAATTGTGATTGCAGCTTCGGACACATACAGTCTTTTCCCATGTCCGGTATCCACAGTTAGTTTGTAATTTGGTTGGACCCCTAGAACTGAATCAACACAACTCACCATAATTTCAACCCCCAGACCCATAGCATCTCAAAACCAGTCTATGTACCACAAACATCTTGTTACCACATAACCTCTGAACCCTCAACCTACAAGACCATAACTCCTCTTATCAAGAACGCCAAAAAAAATATAAACAAAATAAAATTTACGATTGCAAGGCCCGCACTGACTCCACAAAAAGTTTCCAACCTTTTGTTTCGTACCTGTGAAAAGCAGTAAATAAATGCAAATTGTTGGAAGCACTCTCTTGGACCCCCTTGGACCCCTTCTGACACCCTCCATTCGGACCACTAGGGCCGCTTGATTGCTCCTGTTAATGTTTTAGCATTCGGTACGGACGTTGGACAATTTTGGGAGGTAATTAGATTAGGTCGATGTAGCGAAGTATAGGTACACTTGTCAATGATGAATATCTAATAGAATAGTACCTATTATTAGATTAATTTCAGTTTCAGAGTGGTGGTTGTTTAAACATTCGTTGTGTCATGAGGTCAGTTTAAAAATAAACATAGAAGCCAAAATTATCGTTTTTGAAGGATAAGATGGATTGAATAGTACGGGGATCGTGGAGGTGTTTATAGTAAAAATCTTACAATAAACACATTTAATTAAAAAAAAAAATAAGTACAAACAAAAAATAAAACCGACTTCACACAAAAAAGTGAAAAATAACTTTAGCTTCTGAAGCCTTTGTTTGATTGATTTAATTTTTTTGTCACCGACTTCAGAAGCTAAAGTTATTTTTCACTTTTTTGTGTGAAGTCTTTTTTATTTTTTGCAAAAAAGTTTTTATTTTTCACTTTTTAGTGGTTCACAATATGTGCATACCCTTTCACAGCGTACCAGCGTGATGTTTTGTTATGAACTGGTGTAAACAATAGACAGACATGAGATTTCAGCAATCCCAGTAAGAGACACACATTTGCTACATTTAATGAGGAGTTCCGTTGCCTTTCTCCGAAGTTCTTCATCAGATCTTTACCAAATTTAAATGGGATCACTCCGAGAAACTACTCTTTCAAAAACTACCCAAATCTCTTCTGGTGTGCCTATAAAATTTGAAGAGTTCTCTCAATTTCTCCAGGATCCCATTATCAGGATCCTGACTTGATGATTATGGGGCCTTCTGGGAAGTATACCCTTTCAAACAATTAAAAAACAAATTTGGTCCAGTCATCTTCGAGTAATTGGGGAACATTGCATTGAGAACCTCCTCCTTTTTGAAGTCGGTTAATAACGACGTTATGGTACGTGACTCAAATATCCGGATAGCCTTTAAAAGATTTGGTCGAGAATCGGTAATTTGCTTCTAAGAATTGAAGAGTTCCGTTCCTTTGTCATGGATCCCATAATCAGAACCTAACCAAATTCTCATCAAACTACCCTTGAAGTGCCCTTGCCAATAAAATAAAAAAAAACTTATCCCCAATAAATGGAACTTAATACACCAACTGTCGAAATCTGGGAATATTGTACACATCTGCGTACCCACTCAGAGCATACAGGCGTGATGTTACGTCATGATGTTGTATAAACAATAAACATTCAAGCGATTGCAGCAGTTACTGCAGATTTGCCGTGTATATTTGAGGAGTTCCATTGTATATCTCCGAAGATCCGGATCAGATCTTCAGCAAATTAAAATATAACCACACGGGAAGCACCAGCTTTCAAATTAAAAAAGAATCATCAAAATCGGTTCACCCAGTCGAAAGTACTGAGGTAACAAACACTGTCGAAATCTGGGTGTATTGTACACATCTGCGTACCCCCTCAGAGCATACAGGCGTGATATTACGTCATGATGTTGTATGAACAATAAACCTACAAGCGATAATAGCAATCACTGCAGATTTGCCGTACATTTTTGAAGAGTTCCATTTTATATCTCCGAAGACCAGCATCAGATCTTCAGCAAATTAAAATGGGACCACATGGAAAGCACCAGCTTTCAAATAAAAAAAGAATCATCAAAATCGGTTCACGCAGTCGAAAGTTATGAGGTAACAAACACAAAAAAAAAAAAAAAAAAAAAAAAAAACATACAGACGAATTGATAACCTCCTCTTTTTGGAAGTCGGTTGAAAAGTGGTCGTAAGATTTTTACTTCAAACACCGCTACAACCCCCATGCTATTCAATCCATCCATCAGCACAATGTTTTAAGTGCGTTACATTGAGTTCTACCACATAACAAGATTTTTCACCCCAAAGAAAAAGTTGATTACCAGTTTGGTGTACAGAATGCTTGGTTGACGGCTTCGTGATGAGGTGATTTACCGGTATGGCACCATACTGCACTACATTTCTCGCTGACCCACCGTACGCTACCGACACCAGCGTAACAGGAATTCAGGCCTTAGGGTTGGCGCATTTTCTTATTCTCCCTGTCAATCGTCACGCTATCGTTTATTCCTCAGTGAAAATTTAAATGATGTCAATGAAATTACAAATGAAAATATTTCTGAATATTTTACTATTTAACAAACATCAGGCTTTCAGTTCTTTTTAGTGGTACACTGAAGCCCATCCTTTTGTTATGTAAATAGCTTTTAGTCACAAACGAGGATTAATTGGTTCTATTCCTAGCGAACTAGACAGACAAGTTTATTTCAATAATAATTTAATTTATGGCATACATTTGCAAAATTCACTAACGAATATGAATTATTGAATAGTTGACACTTTTTTAAGTGCCAACAATGAATAATTCTGGGTAAGCTTTAAAACGTTTACTGATAAATTTATCATAAAAATGTTGAGTTATTCATTAAGGATCGTTTTAAAACTCTATCGACTCTATCTACTCGACCCGAATGACGTAGCGGTAGTGAGGCTGCCTTACGTTCTTAGGGTCTTGGGTTCAAACCCGGTGGGAGCAAATGTTTGTGTGATGAGCATGGACATTTTGTTTCCGAGTCATGGATGTATAATAAGTATGTATTTACAAACAAAAAGTATCTATGTAGTATATCAACGTGTGTGGCACTAAATGGCGCTGTGTGTAATTTTTATTTTATTTGCAATGAGTTCGAGGGGTTTGGTAAATATTAATTTCACATTATTAAATACCATTTTTTTTTTAAATTATTGTAAATTAAATTTTTCGTGATTTTTTATTGTTACTTACTTAAAAAAAAAAACAGGAAATAATAAATTTATAACATAATATAATTATTCTTATCATTTTACCGACCCATAAATAACATGAAATACATATTAAATTGTGATAACTTGCTTGACAAAATCATAGGGCCGAATTTATCGTCAGCTAGACACAGCTGCTCAGCCACGATGATTATCATTCGTTTCGTAAAGAAAAATACCGTAAAGACAGCCGGTCTGAACATGGTTTAATAAATCTTTCCTGTTAGTTTACGGGGAATGCGGAAGTCGCAGATTGTTCCCGTTACCTGCCGCCATTTCTTCTATTCAGTGTTAGATCTATGCTTGAAGGTAATTAATAATCGAAACATTTTAAACACATTGCTTGATAGGACTCGTGCCCGGTTGATGACAATAGGTTGGCCCCTTATTTCATGGAACTTATTTAAGTCACCGTAAAATTGTCAAACACGTTATGTTGTAATCTCTCTAGCGATATTGTAAACTCTCGAAATATTGTCAAACGAACATACTGCTTACAATAAAACGCATTATTTTTCGTGAAACGCATGCGATGGTAGTCAACTCACGCGGTGTGGAGAGAAGGAGGGGTCCCCCTTGCCCAGTGGTACCACTCTCATGAAAAGATAATGTACCATTCCTGAGAAATATCGATTAATATAACCTAACCTTAAACACTTTATATTCCCCTAAAAAGCGTAGTCGATTTCGTCGCCCTATTTCCGAGTGCAGGGTTTAAAGGAACCTGACTAACCTAACGGGGGGGTGCCCCAAGTCCCGATTATGGGGGCAGAGATACTTCCGTATTTTCAGTTGACAATATTTCGAGAGTTTACAATATCGCTAGAGAGTAACACGTTATATTGTAATATAACGTTATATTGTAATATAACGTGTTTGTCAATTTTACTGTGACATATTTATCTGAGGAAGTTGGGTTTAGTGTGGGTGTACTATCAGGCACCCCAGGCGCACATACCTCACCCATCAGTAATTACAGGTGTTGTGTTCACATTCGTGGTTGCGATATTCGTCAGCTTCACAACGGTGATAATACAATAAAATATTTTAGAACAAATCATAGCAAGTGCAAGTGTGTTACGCAAAAACAGTTCTTAAAAACAACCTAGCATCTTTCCCTAGCAACCAACTCCACAAAACCAAGATCTTCGACCCAATATTCATCTATAACACACATTCAATTTACTTACACATCTACTTTTACCAAACGCTGTCTCACTTAGCTCGATTGGCGAGCTCTTTTGTTTTTTGCAAGCCTTTTAAGCAATCAGCTGAATAGGTGAACCTAATGCGCTGACATTAACAGGAGTGCGGTTAAAAGGGTGTTGAAGTTTGCTCATAAATTCTGCTCGGCCCAATGGTGTGAGCAAAGTATTGAATGGCTGGGTAGGCAAAAATCTTGGATATGGTTCGCCGTTCGATATCGTGTGGTTATTATAGTTGCTTGAAGCTAAATAATAACAACCGCACTTTTCTAGATTGGTCTGTGGATGGGTGACCACCCATAACATACCGAGTTTCCTACGTGTCTCGAAAAGCATGTTAAAGGATGACGTACGCTAGACCGTGCCGGGACCGAGCCGAGTTTCGGTCGTAGCTCAATCCATTGTCCATAGCTCGGTAGCGGTTTGGAAGCGTCAGTGTGTATGGACACACTGACGTTTGTGAATTTTGTATGGACAAAATTGCACGGTCGACAACCGACTCGGAGTTAGTCCCCACTGTCATTTGTAGATCTTTGATAGTCGTTACAGTCTTAACAAGCTTACCAAGGGATATCGTATTTCGCAATAGGTACTAAGTAGTGGAGGTCAGTTAGGCAGCCGCTCCATGTAAATTACTGGTACTCAGCTAATTCTGGTTAGACTGGAAGCTAACCCCAACATAGTTAAGAAAAAGCTGGGCAGATGATGATCGCGCTTTTATTTCCCGTGTGATAGGCAGAGATGCGATACCTATACATCAAGTTTGGTATTAACTGAACATATTCCGACTCGAACCCGGTCTATTTCGAAGAAATACCTAGTAACTTCTGAAATAGTTTCTGAGATAGATTGTTGCGATTTGTCACAATTTATGATTACGTTGAAAATGTGTCCATTTACTATCATCGTCTTATGTGTTCTTAGGGCTGGCTTACTTTGTTGCGATTTGTCACAATTTATGATTACGTTGAAAATGTGTCCATTTACTATCATCGTCTTATGTGTTCTTAGGGCTGGCTTACTCCCGTCTGTACAGCTGTGAACTCATCTATTACGCTAAGTATGAGTTCTTATTTATCTAGGTCATGTTTGATAGATCAGCTTTTAGATTATGTACATAAAAGATTTATACGGATATAATATTAATTTAATTCAATTTAATTTTAACTGTAAATATAATAAAATTGTTACGAGCTGGGTATGAGATAAATTAATTACTACCGATTAAACAACACAGTAACTTTATTAATCACAAAACAATTAAAACTCAATCAAAAATACACTAACTATTCACTATTCGCTTAGATATCGCACTTCTCGTTCACTTCGAATCGCTTTATTTATTTATATAATCACGTGCTTTTTCGAACGTTCTCGTAGGTCCGATGTAACAATATTAATTATCCGAGTTAATTCTGTAAATATAAATCAGATTGTTTTTAGTTATAGCAAGTTTTTATCCTAAAGGTGTGAAAAGACTCTTAATGAAGCCGAAAGGCACTTGCTCTCCCCGTCATTGCGTAATTTTTGTTTTGTTCTAGAACTTGGGAACCTTCTATTTACGGAGATATTGGGGGTCAAAGTTCCAATTTTTACCAAGTTTTTTTTTTTAAATTAATGTAAGATTACTTACTATTTTACTTTCAGCACCTTCACGCCCGCTATACTTTTCAATCTAACCATCCTCCCCCAAGTGTCGCCATATTGACCGGTCCCGTGCGACTCGCATCCAACGGATTCCAGCAACTTTCACCAGGTCATCGGTCCACCTAGTGGGAGGTATTCCAACGCATCGTTTTCTGGTTTGCGGTCGCCACTCCAGAACTTTTCCCTCGGCCGTCCGTTCGAGCAATGTGCCCTGCCCATAGACAGACATTACCATAAGAAATTTCTTCCAACTGACCAGTGAGAGGAAAGTACATCTATGTTATACATACGGATGTAATTTAATTATTTCTTTATTATAATTCAGAAACGAGATTTCCCTCAATTTATATTGTCACTTACCTGTCCTTACCTGTACTTGTTTTCCAGGATTGTTTAGTTTTAAACTGTGAAAGCTTAAAACAGTGTTAGATTTCCCTCGATACAACATGAAGACACAAATCAAAACATTTTCTTAGCTATAATTTCTACCTTCTACAGCGGAGAACAAAGATAATAAAAATAACGTCGATATTATGACAGATATCCTTAACAACTTGTCCAAGATAACCGACACTCGAATGTTCCAAAGACATGCCATATTGCTCTCTCACACCACAAAATGCCACATTACATATCACGTAGTTAATCAGCTATTGACGTTCCCCCTTTCATATGGCAGTGCATTTGACCGATTAACTATTTTCAATACGTGTTCCTCATTGAGCCCGCTCCAACTTCCCATTAGTTTCCGACTAGCATAGCCTCAAGACTTTGGACTTAGGATTTACTTGATCTTGATGTATGTTCTGTGGTAGTTTTGGTATGGTAGTGGTACTTTCAATTTTGGAGTTCATATGGATGCACTATTTCTTTTGATTGGTTTTTAACTGACTTCCAAAAGAATGAGCTTATCAATTAGTCTGAATGTTGTTTTTGGGTGTGTGTGTGTATGTTCAGCGATAATTCTTAATCTCGTCGGCTGATTGCATGGATCCTTATTTTATTGGAATATGCCCCTTGTAACTCAGGGGTGGTTTCATATTAATTTGATCAAGTTTTAGTAGTAGTAGTTACCCTCTGAACAGTATTATGCCAGTTCTCCTTTTATGTTCGGTTTTACTTTATCGTGCATTAACATGAAGTCTTATGATTTCCATGTATAACAAATAATGATACATCGGCATTAGAAGCAGGATCCAAGCCAGCGGTGGTTAAGACTCCAGAGACGGAATCCTACAAAGCAAGTCGCATCGAGGAGTACTGCCAACTGCCTAAGGAGTCCTTGAAAGTTGATCTTATTATTTTTAGTGTTTAATTTCATTGTTTGTCCAAAGCCTCGTCCAAGCTTACCATAAACACGACTTGAACGTCGCATAGCTCCTATAAAGGGGCGACCACATAATAGTTTGAGAAACTCTAAAAGTTATAGAGAATGCGTCAAGTTGAGCGATTCCCAAAGTTTTCTGCCCCCTTTTGGGAATACCTCGGCAGATTGTTGGAAATCAAATGTGTTTACTGTCATTGTTGCTTAACTATTCTCTTTGATGAAGGAATTTTGATTCTTATTCCGTTATATTTAATACCAGCTGGGACCCGCGACGTCGTTCGTGTGAAAATTTTGATACGTGTAGGAGACTGCCTCGTTGATCGCGTCAACTAAGCATACAGTCCTGGGATCGATTCCTGGTATAAGCAGTGTTGAAAAAAAGTGTATATTTCAGTTGCATAATGTTAATTTGGAGGTCACCTTTTAAGCAAGGATATGCTTGTGTAAGGTGATCCCGCTCTAGCCGTGTCGACGCCGACGGCGCGTTCGTGTTCCACGCGCGCCTCAAAGAGATGTCAGCATAATGGAGGGGCCCGCAAGGGCCGATGCCTGCCGGGGCTGCGGGACTGTTTGAAAGAGATACCGTGGCCTCGGAATAAAAAGGACTAAGAAGGAACATGGATGGGTTTTAGTCAGTAAAAGTCTCACACTCCCTTCCGCTCCGCCCAGAGCGGGAGGGGTCATTTCATGATTACCCATCCGAAAACCTGGTGGGGATCGAACCATGTTAATTACTTTTGGGTCTAACAGTACCAAAAAAACAACACAAAAAGTGGAGACTTGCAGTGATTTGAACTTGCGCCTCCTAATTCATAGGAAGGCCACTGAACCGATACGCCACGTATTCCTGTGACAAATGGTCCAAAATAGCCGTTCTATTCTAAGGCATGTTACTCGTGCCCAGAGTGGGAGAAGTCATTAAATTTTGATGATTTCCGATCCTAAAAAAAAAAAAAGGCATGTTACTCGTATGACAGTTGTCAGTTGTCAAACAGTTGAAGAATTTTGTTGAAGTAATGAACATAACAGTAGTAAGATTATTTTGGCATGTTCAACGTTGCTTTTAGGCCTAGAATTAGTCTTAGACAAATTCTGATTCATGTAGTCGGTATGATGTTGTTTCAACAACTAAAACTAGAAAGTATGTTAGGAGGCTTAGTATCTAATAACAAAGTACTCAGATGTAGTAGTAACATGGCTTAACATCACGCCTGTAATCCTCAGAGTTAGGCAGAAGTGTATTTAATAGAAAACCCACATTTCACTGGATAATTGATATGCTTAAATTCCATGCAAAGGTTGCGAACTTCTTGCTATCATCAGGCACAAATCCAGACTTTGTGGCTACCACTGAGAAATTCCTGATGAAGAAACCCAGATGTAGTAGTACTAGATGGTGAATTTTTTGTACTTTCGCCTATCTTAGCTAACCCTAGTCAAATAGGCTTGTGTCCTAAAAAAATCTAATTAGTCCGTCAGTTAGATTATAAAAAAATATTTGACCCGTATTTTTTCTTTTGTTACATAAACCAAAATTGACGAAGATACGACGCTTTTAAAATTCGCAATACGTCATAGTTTTTAGTGCGTTGTGACGTCACGAGCCCCCACTCCCGAGTTTTGATGCGTTTTATCTTTGTCAGTACTCAGTGATTTACAAAAACAAAAAATACGTGTCCATTATTTTCCAATACTCTAACTGACGGACTAATTAGTTTTGCAATTTATTGATGGTGGAAACTAGCCTATTGGTTGAAATCGCTACGGAAACTTCTGGGCCAGAAGTTAGGCATACATAAACAAACATACTTTGAAAACAGATATAATCAGCCAAGTTTTCACATTTCTTTGACTTGTTCAAAACTTAAAAAACAACTGTTAACATTTCCATAGTAACTTATAAAATTCCATTTAGGTAGGGAACATAGTAAACGTTATTCAGGTTTGAAATGTCCAACACGGCACTAAGCCAGGATAACAGAACAAAAAAGACGGTAATCCTGGATTACAAGTGGCTTCGTTTTGTCGAGATATTTCTGTGGCATAACGAGTTGTAAAAGTTTTCTGGTTTTGTTGTGAGTGAAAATGAAAATTATTTCACAGTCATAGTGTGATCAATGACAGAATTGACTGCAAAAGTAGGAAAACGGAAAGGAAGGGGAGGGTATAAAGAACAGGTTGTAACGTTCTTCGTTCTTCATAGAAAAGGGAGATTCCTCTGACCACAGATGGGTTGGAAATTACGGTTTTTTCTTACTCCTCCGCTATATTTTTCCGATTTATTTCTTTGCGGGATCCAAGACAGTTAAATTCATTCTCTGGGGCTTCGTCGAGCTTCATTGTCTCGGCGGTTTCCTGGTGGTCGCCATTGTTGATTCTGGCTTTCAGGAGTTACAGAGTGGCGGACTTTCCCAACATAAAAAAATACTAGATGGGTGCTGTGTCTGGTAGGCTACTGCCGGACAGTTGTCGGGTTTTACTATAATATGCTCTTAAGCTTCGGCTTCTTTCTAATTGTGAGGAGGCCGTGTCCCAGCCGTGGGAACATTATAGGCTGATGATGAAGTCTCGGATAACTTTAACAGCGTGATTTAGAATTTTGTTATTTGTTCTTCATTGTGTCATAGATGGCGTTGCAGTACTTTTTGTACTTTGTTGTACTTTTTGTAGTGCCACTACAACAGATACAATTGATTTTAATTGTATGGGATTTTATTTAGATTTCAACTCCTTTCGTTTCGTCTTTGCTATTTTAATTTTAAATTTCACTTAGTAAACTTTCACAGCCCGATATGGTATGATTTCTCGTTTATCGTTAATTTTTGAAAAAAATCTTTTTTAAACTTTCACGATCAGAACACATTATACAGGGTGGAATTTTGTAATGCCACCTGGAGGGAAAGTACTCTTAATACTGCAGATAGAAAATTTTACTCAAAGGAAACATTCCTTTATTTTTGAATAGAAAGCAAACTGCATTCAAAGATTTTCGAAAATTCTCTTCTCACCCGGGAATCGAACCGGCTAAAATCTGAAAAAATTATACCCTGTACTTTTATTGCATCGATCGTTAGGGTCAATTATAAGGATGAAATCTCTCTAACAAACATGATAAATTAAATGAAAGGAAAACCAGGAAATCTGAAGTTACAAATTCAATGAGTCAAGTTAAAGCTCTTTAACTAACATCCATCTTTTGTAATGCAGACTCCTTTGCGACATACTCGTAGCTGCGTGTGTGTGGTAATTTAAATAAGGAATGTTAGATTAAAATTTGAAAATTAGATTGTCATAGTAAGATTTAAGATTTTAAGTTTTTTTTTTTTTAGATTTCCTGGTTTTCCTTTCATTTAATTTATCATGTTTGTTAGAGAGATTTAATCCTTATAATTGACCCTAACGATCGATGCAATAAAAGTACAGGGTATATTTTTTTCAGATTTTAGCCGGTTCGATTCCCGGGTGAGAAGAGAATTTTCGAAAATCTTTGAATTCAGTTTGCTTTCTATTCAAAAATAAAGGAATGTTTCCTTTGAGGAAAATTTTCTATCTGCAGTATTAAGAGTACTTTCCCTCCAGGTGGTAACAAAATTCCACCCTGTATAACATATGAAAATCAGATTTTCAGAAATGACACCTACCACTGCTTGTCTCTGCATCACCTAAAGGTTGACTGGTAGAAAATGCCTATGGCATTAAGTCCGCCTCTGTACTTTTGTGCTTGAAGTGTTAAATAAATAAATAAATAAAACGGGTATTCATCGCGAATTCACATTTAATTTTGGAACACTGTTAGTGTAGTGTTGCTGTCCTAGTGTGAACCGGCCATTATTAACATTTATGAAGATCAAGTGAGGGTAGTTGAATAAACGCCTTCGCTTTGCTGTCGCGGTACCTCCAATACTTCAGTCTCCACGCGACCACGGCTGGTGCAATCCGGTCGAAATGTCGGGCTTAAATTAAAGGTAAATTTGCGATAAATACCCGTTTTCATATGTTATAATATAATGTGTTTTTGAAATATGTATGGCTAATGGCCTCATTTCTGTCTTAAACTTACCTTATTCCAATTCCTCTCCAATAGTTGAGGTTAATTACAATTGTAGTTTCCTTGCAAACGTAAAATCCATCACCAACAACAATATATTTTTATTGGAATAGTTATCGGGTAAAACTTCACAGTCAAAATGAAACATCAAAAGAGAACATTTTCGAATATTTCCATTTATTTTCGTTTCCCAATAGTTTAGTGAAAACATTCCGACAGTTAGAAAGACTCCATTTTAAACTATTTACAATTATTTAACGTACAAACTTAATTGTTTCTTTAATTATAAAATTATTAACTAGCAACAAAACAGGATATTTTATATCCGCTAAAATTAAAAGTTGCAAAATTTTAAAATTTTAACTAATATAGTAAGTGTAATTGAGTATACTAATATACCCATTGTTCGATGATTCCCGTCTTAGGGTGCCGTTTTTATTATGACTTTGTTAAATCTAACTGTAAGTACATATTGTAAAACATTTTACACACGCAGTATTTGGATAAAAATTCAATAAAAAAGTT
The DNA here is from genome assembly GCA_950022955.1 of Xestia ashworthii. Classification (NCBI taxonomy): domain Eukaryota; kingdom Metazoa; phylum Arthropoda; class Insecta; order Lepidoptera; family Noctuidae; genus Xestia; species Xestia ashworthii. Next base: position 19,165,349 of record OX465566.1, read on the forward strand.
TTATAGCTAATTGCGTCAGATTATGTTTACAAATACATAAATAAAATTGATTTGATGAGTTACAAAATAACAGCTTTTAACTGTATGCGTGATAATATGAATTTTTTTTTAGAAATGTCGCGGGCAAATATTTTAGATGAATTAATTTTCTTACAAAAATTCTTTGCATAGTAGTTTTTATTCAGTCAAAAGAAAAACAAAAAATACATCCAATAGTACGAGTACAAAACACACGATACTTTGATATTGGTAGCAATGCACTTTTCCTTTGTGCCTTAAAGCATCACTACAAAAAACCTAGTCTATTTTTTAATATTCGTACTAGACCGAGCCATTTGCTAATGGCCCCATTTCCATTTAGTTCGAATAGTTTATTCCCATTTCAACATAACAAAAAGGTTGACTCGAGGTGTTTGTAACTTTGGAAATATAATTTAACTCCATAACTTTGCAGACTATAATATATTCTGATGGCTATAGTAATCTCTTCTGTCACTTGCAGACAATAACTTTGACGTGTGGTATTAGAATAGCGGTTAATGTTTTCACTGTTGGGACTTAAGCCTGCTCTTTGTGATTGGGAGTGAGATGTATGACCACGCAGGCCCAGTGTAGATTGGTAGATAATACAATCATTCTTTATGTATGGTAAACTTGCAATATTTTTGTGTGTATGTATGTTTTTAAGGGTTGAATATTGCAACTGAATTTAAAAACAGTTATTTGAAACTGATTCAGTTATAATTTTGCTTACACGTCAAGTTTGGATGACAATGCATGGTTTGCTGGTTGAAGTGACAACTTTCTAAAAACAATATGGCGGATTCCCAAAGATGGCGGGCTAGTAATATTTTATGCACCTCAATCCCACCACAAACCAATCAATAAAAGGGTTTACTGAGAGAAATACGAAAAAAAAATGACGTGTCCATAATTTTTAAACATAATTTTTGCTATGTTTTTGTTTTATTCTAGGAGATTTCCTCACGATGTTTTAATTCACAATTTTGTGAGCAGTGTTGATAAAATAAATTACACAAAAAAACACAAGTGCCTCGTAAATTGTGGCTATTACTACTGGGCAACTAGAGTTCTTTTGCTTAATAATTTTAAGACTATAATATACTGTCACAGCAATGTAATCTGTCACTTCCAAACAATAAAAGGTTTTCTTTTCGAGACTTAATAAAAAAATAGTTTCCAAGAATTCGGTAGATGGCGTTGAACTGACTACGTTACTAGGTACCAAAGCCAAAACGCTTGAAAAAACAACACGTCACATACTCTCGTTGACCGACACTTTCGTTTGCATAAGCTTCCGAATATAACCATTAGGTCCAAGTGAAATTATGTGACGTTCTGTTCCTTGCAGTAACATACCGAGATCAGCGCCAACTATACAGCAAATAGAGAAAATTAAGAAAAATAGTAACACACACAGGTAGATTTTACAAAGTCATGTTACAAATTATAAACGGCGTTTACACCACATTAAGACACAAACAGGATTATAACCGTTATAATACAAAACATATTTACATTGTTACTGTATGTACAAAACCCTTAATGGACAAAGTAATATGAACTATATTGTTAATGGCCCAAGTCTTAATGTTCATTTGATAGAGTTTGCTGGTTCTTAGTTAAACGTTTGATATCTTGTGGATTTTAATACGATGTTAATGTCAAGGTGAATTCAATGTGAAATAGGTTCTTACATTACTTTTTAATCATCGTTTTTATAACATCACACCTGTAATCGCTTATGACTGTGTAAGGCAGAAGTGTACCTGAAAGAACGAACACATTTCGCCAGTTGTGTTTTGAGGTTTCTTAAAATAGAGGGTGAGCCCATTGCCAATAAGCGGGCACAAACCCTGGCTGCTACTAACAATTAATGCCTGATGGAAAAAACCCAATTACACTGTGTACGACTCGGGAATCGAGCCCAGGAGCTCATACTCAGAAGTCACGTTCGCTGCCACTCGACCAACGAGGTATTATCGTTTATTTATGTACAATTTTGAATGAAATTGCAAACTACAGCAGCAGTCTGTGAGAAAGGCAGCAGTGACACGATTGGTGTCTTTAACTCCTTAAAAACGCTTCCATAGATAGCAGCATTGTTAGTTGAATACTAATTTGGATTGCGTTTGTCCAAAGCAATGATGGATAGACTGTGTTAAAATGAAATGGCAAACAAAGAAGTGTCTGATGAGATGACGAAAAATAGAGGAGTATGGAGGAAGGCGACATGCAGCATCCGACCCCAAATGAATTCGGATCAAGGCAAGAGAATGATGATGAGATATTGAGTGATGTGAGGCTTGCGTTTGGCCGTAATGCCGGAAACACACTTACGTGGCGTGGCGTGGCGCGCCAGAAGCATATCGGTTTCATACATTTAGTATGGTTAGAGACATATTTGTAGGTCGTGTCGTGTCGTGGCGCGTTCTGTCGTGGCGCTGACTGCTCACCACCGATTGGCCAGAGCGGTGGTGGGGTTATGGCGCGACACGCCACATCACGTAACTATGTTTCCGGCTTAACTCTTCTGATATGAACCAATGATGCGGCCTAGGGCTAGCTACCCTAGAAGATACCGATTCGCTGTAACTTTGAAGAGATCGGGAAACTGAGAAGCTGGTAATTCCACAGACTGGCGGTTTGCACAATGAGCGTGGAAGCATAGTGCTATGTTCAGAACTTCAGTCATATAACAGATCCTTGACGGTTTGCTGTATCTCTGCTTCTTCGATGGTAGAATGGAGATGAAGGCATTAGATTGTGTGTAATAAGCACACAAAATAACCTAAGATAAAGGCTGGCCACTTTGCGGTGAATGCTCAAGGCTTTGGAGCTTGACGTTGTAGTCAATGAAACTCTTGTCATGTTAGTTACATAAAAACCAATCATAGTGCTGAGTCTATCGTTCTTTTAATACGGTTTTGCTGCTGATGTAGGCGTCTGCGGTTGCTTTCGGAATCGTACCTTTAAAATTTTGGACAGATAAATAGTTCATCTTAAAAAAAAAATTGAAAAAGAATTTATTCGTTGAGAAAACGTATTACAAAAAAACAATACTTCTGCCAAACTGTAAAGCAGAAAAAAAAGAAAAGAAGTTTCTAGTAGACACTAAACTCACACCAGTTAAAAAATGATGTTTTATGACAGCCACCGAAACTACAACTGTAGATAAAACATTGACAATAAAACTTTACTCATTAAAAGTGCAGACAGTCTTTTTATAACTGTACCTATTAAAACACTAGTACCTCTATCTAGTACTAGTTAAGTTTTAATCAAGGTAGGAAAATGGCGGCCACGGATTTTATTGAAACACCAATCCGTGTCTTTACTGCTCTCTCTCACGAATCTTAAAACTAACTTAAATTATCTTTTTTAGCTTTCAGTTGCATTTATTAAAATAAATTAACACAAAGTACTGCCGATAAAAGATGGATTATTTTGCCATTAAAAAAACCTTAACTTATTTAAGAATACAAATTATGTAAAACAATAATAATTTTCTTTTTTTTTAAATCATTCACAACAATAATGAACATCAAACATTGAAGGAGAAGCAAATCCCAAAAAAGAATTTTCAAATATGTTTTGGTCATGAACTTAAAAAATTACTGACTAAACATTTTTAACTAATACAATATTCGTTCAAACATATTTTAATGCAAAAAATCGCATGCGCTCGTAAAATTCTCCTTCGAATTTTGCTAACTCTACACTTCTCATATTCAATCTGTCTGTACTTATTTAAGTGCACAGCACACAAAACGTTCGCAGAATCAAAAATTATTTGAATTTTCAGAGTTTATTAAAATCTGTGAATATGTGACCCGTTTCAGCAAACACTACAAAGAACAAAAGAATGGGAGGCCCACCCCTTATTCATAAAAATGTGAAAAACGCTCACAAAATCTTTACCTGACTTCAGTTTCTTATGAGATATTATCAATAATTTCAAGAACGTTTTTACCAAATATTATTCAGGAATAAGGGGTTTTTTTATCACATTTTAGTGATTATGTTTAATAACTAGAATATCAGTTTCATACTAACTATATTACAGTAGGAAATATTAGTCCAATCTTCAACACATTTTTTAATTCCAAACTTTAAATGGTATTTTCTGTTGGTGATCAGAATTTGATGAAATCTTGTTAAGATGTACCTTTCTGAAAAAAACAGCGACATTTAAGTTTTCCTTTAAGGTGGAACCGCCAGGTTTGGCTTGCAAAATGTAATTTCTCTTTCGTTTTTTACAATTAGCATGTCAGTGTTAGGTTTTATGTTGATTAAAATATGATTCGCAGCCGTATTACGCATTTATTTACAGAATTATAATAACAAATGATTATAACTCTGTAAAGCATATTTTACGGCTGCCAATCATTAGAAATTGCAAAAACGTAAGAAAATTTGAATTTCGCATGCTAGGCTGGCGATTCCCCCTTAAATGCTCACTAAAGTTGAAGTCGCGTTTTAACTATGCAAATATCTTGCATTCAAATGATACGTCACGGAACAAGTTTTAGTTTTCATTGATTCTTTCAAGCGGCAAGCAGCTTTAGAGTAAGCTGCAGATATAATAAGCTTTGCAAAGAGGAAAGAAAACTATATACTTGCACTATTTAGTTAGATTCGATTGTCACAGAAGATTTTTGTAACAGAAAACGCTGGCGCAAGTTAAAAAACTGAAAATTATTCATCATATTGTGATCACCCACAGATTATATTACATTGATATTCATATAAACCAGTTTACAATCGTGGTTTGTTTATTTTCACAACCATTTATAAACGGAAAATGAAAACTTTAAACACAACGTACAATCCGATTTACACTGTTTGTTTTACATTTTTGAGTATAAATATTGTTTTTGAATGTATTTTTATTATACCTAGAGTTATATGTGTTATATTTACAATTTTCTTGATTTACAAACGAATCGTAACAGAATTTTCAATTATTTTATCCTACCTAATCGGAATTCGACTAACAATGATATCAAGTACGTGCTTAAAGTGCTGCCATTTTGTTTTAAAACAAATTAGTAATTAAAATGCACACTTCTATCCAATAGTTATATACTCGTAGTAGAGTGCAAGTATTATTATATTGGCAACAATTTGTGACTTGTTGGTAAACGGTCACTCGACTTACAACTTAAGAAGTTGTTAAAGCTTGTTACTTGTCGGTTTTTCAGCAATGGGGAAACACGTTAAAAGCTAATTGCAGATGGCGTGGCCATAGCTAAGTCTCAATCTGACCAGTGAGGTCAAGCTGTTTTGAAATATAAAATGACAATGCCAGATTTTCAACCAATGACGTTGCGTGGAATCAGCTATACTAGTGCAATTAGTTTCACAGTTGCCATCTCAATTGAAATCATGCATATAGCTTTTGATTAAAACTTGCCAGCCAATGCAAACATGTAAAAGAACATTTTCTTGTCTTTCACTTCTACAAATGATTGGAAATATGTGAATGCAAAACGAAGCTTTTGTAGTTGTCTGTACTGTCCGAACCAAACAGATAGCCCAGCTTTTAGCCAATCAGACATGTCCTATCTACATCACACGTCAGATTGACTGATCTAAACTAGTTTTGGCAGTATGTCAGATAGTTTCACCGGAGTAGCTCGAAGCTGTCAAGTCTCATAAACTGACGAAGTTCAACGAATGTAAACAATGTTCGTCACAGTTCATTTTGTTTGTGCTCTTGTGTAATATACGAGATTAAGAGAACGTTTGGCAGTGAGTTATAGTGATCTTTATGAGTTGAGTTAAAGAAACTTTGCAGATGTAATTGTAGCTAATTACAAGGGCCGCTAAAAGTGTATAAACTTGAAATTATTTTAAACTTAAAATTAGTTGTCAAAAATCATTATCATTACGACATCGATTACGTTTGTAAAGTTTCACTGTCTTGATAATTTAATTTGATTTTGTCGTTGCATTACGTCGTAGCCATAGATTCAGTACAATCATGATTCTAAACCCAAAAAAGTTCCGAGTAGATGAAGTTTTTGTCCTTTATTTTGATAAAATATCAGCTGTTTTATATTAATTATCTTCATAGTCAAAATGAATGGATGTAATGATAGTACGTCTAGACTTATACTATCTTATACTAAATTCATGGTAACATGTTACAAGTCGACCCCTTTATGTTTTAGGTTTTCATAGTTATTTAGTCCGCGAACGTGATTTTTCAAGGAATCTTCAAACAAATAAAAAGTTTAAACATTGAATAGAAAGAAAAACTCCAATGTTCAGCACTTAGCTGAAACTTCAGTTGAGTGTCGTAATAAAGAGTTTTCTCCGTCGCATCATCTTTTAGTTCCTGTTTTAATTTTAGTTCATGAAGTCATTGCAGTGAACTTTATTACTTACTCGCTTTTATGCTGAGAAAAACTCAGTTGGACCACCCACTTATAATTTAATACGATGCTTATGATGAAAATAAAATCAAGATTCATACTGACATAAATAATAATTGCCTGAATAAAAGTTAATTTTGGACTTTTATAGTGAGAGTTCAGATTTTAACAGTGCAGTAATATTTATGCATTAATTTATGTATCGCTTACTGTTTTATGTTTTCGTCGATATCACCCTTAGTAATCAGTTAGGTTTTAATTATTATCAGACTTTGAACAGCACTACAGCAAGTACTTGATATCAACAACAAAAACACTAATCACTCGATTTAAAAAAAAGTTTTGAGCACTTTAATAACACAGTCGTATTTACATGTCCTATAGCTGCGTGGTCTGTCAGAGCGGAGTGTCGCGCGGGGGCAGGCGGGGGCCCTGCGGCGGGGCCCCGGGGCCGGGCGCGGGCCCCGGCGCGGGCCCCGCCGGGCGCGGCAGCGTGCGCAGGTGCTGCAGCGGGATGGCGGCGGGGCCCAGCGAGGAGCCCCGCGGGAGCGTGCACGAGCCCGACGCGAACCGCGCGGGCGGCGGAATGCCCGATGACGGGTTCTGGACGAACAGAACACCATAAGAATATCCTTCTTCGATCTGCTGGAGAGAGTTTTGCTGGTACATTTTTAATGTTTTGTGGTTCATGCATTTGTTTGAGGAAATTACATGATAATGATAGGAAAGTTCTACAATATTCAATCATAATACTCCGACTTTTGTGGATACTAAACTATACGAAGACAAGAGGACGTCTTACGTCGTGGATAGTTTCGTATCCAAGGCAAAAGTTTTAAATTGCATAAATATCCTATTTAATTCTTAACTCGTCGAAGCATAAGGTAGATCTTGAGGAAGACTACAGGAACACTCTAAAATGTTAAGATATGGAGGAGGTTCCTTTACAGGTTTCTTTACGGCCCGGTTTCAATGAAAGTAGAGACATGTGGAGTGGAAAGGAGATGTGCTTGCGGGAACTGAACAATCGAAATCTTGTTTGATCTGTTATGAAGTCGATGTTTGCACGTCTCTGCACCGCTCTGCGTTTCCGATTTGTTTGAAAAGGGGTCTACAGTTTTTTCCTCTGACAACAGTAATCCAACAGAAACTTTATATTTACATTTACAGTAAAGATCATTTTAATGTTGTTATACTTGTCAGTGGCAATATCCTATAAGAATGTGAATCAAGATGACTGTGATTTTGACAGTCACGAAAAATCAGAAGTAAAACAAACTTAAAATGTCACCTACGGAATATATTTCATGATTGTTATTTATATTTAGCTCAAGATGTTACGACGCTGATTGCGGGTGTAAGCCCCTTCGTACACAAGGCTACTCAAATCTTAGATACTCTATGATTTTAGTCTTCAAGCGACTGCCGCCATATAGATCCATTGAAGTTTTCAACAACATTCGTCCCACGACTCGCATTTGTATGGCGGCAGTGGCTTGAAGACTAAAATCGTTGAGTACCTATCTAAGATTTGAGTAGCCTTGTGTACGAAGGGGCTAAGTGACATTTTAGGTGTAGTTGTGAACGTTGGTAGCTTAAAACAGTGTCAGAAGTGAAGTAACGGTCATAGCACCGTAACACTTGTTAATTTTCGTTAATTAGACACTAATTTTATAATATATGACTTGTGGCACTTCTAATATGTTTATGGGGCATGCGGTGCTAACCTGTAAGAAATTGTTACACTAACCTTAGATAATGGTAGATAATTACTCGAAATATTACAGTGTAAACAATTGTTGGTTGGCCAATAAAGGAAAATAAAAAAAAACATCACGTAAAGCAGTAACTGTAGTAGTGACCTGGTGCGCGTCGTGCGCTCTGTGCGGGGGGGGCGCGGTGCGCAGCGCGCAGTAGGCGGGCAGCCCCCGCACGCCCGCCACCGAGCCGCGCGCGCCGGCCCTCCCCGGCGGCGGGGATATCGTGGATACCTGCTGCTGCCGGTAGTAGTCCATCTAACAGGAAAGAAGATGCGTTTTAGATGATTGAAGATATAAGTTTATGGATCAGTTTTGAGTACGAGCGTCTCTGAATATTCTTCAAATTAGAAACATAACACTGGCTTTGCCGTCAGACGCTAAAATTCACAAAGTAAGTATACAACGTGTAACGTTAAATGCGCAAAACCTGAAAATAGTTTGATCAGAATCACGGGCAGAATCAATTGAACCACTTTTTAATATAGGTTACATTTTTCAAAAAAATCTTCATTACATATGTTGCCCTGTCTATTTATTAATAGGTCAAGCCATCACGTCTGCAAACCCGTCAAAATAGGTAAACAAACAAACACAAATGGTTGCCGTCTAATTTAAATTGTCTCATACGCGGGATACTAATAGATCTTGCCAGTAAATCTAATTGCCAGTAAAACTAAAACAGCAAACATAAACGTTTAATTTTTTTATTTATGTTTTTTTTTCTCTCAGTTTTGGGTCAATTGAATTAAAAATCAATCAATCAAATATTTATTTTGTGAAACATAGGTATGGTTACAGATAGTATATCGTCTAAAATTATGTGCACTATGTTTTGCCACTATATGGCGTACAAAATTAACAAACAAACAATTACACAGTCAATAGAATAGATTAGATAACAATAATAATTCAATCAATTCAATCATTTGGGGTGTCTGTTGTATAGGGTGTAAACAGACTTTTCACAAAGCCGTTAACCAAAGTTAGTGGATGTGTGCGTAAAATGCAAGCTTGTCAGAAATTCATACTGCAAAAAATTAATTCTTCTTCTTGATCGTGTGGTTAGTACCTAACCCGGTGTCAGAGTTTCTATGCCGCCTATGGCCGTATGACTTGGCTTTCAAGGAATATCTCTCAGTCATTTTGGTTTCCTCACGATGGTTACCTTCACCAAAGCAAGTAATTTGATTTGAACTATACAATACGCACATGAATTCGTAACGTAAATCTGTCCGACTGCTGGTTAGTAAATGTTTTCACTAAAATCTCACCTGCATCTGATCAGTATCCGAGGGTATAATATCAGGGTTCCTGTCGTCACTCTCGCTGTCTTCCTTCTCCCTCAGCTTGTCGGGGCTGGCGGGCTGCGAGGAGGGAGGGGGCGCGGAGCGGGGCTTGCGCTTGGCGCAGCGCTGCCGCACGCCGATGAGGAACAGAATGAGGACCACCATGAGGATGATGCCGCCGCCGACGGCTACTGACATCGGTCCGGTCATTTGAAAGGCTGTTCGTGGTAAATCTGTTGAACAGTGGGTTGGTGTTAGGTTTATCATTAGTTCTGGGTAATTTCGTGTAATTTCGCTTTATTAGCTCGATACACAAATATTTTATTGTTTTTAGTGACATATTAACAGTCTTTTAATTTGCCCTTGCACTTATGACTGTGACTGTAGCTTCGCTTTTTTGTCATTCAAGTGCCATAGCGGTGGCGGCTTGGAGTTTGCCCAATTTTGATTAAGGCGCTACCCCAAGCAAAAGCCGTTTTTTGTGCAGTTTTTTGGAGCCAACTCCTCTTTATCCAAAAGAAATACCAAGTAATAAAAATACATTAAATTTCTACATATTCTTAGACTGCAAAGTGGTAGTTTTATTTTTTATTTTAAGTCTCATAATGTGTAATAAATCCCCTCACAATGAAACCACAAAAATGAGAAAAAAATATTTATAACATGCTTCTTCTCGTAAAGTTAACATTATTTTGTTTTGCTTCTTATACTAATGGATAGACAATTTAATAATGAACATAATGCTAGTTTTTTTTTTCAAAAGACGGAAATTTGATTTTATAAAGAATAAAAATCACTAATTTCGCACTATTCGACCCGCAGTGACTGACGTAAAAACCACTTTGTAGTGCAAGCTGATTAGAACTTTATTCTAATAGTATTTCAAACGAAGTTTGAATCACCACAAATAGAGTTGCTAATTTTGCCTGGGGTAGCGCCTTAATAATGTCTGGCATTTGACATACGAGTAAATACGAGTATGTATAAAAAAACAGAGGAATTAACTTCTCAGACAGATTTGAAATATTTTCAAGATTATGAGATACTAATGCATCATATTATGAACTATATGTCCCAACGTTTAGACCGTTTACTCCTCTGCTATCACTTACCTAAACTTTTATCATGGACATGGTGCTTCTCCGGTGGCCTTAATGTGCTGGCTCTCAAAGGATAAGGGTCGCCCCTACCCTTAGCATTGTAAGCTAAGACAGCAGCCGCATACGTCCGGCCGGGTGCTAAACCGACCGCGGTGAAGCGTGGCACGGCACTTGATACGTTGGCTACGATCTCCTGTTTTAGGGGAAATGATTATAATAAGCTAGCGTCCAGCATCAATAAATTGTAAATCTATTTAGTCCGTCAGTTAGAGTATTGGAAAGTAATGGATACGGATTTTTTGGTTTTTGTAAATCAATGAATATTGACCGCATCAAAACTTGGGAGTGCGGGGCTCGTGACGTCAGAACGCAGTAAAATCATACCACGGCGTGACGTATTGAGAATTTTAAAAGCGTCGTTTCTTCCTCAATTTTGGTTTACGTAGCAAAAGAAAAAATACGTTTCTAAGATTTTTTGATAATTTAACTGACGCACTGATTAGTTTTACTTTGATAAATCTTTATCAGCTTTTTGAATACGTATTAAAGTTGTTGAGTGGTCACTTTCAGGACAGTATTAAAAAGTAGATATAAGCTGCAATTGTATTCCTTGTGCCTGCATTGCATTAATTTTTATTCGCTTGTAAAGTCTCACTGCTGGGCAAAGGCATCCCCCATATCTTTCCTAGTACTCGTGCCCCACCTCGGATTATATTTTTCTGTGCCAGCTTTGTGGGCGACGTTCATTTTCAGGCACCCTTGGCGTGGAGATTTTTGCGCCCGTTGCTAATATAGTGTAGGTACATATTATAGTAATACTAATGTAGCACCTGTGCTAAAAAGCAACGAGATGACATAACACAGTAATAAAAACAGCTGAAATAGTAATTAACGCAATTATATTGATAAACGATTCTTACGTGCGTTACAATTTCTCGTACTTCCAGCAGAAAAGACTGCGGCATGCCACCGTTGAAGCCTTCTGAACACCGAACTCCAAACGATGTTAGGGACGCATTTACCACCGTGCAGTTGTGAACTTGATCGGGTCGCCCTACGGCAAATAACACGCGTTAAGAAAATATCCTTGAATTTTTAAAAGTGACCTTGAACATTAATGAAAGTCTTTGATACAATGACCTTCAACATTTATGAAAGTCTTTTATAAAATGACCTTCAACATTCATGAAAGCCTTTGATAAAATGATCTTCAACATTTATGAAAGTCTTTGATAAATTGACCTTGAACTTTTGAAAATAATAATGTAAGAGCCCACAGTGATATTTTGTAATTAAAATTGGTACCTGAATTTCAACTTAGATCTCAAGTGAGGATGATTAAGTTAAGGCTTAATAAAGTAAACTTTAGACGACGGTGTTTATTTTGGAAATGATAGAATAACTAAGTGTTGGTTGAGACATTGTTACGGTAAATCTGCTTCAGGTATGAAAATAAGGATCGTTTCTTCTGATGTGTCTTCCTTAGAATATTATTTATCTTGATTTTGTCAGATATTATAGGATGATTCCTAAGATTGAGCTGATGCTCAATGGAGGTGTTTTCGTTTATTTTTCAGTCCTTCGTGAAAATAGACCACCAAATCTCTTCCTATATCTTTCAAGAAGCATGGCTTTGTTAAGCTTTTTCTATGTAATATGGAACGGGCATAAACAAAATGGACGTTGTTTATGCGTTTGAAAAAAATACTGGAGGTAAAATATATATTTTTTAATATTCCTGTACGGTACCGTTCGCGTTCTTCGAATCCTTTATTAAAGATTATCTTTCGTTCTTAATCATTTTGAATATTTTATTGTAATGAAATGTTTGGCAACAGATCTTTAACATTTGTGGTGAGATATCGACACCATACGCATATTACATGCCTTAGATGAGTAGAAATATTAAAGAAGTTAAACTATTGAGTCTCCAGATCAAGATAATCAGATCCACAAGACTTTTGAACAATTTCCTACAGCTGAAATGACAATATCCTAACTCTAAAATCTCTTATAAATATGTCACACTGATAAATAATATCCTAAGGTTCACGAATATCAAAAAAGTACGTCTCATGTAAAAAAAAAAACAAAATACATTATACAAAGGCTCCAGTCGATAATTCGTTACAAATATTCGGTTTTATAATGATCTAGTCCCTAAGGTATGTCCCATACTTCAAAAACCTAACATTGAAAAAGACATATTATGTCATACATCTGCCGAGACATAACAAGACTGATATGTAATGTTTTTCATCTAAAATTAGGTTTGTTTTAGAGATATACACACCCACAAGTACATCTATCAGAACTTGTGAAGGCTTCACAGAGAATTTTGAGCTGCCCCCAGGCAAGATGAGGTATTTGCGGGACAAAATATATAAATACGTATTTTAGAAAGGTATTTATTACATGAACTATAGTGGTAGATGATAATTTATATAAGTTTATTTGAATTCACCTTTTTTGAGCTTTGAAATTAATTAAATTATTATGCAAAGCGTGTTCCGAAGAAATTAATAATCTTTAGCAAGTATTTTACGGTTGCCTCTTACTACTGTGGTGGTGTACTAAGATTTTTGTTGCTGAAAACTACCTTCTTAGTTTGCAGTTTCAAATTGTCTGAAGAAACATATTTATTTATTATAAGCCTAATTGTCTCACTGCAGGGCAAAGGCCTCCCTTCCCTCCTTCGTCATTTTGCGATCTAGTGCGATTATAGGCCAATCCTTTGCGAAAGACTCTAGCTCATCCCGCCATCTGTTAGGCCTGCCGCGTTGTCGTTTCCTGATATTTGGTCTCCACCGAGTGGTAATTTTTGCCCATTGCTCCTCAGGCTGTACATACAATATTATGTCTGTACCATTGTTTGTAATAGATTTAATGCAAATATCAAAGCCATACATCACTTATTATGGCAGTCGCTCCATGTAAAATACTGGTATTCAGCTGCATCCGGTGAAACTGGAAGCCGACCCCAACATACTCGTAGCTGGGAAAAGGCTTGACAGATGATGATTACTTTGCTAAGTACCAAATTCATTTTACGCCAGCGTTATAGGAGATCTTCCGCGATTTTCTGTTACTCTGATCTTTTGATATTTCGACGCTCATACAAGCGCTACGCTTGCGGAATGACTAGAGAACGCACGTAAGTGATGGTTTAGTTACAAACCGTGCAAGCTTAAAACAGTGTTGGAATCAAGGCATAGTTAACTGTTGCTATTTCAACATTGACGCTTGCTGCCACACTGCAAGAAAAAAAATCTCCTGCCCTGATCCCAATTTATTTGTTGACCAAGTAATAACTGGGTTGTGGAGTTCAGCTAGGCAGTCGCTCCATGTAACATACAAGTATTCAGCTGCATCCGGTTAGACTGGAAGCTGACTCCAACATAGTTATGAACAGGCTAAGCAGTTGATGATATTGATGCATGTCTTCTTTTTCCATACTTATCTCAACAGTCACCTCCTTTCTAGCCACATCATCCGTCACACAGTCCATCCATCGTTTCTTTGGTATTCACACTGCATGTCTAAGTTCGGGATTAGCTTCCCGCTAAGCGTAGCTCCTAGCTTCATGGTTTCGATTAAAATGGCTCATCTGCCTAGACTTTTCCCAACTATGTTAGGGGTCTACTTCTAGTCTATCCGGATGCAGCTGAATAACAGTATTTTACATGTAGCTACTGCCTATCTGAACTCTACAACCCAGTTAGTACTCGGTGAAACGATATCACTTGGTAAGACTGGTTGTCAGACTTTTTTGGGCCATTGACTTCCTGTATCAATCTACAAATGACCGCCGTGACCAACAGCTTAAAGTGCTTTCCGTTCCGCTCAAGAGTGATCACTCATTTATACACAGACCATTCATGGCAAGCACGGCTTAACCTAAAGATCGACCCGCGCAGCTGTTATTGTTTAGCCATGAGCGCCCCCAATCTAAATGATGATTTGATGTTCAAAACAAATGAAGATCACAAAAAAAACTTACCAGCTGCGATGATATGATAGACACAGGGCACCCTTTGTTTCCCGATCCTGTTGTGGGCCCAACAGAGTAGCGTGCCATAGTCCATCTCTGTGTGAGGAGTATAGGTGACTGTGGAACTGGTACCGGCTCGTGAGACGTATGTGTCGCTGACTTCGTTGCTGTTCGCTGTGTTGTTGAAGGTCCAGCGGAACTGTCGGAAATTGGGGAGGTTAGAGGAGGGACATAAAATAGGTCGTTCTGGAACCGAAAGTTATAAACTCGATCATCGGAACGATTGAGACTGCTTTTTTCAGAAAGCAAAAAATATATAATTTTCGTGATTTGTATTTGTTTTGTTCGCAGTCCGAATTGTTCAGATTTCGATGATCGAGTGTGATGGTCTCATGGCTTTCGGTTCCATAACGACCTAAACTAACCGTTTATAGTGTGTATTGGAAAAGTGTATTCATTGGTAAGATTCAGACCGCCAAACTGAACAACTTTCTCCATAGGACCACAGTAATCGCCACCATTGTGTTAATCAGCTGTTATAAACTATCTCTATGCCAAATTTCTTCCAAATCCATTTAGTAGTTTTTGCGTGAATGAGTTACAAACATCCATCAATATATCCATCCTCACAATTTATAATAGTAGTAAGATGGAATATGAAAGGAATCAATATCCAAATACCTTTTGTTTTTACATAAAGTAGGTCTTTATATAAGACCTTACACGTGCTTGTAATATGAATCCTTACTACGACTTTGAAAATAATAATCTAAAAAGAATAGAGACTCCATTTTGTTCGGCTGACAAAATAATTACTAAAGAATAATCGAGTTCAACCACTATAATAGAACATGGAAGGAAATACTTTTTAAGTAACAATCAGAAAAGATAACACAAAGAAAGAAAAATATATTATTCATATTAGTTTATTCCCACAAGGTATTATGACAATACAAATATTTAACATGTTACCCGAATCAATAAAAAAGAAAAAAAAACTCCATTTATTCGCAACCAAGTTAAAAAAGTTATTATCGAGCAAATGTTACTGTAGTTTCCACGAATATTTAAATGACAATTTTTTTAAACTTGAAAAACAATGTTTTTTGTAATGTTAATGTCTACGTTTTTGAAATAGGTTACATTATAAGATACTTAAATGATAAATCCACACATCTTTCTTTTGCTGTGCCCGACAGGGACCACGATTGTTTCCAAAGAAATGTTTACCACCTAAGCATTTTTGGGGCATGACATTTCATCATTGGGGCATGTAATAAAGAATTGAGTATTGAATATTAAAGTGTACCCAATATACCCATTAGTACACCCTCATTTTGCCAGTTTCATGCAATAGGGAGCAAGCATAATGCCATCAACGGGGCACAAATCTAAGCTCCAAACCGCTAATGAAAAATTCCTGATAGAAAAACCCAATAAAACTTGCCACTAGGGAATTGAACTCAGGATTTCATCATGCTCAGTAGTAGATCTTGCTTCCACTACACCAACATCTTATAATGAGGTCACATTACTTATTCATGGTTGCTTTTAGTCAGAGCTTGAAACTCTGTTTATTTTGATCAACTTTGCACTTAAAAGTTTCAGAATTTTCTATTTCAAATTATCTATTTTGGACGGGTTGGTTAATTTTTGAAGAAAGAGTAGACGAAATCTTCTGTAGCTTCTAGAAGTTACTGTTAACTTTGATATAGTTGAAAATAAAAGCCTACAAGTTGTAGTTTTCTAAGTGTACAAGTTTGAATATAAAATGGTTTTTCTCTACTGAATAAAAATAAAAATGGATTCTATTTTAAGTTTGTATAATTGTATCCATCTGATAACCGATCCATACCGAGGTTTTGGTTATACAAATAGTTTGCCTCTGCAAACACTCAAGTTAGTAACGAAATTAGACATGACTTTTCAGATGTACAATTTTCAGTTAATGTTTGGTGTCACCATTTTTTTTTTAGTAGAGACTTCTAATTTTGTCCAAATTGCGTCAACCTCTTTCCTACCACAGGAGTTTTACTCCAAAAATAATAAAAATAAGGAAGAAACGTAACAACTGAATTTATATAATTGAGTCAATGTCTTAGGACGCAAGAGGGAAGAGGGATGAAGGGTTATAAGGAAAACCACATTGTAATTCCCTCTTGATTGGCAAATTTACCCTCAACCTATAGATATTTATGTAAAGGCGGGGTATTGTATAATTTCTGACTAAATTAACAAACCATAAACGAACTGAGCTAGCGCCTTCCAATTATGGAGATTGTTAGGTGGAATACTAAATTGATAACCTTTCTTGCAGTAGTGTTGGCTGGATAACACGGCCTTTTGCTATATGAGACATTGATTCATATTCTAAACAGTACACTTCAACCAACTTATCTGTGTAGGTGGGAAAATAAGAAACAAGTTTGACATATCATTCTCTTGACAAGCAGCACCAATTCGAACTGCAAACTTGAAGTGGTAATACTATACTATTTTATTTATGTCAAGCAATGTCCTTTGTATTGATTTGTTTTTTATTTGTTTGTTCAAAAGTACGGCAATTCCATGACAGTGCAGAGTTCATTTTAACGGAATGGTGTAGGAACAGAGGGCAACAGACGAATGATGGATGTCTGGTTTTTCACAGCTCCACATTCAAACACTGCTGCCGTAGCAGATTCAGTTCTTAACAGCATTCCACAGATCTTTAAAAATGATCTGGGTTTTATACCTCCATGTATTTCCACTTATAGAACCGTAAATGTATTTCCATTACATTAACAGTTTTGGTCGAGACTCAAACTTTTACCATGGATACCATTATACCAACGTGTTGGCAAACCAGGCATTGCAGTTATTAAGCAATCAGCTGTTGCATGCGTTTTAGTCGTAAAAGTATAGCAGTTTCGTATGCTTAAATGTTTTTTCTCTCCATGTCCCATACAAAACGTATTCTATGATTGTTGCTTGTTAATGTTATTCTGTATAATTCTTTAAAGCTTTCTGTATACTTCATTATTTCTTTTATTAATAAGATTTGAAAAATAAGATGTTGTTATCCTATGGAGAATGCTGCGTTTACCTATAATAGGTATACATACCAGCACTTTAATATTGTTTTCATTGTTCCACATCAATTCTTTGTATGTATTGCTGTTGGTGTACCAAATAAATAAATAAATGAAGCAAATTCACTTTTAAATGAAAAGTTCCTAACCACTATTTAAGTCAAACAAAATAACTCTCAATTAAAAGTCTAGTCATTGTAATTATTATTGGGTTTCTCATTATTTTTTTGGTATTTCTTAAAACCTATTAGTTAATTTTATTTGTATATATGTATTAGTATCACTTTAAGTAAAGTAGGTGTATTAATTCACGTAAACATAGACATTATTTTGTACCTAATCACTATGTTTTTATAATTTATTTTCCAAAGGTTGAGTAGTAGAGAATGCCTTGTGGCATTAAGACTGGCTATGTACCACTCTTGTACATGAAGTTTAAATAAATAAGTTTGATAATCGTTTCACTGGAACCTGAACCTGTACGAGAACCACCCAAAGAGAAAAAAATGAAAACGTGAATAACTGTATGTCCTAGCTCTCTCTGTATATTTTTTATTTTAATGTGTATTTTTAAATGTTAATATTGTTGTTTATAAGTTAAATTATTTTTTTGTTATATACCATTGGTTTATTTTGTCCTCTTGGGAGGGCACTGGCTCCTGTAACACAGATCTATCACCTAGCATAGGAGTCGGAGACCTCACACAATGTTGTAACCATATGTTTAAATAAAATTATGGTTATTGATTACTGATTAATCCTCAAAGTGATACTCACCACAACTTCAGGCGGGTTAGCGTCCACGTGGCAGGTGATGTGAGCGCGCTCCTGCTTGGCGACGCCGTGCACTCTTTGTTGAGAACTCCGGCAGGTTGGCGCATCTGTTGAAAAACACAGTTTGATTGTAAAACGAAATTTGTGTTTATATAAAACGAAGTTCTGTCTTCAGACAGCTTGGAGTACCTATGCACTTGAAATTATCAAAGAAAACAGGAAATTGATTGGTTGTTAATAGGGATATGTAAAACAGAGTTGTCTGCACATGATGCGATAAAATTGATAACTAACAAAAAAAAAAGACGTTCCATAATTTCAAAAATTAAGACATGAGCTATTGTAATAAATTGTCAAAGACTTCTAAGTCTTTGCCACTTGAAACTACTTGCAATCACAAATATGAAGTTGAGACATCATTAGGCAGAGGAGTGGTCACAGAGGCATTCCAACGCATGCGACTGCACTAAGTCATTGAAATAATAATTCAACAACCACTTCATTTTATAAATAAAATGGAGTGGATGTTGAATTATTATTTATTCGCCACATCACACCTGCAATCCTCAAGGGATTGGACAGATACTGGTGAATTGTAATAGTATACTTGTACTCGTACTGAACCGTATACTACAGTATACGGTTTTGTGGGGCATAGTTCGTAAGGAAATATTTTTACTTAACTGTCGTCTAATGTTTTGTGGTACTGGAATGCATCTGCATCATGGAACGTAAACATTTGGGCCGCAATTTTGAAACAAGATCACGCTGACGCTGTCATTTATTAATTTGATCCAAAGGTTGCGAACCCGAATGTGTGTTTACAAAATTTACAGCTTCTCGTGTCGGGGACTAATAGTGATTTGTTTATTTTCTTAATAAACGATATTATTACATTTAATTAAACGTTTTACGTAAAATGAGTAATTATCAGTGACCGTGCATTTCTAAAGCAAACATCGTGAATAAACCAGTACTTATGTCTTGGAAACGACCACAAATGTACCACTACCCACACATGGGGCCAGCGTGGTTGATCATGGCCCACTCTTTTTCACAGCCTGTGCCTGGTTGTAGAAGCAATGTAGGCCGATTATGCCGACATTAAAATTTTACTCTAGGTACAATGTTTAAACAAAATATTGTTATACAATTTAAATAATTTAGTAAACTTACACAAAACATTCAAGGAGAAGGGTTTGCTCTCCCCATCCCCTTCAGCGTTGAACCCCACACAAGTGTAGTTGCCGGCTGTCTTCCTACCGACCCCCTGAAGAACCAGGGACTGATTGCTGATGATGACACCTTGACCCACATTATGGAGAAGTGTTTTACCCTGTTGAAGGAAAATAATTTCAATACTTTTCATGTTTTCTTAATTTTTTGAGGTCTAAAGGCCTTATTTTTAGATTACGTATAGTAATAGTTAGAATACTACAGTTTTACATTTAAATGACCACAAATTGACTTGTTCGTAGAATAGTACGAGCTTTAAACATGTGCTACGCCTTAGCACAGTATGGGCTACGCCGTAGCAAGGTATGTGCTACGCCGTAGCTGACAAGCTACGCGACAGCGTAGCGTCTCAATTTAGTCACGACAGCGAGCGTTGTACTTCATTTAGGTGATCATTTACGTGGATAACATTTTAGTTTATATAAATACCTTTTTTGGATGAAAAAAATGAGATCAAACGTTTCTGTACACAAAGAAAGATGTTTTCTTTTCTCACGCCTAAAGGCAAAGGGATGGTACATAATACAAGGCTCGCATCTGTACATGATGTTATGGCAAAGCTAAAGTTAGTTTGGGAGTTAAGTCGCTGTTTCAACCCTTTCATGGGCCCCATGGGGTTGAAACTTAGCGTTATGTCTCTTCACTATAAGATACATGGCTTGAATATAAGTTTGACCCTTTCGTAGAGGGACATCGTTGAAGAGTTTATACTCTTAATACTGTTAAAGTAGTTGATTGAAAATGTTGTGAATACGTTTTTATTGTTACTGTTTAGTTGGTTATAGTTTCTGATCACCATCTTTGAATGATTGACTTTTAAATTTACCATGTCTAAACCATTTTTACATTCTGTGTTGGGTCAAAAACTGAACGTCCGAAAACCTGCAAGCAACAAAAAAAGTGATATTCGAGGTTTTTTCAAACAGTACCAGTTCTGGTACCCTTTCTTGGCCTGAAATCACATAAATCCTTCCTTTAATATCAATTTATCTAAATATCGCCAGACAAGTGATACTTGGATTATGATATCAAACAAAATCTACTTACGTTATGTCTCCACTCGACTTTATAAACGTAAGGATGCGCTCTGATGATGCAGTCGAAGTAGACATCAGTGCCTTCTCTGATATTTGAGGGGTCCAGGTTCGTTCCTAACCGAACTGTCGTTTCTGGGACATCTGTGTGAAGAAAAAGATAGACTAATTTAACATCATAGATGGATAGATAGAATTCTCTTTATTATGTACACCATAAAAATTACAGATACAAAAATGTGAAACTTTTTACAAGGGGTGACACAGTGGGCGGTCTTATCGCTAAAAGCGATATTTTAAAGACAACCTCTCACAAGACAATCATCAACATCAACATCATCATCCCACCGCTGGGACATAAGCCTTTTCTCTATGACAGGGAATGGGCTATAATCCACTACGCGGACCCTGACCGGATTAGTAGATGTCACATGTCTTTTAATTTTTTGGTTCTAGGACATGCCGGTTTCCTCACGATGTTTTCCTTCACCGTTTTGAGAGCAATGGTGATGAAATAAATTACTCAAAGTTAATGCGCCTGTTTGGGTTCGAACCCACGACGTACTGTTCGTAAATTATTTAATATAATATAAACCATTATTCCTACTCGTTCGACCGTAGAACTGTATACAGAACTAGTAGGAATAAACCTACGCAAGTATACAGGGTGTAAACCACCTCATCACGAAGCCGTCAACCAAGCATTCAGTACATCAAACTAAGTAACTTTAAGCAAAAAATATTGCTGGGAAACAACTTTTATTTTGGGGTGAAAAATCATGTTTTGTAGTAGAACTCAGTGTAACGCACTTAAAAAATTGTGCTGATGGATGGATTGATTAGTACGGGGGTCGTGGAGGCGTTAAAAGTTAAAACCTTACAAAAAAAAATGGCTATTTAAAATAAACTTTACAAAAAGTTGTAACTTTGATCCCCCATATCTCCGTAACTTGAAGGTTCCCAGGTATGGTGTAGAACAAAAAAAATATCGCAATGATGGGGAGAACAAGTGCCTTTCGGCTTCGTGAAGAGGTGTTTTACACCCTTTAAGTTCTGTTTGAACGATTTTAAAAACTTTGTTTTCCCAAGCATAAACGGTACTCTGACCAACCTGAAAGAAAATAATGAAGTAAGCTTTTTGAGATGTTATTCCTTACACTCAAAAACAAGCACCTATCTATAGGAAACATTATATTCATACATATTTAATAAACGTTAAGCAAGCCTCCAAAGTTTTCCACTAACAATATTCTAAGAATACTGTTATTTCAATCTTCAATACCAAGAAGTTTTTGTGCTTTCGCAAAATTTTATTCTCGACCATAAAATCTAGAATTCAAGAAAAACAAACTTGTGTAAAGTTTCAAGGCTTGTTCGTAATAAAATTCGGGGAATTTCGGATAAGCTTAATTTTTCTTTACCGTTTTTACTTCCTCATGGGAGACTTAAGATTAAGATGTTGAACTTTAGAAAAGCTTACAATTTTGTGATGGAGCAATGCGATAAAATTAAACCTTAAATTATACCGTGAATTTTGATGCAGCAAATTCATATCAGAGACAGAAATAATAATGATATCAAAGTCTGTCCTTACGGCTTCCAGCCGGGACGGCTTCCAGTCTAACTGGATGCAACTGAGTACTTGTTTTTTACATGGACTACGACTGGCGACTATCTGACCTCTACAACCCAGTTAGTACTAGGTAATACGATACCCTTTGGGAAGACAAGTGTATCACATTCGATAATTATTTCAATAAACAACTGACACCTCGCACTGACAGCAAATATTGTTTACTTAATTATAGCTGCGAGACTAAAATGGGACCAGGCAAGCCATGTCTGCCGGATGCCAACACAGCTGTGGGCCCGAATATTGCAGGACTGGTGCCCTGAACCAGCTAGACGGGGTGTCAGGAGACCGAGGAGAAGATAGCGGGACGCCTTGGATGCCTTCCACGCAAACTGGCGTGAAGAAGCTCACAATCTCGTGAGAAGTGGAAGGAATCGGGGGAGGTCTTTGCTCAGAAAAATAATAATAAATAAATAAAAAATTTTGTTTGTTATCCAAAAATAAGAGTGTTTTTAAGTATCTCTACAATTATTATGTATTTATTTAACACTTCAAACACATAGTACAGAGGCGGACTTAATGCCATAGGCATTCTCTACCAGTCAACCTTTGCAGAGACAAGCAGTGGGAGGTGTACATCTGAAAATAATTGGATTAATACTAAGGTAAACTACAAGGATATTTAAAATACTATAAATAAATAGTACTATTTTGTTACGTGAAGGCGTTATATGGTGGAGAGAGAAATCCGGTCGCAAGAATCCGCATTCATCCGCATCGGAAGCACTTTAACGTGCGATTGGGCCTCTCACTTCAGTGGGTTGCAATTCTAAGTGACAGAAAGGGAAAAATATGCAAGAAAATGCTGATCTTCATTCATACTACATACCATCACGCCGGTAATCCGTAAAGGGTTAGAAAGAAGTGTACCTAATAGTACACCCAGATTTTGCTAGTTATGTTTAAGTGTCGCATAGTAGGGGGTGAGCCTATTTCCATCAACCGGTCGCAAATCCAAACTCCGTGGCTGTTACTAAGAAATACTCAGGGAATCGCACCCAAGACCTCCTACTCAGCAGTCGCGTTTGCAACCACTATACCAACAAGGTAGTAAAAATTGGACTGCGGGACTGTTCGAAAGAGATACCGCGGCCCCGGAACGTAAAGGGCGAGGAAGGAACATGGATGGGTTTTAGTCAGTAAAAGTCTGACACTCCTTCCCGCTCCGCCCAGAGTGGGAGAAGTTATTTGATGAAATGAAAAAAAAAGGTAGTAAAAATTCAGATCGGTGCGTGTAAAATATGACTTCATCCTAAATGTATTCGACGTTTATAAGGTGTAAAACACCTCTTAACGAAGCCGAAAGGCACTTGTTCTCCCCATCATTGCGATATTTTTCCCAAAATAAAAGTTGTTTCCCAGCAATATTGTTTGCGTAAAGTTACTTAGTTTAATGTACATAATGCTTGGTTAACGGCTTTGTGATGAGGTGGTTTACACCCTGTATAGTTAATACTATCATCATTACAATGACAAAACTTATCTATTCGAATAGTAAAATATTGGATGTAAAGAATAGCACCATCCCAAATCTTTGCTTCTTTCCTTCTTGGGTGTCGTAAGAGGCGACTAAGGGACTTACCATAGAGTCGGCAGCAGCGTGCTCTGTGTATCAACCGTACTGCAATGGCCAACCCGCCTGCCAAGTATGGCAATTATGGCAGAACTCCCCGTCCGGGGTAGACCTACGTCCAGCAGTGGACTTCTTACGGCCCAAATGATGATGATGATGGTGATTAGCGAATCTATGAGATGAATAAAAAGTTAACTTACACTGTATATCTAAAGTCCAGTCGTCTTCTAAGGCAGGTACCAAAGGCATCTGAGGGTTAGACGCTCTGCATGCTAGCTTTGCTCCAGCATCAGACTTGGTCAATTGTAGGGAGACTGTTGATGTGGTCGTGTTGCCATCTGTTGATAGCTGTGAAAGATAACAAGATTAATTTCAATCTTCTGAATGTCTATTAACAACTATAGTTTACTGTTGTTTAAGGATGCAATACCCGCTTTGGACGTGGACTTGTAACACAAACACTATACAGTACAAAGGGCCAATCCTTCTCTTCCTAAATATTATTTGAAGGTGAGCGATAGACTAATAGGAACAATACGTCGGGTCAGGTTAGGAATAGGGTTACGTTCGGAACAATTTTCTTTTTTTTTCCATGTTCCTAACCGAACCTGCAGTGCAAGTATGCAGGATTCGATATGACTCGATAAGATAAATTTGACAGTTATTCTCGATAAAATGAGTTTTTTACTCCATAAAAACTCATTTTATCGAGAATAACTGTCAAATTTATCTAATCGAGTCCTATCGAATCCTACGTACTTGTACTGAAGGTTCGAAATAAACCGTATGGCGTTAAATACACATAGTAGTGTAAATTTATTATAGTGTCGGTGGAATAAAATTGTTTTTTTTTGTCTATATCTGTAGAGTCGATGGCATCAAATAAAGCATTAATTTATACTGTAGCCTAAGAATAAGAAAAAGTATACATTGCTCAAGGAAAACATAAGAACAATGTAACGTTTTCGAATAATTTTGCTCTTTGCGTTGTTAAAAAAACCAATCTAAATTCGATACGTGCCCAAGTTTTCTTCCTCAACATTTTAAATAAATTATTAACCTCTAATTTGACTTTATCCACTGGGACCCAATTTCAATATGTACACCCTACCTGTTTCGATTACTTAAAAATAACTTTGAAATACGAACCCTTAATCAATCTACTAATAACTTTTCGGTTATTAAATGTTACGAGTACTTCAGGAAGATAATAATCAAACACGATATAACAGATTTGAAATTACTCTCAAAACCCTTTGAAATCGCGTTTATAATCAAAATTGGCTTCAATTAATATCATTTTGAAATTCTATATCAAAATTCAAAATGAATAGGTCATCTGATTAATGTCGGGGACTTTTAAAGGTTATATTCATTGTGTTTGACAAGTAAATTGGTCCTTTGTGGTTGGATTTTATCAGTAAGAAGTAATGCTGCTTGCGATCTACTTAATATTATAATCCTTTATTCACCTTTTGAGGCACGAATGGAAGGGTGACTTATTTGGCTTGAACTTAAACAATAGTAGGTAAGTTAAAGCCGTTTGAAGTGTAAAGTCAATAGACTTATTCACGAAAGAATAAGCTATGGTAAATATAGATCTCTGTTAACTTGAATTTCGCAAACAATACTTGTTTTCAACAAAGTCTGCGAAAATACCCAATCTGTTGAACTGAAGAAATACAAAGGAAAAAAAAAGCTAAACATTCAACAAAACCTTCACGTCCAAGGTTCAACAACCTCAATCAAAAATCCAGACGCATAAATTGTAATCACAAAAACACCAGTTACAGGCCTCAAATTCCCAACTTGTACGAATTAACCAATCACAAGGCTTACCCTTCGAATCCGTATTCAGAATTGGTTTTAATTAAATGTTGTTAATATTAATTTCTAGTTGGCATGTTGGCTGATTTAATTAAATTACGTACGACAGTCAAACTGGTTTGTATAGCGTGTGTGACTGTGTGCCTTGATTGACGTTCCTCCGTTGTGTCGTAATCAAGAAGCGAAGTTCCTACTGATATTTCGGCTTTGTCAATGTAATCTAGTTAGATCGTCACTTTTGTCTAAGGAAGCGTGGATGCACGAAATTTAATTTTAGTTACGCGTTTTGTTTGAAAGAGAAATATTGGGTTTGAGTTTGTATTGCAGGACTGTGACTTCATTTGTATGGAATTTAATTCTTCAATATTTGCTCTTTGAAGTGGAGTTTTGAATAATCATCTGTTACCAAAATCAAAGCATTTTTAAATTGTCGAAACAATAAAGACCAAAGACACAGGACCGTATGACATTATTTGATCAGTCATAGAATTAGTCGTACACAGGTTAGGTTTGATGAGTTAGTGCAGTCTCTTTAGCTTTCAAATAGTTACTCAAAATAAGACATCTCATGTGCTACTTGCATTGAAACAACTACAATGACTGATTGAACCTTTTAATTGAATGAAACTAACCAGTTATTCGATTTTTGAGCAGTGAAAAACGAATTGAAAAACATGGCCAGTATGCTACAAGGTACAGAAACAATAATCAGTTAGCCAGTTTCATCTAAAAAGGTTAAATTCATAGATAGACTATGTCTATGTCTCTATTTTCAGGTTCGATGAGTGATTGGACGGCAGCGCACATGATGCGTAAAGGAAAATCAACGTAAAATGTGACTTCAAAGGATTTTTTGTTAAAGCGAGCCATATGTTAGGTTCGTTAGAGATTGGGGAGTTCCGCTGAAAAAGTTTCCTATGAAAAATTGTCTGTTACAAGAATTTATAGTATGATACGGGATGTACTAATATCCATTTGTATTTTCCTGTGGACAACTCTGATCACAAATAGAAGAAATGATATGACGTACAAAGCAACGATTAAATGTATTTTTGAGCAAAATAACAGTTAATTTCTGAAAAGTTTTGCTGCCATTAATTATCTGCTCGGCCATCACAAAGTCGATGCCAGAATTTGAAAATATGCCACATTAAAAAAGGAAATTAGAGGAAATCAATGAATATCTCTCTTAAAAGCAAGTTCCGAGTATCCAAAATTGGGAGAAATTTCGTGGAATACTGTTCAATTTTAATTAAATACACTTTTAAAGGCATCGTTTGTGTTTGACAAACAAAGTTTTACTGATTTAATTTGGCCCGGAAATATAATATTGACTTAATAATCAAACTACAGGAAGTGAAAACGATACTTTTTTTTTTAAACTTAACCTTTAAATAGTTGAATAATTGTTCACATCCTGAACAAGTCTACGATAGCAAATTAATAACAAATTACAGAACTATTTCCGAGGTTACGATTATTGATTTAATCGATGAAAGGCAAAATAAGTGCCTAAAAAACGAAGAAACTGGACAACATCCTCAAGAAAAAAATCCCACTTAGGGCCAAATTTTTCAAGGCCCAACAAATCACAGCACCGAAGGAGCAACTGACAAATTTGCCTCAACGTAACTTAGCGTAACTTTCACTTGGTACAGACATTTACAACAGGAACCCTGTTGGTCTCTTACGAGCGATTTGTGCACGCCGTAAGCATTCTCTGTCCCATTCAATCTACATTTATTACTTTTACGTGCCCCTATTTCAAGTTGCTACACTGACGCCGTATAAGATTGGCCACTTTGATTAAATTTCTATGCAAAATTAGCTTTTCCCTCGAAAAGTTTAGGAATTGATGAGGTAGTCTCTCTTATCTGTTTTTGAGTTCGTTTCTTGTCAATCTCGATAACCGCACGTCTTGATGGGATTTTCTTTTGATCGTAAGTTATTGTAATCTAAATAATAAGAAATATTATTCGCTTGTCGTATCGTTTTCTTATGAAGAGACTAAATTAAATGTTATGGTTATAAACTTCAGAGGAGTTTAAGAGGAAGTTTGCGAACAAAGGAAGGTTATTGGAGTAATTTTAAAGTTCTTGAACTGTCTCAGTCAATTTTAAGATGTTTGTATACAAATAGGTAAACTGATGTAACTTATTACTAAAGTGGAAGTTGCCAAGTTCATTAAATGGGATTCATTTGTACAGAAGGTCGTGCGTCGGTGGTAACATTGGCATCGACCTCGAGCCTGCGGAAGGAGTTTCAATGGATTAAGAGACCAGCTTACACTGGTTTTGTTAACACTAACATACGGCCTGTTATTCCTACGAAATTCAAACAACAGACACAGACATAATTATAAAATGATTGCGACCAGATAGCCAAAAAAAAAATAGTTCTATCAAGCTGTTGCAAGTCGTCGTAGATACGAAACGCTTTGAAAACGATTGACACTTGTTTGCTTTGTCAGTTATATTTTACCCTTGATAATAAATCGCTGTCAATATCAAATTGATCTTTATTTCGGTTTCAATAAGGTTGCTGTTGGTTTGCTGATAAATCTGTCAATCACAATGATCTTTATTGTTTCTTAATATTATAATAAATCTGTAGAGAGGTCAATTCTGTACATGAAATATATTTACAAAATAACTATCGGGGGGTGATTAGTGATCGATACTGATGCCAAAAATGCAATCAGTAAAATTTTTGTCTGTCTGTCTGTCTTTCTGTCTGTCTGTCTGTCTGTCTGTATGTTATTTATAGAAAAAAAAACTACTTGACGGATTTTAACGAAACTTGGTACAATTATTCTACATACTCCTGAGCAGGTAATAGTATACTTTTCATCACGCTACCATTAATAGGAGCAGAGCAGTGAAAGGAAATGTTGGGAAAACGGGAGAAGTTACTTGGTTTTTTTAGCTTCCGTCGCGTGTGCAGCCTTAATGGTTAAAGCTACATAGAAATCATGTATAACGGAAATATTCCACATAAAATTATATAAAAAATATCCCACGACAGCATATGTCTATCTTTTATAGTTGACTCACAATAACACGTGTAACTCCCGATAGCTTAGCAGTTCGGAGAATAAATGTGAATGTAAGTTTGTTTGTTGCGCTTTCACGCGACAACTACTGAACGGATTTGGATGAAATTTTGCACACAGATAGTTTATAACCTGGATTAAAACATAGAATACTTTTTATCCCGGCAGTAAGATTCCATGGGACAATAATCAAACTTCACGCGGGCGAAGCCGCTGGCAGAAGCTAGTTTCTTAATAAATTATGGGAAGTAACAAAACCCTTTTATGCCTTAAAATTAAATAAATATCTACGATAAGACTGTATGTC
Organism: Xestia ashworthii; assembly: GCA_950022955.1. NCBI lineage: Eukaryota > Metazoa > Arthropoda > Insecta > Lepidoptera > Noctuidae > Xestia > Xestia ashworthii. The sequence continues at coordinate 19,194,394 of OX465566.1, forward strand.
TTTAAAAACATGAGATATTTTTACTGAAGGCTGTACTTACCGTTTCCTTAGCATTGTTTATCCTATGCCCATTCTTCCACCAAGTTATGGAAGCTGGGGGTCTTGACCCTGAGCTCTGACAGAGGAGGTCGTATCTTCTGCTTGCTGATAACGGCTGATTGGACCCGAGTATGTGGACCGTTAGTGGTGGAACTGTTGAGGAAAGTTGAGTTTAGTAATTAAGTCAAAAGGAGCCTCTAGGCACTGAAAAGTGACTGGATTTTCATTGGATATAGATATTTTTAATCCTATCTGATTGATTGACGGAAATGTGTAGTAGTTGTTTTAAGTATTTTTCAATACACTTCCTCGAAAACTGGTTCTCGAAGAGTGTATTGAAAACTATTTTTTATATTAGGCTGTTTAGCGGCTTCATAACTTTGCTTCTCATTTAACCTGACGAAAGCAAAGCGCAGAAAAAAAGAAAATTAAAATCATAGTTTCATATTACTTCATGACAAAAAAAAAATTCATTCTTTTGTTTTATTCTTCAAAAGTGTATTGAAAAACGTCGTTTTTACACGTGGACATTTGTTATTCCACTTCTTGGCTCAAAAACACCCTCGCCTACGGCTCTTATGTTAAATTCGCCTCGAATACAATAAACTAACTTTCTCCACTTGTATCAAAATGTACTATTTTGTTATTTAGCACATATTGTCAAATCGACTCGAAAAAGTGCGCCCCGTATATCATAAAAAATATTTCATGATAAAATGACTTTACCATTTAAGTAATCACGCAATATTTCGTGAGTAAGTAAGTCTTTCTGTCAAGTGCGGTTGACTTGGTCAGTAGGAAAGAGTATTATAATAAATAGAAGACAACCTCCTTGGATATAAATGTATTATATAACCTCGCCTGTCATTCTTCGTGAGATAGGTAGACAAACCCGTTTACGAAATAATATGTCATGACTGTGTTTTTTTGGGAAGAACGAATGGACCAAGTAGGTACAAGCGAGAGAAGAGAAATATAAGGAAATGTCAATCGTTTTGAAGATCAAGGTTTGATCTTTCTATGAATTACAACAAAATGTCGAAATGCAGCCCGTGTTAAGCACTGTATCGCATTTCATCATCTGCGTAGCCTTTTCGCAACTATGTTGGGGTCAGCTTACAGTCGGATACAGCTGAATACCAGTATTTTGCATAGTGCGACTGCCTATCTGACCTTGACAACCCAGTTGGTACTGTGTAGTACGATACCCCTTGGTAAGTCTGGTTATAAGACTAGGCATTGGTTTTATTTTATCTTGTTTAAATATCGATAATGTAACGTCTGTTGTGTTTCGGAATTTTGCTTGTTTCCAATAAAGAGTGTTTCGATAAATTTTGGCTTCGAACCCTACTTGTTGCATCATGTAAAATCACTCCTTTTACTAGCATATTTAGCAAAGTTGAGAAAAATAATAAATCGGTTTCTTCTTACTTAAAGTTTTAGTTTGTAATGTTTTGGTATTGTAAACAATCATCATCTGCCTAGCCTTTTCCAAACTATGTTGAGATTGGGTTCCAGTCTTACCGGATGCAGCTGAATACCAGTATTTTACCTGGAGCGACTGCCTATCTGACCTCCACAACCCACTTAACACTGGGTAATACGATACCACTAGGTAAGACTGGTTGTCAGACTTTTTGAGCCACTGACTACCTATAACGGCTGCCAAAGATGAACAAATGACAGTCGGGACCAACAGCTTAACGTGCTTTCTGAGGCATGGAGGAAACTCGGTATGTAAAACTGGTCACCTATCCACAGACCAACCTAGGCAAGCACGGCTTAGCCTAAAGATCGGCCCGAGCGGCTGTTATTATTTAGCCACGAGCTCCTTTTTTTTTTTTTTTTTTTTTTAGGATGGGAAATCATCAAATGACTTCTCCCACTCTGGGCGGAGCGGGAGGGAGTGTCAGACTCTTACTGACTAAAACCCATCCATGTTCCTTCCTCGCCCTTTACGTTCCGGGGCCGCGGTATCTCTTTCGAACAGTCCCGCAACCCCGGCAGGCTTCGGCCCTTGCGGGCCCCTCTCTTCTGAAAGAAAGAAAGAAAGAAAGAAAGAAAGAAAGAAAAAGCATTTATTAGCACGCACAGGACAAAACACATAAAAAAATATCAGTTTAAAACTTACTAATAAAACTTACACAGAAAAAACAAACATATATTTAAAAATTAAAGAAACGAAACTCGTCCTGTACGAGGCCTTGAGGCGCGCGTGGAACACGAACGCGCCGTCGACACGGCCTGTCGTCACTAGACGGACGGACGGCTAGCTAGCCCATAGCTAACCGTCCACAGGCCCGCATCTACGGTGGCCGGTAGCCACCACGTGGCCCCCGACGCCCGGTGCGTCTCCCGCGGCGGCCGGGAAGAGAGGCTCGCTCCCTCTCTTGTTCCGCCACCTCCTTCGCCAGCATGACTGCTTCGCAGAAGGAGGTGACGGCTTCCCATTCCGTCTCGCTCCGGACCATGGATTGAACCAGGGCCGGACGCGAGAGGTCGCCGCCGCCGATCGTCGCTACGAGGACACGGCGGTGCTCCGCCCACGCAGGGCAGACTTCCACCGTGTGCTCCACCGTGTCCTCCGGTCGATCCTCACAGTGGAAACACCCGGGCGTTTCCTCCCGCCCGATTCGGTGCAGGTACCTCCCGAAACATCCGTGTCCGGTGAGGACCTGCGTCAGGCGGAAGGTGAGGGCGCCGTGGCGCCTCTCAAGCCACTCCTCAAAGAGGGGACTTACCGCCACTATCGTGGCGTGCCCTGCACGGGGTTGCGACAGTCGCTCTCTCCATGTTGCCATGAGATCGCGCCGGAGGTCTGTCCGCTGAACGGCAATTTGCCGCGGCAGCGGAGTTTCCCCCCGGCGTAGTGCCTCCGCGCGCCATTCGTGTAGGCGCGCGAGGACTATCGCCTCCAGATCCCATGGCGGCAATCCGGCAAGCAGGCCCGCCGCCTCGCGGGCGATCGTGCGGTATCCACGGACCATTCTCACGGCCACCACTTTCTGGGGCGCGTTCAGATAGTGGGCGGCTCGCCGCCTCAAAGAACGCGCCCACACTGGGGCCCCGTAAAGGGCCATGGACCGCACGACCCCCGCGTAGAGCCTGCGGCAGGAGGCGTTTGGCCCCCCAAGGTTGGGCAGGAGCCGCCTGAAGGCAGCCCCGGTCCGTTCCAGCCTGGGGGCCAAACGTCGGAAATGCTCCACGAAGTTCCACCGGCTGTCGAGGACGAGTCCTAGGTACTTCAACGTCGACTCGACGCCGATGGATACCCCTCCTACCGTCAGTGTGGATCCCGACGGTGGCGCGTTCCAAGGCCCATGAAAGCACATGGCCTCGGACTTGTGCAATGCCACCTCGAGACCCAGTTGCCGGATCCTCTCAACGACTATCGCAACCCCGCGTGTCATCACTTCGGCCGCCGCCTCGTGCGACCTCCCCTGTGCCAGCACCAGGGTGTCGTCTGCGTAGCAAACGACGCTGACACCACTAGGGAGGTCGGCGCGCAGCACCCAGTCGTAACCGATGTTCCACAGGGGCGGTCCCAGAACCGATCCCTGTGGGACACCGCACGACATCTCTCGCCGGTTCCAATCTCCGCAGCGACTGGGGTAGATGACGGCCCTGTCCGTCAGGTAGTCCCCGACCACACGACGGAGGTAGGTCGGCACCCGGTGATACCGGAGTGCCTCCCTGATGCAGCTCCAGGGCAGGAAGTTGAAGGCGTTGGCGATGTCGAGAGACACCGCCAAGACAACCCCACCCCGGGATATCGCATCCCCCGTCGTGAGGGCTCTCACGCGCATGACTGCGTTCACAGTAGAGCGCCCCTTGCGGAAACCATACTGGTTCTCCGCAAGATTCGGCCCCATCCCCTCGAGGTGCTCGGCGAGGCGGTTTGCAATCACTCTCTCAAAGAGCTTGCCCACCTCGTCGAGCAGCACAATGGGCCGAAATGCGGACGGAGAGTCCGCAGGGCGCCCCGGCTTCTGGATGAGGACCAGTTTCCCCGTCTTCCAACTAAGCGGGAACTGGCCTCTCTCCAAGCATGCGCTTAAGAGCCCCCTCAGTCGGGGCCCGAGAGCCTCCGCATCCGAGGCCAGGACCCAGGCTTTGCCAGGCAAGCCATCGGGTCCCGGGGCGGTATTTTTGGCCTTGAGCCTACCTACCGCCACTCTCAGGTCTACCCCAGTCACTTCCGGAGTGTCGTCGTCGTCGTCACTTGGGTCCTCTTCCGGCACCGCAGGTGGCGGAGCCATAGGCGGGGGCGGATGTTCCCCCCGCGAGGGGAACAGAGCGCTCACCACGTCCTCCACGAGCTCTGGCCGGAGACTCTGCGTCAGCGGGGGGGCCCAGGTGCGGAGTTTATTCCGCACCATCTTGTACGGGCGCCCCCACGGATCTCTGTCGAGAGTCTCCAGCATCTCCAAGCGGGCCAGTTCCCTGGCCCGCAGGATAGCCCCACGGAGGGCGGTCTTCGCCGCTCTGTATCCCTCGTACAGCTCCGCCTCAATGGCTGCCGCATCCGGCGGGCGAATGCGGAGCCTGCGATGCCTGGCGTACGGGCGCCGCGCAGCAACACACGCCTCACGAAGAGACGTTATTTCGCGCGACCACCAGTACACCTGGCGTCGGGCGCTTCCTGGCCGGACTCGGGGCATTGCCACGTCACAAATGTCGGACATGGCCTCCTGGAACCACTCTGCCTCACTATTAACGTCGGCAGGCCTGTCCGGTGATGTCACCCAGGCCTGCACGATCGAGGCTTCCAGGAGGAGCTCCCGGTCCAGCTGCTTCAGCGCCCAACGCGGACCACTCGGGGCCTGTTGGACTGGCGCGCTTGAGGACTGGGCGGAGACGTCAAACCGGATGTACCGGTGGTCGGAATATGTCTCCACCCCCTCCACGACATGCCAGTCGACGACACGCGGCGACAGAGCGGGGCTAGCGAACGAAATGTCCACCACCGACTCGCCCCGCAACCGCACAGCCACGAGCTCCTGGTATTTTAAACGGTATTGCGCCCAAATAAAGTCAACATTTCAAATCACAGAAAGATTTCGCTTAGCCGCTGGTTTCCTCATCATCATCATGATCATTTAAGCCGCAAGACGTTCATTTCTGGACATAGGTCTCTCCCAAGTGGCACCACATTGACCGGTCCCGTGCGACTCGCATCCAGTGGATTCCCGCAACCTTCACCAGGCCATCAGCCACCTATTGGGAGGCCTTCCAACGCAACGGCTTCCGGCTCGCGGTCGCCACTTCAGAACTATTCGTCCCCATAGGTCATCGACCGTTCTGCGAGCAATGTGTCCTGCCCACTGTAACTTGAGTTTGGTTTTCCTACGCATTCAAAATTCCGAAGCTAACTCTGAGCTTTATTGAATATTCTTATATTGGGCCTACGTGCTGAATTTAATGAATCCTCTCAGTAATGTGAATACTTACAATTCATATCCAAAGTGAGCGTGGTCTCAATAGGGTGCGCCCGCGGGTGGTTGGAGGCCCTGCACGTGAATGCGGCCCTGACGTCCGCGCGCGTTAGTGGCCCAACGTGTAACACCCCTCGGACACCATTCCCAGTCAGAGGGGTCGCTGGAGTGTCTGTTTCTACCTCGTCCCGAAACCATTTCACCCATGGTCTGGGACGACCTGTGAAGAGAAAAAAGGATTTTTGAGTTTTTTGTGCGGAGACTATTTTTTTTAAATTGAAAACTGGAAAAATATGGGTGAAAAAAAATAATAAAAAAAAAAAAAATAGATAAGTGCTAGATGAGAGCATGAGTGATATCAGAATTTGTAAAAGAGTTCCAAGAAAAAAGAATGAAAAACACAAAAAAAAAAAACGAATTGATAACCTCCTCTGCTGCTCCTCCTCTGGAAGTCGGTTGAAAAGTAGCGGAAAATACCCAAAAATACTTAAAGAATAAAGAAATGATTTTTGTTATATTATGCTGCTGGTGCCACACTAACGAGAAATGCCATTAATTATTGCGATAATGCGTCCATATAATGGCATTTTACGTTAGTTATAGGTAAGCATGGGGTAATCCTACTAACCCTACTTCCTACTAATATTATAAATGCGAAAGTTTGTATGGATGGATGGTTTTTTTTCACTCTTTCACGCAGAAACTACTGAACGGATTTGGATGAATTTTTGCACACAGATAGTTTATAACTTGGATTTTCAGATAAAATATTTAATTTATACATAGTATGATCCCGTGGGACAGTTACCGAAATACACGTGGGCGAAAACGTGGGTATAAGCTAGTATCAAATACACATAAAAGAGTGGGCAAACTTCTAAATCGACTTACCTCCACTGACATCACATTTCAACGTGAAGGTGTCACCTTCAATGTAGGGTCCGACAATGGCCTGCTTCACGTCTCCTTTGTCGTCTGTGATCACCATCTTGTTTGGTGGAACTGTTGACAAAAATTACCGAAATAAATAAATGTAATTAGAACACCTTATGGCGCAGATACATGACTTTTAGTGATTTTAAATTGATCATCACGTCATATCTTCGAGTCTAATTTATTTGAAAAAAATATATGTTACCATCATCAGATCCTGACTTGATGATCATGAGACCACCTGGGAAGTATACCCTTAAAACAAAAAAAAAACAAAATCCAAATCATACAGCCATCTTCGAGTAATCGGGGAACATTTGTAAAAAAAAACGTTCCCACGAATTGAGAACCTCCTTATTTTTAAAGTCGGTTAAAAGTGGTCGTCATCATCTTTGTATTGCTCATAAACCAATTAATTTGGAGTCGGCGCAGCAACAATCAATCATCAGTAGCGTGAAAATATTTAAATACTGCGTAAAAAAAAAACATACTTAACTTTACCTTGAGCGTGCAGCTAAAGCGAAATTGAGGAGGAAAAATAAGAGCAACCTAATTCCTTCCAAGACTCTTTGGAGAGGTATTAAGAGATTATATCTGACGGACAAGCAGCAAATCTACCTATATACTTTTTTGTGATTACGTAAAAAAAAAAAAAAAAAGGTTTGAATATGCGTTTTTTTTTCAGGTGCTTTTGACCTAGATGTTTATCCTGATCCTTCTCATATTCACCTCTTAACGAAGCCGAAAGGCACTTACTTATTCTCCTCGTCATTGTGATTATTTTTTTGTTCTACACCATACCTGGGAACCTTCTAGTTACGGAAATATTGGGGGTCAAAGTTACAACATTTTGACAAGTTTTTTTATTTAATACAAGGTTTTATTTTAAGATTTTTACTTTAAACACCTCTACGACCACAAAACATGATTTTTTATTCCAAAAAAAGGCGTTTTCCAGTTTTTTTTTTTTATTTGATTTGATCTACAGAATGCTTGGTTGACGGCTTCGTGATAAGGTGGTAGTACCAATTATTGCTGTGACTTTTTTTTAGAGTGAAATATCATGTTTTGCGGTAAAATACTCAAAACATTTTGGTCAGGCACTTAAAACATTGTGCTGATGGATCAATTGAATAGTACGGGGGTCGTGAAGGTGTTTAAACCAAAAAATTACATTTAAAACATTTATTTAAAAAAAAACTTGTTAAATAAATAAATAGTTGGAAATTTAACCCCCAATATCTCCGTAACTAGAAGGTTCCCAGGTATGGTGTAGAGCAAAAAAAAAAAACTCTGTGACGGGGAGAACAAGTGCCTTTCGGCTTCGTTAAGAGGTGTGTTACACCCGTTATTTAGCGACTTTACATCGTATAGTGCTTTAAATCGATCTTAATTTATCAATTATATTTGACCACTTTTTTAAATTACTATCATAAATATCTATAGAGCGGTAGGTACCTTTTGAAATTCAAACATTATTATCATCATAAAATCCAAAACCCGATGAAAACGCTGAAATAAACGGAATGAAACATAATTCAGTTGACATAATAAAACCGGTGTACAAATCTAGACTTAATTATAATAACAAAGTTCATTAATTGCTGTCAATTGAAGCCAAAGTAATTGGTTTCCATTGTTCGTTACATTCGACCAAGTTAACATAATGAAATCCAGTCTGTTCTTCGTCAGATTTTATTGCAGTACTTTAATTCAACGTTTTTTGTAATCTCTTGCAGTTTATAAAACGTAGTGAATGTTGGAAGGAATCTTGATTAATTGGTTTATTTATTTGTTCTTGTTTGTTTATAATAATAATAATATAATTTATTAAATTTGACAACATTGGTCCACTGGTTAGTATACAACAACTTATCAACTAGTGTTAGTATTTATTAACTAAGTACACATTATCATAGTTACTATTTTTCACCCCTGCCACACGAGCAACCGGGCAAAGTGCCTCACTATCGGTGCATCGTGCTGTTCAGCTAGGGTTTTCAAAATGCTGTTGCGGCTAGCCCTCATTCTGCCTATTAAGGATGCGGTCGTTTTCCTCATAATGGCATAAAAGTCATCAGTTCGTGCTGCAGCAAACATGCTTGACGCGCTGCAGAACCTGGGTAACCTCAACAGCACCCTGAAGCCATTATTATATTGCACACGCAGAACATCTAGAGCCTTCGGTATTTACGTGAAACAATAAGAAACGATGGATGGACTGTGAAGGATGATATGAAAAGGAGGTGTCTGATCAGATAACAAGTAATAGACAAGTATGGAAGACTAAGACGTGCTGCACCGATCACAAAATAAATTGGGATAAGAGCTAATGATGATCATATTGAGGTGGTGTCGATTCTGTTGTGCACAAACTAAACTTAATTTCGACTATTGCTATCTTTTACTAAAAGGCAGTGCGAGAAAAGGACGGCTATATAGCTATGTGAGATGGTCATTCATCGGGCCATCTATTTCTTTTGCGCATACGGAAGAAATAAATAACACGCTTTATAGCCATCCATAAACTTCAACCCTTGTAAAAAACTGCCTATTGAAATATCTATGGAAGAAATTATTTAAAACAAAGACAAGCCAAAATCACTTAGAAAATAAAAATCTATTGAATTTAGTCTTAAAATAATATTGCAAGACAACACTCAAAAGGCAATAAACCTTTTGTTGAAGCGACCTTTTCAGAATATCTGGTGGGATGTTAAACAGATGTGTAGGTTAGCAGAAGGCGCGAAAAGCACACGAGATGACATTTGGCGGGAATTGACCAGACGCCATGCTATCGACCAATAAGCGAGCATCTTGCTATCGCTTGACCAATGAACGGATTACTTTGTGTTGATTTTCACTTTACAGGCGGGGCGAATCTGTATTGCTTGGAGAGATGGAGAAACAAGCTTAGGAGGGCCCTTACGATTTTAGCAACGAGCGAAGTCGGACGTGTAATCATAATTTTAAATTTGAAGATTGTATTGTATTAAAGTAGAAGCAGTGTTTTTCGTACTTAGTTACCTAATTGTAAATAAACAAAGTATTACCTAGTGTAGTGGGTTAATACTACTTAGATAGATAGAATCTAGTGAAATCGAGACAGAGAGACAGAGCTGAATCTGGTAACGTATTCTAAGTTCAAATTTTGTGTTAGAGCAAGACCCCAAGCTAAATTACCATAACTTCAATCACTAAATCAATCATAGCCACGTAATTAACGACATCTTATATTCACTGAGACAGAAGACGAGTGAGCACCTTTGGTCTAAAATAGACAAGGTAGCTATGACACTATTCCTGATAATGGTGATTTATCTCTTAGTGTTAGTTGTGTAGAAGTATGGTACATATTGTACTGTAGTACTGAAAGGCAGAACCCGCGGAGAAATCTCTTTAGCGTGTCTAAACAGTGTACATCACGCAGACCTTGAATTACGCGAGATGGCTAAGCTAGAAATTTGAATATACAATTGTGAATTATTATGGGATCTTGTGACTTAAGTATCTTTGATGAACTTTATAACATTATGTGTATGCTACCTCTTCTCTCGGTTGTCTTGAGACTTCTATAAATTAATGAATAATTGTCAATATTATGTACATATGTGTGTAGACTTAATTTGTATATGTCAGAAGGGTTTTTCGCTTGAGATGTTCCGTTTTCCCTTATCTGACTAGGTTTAGGAATGGGACACTCGACCTAGGTTCGTCACCATCTTAGCGAACCTAGGCCTAATTAAACAAACAGTTTCTTTCGTACATTTATCGAAAATAAATGAATAATATAAACGATAATCAACTCTTTCCTTTTGTATTCCAAAAATTATATGTATAGAGAATTTAATAATGGAGAACAGATAAAGTTAAGACTAAGTCTTAACAGTAGTGTTGCCTTAAATCAGAATAATAGATCAATTCGAACCTCCAATAGTGGATTCTCTATATACATACTGACCCTCGCCTAACACGATATTTACAGTATTGGATCTATCCAAATATAATAATTTGTACTGCTATAGACTAGGTCTGAGATAGAAATCCCGACCTAAGTCTGATACTTTAGCTAGTTTGAGACCTAAGCTCCTTCAGAGCTGAATTAAACTTAGCATACATCAGTGAAACCAAAACTGAGTGAGTAGAGACACTAGTCCACTGTAACTTAAACATCACTTTGATTCAAGTCACTAGTATCAGCGACCCAGCTACAGAACGAGAAATTAAGCAGTTGATGATATAATTATGTGGGTTCAAGTCAATAATCACTTGATTATATAGGAGGAGAAATACTGTTCTTGTGAGAGTAAGACATTTCGGTTGTGTTGTGATATAATGCATATTAAAATTCTCAACTCCGATAAACTGATGGCTCTGAGTACATGACTGATCGACACCTCAGGCGGTGATAACTTAGCATACCATACACGCCATGTCTTGCAATCCGACTCCCGACCTAGATTTGGCCAAATCTAAATATAACTCAAATATAAATACATATCAAATCCATGGATCTGGGGCATGCCTGCCCTAAAAGGGAATCTGGCAAATAACAAAAAAATGGAAGTACCTGCCTACAATGGATAAGGGAATCACCAACGCTTCGTAGCGTCTTTAGGGAGTCGATTGCGCCCCAATAACATTGATTAAGGACCGTTATCACGGTGTAGGGTTTCCCCATGCTAGAACGATATCAGTCTCAGGTGGTGGCTATCAAATTAGCACAACACACAATGAATCAACTTATACAATCATTCTAACGTGCCTAACTGAGAGTAAATCGTAGAATCCTTATTAAATCCGAAGAAGATGGATTAAACATTGTATTGAATAATAACATAGACGAGTTAAGACAAACTCCGCGTTATCGAGTAGAATGATTGATAAGTCTACATTGTTCGAACAGTGGAGTGTACTCAAGATTGACCTAAGGTCAATCTAAATTTAATTGTTGATTAAAACCCCGAAACGACTCTCATGCTACAGTATTGTTTCCTAAACACTGGTGTAAGGAAGTAAGATCTTTCCTAGACTAAACACAGTATTAATTATCAAAGGCTAATTAAGAAAGTTCGATTCTTTCTAAACATCCTCAATCACGAGAACAAACAGACTAGACAATCAATGCGAGCCAATACAGAACCTAGGTACGATGACACACAGGGCCTCATCCAGTACCATCACATATGCACTAAGTTAGAAATGTCAAACTAGTTTATGCCTTGCGCTTCACCGTGTTTTTAGTCGACATGTTTTCACGTGCACCCTTCATTTGTATGGAAATATTAGTTCGAATTAAATTTGACAGGTCTAAATTACGTCCGTCTCTTTCTCGTTTTATTAGTGAGAAAAAGATAGTAATAGCCTAAATTAAGTTTAGTTTGTGCACAACAGAATCGACACCATTGTTACCTAGCATAAAATACGGAGAGTTACGAAATTCTCAGATAATTATTGTTATCAATGTCAATGAAGTTCTCCTAGTAGAACTCGTAATAATAGCTAAGGACTACACCGACATTTCAGCCTGTAGTTATTTTTTTGCAAAACAACTTATGACAAACACAACTAACTGACAACAACCCAGTACTAACTGGGTTGTGGAGGTCAGATAGGCAGTCGCTCCATGTAAAGTACTGGTATTCAGCTGCATCCGGTAAGACTGGAAGCCGACCCCAACATAGTTGGGAAAAGGCTAGGCAGGTGATGAATACGTCAAACACAATGTTTACTAAATTCCATAACAATTACAATTTTTTAAAACAAATAAAATTATTGGTTTTCAGCATCTATAGCTTGTTGAAAAAACATTCATATTCATTATTGCTTAGGTAAAAATATGGATGCTTCGCTTAGACTTTTCCTAACTATTGAGTGTACTGCAAAAAATAAACTTATTTTCTTATTATTATCAGGGTGGTCAAGTTATGAAACAATATTTATAATCTAATGCCAAACTCCTTGTCGCAAATATCTAATAATTAATAAACTAATTGGTCCAAAACAATTCAGTTTTCTCTAAGCCAACATTCTGCTGATCGGTCTCAAAGCATAAAACCTCAGCTAAGAATATCGATAATAGCCTTAATATAATTTTCATAGCCCCATTCCTTTACTTTTCATTATTCATTTAGCATTAATTCCATTTTTATTGGACAACTTTTATGTCCAATTATTTTATAATGCTTCCCGTTGATTTGTTTAAGTAAATTTTGGAAATTTTGGAGGGAGAATTGAAATTTATAGGGCTGCTCGTATTTTGAATGAGCTTTCAGGTTGTATGAAGTTTTTAGTGTCACGTTAATATTTTATATTAGTCTTACAATATAATATTATAGAAAGTCGCGTAACTTGTGAATGTTTGTGAAACAGTGTTGAAACCATCAGCGTCTACATCTCTTTAATTTATTAGTCCTAATCCAAGTACTTATAATTGATATTGTTTATTTTAATATAAAATGTTTTGTAAATTGTAATGTTTTTTTTTTAATTTTATCCTTTTATCTGTTCACAAATTCTTGTCATCAATTGCATTTACATTGTAACTAGAGGTTATAAAGGTTTATGTTTTAATTTTGTGTTGTTTTACTAATGGGTTTTAATTTAATTTTATGTAATGTATTTGTATTTTATGGATTTTAAATATCTGAAATAAATGAATTAATAATAATAATAAAGGACCATTATGTCATTAAAGGCTAAGAAGAAAAACAAACAAACTAGTGAACCGATTTTGATAAAATTTCTATGGGACCGATCGAAAAGAATATCCGTTCACACTAAAAAAAACTGTCGAGATTTTTTCAAATTGTTTCATAAAATGAAGGAGTTGAGTTAACAAACATAAAAATATAGAACAATTGTGAACCTAACCCTTTTTTTGAAGTCTAAGAAAACACACTAAAACCTTCTGTAGTGCTGATGAAACGGAATATTTACTTGTCACAGTCCACTATTTTGGAATAAATCTTACCCTGTTCACCAGGAAGCTTCCTCAATTATTACCCCATCTACCATAATATTGATTGGCACTACGAACATAGTAATTAATTCTATTTCCATAAACCTTAAATAACACAACAACAAACATTAATTAAACTTGGAAAATACAAAATATTTCTCTCAAAATATTCCCAAATTAAAACGGGTAAACTAAAGATGCGGGGCTATATTCCCTATATTAATAATTTACTGAATGTCTAAGATTGTAAGATGTATTTGATAAAGGCAGAGATAGGATCAAAGAAATATTTCGAGATCAAAGTTTTATCGGCTCCTAAATATTCGTTTATATCGGGGCGGAAGGCGGAATGAAATAAAAACATAAACTGTTTACTCGGCGACTTATGATTGGAGGAAATAAATCAAGATGGCGGATCGGTAAGTGGTTTAAAATTGCTCTTTTTTGAAAAGAATGAAGTGAATAGTAGTGAGGTTAGGTTTAAAATGGATTGAACTGTTTTTTTTAAACACGGGTTGACATTATTGTATGTTACCATTGTAATATTAAGTTTGTTTGTTGTTTTTTTTTGTTTAGCCAAATCAAGTACCTATCAAGTTCTAGTAGAATTACTGTCAACTAAGGAGACTGATATCAACGACACGCGGCGACAGAGCAGGGCTAGCGAACGAAATGTCCACCACCGACTCGCCCCGCATCCGCACTTACTTGGGAACATAACCCCGGTTTAGGACGACCAGGCCTGTCTCCAGAGTCCAGTCCTCCACCATCCTTCCCCGCACATCTGTGCAACGAGAACCCCAAGCCAAGTTCTTGGCATTCCAAGACAAGTCCCCGAGGACAAGCACGGGGAGGGAATGGCTTCCGACGACGACACTCAACTCTGCGAAAGAGTTGTGGAACTCGACGAGAGTTCGACTAACGTCACGACGTAAACAAAAGAAGACTGTTATCACGTAAAACATAAATCAGTTTCAGTCAAACAGGACCAGTCTGGTAGTCGACTGCTGAGCTGATTAGTCCCTGGGTTTGATTCCCAGGTCGGTTTAAGGGTTATTGGATTTTCGCATCAGGAATTTCTCAATAGGAGCCACGGAGTTTGCATTTGTAACCGGCTAGCAATAGCGTTGCCCCCTATGACTGGAGAAAATGTGGGTGTACTATTTGGTACACTTCTGCCTAACCCTTTGGGGATTGCAGGTGTGATGTTATGTGTTATGTTATTAAATTTTGTAAAATTAAAAAAATAAAATAAAATAAGAGTCGTAGTTTCAACAACACCAACGTTAGTAATATTAGATCCGAGAGCTATGCAAAAATTAAAGATCAAAAGTTAATTCAATACTAGAAAATTTGTAGTGCTCTTCCAAGGCAATAAAAGATTCAGGTATATTTACAGGCCGTTACGGAGACGACACGACTCTGAAATAAAACCAGACCTATAAACGCTATGCAAGATAATGCAGAAGAACTACTTTTTTTTTCCATAACGACTTTTACTCGTAAAATGACTAAGGCACATGTTCACCAAAAAGATGACGGTTTGATTATCTGAAAACAGCTGTTTAGAACACATTTTTGTATGGGAGCATGTCACAGTGACAGCTGTTTTTAGATAATCAGACCGTTATCTTTTCGGTGAACATTCAGGTTTAAGATAACTTTATTCTCATAAGAATACAAAATTCACTTACATGAGAATATTAAAACTATAACATGGACCTAAGTTACTTTTAAAATCAAGTTAATTCGTCTTTTTTTAATAGCAATTCGCAGGTCAATCTAAGTTGCTGGCTTTTGCTTAACTGGAATATCATGTTTGAGGGGAAAACGATCCGAAGTATTTTATATTTTTTTAAACAAACCACAAAACTGCGACCACGTGTAAACCTATTTTCCTATTACTATGTCGGATTTTTGTTCAGTGGTGCACATAAATACGAGTAAAGCATAAGTGTTTTAGATATTAAAAAAAAGATTAGAGTAGGTATATTGTACTAGATTTTGTTGTCAGTTGCTTTTAAATACAATTTTGATACAGTTAATAATCACTTACACATTTTAAATAATAACAGCCACCCGAGTCGTTCCCAGGTTAAGTAGCACTTGTCAAGGTTGATTCGTTGATGGGTGACCATCCATTTCATACCAAGTATCTTCGGTCCCTTGAAGAGCACGATAAACCGTTGACCCTGGTAATCTAGTTTTTCAGCAGAAAACGATTTTGCAGGAATTCAAATTATTTATATTTACATTTCAGAACGATAATGTCAAAGGTATGTTCCGTCGAAAGTAATAAATAAATATCGCTGGACATTACACACAGCGCCATCTAGTGCCACACTAAGCAAGGCTTGTGTCGTGGTCACCAGACAGTTGATCCCATGAGCAGTTGATGATGATAGATACTTTTTGTTTGTAAATACATATAAACATCCATGACTCGGAAACAAATGTTCATGCTCATCATACAAACTCATACAAACATTTGCTCCTACCGGGATTACAAACCCGGGACCCTAAGAACGTAAGGCAGCTTCACTACCGCAGCGCCAATCGGGTCGTCCTATCCTAAACAGGAATCCACCGAACAAGTGCGTATCGAAGAAGGGTTCTGTGTCGAAGTAGTGTTTGTCGAAAGTGTGTGTTGTCGAAGTATGTTCTGTCGAAGCAATGAGTAGTCGAAATATTTGAAATTAAGACTGCGACGAAATAATTAACTGTCGAAATTCAGGATGACACTAGACCCGGGTGTCATTTGTAGATCTTAGATACTCGTAGTCTTACGGGTAGTCAGTGGCCCGAAAGTTTGACAACCAGTCAGACTCCTGGGTGAGCCAAGGAGTATCGTATTACTCAATACTAACTTGGTTGGTTGTGGAGGTCAGATAGGCAGTCGCTCCATATAAAATACTGGTATTCAGTTGCATCGGGTTAGGCTGGAAGCTGAGCCCAACAAGCTGAGCAACGAAGCCAAAGATGCGAATGAATCCTTTGAAAGTTTTATGGATGATTTCTCATTATTATACAAATTATGCTTTCCTAATAAAATTGTGACTATACATACTAGTAAAAAAACTAAATGGATATCTCGTGGAGTAAAAATATGTAGTCAAAAGCAAAGACAGTTACTATGGGCGTATAGATTCAATCCTGATACAAAAAATAGACTTGCTTTTAAAAAATACTCTGCACTTTATAGAAAAATAATAAAGTTAACTCAAAAAGCCCAAAATAACTACTATATTGAATCTTCAAAAAACAAGTCTAAAGCTGCTTGGCAAGTCATTAATAAATCAAAATTCAATTTGCCACAAGAATCAGTACTATCGATAAACAGAGATAATCTAAGTTTTACTGATCCTATGGATATTGCAAATGAATTCAATAACTATTTTATAGAAGCCATCGAAAATAATATTAAAACTCACGATACGTCTATTAATAATTACGTTGTTGACCATTTTAATTCACAATCATTGTTTATGTTACCCGTTTCAGATTCCGATATAATAAAAATAATTAGCAGCCTAAAAAATACGAATACTGTAGAATATGATGGCATATCAACGAAGGTATTAAAATATGTAAAGGAACTTATAGCACCACTACTGTCACATATAATTAATATTTGTATTTCTGATGGCGTGTTCCCAACTCGCCTAAAGAAAGTCATCATAAAACCACTTTTCAAGAAGAATGATAAAACTGATCTCCAAAATTACAGACCCATTGCAAAAATATCAGTAATCTCAAAAATTTTTGAAAAGGTCATTTATAATTCAATATATTCATATTTTGAAAAATTCAAACTTTTTTGCAATGAACAGAAGGGGTTTAGGAAAAATACGAATATTAACATGGCTCTATTTGATTTGCTATCCAGTATAATGACATCTGTAGATAAAGGCAATCCTGTGTGTGCTATACTGACAGATATGACAAAAGCATTTGATTTTGTGGATCATAAGATATTGCTACAAAAATTATATGGGTACGGCATTAGAGGAAACATCCTCAAACTCCTGGAATCATATTTGAGTGATAGAATCCAGTGCACAGAAATCACTAGAATTTGTCCTACTAGAATTTAGCAAAATGGAAACTAAATATATATCAGAACCAAGGCACATAAAATATGGTGTGCCTCAAGGTAGTGTATTAGGGCCACCACTTTTCTTAATATACATTAATGATCTCCCAAAAACCATACATCATAAAATGGTACTGTTTGCAGATGACAGCACGGCTATTGTGGAATACAATAATCGTAATAATTATGAAAATGACATAAATAGTACTCTTAGTGACATTATAAATTGGCTTGACAAAAATAATCTTGTAATTAATTTAAATAAAACAAAAGTAATCCATTTCCATCAACGACGTAAGAATCCACCTGTTAACATTGCGTATAATAACTGTATAGTAGAAGAAGTTACAAATGCAAAATTCTTAGGTATAAATATAGATTGTAAATTGACCTGGAAACCTCACTTAGAGGAAATTGGTAAGCGTCTGAGCAAATCGGCATATTTACTATTCCAGTTATCAAAGAGAGTGAATACTGAGACACTATTAACAGCCTATCATGGAATGGTCGCATCAACTTTAAGATATGGTATTGTTTTTTGGGGGCAGTCAACTAATAGGGAGCTTATTTTCAGGATGCAGAAAAGATGCATAAGGTCAATGTGTGGTCTGAGAACAACGGATAGTTGTGCTCCTCATTTAAAAAAATTAAAAATATTAACCTTGCCATCTCTGTACATATTGGAAACTGCGTTATTTGTAAAATCGAATCAACATTTGTTTAAAAAATATTCATCCGTTAAAAGAAATCCAATTCGTGCCCAATATGAGAATGTATTATGTCCGATCAAGTGCAAAACAGCACTATTGACGAAGAGCTTATTTGGTATTGCTCCGAAAATTTATAATAGACTACCAGATAGAATTAAATGTTTGCCTTTATATAGATTTAAGAAGTCCCTTCAGGGGATACTACTAGACAAATGTTACTACAGTGTTGATGAATTTTTAAATGATAATTTTTTGGTATGAATTATTCTGACGTGTGTTTTTACGATTTTTAATTAACATTTTATTACGGTTTTCTTTTTATGATTTTTAATTGTACTGGCATTTTATTATTTATATTATTGACTTTTAGTATTTGTGATTTTTTTATTTTTTATTTTAATTGACGTTTTATAATTGTAATCATCTATTTCAGTTGACATTTTATTTGTAATTTTAATTGTTTACTGTTTCTTCTTTTTTTATTCAAATTTGTATGTCAGAACGGCAAAACATAGCAAGAGCATCACTATTTATAAGATCTATAATATTTATACCTATGTTTAACAAATAAATAATTCTGATTCTGATTCTGATTCTGAACAAAGTTGGGCAAAGGCTAGGTAGATGACGACATTATGATAGGTATCAGTACCCAAAAATATATATGGAACAGTCTCGCACTTTGTTCCTTTGGGGGTCCGTGTATATTATATCTCATGCACTATAAAATGGACCTTCTGAAGATAATATCTTGAATAAAGGACATCGTGGCACTTGCAATAAATATGAACGTGTTTTCTTTGTCTTTTGCCTGCAGTTGCAAAGTAACGTATAGTTTTTAGTATCATTTAAATTGCCAATTTGCATTTTAGTATTTTTGTGTAGCAGTTTTGGTATAAAGAACTGTACTATGTTACTTTAAACGTGTATTTTTGTTGCATTTAATCCAATTCCAAATCAGAGTGAGGAAAATAAGATTTTGTTTTGAATCCTACTAATATCATATGTGCGAGGTTGGATGGATGTTTGCTACGCTTACATGCAAAAACTACTGAACAGATTTAAATGAAATTTGGCACACAAACAGTTTATAACCTGGATAATTTTTATCTTGGTAGTATAATCCTGCGAGACAATTATCGAACTTCACGCGGGCGAAGCCGCGGGCATACGCTAGTAAGAGAGAGTCTGCGACTGCATGAGCTAAATTAGCAACTCTATTTGTGGTGGTTCAAACTTCGTTTGAAATACTGTTAGAATAAAGTTCTAATCAGCTTGCAATACAAAGTGGTTGTGACGTCAGTTACTGCGTGCCGAATAGTGCGAAATGAGTGGTTTCGATTGATTTACAAAAAATCTATTGATTGGACTAAAGAAATAAAACACTATGCTAATTTGTTTCTTGCAGAATTATTTTACAAAAATCAGAATGATTGCATGAATTTTAGTACGGTTTTTACTCGTTAGGTACAAGAAATTTTTAGAGATAAGTTCGTGTTTTTTTTATCACGTAAAATTAATTGTATCATGTTTTCAAAACACTATCATACTAGCATATATCCTGAAAAATATCATATATTTTTCTGGTTTTGTTTATTGCAGTGAATCATATACTTTTAGGCATTATAAATCTCGCGTTTAGCTCCTGTAGTCGCCTTAAAAAACTGTCATCATTTCTCTTCTGCGTTCATTATCCATTTTCGTAAGTTGCTATAATGAAAACATGTGGCTTAATGGCCATATGCCTCCGCCTCTCAATTAATCTGATAGTAGAGGACTTGCTACTACTAAAAGGTTTGTGGTCACGTTTCAAATAACGTCTATAAGATCTCAATTTTATCCAAGTGAGTTTGAATTGTTCATAGTTAAAAGATGTCTTCGTGAAGGTTGCGGGGATTTGCTGAATGCGAGTCGCACAGGACCGGTCAATGTGGCGACACTTGGAGGAGGCCTATGTCCAGCACTGGACTTTAAAAGAGAGGTTTCGAAGACCATGCCGAAATATTCAAACACGATTAACTCCAAAAAATACGTTTCGAAATTCAAAAGGGCTATCAAAGAGACATTTTGATAAAATCTATTTGTGAACGCCACTATCCCAAGTGTGTTGCAACAACGCCGCCTTTGTGCTCGGTCCAAGAGTCGTACTTTGTGCAACTACCTGCGAGTAATCTTATTCTGTGTAGTGAAGTGCACCTCCTGAGATGCGACACATTGCTATGGTAACAAGTGGTCAGACTACAAACAAGACAAGCCTGTGATGCGCTTGCGTTTTCGCCTAATTATTTAAATCGATAAATTTGTGAGGGATATTAAAACTAATTGGTAGCAAGGTGGTAACGTTAACCTCTGCGAGGATTGACCGACCTGGTTCAGTCCATGGTCCGGAGCGAGAGGGAATGGGAAGCCGTCACCTCCTTCTGCGAAGCAGTCATGCTAGCGAAGGAGGTGGTGGAACGTGAGAGGAAGAGAACTTCACGTCTCAGCTGCCGCGGGAGACGCATCGGTCTCGGGTACCGTAGGCTCGGGCCTGTATACGGTGAGCAATGGGCTAGCTCGCCGTCCGTCCGTCTTATGACGTCAGGCCGTGTCGACGTTGCGTTCGTGTTCCACGCGCACCTCAAAGAGATGTCAGCCAAAAGGAAGGGGTCCGCAATTGCAGGTGCCTAACGGGGCTTCGGGACTGTTCAAAAAAGATACCAAGGAATGTTCCACGGAACACAAAGACAAAATATGGATGGCTTTTAGTCAGTAAAAGTCTGACAGTCCATTCCGACCCAGAGTGGGACTCGTTTTATGATTTCCCTCCCATCAGAAAAAAAAAAGTGTGGTTACGCAAGGACGTAAAATTAAATTCAATCAAAACATAGAACATTAAGAAGTACCCAATTTATCTTAGCAATGCGTCGTAGATATAGGTATACCTTGAGCGTAGGCGTGCAATGCAGGGTATATTCTATCTTAGTTACTTTTAATAGTGTCATGCCAAATAGCAAAATAAGAGCCCTTGTTCCGCAGTTTCTGCATGAATATGGATGAAGCTATGGGTCAGTGTAGGGATCGTTAAGACGTAAAGAATCTCTCTCTCTCGCTGTGATAACGATATTATACATTTAGTTTAGCCCACGTGTCCGCCCACGTGTAACTTTGCTTTCATAGGACGAAATGTCCAATATCCTTTTTAAATGCCAAGGTTCTTCTCCCTGATTAGGTTTTTGAGGCAAGAAAACACATGATAAACTTGAGCGAATCAAAGGAGTTGGCTTATATTAATCCATCTGTACAAATACATTAAATTGAAGTATGTGTCTGTTTCTAATTAAAAAAATAACAGCTTTTTAAAGTATATGCGGTACTTATAACTTTTTTTTTTTCATTCGTGTGTCTCTCTCGGTTTTTTTCCGGCTAATCTCCGAAACAGCTATACCAATTTCGACAGAATTATATAAGGAGTAACTTAGGCTACTTCTATTTTTAACCCCCGACGCAAAAACGACGGGGTGTTGTAAGTTTGGCATGTGTGTGTGTGTGTCTGTCTGTGGCATCGTAGCGCCCAAACGGATGAACCAATTTTAATTTTGTTTGTTTTGTTTGAACTGTCAATTAGTCGGGAGTGTTCTTAGCTATGTTTGATAAAAATCAGTCCAAGAATCGATTAAGGAAGCAATGTTTTTGCAATGAATTCACTTGGCCGAAGGTATAACAATAGCTATTTGTAATTTTGTAGTCATAAGTAGTTATTATGTGTAAGTTAATATTATAAAGATAAAAGGAGATTATTTTATTATGTAGGTAGGCATCTCAAAGTTCTTTGAGTGTTATTCCCAAGGCACAGATTAATTAATATTATCCAAACTATTAGCTTTTCTAAAGATACGAATAATGGTTTTTATGTACCCAAACTTGTTTATTTTGCTTATTAAGCATTTGAAAAAGACTTCACTCTATTTTGATACTAAAGTCTTAGCCATCAGAACTCATTTTCGAAAAACAAAAATAGATTTAGTAATTAAGTTTATATTTTCAAAGAATTTGAATAACTTCTGGAGTTTTCAAAGAAAATTAATAGGTATACATCTTTCACATGTATATTCTTTGCTGAAATATGTTTCTCCAAAGGATATAAGAGACATTAACATGAATGAAAAGATTTTTATGTTAGAAGAGTGGGTAACTCGAAAACATTCATGGTTCGAGGAAATCTAAAGAAAAATATGTCAATTATTCCTGTTAAAACTGGAACAAAATGTTCTTAATTTATTATCATCAAAAGCCAATTGACGTGACATAATTAATACTACAACAAATTATAGTTGCTAGACTCCGAGCAGCGAGTCCTAATCAAAGCGATCAGTCGCACGAATACGCGACCGTCGCGGTCGTTATGGCACTTATTCGTTCGAGCAACTTGAAAACGCCCTATCAGTGCGGGTTCACCTAAAAATGAACGCGACACTCGTGTGTTCGCGGATGAGCTTTGGTAGGCCGCGGCCTGAGAAAGTCCGATACGGGAGACACTTTGACCTTCTATACCTACTTGTTTCGTGCCTCCATAAATGGCCACTTTCTGAACAAAATAAGGAAATGACTTACCAATTACTGTCAAATTGACTCTTGAATTTCTCGTCTGGGC
Source organism: Xestia ashworthii (assembly GCA_950022955.1). Classification (NCBI taxonomy): domain Eukaryota; kingdom Metazoa; phylum Arthropoda; class Insecta; order Lepidoptera; family Noctuidae; genus Xestia; species Xestia ashworthii. The sequence goes on from OX465566.1 coordinate 19,217,198, forward strand.
TTGTTTGAAGTCCACCCTACAGCGGTAGACCCCCTGGTCGGAAGCCTTCACCCGGTCCACTCCGAGCTCGGCCGGTCTTCTCTCGGGGAGGAAGTAGGCTCTGGACGCGAAGACACTCTCGTCTGACCACCGTTCTGCGACGCCGAAATCTCGTTCTCGGGCGTCGACGCTGGAAGAAATTGGTGAATTAATGACAGCGGTATATAAAATGACGATAAACTCATATCTTGGACCTATTAAATTCGGTCAAGGAGCTCGTGGCTTTAAAAAACAGCCGCACAGATCGCTCTTTAAGGTTAAGCTGCGCTGTCTTAGGTCGGGATCGTGTATGGATGACCATCTATTGAATACCGAGTTTCCTCCGCGCCTCGGAAAGCACGTTAAGCCGTTGGTCCCGGCTGTCATTTGTAGATGTTTGACAGTCGTGTACCTAGTCAGTGGCCTGTAAGTCTAACAACCAGTCTTACCAAGAGCTATTGTATTACCTGAGTTGTAGAGGTCAGAAATTGCGCAATGTAAAATACTGGTATTCAGTTGCATCCAGTTGAACTGGAGGCCGACGCAGATAATGATGAACGTACTTAATTTTACTGTTTTCCTAATTTTTGTGGTCAAGGAGAGGACCGGTCTATATCTTGAGAAGAAATTGTAAAAGTTGTTGTAAAAGGGTACCAATAACATATTGCACAGCAACCATTACATCTGTAGTAAACTAAAGCTAGACTTAGAAAGCGTCCTTGTTTTTTAGCAATAAAGCAAGCGGTTCACCAAATAAAAGACCGAGCCTTTCAAATCATTCAAAATTCAATTAAAATAAATATGTTATTCCGAAGCAAACATATTTTGTAAATGAAAGAGCTCTACTTATTTCCATTATCTGACGTCTACAAGGTTCACTGAGCTAACAAATGACCCAATAAACTAAATTGTGCTCCAATTATCAAAAAAGCTTTACTTTCATTGGCTTTACGCCAAAATACTTAGCATTCAGGTTTTCGGATACAATTTTTACGCCAAGTACGAAAACAAAAATGGACTGCCTCGTTCGCCTAGTGGTCACAAGTGCGACCTGCTGACCAAGTGGTCCTGGGTCCTTGTTTCTTGGTCAGCCAAGGTGTTATTGGGCTTTTCTATCAGGAATTTCATAGTATCATCCACGGAGTCTGGATCTGTGCCCGATTGAAGGCAATAGGGTCGCCCACAAAGAGTGGCCATGTAGTTTCTTAAGGATGACGCACGCTTGACCGTGCCGGGTCCGAGCCGAGTCTCGAACGTTCAATTTTTAATGGAGATAGTCACGCTTCCGAGCCGCTACTGACCAACATCCATACAAAATAGCACGGTCGACACTCAGCGATACTAAAATAATAACGCGAAAAGATTTGTATGTTTGCATTTTTGAATGTAACGAATAAACTTAGAAACTACTGGATCGATTTGAAAAAATCTTTCAGGAATGGGTAGCTACACTATCAGCGAGTAACATAGGCTATATTTGATTCCCTACTCTTACGGGAACGCGAACTACGCGTGTGAAGCTGCGTGAATTTCGATTGTACTTTATAGATAACAAAATAATAAATTAATAATGATAATTTTGTAATAAATAAATAAATAACTGACGAAATGTGGGTTTATTATTAGGTACACCTCTACTTAACCCCTCAATGATTACACGATTATTGTTATGTTATGTAAGAAAACAAACCATTTTTCTTACAAAAGCGGTAATCAGAACTATTCTATTTATAACTGTATATGAAATTAACTGATTAAACTCCAGCCCTTGCCAAGTTTCAAGTTGTTCTTGTTCAAGTTTGAGAAGGAAGCCTATCTGGTTTAACTAAGAACTTGTTATCTATATCTACTTACCATACGTTTGAGTTACAGAAACCTTAATATTTTATTGATTAAAATTGTGTTTGTGTATTTGTTTTATGTCTGAATTTCGAGGACTTGATAAATGATGTTTACTTTGCAAATAGGTTTATAGGTTTTTACAAATGGTTTAAGGGACCGGCGGAGCAAAATATGTATTTGGGAACTTAGATTTCCGTAATCCAATCGAAATAAATAGATACTACCTTAGGGATTATTTTTAAAATACAAATTATTTTGGGTCCTGAAATAATCTTGGTCATGTCACATGAGGACTCAAGTTTCTTAGAAAGACTTTCAATAGCTATTGTTTCGACAAAAAAATAAATAGACAAAGCAATATATATTTCTCTTGTTAAATAGGATACATGTATGTAAATGCATTCAAACTCTGCCTTACCCTTTGGGGAATGCGTAGAATTTTCAGAATCTCACAAAATCTTAGTCACTAACAAAAAAAAAAAAACGCTCAGTTTACTCGAATTAAGGAAACCTCAAAAACATTACCCTACATTTGAAATCCAATGTAATCTGGTAAAATCCTTGTATTCTAGTATTAATAAGTCCCGAATGTGGAAAAAATAACTATCATTAAGAAATAATGTGATATTTATTGTTTTCTTCTTAGGTACTTCCAATTACATTCTAAGCGTCTCCGTATAAACTCGGCCGTTGCGTTTAGTTGTTTACTGTAATAATTCAATCGGCTTACTGGGTCCTATTCTCTTTTGGGATAGGAAGAACAACGAGCCAGCACTACGTTTTCGATTGAAAATAATGGGTGACTTTTGCAAAATGGATGAACTGCTTAACTCAATCTTTATTATAGTTCGAGTATCGACCTGTCTATGCTCCATGCGGATGCAATGTAATGATATGGCGAACATAGACATTTCTGCGTTTTAATTGAATTGAGAGAGCAGTGGTGGCGGTACCAACTTACGAGCAGTAGTCGTGTTTTCGAACCCAGGCAGGCGTTTTGTGTAATTTATTTCTTCACCACTGTTCTCAAAATCATTGTAAGAAAACATCGTGAGGAAACCAGCATGTTCTAGAACCAAAACAAATCGAAGACATGTGACATCTTCCAACCTACACACGGTGGTTACATATGGCCTCCTCTCTATGAGAGGGAATGGGCTATAGCTCGATAGGACGGAACGGTATAATAATATGAACGATATATAAGCTTAACATGTTTTCTGAGTTTTAAATATTTTTGATTGAAACGTTCAGGGAGGCTGCCAGGACGACAACGTTTGGCCAGACTGGCCGCTATCCTGAACAAAACTGATCAGACGCGTAGTCGTATGAACAGACTTTTTTCCTGGTCAGAGCTTCTACGGCCAAAAGTCGTGGTCATGTAGTGTAGTGAGCGAGGTCCCTAATTCTTCCAAATTATAGTAAAAACCATACCAATAATCATTGTGGAGCGTAAAAGTTATTAGCGGTCACACACATTTGTGTGTGTTCGCTAAAAAGTCGCTTGGCATGTGTCAAGACAAATTTTAAAGTTTTAAATTAAAATAATCACCAAATGTACCAATACTTACTGCAAATAAATGATTATGATTAATAAAATTTTAAAGCAAGACATAAATGCCTTCTTTGTAATACTGTCTTGCCAACGACATTGCAAAGCCAAAAAACGACAATTTATAACCAGTGCTTTTACCGAATTATCTACTCTAAGGAGATGGATTTCGACACTTAAGGTGTCGTTATGTCTGCCGGGGTTGCGGGCCTATTCGAAAGAGATACCGCGGCCCCGGAACATAAGGGCGAGGAAGGAACATGGATGGGTTTTAGTCAGTAAGAGTCTGACACTCCCTCCCGCTCCGCCCAGAGTGGGAGAAGTCATTTGATGATTTCCCAACCTAAAAAAAAAAAAAAAAAAAAGTGTACTTACATTTTTTAGCGTCTTTTCAAAAACGTCCTTAATTTACAGTACTCAAAAATATTGCAAGTTTCCTTTTACTTACAAATCAAAATAGCAAACTGCGAGTTTCTCAACTCTGCTTTGTAACAAAAGTGCATAGCGTGAATGTTTTAAAATCTCTGGGAACATTCCCACCGTTTCCTCATGAAAATTTAAAAGGCGATATTTGTTTTGAATTCTTTTATCTTCAAGTTCTGCTTGTTCTTTGTCTAAGTGGATGGGGTGCTTATTGTTTTTCTTTTATGTTTTTTTAGGTATTTTACGTGAAAATGTATGTTTTTTTTGTTTAAATAAAAGCTATTGTCGACATTAGCACCAAAATAACTTAACATGTAAATAATTACTTACTAGATTTCAAATATGAAAACCATACGATGTAACTATTTACATATTTATAAAATCAATAATGTGAGATAAAAAAGTGCATCAACTTTACTGAAACAAAATAAATTACTCGCCTAAAAAGCACAATTTACGTTAAGCCGGTCAAAAAGCAATGATATACCAAAACTATGTCTTTTCCTTTTACTCAAAAGGTACCTTTAATCTACAAATAGGGTTCAACGAAGCGTGTTTGAGCCACGACCCTTTTAAGGCTCCTCATCCATAGTGGAAACAGGGACTCTTTGGAATTTTCTCTCGAAGTAGTGCAAGCTAAGTCGATCTTGTATATCATATTGAAAGACGGTTCGTGATTTTAAGAGGACTTCGATGTAAGGGTTGGTGCATACTTGTCTATGGTATTAGCATGGTTTTGACTTAACTTCTCTTGGTTTCTTTGCGGAGAGTAATAAATAGACAGCTTTGCAATGTGTGGGAAATTTAACACATAATTAGATTTCAGAACAAAAACAAGAATTTACGAATCAGAAGCAGAAATGGCACAATGGATATGCTTCCTTGCTTTGGCACAAGTAATTTCTCTTACAAGAGGGAATGGGTCGTTATCCACTATACAGACCCATCGCGGGTCGTGTTCTGCTTCAAAATCAACAGCAAATCATTTAAACACTAGGTTTGGCACCGCCATTGGCGATGGCAACTGTAAAATGATGGTTACTGGCCATTATTTTTCTTCTTTTGGATAGTTGTGAAACAGAAACAGTGCTGAAATAAAAGAGAGATCGAGCTTCAAAGGTCTTTCATCAGTTTTTCACAATTGCCAACTAAGAGAAAGCAGAAACATAATGGCAACAACCAACCTGCACTGAGCCCACAATGGTTGATTATGGCCCACTCTAGATCATTAATGACTGCTTTTGGTAAATAAGAGATCATCGCTTCAATTCAAGTTAGTCATGAACCAGTCTCAAAGTTTTTTGTGTCATGAGCATGGACATTTGTTTCAGAGTCATGGATGTTTATATCTATAATAAGTATGTATTTACGAAAAAAAAGTATCTATGTAGTATATCAACTATCTTATCTCTCGTTGCTTAGTGTGGCGCTAGATGGCGCTGTCTGTAATGTCCAACCTTATTTATTTTTAGGGTTTTGTACCTTAAAAATTAAAAAAGGAACCCTTATAAGATCATTTTCTTTTCCGTCTGTTTTCTTTGAGAATACCCTTGAAAGATACAAAGGCGATGAAGCGATTCTCATACAGCACTACAGCGATAAATGTGCGCAAAATTCACTAACTTCTCCCGTTTGCCCCGAACGTCAAAGGCAACATTTGATACTTTTTGCTGCGATTTACAGTCGATGCACTCAAAACTTTTTCGTATGCACGGAGCGAAGCAAAAAGCTAGCTCAAAGGATAAAAATACTTTCTCAACGGTTTTTACAAACAGTATTTCTGAAATATCTTGAAATGGTTTGATTTGGGGCTACACATTACACAATAACAGCCGCTCATGTCGATCTTTATAAGGTTAAGCCGTGCTTGCCTAGGTTGGTCTGTGGATGGGTGACTACTTTTACTGTATAAAGTTTCCTCCGTGCTTCAGAAAGCACGTTAACCTGTTGGACCCGGCTGTCATTTGTAGATCTATGACAGACGTTACAGGTCAAAAAACCCATAAACTCCGACAAAGAGTCTTACTATAGGTATAGGGTATCGTATTACCTAGTACTAACTGGGTTGTGGAGATCAGATAGGTAGGTAGTCGCGTAAAATACAGCTGCATCCAGTTAGACTGGACGCCGACCCTAACATAGTTGAGAAAAGGCTAGCCAGATGATGATGATGTTTACAGATTTCAAGTTTTGAAAGGTGTTTGTTATAGTTTTGCATCGTTGCATCTTTCCACTCTCGCGATTAAGTATAGTATGATGTTGTAACACGAACTTTTAATGATTTTAGTAATTATTCTTTTCGTTGTTCTAGTGGTTGCAAGTACGATTACAGATTATGACCGTGAGATCCTGGGTTCGATTCCAAAGTCAGGTAAAGGTTTATTGTTTTTTTTTGCATTGCCGGAGTTTAGATTTGTGCCCGGATGGAAAAAGGCTCGCTATATTACATGGGACTTTTGGGGAACATAACTGGCGAAATGTGGGAGTACTAATGTGGGCTACCCCTTGTTGTTAAAAAAGCTGAAAGCAAAATGGCTTTTAAAAGAACAGTTCGGAAGTACTATTTAAAGTCAGACTAAATTATTCACAAAATAGTCGTAGTAATTATTATTAGGTTTCTCGTATTTGGGACTATTTGTATATATTTCATCTTATCTGTATTATAATATGTGTATTAGTATGTACCTATTTATGTATATCGATTTACCAAGGTTGACTGGTAGAGATTGCCTTGTGGCGTTAAGTCCGCTTATGTACCAAAATGTATGTTTAAATAAATAAAAAAATAACTCTTCACAAATGACAGTCATGATGTTATGACGTCTCGATAAAACCAAACCATCCTATTTCCCTTCCTGTGGATTTCGGGATAGACGTTTCCTAAACCGTGCCAGAATATTCAAATTTCCAAAGATATTATTAAAAAATATAGTCTATTGGTGACTACGATTGCTAAAGTTTTAGCAAAACGAGTGTTTGGAAAATTAAAATGGTTATTGAAATTACTTTGAACTGACTTTTAAGATGAACTTTGGTAACTTTAAGGCCTTTTCACTGGGTTTATACAAAATTTAGTATTAAAATTTAGATATTTGGTAAACTGTTCCAAAGTTAGATTTTGTTAAAATATTATGGCGTACATAGAGATTGGTTTGTAATAACATTAAACCAAAGTTTGCTATATTTTGGCGCACTATTCAAATAACTTCACGAATTTAGGGGATAAATGAAAGTCGACTAACTTGAGATATTTTGGAAGTCAGATTTGGGTGGAAGCCCGGGAGAGGTCCTAGAAGGACGCAAATTATACTGCTCTTATTGGCGATATTAGTGACGATTGATGGCTGACTTTCAATATGACCATGCCTTTCTGAAACACGCTTTAAAAGGTGTCGCTATGCATACTGGTCAAAGTCGAGGAGGTATCTGTGTTAATAATTCTCGACCCGAATCAATAATAAATGTTTTTTTTTCTTATTTTTGGAAATCGGTAAATGTAAACCACCCGTATTCAAATGCAACCCGTCTGTTACTTGCCCTATGACCGCGCCTTCACACACACAAATAAACGCACACAGCGACATCGCGCGACAGATGATTCAGTTTATTACTTTCGTGTTATTCTGAAATACTGTGGTAGTACGGGGATAAAATTGGTACTCACTGATAATGTAGCTTTCCATTGCTGAAAGAATTTTTCAAATCGATCAAGTAGTTTTTTAGTTACATACAAAAATACAATTTTTCCTCTTTATAATATTGGTGTAGATTGACCTGGTATCGTAATTTAAATTGATTTATTTGTCTTTTGTGACAAGCTCCTGAATTTTGCCTAGAATACAAAACGACACGTTGTTTTTGTAGTTACTACAATACCAACATACCTGTAGATGGGCGTGCCGAGATCTTCCCTGTACCACAGCACCAACAGGACGGCGTCATCTTCATCCTGTGTCGCGATGTCGCACGGCAGGTACACCGGCTCGCCGGCCACGGCTACTACTTGTGTCATCGGCACTGAGGACAAGAAAAAGAGATTATTAATACAATGTTCGGTCAGTGGATACGAAACGGGGCGCTATTTTTTATTTCCACCAACTTCGAGGTAGTTGATCACAGGTCTAACATAAGCTAACCCATATGGTCGGAGTGAACGGAATCCCTTCGACATCGTTTACAACAAACGGTTAGTCGGAGACAAAAACACCAACGGACTTTAAGCCTTATATTTAGGTGTTTTATACGATAGAATCAAGAAAACAAACGATTTATAAAAACACTTTTTTGGCTAATTTTTTCTGTTTCTCAGTGCCCGTTACGTACACTTAAAACCCAATGTTCACGTTCCGGGCGAGTTTGACACCTACAAGCAGGATTCGTCAGCACTAGCGCAAGACAGAGAAAATTAGGAAGAAAACATCGGGAGGTCATTGACCTGACGACACGAGAATGAAAAAAAACCATGAACACAAACAAACCCACAATTTGAACTTTTTAGTTAGGTACCCACTAGTGACCCTGCTTCGCACTGTTTCTAAAACTTGTTAAAACATCAAATTTTGTCAATTTGTGTGAATTACACAAACAAACGTTTCAATTTTCTTAACAATGACGAAAGCATTGCATTACAATTCTTTGCGTAGTTTATGAGAAAGTGCGGTTGTTCTTTTTTTTATTTCCAAAACGAACATTGATTACGTATCAGTATTAGTCGTAAAGTTAACACAAGTTCAAAAACAATAATTCACATGTTTCATCTTGTTTAGCTAGCTATTATTCACAATCAGTAATTTCAACTTATAAATTCACAAATAAATTTTATTTTCTAAAAAACAAAAGAACGTCCGCTGGTTCTTTTGTTTATGAACAAGACAATTTATGAACTGTTTCTTTCCTTCCCGCTCTTTTCTCGTGTAGTTTTCAATGTCTAAGTATTGAGATATTCAGCCTAATTTTTTTTAAGTTCCAAACTATAGAAATGTCAAATTAATTTTGTTTTATTTTGTGAAGTTTTTTTTTTTATAATTTGAAATTGGAATGCACAACATTAATTAAACAGTGTGATGTGTAATTGTTTTACAAGCAATTCGGTTTTGTAGATTTTATTTATTTATTTATATTTGGAACGAGGAACATTAAATCAGCCATTTTATTTTTATAATTTAAACTACGGCTTGTTTTATTCAGTTGAAGTTTGAAATACACTTTTGATAGAAATAAGTTCAGCAGTAGCCTGACAAACTGTAAGAAGTTCGTAGTAAAGGAGTTCTTCGTCAACTATAGACTGTTAAATTGTCGTTTTGTTGAACTATAATTTTTACAATGTACTACAGTATAAAACATTTTATTGCACATAAAAGAGGGCCATGAATAATTGAAGATAGCACCCATGACATGCATTTTGTTTTAAGTTTAGAGACCATAATATTATATTGTTACGAGCTGGGTATGAGATAAATTAATTACTACCGATTAAAAAACACAATCACTTTATTAATCACAAAACAATTTAAACTTAATCACAAGAACACTACAGTACACTACTATTCACTATTCACTTAGATATCGCACTTCAAGTTCACTTCGATTCGCTTCGATGGTAGCCAAAACAAGACTGACTGTCGCGGCCCCGAGCGGTCTATTTATACTCGCCCACAGACACACCAGAATAACCTCGAATATTCTAGAGGGTCATAGAAAACACTAACAAAAGAGTAGGTAGGTAGGTAGGTAATTATTATTACTAGCTACTTGTACAACACAAACAAATATGAACCGTATGCCCTAGGCGTACGGTCGAAATTCTAATGTCTTTTTATAAAGAGGTCGCGAGTTTGTAGGTACCTACCTAACTTTAAAAGTAATAATAACAGAAAGCTCTGGAAATTCCAACGTACACATACTGTAATCACGTGCTTTCTCGAATGTTCTTGTAGGTCCGATGTAACACTGCCCCCTCCTTAGACATGCTCGTCCCGAGCATCATTAGTCCCGTAGTATCGCGCCAACCGGTCTACATGCACAATCTTAGGCGCACCTCGTGGACCCTTCTGTATTCGGTAGGTGACATCGTTGATCCTAGTCACGACTCGGTATGGTCCATCCCATTTTGCTTGTAACTTCGGAGACTTTCCCTTGCTCCGCCCTGGGTTATGCAACCACACCAGTGAACCCTCGTCGAAACCCCTACCGATTGCCTTCCGATCATAACGGGTCTTCATCTTCTCAGACATCTGTTGGCCGGATTGTCGGATATGCTCATAAACATCGTTCAACTTATTACGCAATTCATTCGCGTAATCTGTTACACTACATGGAGCATCAGGGGGAGTTCCAGTGATTAAATCAGCAGGTAACCGTAATTCCCTTCCAAAGTTCGCGAATGCTGGTGTCACAGTCGTACTTTCGTGGACTGCACTTCGGTAAGACAGAAGAAACGGCTGTATGTGCTTGTCCCAATCCCTTTGCCGGCTTTCCACAACTTTCGCCAGATATCTCTCCAACGTTTGGTTGAATCGTTCCACCATTCCGTCAGATTGTGGGTGGTAAGAGGTGGTTCTGGTTTTGTGGGTACCCATCAATCGACAAGTCTCTTGAAACACTTGCGATTCAAAATTCCTTCCTTGATCGCTGTGTATTTCTAAGGGTACCCCAAAACGACAGAAGACTTCCTGAACCAATTTATCTGCGACAGTTGTAGCTTCTTGATTAGGAATGGCGAAGACTTCTGGCCACTTTGTGAAGTAATCCATGACCACCAGGAAGTACTTGTTTCCGCTCTCACTTACTGGAAATGGTCCCGCAACGTCAAGTGCTATCCGTTCCCAAGGGGCTCCAACGTTGTACACTTTTAATGCACCTCTGCTGCGTGTACGGGGTCCTTTTACGGCCGCACAACTGGTACATTTACGGCACCAGTCCTCCACATCATCTCGACAGTGGATCCAGTAGAAGCGTTCTCGAATTTTTAGTAGAGTCCTTTTTACCCCCATATGTCCTCCTGAACATCCATCATGGTAGAGCCGTAGAACATCCGGTACCTTGGCTTTAGGAACAACCATTTGTAGATGACAGCTGTCCCCTCTAGCGTTTTCCCATTTACGGCACAAGACTCCATCCTGGATTACCAAGCTGTTCCATTGCGCCCAATAGCTCTTCGTGATGGAACTCATCGCAGCCACATCACTCCACTTGGGTTTAGGAACACCAGCTTTAATCCACTCGAAGATCGGTTTGATGTCCGAGTCATTTTGCTGAGCCTGCTGTAGGGTCTCCTTCCATTCATCGCTGAGATCCGTTCTAAGCATCCTCACGGGCACTACTTCCTTAGTCTCTTGCCTGGCACAGTGCTTACAGTCTTCAGGACAAGGTCTTCTCGACAAGGCGTCTGCGTTACCGTGAGTTCTCCCACTGCGATGTTCAGTTACGAAGTCAAACTCTTGTAGTAGTTCAATCCATCTCGCCACCTGGCCCTCTGGATTCTTGAACTGTAATAGCCACTTCAGTGCAGCATGGTCAGTTCGTAGTTGGAATTTACGTCCCAGCAAATATTTACTGAAGTGCTGCAATGTCTTTACTACAGCGAGTAGCTCCCGTCTTGTAACGCAGTAATTTCTTTCTGGTTTGGATAAAGACTTGCTGAAGTAGGCTATTACAACCTCCCGGTCTCCTTTCCGTTGAGACAGCACGCCCCCAATTCCAGTATTACTTGCATCTGTGTCAACTATGAAGTCATTTTCAGTGTCAGGATATCCCAAAATAGGTGTATTGCACAGACGTTTCTTTAATTCCTGAAATGCGACATCGCAGTCCTCGTCCCAACCGAATTGCCTCTTTTCCTCAGTGAGTTTGTGCAGAGGTTTTGCAATGTCGGCAAAATTCTTGACAAACCTTCGATAGTAGGAGCACAAACCCAGGAATGCCCTGACCTGTGTCTTGTCTTTCGGAACTGGCCAATCTTTGACGGCGACTACTTTTTCTGGGTCTGTTTGAACACCTTCCCCCGAAACTATGTGTCCTAAGAAGTTCACTTGCTGTCTGAAAAACGAGCACTTCTTCGGGCTTAACTTGAGATTTGCTGTTTGGATTTTTGACAGCACTCGGTTGAGGTTTTTAAGGTGATCTTCAAATGTACGGCCCACGATTATTATGTCGTCCAGATAGACAAGACATGCGTCCCCAATCAATCCGGCAAGTACTTGCTCCATCAGCCTTTCAAACGTCGCAGGAGCGTTGCACAAACCGAAAGGCATAACTTTAAACTGCCATAGCCCTTTTCCTGTTGAGAATGCAGTTTTCTCCTTGTCCTTGGGGTCTATTTCTACTTGCCAGTAGCCACTCTTCAGATCAAGTGTGGTAAACCACTTCATACCAGTCAGCGTATCCAGTGTGTCATCGATCCTAGGCAGTGGGTAGCTGTCCTTTTTCGTGACGTCGTTCAGTCGCCGATAGTCCACACAGAAGCGCATACTGCCGTCCTTTTTCTTTACCAGGACCACAGGAGAACACCATGGACTCGATGAAGGCTCTATAACACCGTCCTTCACCATTCCCTCAATCATGGTTTCCACCTCTTTTTCTCGTGCAACTGGCAGTCTTCTTGGTCGCTGACGGATAGGTAACTCGTTACCCGTATTAATCTGGTGCTGAACAAGTCCAGTTCTCCCTATGTCAGCATCATTTGAAGAGAACATGTTGGCGTACTGAAGTAACATCTTCATAGCCTTGTCCATTTCTTCTTCAGTTAAATCGCAGTTTTCCAAAAGTGTCGATACGTCAAATTTTGTACTACGAACTTTATTTCCGGTAGACACATCTTGCAATTGACGCATCCAAGCTACTTCCTCGCAAGTGCCTATCAAGGTACCCTTCTTAATCACATGCTCCTGGTCACTTGGATTCAGTATGCGTACTGCTGAGATGTTGGTGGCCTTGACCAGAGTTCGTGCCATCTTCCATGGGAAGTCATTGTTCACCCTTTCTATCAGGACACTTCGATCTTTTTGTCCAGAATTCCGTGGCAAACAAATTGGCACAATCGTTTCTGATCTGCGAGGAAGAACTATCTTCTTCAAGCAGTACACTTTTCCTGACGGTGCACCCTCCATGAACACTTCCTCTGAACCACATTTCAGTACTCCTTGATCAACGTCGATCTCACAACGATATTTCCGCATGAAGTCCAAGCCCAAGATGCAATCGTCCACTATGTCGGCCACGATGACATTCTGCTTGTAAAATCTGTCACCCAATTTTAACTCTACCTCCTTCTTGCCTCGGACGTTTATGTGCTGACCGGTAGCTGTTAGTAACTGTATACGGTCGTGCTTATTGAAGTAGTCCCCAAGAAACCGACTTGCTAGTTTAGAATTGACGACCGTGTGAGAAGCTCCAGTATCCAACGTCAGTTTGCATGGCGTTCCATTGACTTCGCCTTTGATGGTCAGGCTGTTCCCGTCATGTGCTTGCGAGATCAAGATTCTCGGGGCTCTTTCAATACCAGCCAGCACCCGCCCCCCAGTCCTGGCATTTACTCGTTTCCCTGATCTTCTCTCGGGGTGCTGCGCTTAGGACAGCTGGACCGAAGATGACCTCTTTCTCCACAAGTGTAGCACCTAGGACTATACCCCTGTGGGCGGTCGCGTACAGGTGATGCTATAACCTCCCTGACACGGTGCGTTCGGTGGTCTTGCCTCACTGCCTCAACTTCTAAGGCATGGGCCAAGGCGTCCTTCAAGGTCTCATGATGCCCAAGTCTCACGGCAGCTCTAACTTCTAAGTCACGTATTCCATCAACGAAGGCCTGTACCAGATTTCCATCAATCAGTGCAGGGGAAGACTGATAGGCTTTCCGAACGAGTTTTTCCACTTCCAGAGCCCACTGCTGTAGGTTCTCGGCACTACGTTGAACACGGTCCTTCAACTTAGCACGAAATACGTGCTCCAGGTGCGCGTCGCCGTATCTGGACTCCAACGCCTCCAGCAGCTGCTCGTAGGTAACATCCTTGCCGAGTGCCTCGAGAATAGTTAGGGCCTGGTCTCGGAGGCCCAAGGTGAGCGCGGTCATGGCTTGCGGTTTGGTCCATCCATTCGCCTTCATGACGGCCTCAAACTGGATTCTATAGGCCGACCACGACGATGTTCCGTCGAATGGCGGAACCTTAAAACCACGCGAAGAAGGTGCAGCAACCACTGAAGCTACGGTTCCACCTTCAATCTTCAATTCGCCCAAAGCCTTCTGCACCCCAGCAATCTTAACTTCGGCCTCTGAGATGCGGTTCTCATGCTGGTGAACCTGATCTTTCATCAACTTGAGGTCCTTGCCGAAAGTTGCATGCAGATCCTTGATGAGGAGCATCTGCTCGTCTTGGCGGCGGACCTGCTCCTCTTTGTCTCGCTGCAACTGCTCTTCCAACCGGCGAGCCTGCTCCTCTTGACGGCGAGCCTGCTCCTCTTGACGGCGAGCCTGCTCCTCTTGACAGCGAGCTTGCTCCTCTTGACGACGAGCTTGCTCCTCTTTATCTCGCTGTAACTGCTCTCCCAATCGGCGAGCCTGCTCCTCTTGACGGCGAGCTTGCTCCTCTTTATCTCGCTGTAACTGCTCTTCCAATCGGCGAGCTTGCTCCTCTTGACGGCGAGCTTGCTCCTCTTGACGGCGAGCTTGCTCGTCTTGGCGGCGAGCTTGATCCTGCAGCAGCGCCATTAAAGCTGACAAGTCTGGCGCCACTGATGCTGGAGAAACTCCGGATGGGCCAGCGACTGGCTGTGACGTAGGCTGGACACCACCCGCTGTCTGTGTCGGAGAATCTCCAAACCGCCTTTGGTCCATGTCCTGCTGTCGCTGACTTCTGGTACGGATACCGTCCGTGTCGTCCTTTGGTAGAATTGGCATAATTTATCTCTCACTTCTGACACCAATTTGTTACGAGCTGGGTATGAGATAAATTAATTACTACCGATTAAACAACACAATCACTTTATTAATCACAAAACAATTTAAACTTAATCACAAGAACACTACAGTACACTACTATTCACTATTCACTTAGATATCGCACTTCAAGTTCACTTCGATTCGCTTCGATGGTAGCCAAAACAAGACTGACTGTCGCGGCCCCGAGCGGTCTATTTATACTCGCCCACAGACACACCAGAATAACCTCGAATATTCTAGAGGGTCATAGAAAACACTAACAAAAGAGTAGGTAGGTAGGTAGGTAATTATTATTACTAGCTACTTGTACAACACAAACAAATATGAACCGTATGCCCTAGGCGTACGGTCGAAATTCTAATGTCTTTTTATAAAGAGGTCGCGAGTTTGTAGGTACCTACCTAACTTTAAAAGTAATAATAACAGAAAGCTCTGGAAATTCCAACGTACACATACTGTAATCACGTGCTTTCTCGAATGTTCTTGTAGGTCCGATGTAACAATATTACTCAAAACGAAATGTTACCCATGTAATGAATATTCATCTACCTAGCCTTTTCCCAACTATGTTGGGATCGGCTTCCAGTCTCACCGGATACAGGAACGTCTGCCCATCTGACCTCGACACAGTTTGAACTAAGTTATACGATAACCGACTCTCTGTTAGACTTTCGGGTCACCGACTACCTATAACAGCTATCATAGATCTACAAATGACAGCTGGGACCAACAGCTTAACGTACTTTCCAATACGAGCCTAGCTGATTTTTTTGAAAAAATCGAAATAATCCGTCAGTTAGATTATCAAAAAATATTTGTCCCGTATTTTTCTTATGTTACGTAGACCAAAATTTACGAAAATGTGACGCTTTTAAATTCTCAATACGTCACGTTGTGGTATAATTTTTAGTGCGTTGTGACGTCACGAGCCGCGTTTTATCTTTGACAGTATTCATTGATTTACAAAAACAAAAAATACGTTTCCATTATTTTCCAATACTCTAACTGAAGGACTAAATAGATTTGCAATTTATTGATGAAACTATTCCAAAATTGAAGAGTTAAAATAGCCGGCAGAAACGAAAAGATACTTTCCCGGTTAAACCATAAAAAGACGTCAATAAAACACTTAACATCATACCTTTCCCAAAACCATGGCGCGGAAACATCGCATAATACATTTCCGCGAACACAAATCGTTAGCCGCACTTGTCCCACGTCGTCAAAGTGGACACGAGAGCTTTTTGCGCTCAACTGAGCAAAAGAGTTGCAACTAGCGCAAGCACATGTCAAGGAACTCACGAGTCCTTTGGACTTTCTGTAAGGAGGTCTTAGAAAAGGATCTAGCGTTGGAAAATAAAAAAAAAGTGAATTGTCGACGTTTTGGTTTTTTATTTTGTTCGTAGAATCGTCTTTGTTCGTGCTACATACGTCCGAGTCGATATTCGCGACAGTTGTAAAATTAGATGCATCAAAATAACGTTATTTTTTGTTCTACCTCATCGTGCCGAAGAATTTTTACACCTCTAGCCTCGGACAGGTCCCTCAAAGTTCAGATATAATTATACCAGTAGGTAACCTTGGTTTGTGTTGAGGGACCACAGTCGCACCCTGCTTCACCGGATTACCCCTTTTATATTTTTTTTTCCGATGGAAAATCATCAAATGACTTCTCCCACTCTGGGCGGAGCGGGAGGGAGTGTCAGACTTTTACCGACTAAAACCCATCCATGTTCCTTCCTCGCCCTTTACGTTCCGGGGCCACGGTATCTCTTTCGAACAGCCCGCAACCCCGGACCGAATTACCCCTACAGACGCTGACGTCATTTTTAATTTGATCCAAAGGTTGCGAACCCGAATTTGTGTTTACAAAATTTATAGCTTCTCAAGGCGGGAACTACAGTCTAGACGTTGGTTGAAAAATGTACAGACGCCAGCACACTGAGCTACCCAAAACTGACAAATTTTCCCAATCAACATTGAACCCATAGATACGAGTATAATAAAGAAGTTTTTAATATTTCTGTGATTAACCTAATGCTTATGCGATAAAGTTGAAGATTGTAGTAGTTTGATGTGCTGCCGCTTATACAATTCTGATATTTAATCATATTTAGCAAAACCAGACGCTAACCAATTCTGAGTGACAGTATTTATTAAAACTGTATCTCTAGTCGCCTTCGTACGTCATCAACATCTGCCTAACCTTCTCCCAACTATGTTGGGGCTGACTTCCAGTCTAACCGGATGCAGCTGAATACCAGCATTTTACGTGGAGCGACTACCTATCTGACCTCCACAACCCAGTTAATACTGGGTAATACGATACCACTTGGTAAGACTGGTTGTCAGACTTTTTGAGCTACTGACTACCTGTAACGACTGTCAAAGATGGATAAATGACAGGCTGGACCAACAGCTTTACGTGCTTTCCGATGCACGTAGGAAACTCGTTAAGTAAACCCTGGTCACTCATCCACAGCCCAACCTAGGCAAGCACGGCTTAACTTAAAGATCGACTCTTCGTAGATCGATCGATCGACCTACGTGAAGGTGTATATTTTGTAAATTATTTTGCTCCAAAGAGTCTCTCTTTGACTTTTCATACAGCTGTCACTTCGAATTGTCTATAGCCGTCTTGTTCCCGTACTCCCAGCTTTCAAATATACAAATGAAATCTATTTTCTGCATATCACATTTGCGCTATCAAAAGGAACATCAACGTCAATTTATTTCTTTAACATACCTTTGAAACAAGCCCAGAGTAGGCGTCACACGTTCTAGTCAGCCTAAAAATAAGTCAAAGAAAACACCAAACTTCTTTTTCCAATAAAAACATAGTGAAGAACTCCAATTTCCTTAAGTTTTGGGTGTTGTATTTTTAGGCCCGTCCTAAGGTATTTTTTGAAGGCAGATTTATCAGTGTTTTTTTACGCATCTGCTCGGATTTCGATCGTGAGGATTTGAATTTGAATATTATTGAAACTGCCATTCATATTTTAGCTGTTCAGTTGGATTAAAGGAAGCGGAAGACGTTTTTGTTGCTGTACCGAGATTTGTATCTGTTAAGTTAATGAAAAGAGTTTTTATTTCGGAACGTGAAATACTTTTTTATACGGTTCGCTTTGTAGGATAAAAGAGGGGTTTCGCTTTTAAGATTATGTTGCGAAAATGTTGGTGCTTTATTCATTTGAATATAAAACATCACAGAATACATATTATTATGTATTCATGATAATCAGGGTTTTCAGCCTCAATAGAATTGGCAAGTTATTTAAAGATATTATGAAAATGTAATTTAAATATCGAGTTTGATTTAAACATTATGTGGGCTAAGGAGGTATTTAATTAAAGTCTCTTAAAAACAAGTATTAAAAAAAAAAACATGTGAAAAAGTTGGAACTAGTAAGTTCCCAGGTATCCAGGTCCAGAACAAAAAAAAAATATCGCAATGATGGGGAGAACAAGAATCCTTCCAGCTTTGTTAAGGGTTTATTTACACCCTTTATAACAGAGGAACAAAAGAACATCAACCACTGAAAAATGCTCAACGACATCGCAAGAAGTTCAAACAATAAATCGGGCGAACTACACGGATAAGTGACGTCTTCGCTATCCGGACATCCGTGCATCCGGGCATTCGTACCGTGTCCGGATGCAATGAGACAATGTACTGAGAAAAGCGCACCGTATTTGTGTTATTCCGGACACAGTTTATCCTTAGTTCTCTAACAAGTCCCTGTTCTTTTAAGTGATTTAAAATGTACTTCGAGTCTGAATAAAATATTGTTTAGCGAGCTGCTTGTTTGAAAAAGCTCAGGCTAAAGAGTGTCCAATTAATCCACGAGGGTAAAGTGAATTGGATTTTGTGGAAATGCATTACTACAGTATTCTATTGAATAACATAACATCACGCCTGCAATTGCCAAGGGATTAGGCAGGTGTACTTCATAGTACATCAACATTTCGCCAGTTATGTTTTAAGTGACATGTGACCGGGTGCGAGCCTATTGCCATCAAACCCAGCACAAATCCAGGTGCCTGCCGTGGTTGCTACTGAGAGATTCCTGATGGAAAACCCAATAACACTTTGCTTGACCTGGGAATTGAACTCAGATCCTCATTCCCAGCATTCGCGCTTGCGGCCACTAGACCAACGAGGCATTCACACTACTGTATGTAATACTAGTTCATTTCCAGTTTGGGTGCGTAAATAAATGTGAAGGATCACATTGAAATTATTGGTTCATAGAGGTAACTGATTTCTAAAGAACATTACCCCAGCATCTTTGTTGTTGCGCAGTCGGGTTATTAAGGCACCATCGTCTGTGACGCCCAACCGAATCGGTCTGAAGCCATTGTTTAACTATTGTGTCTACTTCGCTTACAGATGAAGGTTTCTTTAATAAATAAATATCCGTTTACTTTAACAGTTGTCGGCCTCCAAGTAAAATTGTTGCTTATTTAAGGCTACAACAGTAACTGCGTACTGAGAGATATATAAAAAAAAAATCGAGTAAATAATACTCTAAAAACGAAAAACCAAAACACTCTAAACAAATCCACTACCAAATAAAAAAATCCGTTTACTTTTCACAGAATATCCGCCATTTCAATCTCAGATCATGAAACATGCATGCAACTAAACGTCTATGAGCCGGCATTATTGAATATCCTGGCTGTTGGATATGGTTGCAATGGAAATCGCTTCTCGAAGCGTTGCGTCGCGGAAACGCCATTAATTTCCGAAACGTCGATTTGTGTCGGGTTTGCGTACGACACGAGACGGTTTCGACTATATTTAGAACTTCGGGTAAATGTGGATGTTCAATTTCGAGCTCAAAGTTTGGGTTTTTGGTTAATGTTGAGTTGGGATTTGCGGAGTTGTAAAACTTGAGTTTTTTTTAATTCATATCAAGGGGATGCATGAAAAATACTAGCCAGCACCTTTTGGAGTACGCAATATTTAATTTAGAATGACGTCACTGCGTTGCTCCACAGGAATAAACCAAGGTTCTTAAAATCCACGGGAGAAATGTTTTTTTTTAACACCCACTTCTATGGGCCTAACTAATGTGGCTGAATGGCGGTAGAAGAAGTTTTGGTACACCATATTATTATTTCCAGATAGTGGATACTAAGTTGATGATGACATTCAAAAGATCTGATTGATCTGGTTGACATTCGCATAGACCCAGCTGTCATTTGTAGATCTTTGACAACCGTCACAGGTTGTCAGATGCCCGAAAGTGTGCCAACCAGTGTTACTAAAGGTATTACCTAGTACCTTCCTACTAACTGGGTTGTGGAGGTCAGCTAGGCAGTCGCTCAATGTAAAATACTGGTATTCAGTTGCATCCGGTTGGGTTGGAAACCAATCACGCCATAATTGGGAAAAGGCTAGGTAGGCAATGGGTAGATCAAAACTGTCAATGTTAATGATAAAACATGATTGTATCATGTATCATTTTACTACAGACACTTATACACACACATACTACCACCACAAGTACACACCTCATGACATTGTACACTTAGTTCGCAATAAATGTTTTGACTTTGACATTTATAGTCAGGAAATCATGCAACAAAAACGGCTCTTACACTATACAAGATCAAAACTGCCCGTAAAATCATTATCCTGGTTATAGTCACGGAGTCAGTTCATTTGAATCCAATAATCCTGTTTGGAAACCTTTCCACTGCGAACGTGTTCGAATAAATCCTATTTGGTTGCTGTGACGTCATTCCCGAAAATACCCAAAATTTGACTATTCAGTGCAGACGTACAGGAAATCGAGTTAAGCTCTTCTAATTTGGCTTTGATGTTTAGACATCGTTCGTGTTGATGTTATTCAACGCGAGTTCTCAATTCAATTCTGAGTTTGGTGAAAAATATAATAAAGCATTTTGGTGTGTCCATGGACTTTATGTCCCTACGTAGTGTTTGTTCGTCTAATTGATAGATTTTATGCATGGTAAGTGGCGTATTATTTGGCGCAGCTGCCAGTCACACAGTAATTTCTTTCTAGTTTATATTTAAGTTTTTTTTTGGTGCTTTTTAGGGTTCCGTAGCCAAATGGCAAAAAACGGAACCCTTATGGATTCGTCATGTCTGTATGGCGCAGCCACTTTTTTCCCAAACTTAAGAACTATGCTGTTGAAACTTATTCTGTGAACCACATTAAGATTTTCACACAAAAATAGAAAGAAATACATACATTTTGGGGGATCCCCATACTTAGAACTGAATATGATTTTTTTTTCATCAAACCCATACCCATGTGGGGTATCTATGGATAGGTCTTCAAAAATGATAATATTGATGTTTGTAATTTTTTTTAAACTGAATAGTTTGCGCGAGAGACACTTCCAAAGTGGTAAAATGTGTGCCCCCCCCTGTAACTTCTAAAATAAGAGAATGATAAAACAAAACAAAAATATGTGATGTAAATTACCATGTAAACTTCCACCGAAAATTGGTTTGAAAGAGATCTAGTAAGTAGTTTTTTTTTAATACGTACATAAATCGTCAACCGCAATTTACACAATTTTGATACAGAACCATTCATGGGCGAGTCCGACTCGCACTTGGACGCTTTTTTAATATTGTTTGTTTATGTGGGTTAAGCTGAAGTGGAACTAGATGGCCTACGTTTGGCGCATGCAATGAGCTGTGGGCCATATACACTTTTTGTAGCCATGACATAGCCAGAAAGCGTCGCAGCAGAACACGTAGAAGATGGCGGAACAAAACCAACGACTAGTGTCCCACATTAGCCCTAGATAGAAACAATTGGAAGTCATGGGGAGAGGTCTTTCACCAGCAGTAGGTTGATGCAGACTTACAGAAAGTCCGTATCAGTGTACTCGTGGCATGTACCAAATAAATGTATTTTCAATGACGTTGACATTGTACTATGTGAACTAGAAGTGGTACAAACACTGTGTGTAAGTATTCGGATTGTGCAGATCGGCAAACTCCGATACCTACGCATTTGCCGTCGCAAAATTCTGTTCGGGTCAACTCGGCACAACTCGAGCAAACCTATTAGGTATAAGATAAAGGCAAAAATTTAAATTGGTTCAAAAATTTTGATTATTAAATTTATTTATGTAAACAGGTTTAAAAACACTTACACGTTACATCATGTTATGTTTTAAAACTGGATTTCGCATTTGACTACTTTGAGAAGAAGCAGCCGAAACAAACTCAGACGTCACTGCTTTTTGAAGTGAAAACTTCATTAGGCGCGTTGAGCACTTTTTGAGTGAACGAAAATCATGGAACTCGCGTGACCGTCACCTAACACTTCGTAGCACGCCGTAGCGGATCGGCTACGAGTTTTTACTTCCATAGGCAGTCCCCAAAGACTATTTTTTTAAATATAAATTTTAATAGATAAATTCAATAAGCATTTATTTAAAGTTCATGTACAGTACCTACTGGCTGGTACTACTGGCGGATATTTCAGCTTTAAAACGTAGATTTTACCAATCTCACGTACTTGAGTAGCATAACTAATATCGTTCGATATCAGCTCCGAATTTAGTACAATTCAAAGTTCCATTCATTTGAAATTAATGGAGTAATGACCCAAAGATAACATCTAAGTGAACCCTAAAATTACGCCAACCTCTCGAATTGCTCTCTATTATAAAGGAACATTCTAGAAACGATAGTAACAGATTAGAAAATGGCGCTAAAATGCTGTAGAACTACCTCCTACCTTGCCTGTTTTACTAACGATACTATGTAAATGAAGTAATCAACACACCTAATCCAATCTTTTTGTCGTCGTACCAAATTGCTCAAAAACGATATTACTCCCAAACTGCAAGCACAAACTGGCAAAAAGCTTAATAAAGTACCGATATCGCAAAAGGAAATGGCTCCACTTCTATTCAAAAACGTTACTAACCCAAATTGAACTTTGACAATTGTATTATAAAGTCCAATTTGCTTCGTCGTTTATTATCCAAAGTTGGGATTCGAGGACGGTAGTGGGACATCATTTGAATAATTAAAAAGCGGCTTTATCTATTTATTCAGTTTCTCCCAAAAGTTGTCGAGTTGCATTGTGTTCAATCTATAGGCGAATTTGAGGGTGCTTTAGAGCGCTACAGCGCTGCTTTTCTCTGGAGAACTTTTGACGAGAGTGGGCTTTGCAGCCGTCAAAATAGATTCCACTGTATTTGAGAACGTAGAAATGTTTTTTGATTTTGTTTGCTGTGCAACAGGAAGCGTTTCCACATAAAATAAAAATATAAAATTGTTTGACATTCAAATGTTACAAAAAAAAAAAACAATTCATATTTAGAAGTAACAGATAAATAAAATAAAAGCAAACAGAAGGTTAGAACAGAAAAACCAAACCAGCCAGCAACAATTTCAAATCCATATTCCACTTTTAAAAATCTCAGCAACAATTCAAGATGATCACAACTCGAAACAAGGCGTGTCCAAGACTAAGATAGCTTAGATAGCTTAAGTATCTCGTTCATGTAACAGTGCGGGTAGAATATAAAACGGGTGCACGTACGACCAATGTTTGTACATTGGTCCACAAACACTTCGTTTGATCATGTACAGCAAACAATTGGTCTTGGTACTGCTTGGACGCTAGCCCTGTTTGGCCATTGGTGATCGGTTGGTTAAGAATTTGCTGTTCATTCGTGTTTATGTTTAGGTGGATGTTGTTTGTGGAGTTTTGATATGATTGCAGTGTTTTGGAGTTTAACATTGTCTGCAGAATCTATTTTATGCATTATGGAATATAAAGAACATGGTGTAAAGTTCTTCCTGTAGATAAGGAAGGATCCTCGGACCAGACGGGTGTGCTATGTCTGGTGGGTTACTCCCTGACAGTTGTTGTGGCGTTTTTCTATGTTGTCTTATGCCTCAAATAACTTTATCTGCGCGATTTAAAATGTTAATGTTAGTTCTTCATTTATGGCATAGATAGTGCTGTAGTACTTTTGTACCATATTGCTGTTTTCGTTTTTTGTAGTACTGATACAGCTAGGCTACAATCTGATAACCAGTCTAATAAGACGTATCGTATTACGTAGTAAAGAACTGGGTTTTGGATTTCATATAAGCAGTGGGTCCTAGTAAAATAATAGTATTCAGTTGCATCCGGTCAAACTGGAAGCCAACCACAACATGGATGGAAAATGGCTAGGCAGATGATGAATAGATAGGTTGCCATATATTTTAATGACCTGGTGAAGGTTGCGAGGGTGGGTCTTAGGGGAGGCTTATATCTAGCAGTGAGCACGGCTTTCGGTTGAAATGAGGATAATGTTAATATTTTGATTGCAAAAAGATCAGTTTGGAGTTCCACATCAGGTGTTCCAGATTTTCAAATTTATTCTCTCAGCAGAAAATGCTCATCATGCGGAACAATTTTTGCTTTGGTATAATTTTTGTATCTCTTATAGTTTAGCTGGAACATCAGAAACAGTATTTTTTCCCCTAGTTTGCTGTCGACGATGTGTAAGTTTTTTTTTTATCTGTGTTCATAAACTTCGTTTTTTGGTAACAAATACATGAAATACGAAGAAGTAGTTCTTCAGACTATATTCCCAGTCCCTATATCAAAAGATTCATCTGTAACATCCTTTCTGCACAGGCGTCGCTGTTCCTAAAAGTATCCACCACAATTCGTCTTCCAACATAACTAAAGCCACCTGATGATAATCTTATCCAAAACTTCCATAAATGACCTTGCGGTGTCCTCAGGGAAATCTCTCCATGTCTCGACTTGTCACGCTTGAGTTATGAAAGGCTGACTGTGAGTAATGCTGGTTTCCTCTAGATGAGGCCGTGGATTTGCAGGATTAAGCCAGACGTGTTATTATTGCGTATGTGAGAGTTTCTGAGAGTTACACGCTTAATTTGGCTTTGAATTTTTGAGGACGTTTAGTCTTGGCGAGATTTGGGGGGATTAGTTAATGATTTACGTTCTGTGAGTATGGTGACTCTATGGAATTAAAGGTAACTCTGAGTTCCAATTTATGTTTTCTTTTTTTTGTTTACTATACAGGGTGAATTTGAATTAATGCGACAAAATGAAATGGGAGCTTCAGTTACAGTAACATAGTAATTATAAACTGTTTTTTCTACTACCTAAATCGTTAAAAAAAATTACGCGATTATCGTTCTCAAAAGGTCCATTGATGTTATTATCTTTATTTAAGTACGAATTACTTAGGGGGGTGAAGTTACTCGCGTCCGTAGGATTTACCATCTTTTCCTAGACCCACCCTACACGTGCCCCCCGGGTGGTGCCAAATGAGTAACAGGGCTCAACCAGCTATGCCCAACGCCGAGCAACAGGCGGCGGTAAATAACCTGTCGTCAGGCCATCGCAGACCTTGGAGGACTAAATAACCCCAAAAAAGAGCGACGGTAGTGCCGTGGGAAAGTGCTGCAGCAAAATCTCCCAAACCCCTTTTTTAAAAATATGAAAAAGTCTAATGAGGAATGCGATATGTCATGCGATCCGGCTAACCCCCGGCGCTCTCTGGTACCCGGGCCAGAGAGTGTGAAATTGGCTACCGAAGACTACGTGGATGTGGGTAACCAGGCGTCTACGTCAGTGAATGTTACTGGAAAACGATTTGTTCAACAAGCTTTCCACCCTAGTTTGTTTATGAATAGACCAAGAAGTCAATCCCTTGGAAATAAACCACAGCTTGAAGCTACCAACACAGAACCTTTAACAAAAGGACAGAAAACTCAGACTCCAACAAATGACACACCTTGTCCTCCCGAATGGCAAAGAGTCCTAACAGCTAGAAGCAACAAGCGAAAGAAAATATCGCAGTCGCCATCTCCTGAAACAATCAAAACCACCAATAGGTATAATGGCCTACAGATAGATCTGACAGAAGATGAGCCCACATACAAAGAGAAACACCCAAACAAACCCCCACCGATCATCTTATATGGAATTGAAGACGTAAATAAACTAAGTGAATTACTTAACACTGTTGCTAATAAAGACGATTTTCTTCTAAAAATTGTAAATAAAAATCAACTAAGAATAAATTCCCTGGATATAGAAGCATACAAAAAAATCATCACCGTAGTCCGAGAACGTGGTCTCATAGGCCATACTTTTAATAGAAAGGACCAACGTTGCTGCCGCCTAGTAATAAAAAAACTCCATCACTCAACACCGCACACTGACATCATAGACGAATTTGAAAAAACTGGAAATAAAGTGCAAGGAGAAATTATCAATGTAAAGTATGGCCCAGAAAAAATACCAACATCGACATTCTTTATAAATCTCGCTGCTGGCCCAAACAACAATGCTGCCAAATCCATAAAATCCATTGGTAACCAAATAGTTATAATTGAAGAACCTAAAAAAAGAAACACAATACCACAATGTCAGAGGTGCCAACAATACGGGCATTCTAAAAATTACTGCATGCGGCCCTATCGCTGCGTAAAGTGTGCACAAGATCACAAAACATCTGATTGTGTTAAAAAAGACCGGAACACCCCCGCCACCTGTGCGCTGTGTGAAGGAGCACACCCCGCTAATTACAAAGGGTGTGCGGTGTACAAAGAAATATTATCCAGAAAAATGGGTAAACAAAAGCTAACAAAAGTCCCTACAAAGCACAGTACAACACAAAATAAACCAAACAACGTAGGAGAACCAAATACCACTACAGAACCAGCCCAACACTACGAAATTTTTGATAAATCAAGACATAAGAACAAAAACTCCATAGAAACAAAAACCTATGCAGAGGCTACGATAACGCAACCCACAACAAACCATGGTAACTTAGAAATGCTACTCACACAACAAGCTGTAAAGCTGGATAAATTACTCGATCAAATGTCAACAATGATGAACCTTCTCACAACAGTAATCAGCAAACTTGTCCATTGAAATGGCAACTCTGAAAGTAGCAACATGGAACACAAATGGGTTGATTAAACACAAATATGACATACAAACCTTATTAGAAAACGAAAATATTGACGTACTTCTTGTATCGGAGGCACACTTAACACCAAATCACAACACAACAATAAGAAATTACAGCATATACTCGACATTCCACCCAGACGGAACTGCTCATGCAGGCACAGCTGTAATTATCAAAAAACACATCAAGCACGAGATTCTCCAGGAATATAAAACAGACCCGATACAAGCTACCACAGTAATGGTGCAAGATAAACAAGGATCTATAAAATTATCAGCAGTGTATTGCCCCCCAAGGCACAGCATTAAGGAAGAAGAATTTACAAACTTCTTTAAAACCCTTGGACACAGATTCATATGTGGAGGCGACTGGAACGCCAAAAACGTTTGCTGGGGATCCCGACTAACTCTACCTAGAGGCCGTGAAATGAAAAGAAGTGTAGATAAAAATAAATTATATGTACTGAGTACCGGCGAACCCTCATATTGGCCTACAGACCCAAATAAGACACCTGACCTTCTAGATTTCTTCGTGTATAAAGGATTGTCAAACCGTTATTTAGGAGTGGAGACCTGTTTAGACAGCAGTTCAGACCACACACCAGTGGTAGCCACAATAAGTACCACCTTAATTGAAAGACCAGTTAAAGAGCGACTTTACACTAATAAAACTGATTGGGATGCGTTCAGAGAATACGTAGATGAAAATCTGAACCTTAAAGTGTCACTTAAAACAAAAGATGACATCGAAAAATATGCCGTAAGTTTGACAAACCTTATACAAACAGCTGCGTGGAGATGTACACCGGTTACCACACAAAAACGAGGTAGTAAGAACGTACCCAAGGATATAAAAACAAAGATTCTGGAAAAGAGACGACTAAGAAGAGTGTGGCATAACAGTCGACATTCCGAAGATAAAAGAGCATTTAATAAAGCAGCCGCTGACCTCAAACAGTACCTTAAAGATATTGAAGAAGAAACTTTGCAAAACAAATTAGCTAACCTCAATCCGCAAGCTAAAAATGAGTACTCACTCTGGAACACGGTTAAAAATAATAGGGCGGCCCCTCAGGTAGCACAACATCCTGTCAAAATGAACGACAACACTTGGGCTAGAACGGACAAAGAAAGGGCTGAGGCGTTCGGACAGTTCCTGTATGAAGCCTTTACTCCAAATGGCGGCGATGCAGAAACTGAAAAAGAAATACAAGAATACTTGGAAACCGATCTACAACTATCTCTCCCAATTCAAAGCTGTTCACCTAGAGAAGTCCAAAGAGAAATAAAAGGCCTAGAGTTAAACAAGGCTCCTGGTTTCTGCCTGATAACAGCTGAAATTCTGCGAGAACTTCCTAGAAAAGCTGTAATCGGTATAACACAACTTTTTAATAGCATACTTAGGAATGGGTATGTTCCATTGATATGGAAAATATCAGAGATTATCATGATTCCAAAGCCTGGCAAACCCCCACATCTCATATCGTCCTACAGGCCAATTAGTTTACTACCAACCATATCGAAACTATTTGAGAAGATCATCCTACGAAGGCTAACACGAATTCTTACCGAAAATGATCTCATCCCTCAACACCAGTTTGGTTTCAGAATTGGCCATTCCACTATTGAACAAGTTCACCGTGTCGCCAATAAAATAAGAGAAGCTCTCGAGAAAAAGCAGTACTGCTCTGCTGTTTTTTTCGACGTACAACAAGCATTTGATAAAGTTTGGCACCTGGGATTGCTTTTCAAAATAAAGAACCAGCTCCCATACAACTTCTACCTGCTCCTTAAGTCGTACTTGGAAGACCGTATATTTAGAGTTAAAATCAATGACACCTACTCTGCCTTTCAAGACATAAAAGCCGGTGTGCCACAAGGTTCCATTTTGGGCCCTGTTCTGTATCTTTTGTACACTGCAGATATACCTACAACGGATAATGTTCTATCTGCCACCTTCGCAGACGACACCGCTGCACTTAGCAACCATGAAAATCCCAATATAGCGTCCTTAACTCTACAAAGTCACCTCAACAAAATAAGCAAATGGATGGAAAAGTGGCGTATCAAGGCCAGCTCAAGCAAGTCAGTGCATGTCACTTTTACCCTGAGAAAAGACAACTGCCCCCCAATCAAACTAGGAAACGATGTTCTTCCTCACCAAGATTCAGCAAAATACTTAGGCATGCATCTTGACAGGAAACAAACTTGGAAAACCCATATAAAAAAAAAACGCGACGAGCTAAACATAAGGCTAAGAAACTTAAACTGGCTATTAGGCAGAAGATCAAATGTCACCATGGAAAATAAGATACTAATCTATAAAACCATAATTAAACCCATCTGGACTTATGGAATTGAGTTATGGGGATCGGCAAAAAATAGCAACGTGGAAATCCTACAACGGTTCCAGAATAAAGCACTCAAAATGATAACCAAGGCACCTCTGTTTATCAGAATCAGTGAATTGCATGAATACACAGAAATGAAAACAGTCAAAGAAGAAGTGGAACAAAGAGCAATAGCGTACCAAAACCGAATAAAAACACACACAAATACCCTGGCAACAGCGTTATGTGAACCATTATGTGACAGAAGGCTCAAAAGGCAACATATATGGGACTTTGTTCCCAAACAAAGCCGGAATTAAAATAAAAGACAGCTTCCTCACAGGAGGAACAGTTCTTACCTGACAATAACCCGTACAACAAATCTGCTAAGGGCTTGTAAAGCCGATCGCAAGATGACACACAGAAGAAAAAAAAAAAAAAGTACGAATTATCGGTATTCCCGTTCATAGCGGTCATTTACCTAATTTAGCCTAGTTTCTAATGTAAGTATCGCGCGACGTTGCCAAACCTCGCATGTGCGCCAGCGCTGACATCCCTTCCCGGCGACCGCGCGCCGCCCACTACCCTTCCTTCGTTCATTACAATTTTACATTTGATATTTTATACATTTTCTTGACAACACGTATTATTGTATATTTAAATTTGTCGCATCTATTCAATTTCACCCTGTTTATGGCTTTCATTATTGCTTGCTTTCTGGCCAGTTGATACATTTAATGAATACCAATACAAGTACAACCTTCTTTGTCAAATCAAGAGGTACAATAATATCTACTAGTGAGAGTGAAGCCATGTTCTATAAAGATAGACTTTAAGATATTTTGCACAGCTTTTGTCCGTTGCTTTATCCGATTGAACACCAGATTATTATCCCAAGGCAAGGATAATTACGAATAAGAATCGTGACAAGGTCCATTGAAATAGGAGGCCTGCAAGGTAAAATACGGGTAGATAATGTTATACTTATGTGAAAGTTATTAAAACTGAAAATCACAGATACGGAGCTTCATCGGCGTTAATTTATTATGTGTGTGCATTTCTGTATTTTCTGTACAAATCATAATGTAGAAAACGAACTTTGTAATTTGAAATCACACACTTTTCCAATGAAAACCAAAAATAACCAAGACGCTAAAATAATTTTATTCTCAGATCGGTTCAGATTTCCTGTCAATATTTCCACGCAATTCGAGAGCAAAATTCCAAGACCCTGGACCCTAAGACGTATCAATCAGACGCAAACCAGTTGGCATCCGTAAATAAGTTAGCAGCTACTCATGTTTACTGCGACCCACATATAGATAGACATTGAAAAACAACGGTACAGCCACGTCAGAGGCAGAATTACAGTCGCTAATAATAAATGTAAGGTTACGAGGATTCGAACAGTTGCTACCAAGGAATGGGAGACTAGAATAACGAGGGAAGGAAGCAACGAAAGTAATACAGGACGTAGTTGGAACATCTTTGCGTGGGTTCCGTAGAATGTTTAGTGGGAATCTAAATATTAATAATGTCTGGGAATCATTTTGTGAATTAAATGAAGTGATATAATGGATTTTTATTGTGTCATCGAACAACAAGAAATGAAACCTTGATTTATTCTCATCTTCTTCTAAAATGTATAAAAATCTCGTACCACAGTGTTTGTTATCGAACTCCTCCGAAACAGTTTGACCGTTTTTTATGAAGTTGTTTTGTGTATCTTTAGTAGGTCTGAGAATAGGTCGTAGGATTTTTATTTGTCTCACACATACACATCAAAACTTCAACGCGAACGAAGTCGCGGGCAACAGCTAGTCTATAATATTTTTAAATGTCTGTTGGTTTACTTCAAAAACCATATAATTTTGACGATAGCCATCAATATTGTAAGAATTATCATTTAACCGAGAACCTTCGAATGAGATGGCACAAGGCTGTAGGATGGCTAAAGTCTAAATTATGAAGCGAAAAGCGCCCAGTCTCATTTCATAAATTATTATCAAAATTATCAGAATTCTGTTTCATTAATCCTTCCTTCCTAATACAGGGTGAAAGTGACATCGACACTATAATGGCTACCACGTATTCAGTGAATCATTCTGCGGGCCTAAAATGGCCGCTTTAGCAGAACATTATACGAATCACCTTAAAAAAAAAAATCCTAAAATGGACTTTATTGTTATGACCGTAAAGTCCACTTTTAGAATTTTAAATTTTTAACGTGATTCATTTAATGTTCTGCTAAAGCGGCCATTTTAGACCCCCTGAACCCCCAAATAGACATTTTTCGTCCATCTTGTATTGACCTTGCAACTCGCCTTTCGCCTTAGGCCAAATTTTTGTGTTAGAAATCCCAAAAAGATTTTCCTCTTTTGTTCGCCCCACACATTCTATAATCACATTATCAGCTTACTTAACACCCTGCTACAGCTTCCGAATCCTTCCCATTCATCAGCTCACAAACATAAATAACACCTACCATCCTAATCAACAGGACATCACATAAAATCCAGAGTACATACTATGGATACAGCAAATATTTTTCTACCATTTATCCTGCCGTACAAACACGGCCGTCCCCAGTGTAATTCCATTATGGATGGACCCGCCCGTCCTGTATTATTCAACGTCTCACGAATCTTTGTGTAAAGATTCTTGTGTTTCTGTTTTAATATTAGTCTGTTTACTAAGGAAATTGCCTGCTATATCTTAGTGGGATCTGTCTCTCTCCTTATCTGGTTGCCACTTTGTGTTTTTGAAATTTTTATGCGGTCGCCCCGGACGAAATTATGGCGGTTGATTGATGTCAAATAATATAAAGTTGGTAGAATTTTACGGGTCTCCCAAGTGTTTTGGTGGAGTTATTAAGAATGCAGATGGCTTGTATTTTTGGTAGGGAGTTTTAGTGGTAATTTTTATCGTTTTTGTTTGGCTTTGACATTGTTTTTCCTACAGAGTTTACGTATATGTTACTGTACGTACAGAATGCTTTGTTAGTGGTTGTAATTCACTTCTTTTGAGCATGGGATCTTGGGTTCGGATCAAGGCAAAGTCTTATAAGGATCTTTTTGTTTGAATTTTTTCATTAGAAGCCCCAAGTCAGGAAGATATTTTTCCTTTCATTAATTCTTAATAAGTTTTACGTAATTCTGTAACTATACATATTATGGTACTTAGAACTAACTTATTTTATCCCGAATCCAAAGCACTCCAGACAATTCCCGTGATTATCATAATAAGATTAGATCACAATAGATGTATTACAATCAAACCATTGATTGCCGTCGAACCAATCATGTGCAGGTTGCCTAACTGTGATTAGCAAATTACGGGCCTGAATAATATATTATAATTATTAAACGTGCATTAAACGTGTTTGTTTGGGTGGTGATGCGGCTGACCACGGGGTTGGTTTCCGGATGGGTGGCTGGTAATTATAGGGCTCTGGAGACAATGTTATTACAGTATTTGGATTATATATGGACAATCAATCAGCGGTGAGTAGCCATAACCACGGAATGGGGGTTATCACGCATGAATACGCCGCTAGAGGCGTGTTAGTGTAGCGTGAGGTCTTCAGAAATGCAGATGTCATAGAGTGTGCAAGCGTTTGCTTGCTTTTTAGCGAGTTTGGATCTAATTAATTGTACGTGGAGTAAGAATGATTAATTAAGAAGATGCAGACATTGGTACCTTATAGTATCAAAATAGAATTAATGACAGCACCTCCCTTGCCAGTGGCGTCATCTAGCTTGCTGAAAAAGGACAGCCCTCTGGGAAAGCTGTACTGTATGCAGAAGTGTAATTTTTTACTCATAAGATGTCTTACAATCGATCCAGTACCATATACGACATAGGTGTTTGAGAGTTAAGCATTGTATAGTCCCCGCCACGAAAAGCTATAATTTTTGTAAATAAAGAACTTCTACCAAGTTACGTAGTGACAAATCAATCAACAACAAATAATCCCTTTTTAACCGACTTCCAAAAGGAGGAGGTTCTCAATTAGTCGGAATCTTTTTTTATTTATTTTTTTATGTATGTTCCCCGATTACTAGAAAATGGCTGGACCGATTTAGATTATTTTTATTTTGTTTGAAAGGGTAGCATACCCTTTCAAACAAAATAAAAATAATCACAACTGGTCCCATAATCATTAAGTCAGGTTCTGATGATGGGATCCTGGAGAAATAGAGAGAACTCTTCAAACTTTATAGGCACACCCGAAGCGATTTGGATAGTTTTCGGAAGAATACTTGTTCGGAGTGGTCCCCCTTCAATTTGGTAAAGATCTGATGAAGAACATCGGAGATAGGTAACGGAACTCCTCAATAAAATAAGGATAATATTTTTGTGTTCACCAAAAATCTTTTCTTCCCCGAAAAATACTGATCGTGCACCAAATAATACTGATCGTGCACCAAATATTAAAGTATCTCTGCCCCCATAATCGGGACTTAGGGCACCCCACCGTTAGGTTAGTTAGGTTCCTTTAAACCCTGCACTCGGAAATAGGGGCCCCGCGAAGCGGGGCTCCGTCGACTACGCTTTAAGGAGAATATACAGTGTTTAATTGTTAAATAGATGCTCGTTATGACATATTTTAATTAACATATTTTGGTGCACATTCAGTATATTTGGTGGAACACAGGCAAAATTAGGTAAACGAAATGGGAATAAATTGAAGTACTTTTAAATACAATCCATAAAATAATAGCAAATGGACTGGGATTGCTGAAATCTCATGTCTGTCTATTGTTTACACCAGTTCATGACATAACATCACACCAGTACGCTGTAAAGGGGTAAGCGCATGAGAAACACTAAAAAGTGAAAAATAAAAACTTTTTTGCAAAAAATAAAACCGACTTCTAAAAACACAAAATAGTGAAAAATAACTTTAGCTTCAGAAGTCGGTCCCAAAAATACTAAACCAATCAAACAAAGGTCACCGACTTCTGAAGCTAAAGTTATTTTTCACTATTTTGTGTTTTTATAATCAACTCAAATTATCATACGTGTAATTGGAAACTAACGAACAATTTGACCTGGTCGGGTTATATTTTTGCGGAAAGCGCTGTCCTGGTACTGGAGCGCATTTGAATTCATGGAATGTAAACATTTAGGCAGCTATTTTGAAGTAGGTTCACGCTGACGCAGTAATTGTGTGTTTACAAAAATTTAAGCTTCTCGTAGCGGGGAGTATAGAACAAAATGTAGCGGTTGCATTCACACTTCGTGTCAAAGTCCTATTTTTCCTGGAAATAACCGCCATAAAGCTTTTTCATAATTTTCACAAAGCAATTGCACAAATGTTTATCAAAAGCACCTCCCTATCAAAGCTATTCAAGCGAAAGTGTTTCCACCGCTTTTGTTTCTTCGATATTCAAGGTCTCGCCCCAAAGCGTTGATTTATTAGAACTCTAAAATTGGGTTAACTCACCGCTTTGTTTGCCAATATACAATCCACTGGCAACTTTCAAAAGAAAAACAAGTTTAGCGTAAAAAGCGAATTACGCAATAAGATTGGTGAGTGAAAAAAACACCGGCTAAGTGTGAGTCGGTCTCGTACAAGAATGGTTCCGACTACCCTACAGTATGTATTGCTTGTGTTGGCTTATTTATTATTTATTTATTTAGTACAGCATAAACCATTTACACTAAATTAAATACCTAATCCTTTTACTCGATATTCTCACAGAACCACAAACATTCTAATATTATCGGCTTGTAAAAACAATAAACGCTTTGATTTTTTTTTTTGCATTATAATATTTTTACTACCATAAAATAAAAGCCGCTATTTGTACTATCTAGTGTCCACGACACAAGCTTTGCTTAGTGTGGCACTAGGTGGCGCTGTGTGTTAATGTCCAGCGATATTTATTTATTTATTATTTGTTGTTTCATCGGCCGTAACAATTGTATGAATTCAAATATCTGCCTACTATAACGGTTCAAAAGATACAGTCAAATGTCAGACGGACAAACAGCACAGCCTTAGTAATAGGGTCCCACTTGCACCCTTTACTTTAAGAAACCCTAAAAAAAGCAGCGACAGCGGAAACAGCCAGTGAATTCACTTAATTCAAAATAATAGGAAGTTCTTGAGCAAATCTTTGGAAGTTCTTTCATCGGAGGAAATCTTTGAGCAACTGCTCAAAGATTTCCTCCGATCGGAGTCCAGGCCTTGAGCATTTTGTTTTGAAGATATGCGAAGTAAATTCACGCCCGGAGGCCGCGAGTGGCTCAAATTGCTCGCCAAAGACCCGAAGTTAAATCGACTTCAGAATTGTTACTCTCTACGGATGTGAGCCCCGATAGGGCCTATCGACAGAAATTTTTAGGCACCAAAAAGGTTTTTTCGACGAAAAAGGTTGGAATAATAGTTATAATCAGTTTTAGGGTATAAGTACTTTGAGTTTGCCCGTTTTTGGGTGTTCACTTTGAAACGTGTGATAGGTTTTAAGTTTGATTTGGGTAAAGGAATGTGATTGACTGCTCCGGGATTAAAGTTGGGTAAGGTTAAGTTGGGTCGACTAAGGAACTGGAATTTATATCCGCCGTGTTTTTGGGTTCGGTGTGGGTATTGATTCTAATAGATTGGAAATATTTTTGAGTTTAGTTTTGTAATTGTTTCTGGAGTATCCTGAATGAAAAGTTTTAGATGGTTACAGGTAAAACATTTTTGTAAGTTTGTAAGTTGGGGGTAATTATCAGATCTTCAAATCCGATGCTGAAAATTCCTTGAATTTGGAAGCTAAACTATTCTCGAGTGTCACAAGCTATAATTAAAACGTAACGTAGGATAATTTACAACCATTGAGAAGAGCAAAGCCGTGTTCAAAATCTAGAGTCATATATAATACTTATGACCTGCGAACAGTTCGAGGGCACACATCTAGGCAGATCTTTACTAGAAGTGATTTAGTAATTTATTCCATCACCACTGAAACATCATTACAAAATGGGAATATCCCAAAAACCCGCAATAGACCCTCGTGACCGACTGTACAACCAATCTCACGAAGAGGAAACCTGCTACTAAGCAGCAATAACAAGATGTTTTTTTAGCCAATCGATTCCGTCCCTCTCGTCACTATATCAGGTCCAGTTCAAAAGGAAACTAGTTACCCGGCTAGGAACTAGTTTGCTGAACTGGGCCTATTTTATGCAGGCCGTGAGATAAACATTTATTTTTTTATTTTTTGTATTTTTTTGCCACGTGCCAAATAAATGTTTGTATTGATTTCACTTCTTTTTTTGTAATTAAATGAATGGCAAGCTCGCATTCAAAACAAACATCTGCCAGTATCTGTGTTGAATGCATATCTAAACATTAGATTGACCGCCGTATTTTCCTCTCTATTACACAATTTAAATCCCAATCCAAAACAAATACAACATCCTAAATAAATAACCATCGAACTCCATCCCTATATCACAGATAGCCATTAAAATTTAAAGGTATTTTAGCTGGAAACAGTAACGAATGTTTCAATATATCTTATGTAGGAACAAAATAGAAAACGTACTGCTTCACCCACCATTAGCTTTATAGCTAGTATATTGAGCTGGCAAAGTATTGTGCGTCGGGATGTATGGAGCTGTGTGGGCGACGGTCCAAGTCAGTCGCCAAATAAGGGAGGAAACGGGATGGCAACGTATGTGGTGTGACTGATTAATTGTGGATTGATTAGTTTTTATGGGGTGCTAATTATCGGCCATTTTCAATAACATACTAACAGGTATCGGTAGGTATATATCAACATACCGACAGGTGTCAGTAGATATCAACCTACCGATACCTCTGTAGATAGCAACCTACCGATACCTGTCAATAAATAAGTAAGTCAAAATGTCAAACTGACAGCTGTTTGATATTTTGGTGAACGGCACTTCTTTTGATGTGGTGATAACTAACGGCCATTTCAATAACTTACTAACAGGTATCGGTATGTATATATCAACCTACCGACAGGTTCCAGTAGATATCAACCTACCGATTCCTCAGCAGATATCAACCTACCGATACCTCTGTAGATAGCAACCTACCGATACCTGTCAATAAATAAGTAAGTCAAAATGTCA
The DNA here is from genome assembly GCA_950022955.1 of Xestia ashworthii. Classification (NCBI taxonomy): domain Eukaryota; kingdom Metazoa; phylum Arthropoda; class Insecta; order Lepidoptera; family Noctuidae; genus Xestia; species Xestia ashworthii. The sequence goes on from OX465566.1 coordinate 19,254,350, forward strand.
AACAGGCAGCTGTTTGATATTTTGGTGATCGGCACTTCTTTTGATGTGGTGATAACTAACGGCCATTTCAATAACTTACTGACAGGTACCGGTAGATATCAACCTACCGACACCTCTGTAGATAGCAACTTACCGATATCTGTCAATAAGTTAATCAGTAAGCAAAATGTCAAACAGACAGCAGCTTACGGGTTCGGCACAAAAATAAATTCTAAGATTCGTATTTTGTCAGTCATTTTCAATTAATTGACAGAAATAGAACGATGCAAAGTATTGTACATCGCTGTGTGGGCGTTGTTCCAAAAGGCAGTCGCCCATTGAGCTGGGGAAACGAAATGGTATCGGTAGGGGTGATTGATTGTAGATTGATTAGTTGTTATGGGGTGTTAATAAAGTTAGGTACCTAGTGAACATAATTGGTGAACAAAAGCTTGCTTACACTAGGAAGTGGCGAAGGGCTGACTAGCTGTCTTATATAAACTTTGACGTTCAAAAAGTTCTGATATCAGCCTTATTTGAATAAATGACTCTTGATTTTGCCCTAATGTAATCTTTATGTATGATAACGTGAGTCATCAGCCGTGTAGCAGCCAAGGAGTCTGGATTCGTGTCCGAATGATGGCAATAGGCTCGCCCTCTCTTACATGGGACTTAAACATAAACGGCAAAATGTGTGTATATTATTAAGGTTCCTTCGGGAATTACAGGACGTATAAAGGGTGTAAAACACCTCTTCACGAAGCCGAAAGGCACTTGTTCCCCCCGTCATTGCGATTTTTTTTTTGTTCTACACCTTACCTGGGAACCTTCTAGTTACTGAGATATGGGGGGTCAAAAGTTACAACATTTTGACAAGTTTTTTTTTTGTAAGATTTTAACTTTTAACACCTCCACGACCCCCGTGCTATTCAATCCATTCATCCGCACAATGTGTTAAGTGTGTTACATTGAGTTTTACCACAAAACATGATTATAACCTCAAAAAAAAATTAGTTTCCCTGCAATATGTTTTGCTTAAAGTTACTTAGTTTGATGTACAGAATGCTTGGTTAACGGCTTTGTGATGAGGTGGTTTATACCCTGTATTTCGGATCGACAGCTTTTGTGACAATGATAAACTTACCATTTTTATTCTTCAGAAAAAGTTACCTGACTATTGCAAAATGAATACTGAATGACTCGATATGGCGTAGCCCTGAAAATCACTGACAAAGAACAACCCTTTCATAAATGTAAGACAAAAACATGATGACATACACACAATATAAGCACAGTTACACTCTCCCGTCAATATACATTTACGAGTCACAGGGGCAGCAAGTGGATAAATTTTATGATTTTCCTCCATTTTTAGAGCCGTATGCAAATGCGTGGTGAGGAATAATAATCTCTAGACTGATGTGAGGCAGAAAGAAGTTTAGGAATATGTTTGTTTAGAGCATTATCAAAATGAGAGTGAAGAGGCATCTGGGCTCGCCCGCTCTAAAGTAGACTCATCTGTTCAGGTGATTGAAAAGTCGCATTTGGAAAAGTCACCAATAAGTACGGTCGAACAAGCTATTTGGTATACATTTTATAATGTAATTTGTTGGTTAAACTGTAAACCAAATAGCTTGTTTGACCGTACATATAATAAATAGTTCAGATTAACCTGTTTTTTTTTAAAAACAAATCTTGGATTATCACATAACAGCCGATTGATCGTGGTGAGGGAGAACCGTTGTTGATGAAGAAAGAATAAGAAAAATAAAATCATTATTTTTAAATGCCATTTAAGATCGCAAAAGCAGTCAGATTGACCCACCTACATTTATTAAAGTTCTCAACTTTGAAATACAAAAATAAGCCTGTTCAAGTCTTGAATCTATCGCAATCTTCAACATGTTTTCTAATAAAAAACGGTACATGGTTCATTTGCTTTGATTTACTCGCCAAAGAAGAAGAAGAAGAAGTTACATTATGGAAAGGGCAATGACCGGTATTATGACCTTAACTGGCAGCAACTATTCCAGAAGGAAGAAGTTCTAGATAAGGTTAAATCACCATCATATTTGTATCATTTTGTTTTGGTACAAATTTCAATTCTAGGTGGTAAACAATGTTGACATATTTTAGCACTAAAAGAACAGTCCATTTCCACAACAAAGTTCCCAAAAATGTCAATGCACTTCCCATAGAATCTATTTCCCCATCAACATACATACATCAATGCATTTCACCCGCACCGCAAGCAAAACAAACAAAAAATGTTTGCGCCAATATTTGGCCAATCCCCAAAACCTGGCCATACAGAATACAGAGCTAAATTTCGTTCCACTTATTAAATAAAACAGGCCAGTGACCTAACAGGGATTGATGGCTATACCCTCACGTTTGTTGGCAAACACTTTGGTCGTATGTAGCCAAAACGGTCACATTTTTATAGCCTCCTTGACCCGATAATATGGTTTAGTTTGTCATTAATATATGGCCCATGTATGGGAACGGGCGAAACTGGGGGCAAAGTGGTAATTTTTGCTGGTGTCGAAGTTTGTTTGATGGGGTGGGAGATGGAAAGTTTTGTTCTCTAGTGAATGTTATAGGAATTGGGTTAATGTGGTTCTTGTCATCAAAAGGTTGGCAGTCAGTTTCGGAATGTTGCTATCGTTTCTGTGTTACATTGCGCCGATAATACATACCTCTTATTTTTCGTGTGCGGTCGACCCGAGTGCAAATTAAATATACTCATGCAGGCGGTGAAAAAAATGTTAAATACCAAAGAAACGTTGAATATATTGTGTGAGGAAGAAATTGACATTTGATTGATATGTGTGACACAGAGGAAGGAGTAAATGATGCCGAGATGTCTGACAGGGGGGAATGGAAAAAGAAAACATGAGAATGACTGCAAAATGTGGTACGTGTGAATAGTCCTATTCATTTTCAATACGAAATATACGCCGGCTACGTGGTGTGGTTGTGGTCGTGGTGTTGCTGTGGTACATGTGACGAAGCTCTAAATGTAATTGGTTTCTCAAGAACGGCTCTCTCCTTCAATCTTCACCAGGTCATCGGTCCATCTAGTGGGAGGTCTTCCAACGCATCGTCGTATTTTAGTATATCCTGCAATATTTGTTACAAGTAACGAGATAAATATTACATAGCCCATGTAACTCATAATAAATGCGTGTTCATGTTGGCTATTATACTCTATGACATTTGTTCGGTTGGACCCAAACACATTTTAACTCCTGTCTTTTTTGACGTTCATACTTTTTGCAACATAGACAAACGGTCCGTATAGACATTTTGACCCCTGCACATTTTGACGTTCATACTTTTTGCAACATAGACATTTTGACCCCTGCACATTCACACCGTTTAACATTTTGTCATGTTGACTACCCAGTCCCTAAATGATTGCGACGACCCCAAGAAGAATTAGACAAGGGCAGGAAGAATAAGATAGGGCATTACGAAAAGGCTAATTCCCGTAGGTTTGTTCACGATTATAACTAAGAATTGGAGTAGTTACAGGTTAAAATACCTTGAAATTTCAGCACATTCACTCCTACTATTGAAATTGAACTAAAAAAAGAAAACTAACCAAACCAAAAAAAAGTTGTCTATCCTTTTTTTACGTCAGTCAACGAGTACGAAAATGAAAAATCCCTTGCGTTAGGACATCGATCTAAAACGGCCATATATTGTGATGTACGGAACCTTTCGCCGTATTTATTACCGTTCCCGATTCGGGTAAGCGGTCAATGTCGGTTGATAGATGGTATTATGCAAATGTGTGATGTGTTATGTTGGTTTTTACTGTTGTATTTAGGTCTTGATGAATTTGATAATGGGCGTGGTTGTTGTGAAATGGTTACGGTTGGCCGGTTCGGTTTCACTCAGGGGTGTAGTAAAAGTTGATTTGTGGGAGGATAATTTGAATAGACGGTCTTTGTTCAGATCTGTTTATAGTACTATAAAATTATTAGCTGAGAATATTAACCAGTAAATGATTGGTTAAACCGATAAGGACAAAGTGCAGAAGCAACTCCGATCATGGACACTGACAGACACTTTAATTTCAGTGAGTATTTGTATGAAAGTGCCCATATCTGGAACCGCGTCCACAATTTGTCCATAAAGATTGGACCGATCTTAAACATAACATAATTTTAAACCTGTCATTTCCGAAGGGCAGTAGCGAAGGGTTAGTTTTAAGACATAAGCCGGAGTTCACATCTTTCAACAAAAAGGGTATAGTCATATTATGAAAGGGTGTGCTATAGACCATCAAACTGAACAACTTTCTCTATGGGAACACAAAATAATCACGAAAATAATCAGCTGTTTCATACATTTGGTCGATTAGGTATTGGAATTTCGTATGGGGCCGTTGAAAATTTTTTCGCGATTACGATGGTGGTTCCATGGAGAAAGTTGTTCAGTATGATGGTCTATAGCACACCCTTTCATATGACTATACCCTTTTTGTTACACGTTCTATATTATATAGTACTGACTGTGCCATTTTTCAAAGGGAATCCAGTAGGAATCGAGTTGTATGCTACCTTCGCTCCTGCCAAAGGGTTAAGCCGAAGTGTACTTAATAGTACACCCATATTTCGTCAAGAGAGCGAGCCTATTGCCATCAAACGGGCTGAAATCCAGAGACCGTTCGATCGACCGATATTTAAATGGTTTTTTTTTTCTATAAAATAACTTTGGTCTTTTCAAAAGGCAAACTACTAAAATAAAACAACGAACATAATCCCAAAATATTTTAGTTCTAAAAATTTAAAGCTAGCATGTGAGCGCGCTCGCCTAGCGGCTCACAGTATGTAGGGGCTTTGATGACGTATAAATTTGTGCGCCTCGCAAGGGATTTGCTGTGGCCAGCCAACCGCAAATAGCGCATTATTGGTAGTATTCTGTGTTTGTGAAATATGCGCTGTGCCACGTATTTTGTACTGTAAACATGTTCATAGTATGTATATGTCACCGTAAAATTGTCAAACACGTTATAATTACAATATAACGTGTTTCTCTCTAGCGATATTGTAAACTCTCGAATTATTGTCAACTGAACATACGGAAGTATCTCTGCCCCCATAATCGGGACTTGGGGCACCCCCCCCCCGTCAGGTTAGTTAGGTTCCTTTAAGCCCTGCACTCGGAAATAGGGGCCCCGCGAACCCGGAATATAAAGTGTTTTAAGGTTAGGTTATATTAATCGATATTTCTCAGGAATGGTACAGTATCTTTTCATGAGAGTGGTACCACTGGGCTAGGGGGACCCCTCCTTCCCTCCACACCGCGTGAGTTGACTACCATCGCATGCATTTCACGATAAATAAATTCGTTTTATTGTAAGCAGTATGTTCGTTTGACAATAATTCGAGAGTTTACAATTTCGCTAGAGAGATTACAATATAACGTGTTTGACAATTTTACGGTTACATATATTAAATACCTACTTGCAGGCTAATTTGCAATTGTGTGCAGGCCTTGAAATGGGTGATACTAGACTTTAATACCTACAACTTGGACCCCGATAACTGGGTGGTTTCTGAGAAATCGAACTTTTAAGGTTTTGTTAAAATTTTATCATAACTCTCCGCCATAAAGTGCTGATTGTGAGCTGATACTTGTCTGATAGCTCATAGACGAATGTATCCTTCGAAAACCAATTTGTCAAAGGCACTAGATGGCGCTGTGTGTATGTCCAGCGATATTTATATACATGAACGTAATTATAGAAAAAAAAACTCGGGTTATTGTCAGTAAACAAAATAATAAATAAACCTTTGATTTTTCGGATACATGTGCATTTGTATGATAAATTATCACTAGCTTCGGCGAAGGAAAATATGGTGAGGAGAGCAGCCTGAGAAATATTTAACGACGGGATTTAAAGCCAAGTCAGAGTCCAAGTCTTATGGGGCCGCTTAAAAACTCTGACACCCGGTTAAGCAATATCCACACGATAAAGAATAATATAAGACTAAATTCTTCACAAAATAATAATAAAAAAAACTAAAAAATATAGTTTCCGTACATAAACTTCTGAAAATCCCTCCAACTAGCATTTCACCTGGGAGTTTGTTCGCGTCAATTGTTATAGCTCAACTAATAGGCTTGTTTCCACCATCAATAAATTGCAAATCTATTTAGTCCGTCAGTTAGAGTATTAGAAAATAATGGACACGTATTTTTTGTTTTTGTAAATCAACGAATAGACAAAGATAAAACGCATCAAAACTCGGGAGTGGGGGCTCGTGACGTCAGTACTCACTAAGAATGATACCGAACAGTGACGTATTGGGAATTTAAAAAGCGTCGTATCTTCGTCAATTTTGTTTTATGTGACAAAAGATAAATACGGGTCAAATATTTTTTGACAATCTAAGTGACGGACTAATTAGATTTTTTCAGTTAACAAGCCTATTTGCATGATATCAATATAATTTATAACTTACTTATGTTACTTGCTAAAGATGTAGCTTTTCAATGATGAAAGAATTGTATAGATCGGTGGAGTAGTTCTTCAGTTAAATCGTAACAAACAAACACAAAATTAAATCTTTCCTTTTTATGTAAATGAAGATGTAGATAAGAACTGCAGCGTCCATTACACCTAAAACACCTAACCTTTCTACAAAATTAAAACGAACCCAACATAAAATACATAACATTCTCTTTTAAAACACTTTGAACTACATCTTCGTATCGAAAGGAGCTTTTTACTACGAAGGGTGTGGTATTAAACAGGCTTTGCCTTGTCACCGTTCTCGAGGCACTAGTCGCGCCGGTGGAAACTAAGCTTTATTTATGTTCCTACTTTTATATTAACGGGCTTTTCGTTTCTCGGAGACTTGAAAATTGTTTAATTATAGACAGCGTTCAAGGGGCGTGATTTTTGTTAAGTAAAATGCTTTTAGTTGCCTTTTAATTAGTTTTGGTAGTAACTAAAAACGTTATGAATGTTGGTACGTGTTTCTGAGAATTTTGATTTGGATTGGGTTTCGTTGTATCGGGTCGCCGGTGGCCTGTTGGCACGGCGGGCCGTAATAGACCCACTGCCGCATTGAGCGGATGTTTTTCACCGTCAGTGCGTGGTAGGCCGTCAAGGGCCTGCCATGGTGTTTTGATGGGGAACACTTATAATTTTGATCGCAAGCTGAAATATGTTATATTTGTCTTTGTCGAACTCTCACAAACACCTCAAATTATCGATCCGCACAAGCGAGAAGGACACAGTTTTCTTCGTACGCACCAGCTGAAGTACCGCGGCAGGCCGATATGGGCCTGTTCCGCAGTGAACGTGTTAATAGAAAATCGTGTTGTTCACTATTCAGTAAGTAAGATACCTATGTCTTCTTATTAAAATCTTTATTACTTAAATCTATTACGTAGTGACCTTTTCCCAACTATGTCGGAGTCGGCTTCCAGTCTAACTGAATTTGGAGCGGTTCAACTCAATTAGTTGTGGGTAGGTAATACGATATCCCTAGGAAATCTTACACTTTCGGGTCACTGACTACCTGTAACGACTGTCAAAGATATGTATCGATGAGTATATCGAACACTAAGTAAAATAGGGGTTTTAAACAGTTTGTCTGGAAACTCGTCATAATTATATGCCAATGATTCAATTAACAGAAGAAGAGGCTAGTGGATAAATAATAACAGCCGCTCGGGTATTTTGGTTAAGCCGTGCTTGCCTGGGTTGGTCTGTGGATGGGTGACCACCCAATACCTACTGAGTTTCCTCCGTGCCTCAAAAAGTCAGCAGTTGGTCCCGGCTGTCATTTGTAGATCTTTGACAGTCGTTACAGGTAGTCAGTGGCCCAAAAGTCGACAACCAGTCTAAGTAAGGGGTATCGTATTACCGAGTACTAAGCTGGGTTGTGTAGGTCAGATAGGCAATCACTCCATGTAAAATACTGGTACCCAGCTACATCTGGTTAGCCGACCCCAACATAGTTCGGAAAACGCTAACGCTGAATGTTTTTTTTTTTTGTTCTTTATTACTAAGAACAAAATTCTTAATAATTAATTACGATCTAGCCTAAAAGACTAAAAAGTAATTTAAGTCTAACTTAATATGTTACGTGATAGAATATGTTAAAACTAAGAATAGTGTTCATTTGCACTTTTACACAAGTCCGTAGCACTTTCTTAGAGTCTAATATAATTTATAAAACACTATGTTCATGTGTTATTATGTATAGCACAACATTGTTACTATTACTCATTCACTTTGTACACTACACTAATTCAAAAGATTTAGTTATTTTTAGCCTACGCACTAAGTCTGTGTTGTCTAGCAGCTGGATTGCCTCAACATTCACGTGTTGATGGAGTCTGTGTTCGTGGGCTTCAGCAAATTTTTGGATAATGAATGAATGGAGTATGAATGTGGATGGGTATTTGAGTAGAGGAAGACCAAAGAAACGATGGATGGACTGTGTTAAGAAGGATATGGTAAGAAAAGAAGTGTCTGATGAGATGACGAAAAATAGAGGAGTATGGAAGAAGAAGACATGCTGCGCCGACCTCAAATAAATTGGAATAAGGGCAAGAGAATGATGATGATGATGATGATGATGATGATGATGATGATGATGATGATGGTTTCGGTATTTTAATGGAGGTGTTCACATATAAATAAATATCGCTGGACATTAACACACAACGCCATCTAGTGCCACACTAAGCAAGGCTTGTGTCGTGGACCTCAGATAGTTGATATACTACATGTATACCTTTTTTGTTTGTAAATGCATACTTATTATACATATAAACATCCATGACTCGGAAACAAATGTCCATGCTCATCACACAAACATTTGCTCCTACCGGGATTCGAACCCAGGACCCTAAGAACGTAAGGCAGCCTTACTACCACTACGCCATTCGGGTCGTCAAATATAGGTCGACGCGATTTCCCAGTCGTCCGCAGTGTGGACGACGGGGTGTGGACGAGCGGGAATGACTCGACGCGATGACAGTCAGCCAAGACTATTTTCAACTAAAAACCAACGATAAATAAACCGTCACGACAAAGTGGGAACGGGTCCTTAGCAGAGACAGTTCCCATCGTCTCATCTCATTTCAGTCGGAAGACGTCCACTGCTGGAAATAGTCCTCCCCAAAGTGTCACCGCATTGACCGGTCCCGTGCGAATCGCATTCAGCGGATTCGCGCAACCTTCACCAGGTCATCGGTCCACCTAGTGGGAGGTCTGCCAACGCAACGACTACCGATTCGCGGTCACCACTTCAGAACTTCGGCCCCATCGGCCTTCCGTTCTACAAGCAATGACACTTAAGTTTGGTACTTCTTCGGGCTACGTCGGTAACCTTGGTCTTTATTTCTGATTCGAACACGCAAAGAAACTCCGAGCATAGCCCTCTCCATTGTCATTTGGGTGACTTCGATGAGCCTTTTGATAAGGCCTATTGTGAGTTTAGGTTCCGTATGTTACACTGGCAACACACACTGGTCATAAACTTTCGTCTTGAGATACTGCGGAGTGCCAGTTACACAATACTTACATAACTTGTCTATTATACATAGTATCGTCGAGGTGTCAAAAACATTAGTTTTGTTTACTGACAGAATCACCGTTCAATACAGTTATACAATACCTTTCAAAATAGAACAACAGACTGTTTCATATAACATTGCTTGCGTAATGCTATGACACATACGATGAATAACATTTTCATACTGATTTAGTAAATAACGAACGAACAATACAAGGCATGTACTTTTGCACCCTAGTTAAAATTCAGGAGCTTGTCACAATAGGCATAAATGATCAGTTTAAATTACGTACCATTCCTGAGAAATACCGATTAATATATCCTAACCTTAAACCTTAATATAACGTGTTGACAATTTTACGGTGACATATAAACTGAATACATAACATGACGCCTGTAATTTCCGTAGGGATAGGCAGCGGTGTTCCTAATAGTTCACCCACATTTCGCCAGTTATGTTTAAGTCCCATACAATAGGGGACGAGCCTATTGCCATCAATCGGGCACAAATCCAGACTCCGTGGCTGCTACAGAGAAATTCCTGATGAAAAAACCCTTCTTCACCAGGTCATTATAATAGGTCATAAGCATTCCAGAGCCTCCCAAGCATACACTGAAGACTATATCCATTCTACCGAAATCAGAACACGTCCTAATTTGATATCGGTACCCTTTCCATCTGTCAGTCATAACGGAATTGAATTGTGCCCTATCATGGCGCATAATACCAGCTCGTATACACGTACAATTTTATTCATTTATTCAGTGGCCTTAATATCTGAAGGGTACGTTTTGTTCAGATGGGGATATGGTGAGATGGTAAGCAACTAGATAGTTGCATCTCATCTTGTTGATACGATATGGAAAGAGACAAGTAAAAGCCAAAGGGTATGTGCTTTTATTTGGATTCCAGTAAAATGGCAATAATTGGCATACACAATTGTACTTGGTTGACGAAATGGGATAATTATATTGTATCAAGATTAAAATATGTTCGCGACGAACGTCACCAAAACAAGTGTAAATAGTGTCTTTGAATCAATAGTGTAGAGTCAGTGATACATGGGCAATAACAGTGACGAATAAACAAGCGCGTCAGTGATTAGATTTAGTAAATAAACCGAACAGTAAGCGTTACACTCATATCGGCTCGAAAGTGGCATTGTATTTGATTAATTTAGTATTTTAATAAGATCCAGGTAGCCTAGATTGCGATCTAGGCCTGGATATAGTTTTTTAGCATGAACGTAGCCCTTCAGGAAAGCCACTTGTCGAGGATATGACGGTCTAACGCGCTAATCTGTGTTCATAGCATGTAAATTTGGTCTAACATACCGACAGTTGAAGGATCATTACAGGCTGGATAATGTAAACGCATAAAAGTAAATAGTAGATCTCGATAGGCCATACAACCTCCTTGTATATGGCACTCTATATACTTACAGTAACAGCACCGGTTTTCGTGTAAATTATCCTGAAAGATCCTTCAACCAACCAAGTTTTGAAAAGTTTTGTACTCATTTAGCTATATTTCTTTAATTTCAATAAAGAACTACCTATTTTTCGTGTTAGTATATAGATAACACTATGTACAAACTATGTTACGATTAAAATATAATTAGATATAAGTTCAGAATTGTAATAAAACAGGAAAAATGTAAATATCAAAGTGAAATTACATAATAAAATATCCTAAAAAACAGGAAGCGATTCGCGGCTCTCGTTACAGTCAAGTTCCGTAGTACGTTAGTAAAATCAGATTGTACCAAAATTGTAGTCATCAGTACGGCAAATATTATATTATAAAGTGAGTAAATCAAGCAGTAAAAAGTAGTGCGCGAAAGTCATGCCAATCGCTTCCTGAAAAGTTATGAAAGTTTATCAGTGTTCTTATTCCCAGTAACCCCTTTCCCTGTTAGTAAACGACTGAGGTATCTACAACCTACAGGTGTAGGACGTCAGCGCCGTCTAGGTTCGAAGAGTATGCGTGTATAGTACCAATATTATCGTAGGACCAAACAGGCACACATACACCCCCGAGTCTAGCGATCACGCCCGTCCGGCACATTTTTTGGTCCTTCGAGCCGGATATCCTCAGTTCGTCAGTGATAGTGTAGTTTCTGGTTGTACCGGTCCAGGTAACTTATGTGAACAGTGCGTCAACGTTATATACCTCAGTTATATACGTAAGCTTAAATAAATAGTGCGTCCAGGTAACTTATGTGAACAGTGCGTCAACGTTATATACCTCAGTTATATACGTTAAATAAACAGTGCGTCCAGGTAACTTATGTGAACAGTGCGTCAACGTTATATACCTCAGTTATATACGTTAACTCAAATAAACAGTGCGTCGAGTTAAACCTATGTGAACAGTACCTCAAAGTTATATACCGATAACTTATGTAAACAGTACATAAGTGACAGTAAATAGTGAAAGTATATAACAATAGTACATAGGGAAGTATATAACAACAGTACATAAGTGAAAGTATATAACAACAGTACATAAGTGAAAGTATATAACAATAGTACATAGGGAAGTATATAACAACAGTACATAAGTGAAAGTATATAACAACAGTACATAAGTGAAAGTATATAACAACAGTACATAAGTGAAAGTATATAACAACAGTACATAAGTGAAAGTATATAACAACAGTACATAAGTGAAAGTATATAACAACAGTACATAAGTGAAAGTATATAACAAAAGTACATAAGTGAAAGTAAATAGGGAAGTATATAACAACAGTATATAGTAAAAATACATAGTGAAGCGTATAACAAGTGCATAACTGAGAAATAAAACGCGTTTTAAAGCAAATAACTACTTATTTACATGGATAAAACTTATAGTGAAGTAACAGTGAAGTTTACACGCTGAAGACTTACGTTAACAGTGAAAAATAAACAGTAGATCGGTTCGAATAATACAGTGCGGTTTATAAATAAATCAAGATGCGAACAAGATCGCAAGGCAGATCTCCCGCGGAAACACAGGCGGTCGAGACGCGTCAGGACACAGCCATCCATCACCAGCTGCCACCCCGTTCACCGTCCTCTACCGAGGGGTTGGAACAGCTGGCCAACCGCCCCTCTGCTACGCGGGGGGGTGAAGACGCAGCCGACTCACCATCTGCTACTAAACGAACCAGGTCAGAAGGTAATTCAGATAAAACTATTAAGCCTTCAAATACGACGAGAAAGCCTTCTACGTGTAAGCCTTCAGTTAGATCTTCAGCTAAGCCTTCAGACAGAACGAGGATTACTCAACAAATTACTGATGCCGTACCGATGACTACCCGGGGTGACGCCCGTATCGAACATAGCAGATCGCCGTCGCACAAGACGACGCGATCTAACAGTAAAGTTTCACAAGCACGTGAGGCTTTATTAAAAATTAGGTTGGAGCTTGCACAAATAGCACTTCAGAGGGCCGAAGAAGACAACTCTGAAGCTGAATATATGGATGACAGAAACTCAAACGATGAGTACGTGCGTTCCTGGTTGGAAGAAGCGCCCGAAGAAGCGCCGCTTCCAGAAGATGACGCCGCCGAGGGGAATACAGATAGACAGCACACACCCCCCCCTGCGGACATCAACAGTAAAGAAATAGGAAACCGGGAAAGGGCACCATCGTTACATCCTACAGTGAAAAATGTGCCAAGAGAAACAGTACCAACACAGAAGCCCGAACAGTGCAGGGGGGAGGATTCATTACGTCCATTCATAACGGAATTGACATCCGCTATAGCGTCGCTCGCCGACAGGAAAATAGAAACAGGGACAGCGAACCAACCCTCGGCGTCGAAGGTCATCATGACCCTACCAAATTTCAGTGGGTCACATACGGAATGGCTTTCGTTCCGCGCCATTTACGAAACAACTCGGACGTACTTCAATGACGTCGAGAATACAGCGAGACTCAGAAGGAGCCTTCAAGGAAGAGCATTGGAGACAGTGAGCTCAGAACTCATCGGTCACGCCAGGCCAGATGACATCATGCGGGAACTCGAGTTACAGTTCGGCCGTCCAGACTCGATAGCCCAAGCCGAAACAGATCGGCTAAGAGGATTGCCGCGTTGCAGCGAAGCACCTAAAGATATCTGCACGTTCGCAAGTCGTGTCAGAAGCGGAGTAGTGACTCTACGAGCATTGAAAAAGGAGCACTACCTCATCAACGCCGAGCTGATGCGATCCCTCACGGAAAAGCTGCCGAACTCCCTGCGTGTACAGTGGTACAGGACTTATACAGAAAAGTACCAATCACTGCCGGACCTGTCGCTCTTCAGCGAATTTATAACAGAACAAGCGCGCTTCTGCAGCGCCTTCGCTCCTCCTGAGAACATACACTCATCCGAAAATGCAACAGGCAAACGGAGTTTGCAAAGAACGCATACAGCGACAGATAAGTCGACTTCGAAATGTCGAATCTGTGAAAAGGAGAGCCATCACGAGTCTGACTGTAACAAATTCAGAGAGGCCTCCAACGAGAGAAGATGGGAACTCGCGAAGAAGTTCAGCCTATGCTTCCGTTGCCTGCGATACCGTCGAAGCGGTCATAGGTGTCGACCAAAGAGATGCGAAACAAGGGGGTGCAAAGCCACGCACCATCGACTGCTGCACTTCACAAAGAAGTCCGAAGAAGCGGTCGACCAGCCGCCAAAGCAAGAGGTGGCCAAAGAAACAGTCGCCAGCTCCAGAACAACAGCGAGCCAAGCCTACCTCAAAATAATACCAATACGAGTCGTAGGACCGGCGGGAGAAGCTTCCACGTATGCTCTCCTCGACGATGGGTCAACAGTATCGCTGATTGACGAAGAGCTAGCGCAGCAAGTCGGAGCGGAAGGCCGCGTCGAACCCCTGACGATAGGCGCGATCGGGAACACGATGATAGACACTCCCAAGTCAAGAAGAGTGTCAGTCACCCTCTCCAGCCAGACGAAGGACAAGATGCCATTCAGAGCGCGCACCATTCCGAAGCTCAATCTCGCAGCGCAATCGATACGCGAAGAAGACGTAGTCCAGTGTAAACATCTGGATGACCTCAGAACACAGCTGATCTACAACACCGGCGCGCCGAAGATATTAATAGGTCAGGACAACTGGCACCTATTGCTGGCCACCGAGGTCCGCAAAGGCCCCAAGAACCAACCCGTTGCCTCACTCACCGCGATGGGCTGGACTCTTCACGGTGCGCACACAAGAACTCTGGGTCACCAGGTACACTACGTCAACAGGCTCACAGAAAATGATCAAGATCTCAACGAACAGCTGCGTGAATTCTTCGCGCTCGAATCTCTGGTCATCAACCCACGCCGTCCTGATTCCGATCCTGAGAAGAAGGCAGAAGACATATTAGACCGTCACACCAAACAAACAGAAGACGGACACATAGAAACGGCCCTGCTTTGGAAAAATGAAAGCATCGAAATGCCCGACAGCTACGGGACAGCGCTCAAGAGGCTCGTCTCAACAGAAAAGAAGCTCGACAACAATCCCACTCTTCGCGACAGATATACAGAACAGATGGAATTGTACATCAGCAAGGGATACGCTGAAAAAGCGCCCAAAGCAACCACAGCTGGTAGGACGTGGTACCTACCCCATTTCGAGGTGTACAACCCCATGAAACCGGAGAAATTCCGGATAGTTCACGACGCCGCAGCCAAATCGAGAGGAATGTCATTGAACGACTTCCTACTCACGGGTCCAGACCTACTACAGTCACTGCCCGGCGTCATGATGAGATTCCGTCGACACCCTATAGCGGTCGCCGGCGACATAGCGGAGATGTTCATGCAGGTGAAGGTGCGTAAACAAGATCGAGATGCTCTCCGCTACCTGTGGAGGGGCGACAGAAGACAGGGAGCTCCTGAAGAATATCGCATGACATCCATAATATTCGGCGCGGCAAGCTCGCCGTGCACGGCCATCTACGCAAAAAACTGGAACGCAAAGCGGTACAGCGACAACCAACCGGAAGCAGTAGAAGCCATCATAGAGAGTCATTACATGGATGACTACCTCGACAGTTATAGAACAGTTGAAGAAGCAACGCGTGTGGCAACAGCAGTCAAGGACATACACCTACAGGCGAAGTTTGAACTCAAAAAATGGGTTTCAAACAGCACAGAAGTCCTCGACAACATAGACCCGACACAGGACAGGACTGAAGTAGTCAACATCGGGAAAACTAACGCCACAGAGAAGATACTCGGTCTGATTTGGAAACCGACTGAGGACACGCTAGGCTTCAATTTGACACTCGCACGGCTTCCAAGCGACATCCTCGAGAAGGAAACACCGACGAAAAGAGAAGCGCTGAAAATCGTCATGTCATTGTACGACCCACTTGGTCTCGCCTCGCCGGTAACTATTCGAGCCAAACAGATCCTACAGGAAGCTTGGAGACGAGGAACCAACTGGGACCAGGCTCTCGAACCAGACCTGTCCGCCCAGTGGAGAAGATGGATACAACATCTGCGACATTTGAAGGACGTCGACCTACCAAGGTGCTATCCTGGGTACAGCGAAGCTACCGAAACACAAGTCCATGTCTTCACCGACGCAAGCGAGATGGCATACGCAGCAGCGGTATACTGGCGGTCAACAACAGCTGACGGAAAATGTCATGTCACTCTCGTCATGGCAAAGGCGAAAGTGGCACCACTCAAACTCCAATCGATACCGCGCCTCGAGCTTCAGGCCGCGGTAATGGGAACCCGCCTAGCCGCAGCTGTCATCAAAGAACACGACATCAAACCCGCTGCGGTGACATACTGGACAGACAGCAAAACCGTCCTCACTTGGATTCGACGAGGATCTCGAGCGTACAAGCCGTTCGTTGCCCATCGCATAGCGGCCATAGAAGAAAACAGCAAGGTCGAAGACTGGCGATGGATACCCACGAAACTAAACGTAGCTGACAGCGCCACTCGCGACGTTCCACACCACTTTGACAAGGATCATGAGTGGTACCGTGGCCCTACCTTCTTATTCGACGATCCGTCATTTTGGCCAACAGAAAAACCCCCGGTGGATACAGAAACAGGGGAGGAAAGAACTCTCACAGTCACCGAGGACAAGGTCAACAGTTATTCCCTGATAGAAGCTATTCCAGATCCATCCCGATTCTCAAAATGGGAGCGACTACTCCGAGCTACAGCAAGCGTCCTTCGCTTCATACATCTGTGTCAGAACAGAACAGAGAAAACGTTCTACAAGAGAACTAGAAAAAACACAGAAAAGGATCCTGACTGGAGACAACAACAGAAGAAGGCGACCGAACCTCTTCCCAAGATAATGGCGAAGACATCAGGCACTCGACACGAGAAACAAATAATAGAAGCAGAATTTCTTCAGAAAGCAGAGAAATTACTCGTACAAGTCTCACAGCAACAGTCGTTCTCTCAAGAAATAACAGATCTGCAACAACACAGAACTATAGGAAAGGATAGTCGACTCAAGCCGCTTCGAGTGGATATCATCGACAACGTCATACGGTTGAAAAGCCGTATAGCCGCCATCAGCGAAATAGCTGACGATACGAAGCAACCACCTATCCTTCACGGCGACCATCGCATCACCCAACTGTATGTAGACTGGACGCACCGAAGTTTACAGCACAGCGGTACCGAACTTACCATCAACGAAGTGCGCCAACACTATTGGGTCATCAGGATGCGGCCAACTACGAAGAAAGTGCTGGCACAATGTCTGCAGTGTCGTATTCGCAAGGCACAACCTTCCGTGCCTGCGACCGGCGACCACCCGAGAACGCGCCTAGCACATCATCAGCGGCCGTTCACCTACACCGGGCTCGATTACTTCGGCCCGCTCTCAGTAACAGTCGGTCGACAGCATCACAAGAGGTACGTAGCACTATTCACGTGTCTCACCACCAGAGCCGTCCACCTCGAGATCGCCGCCAGCCTCAGCGCAGACTCCGCTATACTAGCGTTGCGCCGATTCGCCGCTCGCCGAGGCTGCCCCACCGAGATACACTCCGACAACGGCACCAACATGCACGGCGCCGACAAGGAGCTCCGAGACGCCTTCCAAAGGGAGGCCAGTCGTAGAGGCATCGTGTGGCGCTTCATCACGCCATCAGCGCCCTTCATGGGGGGCGCCTGGGAGCGCCTCGTACGATGCGTGAAGTCCGCCCTGTACACCGTCCTCCACGAGAGACATCCGCACGAAGAGGTATTGTCCACTCTACTGTGTGAGGCGGAGTACACAGTCAACAGTAGGCCACTCACGCACGTCTCCGTAGACAGCGACGACGACGAAGCCATCACGCCGAATCACTTCCTTCTCGGCGGGTCAGCAAGGTTGCCAATACCTGGCACATTCACCGAACAAGACATCAACAGCAAAAAGATGTGGCGGCGCTCGCAGATACTCGCCGACATGTTCTGGCGTCGTTGGGTACGAGAGTACCTGCCGGAGCTTCAGTACCGGCGGGAGCCGCACAGCCGCGGCCCCAGTCTACAGGTCGACGACCCCGTCCTCATAGCGGACGGTCAGCTGCCACGAAACACGTGGCCACGAGGCCGCATAATAGCCGTCTTCCCTGGGGGCGACGGAGAAGTCCGGACTGCTGAGGTACGCACTTCCGGCGGTACCCTGAAGCGTCCGGTGAAGAAACTCGTGCCCCTACCGAAATGATCCTGACATCGAGACGTCGAGGCGGTGGGCATCGTGACGGCGGGCCCCGACGACTATGTTCGTCGCTCGCCGGCATGGTGCAGTGCCGCGCCGACGTACAGCGAGTCGTCACTACACTGCACGGCGGGAGATATGTTCGCGACGAACGTCACCAAAACAAGTGTAAATAGTGTCTTTGAATCAATAGTGTAGAGTCAGTGATACATGGGCAATAACAGTGACGAATAAACAAGCGCGTCAGTGATTAGATTTAGTAAATAAACCGAACAGTAAGCGTTACACTCATATCGGCTCGAAAGTGGCATTGTATTTGATTAATTTAGTATTTTAATAAGATCCAGGTAGCCTAGATTGCGATCTAGGCCTGGATATAGTTTTTAGCATGAACGTAGCCCTTCAGGAAAGCCACTTGTCGAGGATATGACGGTCTAACGCGCTAATCTGTGTTCATAGCATGTAAATTTGGTCTAACATACCGACAGTTGAAGGATCATTACAGGCTGGATAATGTAAACGCATAAAAGTAAATAGTAGATCTCGATAGGCCATACAACCTCCTTGTATATGGCACTCTATATACTTACAGTAACAGCACCGGTTTTCGTGTAAATTATCCTGAAAGATCCTTCAACCAACCAAGTTTTGAAAAGTTTTGTACTCATTTAGCTATATTTCTTTAATTTCAATAAAGAACTACCTATTTTTCGTGTTAGTATATAGATAACACTATGTACAAACTATGTTACGATTAAAATATAATTAGATATAAGTTCAGAATTGTAATAAAACAGGAAAAATGTAAATATCAAAGTGAAATTACATAATAAAATATCCTAAAAAACAGGAAGCGATTCGCGGCTCTCGTTACAGTCAAGTTCCGTAGTACGTTAGTAAAATCAGATT
This sequence comes from Xestia ashworthii, assembly GCA_950022955.1. Classification (NCBI taxonomy): domain Eukaryota; kingdom Metazoa; phylum Arthropoda; class Insecta; order Lepidoptera; family Noctuidae; genus Xestia; species Xestia ashworthii. Next base: position 19,273,459 of record OX465566.1, read on the forward strand.
GTACCAAAATTGTAGTCATCAGTACGGCAAATATTATATTATAAAGTGAGTAAATCAAGCAGTAAAAAGTAGTGCGCGAAAGTCATGCCAATCGCTTCCTGAAAAGTTATGAAAGTTTATCAGTGTTCTTATTCCCAGTAACCCCTTTCCCTGTTAGTAAACGACTGAGGTATCTACAACCTACAGGTGTAGGACGTCAGCGCCGTCTAGGTTCGAAGAGTATGCGTGTATAGTACCAATATTATCGTAGGACCAAACAGGCACACATACACCCCCGAGTCTAGCGATCACGCCCGTCCGGCACAAAATAGTTACGAATTGGGACACTTTTTCACTTTTTTGCACGTCTTTTGATTAGTTGTCGAAACCCACGGGTACAAAGAAAAAGATACTTTTTAATATAATCATCATCATTATGCCCATGTCCTTGAATATAAAATTACTAGCGGCTTCGCCCGCGTAAAGTTTGATAATTTTACTAACTACCGGGGTTTGTCCCGGTTAGTATCCTATGTGTTAATCCAGATTATGAACTATCTGTGTGCAAAATTTCATCCACATCCGTCCATAGTTTTTGCGTGAAAGGGTAACAAACATCAATCCATATAATGGAATGGACCTCCCATTTTTATTAATTTTATACAGTGTTTATGTTTTGCTTTTCGGTTTTATTAATCGCCATAATTATGGTATTTTTTTTTCTTTTCTGATTATATTTTCATAGCGTTACAATGAGACTAGTCATACCGCTGCGGTATGTTGTTGCAATATACTTCAGAGGTATTTTTCATAACAGATATCAGATAAATATTTGTCAAAGAAAACATCACACATACTTACAGTTGATTGAAATATCCCTAATATTATGTTGTGTTCTCTTAAGAATCTTTACAATGAAATTAATAACTTTACATAATATAACTTAAAATTAAAGAAGCTTTACTTATTGAAATATTAATAAACATAGGCGCTTTGTATAACAATATTGCTAAAATTGCTTTCAGACAAGCGTTTGCAACAAAAAGCTGGATCGTAGAGAAAAGCAATTAACGCACATTCTGTATAGCGTCAAATTGCTCATCCGTTGCCGGCCGTATCACCGTGTGAGCTTGCCTTTATAACTCATTTACAGGACAAAAGATCTACACAAAATAAACGAAAAGAGAAAAAAGCAAAGCAAATTGTCTATTTCTACGATTGATATTTTGACTCGTAGAATTTGATAATAAAATATTTTTCATCCCCCCATCTCGGAAAGAGTATTTTTGCTCTTCAATATCTGAGTGCAAAAGCCGTTTTTATCGTCTTGAGGGTAAAGTAAATTTGAATTTAGAACATCGTGTGCACTAAGCATGTGAATTCAAAACATCATTAGACCTATTTACTTCTACCTCTATGGTGCCGAATTTATCATATTTTTTTTTTATTTGTTAAGAACTCAGACTCGGAACCTTCTTGGTGTACTTTTTTTAATATGTTTTGCGCGCGCCATTTTCTTTTCACGTCATATTGTTAACATCTTAGGTTAAAAACAAGGAACCAACTTGAAAACAAGTGAAAAACCTAAATGACCACTCATTATCTAGCGACGAGGAAGTTTATTTGACGCCAACAGAATTAACTGAATTTGTTAATAATGCGCAATCATTATCTAGCGACGAGGAAGTTTATTTGACGCCAACAGAATTAACTGAATTTGTTAATAAAGCGCAATTTTTTTTGTGTTATTCATTTCCTCGCTGAGGTGGGATGAAAAGTTACGTGTTGCACTCGAGTGCAAAGATTTTTCATCTCGAGCTCTTTTGATTCCCTCGCTAACGCTCAAGATTCTAAGTTTTGAATCACTCGCTTCACTCGTGACTCAATTTTAGAATATTTCGCTTGCTCGGTCATCAAAATTGAGCACGCGGTTAAAAAAGAACTTTGCACTCTTGTATAACAAATAACTAGAGTCTTCTCAATTGGACGTGGACAAGACAAAAATACCTAATCATGTGGGTAGGTATTAGCCTGAGTACTGAAGACGTTTAGGGTAGACGTGTTCTTGGACACCCTTGACGAAAATTCGATAATTTTCAAATCCGCCTTGCTTTTGATTTTGACCTCAAATTTGTTTAGAGCACCCTCGAACCATAGACATGACACCCATGATGAAAAATTTGCTACTTTTCGCAGCCGCCATTTTGATTATTATTCATCGTAAGGAATTTTGACAGAGGAGAATGGATGAAGAAAACGTATTGCGACGACCCCAAGTAACATGGGACAAGGGCAGGCAAGATGATGAATCATCGTAAGGAATCTTGTTTCCCGCGAGTTTTCGTTCGCGTTTATGTCTCCCATGCATGTGTATAACATTCAAAAATCTATACTAATATTATAAAGCCGAATAGTTTGTTTGTTTGGTTGAACGCGCTAATCTCAGGAACTACTGGTTCAAATTGAAAAATTATTGTTGGATAGTCCATTTATCAGGGAAGGCTTTAGGCTATATAACATCACGCTGCGACCATTAGGACCGCTCCTATCCGCAGGAATGAAAAATGTTGCAAAAACGGGGATTTTTTTTTCCTTTCGTTTTTCTCTCTTATGTGACGCAGACGAAGTTGCGTGGGTCAGCTAGTCTTAGATAAAAACCTAATCCTTCTTTTCTCTGCATTCTGTTTAAATAATTAAGTAGAGCAGCGTGCATGACATAACATGAGCGCCATAGCATGATTGTTCGAGTGAGAATCTGGAAAACAATGGACGATATTCCGACGTCCTTTCACTTCGACTGCTGCGTCTGAAGACGGTTAGGAGAGACGTGTTCTTGGGTGGAGACGAGAACCCGAATCGGCAAAGCCAAGGTGGGGAAGTCCCCAGACCAGGAGGAGCGACGATCTTTACCAAGCAGTGATATCAGTATGTGTTGATGATTTTGTTGGTGGGTCCAGCAAAATTATTCAAGTAAAAGGGCCAGGGTAGCCCAATTCAGTTTTCCTTTTTTTTGCAATTTGCAACTTATTTTCATTGGCTTTATGTAAGATCACTTGATTCGCGACCGTTACACGTATGTATTTACAGAAAGAAAGAAAGAAAAAACATTAACTAGCCTGCCAGGACAAAACACACAAAAAAAAAAACCGGCCAAGAGCGTGTCGGGCCACGCTCACTGTAGGGTTCCGTAGCTTCCCAGACCATTAAAAATACCAACATTTTTCGTCAGCAAAAATAACTTTGTTTTTCATAGTATTTGTATGAAAAACAAAGTTATCATTTGCGTTTTTTTGAAAAAGTGCTATATAACTCAAAAACTATTCAACTCATCAAGTTGAAAATAATTTTCCTAGAAAGTTCATATAAAGGTCTACTTCTGTGATTTTTTTCATATTTTTTAAACTTATGGTTCAAAAGTTAGAGGGGGGGGGGACACATTGTTTTTGACTTTCGGAGCGATTATTTCCTAAAATATTAATATTATCAAAAAATGATTTTAGAAAACCCCTATTCATTTTTAAATACCTATCCAACAATATATCACACGTCAGGGTCAAAATTAAAAAAAAAATCGCTCCCCACTTTACGTCTGGGGGAGGTACCCTAATAAAAATGTTTTTTTAAATTTTTATTTTTGCACTTTGTCGGCATGATTGATATACATATTGGTACCAAATTTCAGCTTTCTGGTGCTAACGGTCACTGAGATTATCCGCGGACAGACAGACAGACAGACAGACAGACAGACAGACAGACATGGCGAAACTATAAGGGTTCCGTTTTTTGCCATTTGGCTACGGAACCCTAAAAAGATCAAATAACGTTTTAGAACAGTAAACTAAAAGAGAAAAATAGAATATAATTTAAAAAATGAAACGAAATTGATCCTGTACGAGGCCAAAAGGCTCCTATCTCAGCATGGTGCTGTAACATCATAATCATTTAAATAATCAATACAACCTAAGTTCATTTAATTCCATTAAATGATTACTTCATGAAAAAATCAATTCAAGCAAATGAATTCAATTCAAAGTCGATAGCAAATATGTTTTTTTACAGACTATCTTAGTAAAACAATTTAGGACATTTTGCAGCAATCTAATGACGTTCATGATATCAAAACATACAGGCAATTAGAATAGGACAGGGGGTATATTTAAAGCAAATTATAGAGAATCCCTAAGCCCAGCAATGATATCCTAAATCCTAAATATGATAATAAATTCACAGCCGAAAGAGATCGTTAACATAGGCTGGCTAAAACCACGCTAGTTCAGAGTTATGTTTTGTTTAGACCTCCATTTCTCCCTAGCGGGATATTAAGTGAATTTCGCGTTTAAATGTAATTTATATGTGCGTGTATTTTGTATTAAAAGTTTTAGGCTTTGGGCATGGCGGCCATATTGAAATGGAACATTTGGTATGTGAAGGTTTGTTGACGTTATTATTAATCAATTAGTATGTTTACTTACGAATGCTACTGTGTTTCGGGTTTGAGCCGAGTGTCGACCATGCAATTTTGTATGGACACAGTCATGGTTCTGAACCGCTACCGAGCAATGGACAATGGATTGAGCTACGACCGACACTCGGCTCGGACCTGGCAAGGTCTAGCGTGCGTCATCCTTAATATTGTTGCCAAATCCTGTGCAAATTTGGATCAGTTAGTTGGTATTTTTCTCAACTTTTTTTGATCAGAGAACGTGAAAATTAAGATCGCCTATCATCACATGCCTAGCCTATTTCTAACTATGACATGGACAGAATTCACATGGAGCAACGGCCTATACAACGTGTAACAGAAAAGGTATAGTCATATGAAAGGGTGTACTACAGACCATTAAACTGAACAACTTTCTCCATGGAACCATCATCGTAATGGCGGAAAAATTTTCAACGGCCCCATACTAAATTTCAATACCTACTCGACCAAATGGATGAAACAGCTGATTATTTTTTACGATTACGATGGTGCTCCCATAGAGAAAGTTGTTCAGTGTGATGGTCTATAGCACACCCTTTCCTATGAATATACCCTTTTTGTTACACGTTGTATATAGCCTTGTTAGTTCTGGATAAAAAAATACGCCTTGGAAGATTGGTTTTCAGAATTTCGGGCTACTGACTATCTGTAAAGACTGTTTATGATCTACAAATGACAGTCGATATTAATGGCTTAACGTGGTTTCCGAGGCACATAGGAAACTTTGTACGTAAGGGGTGGACTGTAAGAAAGAGATACCGTGGCCCCGGAACATAAAGGGCGAGGAAGGAACATGGATGGTTTTTAGTCAGTAAAAGTCTGACACTCCCTCCCGTTCCGCCCAGAGTGGGAGAAGTTATTTGAGGATTTCCCATCCGTAAAAAAAAGGGGTTGTCACCCATCCACGAACCAACCTATGCAAGCGCGGCTTAACTTGAAGATCGACCCGAGCGGCTGTCATTATTTAGCCACGAGTTTCTCTAAAGTTGAATATCATAACATTTGTCCATTAACCATGTCAATGAGCGAATGTCATCTTGTCTCCGCCCTCTACGACAATCACCTTAATTAAAAACTTTTCAATTTTCAAGAAACCGTTTAAATGTTCTATTCCTAAGAATATCAAACTGGCTCTTAAAAAAAAGGAACAAAGCAAAACCATTTAAAAAATAAAATAAAACAAAAATTCTTTCTAAGATATCAACGGTCTTGTAGCAGCCGTTCCTCCATTTCTCCATTCCGCGGCTCCTTAGTTCCTCCGTTCCTCAATTCCTCCATTCCTAGTGCATCCGAGATTAATTTTCCGAATCATTGGTCAGTTTCACACTACACTGGCCTTTAAGAAGATGTTTCCATTACACCGTTACAACTTTGCAATTCTAATTTGCTTGCACCGTCGTCTGCCTTTAAAAATGTATTCCTTTCATTTGAGAAAGATATTTAAGACTTCACTGCGTTTGAAGTTGGGAGTTATAGTTTTTAAGACGTTTGAAAGTATTGAGTTTGAAATATTAATATTTGTCTAGGTTTGCTTGCGTGCTATGACACGTAGGGAATAGCCAAGGTTACCGACGTAGTCCATAGAATTACCAAACTTTAGTGGCAGTGGGCAATTGCTCGCACAACGCGGAAGGTCGAGAAGTTCTGGAGTGCCGACCGCGAAACCGAAGACGTTGCGTTGGATAGCCTTCCACTAGATGGACCGATGATGTGGTGAAGGTTGCGGTAATCCACTGGATGCGAGTCGTACGGGACCGGTCAATGTGGCGACACTTGGGGGAGGCCTATGTCCAGCAGTGGACGTCTTTCGGCTGCAATGATGATGATGAATGACATGGATATGTCTGCAGGGTGTGAGAAAAGAAACAGATGTGTTAAGACTGATTTTCCAGGAGTATCTCATTGGTCTCGTGGAACATAAGGTATTTAGTTTGATTTCCAAATTGGTCAATTTATTTTGTTTTTTTTTTCATTAGGAATTTCTCAGTCGCAACCACGGAGTCTGGATTTGCACCTTGATAATGGCAATAAGCTCGTCCTATCTATACCGATATTATAAAGCAACTTATTAAGAAACAAACAAACAAAAAAACAAAGAGTTTGTTTGTTTGTTTGTTTGTTTCTTTGGTTGAACGCACTAATCTCAGGAACTACCGGCTCGAATTGAAAAATTATTTTTGTGTTGGATAGTCCATTTATCGAGGAAGGCTATAGACTATATAACATCACGCTATGACCAATAGGAGCGGAGCAGAAATAAGAAATGTTGCAAGCGGGAAAAAAGCTTCCGTTGAGCAGGCGATGCGTTGCGAATTGCGATATCAAAACTTCACGCGAACGAAGTCGCGGGCAGTAGTTAGTAGTATATAATTAAGGGACTTAAACATATTTAGCGAAATGTATCCTACTGGAAATGGCTGAGGTAGAGGTGATCCTACACCTCTGCTTGGCCTGCTGAGATGACAGGCGTGATGTTATGTTATATGTTCTAAAATTATACAAAAGCACCAAAAAATAAGACCTTATTTTAAGAGCTACAACACTTACTTCCAATGTGATGTAAATTGGGACTGCTTAAGCCGCGCCTCAGCGTAATGTATTCCGAATAATTTACGTAATCAAATGTATTACTGCACAGGCTGGGTTGGGATATTGCCGCAAAGATATTGAATGTGATAGAATTTTTTTTGAAAACAAGTCATTTTGAGTGTTATTATGATATGACTTGCAGTTATTCCTGTTTACAAGACCTGGTATTTTTGAAATAGACTCCAGACACAGGTTGAGCGAAGCAAGGTAAACCTGTTCAGGTGGAGATTCATAAATGACTGTACCTTGGAGTGTAGATGTGGTGTTGTTCCACAAACGATGGAACACTGGATAACGTGTCCTACCTGCCGTGCTTTATGCACATTAAAGGAGCTGATTAGGGCTACTGAAAGTGCAAAATTCGTCGCCTTTTGGGCTAAACCAATTTAAATTGCCTAAGAAGTGTATTGTACAATTCTCTGTATTCACGTCAGGTCGTCGTTGGAAAAATAACGGTCAAACTGTTACCAAAAAAAAAATGCATGATTCTTTTAGCCCCTGAAGGGTTAGGCAGAGGTGTACACAAATTTAACGTAACTGGTGAACCAGTTATCACCAGTTACGTTTAAGTCCCATTTATATGGGAGCCTATTGCCATCAACTGGGCAAAAACCCGCTACTGAAAAAATACAGATGGACAAACCCAAAACATTTTGCCGGACTCTGAAACTGAACCGAGGGTCTCATGTTCGGCAGTCGAGCTTGCAAGCCTTTTTTTTTTAGGATGGGAAATCATCAAATCACTTCTCCCACTCTGGGCGGAGCGGGAGGGAGTGTCAGACTTTTACTGACTAAAACCCATCCATGTTCCTTCCTTGCCCTTTATGTTCCGGGGGCATAAAGGGCAAGGAAGGACTTTGTCTTCCTTGCCATTTTTTTGGTATCTCTTTCGAACAGGCCCGCAAAGCTTGCAACCCTTAGAGCAAAGAGGTAGAAAATAAAATCACTTACTACTAGCGGACGTCACGCTGTTTCACCCGCATAGTTCCCGTTTCCGTGGGAGTACGGGGATAAAATATAGCCTATGTTACTCGCTGATAATGTAGCTATCTATTGCTAAAAGAATTTTTCAAATCGGTGGAGTACTTTTTAAGTTTATTCCTTACATACAAAAATACAAATCTTTTCTCTTTATAATATTAATAATATAAGATAATATTAGTATAGATAATTCCTCCAAAAAGTCGCCCTACATTTTCAATTCACCCACCATCATTTCAAAATGAAAATTAAACCATAATCCAGTAATTTTTTTCACTACCGTATAAATTGGCTATATAATTTGAAATTCACATATCGTATTATTTCTCGTTGGAACCCAACCCTGTATTAATTTTCGAGGAACACACTGTATTATGCGCGGGGCCTGTGCTTAACGATTACATACATATTGATGTAGCTTTATAAATATTTATGGAGAGGTGTCGCCCGTGATCAGTTTCATGCGGTTTTAGTTTGTTATAATGGGTATTATTATGAGCTTTAGAGGTGATAGTTGCTTAATTTGTTGGGTTAATTTTGTTTAGTCGGGTTTTGGAAAAGTGAATAGCCATTTCGTCAAGCTTTAGTTCGAAATGGACGGATTTGTTAGTTGTGGATTGTTGTTATTAATAAAAAGATAATTGTGTTATGTTTTTCTAAAGTATTTGTATTGCCCTAATAAAGAGATTTTATAATAGTATGTTGGCAAGCTCGTGACTAAATAATAACAGCTGCTCGGGTCGACTTTCTGGTAAAGCCGCGCTTGCCTGGTTTGGCACGTGGATGGGTGACCACCCGTTACTTACCCGTTTCCTCCTCAGAACACACGTACAGCCGTTGGTCCCGGCTGTCATTTGCACAGCAGAAACAGAAAAAAAACTGATATCTTTCCATTATATCTACAAGAAGTCCCACCATAAATGTACCATCACACAGTATAGAAACTAGCCCTTTGGTCGAGGTACTACCAACTTCACTGACGACCTTTATACCCTAAGTAATAAGGTTGAAAATGGTTGACACAAGAAGTGAACTTAGTAGTTCTTTCAGCATTGCTTTTTAGTAATGTGAATATAATAGAAGCGAACGTGAGGGACCAACACATAAAGTGTCAAGTTTGTGGTCGTGTGCCCGACACTAAGTGGAACACAAATGGTGTGTTTTTGTTCCAAAGTATTTTATCTGACGTCGCTAAAATAGTGCGCCATAGTCTGGAGATATCAATCGGATGATGGGGAAATAGTTATGGTTTCTTCTTATTAAGACAGGGAAAGGGAAATAGAGTTCATGAACTGATTTGAGACTGCTTTAATACAACTGCCCAATTCTGCCCCACAGTTGGACAAAAAACCAAGACTAATTTAAGGCGACTACATGAGCTAGACACGTGTTTTTTAATGCCTAAAAGTATATGATTCACGGCAATAAACAAAACCAGAAAAATGTATGATATTCTTCACGATATATGCTAGTATGATAGTGTTTTGAAAACATAATACAATTAATTTGACTCGATAAAAAAAATCACGCACTTATGTTTAAAAATTTCTTTCAACCAAAAAAAAACATACTAAAATACATGCGATCATTCTGAGTTTTTGGCAAATAATTCTACAAGCAATATATTAGCATTATGGTGTTTTAGTTTTTTAGTCCAATCAATAGATTTTTTGTAAATCGACCGAAACCACTAATTTCGCACTATTTGGCCCGCAGTGACTGACGTAACCACTTTGTAGTGCAAGCTGATTTGAACTTTATTCCAACAGCATGTCCAATTAAATATAAATAAATATCGCTGGACATCATCCCGCGCATCGTCTTACAGTTAGCGATCGCCACTCCAGAACTTTCCAGGATACCACTGGAACTTTTTAGGGTTCCGTAGCCAAATGGCAAAAAACGGAACCCTTATAGTTTCGCCATGTCTGTCTGTCTGTCTGTCCGCGGATAATCTCAGTGACCGTTAGCACCAGAAAGCTGAAATTTGGTACCAATATGTATATCAATCATGCCGACAAAGTGCAAAAATAAAAATTTAAAAAAACATTTTTATTAGGGTACCTCCCCCAGACGTAAAGTGGGGAGCGATTTTTTTTTTAATTTCGACCCTGACGTGTGATATATTGTTGGATAGGTATTTAAAAATGAATAGGGGTTTTCTAAAATCATTTTTTGATAATATTAATATTTTAGGAAATAATCGCTCCGAAAGTCAAAAACAATGTGTCCCCCCCCCCTCTAACTTTTGAACCATAAGTTTAAAAAATATGAAAAAAATCACAGAAGTAGACCTTTATATGAACTTTCTAGGAAAATTATTTTCAACTTGATGAGTTGAATAGTTTTTGAGTTATATAGCACTTTTTCAAAAAAACGCAAATGATAACTTTGTTTTTCATACAAATACTATGAAAAACAAAGTTATTTTTGCTGACGAAAAATGTTGGTATTTTTAATGGTCTGGGAAGCTACGGAACCCTACAGTGAGCGTGGCCCGACACGCTCTTGGCCGGTTTTACTTCCTAGGATATCACTGGTATGGAAAAGCAGGGATAGTCTAGTAGTGTGACCTGTGAGCCTAACCTGACCAAAACCAATAATGCCTATCCGTAAAAAATTCTCTCCACGTTAACAAAAATATTTCTCCAAAACCAAAACGTTTGTACAAGCTCAAGCAAATCTACCACTAAACATACTAAGTCACGTCCCAAACATATTTACAACGACTATCGTGGCAAGTTCTCAGCTTTAGTACGCTAACTTGTGTGCTAACTCGACGTATAACTTATAAACTGATATAAGGATGAAAGAAAGTTATGTTATAAGTGTGACTCAGAAGAATGTACTGCCAGTAGGACACTCTCAGGGCATCAAAATGCTCCCAGGGCTGCGGGACTGTCCGAAAGCGATACCATGGCCCCGGAACATAAAGGGCGAGGAAGGAACATGGATAGGTTTTAGTCAGTAAAAGTCTGACACTCCTTCCCGCTCCGCCCAGAGTGGGAGAAGTCACTTGATGATTTCCCATCCGCAAAAAAAAAGAAAAAAGGGCATTAAAGTGCTTGCATTGAATAGATCGTGTGTGCAGTACACGATCTATTCAATGCAAGCACTTTAATGGCCTCTTTGAAAATAAATATCATCTTCCTGCTCTTTTCTCTTGTTTCTTATCATAAAATCTATCTAGAACATATTTATGTTATTGCATGCGATTCGTCTCTCCTAATTACCAGAATACCAGCGCTGTGACGTTGTTTTAATGTAACAGCACCATGCTGAGGTATGTAATTTTTTATCTATGCTTCATTTTTATTATTTGTACGGGAGTGATATGAAAATTCAAATCACGTTATTTCGACACACGCTATTTCAAAAAAATGTACAAGTGGTACGCCAGTTCGAAAACACGTCAAGTCGAAAACCACTATATCGAATGATGTGTTATTTCGACGCACGGTATTTCTTAAAATTGTTTGAGTAGTACGCTACTACAACTCAATGTAACGCACTCAAAACATTGTGCTGATGGATGGTTTGAATTGAGTAGCAGTTCGTGGAGGTGTTTAAGATAAAATCTTACAATAAAAACTTGTATTAAAAAACACTTGTCAAATACAGAACTATGACACCCAATATCTGCGTAACTAGAAGGTTACCAGGTATGGTGTGGAACAAAAACAATATCGCATTGACGGGGAAAACAAGTGCCTTTCGGGTTTTTTAAGAGGTTTTTTACACCCTTTATGATCTTGTTAAAAGAATGAATAAAACATTAAATCGTACCAGAAGACTCATCCACAATTTGCTACATAATATGAAATCACACATAACCCAGCACAGAACCTAATTATCTAGGTAAAGATACCTGTTTGTAATATAACTAAATCATACCTCATCACAAAATGTATTCGTCAAGTGAACAGAGCCGAACCCCTTTTAACCCCAGCAGAAATATTAAACAGTAATTCAACTAGGCTAATATCTTTGTTTCATGTTTCACAACATTACGTCTCTTATAATGTTTCAACTACTGCTGAAACATAGCGTCTTTACTGTGGCTGGGAGTGGACCATGAATTATCATGACATCACACTTCAAATTCTTGAGCATGCCGATTTCCTCACGATGTTTTTCTTCACCGTTTTTAGAGCAAAGGTCCAAATCTACTGAAATAGGTACAGTTGATGAGTTTAATCGATGAGCCAGTTGCCACTATTAGTATTTTATACCCATAAAATAAAATCGGGTTTAGCCGGTAATATTAGTGAATGTTATGTTATTTAAATAAATAAAAATTGGAAAGTAGTGAAAGTGGCTTATCAATTTAAGTCCTCGACTCTACGTACTAACTTATTCTACTACATCATATTTAAGTTTGACGCTAAATAACATAACATCACCCATGGAATCCCCAAAGGGTTAGACAGAGGTGTACCTAATACCAACATTTTTGCCGGCTATATTAAGGTCTCATGTAATAAGGGGCGAGTCTATTGCCTTGACTAGAAAAATCCAATGATACTTTGCGCGGACCGGGAATCGAACCCAAGAGCTCATGCTCAGCAGTCGTGCTTGCGACCACTAGACCAACGAAACAGGCGAGTTCTTTATTCTACTACGTCATATTTCTATTCCAGTTCGTCAGTTTCGCCGATTGTTTCTAGTTGTTCTACTGGCTACTGTTTGCACTGTGGTTTAGGCCTGCGGCCTTTCTAAGAACATCGATCCCGGCTATCCTAACCCTATTTCATACCAACCGAGGGTATGTTACTTTGTTTTGAAGGTTTATCTAGAATTCCAATGCTATCTCAGTTTTATGTTAGATTTTGTGAATGTTGTAACTTTCTTTTTTTGTAGATTTCTGGAGGGTAAAGTTTTAGTACGATGATTTGGTTTAGTTGTGTATCTTTTTTTATTTGTTTAAAATTCTACTTTTTGCAGATGTAAAAATTCACCAAGGTAGGAATATCATTTGAAAGATCAATAGTTAGTGTGTGCGCATGGTGTTGCCATGTCTCTATACACAATTAGTGTTTGTCTGGGTTTTAGTAAGTTGACCGTAAATTTATTTAAACCTTTACGTAAATGTCAAGCCCTTTTTTTTTTTTTTTTTTAGGATGGGAAATCATCAAATGACTTCTCCCACTCTGGGCGGAGCGGGAGGGAGTGTCAGACTCTTAGTGACTAAAACCCATCCATGTTCCTGCCTCGCCCTTTATGTTCCGGGGCCGCGGTATCTCTTTCGAACAGGCCCGCAACCCCGGCAGGCTTCGGCCCTTACGGGCCCCTCCCCTTATGCTGACATCTATTTGAGGCGCGCGTGGAACACGAACGCGCCGTCGACTCGGCCTGTCGTCTTTAGACGGACGGACGGCTAGCTAGCCCATAGCCAGCCCTTAACTTACAAATTGTATATCGATTGGATTTCAATGAAATTTGGCACATTGATTACAAATTATAATCTAGATTAGGCGTGTGAATGAAGTAGAGCAGCGGTGGCCCGGTGCTGGCGGCACCGACTTTAAATCGTGGGTTCGAACCTAGGCAGGCGCATTCCTTTGTTTAATTTATTTGATCACCATGGCCCTCAAAAGGTGATGGAAATTATCGTGAGGAAACAGACAGAATGTCCCAGAATCAAATAATTCGAAGACATGTGACATCTACCAACCCGCACTGGGCCCGCGTGGTGGATTATAGCCCATTTCCTCTCACAGAGAGGAGGCCTGTGTCCCAGCAGTGGGAACATTAATAGGCTGATGATGATAATGAATCTGGATTAATACTCAGTAGAAACATCCCATGTGACAATAACCGAACTCCAAGTGGATGAAGTTGCGGGCCATAAGCTAGTCTAATATATGACTCGACCTAAACGATGACTACAACAAACATAATCAATTATTCATAAACCTAGCAACATTACCTAGATCCATTTAACATTCCAGACACAGCTATCCCTATAAATTCCTAAGTGACTACGTCACGAAAGCCTACACTTAGCCAGACACAGACATGATTCGAGATCTTTTAGTCTTATACCCGTTTTCACGAATACAAGGAATTATCTAAACGAATGCCTTAATAAATGCTTGCTGTTGGATATTCAACTTTCGTCGCTGAGTCGAGAGTTCAAAATTCAATAGTTTCGCTGTGGTTTACGCATTCATATAGATGTCTCCATAGATGTACTAGTCCAGGTTTATACATAGGGTATCAAGTAACAAATCGTTAGCCATTTGTCTTTGAAACCTACATTACTCTGTTTCAATTGAATTTCTCGATTTAGGTACTCTAGGGGTCTATCTAGTATATAAGGTCAGTATATATAACCTTTTACCTTTATCCATTATCTAGCTTGTACATAGAGTTCCTTACTCACTTCAGTCGCTAAGATAAACTACGTTGAAATATTCTTCACAAGAAATTCTAAAAAATATTGTGAGCCTATGTAGAAATAAGCTGTTTGTGTTATTTTCTACACTTAAAGTGCCTTAAACCTCATTCGAATTTTTGAATTGATGTGTACGATTTTGATTTAGGTTCATATTCACCGAAAAGATAACGGTCTGATTATCTAAAAACAGCTGTTTAAGGTCCATGTTCACCGAAAAGATAACAGTCTGATTATCTAAAATCAGCTGTCACTGTGACATATTACCATACAAAAATATGTTTTAAACAGCTGTTTTAGATAATCAGACTGTCATCTTTTTGGTGAACATGGACCTAAGTGATTGTTCCCCCCTACAAAAACGTGTTTTAAACAGCTGTTTTTAGATAATCAGACCGTCATCTTTTTGGTGAACATGGACCTCAGTGTCCTAATAAGATGTCGAGTTGATTTGTGTTTTTGGAAAAACATACAGAGAAAAGGCAGCTGTGTGAAGGATAATATGGCTAAATGTAGCTATTGAGATGACCAGTAATAGAGAACTATGGAAGAAAAATACATGCTGCACCGACCCCAAATAAATTGGGATCAGGTCAGGAGAATGATTATACAGAAAATGGATGTGGTATTTAGATTAAGAAAAAACCTACTGAAGTCGTATAACAGCCTACGGAAAGACGAAGAAGAACCTCCCCCGGAAAAGAAACTTGACTTGGTCCGCCAATCATCATCTGTTTAGCCTTTTCCCAACAATGTTGGGGTCGGCTTCCAGTCTAACCAGATGCAGCTGAATACCAGTATTTTATATGGAGCGACTGCCTATCCTCCACAACTCAGTTAATTCTGGGTAATACGATACCACTTGGTCAGACTGGTTGTCATACTATTTGGGCCACTGACTACCTGTAACGACTGCCAAAGCTGGACAAATGACATCCGGGACCAACAGTTTAACGTGCTTTCCGAGGCACGGAGGAAACTCGGTATGTAAGGGTAGTCACCCATCCACGGACCAACCTAGGCAAGTACGGCTTAACCTAAAGATCGACCCGAATGGCTGTTATTTAGCCATGACCTCCACCTCCTTTGACTTTGTCCGCCAATACGAACCTTTAAAACTTTAGTAGGTTTTTCAAGACACGCACCTCTCATTCTTTGGATTCGGCGTATTGTTTAATTTATCACTCACTTCGGTGAAGGAAAGCATGGTGAGAAAACCAGCATGCCTGTGAAATATTTCTCGCCGGCATGTCAAGCCAAGTCCATGGCTGGCATGAAACTCCGAGACCAGGTTATCACTAACTACATCATAAAGAAGAAGGATGTTGTTTAAGAAAAAACGATGTTACCATTAATTTTATGTTAAACGGCATGAAATATCTCAAAACACATCCAACCCACACGTCACAAACACAATTAATGTACCAAAATAAACCATAACAAAATGAATACCCGTCAGCAAGCCTGCTGCACACGTAACCCCGATACGTCGCGCGTTTACATAATTATTAACGTATTACTCCGCCTCGTTTGTCACCCGCCTAATCCGACCTTAGTCGCACCTGCGCTCAGACAGCTCGGATAAGTCAAAAACAATTTTGTTTTAAAGCCGACGTCACGAGGGGATCGATGATGTACTTAATGGTACAGGATGATTATGTAGGTTATCGATGGATTTAGCTATCGGTTTATCAATAACGAAGAGATGTGATATACCAATAAACGAAGCGTGAGCTTTAAGGTTCCGTGTGTCGTCTAGTCCCCGCTTATCCCGGGCAGCGAACTCACGTACCCTTAAAGTAATTCATCTTCTTACTGAAAAAATTGTGGTTTTATTCCAAACCCTAACTAGTGTTTCTAGTAAACACCACAATATCTTCGACCGACATCTCAAAAGATTTTAATTACTAATGTTCTAATGTTCCAATCAAAACAAAAGAGAGATGTCTACGCCCGCGTCTATGTTCGTCAGTGTTGCCAGTGAAATTCATGGCACAAATTGGCAAATAGTTTGGTTCCGTGGGGCGTAGGTGTAATTGTTATTTTCCCCGTATTTTATTATACTTCACATACATATATTTATTTTTTTATTTATTATTTTAATGCTATCCATATCTGAACGTGGCATCACTTTCACTTTGGGCCCTATCAGAATACCAGCGCTGTGAAGTTTTTTAATGTTACAGCACCATGCTGAGATAGGGGCCTTTTGGCCTCGTTCAGCACCTTTCGTTTCTTTTTATTTTTATCTATGTTTAGTTTTCAATAGTTGTAAATAATGTTAATTTTTATGTGTTTTGTCCTGTACGGGCTAATAAATGCATTTTCTTTCTTTCTTTATTTTGAGGAGCTCATCATTTCAGCCGAAAGACGTCCACTGCTGGAAATAGGTCTCCCCCAAGTGTCCCCACATTGCCAGGTCCCGTGCGGCTCGCATCAAACGGATTCCCGCAACCTTCACCATGTCATCGGTCCACCTAGTGAGAGGTCGTCCGCGGTCGCCACTCCAAAACTGTTCGGCCCCATGGGCCATCCGTGTGCCACTTAAGCCCTGTAGGAGGGTGCCAGCAGGTAGGTAGGCAGGGGTCTGTAAATAATAAGAGCTCGAGGATCAAGTACACTTATTATTTATTGCCTGAACTTCCGTGGCCATCACACGACTCGATTGCAGAGGAAAAGATGTGGTAGGAACACTGGCCTGAACTGACTCCAGCGATGATGGTTCCGACTTGGCCTAGCCAGCAACCAACGGCTCCAGTCCCAGGTTCTGTCTTTTGAAGATGAGTTCAGCGTCGGTAGGTATCACTCTGCAGCGACTGCAGCAGAGGATCTTCTGCAAGCGTTCCTCACGACGCAGGAACCACGACGTGGCGGAAGGTTGAAGGGTAGACTAAAATCCTGGAATTCCAGACAGAAACGGAAGCGTAAGCAAGCTGTCGGAACCACATTTCTGCGAGCAATGTACCCTGCCCACTGCCACTTAAGTTTGGCAATTCCTCGGGCTACGTTGGTGACCTTGGTTCTCTTGCGGATGTCTTCATTTCTGATTCGATCACGCAAAGAAATTTCGAGCATAGCCCTCTCCATTGCCCTTTGGATGACATTAAGCCTTTTGATAAGGCCCATTGTAAGCAACCCGTTTCGGTTCCGTAAGTACGAGTATAATCCTGTCCGATCGATTATCATGTTGAGACGCACTTGTCTAGGTGGGTCTGTAGATTGGTGACCACCTTATAATTATCGAGTACGGCAAACCGTTGGCACCGGCTATATTTTAGGAAAAACTTTAGGTCACTATCAAAAACAAGGTACATCAACATCTGTCGAGCCTTTTCGCAACTTTCGTGTTGAATACCAGTATTTTACATAAAGCAACACCACAGCCAGTTAATACTTTGTAATACGATCATTACCCATGTACCAAAACAAATAACAAGTAACTCTTCACATTTACACACCAGTCGGTAACATATCCACATAAAACGGTTAACCATGATAAGTGTATGGGGTATTGATATTAAGTAGGGTACATATTAATTGATGTGGGTAACGTTGTATTATTATGTTTTTTCTATGAGATGGTAACCCTACATTAGGAATGTACTCGTATGGTTTGAGTAAAAGGATACGTGGGTATATTGTAAAATGATAAACATACAGAAAAAATGAAGAAAGAACATCTTCATAATGTTCCCACTTTATAATGGACACATTCCTCCTCTCTGTGAGAGGGAATGGACTATAATGCACCACGTGGAACCAGTGCGGTTTGGTAGATGACGTAGATGTCACATGTCTTTGATTTTCTTGGATCTAGGACATATTTCCTCACGATGTTTCCTCAAAACGGTGAGGGAAAAAAAACACAATAACCATCTTTCCAAATACGTTTCTTGGGGTCAGCTTTCAGTTTGATTCGCTATAGATAATAGCCTAGAATAGCACATAAGCACCTATCCTTTTACACATACACGTCAAAAATTCCACGCAAAGTCGAAGTCGCGGGCAATAGCTAGGTAGCACCAAACAGAGAAAGCTACATTGAAGTGTGCGATCTTTCTGCGGGTATTCCTCAGGGTGGTGTCCTTTCTCCGCTTCTCTTTTCCGTTTTAATTACCGCTGTCACCAAGGTAAACTTCACAATATTATCTATATGCATAAGATCTGCAGCTTAGTAGAGGTAGAGGTTTACGTCTCTATCTGTACCTACACAATCAATGTACTCTCTCAATTTCTTAATCCTAATACCCATACCTAAATTAAACAATCAATTCCAAGACTCCTACTTATATCTAACTTAATAACCCAACAAATTGTAAGCAGCAATTAACGTTAACGAACTTCGATATGTTTGAGATAAGTGGAGGATCCATTACAACCTAAGTTAGTAATCTTAACTTCAACTTAGTTTCACAATCTGAGTTTCGTTCGAGGAGTATTAAATTGAAATCCACGTGATAAATTTTATCACGTAGATTTCATTAACTAAGCGAGTAATTACTTCGTTGTTAATTTAGCAGGTTAAGTATTTTGGGACCCAATGGATTATATAGTGACATTAATATTACCAATAGCAATGAATACACTTCTGCTTCGCTCACTTTTATGACTGTCGAATCCTCAAGTTTTCAACATTTTTAGATAGTGAAAACCGCGTCAACATAATATGTTGCGTAGTTTGAATGAACAGCAACAGTAGACACACAAAAACGACAGAAAACACACAAAGACACTGACTATTTTAAATGCATAGAGTTAATTTTAAGTGTTCAAACTGACGTTGACACTGACACTGTCATTTTCACTTAAAAGTTTACTATGTTTACCAATGTTTATGGCACTGTTACCAAACAGAAATTAGGACATCCGCAAGAGAATTGCCAAAGTTAAGAGGCAGTGGGCAGGGCACATTGCTCGCAGAACGGATGGCCGATGGGGTTGAAAAGTTCTGAAATAGTGACCGCGAAACGGAAGACCTGGTGAAGTTTGTGGGAATCCGCTAGATACACAGAACTGGTCAATGTGGCGACACTTGGGGGAGGGCCTTGGTCCAGCTGTGGACGTCTTTCGGCTGAAATGTTGATGATGATGGCACTGTTGCAAGTGCAAACAGTTGATACGTGGTCATGGCACTTATAAAAACAGATACGTTTTTTTTTTTTAATTCGACGCTGTTTTAGAGCATAGTAATAATTAAACTAAAATAGCCCTTTCAAACCAATTAAAGGGCTATTTTAGTGAAGATGCTCACGTAAGCCTATGTCTAGATTAAACTAACTAAAAACTAACTTCGTGTAGAGGTGTTTTACACCCTTTATACTCGGTGACTGCTGTTCGATTCCCAGGTAGGCCAAGACTTGGCCGAAGCCGAAAGGCACTTGTTCTACTCGTCATTGCAATCATTTTTTTGTTCTACACCATACCTGGGAACCTTCTAGTTACGGAGATATTGGGTACCAAAGTTTTAACTTTTCGAGAAGTTTTTTTTTTTTTTAAATACAAGTTTATTGTATGATTTTTATTTTAAATACCTCCACGAACCCTCTACTATTTAATCCATCCACCAGTATAATGTGTTGAGCGCGTTTCATTGAATTCTACCACAAACCATGATTTTTCACCCCAAAAAAAGTCGTTTCCCAGCAGTAATTTTTGCGTAAAATTACGTTTGATGTACAGATTGCTTGGTTGACGGCTTCGTGATGAGGTGGTCTACACCCTGTAGATTTGTGCCCGATTGATGGCAATAGGCTCGCTCGCTACTACCTACATAGGACGAAATGTGGGTATAATGGTATACCCACAGACCCACATTTCGTCCCATTCGGATACTCCTCTACCTAGCCCTTCGAGTATTATAGGCGTAATATGAAGATATGTAAAAATCAATGTGATTTTCATTGCCATTTATTTCTCACTTTCGGTTCTAGGCTTCTCTATTAGTCATCATCTCAGAAATCGTCAATACCTTCCTTGCTAGTTATTTTTTACAAAGTCAACTGTGAATGTAACTATTGAAGAGGAAAACATATTAATGCTGAGTGATTTTAGCCCTTCTGTAAGTAGCTTAACTGTACTAGATGTCTAGGTAATACTTTCATGTCAGCACAAGTTACATGAAAATGGTTAACGTTCAAGTGAAAAGGTCAACCTGTCAGGAGGGGCTGTAACTGACTGCCCTAGTTTAATCTAGACATAGGCTTACGTGAGCATCTTCACTAAAATAGCCCTTTAAATGGTTTGAAAGGGCTATTTTAGTTTAATTATTACTATGCTTTAAAACAGCGTCGAATAAAAAAAAAAGTACGAGTATATAATTTTATTAGTGCCATGATCAAGTATCAACTGTTGGTGCTTGCAACAGTGCCATCATTATCATCAAAATTTCAGCCGAAAGACGTCCACAGCTGGACAAAGGCCCTCCCCCAAGTGTCGCCACATTGACCGGTTCTGTGTATCTAGCGGATTCCCACAAACTTCACTAGGTCTTCCGTTTCGCGGTCACCATTTCAGAACTTTTCAACCCCATCGACCATCCGTTCTGCGAGCAATGTGCCCTGCCCACTGCCTCTTAACTTTGGCAATTCTCTTGCGGATGTCCTTATTTCTGTTTGGTAATAGTGCCTTAGACATTGGTAAACATGGTAAACTTTTAAGTGAAAATGACAGTGTCAGTGTCAATGTCAGTTTGAACACTTGAAATTAACTCAATGCATTTAAAATTTAAATCGCTTCTCAGTGTCTTTGTGTGTTTTCTGTGTCGCTTTTGTGTGTTTACTGTTGTTGTTCATTCAAACTATGCAACATAAATGTTGACGCGGTTTTCACTATCTAAAAATGTTGAAAACTTGAGGATTCGACAAGTAATAAAAGTGAGCAAAGCAGAAGTGTATTGATTGCTATTGGTAATATTAGTGTCACTATATATTTATATATATTTTTAATCCATTGGGTCCCAAAATACTTAATCTGCTTAATTATCAACAAAGTAGTTACTCGCTTAGTTACTGAAATCCACGTGATAAATACTCCTCGAACGAAACTCAGATTGTGAAACTAAGTTAAAGTTAAGATTACTAACTTAGGCTGTAATAGATCCCTAACTTATCTCAAACATATCGGAGTTCGTTAACGTTAATTGCTGCTTACAATTTGTTGGGTTAATTTAGTTAGAAATAAGTAGGAGTCTTGGAATTGATTGTTTAATTTATGGGTATTAGGATTAAGAAATTGAGTAGGCCAAGTCTTGGCCTACCTGGGAATCGAACTCAGATCCTTATTCTCAGCAGTTGCGCCTGCAATCACTAGACCAATGAGGCAAACGAGGCAATTGATTAATCCGCATTAAAATCAAAAACGCACCATCATAAAAAACATTTTACACAGAATCGGCATCAGGAAATTCAGAATTTAATACAAAGAGGAGTTACGCGAGTGAGTCCGATTTCCCAAATCTATTGTAGAATCCGATATTTTAATCGAACAGTTAGTTTATTCGATACCATTCAAATCGTGTTGGGGTTCGAAAATAAAATAAAATGAACTGGCTGTTTGATTGAAATTAAAATGACATTTCGATTTTTATTTGTTCATTCTATTGTTTGTTTGTCAATATAACTTTGTTGGTTGGCTTATTGTTTGATGTCGGATGATTGGTGGAAACAAGTAAATTACTGTTTTTTTTTCGGTCCATGGCATACTAGTTAATGCACCTGGATATTTTTGTCTAGCGGTATTAAAACTAAATATTTTTCATAGCATTTAATGCCATGGATTTCCGCAAAGTAACGCCTGACTCCATAACTTATCGCACCGCACCTTCACCCTTCTGGAGTTCGATATAATTATGTCTTAAGGGATTATACTACCGGGACAAAAGGTGTTAATCTAGGTTACAAACAATTTGTGTGCTAAATTTCATCCAAATCCGTTCATTACTTGACAAATTTGACAAACTTCCGCATTTCTAGTAATGTAGGTAGAAAGTAGGATTTACCTTTGTTCGCTGCTTCATTCGTTACGTAATTGCCCGGCTACATATTATTGCAGGGATAATTATTTCTATCTATGCCCAGAACATGGTCAATCCTTTTGCTAAATCCTAATTCGTCAGATGCTAATACTGCCAACCTGCATCATCCCACTGCTGGGCAAAGGCCTATAAATAAAGACCCCACGACTTCCAGTTGTTACGATCCAGGGCTAGTGTACCAATGGTTAATAGTTACTATGATTGAAATAAATTTGTTGAGTTTGAGTTTGATTTCAGTTGAATATGAGCTTACAAAATACCTACCCAGATGTAAACGAAATACTTGAACAAAAACACACACACTCGCTGAAAACCGCTGAAAATTTCATACAGACTTGTTATTTACTAAATAAGTATAAGAGTGCAAACGCTTTTATAATTTCACGAGTCAAGACTAAAACACATAATACTTAAATTTTCATACCAATTAAATAGGCCCGAGGTTCCGTACAAAATGAAATTTGGCAGAACGATCCGCGTGTCGGAACGAGATCGACCTGCCGTGTAAATTTATGAGATAAGTTTGGATTTTGTGACCCCTTTCAACCGCCCCTACCCCCGCCCGTTGTCATGGCAACCCCTCTAGGGAACCCACCAGTTTTACGCCGATTGGATTGTCCTCCCGCAAAATACGAAACCAAACTTTTTTCACATTTCCCATCCATCTCTCGTACTATTTATTACCGAATATATCTCTAAAATTCAATTTAACCGCAAGATTTTGCAGGAAATGTGGGAAATTAGAATTTTTATGATGCATACCCGAAACAAGGTAGCTACCATAATTTAGACAAAAAATGAGCTTTAATATTAATCTTACGGTCGTAGTTTTTACAGACCGTAATAAAGGCAAGCTCATATCGTGAGTGACACTTAAGACGAAGCCCAGGATTTTATTAAAACTCCTAACGGGACCCACCTTTATTCATCCAGAATTCCTTAAAAAAAGTGGAGCGAAAGGAACGTTATAAACGTCTGCTTATTGGCGTTACTTGTGAGTATGAAAATGGTGGACTCAGTTCGGAATTCAAGAATAAAATTCTTTTTATATAATTTCATTCGTAGAAACGGAACGCAAATTATTGAAACATTTCGAATTTTGAATGTAATGTCAAGGAACCGTTGTCTTCTCAAAGATAAAAGCATGCACCCTACAGTTTGATTCAAATCACACACTACACACACACACACGCACACACACTCTGTAACTACCTATGTTAACAATTAAACATTCTGATTCTGATTCTCAATATAATACAGGGTGTAAACAACCTCATCACGAAGCCGTCAACCAAGCATTCTGTACGTCAAACTAAGTAACTTTACGCAAAAAATATTGCCAGAAAAATACTTTTTAAACCCCCGACGAAAAAACGACGGGGTGTTATAAGTTTGACGTGTCTGTGTGTGTGTATGTGTCTGTCTGTGGCATCGCAGCTCCCGAACGGATGAACCGAATTTGATTTTGTTTTTTTTTTGTTTGCAAGGTAAATTAGTCGAGAGTGTTCTTAGCTATGTTTGATAAAAATCAGTCCAAGAGGGCTGCCATCACGAAATGGCGGATTACATATTTATTCAACAACTCGCTACTCTGCATAGTTCTCATGTGAGTCGAACAAGATTGTCTGGACTTTAAAAGAGACTATGACCTCTGAGTTTGTTTCGGGTGTTTCTTCTCAGAGTAGTCAGGTACGAAACACCGGCCCCATCTAGTTTAAAACATAACGACGTGTAAAAGTGTTTGTGAAAACCAATTTGCAAAATAAATATCATTTATCATTTACTGGTAGAATACTTAACGCTATAATAAATTTCAAATCCAAGATGGCCACCACGACAAAATGGTGAATTTTTTTTTTCACTACTCCCTGATTATGACCCTATTGTGTCGGAGTTTTTTTTTAATATTTAATTAAATGTAACTTGTTATACTGTTAAGATAAAGTATTGTTACCGCTTCCAGTAAAGGACACAACAACAATCATGGCGTGAGTCTCGTAGCAAGTTTCGTAGTCCCGTAGCAAGTTTCGTAGCCTCGTAGCCAGTTGTGTAATAATATAATAATAATAATAATATCGCTGGACATTAACACACAGCGCCACCTAGCGCCACACTAAGCAAAGCTTGTGTCGTGGACACTAGATAGTTGATATACTACATATATACTTTTTGTTTTTGTTTGTAAATACATACTTATTATACATATATAAACATCCATGACTCGGAAACAAATGTCCATGCTCATCACACAAACATTTGCTCCTACCGGGATTCGAACCCAGGACCCTAAGAACGTAAGGCAGCGTCACTACCACTACGCCATTCGAGTCGTCCGTGTGTAGCAGCCTTCTTTATTATATCTATCGTAGCAGCACATTCTTGACTTGGAAGCGTTAGTATAAGTTGGCTTATTATCATGATAAAATTATATGCCAAAATTATCAATTATAAAGCAGAAAAGTTTGTTTGTTTGATTGTTTGTTTGGTTGAACGCGCTAATCTCAGGAACTACTGTTTCAAATTGAAAAATTATTTTTGGTTTGGATAGTCCATATATCGAGGAAGGCTTTAGGCTATATAACATCACGCTACGACCATCAGGAGCGGAGCAAGAATGAAAAATGTTGCAAAAACGGGGTATTTCTTTCTTTTCGTTTTTTTCTCTTATGTGACGCAGACGAAGTTGCGTGGGTCAGCTAGTCACAAATAAAAGTACTGTTCCGAGGAAAACAATAATAACGTTCAAATGATAGCAGATGGCGACACGTGCCTTTCGCATCTTGATTGAATTATAATTTTGCAAGCAGAGTACAACCCGAATTGATTGTCAAATTCTAAGTCAACACGAGCGAAACCGCAGGGAAAATCTAGTAAAAACTAAAGATCTGAAAAGGAAATGCTACCCAAAACTTATATTGCGCGCTCACAAGAGCGTCGAAATAGATAATCACGGAAGATATCACGTAAGTGGCAATATAGGTTTAGTTTTGAACCCCGAAAACAACCGTGAAATGTGTTTGGAATGGTAAAAAACGACTAAAACAGAAAAACCAAAATGACGTAACTAAAATCAGTTTACCAACAAAACCAAGACAAACAAATTCACAATAACTCTTTGCAATACACTCGACTTGTCTCGCAAGAATATTCAACTAAAGTGGATAAAAACATCCACCCTGCAATGCACCGCGTTATTACTCAAAATGGATTAGAATGGAAAGAAATGCAAATATCCAGCCGTTCGGAAAATATCTGTTTACGTACGAACACGAGCATTTTCTATGAGAAAGTATTTCAATTTCTCTTTTATGTCATCTGCAGTGTTTAAACGGTTTGTTGGTAGCGATGAAATAACGTTTATTTATTAAGTGTTTGGTGGAAATGGTTTTTTTAGTTGTAAGCATACGAAGAGAAGAGTTTAGTCAAAATATTTTTGCTCCTACCGGGATTCGAGCCCAAAACCCTAAGAACGTAAGGCAGCCTCACTACCGCTACGCCATTCGGGAAAAAGAACAAAAATCTAAACCAATATTATAAAAGAAAGATCATTGAAAGATTTTTTACCCAACTTCTAAAAAAGGAGGAGGTTCTCAATTCGGATGTTTCAATTTTTTTTTTCTTGCCAACCGATTTGAAAAATTCTTTTTTTGTTGGAAAGGGTATACTTTCCAAATGGTCCCATAGCCACCAAGTCGGGATCTGATGATGGAATCTTGGCGAAATCGAGGGAACTCTTCAAATTTTTTAGGGTAACGTACAGCGATTTTGTTATTTTCTACAACAAGTGAAGCATTTGCGTTTGATAAGAAACATTCTACCATCAGATCTGATGATGAAGCCATGGAACTCCATAATGAGACAATGTATCCTAGTCGTGTTTGGGCTTGTTGCAATTGTAACGGTATGCACTTTCCATGTGTATCAAGCACATGTGAACCACTAAAAAGTGAAAAATCAAAACTTTTTTAGCAAAAAATGAAACCGACTTAAAAAAAAACAAAAAAGTTAAAAATAACTTTAGCTTCTGAAGTCGGTGACAAAAAAATAAATCAGTCAAACAAAGGTCACCGACTTCAGAAGCTAAAGTTATTTTTAACATTTTTGTTTTTTTTTTGTTGTTTGATATAATTTAATTCAAGAACTACTCAACCGATTAAAAAAACTCTTTTACGATTAGAAAGCTACATTTTTATCGAGTAACTGACATAGGCTACAAATTATATTGATTTCGTGCAAATTAGCCGAGATATCTTCGTTCACTCTTGACAGAGTGGTCGTGGTCATGAGGGGTCGTTCACAGCTGCGGTCGCTGCCTTCGCGATCTTTTTCCACCGGTCTCTATTGGCCGCATGGTGAGTACATTCTGCCAGAGGGATCTTGGTGACAGTTTTAATGGAATCTGTCCAACGGTTTGGTGATCGACCACGTGGTCTCGTGCCTTAGACTCTACCCTGGATTACCAAACGCTCCATGGAATCATTGTTGCGGGTAACGTGTCCAAAGAATCTGAGGATTCGTAGTTGCACGAGCGACGACAGTCTTTGTTTAATATTGAGTTCTTTGAGTATTGACACGTTAGTCCGACTGAGAAGAAGCCGAGATATCACAATTTACGTGGACGAAGTCGCGGGCGAAGTGAGTGTAATAATGTGTGTCTCACGACTACGCCAAACAGGCCCAGTTCAGAAAAATGAACAAAAGCAACTAGTGCTCGACGCTGGTTTTCAACAAGACCTAAAATAGTGATGTGACGTGCGAAAAACAGTTTCATACTGTATAGGGTACCAATGACCACTCATTAATTAACGAGTTCCTACCATGCTTCGGAGATCCAGTTAGGCTGTTGGTCCTAACTGCTAATTGTACATACCTAGCAGCCGTTACGGGTCCTCAAAAGGCCGAAAATCTGACCACCAATCTCGCCAACAGGTATCGTGTTACCCCATTAGGGTTTGCAGGCTAGACAGGTAGTCGCGTAAACTGGGAGCAAACTCCAAACCCATACTTTTACTCTCATAGTCTGATTGGACCCGTCCCGGGAATTGAACTCAGAATACTATTGAGAAATAACATAATTATATACGTTATACATTATGATGATCTGTCCGGTCAAACCTACATGGAAAAATAACGGAAACTCCTTTTGTAACATCACTATTTAGTATGTAATTACTCTGTTCACCACTCGTGGTTGCCCATGGATTGTCAATGATTGTCGACACTTCCTTTATGGCTGTCTTACTGCGAAGCCCGTCTATGATACTTTATTATGTGACCCTCGTGAGAATACACCAAGTCTACTCAACGGTATCTTTTATTCAACCAACCAACGAATACAATAACTCTGATTGAAAAGTGCGGTTAGTTGTTTGTCTAATCAGTAATAGGCTTGTTAACTGAAAAAATCTAATTAGTCCGTCACTTAGATTATCAAAAAATATTTGACCCGTATTTTTTCTTTTGTCACATAAACCAAAATTGACGAAGATACGACGCTTTTAAAATTCCCAATACGTCACTGTTCGGTATCATTCTTAGTGAGTACTGACGTCACGAGCCCCCACTCCCGAGTTTTGATGCGTTTCATCTTTGTCAATATTCGTTGATTTACAAAAACAAAAAATACGTGTCCATTATTTTCTAATACTCTAACTGACGGACTAAATAGATTTGCAATTTATTGATGGTGGAAACAAGCCTATTAGTCAATTTGAGCGTGTACCATAATTTCATCTGTATTTTACGTTTTCGTCTTTCTGCCAATTCCTTGTTATTTGGACCTGCCTCAAAACATTTTTCTCTTCCATTCTCCCCTGTCGACTGTCAAGGTCCCATTCACTCCCTTTTCATTCCACGGCCACCATTCCTATTAATTCGTCAAACTTCGGCCGACTTCGGTTTTCTTCGTATTTTCCTCATGAATTTTTCAAAGGGTTTTTAATTACAAGACGTCTGACAACTGTGTTAGCAATTAACTTTTTACCGTCGCTATGTTAAGGGATCGTTTTACGCTGCAGCTACTCTAAAAGCAGCATAATTTTTGTTCGTTTTCTCAAGGGACATTTTAAAGCTGGCGGCTTTGATCCTGAGTGAGGTCCGTATGCAAATACTATTTGAAAGATCTGTCAAACAATTATTTCATTACATCATAAAGTAGCTACAATATGTCTGGTATACAGGGTGTAAACCACCTCATCACAAAACCGTTAACCAAGCATTTTGTACATCAAGCTAAGTAACTTTACGAAAATTATTGCAGGGAAACAAAATTTTTTTTGAGGTTATAAATCATGTTTTGTGGTAGAACTCAATGTAACGCACTTAAAACATTGTGCTGATGGATGGATTGAATAGTACGTGGGTCGTGGAGGTGTCAAAATCTTATAAAAAAAGTTCTAAAAAATCTTTAAAAAAAAAACTTGTCAGAAAGTTGTAACTTTGACCCCCCATATCTCAGTAACTAGAAGGTTCCCAGGTATGGTGTAGAACAAAAAAAATATTGCAATGATGGGGAGAACAAGTGCCTTTCGGCTTCGTGAAGAGGTGTTTTATACCCTTTATACACACAGAGATAAACATTCTATACTATAATATTTTAAATGTGAAGTAACTTCTGACCTTTTCACGTCTGAACGGCTGAACAAATTTGAATGTTTGGCACACGAATAGGCCATGCGTTAGGAGAAAAGCTATTTTTATCTCTATAGTATATATTTCTTTGGGATAATTTCAGAGCTCCGCGCGGGCGAATTCGTGAGTTATTGCTAATAAAGTTCTAAATTCAAAAAATCGACTTATTGCTTATAGAGCTCAAACTTTTGATTTTGTCCGGGAACATCAGGAGTAATGTGGACTGAAGTCAACTCAAGTGCCTGAAGTAAGGCCAAAATGCTTATCATCACCAATAATAGCAGTACTATTTTAATCTTACTTCAATGCTTGAATGGGATAGCACTAGGCGTCCTGTATAGCACCATCTCTTTCTCTTAAGAGGTGGTACAGTCCCAGGCCCAAATTTCAGGACTGTCAAGAGCCAATTACAGAAAACGTTTATAAAGGCACGGTAAATTTGTTTTTATCTTTATTCCGACTTTTGCCAATTTGGACGGAATTAGAACAACTTGTTTTTTACAGTTGAGTTTTGAGTCTGAAAGGGAGTGCCAAATTGTTTTCAAGTGCAGATTATGCGATGGAGTAAACAACATTTTGCAAAATACTTCGCTTTTTAAATGTTGATGCATTTGTCAGATGAGTTGACTGAGAATCTCACGAACTTATGTAATGTAAAAATATAACTTTTAAATTTAGACAAAATTAATGAAAATTAGATAGTGAAGTGATGTTGGACATCACTTAGCTAACAACAAACAATAATAAGAAATATTGTAAAATAGAAATATTACTGAGCAAAAAAACTTACTAAATGAACAATTATTCTAACAGAGCTTAATTTTAACAGGTTCCCCAGATGAACACAGAAATGAACACTGTTTAAAACTCTAATTACCTTTGCAAATCATACAAGAATCTCGTAGAAGAGACTTAAATCCAGTCATAAAACGCTCACTTGGAACCGCCGTAAACTGGTTACGTACCGGTATAAACCGGATCAAACCGGTATTCTGCCCGCAGACGGGAAAATATTAAGTTGTCGCTAGGAATATGAACGGCTACGTCACAGCTTGAGTGAGTAAATGTTTGATGAGTGGTGACAGAGAAATTGTTGTTATGGTAGGGGAGGGTATACTTATTGGCTCGTACTTTCGTATGTAACTACAGTGTTTTGAGTTAGTGAACTAAACTTGCGGATAATAGTATACGTATCTTACAACAATATATATTTTCTTTTGTTTACTTTTCCAAATAATAACAGTCACTGGGGTCGAGCTTTAGGTTAGCTCGTACTTGCCAATATTGGTCTGTGGATGGGTGACCACATAAAGGGTGTAAAACACCTCTTCACGAAGCCGAAAGGCACTTGTTGTCCCCATCATTGCAATCATTTTTTGTTCTACACGATACCTGGGAACCTTCTAGTTACGGAGATATGGGGGGTCAAAGTTACAACTTGTAGACAATTTTTTTTTAAATACAAGTTTTTTTTTGTAAGATTTTGACTTTTAACACCTCCACAACCCCCGTACTATTCAATCCATCCATCAGCACAATGTTTTAAGTGCGTTACATTTAGTTCTACCACAAAACATGATTTATAACCACAAAAAAAAAGTTGTTTCCCAGCATTAATTTTTGCGTAAAGTTACTTAGTTTAATGTACAGAATGCTTGGTTAACGGCTTTGTGATGAGGGTTTACACTCTGTATACTAAGTTTTCTCCGTTCCTCGGAAAGCACGTTAAACTGTTGATCCCGGCTGTCATAGTTGTTCTGGTGGTCAGTGACCCAAAAAGTCTGACAATCAGTCTTACCAAGGGTCAGTATTAACTGGGTTATAGAAGTCAGATAGGCAGTCACTCCATACTGGTATTCAGCTGCATCTGGTTAGGCTGGAAGCCGACCCCAACATAGTTGGAAAAAGATGATGATGCACAGCATAAGCAGCGGGGTCTAGAATATTGTAATTTTGCACGAAAGGAAAACATAAGCCAAGGCATACGTATGGGCGTTTAATATAGTTTCATGCATGGCCGCAAATTCGAAAAAATAAATGGCGGAAGTATTAAATTCAACCCCTTTTGCAAAAAAACATGAAAAATAACACAGAAGTAAAAAGGCGTGTTGCGCTGACACCAAATATATTGGGATATCATTTGATTGATTTTCAGAATGATGATGAGGACTTTGAAAATTCGCCGAAATTAGTTCATCATTTTTCCCTATAAAAATCCGGGCGCACAATTTTTGTTCCAACAAAAATAAAACACGTCTTCTGAATGAACCAGGATATAGGTAGGATAGCTTTGCGATTGTTTTCATAAAACAACAACACCATGATTAGAGAGATAGAAAAACCCCGATACTAGGAAAACCCGATATCACACATATATTTTTAGCGACTCATTCAATTTACAAAAAGGCGAGCCCATAAAAACTAAAAATTCAAGTGCAGCCATATTCCCAACCGCAGAGCACCGACGTTCCCGCCAAATAGACCTACCCACGATTACGTACCACCCAGTAAATGGAACAAAAATATTTTTGTTAGTTTTTCCCTGTCGAGGTCGCCTCTAGAAATTTGATTCGTAGACGGCACTAGAATATAGAATTTCCTTTAAACAAGTTACCTTTTTGCTGAAGAAAAATGGTTTTAAAATTAACGTCGAGAATACGAGATAGTCTATTCTCCATTTTTTTTCTTTTTTGTCGTTCGGTTTTCAAATAGACTGCGCGGTAACGGTGATTTTCTTTTTTTTCCGATTTAGAGTTCTATCAGTGTTGCAAATGTATTTTCTGATTGTTTTGTTTTGTCTGTGGTTAAAGTATTTTGCTGTGTTACCTGTGTTTAAAATGTTCGTGTGTTTTCTTTTCTTTGTGAAAATATTTTTTATTTTAGACTAAAGCAGCACATAATTTTGATATGTTGTAGCAGTATGGGCGGAGTATGGGCAGTTGTCATGACAATAAGCTCGTTCCCTATTGGATGGGACTTATAATACTTACTATACGGTGTGATGCTATGTTATGTTATTTTATGTGGTTTTAATATTTGAACCAAAATTTTCGAAAACATGTGACATCTACCAACCCGCACTGGGCCCACGTGGTGGATTATAGCCCATTCTCATAGAGAGGACGCCTGTGTTCAAGCAGTAAGAACATTATTCGGCTGATGATGATAAACATAAGTCTTTTCAAATGATGCCGTCATCTAACGTTTTCCCAAGTCACAATTTTATTATGTTTGAAAATACCTTTTTTATTTCATGAATGAATAAATCAGCTCTGAGTTGCCAGCTCATTGCTTACGACCCAACCCATTCATCCCTTTAAGTCTTTTACGAAAGATAAGCAAACTACACACAAGTAAAATATTAAAGGGAATACCCAGTTATTGGTAAGTCATCCTATTTTACGATTCAACCCCTAAATGGTGCGTAAGGATAAAACCGTACGATCGTAAAATAGTGTTTAAAGATTGCTCTTTATTGTGTTTGTGTAGTGTACATTATAGTCTATGTTTATATCTAAAGTAAAACGTGACTTTTTTACTTGAATTCGCTGAATCGAACGTCTGAAAGTCATAAAAAGTTTGGTTTATGTCGTCAGAAGTGTTCTTGAGAGCTGTCTAGGACGTTCGCGAGTTTGGACAATAGTTTTTAGATGCTGAACAAAATGAATACGAAATTTAAATCAATCATTTCGAGCAGTTTGTTGACGAAACATATTATTATGATCTCATTCGATGTCACACAGATTTGCGAAAAGATATTTATTTTCGTCGGTAATGTAAGTGTACTAAAAGGACGAATGGAGGAGCTCGTGGGCTAAATAAAAACAATAGCACTTGCCTAAGTCGGTCTGAAGATAAGCGACCACCCATTCATTATATACCTAGTTTCTCCCGTGCTTCGGAAATCACGTTAAGCCGATGGTACCGGCCGTCATTTGTAGATCTTTGACAGTCGTTAGAAGAAGTCAGTGGCAAAAGTCTGACAGCCAGTCCTCACTCAGGGGTATCGTATTATCTAGTACAAAGTGGGTCGTGGAGGTCAGATAGGCAGTTGTCATGTACAAAAAATGGTATTCAGCTGTTCCAGTCGAACTAGGAGCAGTTGGATAAAGGCTAGGAAGATGATGAAATAATTCTCACCCTCATTAACCTATTAATGTTCCCACTGCTGGGACACAGTCCTCCTCTCTATGAGAGGGAATGGGTTATAATCCACCACGCGGGTCCAGTGCGTATTGATAGATGCCACATGTCTTCGTATAAGTGTAATTGTAATGGACGGCAACGTTAATCTAATTAAAGAAAATACAATTAAAAACTGTGACGGAGAACTCAATTCTTACACAAATAAGTATGAACAAAAACATGTAAATATGAAAACACGGACAAAAAATTAATTTAGCCTCTGTATTGCGGTCCCTTGGGCTAAGGAAACAGAGCTATGGTGCCAAAGTATAATTTTATTATCTTTTTATGCTAAAATGCACGGTTGCTCTCAGATGGTGGAGGATTTTATAGGATATTTCTTTACCACAAAATTATTTCGCTGACTTCTGATAGCATTTTGTAATATAAATGGTCGATACGCATGGTGGTTTTATTGCGGTGCTCTTGCAGGGTTCAAATTTAATGAACGGCGTATGGTGGGTGCAGAGATAAACATACTTTAGAACCAAGAATTATGTTTTTTTTTAATATATTTTTTTCACTTTTTTACAGTGATGATTTTTAACTATTTTGTCATTCCGCGATCTTGGCGCTTGCAACAGCGTCGAAATATCGGGAGCTCACAATAGTTGAAAATCACGGAAGATATCCCGTAATGACAGGGTAAGTTATAAACTGTGTTTAAAACAGTCCATGATGTTTAATTGCACAGCAACAGGAATAGTTTTATTTACCATCATTTCATCTTCACGCTTTTTTCCCATATTACTTGGGTCCGGTACACGTTTTGATAATAATACAAGATGATAAGAAATATATGTCGGGCGGTAGGGTCTCCCACCTGGCGCACAGAAATTCGAAAAAAGGTCCAACAATAGCTCCGGATATTATGATAAATTAAATAAGAATAGAGTATACCCAACACTTCATTTTGGGGAGGCTTTAATACAGCAATTTGATGATGCAGACTGACATTTACAACCAACCCGCAACGTATTGCAGACTTCTTCTTACAAAGAGGGTACCTTTGCCTGTATCCCAGTATTGGGAACGTCATAAACTGGACATGTTGACAATAATCATTAGCTAGTACTTTTTGAGTTATGAGTTGAGCTACATAATAATAGACTAGTTTCCACCATCAATAAATTTCAAATCTATTTAATCCGTCAGTTAGAGTATTAGAAAATAATGGACACGTATTTTTTGTTTTTAACCGACTTCAAAAAGGAGGAGGTTCTCGAATCAATTCGTCGGAACCTTTTTTTTGTAAATCAATGAATACTGACAAATATAAAACGCATCAAAACTGGCTTACTTAACAAAAGAAACAAACGGGTCAAATATTTTTTGAAAATGTACGAGTAACTGACGGACTCATTTTGATTTTTTCAGTTGACAAGCCTATTGACAAATGCTTGCCCTGAAGAGGTTGAAACACAACTCTGTGTGGTTTTTTCTTCAAAAGACCACCTCAAACACTATCTGCACAGTCCTTATGTAGTTGACCAAGGTAAGGTCAGACTTAAAAAGGACTGTGACCTCTGAGTTTGTTTGTTTGTCTCGGCTGTTTCTTCTCAGAGTAGTCAGGCAGGTGCGAAACACCGGCCCCATCTAATTTAAAAAAGACGACGTGAGAAAGAGTACGTAAGAACTATTTGTAAAATAAACATTTCACATTTATTAGAAGTCTCACTAACAAGATTATAGAAACAGTATTTCAATATTAACAGAAACCCAATTGGTTCTCTAACCACCTTTCTTTTTTCACCTTTGCAGAGAGTACAGAATTTTAAATACCTTGGTCATATATTGACCCCTGACCTTAAAGACGATGATGACGTTGAACGTGAGCAGAAGGCATTGTCGGTTAGAGCGAACATGTTGGCTCGCAGGTTTGCACGATGCTCACTTCCAGTCAAGATCACGCTCAACTTAATGAACTTAAACTTAAAGTGTTCTCCGCGTTCAGTATAATAACGCGTTTAGGATGCTGGTGGGGCTGCCCAGGTTCTGCAGTGCGTCTGGGATGTTCGCAGATGCCCACGTCGATTGTTTTTACGCAACAATGCGTAACAAGTGCGCTTCCCTGGTGCGCAGGGTGTGCGGCAGCACCAACAGTATCTTAAGCATGATTGCTAGTCGCTTGGGCTGTGTTAATGTGGGTCGCTGTTGTGCAATTGCTCATGGGTTGTCGTAGCAGTGATCTACCGTTATTTGTAGTCTTATTTGTTTTTATCAGTGCTTAAAAACATAGTCGTAAGTTTTACTTACTGCTTTTGAGTCGTGGATAACCGAATAAAGAGAAATTCTATTCTATTCTAATCTTAAACTCAAAGCTTCAGTTATCTGAATGAGCCATAACTTTCTCACACTGAGTAGAGTACCTAACACATCGCCGATAGACAAGGAGCTCAATGAAGTGCACTCCACTCTAAGAACCATTTACCCTTTAAGAGCACAAAGACTTTTCAAAACGAGAGACTTACTAATCTATTCTAATATTGTACAGAGTTATTTGTTTTTACGAGTAAGTTTGTACAAGTGTAAGTTCGTATAGGGGGTATTCTCCGGAATCGAACAAAGAGTCAGACATTATTGGTTTTCCTATCTGCTTTGCCTCTGGGTGAATTAACTTGTCAAAATGACACCACATCGAAGCCATTCTCAACATGACCCCAAAAATCTTCATAACCTTGTGATCATTTCTCACAAGTATCTCCATCCTTTTCTTCCACCCTAACATTCAAGAAACGGAAGATATTCTAACTAAAGATAACTCCATCGCCTTGCATCTAATAATATACCTTTACAAAAGTGTGTCATAAGATCTCAGGGCTTCCTCGCTTCTCAACCTTTTTCGGGCCATTTCGTGTCATTTACTTCCTTTGATCAGAATACACTTGATTTACTCCTGAATATTATATTAGGGTTTATACGTTTAGATTTTTCGGGTGTTTTAGGAATGTGGTTCTTTTTAGTGCTTGTTTTTGTGGCGTATGGGGAGGTTTTTGCTAAACAGGGGGAAAAACAAAGCAACCAAAACAAAGATTGTAGTTTTTAGTTTGTAGTTTATATCGATGGCGCTATTTTGTTTCGAAAATTTTGCTATAGTAAGTAGGTATTTTGTATCTACCTTTTTCTTTGGTTAAGTCTTTTTTGTTTCGAATGTTTGAAGTGTTATGCAGAAACTTGTCAATGGCCTTCAAATACTTATTGTTTGTTTATATTAGTTGTCAAGGTACCCGTATAGCATAAAATAAAATAAAGAAGTACACAAATCCGTCTGATTACAAGTGTTATGGTAAGTTAATAAGTTACTTCAACATTGTCATGTAATGAATCCAGCTATGTTAATATAATCAGTTTTCCCCATGTTCAAAAACCTACCTGCCTAGAACGTGCACAATTTTTAGCAAGTACATGAAAATATAATTGGTGCGGCATGGTAGGAGCGCCATTAGGCGGTGCTCCAAACTGCGCGGGAAATGTTATTACCTTACCGTTTATGCACACTCAGCCTTATTTTAAAGCTCTACACTGTAGCCAAAGTGGTTCCTAGTAGGCTAGATTATTATTGTACACACTTCTTTTCTTCTTCTTTTAAAATTTGACGTTTTGTATGAACAAGCTACATTAAATTAAAAATTTAAAAAAGCCCCGACACAAACACATACATACCTAGTACATTTTTCTACTAGCCATTCATGCTAGTCATTTGATACCCATATTGAGGGAATTGTGAAAAAAAATGTAATTCGCCATTTTGTGGTGGCGGCCATCTTGGATTTGAAATGTATTAAAGCGTATCCTATTCTACTAGTCGAGCCCTTTAATTTGATACCCGCATTGAGGGAGTTGTTGAATAAATATGTAATCCGCCATTTTGTGGCGGCGCCCTTCTTGGACTGATTTTTATTAATCATAGCTAAGAACACTACCGACTAATTTTTCTTTAAAACAAAAAAAAATCAAAATCAATATTCATCCGTCCGGGAGCTACGGTGCCACAGACAGACACACACACACAGACACGTCAAAATCATAACACCCCGTCGTTTTTGCGTCGGGGGTTAAAAATACGACAAACACGTCAATATAACATTGTATATAACATCATGCCTGTAATCTTAGGCAGAAAATTAGACAGAGACATTTCGCCAGTAATGTTTAAGTCCCATGTTATAGAGAGTGAGCCTATTGCCATCATCCGAACGCAAAACCAGACTCCGTGGCTACTACTGAGAAATGGATGGGAAAATGCAATAACACTGCCTGACCCGGGAATGGAACCCATGACCTCATGCTCAACGGTCGCACTTACGACCACTAGACCAACGAGGCAGTCCCGTCAAATTAGTTTTCAATAATTATGCTTGCGATTTTGCCTCCGTGGTGGTTGGTTAATTAAAAAAATCATCAGATCAGCGTTTTCGAGTTTCTCTATCTCATTCTGCCACGTAAAGGCGTCATTTGATGGAGCGAGAAGTCCGGCTGCAAGCATCCGCATTAATCCGCTTCGGAAGCATTAAAGTGCAATTTCACCTCTCACTTTAGTGGGTTACTTGTTCAAGTGTGAGAAAGAGAAAAATATCCATGAAAATGCTGATATGTGTGTGTTAATATGAACTCACCCTAATAACAACGTTGTATAGGGTTTACGAACATTGATACGTTGGTCTAGTTGTCGCAAGCATGACCGCTGAGCGTGAGGTCTTAGGTTTGATTTCCGGGTCGGGTAAAGTATCAGCGATTTTTTCCGTCAGGAATTTATTGAAACCAAACTGTACAACGTTATTACTTTCCTTGTATATTTGGTAGGTATTACGTTGTACAATTTTGTCTTCAGTGATGTTTTATGTTAAGGGAACATCCCCAAAGATACCCAATACGAAAATAATGAATCACAAGATTGATATCTCATAGATTACGGGCACTGCACTCAATCGAGTCACGCAATACTAACATTACACACATCTAGAGCTTCGTGAAAGATTGGAACACTTCGGGATTATTCGGCACGCTTTCAGCAAGCCTCGGCAATTTTCGGCAGCTGCTGATCGAATAACGTTCGACGATATTGGGGCCGTAATGAGCTTTGACCCGTATTTTAATTACACTTCTTGCTGGAGTTTGAAGCCTTGATTTACTTGCTCATTTTTGTTTTGATATATTTTCTGCACAGATTCACAAGTGCACAAATTGCAAATTATCTTAAGCAAGAAAAAGTCGCCACCGAGAGGTTATGTCGCCGTTTTAGGGATAGACTGAGGACTCTACTAGCGAGAATACTAGCTAAGCTTGAAGTCTCTCTGAGGGATTGCATCCGGAATGATGTGATCCGACAGAGAACTAGAATTGTCGACATAGCTTACAGAATAAGTAAACTGAAGAGGCAATGGGCCGGCCTTATTAGCCGTAGAACCGATGACCGTGACAAACGTGTTGAGTGGAATATGCTGGCTGGTAGCAACTGGATGAGAATTGCTGAGAGTCGAGTTGAGTGGGTGCGATTCAGGTGGCCTATGTCTAGCAGATGTCTGCTGTAGGCTGACGATGATGAAATGAGTATTACCATAGTGGACATCTTTTGGTCAAAATCGTCTACTTAGATAAATTCTATGATCATTGTTCATCCCACAAACGTGCTATCATGGGATATCCGTTACACTAGTTTATAACAGTAGTAGTTTAAGTAAACTGTAAAATATAATAAAATATTGCTTGATCTTTGATTTACATTTGTCCTTCAGACTCAGCAGTTCCGTGGGACTGTTCGAAAGAGATACCGCGGCCCCGGAACATAAAGGGCGAGGAAGGAACATGGCTGGGTTTTAGTTAGTAAATGTCTGACACTCCCTCCCGCTCCGCCTAGAGTGGGAGATGTAATTTTTGATGATTTGTCATCCGAAAAAAATAAAAAAAGGTTCAGTTGAAAACCAGCATCAGACACTAGTTGTCTGGTATTTTTATTTGTAAACTGGGATTGTTTGGTGCACCCACGTTGTACACATTCCTGTTTTTTTTTTCACAACGGTTACGTTTTGTTTGCTTTTGTTTTACAGAATAGGTGGTGTGTGTCTTTTTTTACTGTGTTAAATAAATGCCAACAATATTTTATAAATGTTATGCTGGGTTCATCTTGTCTGTTATGTGAGTTTTATAACTAAAATATTTCGCAGTTTAGCTCATATTATAAGAATTGAATTCACTTGGCTCTACCTACGCAAAAACATCTTATCTTACTACTTTTATAAACACGAAAGTTTGTGAGAATGGATGGATCGATACTTGTTACTCTTTTAAGGAAAAACTTCTAAACGGAACATAGTTTGTAACCTAGATAAAGAAATGGGACACTTTTTGAGACGATTACCGAACTTCACGGGTGGAGCCGCGGGGTTTAAGCTAGTAATATGCTATACATGTATGGCTCAAATACCGTGTAACATTATGCGTTACTTTCCTAGTCACGTTTTAATTACCATTTGAATTCAAATTTGAATCAAACCACACAAAATTAGTGTCGACATACGAATTTGGCATACATTCATAATGTAGTTTGATTAAAATTGATAGTAACATTTGGAGTCAGAGAATACCTATTATTTAAATTATGTTTTACCAAATAAAATAAAATTCGACGTGTCGTTGAGTTTCTTGGGTTATGAGTTAAGCTACACGATCTCTGACAAAATCTTGCATTGCCTAGAAAGGTCTCAGACACTAATCTGCATGGTCCCATGGACTTTAAAAGAGCCAGTGACCTCTGAGTTTGTTTCGGCTGTTTCTTTGCTGAGTTTTTATTTACGAAACACCGGTCCCATTTAGTTTAACATGATGTGACGTGTATAAGTGTTTTTTTTTAAACCAATTAACAGAAATAAATAAGAATTAAATAGACGAAAAGACCTGATTTTGGTTCCACGAAAACAAGAAAAATAATAATGCAAACATAAGCCAAACCTGAGGCAAAACTAACTGTTAAAGATGATGCCATACGACACAAAATCGTTTAAAAATACTCAAACAATTTCTACTTCAACTAGAACTTCTCGTTTCCTCATACGACAGCGAGAGAGAGAGAGAGAGAGAGTGGAAGAAGACAGGAAGTAATTTCACCGTCTCTTTTTCGCCACAGAACAAAGATGGTTTAAACAATTTCCCGTTAAAATTTGGTAGTTCGGCGTGCTTCAGAAAGTCCGTTAAGCTGTTGGTCCCAGCTGTCATTTTAGATTTTGACCGTGGCCCAAAAGTCTGACAACCCGTCTTACCAAAGCCCTAGTCTAACTGGGCTGTGGGTAGAGGTCAGATAGGCAGTCGCTCCATGTAAAAAACAGGTAGGTATTCAGCTGAATCCGGTAAGAATGGAAGACGACCCCGGCCTATTTGGGAAAAGGCTAGGCACATGATGAAACTTTAGTTGATCAGGAATAGCCTTGACCCAGTCCAGCTAAAACACAATTCAAACTTCATTACACCTAAAAATAGGAGCAGCTAACCCGAAAAATTAAACTTTTTTAATCACACAAAATGAGAGGGACCATAAAAGTCACTCACGCAAATGTAACATCGTTAGAGGCTTTTGCGAACTTTAGATTTTTTAATTAAAAGTCCAAGCTTTCATTATTAAAATGGTAAGCATTTCAGGTCTTCGATTTTGATATTCGGATTATTTTGACCGAAGTACTGTACGTCGTTTTTGACTTGGTATTTTAACAGGATTTTCTCTCTCTGTATCTCTGTTTTTCTTAGCTTTGATTTTAATGATTGAGTGATTCTTTTCTCGGTAATTTTAACATCCATTTGTTGAAAATTTTGAGATTTATTTTGGAAGTCATTATTGAAATGGAAGCTTTATTTGTTTATTATTTTAATGCCTTTTCAGGCAACAAGCAGAAACCATAGTAATGGATATATTAAAAGATTCCACGAATTTCAGTAAGAAGTAAGTACTGATGCTCTGTGCCCGGTCTGTTGGATTAACGAGTTTTTCAAGGTACATGTTTCCGTTTATCATCATCTATCTATTCTGTTCCCAACTATATTGGGGTCAGCTTCCAGTCTAACCGGATGCAGCTGAATACCAGTAGTTTACATTTTGCGACGGCTTATCTGACCTCCACAACCCAGTTCGTACTGGGTTATAAGATACCATTTGGTAAGACTTTGATTGCCAGAATTTTTGAGTCACTGACTACCTGTACCGACTGTCAAAGATCAATAAATGGCTGGCGGGACCAACAGCTTAACGTGCTTTCTGAGGCACGGAGGAAACCTGGTATGTAAGGGTGGTGTAGACCCTAAGGTGAGCCTGCGTGCTGCCAAGCCGAACACACCGGTGTACATTTCCCGCTTGCATTACACCACTAAAGCGGAGGACATCGTGGAGTACGTGCGCCTAAAGACGAGGTACACACCGAGGGTGCAGTTACTGGAGTCGCGCCGCAACGTCAATTTCAAGGCGTTCGTGGTGCGAGTACCGAATTGTTACCTGCCCATGGTGATGGAGGAAGACTTTTGGCCACAGGACGTGGTGTTCCGTCGCTTCCGCGGACAAGTACCACTGGACAGCGTACACAAGTGAAGTGTTACTAACATAGTTTTAAGTCTTATTTATTAACACAAGTTTTGTATTAAATTAATATATGTTAGTTTATAAGGTATATATCTATGGGTCATTGTAGCCTGAAATAAATAAATTGAATTGAATTGAATTGAATTTAACCAAAACATCGACCTAAGCGGCTGTTATTATATAGCCACGAGCTCCTCACATTTAGGGTCGGTACAGTAAGTCCTTCTTCCAAACTTATCATAAATTCGATATCACACACACTTCCTTTCTTGCCAGTTCCCTTGTAATAATAATACCAGCCTATGACTGTCCGTCCCACTGCTAGGCAAAGGCGTCTTATCAACAGAGAAGGCACGAGCATTAATCACCACGCTTGCTCAAGACGGGTAGGCGATTTCATAGTTATATTGAAAATCCAGGTTTCCTCACGATGTTTTTCTTCACCCATGTCTGCATGTCCAAGATAAACTTAGAAAGTACTATGAATTGAAAAAGTCACATCGGTACCTGAATTTGTATCTAAAATCTCACGCATTAGAAGCCATGCTTTAACTTCTATGTCATCACGATTCATCACTTGTATTAAGTGGATTAAATTAACCAGAAGAAAGAAACTTTCTTAGTGCTAAAGATGGTATTGCAATGCTTGCTCATATTTTTACAATTCCATAATAATAGGGTACACGACAAAAAAAAATCTAATTAGTCCGTCAGTTAGATTATAAAAAAGTATTTGACCCGTATTTTGTCTTTTGTTACGTAAATCAAAATTGAAGAAGATACGACGCTTTTAAAATTCTCAATAAGTCACGCCTAGGTATAAGTTTTTAGAGCGTACTGACGTCATGA
Source organism: Xestia ashworthii (assembly GCA_950022955.1). NCBI lineage: Eukaryota > Metazoa > Arthropoda > Insecta > Lepidoptera > Noctuidae > Xestia > Xestia ashworthii. Next base: position 19,316,144 of record OX465566.1, read on the forward strand.
GTCCCCACTCCCGAGTTTTGATGCGTTCATTGATTTACAAAAACATTTTTTTTTATTATTTTTCAATATTCGAACTGACGGACTAAATCGATTTGTATGTTTTTGATACTGTCGTCATGCTTATTAGACTATTATAGCATGCCCACCACAGAAACACAGACCCTTTTCAGGTTTAAATCTAATGGGACAAATTCTATCAATTTTGCCATTCTAAGTATCTCACTTCTGAACAAAACACCACAGTCTAACATCGTAACACCCGACCATTTGTCACAGCAATAACAAATGATTGCTTATGACCAAAGCGATATAAATGAATAACGCCTAGTGATTAATCGAGTGGAAAACTGTTTTAATTAAAAATAACTGCGATATCCAATCCCGGAGTTTTCATTAAAAGGAATGGAATTAATCTTCAAAAGTCGTGTTTCCTCAGTCGGATTTAGGTTTTGTCTCCCTCGCACATCCGTTTTGGGAGTTGATATAATGATCGGACGGAATTGGGATCATCTTATGTGTATCTAAAGCGAGGATATTGGTGTTGGTCCAGTAATTGGGTTCTGGAGGTCAGATGGTGGTCGCTTCAATGTAAATACTGATGTTTGTCTGTTTTTGGTTGGATGTAAGTTGACCCCAATATGATTGGGGACAGTGTAAAGTGCTAAAAGGTTAGCCAAGATTATATTTCTGACGGTCGGTCGCGTACGAGTATACATTGTGTCATTTATAGCACCATACTGCGACGCTGACGTTAGCGGCGACCGACAGCCGTATTTTGACCGTGAGCGGCCGCCCAGAATTCAGGCCTTAGGCAATTTCAACAAGCATTTTAATGATATAATAACTACATATGAAAAAAGAACAATTAACTCATTGACCAAACGCTTAAATGCAAATGGGCAAAATCATCCAATAATAACATGGTATTGCAGTAGCGAAGGGTAAGTTTTTGTAACAGATAAGCCGGTCTAGTGCACATTATTAATACGAGTAATGTTTGAAAAAACCATACATCGAACCATTTGTAGTTTTAGTTCTGTTTGGGCAATCTTGTCCTAACTGAATTACCTACATTAATAATAATAATAATAATATAATAATAATAAAATTTATTTTGCTCCTACAAAGTACAGTTACAATATAAGGTGTTACAAATATTGAAGGCACAAAGATTTGTGGGAGTCAGGAGTTCAAACTAGGATACCCTGTGCTATGGACTCCTGGCCCCCCTCGCCGAGATTTATGACAATTTTTGTTTTTATATACATGTCATTGTAGGACTATTGTAAAAAAGAATTACATGAAAAAGTACTTATAAAATAAAATCAAAAAAAAATAAAAATGCGTGTGTGTGTTTGTGTGCGACGTGTGAGTGTCGAGTGTAAGGTGTGGTGTTGCGTGTGTATGTGTGTGTGTGAGAGAGAGAGAGAGTAAGATAGTGTTAAGTATGTATAAAGATGGATGTGTATACAATTGTCTGCGTGAAGGGGTGGACTGCCACCCCCTCCACCCGCTGTAGTTATGAGAAAAACGCTAGACTAGGATAATTTAGTAAGCAGTTTTTCAGTTTCTTCATAATCAAGTTCCAAAAGCCACTGTGTCAGCTTCTTTTTACATTCTACTCTAGACAGATTAACAATTTTAAGAATCTTATTTATTTTATTATAAAGTCTGCTTGATCTGAAATTATAGAAATTACTGGCAAAAGAGGTTTTTACCGGTGTTGTTTCACAGACTTCATAGAATCGTCTAGTATTAACCTTCTGTTTAGCCGTAGAAACGTCTATAGAGGAATGTTTTTTTATAACTGTTTGCAGTATATAAAGTTGCCTGATTGATAATACCTTTGCTTCGTTGTAGAGGGTTTTTGTAGCATATAGACGTGGTTTGAAAAGAGCGACTTTTAGAAGAAGTCGTTGAGCTCTTTCAACGTTTAAGACATTTGTTTTATGTGAGCCGCCCCAGGTGGAGATACAATACGCTAAGATTGATTGGCAAAGGGATTCGTACACATTTTTAACCAGTTTCCAATTTGCAACATGCCTAAGATTTTTAAATATATGAACGAGTTTTCTAGTTTTCTGAACCAGATGTGCAATGTGTTGTTTAAAAGATAAGTTTTTATCGATCATTATGCCTAAGTATTTTATTGATTCTGTTTTTGAAATCATTGGGCACCTGGTACAGTTGTTGGTAACTGGATTACATGTGTGTGCATAAACATGGAAATTATTAGTGTTTGATGCTATATTATGTATTGTAAACTCTACATATTTAGTTTTAGTTGCATTTAAGGTCAGTTTGTTGAGAGCAAGCCAGTGAGTTACACTATTGAACCCTGCTTGGGCAGCAACAAAAGTTTCGTCCCAAGAGTCACCATAAAATGTTAAAGTAGTGTCGTCGGCATAAGACATTACATGACAGTTTCCAATCATCAGCTGGCAAAGATCATTGATATAGCAAAGGAAGAGGGGGGGGCCTAAGATACTGCCTTGTGGGATTCCAATATTAACCGGGCTCTCTTCACTCAGCGTATTGCCTATCCGAACTGATTGATAACGATCTTGTAAATAGCTCTCAAACAGTTTTAATTGTGTGTCCCTTATTCCCATTTGTTCTAGTTTTGAAATTAATATGCGTGGGCACACAGTATCAAAAGCTTTCTGAAGGTCCAGAAAGATAGTCAAACATTTTTTTCTATTGTCTAATTTACTTACAATGAATTCAGTCAACGTATGAACACAATCAGTTGTGGATTTTCCTTTTCTGAAGCCATACTGGTTAGGTGACAAGATGTTTTTGTCCTCTAAGAATTTTACAAATCTGTTATTAATAATCCTTTCAAATACCTTTGAAATAGAGGTGAGCAATGAAATTGAACATTGTTTTACTTTTGGCAATATTAGACTCCAGTATATAACAGTGGTTGTTCCGAAGGGAAGCCGGTAGGTTTCGAGTTGTATGGACCCCTCTCCACTGTGGTATGGTATCCTGCCCATATCCAAATTTATTTGCGATTGACGCAGCACGTTTTCTGCTTCCATACTTTTCTATTACTCGTCGTCTCATCAGACACCTCTTTCCTTAACAAACCAAATCATCCTTCACACAGTCCATATATAGTTTCTTTGGTCTTGTTCTACTCTTATACCTATATTTTTAGTAAGTATACAAAAGGGTGTAAACCACCTCATCACAAAGCCGTTAACCAAGCATCCTGTACATCAAACTAAGTAACTTTACGCAAAAATTATTGCTGGGAAACAACTTTTTTTTTTTGAGGTTATAAATCATGTTTTGTGGTAGAACTCAATGTAACGCACTTAAAACATTGTGCTGATGGATGGATTGAATAGTACGGGGGTCGTGGAGGTGTTAAAAGTTAAAAATCCTACAAAAAAAACTTGTATTTAAAAAAAAACTTGTCAAAAAGTTGTAACTTTGACCCCCCATATCTCCGTAACTAGAAGGTTCCCAGGTATGGTGTAGAACAAAAAAATGATCGCAATGATGGGGAGAACAAGTGCCTTTCGGCTTCGTGAAGAGGTGTTTTACACCCTTTATTTAACCAACTAAAAATATTTTTTAATTATCAGCACAAATTTTACTCTAGCCCAGACCACATCCCGCAAATAACATAACATGGCTACGTAAGCGGAAAAGTAAAAAAAAAATATTCCGGTCCAATGGCGGACTTAATTCCGGGCACCGCAACACTAATTACGGTAAAAGGGCGAATCTCCAAGGTAAGGATAATCCTTTCCTTGTACCTACTTCGTTTTAATAAATGCTGCGTATTTTACGTATATTTTAATTAAACATTCTCACGTAACCCCTGGGTGTTCGCACCTCGGGCTCGGAATGATAAATTATTGTGAAGACGCACTTCTATATAAAGTTTTTTTTTCTGCGTATTTTTTTTTTCGTTCTTGTTGAGTTAGGGATTCCGTTTGGGGAATTAATTGAGTTGTTTTTTGGAATTTGGAAAATATAACGTGGAATGTTTATTATGTTTTTGATGTTTAAATGGGATAATGCGTGGGCTGTTCCAGTTTGTATCTCTAATAGACGTGAAATTAAATCGCACATAAATACGGTTTTGTGGTGGAGCAGCTTTGAAAAATATAGGGGATGCCTTTGCCCAGCAGTGGGAAATACAAGACTATTGAAAAAAAAACGATTTTGATACATCAATTATTGAATAACTTTGATAGGCCAATAACAAATTATATAAAATTAAATAATTATTTTCTTTGTGTTGAAAAGGATTAAAACTGTTTTAAAACGAATGTTGTTCATAATAACATTTGTGAGAATTAAAATACAGAACGACGGATTTTCTATGAATTTGGTGTTTTTTATCCCATCTCGCTTTTTTTCGAACTGGTTGGGCAGAGAAGAACCGAAGTAAGAGTAAAACTCTTAACACGTATTGTTCTCGGCGATTGTTTAGCTAATGTGTCGTCTTCGTAGGTATTATGTGTGGTAAATGTGGGTGCATTAACCGCCCATCATTTTCTGAGGTCCAGTTATGTTAAGTCTCACATAAGGTGGAACTGGTTATTTTTCATTAACTTACTATTTTTATAAATGTCTTTTACATTTATGATGATGTGTTGGATGGATAGATATAATTGTTACTCGCTCACGCAAAAACTCCAGAACCGATTTGAGCGAAAAGGGTCTTGGTCAAAATGGGCTTAAACTAGATTAACAATTAGGATACTTTTTATTCCAGACTTTACCATACCCGACGCAGCGAAGCCGCAAGTATAATAACTTAGTAACTACTACAAAGCTACAGTTACATTGGTTTCTAGTGATCTAATTAAGTCCGCCTCACAAGTCAGGCCAGATTGTTATTGTGTTTTTCTATTACTTGTTTCTTGGTAACAAGTACGGGCGCAATAAATGTCGATTTGGTTGCCTTAGTAGATGCGATTTGATTAGATGGAACTGGTATTATTGCTGAGGTTATTAGCTGTAGAGGCAAACTGCCTGATGGGCTTTTGATGTTTTGGAGCTCGCTCTAATACAGTGTGTAAACCACCTCATCACGAAGCTGTCAACCAAGCATTCTGTACATCATAACTAAGTAACATTACCTAAAATATATTGCTGGGAAATTACTTTTTTTTTTGGGACAAAAATAACATGTTTTGTGGTAGAACTCAATGTAACGCACTTAAAACATTGTGCTGATGGATGGATTGAATAGTACGGGGGTCGAAATCTTACACCCAATATCTCCGTAACTAGAAGGTTCCCAGGTATGGTGTAGAACAAAAAATTATCGCTGCAACGAAGAGAACAAGACAGTGCCTTTCGGCTTCGTTGAGAGGTGTTTTACACCCTTTATAGTGTTTTGTCTATACCCTCTACATAACATAACATCACGCCTGTTACCCTAAAGGGTTAGGCAGTAGTGTACCTAGTACAGCCTCATTTCATCAGTTATTTTTGGATTGAAAACCATGATTTGAGGTAGAATTCGATGGAACGTTCTCAAAACCTCCCAATAGGTGGACCGATAACCTGGTGAAGGTTGCAGGAATCCGTTGGATGCGTGTCGCACGGGACCGGTCAATGTGGTGACACTTGGGGGAGGCCTATGTCTAGCAGTGGACGTCTTTCGGCTGAAATGATGATGATGAGGATGACTCAAAATATTATGCTGATGGATGGATCGAATAGTACGGGGGTCGTGGAGGTGTTTAGCTCGAACTTTCACCCCCAATATCTCCGTAACTAGAAGGTAGAAACAATGACGGGGAGAACAAGTGCCTCTCGATTTCGGTAAGAGGTTTTTACACCCTTTATGATGATCATGTAACAGGGTACGAATATATTGTCATCAACCGCGCACAAATCTAGACTGGCGTGGCTGTTACTAAGCAATTTATGATGGAAAAACCCAACAACACTGCCCGACCTGGGAATCAAACCCAGGACCTCACACCCCTACAACCCTCACCCCTCTACCCTCTACAATACTCTGGTATAATCATAATCCACACGCCCAAGGCGTAAGGTATCCATATATAAAACCCTATATAAAAAACTTAGATGGATCCCTATCTCACCCCAAAATCAAACGCTGTTAGATTACCGATCCTTTGCCGTCGTTTTTCTATTCACCACATCATAAGGGCCTAGAGATATAGCCCCGGGCGGTATTTATTCGCTATTTTTGTACCGCTTGCCTTTCTTCTGATCCACCTCTTTGGATTCTGTTTGAGTTGACCGGAGAAAATTGAATGTCAGTTAACTTAAACTGAGATTTACCAGGTGTAATCGGACGCTTAACGAAGCATTCTGTACATCAAACTAAGTATTTCTTCGCAAAATTTATTGCTGGGACTTTTTTTTGAGGGGTGTAAAATAACGTTTTACGGTAGAATACGATGTAACACAATCAAAACATTGTGCTTATAGATGCAATGAGTAGTGGAGCGGTCATTGAAGTTTCATTACAAAAGTTATAATATTAAACACTGGTATTAAAAAAAAAAAACTTCCAGGCATGCTCCAGAACAAGAAAATATCGCAACTACGGGTAGAACCAGTACCTTTTCGCTTACATAAGGGTACTTTACACCCATAACATACAAGTGAGATAGCGTCTAGTTAGAATAGCCGACTATTCGATCATCGAAATATTGATCGATATTTAGTCACTAAAAAGTCGGTTACTAGTCGGCAAAAAGTTTTAACAGTCTTTCCATCGGAGATTTTTTAGTAGCAGCCACGGAGTTTCGCTTCGTGCCCTTTTGATGGTAATAGGCTCACTCCGTATTACATGGGACTTAAACTTAACTGTAAATGTACTATTAGGTAACTAACCTCTGCCTAACTTTTTGCAGATTACGGGCGTAATTTTATGTGTGTTACTAGCTGACCCACGCAACTTCGTCTGCGTCACATAAGAGAGAAAAACGAAAGGAAAAAAGTCCCCGTTTTTGCAACAAGTTTCATTTCTACTCCGCTCCTAATAATCGTAGCGTGATGTTATATAGCCTAAAGCCTCCCTCGATAAATGGACTATCCAACACAAAAATAATTTTTCAATTCGAGCCAGTAGTTCCTGAGATTAGCGCGTTCAACCAACCAAACAAACAAACAAACTCTTCTGCTTTTTAACCGACTTCCAAAAAGGAGGAGGTTCTCTATTAGACTGTATGTATTTGTATTTTTAACGAACGGAACGAAGTTCCTTATCGCGCGTTGTGAAAGGGGGCTAGACGGAAAAAATTCTCACGAAAAAGTTGTCACGACACTTTTTGCTTTTTAAAAATAAATGAAGGTTGCAATGCGTTTGTTTCATTTCTATTTCGCATTGAACAGTGTGGTGTCGCGACGATTATTTTTGTTGAGTGAACATTATATTTGTTAATAATAAAAAAAATATTATTATAACTTAAAAAAAATAAAATTTTATTAAAATTCCTTCACTAGTTAATCGAAAGAACTTCGTTCCATCCGGGTGTCCCTTGACACCTCTCAAGTTTTTTGTAATATCAGTATGGATTAAACATTTTTTAATGTTAATAATAATATTGTAGATCAACCGAATCTTTATTCTGACCCTTATCCTAAATTAAAAATTCGTTATTTTTTACTCAAACTAGCTTAGATCTCACCCTTACTTAACTCAGATGAATCTGAAAACTACCCACGCGTAACCCCTTCACCGATGCGTTAAAATTCAAACTTTGCATAAATAACAAACTAATAAAACGTTATATTTTTGTTTCAATAATTCTTTAGAAAACTTTTATTCATTTTCCAAAGATTCACTGAAAATTCTAAAGTTCTGTACATAATTTTGTTGAAATATTTGAATGCGAGAAAAAACTTGTATTTTTATTTTAAATCTTAGGAATTTCTTAGAAGAAGACCTTAAAGAGAGCCAGAAGTCTGACTAAGTGGCTATTTGATGGCTATAGGCTCATCCTTTTCGGGCAAAATGAGTCTGTATTTTAGGTACAAAAGAACTTTGCCAATACCTCTGCGAATCATAATCATTTTCCTGCCCTTATTCCAATTAATTTTGTCGGCGAATAACTAATGTTAAAAATGTCAAAATCAAAAAATCAAAATCAAAGCATTTATTTCAATTAAGCCAATAACAGGCACTTCTGAACTGTCGAAACAAAGATGAAAATTAAATGTAGCTACAGTCCCAGTCACAAGACATAAAAACTGTGAAAGTACTGTAGTTGACAGAAATGTGACAGTGAGTATATCTGTATGTAACGCCTTCACGCTATAAGGGCTGAACGAATCATGATGTGATTTGGCACAGTTGTAAACCATGACTTGGATTGAGATATGAAAAACGAATTCTGGTACGATTCTAATTCTGGTAATTTTCGATCTCCACACGAGCGAATAAAATGGATGAAAGGGGTTATCTCCAAAATTACTGAACCGATTCTAAAAATATATTCCCTAATGAGAACCTATATTAGTCCTTTGTATCATAGGCTATATTTACGACGTTCCTGTGGTAAAGAAGAAGAAGAAGTCATGGGTAAAAGGTAGTGTACAAAATATTAAAGAAAACTTTTCCAGTAAAGAACGTTTCGCTGTCAACCAAGTGTAAGTAAACCGGGTTTTGTGTAAACATTAACATTTTAATTAATGTGTAAAACTAAGCTGTTTATGTAGCTGAGTTACAGTGTTTATGTGCGTACAGTCACCGCTAGAAGTGTTTATGAATGTTAATAATTTATTAAAAGTTTAGGAAACGTGCTGATTTTCACATTTCAATTTTGAATTTGCTTTGGAACACTCTCGTAGATAGTTTTAGAACATTTAAATCAACATCATATGACTATTAATGGGTGGATTTGCACTCGAGGGTATTTCACAGTACATTTTGAAAACTAAAATGAATGAGTACAAAATCGGTTTCATATCTATAAAACTGAGTGCACTTACGTGCAATCTTTCACTCATCAAACAGGGTCTAAACTACCTCATCACGATGCCGTCAACCAAGCATTCTGTTCATCAAACTAAGTAACTTTACGCAAAAAAAATGCTGAAAACCACCTTTTTTTTGAGTGAAAAATCACGTTTTGTCGTATAACTCAATGTAATGCACTCAAAACATAGCTATAAACATAGCATATAAAAGCTATATAAACATAGCATAAGCTACGTAATGTTCTCATAGTATAAGTTATTGAAGATTAAATTAAATTATATTACATTATTACATATTATTAAATTATATTAGATTATTATTAAATTTAATTCGGTCATGAATTCACGGATAGATAATATTAAAGTTATGCATATTATTCACATAATCCTACAGTACTATCATTAATTAAATTAATTCGTCATTATTATTTCCTGATTACATCTTAATCAGTGCTGAAATTAAACAAATCGGTTCTAGTCACGAAAATTGTGCGGAATATAGTAGATACAATAATATTTTGACAGTTTACCAATCGTGTCCGAAATGAAGCTCTCGTCCTTCTCAGAACGAAAAAGAAGTCACCCACTCGTTTTTCAAAGAACATACAAAGTCTTAAACAAAAACTTTCATCCATTCTAATAGAAGCCTGCGTTCAATTACTGCGCTAGAATGAAAGTCATGGCTTCGTAATATAAGTATATATTATTAGACCATGACTCAGTATGGCCATTACTCAGTAACCTTCCCGTGAGGGTCGGTCTTTCACTTGCTTTTAGAGTCTTGAGAATTGTGTCTATTGATTTGTGAGATTTTAAAATTCTTGGAAAAACATAATTATGTAGCATAATTTTTTCAGAAGGTTTTGTGTTATGTGTAGGTATTATTTTATAATAGACAGTTCTTAAAAACACAGTTTTTGAAACTACAATTGTGATAATGTTTTGTATGCCCATCTCAAAATACACCCTGAGCTATGCTCCAAGGCTAGGATCCAAGTTGAACCTGCTAGAACAAAAAGAAAACCTCATTGACCTCAGATCAATTTACTGAAATAACAACCCAAAACAGCGCAAATAGTCACTGCAATCAGAAGCGAGAAATCCCGAGCTCATAATTATAGTGGGAAATCATCTTAAACTTCTATACTCAAGGAATATGGTTGTGTCTGACAAATTTTGCATTGAATTACTTAAAGTTATTGAAATGGTCAGACAAAGAAATCTCAACTTTTATGAAAAAGAAAGCATTCCTTCATACAAAATTTCTTACATCACCAAACCACTTTTCCTTCCGACTGTACATTGCAACCGGTAGTTTACGTGCTAAGGCATTTGCCGTAAAACTTGCTCATAAGGTTACAAGGCAACGGTTAATATACGGGTTAATGGAAATTAACCACTTTCGAGCTGGCTGTAAATTTTATGGCCTATATGTCACAGAAGTTAATAGTTCTGGAGTTAAATGTTTGTTTTGACTTGATTTGAAGAAAGAAATCTTAATTTTTATTTTAATATAAAATTCTTGTATTTAGTAGGAAATAATTTTACCAGTACTAGGTTATGGAGATCAGATAGGCAGTCGCTCTAAAAGATAGGCAGTCGCTGTAAAATACTGGTATTCAGCTGCATCATTTGCTGGTTAGAGTAGAAGTGAACCACGACATAGTTCGGAAAAGGCTAAGCAGATGATGATGGCTCTTGAATGTGGCTGAGTTTTGGGTTAAACTCATTTGAACATATTTCCATTGATACGCTAAGAAGTTTTTCCATTTCCTGTCATAAAGAGGCGGCCTATGTTCCAGCAGTGGGAACATTTTTTTCTCTCTCTAATGTTTTTTTTTTCTTTTCTTTTTTACAAACCCTGTACATTAATAGGCTATGATTATGATGCTAAGAAGAATCTAAAAGGTGTAAATCATTCACTATGTCACTACATAATTATAAAACAAAGTCTCCCACCGCGACTGTCTGTCCCTATGTATGCTTAGATCTTTAAAACTACGCAACGGATTTTGATGCGGGTTTTTTTAATAGATAGTGATTCAAGAGGAAGGTTTTAGTATATAATTTGACGCGGATGAAGCCGCGTGCATCGGTTAGTTCATAATATAGCACGTATACTCGTAACACTACAACATCAAACAGAAACTTCATGAACGCTGCCTACGTTGTTCAACAATAGAAAATATTTTACACACTCATGCGCTTCACAATAAATGTATCGGAGCGAAAGCATCCCGGTAGTGACGACATAGTGTTAATAAGCTGTGAATTAACACGCACACTCCACTAAGCACTTAAAGTGAATATTCTATCACCAAATTAAGCCCTATACGTGCAAAACACAAAATATATCAATATACCTGATAGTACTTTGTTCCACTGAAAGATTAATGGGGTGTTTCATGCTAAGGCGAAAATATGTAATAATACATATTATTAAATAACATTTTTTAAATATTTTAAATGATTTTATAAAAAAAAAATGTTAAAAACTGTAAAAAAAATGTTGGGAATAAAATCGATATCGCTGGTCATTACACACAGCGCCATCGACTGCCACACTAAGCAAAGCTTGTCTCGTAGACACCAGATAGTTGAAATACTAATATAATGTATGTATCAAGGAGGTATAATGTAGGTAACATTTTATACTTTTTGTTTGTAAATATCTTATTATACATATAAACATCCTCAGACTCAGAAGAAATGTCCATGCTCATCACACAAACATTTGCTACTACCGGTATTCGAACCCAGGACCCTAAGAACATAAGGCAGCCTCACTACCGCTACGCCATTCGGGTCAAAAATCTTGAAACAGCGCTTCTGTTTAGAAAGTTACACGACTATTCTCACTAGTTTAAACATGTACACGCAAGAAAAACCTTTAGAATTCTAGAAATGGACTTTATGTTCATGGAAGTAAAGTCCATTTTAAGAATTTTAAATTTTTAACGTGATTCATATTATGTTCTGCTGAAACGGCCATTTTAGACCCCCAGAATAAGTGCCACAGAACAAAATAACCCGCCTGTAATCTCCAAAGACTAAGGCAGAGGCGTACAAATAAAACATCATTTGTTTTCTTATTATAACGTTCTTATAATAACGAATCGGGATTACCTGTAAGAACAAGTAAAATTAAATTTAAAATTTAAAAATCCCCCGATACATAATGTTACATAGAAAATGATTCGTTTATTCGCCATTTTGTGGTAGCGGCCATCTTAGATTTTTAATGTATCATAGTGTATAGTAGTGTACCTAATATTCAAGCCCTTTTAGCTGATACCCATATTGAGGGAGTTGTTGAATAAATATGTAATTTACCATTGTGTGGCGGCGGCCATCTTGGATTGATTTTTATAAAAAATAGCTAAGAACACTCCCGACTAATTCACCTTTCAAACAAAAAAAAAACAAAATCCATATCGGTTCATCCGTTCGGGAGCTAAGATGCCACAGACAGACACCTCAAACTTATAACACTCCGTCGTTATTGCATCGAGGGTTAAAGATATGTTGCTTTCTTATAAAGACGAATCGGGATTACCGGAACAGTGACGAGTTGGCCATCATCATTATGTGCCTAGCCTTTTCCCACGGCTTCCAGTCTAACCGGATGCAACTAAATACCAGTATTTTACATGGAGCGACTGCCTATCTGACCTCTACCTACCTATAACGACTGTCAAAGATCAACAAATGAAAGCCGTGGCCAACTGCTTCATGTGCTTTCCGAGGCACGTAGGAAACTCGGTATGTTATGAGTGGTCACCCATCCACAGACCAACATAGGCAAGCATGGCTTAACCTAAAGATCGACCTCATCATCATCATCATTTCAGAAGAAAGACGTCCACTACTGGACAGCCTCCCCCAAGTGTCGCCACATTGACCGGTCTCGTGCGACTCGCATCCAACGGATTCCAGCAACCTTCACCACGTCATCGGTCCACCTAGTGGAAGGTCTTCCAACGCATCGTCTTCCGGTTCGCGGTCGCCGCTCCAGAACTTTTCGGCCCCATCAGCCATCCGTTCTGCGAGCAATGTGCCCTGACCACTGCCACTTAAGTTTGGCAATTGTTCGGGCTACGTCGGTGACCTTGGTTCTCTTGCGGATGTCTTCATTTCTGATTCGATCACGCAAGGAAACTCCGAGCATGGCGCTCTCTATTGCCCTTTGGGTGACTTTAAGCCTTTTGATAAGGCCCATTGTGAGCAACCTGAGCGGCTGTTATTATTTAGCCACGAGCTCTTAATAATACACCCACATTTCACCAGTAACCCTAGTAGCATTTTTTGTTGGCATTTAGTTGGGCCACATACCTCTGGTTAGTTGGCAAATGCATACAATTGGCGGGCAGTTTGCGGGTTGGGCCCAAAACTGATGGCCTACGTGGATTTGCCTACGAAGGCCCAACTTGCGATGGGGCCAACGTGGATTTGCCTACGAAGCCCCAAGTAAGTACTTGGTGGGCCTTCAACTAATACCAATGTTTACTACCGAGCTGGTAGTGTGAACTAACAACCTTGTGTGAACCACTATTAGGGTTGAAATATAACCAAATTGCTATCTGATCTAAGGCGCGGGTCATATACAAGTGGCGTATGGAGGTGGCGCGGCGCTGGCGCGTGTGCGGGTGCGCGGGGGGCGAGGTAGTGGCGCCATTTACTCCCCTTCCGCGCACCCACGCCACCATACCCCATACGCCACTCGTGCTTGACCCGCGCCTAAGCAGAGTAAGCAGGTAATTATATTTACTAAATTCACTCGAACCCAACCAAATCGTGGTAACACAACGATAGCGACTTCTAATTGGACTACAACGCCATCTATCGAGGTTGGGGTACAACTTTTGAACCTTTACGATATTATCATTACGGTTTCGTCATGAACATACCGCCCACCAAGGACATTTAGTGACGGAATGTCCTTCTTAAATTATCCTTAATTTTCAATTTTGTACTTTGTTTACAGTATAAACCATAAATCTCAAATATAAACAAAAATACAAAAAATATGTTTCGTAAATCTAAGAGTTACTAAGAGTTAAGAGAGTACTAGTAAGCTCATACTGGGTAATTATACCTGTACCAGTATATACGTATCATCCCTAACAGGCCCATTGAAAGGTTTAAGTTGGACCGATGTTAGTTGTTATCATAACTTAAATCCCTACAAAAAACTCCCAACAGTAGGAATAGAAGCAGCAGGCCCGTCGTTAGTTGGCCCAATGTTGTTTTAGTAATTTAAATCCCTACAAAAATCTCCCAACAGAAGGAATAGATGCAGCAGGCCCGTCGTTAGTTGGCCCAATGTTGTTATAATAACTGAAATCCCTGCAAAAATCACCCAACAGTAGGAGTAGTAACAGAAGGCCCTTTGTTGGCTATTCGTTGGGCAAATAGTGCATGTTTATGACAATGGGCCTATTTTAAGTTTCGGTTGGCGGAACAACTAACCGTCTGCCAATACATTCCCAACTGTTGGCATAAGGAAGCCAACGGCAATTGCTACTAGGGAAATACAATGATCACAATATTTTATTCCCATTGTTTCTTAAATGATCAAAAATGTTTGCGGAAAGGCATATTGATGGTTTTGCGGCCATCATGCGAAAGAAGCGCTTCCCTACTCGCTCGTCTTCGTGGCAGTACCAACAGTATCTTAAGTTTATTTGCAGATAAATGGGAGTCTCCAATGCTGCGACATTGGATAAAACTTCACACATAATTTAACCTTTATGTGTGTGTGTGTATGTCTACTAACACTAGTATTTAAGACCATTGTTACTAACACTATGGGCGTAGCCCGAAATAAACGTCATAATAATAATTATATTTATTACCAGCCAATAAATTTCTCTTAGCCACGTTACAGAATATAAAGATCTAATTGAATTGTAAAGTATTTTCTGAGGTTACCTAAAAATATCAAGAGGAAAGGTTAACAGAAAATGTGGGTACACAAAGCACAAAATTATATTAGAAATAGGGAAAATGTTTTACTATATTTTGACGAAGCAATTTGAATACTTTGTTGTCATAGGAAGGAGGAATATACTCGTATAAATCTCTTGTAAAAGGTTCTATGAAAAAGTCCCGAAATTGGATTGATGAACTTAGGAAGATTCCTAGGTATTTTAACTGGTACCTCGGTTTTTTATCTTATACTTTTCTTTGACCTTTAATAATTTCTTTGGTTAATGAAATGTATGATAGCTCAATATTGTTTTGGCATATATTCTGACCCAAGAATATTTAACGAATATAACTTTCATGACATAAGGTTTTTTTTTTGTTTTTTTCTTGGCACAAGCCCACAAAATTATTACCGAACCACTGTAACTCCTGAAAGCCAGAATCAACAGTGGTGACTACCAGAACAGCGCCGAAAAATGAAGCTTGACGAAGTCCCAGAGAATGAATTTAACTGTCTTGGATCCTGCAACGAAATAAATCAGAAAAGTATATCGGAGGAGTAGGAAAAAACCGGAATTTAGACATTGACACAAGGATTGTAAAACAATGTTACATCGGGGGACCGACTCCGTGACTTTTACTGAGAAATTCTTGATAGAAAAACCACTAATACTCTACCTGACCCTGGAATCGAACTCAGGATCTCATTGTACTGTATGTACATATTGTATTGTACTGTATTGTACAACGGGCTGGTGTCCGCAACTCCACGTCAAAGCGCGTATTTTGCGTATGGGCTATAATCTACCACGCGGGCCCAGTGCGGATTGGTAGTTGTCACATGTCTTCGAATTTTTGGTTCTAGGACATGCCGGTTTCCTCACGATGTTTTCCTTCACCGTTTTTGAGAGCAGCGGTGATGAAATAAATTACACAAAGTAATGTGCCTGCCTGGGTTCGAACCCACGACTTACTATTCGTAAGTCGGGGCCGCCACCACTGGGCCACCGCTGCTCTCACTCAGGATCTCATGCTCAGCAGTCATGTTAGCGATCACTTGACCGACGAAGCAACTTATACTTTCCGTAGCTTAATAAAACGGTTTTGACTTTTCTTTGTCATACATCACTTATCTACATACATCTTTATGTTACCCCGAAGGAAATCTGCTGGACTTTCCTGCCAAATCTTGCAAAGAAGGCCTCGAACCAGTAATAACTGTAACTCGTGGAAGCTATTCCAATCCAAAAACAGAACTTAAGACACAGGAAAACGTAAAAACATTTCCTGACTTTGACAACAGCTAATCTCTCTAATACTGCTTAGTAGACAAAGTAAGTATAACAGATAATACAAAACAATACACCAAAGCATTTTTCCTCTACAAAATAATTACTTGGAAAAGATGAAGCACTCAACGGGCTATTTTGCGAGGGCAACCATAATCGTTTCCACTTCCCGCTGTCATTATCTTCTGGGTAAATTGATGCTTAATGTCTATCATTTTGTGGAGATGTTAGGCTTGAATACGTACTATAAGTACGAGTACCTGGGAAATTGATCAGGTTACGACGGCCTTGATAAATAAATATGGGATGTAAACAGAGCGCGTTTTCAGAAAGTTGGCAACCTCGCAAATACCTGTCAAATATTTAACTACCTAGAATATTGATTATGTAATGCATTAATTAATATTGTGACACAGAATATTCGGTTTTAACATCTAACACTGAGCGGTGGTACGATACTTATGATTACATTTCATAATCAATATTCTAGATAGTTTGTTAGCCATATTTCTCATTTCCATACAGTAATATTGCCAAACCAATTAAAACAGCAAAATACATGACAGCTATTTGCGACGCAGAGGATGATGAAGGGGTGAAAGACGATGCATTGGAAGACCTCCCACTAGGTGGACCGATGACCTGGTGAAGGTGGCGGGAATCCGCTGGATCCGAGTCGCACGGCACCAGTCAATGTGGCAACACTTGGGGGAGGCGTGTGTCCAGCAGTGCACGTCTTTCGGCTGAAATGATGATGATAATTTGCGACGTTGCTCACTTTCTGTATAAGCGCTCTCAAGCCTTGAAATTGGAAATGTAGCTGAGACATATTTTTTCGCTTCATTATCTTCTTCTTTATCGCATGGTTAGTGCATAACCTGGTGTCAGAGTTTCAATGACACTCATGGACACGTATTTTTTGTTTAAAATCATTTACTTTGCAAAGGTTTACTTTACCGCGTTTAAACTTATAGCACGTTATAACATTATTAATTTACTAAGATCCCGCCAACAAACAAAATATTCCACCAAATTCATTAAGGGTCATCGCGTCCAAATGCACTAGTTTCAAAGGCTTTTGTTGCCGTAATTTAGGAGTAACTACAAAATAGTGGTTTAATTGCTGACCTCCCTTGAATAGGGGAGGGAGGGACAAATGCTGGTGCTGAGTTTTGAATTAAAGCTAATAGTGCATAATGTTTTAGAAGCTTCCGCAAAGAATGAAAGCCTAGGCGGGTTTATGGGCCGGGGGTGGAAAATTACCGGTCATAAGTTTCGTTATTATGAGTTAAGACCCGGCTTTTGTCTGCTCGGTGTTTTTCATTTCATAAATTAAATATTTTGGTGTTTTTTTTTCTTTTCTTTTGCACCCATATATAATAACTAGTAGCAGTTATACGAGTAGCCTCGTGTTGTGACCTTTGGTCTACCAAATCATAGGTCCCGAGTTCGAAGCCAAACGCACAAAAACAAAACAAAATCAGAGCTGTATCTTTCGCTGCTGTATTTTTCGAATTCATGTGCATATTGTATATAATTATCACTTGCCTCGGTGAACGAACATAGTAAGGAAACCAGCATGCCTGAGAGTTATTTTTCGACGACATGTTAAACGCTGGCGTGACGACTTAGAAGCGTTTGCGATAGATTGGCCTGAAAGAGCCGCACGTAGAGAGGAGTGGAAGACTATGGGGGAGGCCTTTGCCCAGCAGTGGGACAATACAGGCTAATAAAAAAAAGTTAAACCAAGTCAAAGGCTAACTGGAAATGCTGACACCAGGTTGGGCACCAACCACACGACAAAGAATATTAACTATCCATATTCACAATTTTTTAGATTATCCAGGTCGATTTCGTACTATAAGCAGCAATGAATGGTAGTAATTTGGACATATAATGTTATTATATATTTCATTATAACTACCATACACGGCAGTAATACCTTATTTCATAACAACCAATACCATTTTTATTGAATTACCGCTAAATCCTCCAAATAATACTTTCGTTACGATCCTCCGAGCCACAAAAAACCCTTAATATCTTCGCCCAATCGACGAAAAATTGTACTTCCTGCTGCGGATCGATGCCAGTCAAATTGACATTAGGAAAAGCCGGTTCCGAATGTAATAAATAATACAGCCCGGCTAGCATGGGCAGGGGATAAAAAATTTATCCACCGGTTATTTCCACTTTTGTTTGAATTTTGTCCCTTGTCAGTGGAAATAACCGGTGGATAAAATTTTATCCCCTGCCCATGCTAGCCGGGCAGGAACATTCTCTCTAATTACACCCACAGAGTTACCCTTGAAAGTTCACTAAAAACACCAATTATTTATAAGTTAGCTTTGGAGTAATAAAACCCATTTTGACCTGCACATCGATCGCTTTAAAAAATGTATAGTAATTTGATGGCTTTTTATAGCACCGGAAGTTCGAATACTTTTGAATAACTTATGGGCATTGATCAAGTAAAAAGTTTTGTATTGAAATGTTATCATCATAATGATTCGGTTGGCATTTTGTTGCCTTATTGGCGCCCAGATGGGACAGCTATGTCTACTTTAAGTTTGACTACCCTCAAAATGTGGCTTTTTCTAATTATATGTAATTGTATGTTTCTATAATATATTATGTTCAAAGCATGTCATCAATACTTCAAGGACGTATGTTATTTGAATGGTTGTATGTTAATCATATAGGAAGTTGTATTGGAGCCCTACAAAGTACCTTTTCATATTATATTTATTACGAAATACTGAATTATGATTGCTTTTAAGTCAACTGCATCAAAAAGAGGGTTATACTTTATCACTTCAGACATGTATTAATATGCGAGTAGAATAAATACTACCTTCAAAGTTTTTTATATACTAATCCAATCATGAAGATAGTTGGATTTCTGTGTTTGAATGGGTATTTATTGATCTAATATAACACTTACTTGAAAAGCACGTGAAAGTCTACCATATGAAGGATAATATTTGTACAGTAAACACCATAAATAAATACACATAGGTTAAGGTAGTGTCAACACAAACGATGAAGGTAAACTATCAATTAGTTACATAATAGTAACTGGGTTTTTGTGTTCACATGTTAGGTTTAATCATTTTGTTGGCTTTTAAGTGAATTTGTAAACAATGTACGATACTTTTATGCTTTTAAACGCATTACTTTGTTTAGTGACTTTTCGCATTTCACCCACGATTTCGCCAGCGAAAATTGTGATAGCTCGGCAAAACGTGATATCAATATAATTTATAACTTATGTTACTTGGTAAAGACATAACTTTCTAATGGTGAATGAATGTTTAAAATCGGTTGAGAAGTTCTGAGTTAAATCGTAACAAACACAAACAAAAAGTCTATTCATTCTATTATTAGTACAGATTTTGGCAAGTTCCTTTCAGACTAACATCATCTACTTCGTATTTGAGTAAATATTATTTGACTGCCTCGTTGGTCGTGAGTGCTGAACATGAAGTCCTGGGTTGGATTCTCAAGTTGAGCCAAGTGTTATTGGGTTTTTCCAACAGGGATTTCTGAGCAGCAACCATAGAGTCTAGATTTGGGTTCGGTTGATGGTAACAGGCTCACCTCTTTATGCATGCGGAATAAAACATAACTAATTGTGGGGGTACTATTAGATACACATCTGTTTTTTTTTCTGATGGGAAATCATCAAATGACTTCTCCCACTCTAGGCGGAGCTGGAGTGTCAGACTTTACTGACTAAAACCCATCCCTGTTCCTTCCTGGCCCTTTATGTTCCAGGGTCACGGTATCTCTTTCGAACAGTCCCGCAGCCCTGGCAGGCTTCGGCCCTTGACCCTTCTTTTATGCTGACATCTTTTTGAGGCGCGCGTGGAACACTCTGGCGCCGTCGACACGGCCTGTCGTCATAAGACGGACGGACGGCTAGCTAGCCCACAGCTCACCGTCCACAGGCCCGCGTCATCTGTTTAACCTTTAACCACACATATTAGGTATACATTCCAAACCACATTAAGTGTGTAATTCAAGGTGGTATTGCTTGTCAAGGAAATTTGGATCGATATGTCAAACTTGGTACATTTATTTTAGTTTAACCGTTTAACTTGGTTGAAGTGTAGACTATTTTGTTCTTTTATAAATGAAACATAGCAAATCCATCTTATTGCTATGGGGGTAGGTATACAGAAACTACAAAATACCACGTCTTGCAATATATAATAAAATATACATGTACAATATAAACAAGCATTAATTCCGCCCTAGATCACATTCATGCCACTTACCGCGTTATGACAGGCTCTAAGAGAATATTTAATAGGGTTTGTCATAGTTATAAGTTTTAAGGTATGTCCTCTCCTAGGGAATTGTATGATCTACTTAGAAACTTAGAAGTTATATATGTTTTAGACTTGACAGGACGTTATTATACAAGTTTAAATTACTTAGATAGGTCACTTTGGTGTTACAACATTGTAACCATAGGATGACAATGTTAGTTGTGGAGTTTTTTGTGAAACTTGTTCTTGAAGAAATTGTCAAAAGTACGTAGTTCTGTTTTTGTCCCCAATTTTTTCCGTTATGAGAATGGGTTGTCATTTAAACAACGATCTTATAAGACTGTAATTAAAATATTGGTATCTTATTTTTTTTTGTAGATAAAAACAATGGTTTTGAGATTTTCAATATTGAGATCATCTTATGTACCAATCCCAATGGTACCACGGGTAAAAAACATCCGAAGTAATCTTTGGGGAATGCTGATACAAGTGATCATTGGTGAATTAAATCGGCTACGAGTGCTACAAACCGTTAGGTGATGGTCACCCGAGATCCAGGATTTTTGTTCTCTCAAAAAGTGCTCAACGCGCCTAATGAAGTTTTCACTTCAAAAATAATTTTCCGTGGTACCACTAGATCGCTTGGTAGGTACCACGGGTTTTTTTACCCGTGGTACTAATGTCGGTAACACTGATGGTACCACGGACAATAAACGCACTTCTTACATAGCTTAATTAAAACCCTATCAAATATTGACTCAAATATCAGATCAAACATACACTTACGACTAATCCCACCTTCTAATTAACCCTAGTACACACATGTCTAAACATATATTTTAATTATTAATACGAAACATACTAAGATGCTTTGCTAAGGTAAGGTAAGATGCTTGCTTTAATTGCCGGACCGCGTCCTGGCGTACTTTAATCTCGGCGCCATCTTGGATATTTTGTCTGTTTGCATTCACAGTGTATTTACTGCTTTAGTTGTCTTGTTTGTTTTTCTTGTCGATTGGAAAGTTTTTAATTTAAGCACAGTTTTTTTTATGTTGATAGATTGACCGCCCACTTCTGTACCGCTTGTTACTTAAAAATAGAGATTAAATCAAAAATGGGATAAACATAGAAAATGGAAATAGTTAATTAAAATTAATATAAAGAACCACGCAAGTTGTGAAATAACATACTCGTGTTATTTTTATTTTATACCAAGTGTTTTCGTTTTCATTAAATCAAATTCTTCATGTGGATTTCACCCACAGGAAGATTTGGTACTTATAAATAAACAAATAAGAAGATGGTGTTTCGCCTAGTGTAGTTAACACAATAATGATATAGTTACAAATAATGATAGAGTGAACGCTAGTTGCGTTCACTCCTTCACTTTAATTGTCATAGAAGCAATAATCACAGGTTTTGTTAAAAAATCAATAGCACCAAAATTTGAAAATAATTTCCCAAAAAACACAGAAACCCAAAAAAAAAAACTCCAAACTAGATAGGATATTTTAAGATTCATCACTCCCAACACAACTCTACAACTCTAATCCCCTCGATAACTAAACCACAAAGACGCAACAAACAGCACAGAAAGGTAAATCTCAATCAAACGTAACAAAACAAGCTAAGTACACAGACAAAGAGCGGACTTGTAAAAAATGAGCGTAAAAACATCGGCCCACAGGCGTTTCATCTGAGCCTTTTGTTTGCACACCCAGCTTCTTCATTAAACGTCGGGGGTGACGATATTAGCTGGTTGTAGTACGGTGCTCGATATTACAAGCGTTTTACTGAGTTGTGAGCATAGTGAACTTCAAAGGGGTTTTTGATGTTGAAAGGAATGATATAGCACTCTGAGGGTACGATTATTATAAGTATTTAGTTGAAGCATGTTCTTTTGAAAAACTTAAATCAAAGACTAAATGCTAACGTATTCAGGAATTCCTCAGTAGCAGATGGACTCTGGATTTGTGCCTGGTTGATGGCAAAAGGCTCGCTTTGGATTACATGGAACTTCACTATCACTACATATTATAAAACAAAGTCTCCCACCGCGTCTGTCTGTCCCTATGCCTAGATCTTTAAAGCCACGCAACGGATTTTGATGCGGGTCTTTTTAATAGATAGAGTGATTCAAGAGGAAGGTTTTAGATTATTTTAAGCGGGCGAAGCCGCGGCATCGGCAAGTAAACAATAATTCCCAAAATGTGTGCGTACTATTAGGTACACCACAGCTGGGAATACACGTCTAATGTTATGAATTCTCAACTAAAGACGTTATCAAGCTTTTTACACGCCGTGTAACTCGCAACAGTAGGCTCAAAACTTCTAACCCTAACCTTAACCATCCGCATAACACAAAACAAAACAAGCGCGAAAATTCAGAAATGCGCACCTAACTACCCTTCTTACTTGGCAAAGAAACCTCAAAGATTTAACCCGACGCAGGTAAACCACCAACACGTTTTAAGGGCCGCTTCTCGACGAAATTAGAATTGAAACTGAGCATTGGCCCAACCGAGTGTGTCTGAGCGTTACGTGGCATTGAAACGTAGAAATTATTTCACCATCCTCCTTTAATTTTGCCGACAAAGGGTGTCATTATTTTTTAATTAAATTTGAAGAGGTTTTGTGTGGCAATGGTGTACTGCTTTTAGATGGGTGTAGGATATTTTGGTTTAGAATTTAACGTGTTTTGATATGGTAATTGGTAAGTAGCGGTTAGTAAGCTCGGCTGTAAGCCGAATATAGACCGAGAAAGTGGAAAGAAAGTGTAGTGCTCGCTGATAATTAATCCTAATTTAGTCTGTATGAGCTTTCTTTTGTGTACTTCGATCAGTTTCTTGATGGCCAGTTTCATCATCATCGCCATCATAGCCGAAAACGT
Organism: Xestia ashworthii; assembly: GCA_950022955.1. NCBI lineage: Eukaryota > Metazoa > Arthropoda > Insecta > Lepidoptera > Noctuidae > Xestia > Xestia ashworthii. Next base: position 19,339,456 of record OX465566.1, read on the forward strand.
CCACTGCTGGACATTAGCCTCCCCAAGTGTCGCCACATTGACCGGTCCCGTGCGATTCGCATCCAGCAATTCCCGCAACCTTAACCAGGTCACTAGTAGGAGGTCTTCCAACGCAACATCTTCGGGTTCACGGTCACCACTCCAGAACTTTCGGCCCCATCGGCCTTCCATTCCAGTTCATTTAAAAGAAAACTCACATGACGCTCCCACTGCATGTTTTTATTTCGGCAGTAATTGCGTGGCACCTGGGGTTAATGAAGACGTAGGCATACATAAAAGCCATATTATTACATTTGGTACTACATAATATAAAAAAAAAAACTAGCCAAGTGCGATTCGGACACACATGAAGGGTTCTGTGATAGCGAATGGCGAAGCTGTTTGTGATGGAGACAATTAAATGCTGCTAGTGGTAACGACGTCATCATCATCTGACTAGCCTTTTCCCAGCTATGTTGGGGTCGGCTGATCACCAGTATTTTATATGGAGCGACTGCCCTAACCTCCACAACCCAGTTAATACTGGGTGATTGGATACCACTTGGTAAGACTGGTTGTCAGACTTTTTGGGCCACTGACTACCTGTAACGACTGTCATAGGTCTACAAATGGCAGCCGGGACCAACAGCTTAGCGTGCTTTTCGCGGCACGGAGGAAACTCGGTATAGAAGGGTGGTCACCCATCCAAAGACCAACCTAAGCAAGCGCGGCTCAACCTAAAGATTGACCCGAGCGGCTATTATTTAGTCACGAGCACCTCACATGCAACGATGTCAACTACGAAAGCTTTTTCATTAACTGACATAAAACCAGTACCTAAAGTCACTGTTGTCTGTCTTGGCGACTTCGGTTGCTTTGCTGTTGCGCATTGCAATTGCGTTCAAAATTATACCTTAAATACAAGTAGTTGTCACCACACCGCGGTTTTAGTAATTAACGTTACAATATTTTCAGCTTCCTCAGAGCAAGCATGTTTAATACCGTTGAATTTACGGTAGCACCTGCATTTGAATTGTGCAATTTCACCGTGGAATATTTTATGTGGTACGGTATCGGTGAATTTAGCTGACAATAAAGGGGTAGTTAAAATAGTTTCATCTAATTTGAATTTTAGAGATATTTGATTGGTGACTAGAATATTTAATTAAACTATTAGATTGGTTAATTAAATGGAACTAACTTTTATTTGTCAATCAGGAAAATAACCTCTTAAATGAAGAAGTTCTCTTTTAGCATGACTGCCTGAATTTGGTTTTTCGATAAACTTAATGGTTTCAGGATATGCCATGTTATTCGAAGACTTGCCCCAGTGATTGCAATCGCGTCTATTGAGCATGGTGTCCTGGTTTTGATTTGCGCTTCGCTTTGGAAAAATTGTCATTGGGTTTTTGAATCGGGAAATTCTCAGTAGCATTCACGGAGTCTGGATTTATGCCTGGTTGATGGCAATAGGCTCGGTCCCTATTACATAAGACTTAAACATAACTGGTGAAAACTGGGTGTACTATTAGGTATACCTCTACCCGACCCTTTGGGGATTATAGGCGTGAAGTTATGCTATAGATGTATGTTAAACTTGAAAGCTGTTTATGCTCTGTAACATTTATCAACCCGCATTAGACCTGTGTGGTTCCACGTGGATGACCCACTCTGTATCAGTGAGGAGAGTACAGCAGTAGAAACATAAAGTGCCTCATCCAGGAATGTCCAGGATTTCTCCCGATGGAAACTATATCGTTTGCCCATGACCCGAATGGTGGAGCGGTAGTGAGGCTGCCTTACGTTATTAGGGTCCCGGGTTTGAATCCCGGTAGGAGCAAATGTTTGTGTGATGAGCATGGACATTTGTTTCCGAGTCATGGATGTTTATATGTATAATAAGTATGTATTTACAAACAAAAAGTATATATGTAGTACATCAACTCTCTGGTGACCACGACACAAGCCTTGCTTGGTATGGAACTATATGGCGCTCTGTGTAATGTCCAGCGATATTTTTTTATTTGTTTTTATTTTTTATCTCGCCCCCAGACGACCCACATTCTCTGTTCTTGGACCTTGGTTGACAGCCTTAGCCCACCTGTCAACACTGCGCCTTGCCAGGTGTCCAACAACATTTGAGTTCCGTAACGCGATTTCCAATATCGAAAACATTTGTACGTCTTCGGGTTTCGACGTTAGGAACTCGATCTACCAGCACTATTTCGAGCATGGTAGTTACGAGCAAGTTTACATAATTGTTAATACTACAAAACTTTCTTCTTTTAATAGGCTTGTTTCCACCATCAATAAATTGCAAATCTATTTAGTCCGTCAATTAGAGTATTGGAAAATAATGGATACGTATTTTTTGTTTTTGTAAATCAACGAATATTGACAAAGATAAAACGCATCAAAACTCGGAGTGGGGGCTCGTGACGGGACTGTTCGGTATCAACTCACTAAGAATGATACCGAACAGTGACGTATTGGGAATTTTAAAAGCGTCGTATCTTCGTCAATTTTGGTTTATGTGACAAAAGAAAAAATACGGGTCAAATATTTTTTGATAATCTAAGTGACGGACTAATTAGATTTTTTCAGTTAACAAGCCTATTTGTCATCAAATACTAAAACCAATTAACTTCATGACCTTGTTCATATACATTTGTATTATACAAAGACTTATACCGAAGTCCTTTGCTCAATAATTCTAAAAGAGGCTCGGATATAACCTTCTGGGGTACAAGGTCGATACAATTATAGCTTTCTAACGTTTGGTATATTTACTTAAATTGTAATAAGGAAGTGTTTGGGAACTTACGTGTTTGAAGTTTAATGAGTGGATTGTGTGTTATTCATATTTGGAGCATGAGAAACGGGTCAGTGTCAAATGCTTCTCAATACTCAATTTTATTTGCATGTCTTCTTTTTCCATGTGATACTTCTCAGTCACACTCTCTTTCTCCCCACATTACTTATCTTGCTTAATCCATACATAATAATGTACTTTCTCCTCGACATTTTCTTAATGAGTCGATGTCGGTTATTTTAATGAGCAAGAATTTTATCTAAATCAACTGCTTCGCTGGTCTATAGTGGTCGCAATCAGGAGTGCTAAGCACGAATTTCTGATTCCTAGATTGAGCGCATTGATAATAAGTTTTTTCTATCAGGAATTTCATTCAGCCACGGGGTCTACCCTTAGGTAAGACTGGATTTGCATTGAAAAATTAATATATTTTCATCTAACTAGAACGCAGATACTACTCACATAATTCATGAAGCAAATAACAATATAATCAACCAGTCAAACAGCATTTGATTGATAAATTAATTAAAACATACTGTGCTGTCGAATATTATCATTAACAAACAACTAATGTGTACAGCTTCGTTTGCCAAAGCTATTTATTTATTTTATTAGGTTATATTATGAATATCAATTATCATCATTAAAACATAAAACATTGTTGTCAAGTTAATATTATGCGCTGCCCAAAGGTTCGTCTGCCTAGTGTTTACCCAAATGTGTTGCTGTCACTGGTGTTGATTCTGTTATGCACAAACTAAACTTAAGTTGGGCTATTGCTATCTTTTACTAAAAGGCAGTGCGAGAAAAGGACGGCTATAGTTATGAACTGAGTTAGAGATGTTAAACTAGTTTATGCCTTGCGCTTCACCGTGTTTTTATTCGACATGTTTTTACGTGCACCCTTTAGTTGTAATTAGTTCCAATTATATTTGACAGCTCTAAATTACGTCAGTCTCTTTCTCGTTTTATAAGAGAGAAAAAGATAGCAATAGCCTAAATTAAGTTCAATCGAACAAGCTGAATACCAATATTTTACACAGAGCTATTGCCTAACTGAGCTCCTATTTACAAGGAAAAACACTATACCGCTTAGTAAGACTGCTAGACTAAACAAAACCAATACCAGCTTAAAATGGTACGTAAAAATCAAAACCACAAAGGAACATAGTTCCAGAATGTATTCGAAATTAATCAATTTCTAATTCAATTTCTGAAATGAAAATGTGCTGGAATTTTCCAAATATAAAATTTTCTTAAACTCTAATCCATCCTAACTGGAAATATTGGAATAACCGGCCCTGGTTCTGGAAAGTAGCACGCGCCCGCTGTAAAATTTTCCGTTTACCGTTAGTTTGAATAAAATCAAACACAAACTTGCTACAGTTTGTTAGAGTTTCCAATAATGTCGTTTTTGTAAAGGTGTTTTTGTTTTTACTATAGTTTGTGTTTGGCGACCTCAGATTATTTTTCTAAATGCTTCGTGCCAATCTGGTATGGTGTGGAAACAAAAAATGAAGTTTCGTACGCTGTTCATCCATTTATTTAATCATAAACAAAAACATTTGTGTTTTTTCCAATACTTATCCAATACCTATTCCATAATAACAGTAAAACTGTTAAACAATTGCACAATACAATAAGTTGGTCACCAAGATTTTAGCATCACGTTAGTGATATAATATATTTTTTGTAGTTCTGGGGCAAACCTGGGAGCCTTCTAGTTACGGAGAATGGTAATGTAATGATGGTATGTTGATAAATAAATAATTTGGATATCCATTCCAATTATTTCACAAGGTTTTTTTCCAAGTTTCTAATTTTATGATGATGCTGATGCCATCTAGTCGATTTTGGCCACGGCGATTACATTCAATGGTTTTCTAGTGTGGTTATCGAGAGCTTTGGTGTGCTGTTCTTTCATGTGCTCTCGACTGGCTAGCATATCCAGCTTTGGCCAGTATATACTTCCATGACCCCTGTACTATTCAATTCATTAATCAGCACAATATTTTAAGAGCGTTACAGTGATCCTGCAGCAAAAAGTGATTTTTTACCCAAAAACTTTTTTTGCAAAAAATAAAACCGACTTAAAAAAAAAAACAAACTAGTGAAAAATAACTTTAGCTTCTGAAGTCGGTGACCTTTGTTTGATTGATTTAGTTTTTTTGTCACCGACTTCAGAAGCTAAAGTTATTTTTCACTTGTTTGTTTTTTTTTGAAGTCGGTTTTATTTTTTGCAAAAAAAGTTTTTATTTTTCACTTTTTAGTGGTTCACATGTGCTTGATATACATGGAAAGCGCATACCGTTACAATTACAACAAGCCCAAACACGACTAGGGTACATTGTCTCATTATGGAGTTCCGTGACTCTTGGCTTCATCATCAGATCTGATGGTAGAATGGTTTTTATCGAACGCAAATGCTTTACTTGTTGTAGAAAATACCAAAATCGCAACACGTTTTCATATAAAATTTGAAGAGTTCTCTCGATTTCGCCAAGATTCCATCATCAGATCCCGACTTGGTGGATATGGGACCATTTGGAAAGAATACCCTTTCCAACAAAAAAAGAATTTTCCAAATCGGTTGGCAAGCGACGGAGTTATGCCCGAACAAACATAAAAAAAAAAAAAAAAAATTTGAAACATCCGAATTGAGAACCTCCTCCTTTTTTAGAAGTCGGTTAAAAAATGTGGAGTTACTTAGTTTGATGTACAAAATTCTAGGATAACGGCTTTATGAAGGTTTAAACAGACCCCTTCTTAAACCTTGAAGACACAACAGATTCCCTCTACATTTGTACTCACAAAAGACATCTCCCTATCGTGAAACGGGCAGAGATTTGATGACCCATTCCTAGAAAAAGTAAGTTTTTCATCCATCTATCCATTATACCATTCCAACATCCAGATATTATCTACCATCACGCCTGCCCAACCTCTAAAATGTGTGCGCCTCCATTCAAACGTTCAATTTCTTGTTTTACATATATTGTTTTGAATCAAATATTTAGCCAAAGAGAGAGGGAAATTAAATTAATTTTATGTTCTTTGTTCCTTTACAACTTTCCTTTTGCCTCCTTTTCTTGTTATTTGATTTCAGAAATTTTATTATAGGTGCTCCAGTAATTCCATAACGAGTATTTAAGAAATTTTTTTATTGCAAATCTCGCTCTTGTATAGCAATGCCTTCGTTTCAGGTTGTTATGAATTTTTTGACTGAATATTTCAGTTACGCTTATGGGTATACCTATATATTTGTGAAAATACTTGTGAAATGTAAGTGAATGTTTGAGTATGAAATATAATTGTATATAAGATAATTATGAAGGTCCAAGGTCACCGATGTAGCCCAAAGAATTGCCAAACTTAAGTGGCAGTGGGCAGAGCACATTGCTGGCAGAACGGATCGCCGATGGGGTCGAAAAGTTCTGGAGTGGCGACCGCGAACCGGAAGACGATGCGTTGGAACACCTCCCACAAGGTGGACCGATGACCTGGTGAAGGTTGCTGGATTCCGCTGGATGCGAGTCGTACGGACAATGTGGCGACACTTGGGGGAGGCCTATGTCCAGCCGTGGACTTAAAATAACTATGGAGGACTTTGTTGATGGCATTAGACATAACCCTCATAGCATGTAATACGTCCAGTTACCTACATGGGACGTAAACATAATTGGCAGAATGTGGGATACTACATAATATCATCATCTATCAAACCGTTTCCAAACTATTTATTTATTTATTTAACTATTTATGTACACACAGTAAACAACACAGGAAAACACATTATAAAATATGAGTACAAAGGTACTGCTTATTTCTTAAGAAATTTCTGCCAGCAGACCTGCAAAAGGAGAAATGAAAAAAAGAAATGTAGACAATAGTGTGTGAGAAAAGGAAGAGAATATATGAGATAATGTGCCTTACCTAACTTAACCTATTAAAATATATAAATACACAAATATGTAGATATTAATATATACTTATATAAATACATAATGCTAAGATATAAAAACTAATAAATATATATATGTATATTTAAACTATTATATTGCTGTGCCCTAGCAGGGTTCATGTATGAAATATACAACTTGTAAACTACATGAATGCAATAAATGATGATTATGATTATGATCTAGCTTGTTTTTACAAGCTAGATCAAAATTAGCATTGAACCGGAACAAGAACTAGATTATTATTTTCTTGGTTGTTTCACGTTTTAGATAGAACACACGCCGGTAATCTCCGAAGGATTAAGCAGAGGTGTAACTATTAGTACACCCACATTTACACCAGTTATGTTAGAATTCCATATTACAGAGGGCAAGCTTACTGCTATCAACCGGGCACAAATCCAGACGTGACTGCTGCTGCGAAATTCCTGATGCATCAATCTATTAACACTTTCCCCACCTGGTAATTTAACCTAAAACCTTATGCTCAACAGAAACATTAGCTACCACTAAACCATCGTGTCTGGTAGACTGGAGATACAATATTCATTCGCTCGATTCATCTTAACCAGCTTTTGATGAAATATCAGTTTTGCCTGCGCTTGCCGTGCATAGACACGGTATCTATGTCGCAACCAAATGGTTTAATAAGCCATTCAATTATTCGCCTAGCCTTTTTACTTATGAGAAACGAAACCTTACTAACGTAATATTAGGGTGCCCCGAGTTCGGGCCTGTGGACGGTGAGCTATGGGCTAGCTCGCCGTCCGTCCGTCTTATGACGACAGGCCGCCGCCGCCGGCCGTGTCGACGGCGCGTTGGTGTTCCATGCGCGCCTGAAAGAGATGTCAGCATAATGAAGGGCAAGGGCCGAAGCCTGCCGGGGCTGCGGGACTGTTCGAAAGAGATACCGCGGCCCCGGAACATAAAGGGCGAGGAAGGAACATGGCTGGGTTTTAGTCAGTAAAAGTCTGACACTCCCTCCCGCTCCGCTCAGAGTGGGAGAAGTTATTTGATAATTTTAACTTAAAAATTTAAACAACCGCTGTTTTGTAAAGAGGCTAGGCGGATTATTGAACGGCTAGTTAAATCATTTGGCTGCGACATTTACACGTCATCATCTTTTTCCAAACACGTTGGGTTTAGTTTCCAGTCTAATTGGATGCAGCTGTATTAGCCGAGGCACGAAGGAAACCCGGTTGTGATGGAAGTTGTTATGGTTACCCATCTTCAGAATGACCTATGCAAGCGTGGTTAACCTTGAATGCGCGGCTGTTATTATTGAGCCACGAGCTTCTCAGACGCGCGTCTACACAGGCGTGCAGACGCGCGTCTATGCTTATTGCTTTTGAGAGGGAATGAACCTTCTGTACCTATCTATTTTGTCACGCTGCGGAACAAAAGTTTTGGGTACAGTCACGCCCTTTCCCTGTTTCGGTCAGGCAGCGTGACATCGTCTGTTATTGCAACGCTCAGCGAAACGTGTCCTGATTTCTGGTAATGTCCTTACAATTATTTTATAATGATTTTGATGATAACAATGTAAAATCTGTTGAGTATCACTTAGATTAATTTGTTGTGGCATGTGTAATGTAAATTAAATTTTTCGTGATTTTCTTGATATTTTTATATTAAAAACACACATGAAAAAATCTGGAATTTTATATGGTTATTTAAAAAAAAAACGTCGGAATCGTTTCGATTGAGTTAATGGCTTGCGGTTCCAGAACGACCTAAAATTGACCGTGTATAAACATGATTAAATTAAACACAATAACAAATGCGTCCGAAAGCAACCATACATTTTTAATACAACCTCGTACCAACAAAATGAAATTCCTTTTCTCCACCAACAAACCGTCCACCGTCAACTATAATTAGTTTCTCTACGCCACCACATAAACAACCTAGCACAAGAGCCAGAGCCTATTATGAAATATTAATAACTGGCTCTAGAAGCCATAGAGAGCCAATTTTTCTGTCCATTGTGCCTCAGATAGCGTTGATCGGGACAAAGCGAGTGAACAAAGCCGCCAGTACAATGCCGACACTGCAAAAATGAATGTTGTGGTCATTGACTTGGACGCTATTTTAACTGAGCAGTAATCGGCTCTGTTACTGTTTTTAGTTCTACTTTTTGAATAGAAATGGACTAGGGCAATGGGTTGAAAAAGAACTAGAAAGTAATGTATTTTTCAGGAGGTTTTGATGCCTGAAGGCAAAGATATGTGGCAATAACTTTCAACGTTACCTATTAATTAAGGAACTACTTTCAATTGATACCGATTTTAGAATAGTGGCTTAAGTGGCAGAGGGCAGGGTACATTGCTCGCAGAACGAATAGCCGATAGGGCCGAAAATTTCTGGAGTGGTGACCACGAACCTGAAGACTTTGCGTTAGTACGCCTATCTCTACCGACGGTGGACCGACGACCTGTAGAAGGTTGCGGGGATCCTCTGGATGCGAGTTGAACGGGACCAGTTAATGTGGCGACACTTGGGGAGGCCTATGTCCAGCCGCAGACGTCTTTCGGCTGAAGAGTTGATGATGATGACTTTTAACTGGACATAAGTATAAGCTTTCGCGCTTTTAAGCTTAGAATTTTCAGTAACTTGTTCTTTATATTGTAAATCAGGCTGGTGTAACTCCACGTCAATAGCTCGTATTTTGTGCACGGATTTCGGTAGCTTTTGTTTGATTCCTGTTTGCTATATTCATAGTTTCTATTGATCAATTTATTTTGATCAGCTTTCTTGTATCGTTTATTAAGGGGCCGGCGGAGCATGCGTCTTTCATACAAACGTAATACCAATATAATTTGTGAATCAAACACATTTTTACGATAGTGTGTATTTATTTCGATTGGATTACAGAATATCTATGTTCCCAAATATGTATTTTGAAAAGACAATGATATAAACACGAGATATGAGGAATTTAAAATTTCTATAGAAATCCTATTTTTCTCATAACTCTTGTTTAAATCACTGTCCATTCAAAATGTATATTTGGGAACCTAGATATTCTGTAATACAATCGAAATAAATACACACTACCTTAAGAATATGTTGGATTTACAAATCATTTTGGTATTACGTTTGTATGAACTACGCATGCTCCGCAGGCCTTTTAATTCAATTATTTGTATAAGAGAGTGAAACATAAGTAATTGGAATACATTCGAATAAAAAAAAACTACTTACGCTAACGTTACCATAAAAAATGGTTAAGGTTGACTGGTAGATAATGCCTTGTGGCATTAAGTCCGTCAATGTATTTCTCTTGTACATGAAGTTTAAATAAATAAATAAAAATAAACATGAAAGTTAATTTACCAACTAATCATACTTAAATACGAACCAAAGATACATTTTATTAAATTATACTTATTTTGTCATCACAAACGTTACAGTGAAAAGGAATTATTTAATCTAATTATACCAGGTAAAGAATTGTGAGAGAATGGTTCCCTTAACATACGTTTTTTTTTATTTTATTTTTTTTATCTTATTATCAAATAATTCATTCTTCATTTAACCCTAAACCAAAAGAGATGACAAACTACTTTACTTTCATTCGACCACTAACTCAGTCACCACGGAAAATTCATGGCGGACAACATTAAACTTAGAGCCAAGCAATAACCAGACGTTTTTGAATTTCAAATCGAGTGTTTAACATTTTCGTGGCACGCGAAGGGTTAGCATTATTTTGTTGGGCAAGACATAATAGGGTTAAGTTTATTAAATGCGACGCCTTTGTATGTGGTACGTTGTTTTAGTCGGTTTATTTTAAGAATTCTATTTTTTGGGTAGAATGTGTTTTGTTTTTCTGAAAGAACATCCAAATAGGCTAGTTTCCACCATCAATAAATTGCAAAACTAATTAGTCCGTCAGTTAGAGTATTGGAAAATAATGGACACGTATTTTTTGTTTTTGTAAATCACTGAGTACTGACAAAGATAAAACGCATCAAAACTCGGGAGTGGGGGCTCGTGACGTCACAACGCACTAAAAACTATAGCACGGCGTGACGTATTGCGAATTTTAAAAGCGACGTATCTTCATCAATTTTGGTTTATGTAACAAAAGAAAAAATACGGGTCAAATATTTTTTTATAATCTAACTGACGGACTAATTAGATTTTTTTAGGACACAAGCCTATTGTAATTGAAAATATCGGTGCTTGCAGTTTCGCTCACATCAACGTATATTGTTAGAATACATGTCTGCCTAGCCTTTTTATAAGCTTCCAGTATGACTGGATGCTGCTGAATATCAGTATTTTACATGGAGCGACTGCTAATCTGACCTCCACAGCACAGTACGGCCTAATACAATAGCCACCTCTTGGTAAGACTGGTTATAATTAAATCCAAACGTAAAGCTTTACTACGCATATTTGTAGTACCCTGTCAAGAATCAGTTAATTATGATTATTTTAAGTCAAACTTGTTTATAAATCTTTAGTTTAAAGTTATGAGCGAAGAATTTAAGTCGGATGTAAAATGAAGATTAACATACTGTGAAGAAGTGAAATACCGTTTCAAGCTCCTCACTTTCATTCGATTCCTGATCTATAGTTAACGTCAGTATCACAATGTTTCCACCGCGTATGAACCATTCATGAAGCCTTTTTGAAAACGCTATGACGAAACAATAACATAACATAGTCCCTTGCTAACTCATAATACTAAATAATAATATTATAACCACTATCCCAAAAAGAATTAGAAACATAACCGTAGTGGACATTACGAAACTACCGTATTAATAATAATAATAATAATAATAATAAAATTTATTTCAGACCATCGAGTCCATATTTGAAACATACAATTTTTATCGTTCATACATAAAACACATACACGAAAGAACACAAAACATACATAAAATGAAAAGATACAAACATACATTATATAAACAGAATTTCATTTTAAATATATAAATGACGCACGATGAGTGGTCATCCAGTGCCACATCATTGGACTGTCCATTCTGTTGGCCATGATAGCCACCAAGCTGTTAGAACTACCACGCACTCGCCGCATCAGGGAGGCTATTCGTGATCGCATAAGAGCGTAAAAATCAGGCACGCCGTACTCCGCAAACATCCCTGATGCACTACAAAAGCGTGGTAGTCCCAACAAAACTCTGAAGGCGTTATTATATTGGACTCGCAGAGCATTGTACGAGCTTTTTGTATAGCCGACCCATAGGGCGCAAGTGTACATAGTTTGGCAATACGCTCTAAAGAGTGTAATTTTTACCTCTTCTGTACAACGTGCAAACCTATGGGCCAGCATGTTACATCGAACTGCCAATGCTCTGCGCTCCCTCTCCAAGTCTTCATCGTCAGACAGACTATCGGTGACCCAATGCCCCAGGTACTTGAACTTAGTCACCCTAGAGAGCTGAGCGCCCCCTAGTGTGACTGGTGGGACAGTGTCGTAACATTTGTTACCCGCTTTGAATACCAGAAGTTCGCTCTTTGTCGCGTTGTACCTGAGACCATGAGCCACCGCATAGTCCCCGCAGATGCCGAGAAGCCTCCTAAGTGCACTGATCGATGGGCTCAGCAATACCATATCATCCGCGTAGCTGATGTTATTTACGCAGTGCCCGTCAATGGAGCACCCGATATTGGTATTGCTGAGCTCACAGATCAGCTCATTTACGTACAGATTGAAAAGCTTAGGTGAGCTGAGTCCCCCCTGCCTCACTCCGCATTCCAACCTGTATGCATCTGACAGGACACCCGCCCACTTAACATAATTGTATTGGTTATTATACCAAAACTTCAGCATTCTTATGAGATCGCTTGGAAGGTCCTTAATATTTGATAATTTCCTCCATAGGCAGTCGTAAGACACGAGATCGAAAGCCTTGGAGAGGTCCAGAAAACATGCATATACAGGAGTTTTCCTACTTGTATAGTATTGAACAGTCTGTTTGAGACATAGGATAGCTGTTTCGGTGGATAAAAGCGACTTAAACCCAAATTGGGCGTCATGGAGTATTAAGTGCTTATCCAACTGCCGATCAATCAGACTGTCCAACACCTTTGCAATGATAGTTGCCAGGGATATAGGCCTGTAGTTGCTCTTGTCACTCGCATCTCCAGTTTTGTTCTTGACTATGGGCACAACAATAGTTTTGAGTAAGTCAGCTGGAAGATAGGAGTGACTCAGGCACAAACTAAAAAACATTGCTAGCACTCGCGGTAAGTGCTTACCTGCATAACGTAGATGCTCTATACTAAGGCTGTCATGACCAGGTGACTTGCCTCTCTTTAATCTACGTATGACAGTCGCTACTTCCCTGGCCGAAAATCTGATAGGCATGTCTTCGGACCCCCCCACTACCTCCGACCCATCCGATGACGAACCTAGGGGAGACTCGACCTTAAAAGTTCGTCTAAACAAATTGGCGATCTCATTAGGATCACTAAGACCCTCAACACTCACGGGCTGACTCGACCTGGGATTTAAGCTATTCGTGGCTTTCCAAAAGCTACCAAAATTCTTGGTGTCATGATGACTCGCAATGATGTTCATTTTTATTTGGTCTTTATTATTTTGACACCATTTTAATTTATTTTTAAAAACCCTTCTACTTTCCACCATTTTTTCGTGCATAGGACCACTTTTAGGCCTACCAAATAGAGTCCAGGTTTGAAAATCAAGCCGAGCCTGTCCGTGTGCGTCCTTCACATGCTTATTCCAGCCCGTTATGTATCGCTTTTTGCGCTGTGTACCCTTATTATAACTTTTGATAGCACCCTCACAGATAATACGCACAATTTCCGAATACATATTGTCTAAAATGATTTCGTGTTCTTTACTTCTACATCTGTTTTTACTACATTCTGTAAACTCAATGGGAAAGTCCAGTTTTTTCATGAGATCATTACAATACTTGTTATATAATTTAGTCTGCTCTAAGTCTCTATCCCCCCATGTTACTTTGTTACATTTTGGTAGTCCAGGTGTTACTTTCGGCCTTAATAAATGGAGATCACACTTTATGATTAGAGGGAAATGGTCCGACCAAGACACGTCATACAGCACGCTAGCGTCTCTAATAGTGTTCCAAGACGCATCCGTTACTACGCAGTGGTCTAACCAACTAGTGGAACCATGTGCATCACTTACGTAAGTATACGTGTCTGACTCAGCGCCGAGCAAGCACACGTCTGCGCACCGCCACTGAACTTCAGATGAGAAACTCAATAGCTCTCTGCCGAAAAGACCATTCGGTTGAGCATTAAAATCCCCTAGAATATAGACCGCGTCAACACCACTACTTTCTATAATGGCGTGAATCTCACAAAGACATTCAACAAATTCTCCAAGATTATCCATTGACTCCGTCGGCATATAGACCGAGAACACTAAAAGGGATTTACCGCCTACTGTTATTTTTATAGCCACAAGACGTACACTTTTGCACTGCACAGAGGACACATTATCGTAGGCGCTCTTTCGCCACAGTATGGCTACTCTCATAATTAATGACTACCACATGGCAAGTAAGCGAAGATTATATTCATCCTTATGTAAGATATTGTTCATTCTAACTAAGGGGTGCTACACGAAGTCCGGTAGGCTTGACTCGGCTTGAAGTTTAATAAATGTATATACTTGTCTGACAACCAGTCTTACCAAGTGGTATCGTATTTCCCAGTATTAACTGGGTTGTGGAGGTCAGATAGGCATCCGGTTAGACTAGAAGCCGACCCCAACAAAGTTGGGAAAAGGCCAGGCAGATGATGATGACTGACCCGACAGACGTTGTTCTGGATATCGACAATGGTGCCATTTTCGAGATCCAACTAAGCAAAGAATCATCCAGGTGATCCCATAAAACAAAATCAGTCAAGACTGCAGGAGGAGAATTACAAACACACATGAATTTTAGATATTAAGAATTCAAGCATTTGTGTAGGAGGAATGAGATGCTTTTAACTTAAAGAGTTATGCTTATAAATGTTGGTAGATTGAGAACGAGAGGAAAACTAAATAACACATGTAGGTATGTTTATACTCTCCGAGGAACATTATGAGGGAAATAGGAGTGATTGATAGAGAGGCGTCTGACAGAGGATGATGGAAGAAAAAAACGTGTTGCGCCAACCTTAAGAGTAACATAAGTGTATAAGGAATTTGAAAGACCAGGAAGATTATAATGACATTCGGTCTTTCCGTCGAAGAAATTATGCCAACCGGCAATAGCCGATTTAAGCCCGAATATTTGTATTCATTACTTCGGATTGTCCCACTGCTGGGCAAAAGCCTCTCCCTATGACTTCCAAATACTACGATCCAAGGCCAATGTGTACCACTGGTTGTTATTTTCGTCCTGCCATCTCCTGCGAGGTCTACCGCGTCACCTTCTGGCTATGTCAGGGCTTCAAGTCATGGTTATTTTAACTCACAGCTGGTTGGGCATACGGCAGACATGGCCAGCCTAATCCATCTTCAGCTAAACGGCTATTTTGAGTAACGTAATTTTAATTTGTGTTTTGGAGCACAGTTTGGTGTTGCATACATGGCTGATAAGTTTGACACCAAGGGTTGAACGTTTTCCTCTTATTTGTTTCTAAATGCTGAGGGTCGAGACCTCCTTTCGGAATCACCTTCTCTCGGATGATCTTTCTCCATCTGTTTCTGTCTCTGGTTGTGAGAAGGGCGCTGTGGACTGTGGAGCCAAGGGCGGTGCAGATCAGGTCAGAACAGCAAATTGGGCTACGTCTACGAGGTCTCCTCCTATCCACTGACTGTTTTATTCATAGAATAATGCCGAAATGAAAGTGTCCGAACATGCGTATAGCACCCCTAACCCACTCACATAAGTAGTGTTATTTCTGCCGCCGTATATCATACACCCTTCTTTATTTAACGTTAATTCTGAACAATAAATCTTAAGGGATTACCTTCCGCATGGGTATAGAGAGTTATCTCACGAAAAGGGTCTGTTTCGGTATCTTTACGCTTACTTTTTCCTGTTGCATGGTGAGCAGGAAATTGGGTAATTTTGATGGTGTTACTGCAAAAATGTGACCTTTTTTTGATGCTAAGATAAGTTAATTTTGACTAACAGAGCCTTAAAACCATCATGACGTAACTAAACATGATGATTTCACTCTGAGTAAAAAAGAACGATTGTGTTGAGAAAAATTATTGTAATAATATTATAATAATATTAGGATTAGTATCGCTAATTTAGTCAGGGTTATTGAAAAAAGGATGATGCTGATCGAGGAATATGGAAGATAGAGATTTGCTGCGCCAAGTCCAAATAAATTGGACAAGACGACAAACGAACTGGTGATTGCAATCAGTGCGTTATTACAAAGACATCAAAGGAAGCAGTCATCTTTGAAAGCTTTGTGTATATGTATAGGTACGAAACCCATGGTTGGAAAATACGAACCCTCTATTCACAAGAGTCACCATAAAACGCAGCAGAAATGTTTTAACCCTCCTCTAAGATCAAAGTCAAAAATGAAACAGTTTTAAGACTTTTCTTCTTAAATTTATACCAGCATAAAACTGAGAAAATTTCGTGTTCTTCCTACATGCCTTATTCACTCATGAATTATAAATGTGTAAGCTTAATTTGTGTTAAATTATACTTTAAAAAGAGTACCTTTTTCAGCCATTTTATTTTAAAATTAGCATGATATTGTATAGAAAATTGTAATTCAACTTGCATGTTCTGTAATCTGAATAATATTAAGGCTTTTGTCGAGATGTTTATTTTGTTTCTTTAATATTTGCATGTATAATTAATTTGTAAAGTATTTTATTGTGAATGGCAACATTTTATGAACTTTATGAAGCTGGCAACATTGTTTTGTGGGAATTCAAATTTTCAATGGGCTTTGTCAGCTTCGTGAGTTTCAATAAATACTGGATTAAAGCTTTTAACAGTTTTGTGAATGGGAACATGGTTATTTTATGTTTGTGTGTAACTGAGATTTATGTGGAAACAATGGGGTTAGAGCTGGTTTCAAGCCTAGTGACAGATAGTGAATTATCAGTTGCTTTTTCAGTTCGTTTCACTTAGCGACCAGCTCATGCCATTGCAAGATTTTTACGATGTAACAATACATCTAGGTTTATTTATTTAAGTTTTTCATTTCGGATGATGGAAACATTATCTATGAGTAATTAATTTATTAGGAAATTACAGGAGCTATGTACAAGGCAAAAGGACTGACATTTGACAACTAACAAGTAACAAAAATATAAAACGTCACTATAAAAATAAATAAACTTCTTAAGAAAAGGTGGCATACCAGCCAGTCGCCAACAATCTGTGAATATAGACCATGTTTTCGAAACAAATAAAGGATTTTGTTCCTAAGATCGTTTTCCTGCTACAGTGTTTAAGAAAAAAACCTGCGACAACATTCCCTTCTCAAAATACTCCTATCAATCTGGAAAAAATATTCCACAAAAAGTCCTACAACATGGAAAAATATTATTGTACCAAATACATTTGTTTCATGTTAGCCTTTTTAGTCATTTAAATTGCAAATGCATAATCAATAAACGATTTTGTCTGCAAAAAATTAAAACACACTGTACAAATAACATCATTTAGGTACGTCGACGTATGTGAACCATTAAAAAAAGGTCACTCATAAAATCGGTGAAATTCCGACCGGGTACCCACCCTGTTGTGCCTTAAGGCGCCTATACGAGCTAAATTAGCAACTCTATTTGTGGTGGTTCAAACTTCGTTTGAAATGCTGTTAGAATAAAGTTCTAATCAGCTTGCACTACAAAGTGGTTGTTACGTCAGCCACTGCGGGCCAAATAGCGCGAAATGAGTGGTTTCGATCGATTTACAAAAAAACTATTGATTGGATTAAAAAAATAAAACAGTATCATGCTAATATATTGCTTGTAGAATTATTTGCCAAAAAATCAGAATGATCGCATGCATATTAGTATGTTTTCTATTGTTTGAAAGATATTTTTAGAGGTAAGTTCGTGATTTCTTTTTATCGAGCCAAATTAATTGTATTATGTTTTCAAAACAGTATCATGCTAGCATATATCCTGAAGAATATCATATATTTTTCTGGTCTTGTTTATAGCAGTGAATCATATACTTTTAGTAATTATAAAACTCGCGTTTAGCTCGTGTAGTCGCCTTAATATATTATAAATTAAATTTTAACCCTCAACAATGCAACGATTTTATTTAACAAAACGCAAAAAGAGCGAATTTTAGATAGTTTATATATTGTCAGTGTCCGGATAGTACAGTTTTGATTAAACCTTACCCATAACATAAGGTTAGACGACAAAAAATCTAATTAGTTCGTCAGATAGATTACCAAGCAATTATGTAAACATGTTTTTTATTTTTTCGCGTAAAAAATTGAAGACGTCACATTTCGGTACATTCATACCGGAAAGTGACGTCACAAGCCCCCCACTCATCTTTGATGCGTTTTATCTTCTCATTTTTTATTAATTCGATAAAAAAAAAACAACTCTTCAACATTTTTCAATAATCTAACTGACGAACTAAACAGAATCATATTTTTTTAGGCAGTCATCATCTCTATTGCCGTATAAAAACTAAAGATATTTTATACTATGATGGCGTGAATACTTGCAACAAAACTGGTCCTTCTGTCACAAGATCCGTCAAGATGATTACCTGAAACCAAAGATTGAAAACGTTAGATTCACCTTACCATGTAAAAACAAAACAGTTTTTGGGGATTGCCTGTAGAAGTAAAAACTAAAAGAAGAAAGAAAGAAAGAAAAAGCATTTATTAGCCCGTACAGGACAAAACACATAAAAAATAACATTATTAAATTAAATATCGTTATTATATTATCATATCATTTATATATATATATTTTTAAGTAATCTATATCTGCTACGGATTGTGCCCCGCGCACGCCAAGTGGTGCTACGCCGTAGAGGACCGGCTACGAGTGCTACGAAGCGTTAGATCACGGTCACGCAAGGTCTATGATTTTTGTTCACCCAATTTATTTATTTATTAAAAGGAGAACCAACAGCTTAAATTAGTGAGTAACAATTGAATAAGCGACACAGAGTCAATTACAGGTAATAAGTGCTCAAAGCGCCTGAAGAAAATTTCACTTCAAAAAAGCATTGCGTTTCAGCTGTTTTATTGACAACGACATCATCAGTTTTTATCTCGCTCACTTATAATAGGGTTGATGATTCGTTCCATGTATGTTAGAGATATAGAAGCTCAGTCATTTAAAAATGTTTTCACTACACACTTTTACGCACGACATTAATTAGTACATTGAGGGTAAGTCCAAAGATAGCATTAGCTTGTAATTAACCAGTTCAGTCACGCGTTCGATTCCCAGGTAGGGCAAAGAGTTATTGAGTTTTTCCATCTAGAATTTCTCGGTTGCAGCCACGGAGTTTAGAATTGTGCCCGGTTGATGGCAATAGGTTCTGTTGTAGATAAGTAACCTCTGTTGTGCAGACTTGTTCTTGTCGTTATATTTCTTTTTAATATATTGCCTAGTTACTTGAAATAAACACTCTTGTCATTGAACATCTTTTTTCTAATTCTTACTTTACAAATAATTTTATTTAATACTCTTCCAACTCTTTAAACCAAATATTCCAACACGTTATCAGCACGAAGCTCTGGAAGAGTTTAAAATATAAATTTGTAATATAATTAGTTGAGTTTATTGAGTGACTGAAAATTTTTACTAGTCGTGATGTCACGCGATAATGGAGATGCTTCGAGTGTTAGTAAGTCGAATCCCTCTACGTCGAATTCATCTTCGATTCCATCATTTTGTCTTCGGAATAAAGATGGATATCCTACTTGGAAGTTTAAGATGAAAAATTACCTTTTACACGAGGACTTGTGGGTGACAATTACTGGTTATCCGGAAGGTGACACGACCCCTGCTTCGATGAAGGTACGCAACGACGAAAAAGCTCTTGCAAAAATTTGCTTAACAGTTGACGGTGCAGCTATTACTCACGTTAGATGTGCGAAAACTGCAGCCGAAGCATGGAAATATTTGCAAAAGGTGTTTGAAGATAAGGGAATGGGAAGAAGACTAGCTTTAGAGCGAAAACTGTACAGGTTGAGTCTGTCAGATTTCGGAAATATTGAACTGTACATTAATGCAGTTTTATCAACCGCACAGGATCTCGCGGATATTGATGTAGTCATAGAGGATAAGTCTATTGCTGCTATACTTTTGGGAGGTCTCACTCCAAAATATGAACCTCTCATTATGGCTCTAGAAAATTGCAATGTTGACGTGACTAGTGACTTAGTAAAGACAAAACTGCTGAATGAAATGTCTAAAGATGCAGCTACGAGTATATCTATAGATTCCGCTTTTCATGCGAAGAAGAAGCCTAAATCCAAGAAGAAGGAAATAGTCTGCTACGAGTGCAAAGTACCTGGTCATAAGAGACCTGACTGTCCGCTGAGAAACAAGGAGAAAGGCAATACGGAGAACGCTACGAACACCACGTTTACAGCTCTCAATACTTTTGGCCGCTCAAGCAAGGAGGTATTTTACGTAGATTCTGGTTGTACTAAACACATGAGTTTTAGAAGAGATTGGCTTCAAAACATTACGTTACAGAACAAAGGTAGTGTTACCGTCGCAAACGGAGAGCAGATTAAATGCTGCGGCATAGGAAACATTTCTATAAATACACCCGAGAACGTAATCAACAAGATAGACGATGTAGCTTTTGTCCCCGACTTAAAAGCAAACTTATTGTCTGTGCAGAAAGCTGTTGATAAGGGTTTTGTTTGTATTTTTGATAAAAATGGATGTAACTTTTATAAATCTAATAATTTTCATTTTACAGGTGATTCGGTACTTCATGCTTCGCCCTGTGGTGGACTGTACGTTGTAGATGGTACTGTTAATGTTCCCGATAATGTGGCAAGTAATCTTTTGACGCAGGATGTGCACTCTGATTGTCAGAATATAAGTTATAAACTCTGGCACAAGAGGTTAGGACATTTGTGTCGTATAGGCATGACCCAACTGAAGAATCACGAGGTAGGTGTTAAGTTTAATGTAGTAGATAAAAGCAGTTGCATCGCTTGTGTGGAAGGAAAACAGGCAAGGAAACCTTTTAAGAAGGTAGCATATCATAGAGCTACTTCTCCTTTAGAACTGATACATATGGATTTATTGGGACCTGTGTCTACAACCTCTTTTCAGGGGAATAGGTTTATGTTAACCATTGTTGATGATTATACAAGGAAGGTATTTGCTTACTTTATTTCTTCCAAGACAGAGGTTAAAGATAAATTTAGAATTTTCCAAACCTTTGTAGAAAATCAATTAGAAAAGAAAATTAAAGCAGTTAGGACTGACGGCGGTAAGGAGTTCGTTAATAGAGAATTCGATGATTATCTTGCTTCTAAAGGTATCAAACATCAAACGACGGCGCCGTACAGTTCTCAACAAGTGGGATTAGCTGAACGTACCCACCGCTCAATTACAGAGAAGGCGAGGACGTTGTTAGCAGAAAGCTCACTGCCTAAAGCATTCTGGGAAGATGCTTTCCAAGTTGCCGTATACCTGAAAAATAGGTCTCCTCACAGAGCCTTAGGTGGTCAAATTCCCGAGGACAGGTGGTGTGGTTGTAGAAATGACCTCAGTCATTTGAAAGTGTTTGGATGCAGAGCACTTGTACATATACCATCATGTCACAGGAAAAAGTTAGACGTAAAGGCAAAGGAAGCGATTTTTATCGGTTATTCAGAAAATCCAAATACTTATGTATTTAGGGATCCTAGTAATCCACGAAAAGTGATAACGTCCAGAGATGCAACTTTTTTTGAAAATTGCTTTACAGGGTTGAAAGAGCAGAGACAGTCTGAGCCTGTGGTACAGTCAGATTCCATATTGTTATTTCAGAATAAGGAACCTGAACATGACGATTGTCAATTTTTCGATTGTGTTGGGAGTACCGATCCTATAGATGAGCCAACTTCACAGACAAATGTAGAAAATGCAGAAGAATCAGCAAATATGAGAGAACCAGAACCATTCTTTGAGCTGAGACTTCCAAGTGTCGATGAAGAGCTACCTAGTTTGGAAGAGGAGAGGAGGTACCCCACAAGAAACAGAAAACCACCAGATTTTCTTTCTTATAATGTGTCGACAGATGATGCAAATGAACCTACGACATATTATGAAGCTACTCATGGTGATGATGCTGATAAGTGGCACCATGCGATGGCTGATGAGTACAACTCTCTGATAAAACTCCACACATGGGAACTAGTAGATAGACCAAACAAAAAGGTCATACCATGTAAATGGGTTTATAAACTTAAAAAGGACGCTTATGGTAATGTCACTAAATATAAAGCCAGACTCGTCGTCAAAGGTTTCAATCAAGTTAAAGGCGTAGACTACGACGAGACTTTTGCGCCAGTGATTCGTCATTCTTCTCTCCGCACCTTGTTTGCATTAGCTGCAGAGATGGGCTTGAGAATGAAACACATAGACGTTGATACCGCGTTCCTTAACGGTAACTTAGAAGAAGAAGTTTTTATGGAGCAACCCTTTGGCTTCAAAGCAAAAGGCATGGAAAACAAGGTTTGTTCGTTGCGTAAATCCTTGTATGGCCTTAAACAGGCGCTAAGAGCTTGGAACAAAAAGTTAAACGAAACGCTTATAAAAATAGGTTTTACAGGAACTCCTTCTGAGCCTTGCGTATATACGAAACTTTTTAGTGAAGAACTCGTTATATTAGGTATTTTTGTCGATGATATAATCGTCTTCTTTAAATCAGAATTGACATTTGACATTGTCAAAAAGGATTTGTCGAAATATTTTTCTCTGAAAGATCTTGGATTATTAAAATGCTATTTAGGTTTACAAATTGAATATGAATCCGAGAGTATAAAAGTAAATCAGAGAAATTATATTTTATCGTTACTGGATCAGTTTAATATGAAAGACTGCAAGACAGTGGATACTCCCTTAGTTAAAAAGAATATGGAAAGAAGAACTGATGGACAAGTTGGAGAGTCTTATCCGTATCAGAATTTAATAGGAGGACTAATGTACCTTTCGGTAAACTCTAGGCCCGATATCGCCTACGCCACGAGCTACTTAAGTCAGTATAATACGTGTTATACGAAGGAACACTGGAATGCTGCCAAAAGGGTTCTGCAGTACCTAAAGGGTACTTTAAACTATTCATTGGTTTACAGGAGAAGCGGAAAACCCTTAAAAGGCTATTGTGACGCTGACTGGGCAAACTGCACGATAGATAGAAGGTCATATACTGGGTACGCCTTCAAGTTGAGTGGAGGTCTTGTATCCTGGGAGTCCAAAAAGCAACCTACTGTTGCCTTATCCTCGGCGGAAGCAGAGTATATGGCACTAGCGTCTGCCACGAAGGAAGCGTGTTACTTGCGCAGATTTATCTATGAGATAACAGGTAAACTTTCATCAGTTAACTTAGCTTCTGACAGTCAGAGTGCCATTAATCTCGTTCGAAATCCCGTACATCACAGCAGGACGAAGCATATCGATACCCGTTTTCACTTTATTAGGGAAAAAGTATCAGATAACGTTATAATGTTAGAATATGTGAAAACAAGTGATATGCCTGCTGATGTGCTAACAAAGCCACTAGGGCCTATAGTACACAAACGGTGTACAATTAGCTTAGGTCTAGAAACTTAATTTTATTATTTATGTTTTTCTGTTTGTGTGTTTGTCTTGCACAACTTCCATTAAGGGCGGCTGTTGTAGATAAGTAACCTCTGTTGTGCAGACTTGTTCTTGTCGTTATATTTCTTTTTAATATATTGCCTAGTTACTTGAAATAAACACTCTTGTCATTGAACATCTTTTTTCTAATTCTTACTTTACAAATAATTTTATTTAATACTCTTCCAACTCTTTAAACCAAATATTCCAACAGGTTCCCCCCTATTACTTGGGACTTATACATAACTAGGTGGTTAAAATTGGGTATACTATTATGTACAACTTTGCCTAGCCCTTTGAAAATTACAGGCATGATGTTATGTTGTTAGATTAGTGTCTTAAGGGGCCGGCGGAGCATGCGATTTTCATATAAACGTAATACCAAAATAATATGAAAATCAAACATATTCTTAAGGTAGTGTGTATATATTTCGATTGTATTATAGAATATCTATGTTCCCAAACAAATATTTTGAAAGGACAATGATATAAAGACGAGATATGAGGAATTTTAAATTACTAAAGAAAAATTATTTTTCTCATAACTCTTGTTTAAATCGGTGTACATTCAAAATATGTATGGAATGTTACATTAGGGTCGATTCGCACAGAGACCAGACGAGATGCAACGCTGTGCGCACATGTTAATAGAACGATTTAAAAATATAACTTTATTTGCTATACAAAAAGGTACACATTTCATCGCACCGCGTCATGTCACTTCTCGGTGTGAACTTACGCCTACCGGAAAATGCTCCAGTGAGAAAGGGCGCTGTAATGATTTATTTTTTTCTTAAAACAGACATCCACAATTTAATTCCCATTGTAAAAAACATGACAATCAACTTAGCCTCAAGTAAATCCGTAGGGTATCAAAGTACCCCAATAAAGCTGTCAAAAAATAATCATATTGAAACAATAATCCGGTCGTGTCAAGGGAGCGATGTGGAGTACATTATCACGGATTTTATCGCAAAGTGGGCTACGATTTTTTTTTTCATAATAATCGTTCGGTTGATCAAATAGATTGGCCGCACGCGAAGTAATGGAAGTTAGGGAATAAAGGTGGGCAGTAATAGGGTTAAATAGTGAGGCTAACGATGTATCGATGTTTTTTTTTTGTTTTGTTTGGAAATAATGTTCGATGTTATTTGTTATTGTGTTTGTAAATGTTTGAATAAAATATTAGTTTATTCATTCATATTCAATTAAAATACTAATAGAGGTGTGTTACGGACAGTTAAATATCTGTAATTAGTTTATAGATTTTATTAAAATACGTCGTTTTAAACAATAAATAAGACACATTAAGCAACTGACTGAATTATTAAAAATATTCTTTAGAACATCAAGAGAGACCTCTAACCAAATATAAGTTAAAAGTCTGACAGCCAGACTTCCAAATTCTTATTGAAAGCCGCGGTGATGAAAACCTGCGTGAGTGCCTTAACCTACGATATCTATGTTCAAACGAACATAAATTAATTATGTGTCAGTTGGAAGAGCTCGTGGCTAAATAATAACAGCCGCTCGGGTCGATCTTTAGGTTAAGCCGTGCTTGCCTGGTTTGGTCTGTGGATGGGTCCACCCTTACATGCCAAGTTTCCTCCGTGCCTCGGAAAGCACGTTAAGCTGTTGGTCTCAGCTTAAATTTGCAGATATTTGACAGTCGTTACATGTAAGACCATCAAGGGCAGACACCTCCACCAGTTCTTTCCATCCGTTCGTGAGCGGCTGGACAGGACATGGCTGGAGGTTGATCACTGTGTTGCCCAATTTCTCACGGGTCATGGCAACTTCAAGAGTAAATTATTTTCCTTCAAACTTGTTGACTCGCCTTTTTGTCAATGTTCAACATCTGACTGCGAATATGAACAATCTGCACATCACATTTTGTGGGAGTGTAGTCTTTGGCAAAATGAACGCAATATTATGTTGGATAGTGTACAGGTTACATCCGGAGTTATTTACTATACGGACCTTGTAGAAACTATAGCAAATTTCCGTGCGTTCAAGCGTTTTTGCCACACCTATTATTGGAATCAAATATAACAGCTCTCAACTTAGGACCCATTAACGTTAATATTTATCCGTGGTGCTAGGCAACTGGGCCTATCCCAGTTGTAAACGTCCCTTTGTGCCTATTGGCCTTGTTTCGTTCTGTCTCCTGCTGATATGGAGGGAAGTGGAAATTACAGTTTTTTTCCTACTCCTCCGCTATACTTTCTGATTAATTTCGTTGCGGGATCCAAGACAGTTAAATTCATTCTCTGGGACTTCGTCGAGCTTCATTGTCTCGGCGCTTTTCTGGTGGTCGCCACTGTTGATTCTGGCTTTCAGGAGTTACAGTGGTTTGGGCGTGTGTGGCGGGCTTGCCCAAAAAAAAAAAAAAAAAAAAGTCGTTACATGTAGTCAGTGGCACAAAAAGTCTGACAACCAGTCTTACCAAGTTGTTTCGTATTACCCAGTACTAACTGGTTTGTGGAGGTCAGATAGGCAGTCGCTCCATGTTAAAAAGTGGTATTCTGATGCATACGGTTAGACTGGAAAAGGCAGATGATAATGTGCAAGTTTCTAATGTTTGCAGCCGCGTCCGCAATATTTTTGCACCGTTTCGACAGAACCTTAAGTAACAACTAACGTCTCACAAAACAATACACGAATTATGTTAACAAAAAGCAAAATTAAAACTAAAAGACTCAATCAATCACGCTTATCTTGAAAATGCATGTGTCAAGTATATTAGTTCCAAATTGAACTCGCAGTTAAGTTGTTATCGTGATTCTTTTCAAAGTGTTTAGTAAAAATGGTTCAACAATGGGTTCAACTGTTCAAGTTTTAGAGTTCATTTGCCTTTGAAGCTTGAGTTTAGACTTATAAAATCTTCATGACAAGTTTTGTATGATTAGATTAGACTGTCTTTCTTGGAAATTGTAAGTAGGCTTTGAGAAAAGACACCTTGAAACACAAAGTGGTATTTAACTTTTGTCGCTTTGTCAAGATGTTGGAAAAGTCAGAAATATATTGGATTGACCTAAGTTACCTTAAGTCAATCCAACATATTTTTGACTTGACTGAAATTTTTGACGAAAAGCTATTGAATAATATGAATTGCTATAAAAGTAATAATAACTAACTCTAAGCTCTCTATAGTCAAAATGTGTTGTGATTTTTTTTCAAAAAACACTAACTTTTTTATGGGCATAAAAGTACCACCCTAGCTATCTATCTATCATGGGTTTTAGGTTTCCGCACTTAGTCCTTGAAGTGGAACATTGTGCGTAAGCGATGGCTTATTACTCCAACCAGCCAACCTCCCTCCAGAAGCAGATCAAACTTCCCGGTCTCCTCAGCCCATCCGCAAGTGATCTTGGCGTTCCCAGGGTCTCCTCGCGAATCTTGGTAACGCCTGTGCACTCAAGGAGCACATGCACCACCGTCTCCTTCGCCTCCATGCACGCTCTGCACAGGGGACTGTCAGTGATTCCTAGGGTGTGGAAGTGTTTATTCAGTACCCTTAAAGAAGCTGAAATGTATGTTCTCCCTGTCATCGCAATGACATAATATTTATCTATTACTTAAGGTGAAGGCGCCAGAGAAGTCTGCAAAAGTCATTTTTTGTAAAGAAATAATAATTGTATTAGACTGAATAAAAAGAGAGGGTTGTATTGGATTTTAATGATTATTATTATACGTGTTACGATTGCAAATCATATTTTATATAACATACCTGGGCGCCTTTCCCTTAAACACCCGATTATACAAATCATCTACAATTTCAGGGTTTCTGAAATTGTACAGGAAACTGAAATTATACAAGATTCTTTCAAAATTCGCACTAACTTTCCACAATCTCCCAAGCATATATAATCAACAAAGACAAGGTTCGAATTAAAATTCCTCAAACTGATTAATTTTCGAGACATGAACGAATGTTAAAGTTCGGAAGCAGCTGTCGCGAGCACACTGCAAGTTTACTTTGCCAAACAAGTTTATTTTGCGAAGAACTTCATAAATACATAAAGTATGTACACGCTTTATTTTAGAAATAATAAAAGATACTTAAAATTCTGACTGTAACGTTAAAAAATATGGACAAAAAGAAAAGAACAAAAGCTGTAAAGGGCGTCAAAAAATTCATCCACATCGCTGTGAATAGTAGGAGTGCACGATCCGGCAATGCTGATGCTTTCACCAAAAAATGGGCCCGCCTACTGGTCACGAGAAATGTCGACCAACCGCTTGGCGATGTCCCGAAAAACTTATAAATGTGTTTTTATGTTAATATCAAAGTCTTAAATTCATTCAGATAATTCAAAACGAGAACAATGTCAAATTAAACAATACAAAATTAACGTGTAGTTCTTAATACAGAGATTTGCTAAAATGGAAAGTGAATGATGAAATGCTAATGTGAAAAAAATGAATAACATAGACATAAATAACATCGTACCTGTAATCCACAAAGGGATAGTCCGAGGTGCCCTAATAACCTACATTTCGCTGTTCAAGTTAGGTAGTTTGCTTCATGTTTAAGTCCCATGTAATAAGGATTGAGCCTAATGCCATCAATCCAGACCCCGTGGCTGCTACTCTTTTCAATCATTAAGAGTCCTATAACATTTTTTTTGCAATTTTTTTATTTTTACGTCCTGGATCAAATTATTTCGATCGACAAACACGTGTGGATTGTTATTGACGGAAGTTTTGTGTCCAGGTCCTTCCTCGTCCAGCGCTCGCGTCAGAATGACTTAAACTGAGGAGCAAGCTGAATTGATGCAAAATTTAGAGTGCTTTAATTTTATGTATTCTTTTTGTAACGTTGTTTTATTATACTGACAAACGGAAAGTAATGAAACATATTCATTGATCAAAGTTTTATATCATACTAGCGGACGTCCCGCGGTTTCACCCGCATAGTTCCCGTTCCCGTGGGAGTACGGGGATAAAATATATCCTATGTTACTCGTGGATAATGTAGCTTTCGAATGGTGAAAGAATTTTTAAAAACGGTCCAGTAGTTTTTAAGCCTATTCATTACAACCAAACAAACAAAGTTTTCCTCTTTATAATATTAGTGTAGATTAATTTATTTTATAAAATTGAGTTTATTTGGAATATAATGGCCGCTGAATCAAGACATTTATGGCTTAAATTAGGCTTTATTTACGATTTGTTTTGTGAAAACTCAAGGAATTTAAGGAAATTCTAGAACTCCAAAATTCAAGTAAAACATTCAACTTATCTTTTAGTAATTTTAGCTTTTATAAGAATTGAATGTAACTATGTGTATTTGAGCGTCAAACTACCATCGACGACGGTTTTTCTTGCAAATTGAGTTCGTAAAATATTTATAGAAAAATACACGAAAAGAAATATGAAAATGTGTAACTCCAACTTTCAAGAAAGAGAATGGCGCTATCGTTATTCATAAGCAAATGCTGAAAATTACAGCGTCAAAAATCATGAATTTGCTTAAAAAGTGTAATAGGACTCTTAACGTGCAGTTTATAACCGCCAAAGGGTGTATGTATGATTCAAGATGGAAAGATGAAACTAGTTCTCCGTTACAAAATTCTAAAGAATAGATCTGTATGGACAAGAACGGGCAAGAAACTCATTGATCGCACTTGCAAAAATATGTTGGGTACAACTATTCTTATTTCTTTAAAAATAAACAAAAAGTAATATACAGGGTGTATTCCACCTCATCACAAAGCCGTTAACCAAGCATTCTGTACATCAAACCAAGTAACTTTACGCAAAAATTATTGCTGGGAAACAACTTTTTTTTTTGAGGTTATAAATCGTGTTTTGTGGTAGAACTCAATGTAACGCACTTAAAACCTTGTGCTGATGGATGGATTGAATAGTACGGGGGTCGTGGAGGTGTTAAAATTCAAAATCTTACAAGAAAAACTTGTATTTAAAAAAAAAACTTGTCAAAAAGTTGTAACTTTGACCCCCTATATCTCCGTAACTAGAAGGTTCCCAGGTATGGTGTAGAACAAAAAAAGGATCGCAATGATGAGGAGAACAAGTGCCTTTCGGCTTCGTGAAGAGGTGTTTTACACCCTTTTTAAATCAATTCATTATCTGCCTAGCCTTTTCCCATCTATATTGGGGTCGGCTAGTCTACATGGAGCCACTGCCTATCTGACCTCCTCAACCCAATTAATACTGGGTAAACCGATACCCCTTGGTGAGACTGGTTGTCACACTGTTTGGGCCACTGACTCCCTGTAACGACTGTAACGTTCAAAATATGTACTTACAGCAAAATAAATAGTAGCTAAGCCTGAAAATAACTGGAAATGATAATGATATAGATCCATCTCATCCAATCACATCAGTATCCTTTTCTCGTAAAACAGAATTACCTACATGTGTTTTTATATATGTGTGTGCAATGTATTTTTTATATATATTATGTGTGTGCAATGTATGTAACTCTGAGTTGTATCCTTTTCTCTAACTTCCCTAATCAAGCCATACCAAAGTTGACCCACATCTTCATTTGACATGCATGTATGTTTGTGTTCCAATAACTCTAGAGCGGCAGAAACACCCACTGTGCATAAATTAAAACGCCAAGACAACATATTGTTTGAATAATTCATTCAATTATTGTTTAAAATGCCTTATATTGAGTTAGCAAATTAAACCATCCTTGTTAGTGAAGTCAAATATTTGATTTGAAATTATTGTTGTTAAAAGCGAGTGTTTGTTGTGCGTCTCTGTCTTTTGTATGATGTTTGAAAGTGTTGGAGTTATTAATATAAACTCGGTCCTTAACTAGTGGTGAAAACATAACGACTTACTACAACTTTAATATATCTAAGTACCTACTAAGGTCCATGTTCACCAAAAAGATGACAGTCTGATTACCTAAAACAGCTGTTTAAAACACATTTTTGTATGGTAATATGTCACAGTGACAGCTGTTTTTAGCTAATCAGGCTGTTATCTTTTCGGTAAACATGGACCTTAGTAAGTTCTGCTCAATCGATTGTTAAAAATCAAGAACCAAGAACAGGCTTTTAGATAATGGCCATCTTCATTCATCATCTTTTTGTAATTCATCCATCTTGTTTCTTATGTATTTTTTGTGTAATAAGGTCAAAAATCTAAACCAATCAAAATAGGTTTAGATTTTTGAGCTTATTTTACTGTCTATACCTACCTAGATTATAAGTGAATGATGTGGTCTCCTATAATTGGAAGCGCACACTTGTATTTGTCCCTCTTCTAGGTAAACTTGTATGTAATTGTGTAGTTTCTGTTGTAGATCCAATACATAAATAAATATAAAAAAATTGAACACAATGGCATACTTTATGTACTCGTATGTAAAAAGTCGTCATTATTATTAACCATGTCCGAGTCGGCTTCCAGTCTAACGGATGCAGCTGAACTCCAGTAACATGGAGCATATCTGACTTCCACAACCCAGTTAGTACAGGGTAACGTGAGGGTACCCTTGATAAGACTAGTTGTCAAACTTTCGTGCCACTGACTACATGTAACGACTTTCAAAGATTTACAAATGACAACCGGGACTTACGGCATTACATACTTTCCAAACCATCGAGGAAACTCGGTATGTATTGGGTGACCACCCAATACATACCAATAATCGAACCAAGAGGAAGGAGTGGCGTAATATGTATAACAATCGACCCAAGTGGTTGGTATTATTTGGACATGAGCCCCTCTATGTTAAAACAGTATCGTGTTGGAGTTTAATTACTTTCAGTATCAATTTACAATCGCAATCCAGATTGTTAAAATGCAACACGAAACTTTAAATAACGTTTGTTGTTATTTATGTAAAAGTCTGGTAAACAAGCGCACTCAGCCCACCTGGTGGTATAAAGTCAACTTGTTACTGTTTCGTTTATTCTGATGCCCGCGGCTTTGCCTGCGTCATCATCATCATCGGCCTATTAATGTTCCCACTGCTGGGACAGGCCTCCTCTCTATGAGAGGGAATGGGCTATATAATCCACCACGCGGGCCCAGTGCGGATTGGTAGATGTCACATGTCTTCGAATTTATGGTTCTAGCAGCGGTGATGTAATAAATTAAACAAAGTAATGCGCCTGCCTGGGTTCGAACCCACGACTTACTGAACGTAAGTCGGGACCGCCACCACTGGGCCACCGCTGCTCAACCTGCCTCCGTACAAATTATATATTAAAACTTTCTTCAATAACCACTCTATCCATTGGTGAAAACAACATGAAAATCGGTGCATTAGTTTTTGAGTTTATCCCGATCAGAGATACAGACGCGGCGGAGGGCTTTGTTTTATAATATGTAGTGATTGTGATTATGTTATGGTTTTCCGATTATTTTAATGAATATTATAATAATGGAAATAAGGGGTGTAGAAAGGACCCTTAACGAAGATGAAAGGCACTTGTTACGGAGATATTGGGAGTCGAAGTTCTTCAGAAGAAGGTTAAGTCATTCACACAAAATTTTCGTCTATAACAATCCACTCGTGTATGTCGATCGAAATAATTTGATCGAGGACGTAAAAATCTAAAATTTGCAATAAAAAATGTAATAGGACTCTTAACACAATGTCTTGAGTGCGTAACATTGAGCTCTACCACAAAACATAATTTTTTACTCCATAAAAAAGATGTTTTTCAGCAATAATGCTTACGTAAAGTTACTTAGTTTGATGTACAGAATGTTTGGTTGACGTGTTAACTTGAAAACGTAAAAACTTATATATAGGGCGTAAACCGACCCTCTGTTTACACCCTGTATATAAGTTTTTAAACTTACATGGTCACTGACACTACCATGAACACTGAAAACGGGAAATTAACGATGTTTACAACGAGAATTTGAATGATCGTACTCGTGGCTAAATAATAACAGACGCTCGGGCCGATCTTAAGGTTAAGCCGTGCTTGCCTAGGTTTGTCTGTGGATGCGTGACCACCCTCACATACCTAGTTTCCTCCGTGCCTCGGAAAGAAAATTAAGCTGTTGTTCTTGGCTGTCATTTGTAGATCTTTGGCTGTCGTCACAAGTAGTCAGTGGCCCAAAAAGTCTGACAACCAGTCTTACCAAGTGATATCGTATTACCCAGTATTAACTGGGTTGCGGAGATCAGATAGGCAGTCGCTCCATGTAAAATACTGGTATTCAGCTACATCCGGTTAGACTGGAAGCCGACCCCAACATAGTTGGGTAAAGGCTAGGCAGATGATGACTATTTGCATGATCACCGGTAAACTTTTCGGTCTCTCGGTCCATGCTTGCAATAGCGCTGAAATATAAATAACTAAAAACTAACAGTAAACATGCACACACATAATATCACTAAAACCCAAATCTGTGTTCCCTCTCACAAACGTTTATTGGCACAAGATTTGACCTAAATACCATTTGATAGCCCGTCAACGCCTTCAAATAGCCATCGGGCTATTTTCCTTGAATATATGCGTATTAATTACTAACGAAACGAACTCGGGAAATTTACTTATGGGCGACGTTAAAAGTTCTTTATGCGCGTTTCTTTGCTTATGAAAGTAAAATGAATCTAGCTTTGGTCATGCTGCGGTTTGAATGTAGCGTTTTGAACGCTGATTCTGCTTACATATTTGTATTTCAGTTGAAACGAGTACATACTAAAATTTCTAAAAAAATAACTAGTAGGTTAACGATACGTTATGGCTTCGGAGTTCTTTTTTTGTTAAAAGAAACAATTTTTCCTTTCTACCCAGATTGACCATAAAGTTTTGTAAGCTCTTAACTTTTCAACATGTAACACACCCACCGAATAAACAAAACTGCAGTAATATTAGCTACACCGGCTACGGGCTACGACGTAGCTGCTACGGCGTAGCAGTGAGCTACGGCAATAACTCCGATAATTTAATCACGGAGGTACCGTATCCGAAATAAGGGAAACACGAGAAAATAATATACCTGCTGCTAGTGATTGCTGGTGTTTTTTGCCTCATTTTCTCGCTAGGAAATTCGGTAGGAAAAATCTGTGTTTACATGATAAATAAACTCGTAGCCCGGGTGTAGCTTACAGAGCACTTCTTTTTTTATTGTAGCCTAATGAAGTTATTCTTATTTTGAAAACCTGGATTTGAATCCAGATTTTCAAAATAAGAACCACTTCATTAATAGGACGTTAAGGGCATGATTATATTTGCTTTTTGGAAAGAAGCAAACCGATTCCTTAGGCCAACTTGCACACAGACGTAATATTTAAAACATAGTTTTGCTGTCATCATCAGACGTTCGACAAAATTAAAATAATGTTTTAAATTCAGTCAGTTGTGATTCATGAGGTCCTCAAAGTCAGCTATTCTATTTTCAAAGCCGCGGACAAATTAAGCTAATATTATAAATATTATCAAAACAGAAAAACCCTCCTTTACAATCGTGTTGTTCTGTGATATAAGTGGAACTATTCCCGAAGGACTACACATAGATGCATCTATGTCAATATTCTCATCAAAATATAACCAAGTGATTAGTAAAACTTCCAACTGTATGTACAAACCTAACTAAGAACATCTGTTTCCCTAAAATCAATATTCAAAATCGTCGAACTGGCTCCGTCGCATATTTATCGACTGATTAGTATTGGTGGCCCGTCTCGGTGAAGGGTGAACACTCAATTGAAAAGAAAGGACTGTAGCGGACTAATTTCGGCAGTCTCTAATGTGGAGTTAGTTGGTTTACTTTAATTTCGGGCTTGAACTGTCGGTTTCAGAAATTACTTTAAAAATAAATAAATAATAAAATTTATTCAGTTCGCATAACAAGGTACAATATTAAAAATATAGTAAGAGAAGACAAGGATCCTTTTTTTGTTTCGGATGGAGAATCTTCAAATAATTTCTCCCACTCTGGGCAACTCGTAAAACCCATCCATGTTCCTTCCTTGCCCTTTATATTGCGGGGCCGCGGTATCTCTTTCGAACAGTCCCGCAGCCCAAGACAATGATCCTTAAGCGCTAAGTTTTAACAAATTCCCTGGACTCCACACTAGGATACCCTGTGTCGTGGGACACTAGGATAACCTAACACACAAAATAAATGTCAGATTTACTGTTCGCTGAATATGCGTCTCCGGAATTGTCTGTAAAATAAGATATTAACAGAGTTACTAGTCTTGCCAGAATGTGCAAATGGAAAGATGTAGATTTACTCAAATCTGCAGCTTTTCTGTAGGAGCAACAAAAGAAAACGCAGATTTTTTTTTTGTTTAAATTGTGTGTTAATCTTTAGCCTAGATTTAAACAAACTTACGTTTAAGATGAAAGTTGTACCGAATAAGCCGACACAAGTGTTATGTTTAAGTGCATATTTATTTATTTATTACCTTGGCGATGTCTTAGATGAGCCCGGACATCGCCAAATGAGTTT
The DNA here is from genome assembly GCA_950022955.1 of Xestia ashworthii. Classification (NCBI taxonomy): domain Eukaryota; kingdom Metazoa; phylum Arthropoda; class Insecta; order Lepidoptera; family Noctuidae; genus Xestia; species Xestia ashworthii. Next base: position 19,374,359 of record OX465566.1, read on the forward strand.
GGTTTTAGTGCCTAGAGATGGGCTGCGCTGGATGGCAACAGGGAACAAGGTAACAGTAGGCTCACGGCAGTGCCTGCCGGGGCTGCGGGACTGTTCGAAAGAGATATTGTGACCCCGAAACATAAAGGGCGAGGAAGGAACATGGATGGGTTTTAGTCAGTAAAAGTATGACACTCCCTCCCGCTCAGCCCAGAGTGGGAGAAGTTATTTGATGACACCCATCCGAAAAAAAAAAACAAGTGTGTACCATTTAACATAGTCTGAGACTAATATCATCACATCATCATCATCTGACTAGCCTTTTCCCAAATATGTTGGGGTTGGCTTCCAGTGTGGCCGGATGCAGCATAATACTAGTATTTTACATGGAGCGACTGCCTATCTGACCTCCACAACCCAGTTAGTACTGGGTAATACGATACCCATTGGTAAGACTGGTTGTCAGACTTATCACACTAATATCGTCATATCATATCAACGCAAATACAAAGCAAATAAATTACTGATCATATTATGATAATCATTCGACCAGACTTGGTAATTGTCCCTTTAAAAAAAAACAAAATCTGTTCTGAACACACAGCGTTCGAACTGTCAAGTGCGAATGCCCGAAAATCCTGGTCCGTTCGGTTCGGTGTCCTCGCATATTCATCAGCTCATTATTATTGGTGGCCCGTTCTCCGTTGAAATATTCAATGCGGACGCCCCAATGACTTTGTTTATTAGCTTTTGTACCAAATAGCTGTTTGATAGTGGCTCTATGTGCGTGATTTGTTCTTTATGAGGGACAGAAGAGCTAATTTTCCAGTAGATTTTTTTTGTTAGAACTTTTTTCTGAGGATTTTTTTGGGTGACGGGTCAGTAGATACTTTGTTGTCTGAAATATTTTGTGCTGATTCGAGGGCAAAAGTTGTCTCTATATTTGGACAGTGATTTTGGCTGAGCTGTGTGGTCGATTGAGTCACGGCTTACTGTTAAATAGGCTGTTACTTCTTGGGAACAATTCTGCCAAACTTTGTCGCAAGACTTGTACAAATTCACTTGTTATTAGTGCAATCTCAGACTTAATTTATTAATAACTAGTGCCCGCGGATTAACCGGGCGGCTTGGAGTCCGGTAATTGTTCCGGAATTGTTCTACCGGGAAACATCCCATGTCACAATCTAGGTTATAAACTATCATCGACTGTGTGCTAAATTTCATCCGAATTTGTTCAAATGTTTTTGCTTGAAAATTTGTGAAGATGGATGGATGTATCCATGCTTACATGTTGAACTGAAGCTGTCCAACTAATGCACCCGTTAATGCGACTATATGAGCTAAATTAGCAACTCTAACTATTTGTGGTGGTTCAAACTTCATCTTAAATACTGTTAGAATAAAGTTCTAATCAGCTTGCACTACAAATTGGATGTTACGTCAGTCACTGCGGGCCAGACAGTGCGAAATGAGTGATTTCCATCAATTTACAAAATGGATGTATGGTTTTTACTCGTTAAGAGAAATTTTTAGACGTTTGTTCGTGTTTTTTTTTATTGAGATAAATTAATTGTGTTGTTTTCAAAACACTGTCACACTAGCATATATCCTGAAGAATATCATTATATTTTTCTGGTTTTGTTTACTGCAGTGAATCATATACTTTCAGGCATTATAAACTATCGTTTAGCTCTTGTAGTCGCCATAAAGGACTATACATCCAAAACCTACGTCATCAGTGCTTATAAGTAGGCTTAACCTATGACGTCACAAGACCATCATTCCTAAGTGCATCCACCTCTCCTTACCCTCCCTGCCAGCTTATCCGGTAACCTTATAATCCTAGCAGCTTATTCCAATCTTTTTTTGTTATATTCGCGAGCCAGGGCTAGAGAACCAATATCTGCTTTCGACCACGAAAACGAAATCAGTTTTTTTTTTCGCGTTTTATTTTCTTTGCGAGTAAAGCCGGTTATCAAGGACGACTAACGATGCAGTGTAGTAAAACAACAAGAATGTTTTTCTGAAAGCCGGATTTTTGTGAGAGATTCGGTCCTAGATCTTTATGTTGTATTGACGTAAGTTATCAAAGGGCCAGTGTTGTTTTTGGGTATGTATGTAATGGTTACTTATTTATGATTGTGTGATCGAAAGTAAACTTACCATGCTAAAGAGGAAGGAGATATTATAGGATAGAAACAATAATGTCTTACAAAAGATAAAAATAAATGTCTTACAATTTTAATATACTAAAGTAGCTGACACATACGGCTTTGCCCGCCTACAAATTATATACTAAAACCTTTCTTGAAAATCGCTCTATCTATTGGTGAAAACAGTATGAAAATCGGTACAGTACTTTTTGAGTTTATCGCGATCAGACAGACAGACGCGGCGGATGATTTTGTTTCATAATATGTAGTGATAAGCTTGCATTTAACCGCAACTCGCCTGATGTGTAAAGTGATGATGTGGCCAAGAGTGGACCATGCTTGCCTAAAAAACACTGAACTCTGAATAGATCCAGATTGTAAAATCACATAATATACATTATTAACCGAATATCTCAGTATCTACACGACCGACTTTTAAACTACGGTCACAGCATCTTTCAGATGAAACTTAATTATTATTTACAACCAAAAATATCGAGCCACACTTTAACAAGCATTTTTCCATCTAAACAATACTATCAAATTTTTATCTTAAAAGGTCTTTAAAATTTTGGTGTTTCGTTAATTGTACATTTTACTAAAAATGGCATATAACGAAAAGTATTCTATTTTATGAAAGTATAAGATTTTTGTGAGATGAAAAAAAAGTTGATTGTCAATATATTCAACAGCATAATTTCTACAAATTAGAGATCCCAAATCATGAAATCAGGTTTCTGAGTTTTTGTTTGAACATGCATCGGGAGAACGATTATTACTAAATTAATAAATAAGTTATCTGTAAAATTCTTCGTGTTATTATTGAACACAAAAAACAAACTATTTGTTACAAGTAATTGTTATTTCAAGCAATGAACAGAAAACATATAATTTCAACGAGTTAAACTCAGAAAAACGCAAAATTGCAAGTTTAACTTGTTGACATTATACGTAACGTATCGAGTGTCAATGACCCAAAAAATCTGGAACAAAAAAATAAAACCCCGAAAACCGCACTCCACATTGTCCGTACACCATCAGAGTACCCATAATCACCCATATCATAACATCCGAACAAAGGAACGCCCTATATCCGGCCACCCACCCACAACATATTAATGTTGGCTCGAATGATATATTGCTCAGTCAATTAACAACAGACATTGAGTAATGTTAGTCAGCATAATGCTTTGAAAATAAAAAAAAAATCCGCAATGTGCGAGTCGCACTCGCATACGAAAGGTTCCGTTTCAACGAATAGGCATGACAGAATCAAAATATTGCATATCCGTCACTTATAGTATTAGAAAATAATTGACACGTATTTTTTCTTTTTGTAAATCAATGAATATTGACAAAGCTAAAACGCATCAAAACTCGATAGTGGGGTCGTGACGTCTGAAATCTATAAAAATTATACCAAGGCGTGACGTATTGAGAATTTTAAAAGCGTCGTATCTTCGTAAATTTTGAATTACGCAATAACAGAAAAAATACGGGTCAAATATTTTTTAATAATCTAAAAGACGGACTAAAAAGATTTTTTTGTCGTGAGTTATACTAACATCATATTATTATGAGGCATCACTCTTATACACGAAGCAACTTTTAAAAGTAACTTTCCCCTACTCTAAGTATTAATTTATTAGTTCGTTTTCACTAACATAATTTATACATGTTAGGGCTGCACACATTCTATGAAAAATTGAAAAGGCTACATATGACGATTCAAAAGAAGTCACTCTTATACACGAAGCAACTTTTAAAAGTAACTTTCCCCTACTCTAAGTATTAATTTATTAGTTCGTTTTCACTTACATAATTTATACATGTTAGGGCTGCACACATTCTATGAAAAATTGAAATGGCTACATATGACGATTCAAAAGATACATCCCTATGATAGACGAACAGACAGCGGAGTCTTACTAAATAGGGTTCCGTTGGTACCCTCTGGAACGGAACCCTAAAAACGAATTATTTATCTTCATTCGCAAGAGGCCTGAATCTCTTTGAATCTCTGCGCTCCTGGTGACAGAAATTAAGCTCCACTGGATTTGACGGTGTTAAATTGTGTTACTATGTCAATTGTATGGAAAGTTAAAGATATTTCGGTTGTCCAATTTGAATATATTATTATGGACGGTTTCGTTATGTCCGGGTAAGCGAAAATGGTGTAGAAGTTATGTGGAATTATGGGAAACATAAGTTAGCCTGAAGTTTGAGAAACAGTTGATAAAATTAACGTTTTTGTATTTTTTATAATATGCTTGACATTTGGATGAAATGATATTTTTAACTTGAAGCGAAAACATTGCACGTTCAAATGTTAACACCCGAATATGTAAACTGCGGTCAGGTTCCGACATAACCAGATGTTTCTGAATATCTGTGTTTATATGAAGTGACTGCCTAGGGCATATAGGCAGTCATATTATATCTACTGGGCACGATAGATAACAGTATTCGATTAAAATTAGATATTTATTAATATTAGTATTAGATCTAATATGTATAACCATTATTATCTCAAAACAGAAAAAAAAACGACCTACTCTTCAAAGAAGTAAGAATACAATTTAGTTACACCATTTAAACCAGTAATCCACCAAAGACATACCGATTGAAAATCAAAGAAACAATCGAGTCTCTCAACAATCGTAATTCACGCATTTTCTTACACTCGAAACGATTTTAATCGAATACCAATTCGTTAATCTATTGTTCGCTAATCGGTAGACGTTGTATGTTTAATTTGTGAGCTTACGTGGGCTTAAAGAGCTCGAAGACTTACTTAAGGTCAACGCACACATCTTCGTGTCAATAGCATAATATTACTATTAGATTTTATTGACCCATTGACTCGTTGTTCTAGTCATTACAGGTAGTCAGAAGCCCAAAAGTCTAACAACCAGTCTTATCAAGTGGTATCGTACTTCCCAGTATTAACTGGGTTGTGACGGTCAGACAGGCAGTCGCTCCATGAAAAATATAGGTATTCAGCTGCATCCGGTTAGACTGGAAGCCGACCCCAACATAGTTGGGAAAAGGCTAGGCAGATGATGATGACTCGTTGGTCTAGGGGTCGCAATCATGTCTGCTGAGCATGATGTCCTGGGTTCAAATACCGGGCTAGGTGAAGTGATTTTGAGTTTTTTCATCAGGAAATTCTAAGTAGCAGCCACGCAAGTCTAAATTTGCGCCCGGTTGAAGACAATAGGCTCGCTCCCTATTAAATGGGACTTAAACATAATTGGCGGAGTGTGGGAGTACTATTACCACTATTAGGTACACCACTGTCTACTTGTAGTGTGATGTTATGTTATGTTTATAATTGGGTGAAGGCTTACTCAAGCAGCACGATTAAGAATAAGAATAAGAATAAGAATAATTTATTGAAAAGTAGATATTACAAAAGTATACATTTAGGTACAGTAGTGTTATTTTTAAACAATTGTATAATTAGTGACTTAGTGGTTAGTTATTGCTGACAGCGGGGCGATATCACACCGAAAACTCGATTACTACTGATGATAAGTTGACCACGAGCCAAGATATGACATTATGGTATTTTTAGATGGACCTTGAAGTTGGGAGCTTCATAGGAAAAAACTGTTCTAACCAAGGCGATGCTGATGATGCTGATCGCACAGTGCTTATAAGTGTGCGTTGACCCTCTTCGTTCATTTGTTACGTAATTCGGCCTAATTGTTAGACGTTTTCTTAAAGAAAATGTTTATTACGCAGAATGTGTCCCTTGAGATTTTTGTTAATTAGTTATCTTTACGCTCGCTGCTTGTTCTGGGGGGAATATACTTACTAATTATATTTGGTTAACGCGCTTGTGATTTAATCAAATACTGATTCATATTCAGAGGCTAATTACGCTGGAAGCCTGTGTATATCTAATGCTGTGGGACCTGTCCACAACCAGTGCGGTTGGAGTGGCTGAGTTCTGTTCAAAGTCTATTTAGTTGAAGAAGAAGTGTAGATTATTAAATAATGTAATTTTATTTATTTTAATGAACTGTTAAATATAATTAAATAAATAAATATAAATAATGTTGCTGGACATTACACACAGCGCCATCTAGAGCCATACTCAGCAACGAGGCTGGTGTTTTGGACACCAGATAGTTGATAAACTATAATACGCATGTTAAAAAATATTATTTATTTTATTTTACTAATGTTATAAATGCGAAAGTTCGTGAGGACGGATGGATGAAAGTTTGTTATTCTTTCAGGCAAAAACTACTGAACGGATCTGGATGAAATTTGGCACATAGATAGTTATTAAGTTAGATTAACACATAGACTACTTTTGTCCTGGTAGTGTGATCCTCTGAGATAATTATCGAAGCCACAGGCATAAACCAGTCATAGATAATCGGTATAAGTTTTAAAATACCAAATTAAAATTTATAAGCCACATGAGCTGAAACATAGTCGCCTGAAAACTGTCGTTTCAGAAACTAGTCTATAAGCTATCAGTTCGTGACAACACAACAGATATTTCAACACTAAATCAAAACAAAATGTCCATTGTTGTACTAGAATAATTCTCCAAGTAACAAATCAGCCGAAACAAGATATTGTATTAAAGCACCCTTGAAAGGAAACTCGAAACTCAGCGGCAAGTTACAACTTCCTAAAATCACAATTCTGTAATTTTCTTAATTTATATTCACTCCTTGACTTGGAGAAAAGAATAACTTTGGCAACAACTGGAAGAAGAACACTAAAATATTGTTCAATAGAAGATATTTTATATACAACTAGATTTTGCATGCGGCTTCGCCCGCCTGTCTATTGAATGACTGAAGTTTTAAAGACATGTAGGACCTGAGTTTATCTCGTCATTTCTTTTCAGGTAGTCAGATTGGAAATAAAAACAAAATAAAATCAATATCGCTGGACATTACACACAGCGCCATCTAGTGCCACACTAAGCAACGAGCCTTGTGTCGTAGACAGCAGATAGTTGATATACTACAGAAATACATACATAATTATTTCAAACATCCATGACTCGGAAACAAATGTCCATACTCAACACACAAACATTTGCTCTTAACGGGATTCGAAGCCGGGGACCCTAAGAACGTAAGACAGCCCATTATAGCTTATTTGATTAAAAGACTAACTGTTGGCCAAGGTTTCACTCCTGTTCATGTTGGAAATTATTCTACAAAAACGATCAACCGAGATAAAAAAAAAAATGCAAAAAAATAACAGACTAAAAAGTCACTTCTGAAAGTTATTTTCCACTTTTACTACAGTTTTTTTTTCGGAAGTCTGTTATTCTTTTTGCATAAAAGATTTTATTTTACACAAATCCTTGTCCAGAATCAATTCTACATTGTAACTAGAAGTTATATTAGGTCATCATCCACATAGACGAGGAAGTAAAAATGTATTATAGAAGATAACTCATAAATAAACAAGCCAAGTTAATTTATAAAGGACCACCGCGCAAGCTTCCTCTACCAAATTAATGATAAAAGAAACACTCAAATCGGACCAGTAATCACGGAGAAATCGATGAACATACATGAAAGAAAAAGATGTTGGTAGAATACACAACCTCCCACTTATTGAGAAGTTGGTTAAAAAACGATTCCTATGTCTAAAGTCTAACACCTACGTCATATTCTAACTGTTTACCATTCATCGAGACTTGTTCAGCCGTTAAGAGGTGAAAAGGTTACAGACAGAAAGCGTAACTTCGATATTAATATGAGTATGGATTTCTGACGATTTACATGGAACGGAGAGTTTAGGAAACTGATGTCTGAATCAAATTAATTTGATCTGTTAGCGGGGAGATGAATCGACTTGTGTTGTGGTTAGATTTGGGAGTGTTGGTTCAGTGTTTCGATCGGTATTAACAGATTCGCGGGGGATTATCTCAATTTCGAGTATATATTGCTAGCGAGTTTGGTGTAGTTGATTCGAATCATTAACATTTTTGACACCCTTCAAACACTGCTATAAGCTTTCACGATTTAAAACTAAACTTATATTGTCACTTAGACACTTAGCAGACAAACCTGTCAATAATCACGAAAGATATCCCGTAAGTGACAATATAAGTATTTTTATGACACAGTATTGTCTCCTCTGTGATTTAAAATTTTCATATCATTTTTAAAAGTAACCAGGTTTGGTTTGTCTCTGATTAAGTACCGGTTTCATTCATTGGGATAACGCTTGTAAACATAAAATAATGAATGCAGCACCTTTTTTGTTGGGTATTTCCTAATCCATTACTTAATGTATTGATCAAATTCATCCAATCAACCACGCAAATAACGCAAAAACATTCATCAAAATGAAAGTGTGCTATGCAATTACTCTGCAGTTTAAAAAATATGAATGTATGACTCATAGGAAATGGGCGTGAAGAAAAACTATAGCGGTATAATATTTTTTTAAATACTCAAAAGGAAGGCTATAATATCTGCCTCCTAGCACAGTGTTAGGTATAAGTAGGTAAACTAGTGACGAAGGCAACCAGCGCTTTTATAACATTCGTTTAGGGACAGTGTTGCCAGTATAAAGAAGATTAACGATTAATTTTAGCTTAATTAAAATCGACTAAATATCAACAAAACGAAAGTAGAACTTTTCATTAAAGTCAATTTTATTAATTTGTAATAGAAAAGTGCTTTTACTACAAGTTTATTCAATAGATACATGGAGACATGTTTTTGCTCCCAGATGAGAATTAATTGTTTGGTAGACACGTACACCACACGTACCTATTGGTTCAGTTTGAGGATCGAACTAATTCTGGCAATGGCTGCGAGCTTTGCCAAATTGTATAGATACTTGTTACAATGCCAAATTAGGAGGAAAACTAATAACATTATCTGGACCTGCTGTTTCCAACAGATAATGTGTTCTTTAAGCATAATGGCTGCATTCCTATTTGAAATTTATATGTTTGGACATAGACAAGTAAGCTTTAGTAATGGTGCTATGCTGCATGTATAAAGATACAGGTGGAACCTACTAGTTATCTTCACTGTTTTTAACTCCTGACGCAAAAACGACGGGGTGTTATAAGTTTGACCTGTCTGTGTGTGTGTCTGTCTGTGGCATCGTAGCTCCCAAACGGATGAACCGAGTCGGGAGTGTTCTTAGCTATGATAACGATAAGTCCAAGAAGGCTGCCCCCCAAAAAGGCGGATTACATACAGGTTGTAAACCACCTCATCACAAAGCCATTAACCAAGCATTCTGTACATCAAACTAAGTAACTTTACGCAAAAATTATTGCTGGGAAACAACTTTTTTTTTTGAGGTTATAAATCATGTTTTGTGGTAAAACTCAATGTAACGCACTTAAAACATTGTGCTGATGGATGGATTGAATAGTACGGGGGTCATGGAGATGTTAAAAGTTAAAATCTTACAAAAAAAACTTGTATTTAAAAAAAAAAAAATGTCAAAAAGTTGTAACTTTGACCCCCATATCTCCGTAACTAAAAGGTTCCCAGGTATGGTGTGGAACAAAAAAATGATCGCAATGATGAGGAGAACAAGTGCCTTTCGGCTTCGTGAAGAGGTGTTTTACACCCTATATTAAATCAGCAACTCCCTCAATATGGGTATCAAATGAAAGGGCTTGACTAGTACAATAATGTACACTAAGTATATTGAAAGGGAATGAGGAATACTATCTAACGTAATGGTTGGGATTTTCGGTTTCAGGTCGTCGTCGGCGTTGTGGAGTTGAAATTAGACCCAGATATGCTCGTTATAATGTGTATTGAATTTGGTTTTTACAATGGTTTTTTTTGATGTAGTCGTCGTCGCGTCACAAAGATCAAGAGGAAGCGCGCGCGTCGTTAGTCTCGCGTAGTCCGTGCTCGCCCCTCCCCGTCCCGTTCCGCCGCCCGCGTTGGTTGTCGCTGCCGTGTTAGATAGATGGCGCCGTGGTCATCAACATGCCCCCGGCCTTGGAAGCACCAGGTTCCAATGAAGCTGAGCTGCTGCGGTCATCATCGGGATGCAGAAGTGGGCAGATTTTCGGGAATGATCGTCGAATAATGCCCGTCGCTGTTTTGATGGTAGCCACGCGTGATATACCATCCTTGCCGGTGAATGTTTGCAGCACTCGTCCGAGGCGCCACTTCAGAGGTGGTAAGTTGTCTTCCTTGACTACAACTAAGGTGTCAGGAGTAAGTGAGTCGACGTTAAGCTGCCACTTCGTCCTCTTCTGAAGCTCAGAGATATACTCGGTTGACCAGCGATGCCAGAAGTTCTGTCTCATCTGTTCCACCCGATCGTATCGAGGCAGGCGCTGCGTAGCCGTTGTGGTGAGGTCAGGGCTGGCTGGCGCGGTGAGCGGTCGGCCAATCAGGAAATGAGCAGGACTTAAAGGAAGCAGGTCATTCGGGTCTGTGGACATTGGGTACATAGGTCGGGAGTTGAGAACAGCCTCAATTTGTGCCAATATCGTTGTCAACTCCTCATAAGTGAAATGGGCATTGCCCACAATGCGACATAAGTGGAACTTGCAGGACTTGACCCCTGCCTCCCACAAACCACCAAAATGAGGCGAGTATGGTGGGACAAATGTGAATTGAATACCATTTTCAGTAGTAAAATCTATTATATCGGATTGTGATGTGTCTAAAAATTTTGAAAATTCTTTTAAAGCTCCTACAAAAGTAGTGCCATTGTCAGAATAAATCTGCATTGGTTTGCCACGTCGAGAGATGAAACGTTTCAATGCCAGCAAGTATGCCTTGGTAGTAAGACTTGTAACCAATTCTAAATGTATTGCGCGCGTAGCAAAACATACAAAAAGACAGATGTAGCATTTTGTCAATTTGGCCCCCCTACCTTCGCGGTTCAACATGAACAATGGCCCAGCGTAGTCCACGCCACTACGTATGAATGGATACCCTGGCTCCAATCGTTCAGTAGGTAAGTTACCCATTTGTATGTTCAACGGTTTAGCTCGCATGCGCTTACACTTCATGCAGGTGTGAACCACTTGCTTAGCTAAGTTACGCCCTCTAGTAGGCCACCAAGTATCACGAATTGTGGCCAGTAATAACTGAGCCCCTGCGTGTAACAATTCTTTATGATGGTGCTCAAATATAAGACGAGTGAGTTTGTGTTTACCGCACAATAACAAAGGATGTTTTTTATCATAAGAAAATGTGTCTGAATATGATAATCTACCTCCTACTCTAATAAGATCGTGTTCATCTAGGAATACGTTCAAACAAGATATACTACGTGGGCTTGTTACTTGACGGTTTTGTTTTAATGTGTCATAAACATTTAAAAAAGCTTGTTGTTGTGCAACGCGAGTTAAAATTCTAACAGAAATATTTATTTCATCTATGGATAGGCAACCTGTGAGACGTTGTGGTTTTAGTTTTGTACGGCTATTGTTGACAAAACGCATAATATACGCCACTACACGTCGCAAGCGATTAAAACGTGAGAACCTATCGAATAGAAACGAATCTGATTTTGTTTGAACAAGCAATGAAGTTTTAATTGTTTTCAATTCAGGTAATTTATCATGATGAATATTACTAGAATTAATATTATGTTCCCATTGTGCGTTAGGAGCATGTAAAAATGATGGGCCGCGCCACCATAAGTCATTAGTTGTCAGTGAATCTAAATGTACACCGCGCGATAACAAGTCAGCTGGGTTTTGTTTACCAGCTACGTGAAGCCAAGGCTTATCACCCGTGAGCTCGTTGATTTGCACAACTCGGTTCTGTACAAATGTCTTTAATAAGTTAGGTGACATCTTAAGCCACCCTAAAACAATTGTTGAGTCTGACCAAAAGTATACTTTATGGAAACTCAATCGTAATGAGTTACATATTTTATTAAATAACTTTGCAGCTACTACCGCGCCACATAGTTCTAAACGTGGTACGCTAACCGGTTTGACGGGTGCGACCTTACTCTTCGCACATAATAACTTGACCGATGCATCATCTGTATAGCTGCGTACATATGCGCAGGCGCCATACGCGTCTTGCGAGGCGTCACAAAAAATATGTAATTCAATAATGTGCGAGTTTTCTCCAATGACATAACGTGGAATGCGTATGTCTGTTAAATGTGATAATTTTGATATGAAATTCTGCCAATTTAAAAGTATGTTTGTTGGAACTGCGTCATCCCACCCTATCTTACATAACCACAGTTTTTGCAAAATGATTTTAGCTACAATAATCGTTGGTGTAAGTAAACCCAAGGGATCGTATATCTGTGCGATTACCGAAAGAATATTGCGTTTAGTAGCGTGAGTTACGTCATGGTCACATTTAGTGGTAAAATATAATTCATCAGATGAATGGAACCACCCCATGCCTAGTGTTTTGGTGTGACAGTGTTGGCCTTGTGTAAATTCCTTAGACGTAGACAGTGGTTCGATTTGCGGAGATGGTGAATTAAATACCCACTTTCGAAGGGAGAAACAACCCGATTCCAGTACTTTAGAAACGTCTTTACATATTTGTAACAACTTTTGTTGATCCTGATGTCCCGTTATTAGATCATCAACATAGAAGTCGTCATTAATTACTTGTGCGATGACGTCATCCTTACATTCTAACGCAAGTTGTTTCAAACATCTAATGCTGAGATATGGTGCGGAAGCCGTCCCGTAAGTGACGGTGTTAAGCTGAAATACACCGAGCGGCTCAGATGGGTCTTCCCTCCAAAGTATTAATTGCAGATGTCTCTGGTCAGGCTGAATTAATATTTGCCGATACATTTTCTCGATGTCGGCGCATGCAACATATTTAAATTGCCTAAAACGAAGCAAAATCGAAAACAAATCATTTTGTAACGTAGGTCCAATGTGTTGTATGTCGTTTAATGATTTGCCTGAAGTAGACTTTGCACTTGCGTCAAAGACAACTCTAAGTTTGGTCGTTGAACTGTGTTCCCTATAAACACCGTGATGCGGTAAGAAAAAACAAGGTGAAAAATATTCTGTTATGCGACTCATGTGTCCCAGACCTAAATATTCATTCATAAAATCTTTGTACATTTGTCTATAGCTAGGTGCGCTCTTAATGAGTTTGCGTTCGAGTGCAAGAAACCTGTTTTTTGCCATAGAAAATGTGTCATGCAAAACATCAGCTGATTGACTAAGCGGAATGCGTACAGAGAAACGGCCCTTATTGTCGCGTAAAGTCGTATCTCTGAATAAATTTTCGCATGCAGTTTCATCTTTAGTGAAAGTGTTATTTGTTGGAGGTATTTCTTCCAGTTCCCAAAATCTTTTGAGTTCTGAATCTAAGGTTTGCGTGTGATTACAAAGAGTTAGGTTGTTGCGTGAAACCTTTTCATGAACAATTCCCGATATGACCCAACCCAGTTGTGTGTTTTGTAGGTATGGGCCATTCGGCAACCGTATGAGACCATCTTTCAGCAGGTCCCAGAACCTATCTGCTCCTATCAATAAGTTAATATCGCCAGACAGACAGAACTCGGGATCGGCAAGTTGAACATGGTCTGGTATAGATATACTATTGTGATTACTTCTTAGTGAAGGTAATTGTGCCGTTATACGATTCAAAACCAAACAGTTAAAGCGCGTGTTATATGTGTTCGTTTTGGATCGTATTTGGATAGAACATGATTGTGTGGATTGAGAGATAGTGTTACCTACCCCTATAACTTGAACAGTGGACTGTATCAATGGAAGATTGAGTTTTTTACAAAGCGATTCAGATATGAAGCAATGTTGGCTCCCGTTATCGAGGAGAGCTCGCGTTGTGTGATATTTGTTTTGCGCGTCCGCTATTTCCACTAATGCGGTTGATAATAATACTGCCTCCGGAAAATCATGCTCCGTGATATTATAATCTTCCCTGCGAATTGTGTGAGACTTGCAAGACGTGGTTAGCGGCATTTGTGTGTGTGAAGCACTCGTACTACTTAAATCAGACTGTGGCATTATTTGCGTGATTTGAGCAACAGCTGATGATGTACGAGTCTCTGTTATAGTATCTGTGTGGATTAACGAATTATGTTTTTTGTTACAAAGCCTGCACGGTCCATACCAACAATCGTTTAGCGCGTGATCTGATCGTAAACAATTACGACATAATTTTTTATTCTCAATGAAGTCTATCTTATCTTTAAGAGATAGATTTAGGAAATCTTCACAAGAATACACTGGATGGTTGGAACCGCACTGAGCGCATTTGTAACGGGGTGAATGAGTTGATTTTTTGTTATTGTTATCTTTGCGTGTTATAACATGACTGTGTGATTTTGTGACCGACTGTTTCTTTGTGTGCGAGTCTGATGATTGTTTGCTTTCAGGCCTAATAGATTCTAAAAAATCAGCACGATCCGTGAGGAACTTCATCAATTCAGATAGTTTTAATTTTCCTACTTTCGGGAGGGTACTTTTGTGACTTTCCCATTCGCGATCGGTTACAGAATCTAACTTTGAAGTTATTATATGGATAACTAATGTATCCCACGTATCTGTAGGTTCTCCTAACGTTTTTAACGCCCGAATGTTTCTTAAAACTGTATCTATTAGCCTACGAATTTGAGCAGCTGATTCTTTATTCACTGATTGCGCATGGAATAAAGCTTTGACGTGATTACTAACCAGCAAATTTTCGTTATTAAATCTATTCTCCAAGAGACTCCAAGCAACTAAATAATTGTCAGATGAAAACTCGAGTGCCTTTACTACTTGTAACGCATCACCTGTAACAACTGACCGTAGGTAGTGGAACTTCTGAACATTGTCTAGATTGTCATTATTGTGTATCATAGATAAGTAAGTGTCGCGAAACTCGAGCCATTGGTCATATGAACCGTCGAATTTCGGTAATGAAATTGTGGGTAACTTCATGTAGTTAGAAGTTCGACTTTGACTCACCGAATCTTGCTTGAAATTATCCTTAAGAATACATTTAGCCTTGCCTACAATACCTTAAAACTGATTTTGAAACGTTTCTCTCTCTAGCAATTCCCTATCCAGATCACTATCTGACACATAAGAGTCTAATTCATCTTGCAAACTAGAAAACTGATCGATAAGTAATTTGAACGAAGAATAACGCTCTTCTAATTCGGCTTTCTGAGCGCCCGTTATTTGCGACTCATCCAATGTTAAAAGGTATTTGGAAAACAAAGTTAATTTTCGTTTAACGATACCCCTTTTCTTAACTAAATCGCGAATAATATCTTCACTACTTTCTATTTCTACGATCGAATGTCTTTTGTTATTGCTCATTTTGGTGGTCCGCAAGAGAAAAGAATCAAGTACTTACAGTAACCGGTACGATTGAGTGCGATGTAGGTAGACGTAGACGCACAATTTGTACACCGTACACTGGAATTTTGCGAAAAAAGAACGATATTAGCACAAATTGAACTGAGCACTGGGTTTGGGTAGTAAAATGGATAGATTGACCTGACCGTTGCACGTTGCCGCTGCTCCAGGTGTTGATCTGACCAGGGTCCAGGGCTGATCCAGCTGATTGTTCGGCTCGAAGTACCAAATTATGGTTGGGATTTTCGGTTTCAGGTCGTCGTCGGCGTTGTGGAGTTGAAATTAGACCCAGATATGCTCGTTATAATGTGTATTGAATTTGGTTTTTACAATGGTTTTTTTTGATGTAGTCGTCGTCGCGTCACAAAGATCAAGAGGAAGCGCGCGCGTCGTTAGTCTCGCGTAGTCCGTGCTCGCCCCTCCCCGTCCCGTTCCGCCGCCCGCGTTGGTTGTCGCTGCCGTGTTAGATAGATGGCGCCGTGGTCATCAACACGTAATGAGATGAGGAAAGTGGAGTGATAACTGGTACCTAGGACCTTACAAATTATTTTTCAATTAACTTTTAGTACATTATTTACTAAGTATATCATTATGTGTCGAGGGTTTTCTCAATTTTAAATTTAATTTTACTGTTATACATATAAATATCGCTGGACATTACACACTACACACAGCGCCATCTAGTGCCACACTAAGCAAGGCTTGTGTCGTGGTCACCAGACAGTTGATATATTACATACATACTTTTTGTTTGTAAATACATACTTAATAAACAAATAAACATCCATGACTCGGAAACAAATGTCCATGCTCATCACACAAACATTTGCTCCTACCGGGATTCGAACCCGGGACCCTAAGAACGTAAGGCAGCCTCATTACCGCTGCGCCATTTTTATATGTCATCATCTGACTTTGCTTTTATTTATTTAACACTTCAACTATTTCTTTAAAGCCATAGGCATTTTCTAACAACTGCCATAAGGCTTTTTTTCTCTATTGTGTTGGGGTCGACTTCCAGTCTAACCGGATGCAGCTGAATATCAGTATTTTAAATGGAGCGACTTTCCATCTGATGTCCACTATCCAGTTAGTCCTGGGTAACACGATATCCCTTTGTAAGACTGGTTGTCAGATTTTCAGGCCACTGACTGACTGCCTGTGACGTCTATCAAATTTACAAAAATAAGACAGCCGGGTCTAACAGCTTATCGTGCTTTCTGCTTGCCGCGTAGGATACGCAGTGTGCAATGGGTGGACACCAAAGTGTGGTTGATTTTTTTTCCACTTCGCGGTCGCCACTCCAAACTTTTCGGCCATCCGTTCTGCGACCAACGTGCCCGGCCCACTGCCACTTAAGTTTGGCAATTCTTTGATTCTTTCTTTATGTTCATAATTAAAGAAAGTTGTTAAGTTCGAATCGCTTTATGACCGCCGTAATATCACTAACATTGGCGATATTGTAAAATAGCTATGTAACCATTTTGGTATACAATAAAGTGTAAACTATCTATCTATTATAGTTTGTGCATGTAAGATTTATGTTAACAGACATTTCCGCGATTCCAAGTCTGAACCAATATTATTTCAGTAAATGAATGATTGCTATTGTTCTGTACAGTGCGTCAGTACGTCCTTGGCAGCTTAAAATGGTTACATAAGATTCAAAATCGCTTACAAACTATTTCTGACATTGACAAACGCAATTAATCCTTTGGCATGGGGTACTATGAGAACAGAGTAATTGTCCGAATCTTCAAGTTGGATCGATTCGTCATCCCAAGATGTCGGTGGATTTAATTAATTTGGCTCCCATTGTCTAAAGGCTGGGGTTCAGTGTTCGGTCCGTTTTTGTTGGAAATCGTGTTAGTTTTTGAAACTGTTAGGGTTGAGGAACATGGGAGTGAGTTTGTTATTTATAGAACTTTATGACCCAATGGGCATTTGTTTTAATGCCGATGCAGTCTGTGGCTATTAACGTATGTGTTGGAGTGTTGTGAATCTTTAGAGAACGTCAAGCCTTAATATATTTTAAGTGATTTCTGACGTCACGAGCCCCCCTCCCGAGTTTTGATGCGTTTTAACTTTGCCAATATTCATTGATTTACAAAAAAAAATACGTATACATTATTTTCCAATACTGTAACTGACGGATTAAATAGATTTGCAGTTTTTTCATACTATCGTCATATCTACTACAAAATCATAATGATAAGTTATCCAGAATTTATACGAATGATGCAGGACAGGCCATTAAACTAGTTCCAACTGTTTTACTAATTATTCCCTTCATAAATTATAGCATAGTTCCCCAACTCAATAACAATAAAATCGATTAATAGTCACAGTTGCACAAGCAATTGCAACTTTTAAACAATATAGCTTCCAAGTCTCCAAATTAGTTCCTGATGTCACCCAGAATTGTTTTCCCCCAAACGTTTGATGTCCCTTTGTCGCCTTCGGAAAATTAATTGAACAAAGTTAATTGGGCGACACTTCCTATTGTTTAAAGTGATATTTTATCATCCGGCCTAATCTTTAGATGTTTTCTTTTTCTTTGAACAAAGACAAATGGTAGAGATGGATTGTTTTTAAATTAATTTGCCTATTTTTATTAAAGTTTTTTGAGAGCTTGTGTTTTGTTATTTTTGGATAGCAGTCAGGGGAAGTTTTTCAATGAATTTTGATATAATATATACTTTTACAAGGTTCTGCTATTTATTAAAAAATTCAAGCACGTCGCCTGCGACTTCTTCTGCAAAAATTATGATAGCTCGGTTTATTAAAGCATGATATAAATATAATTTATTTCTTACAGTGAAAGAACTTTCAGAATTGCATCTGGAGATGACCCTTACATACAAACTAATTTTACCTCATTACAATATTAGTATCATATAGATTGACGAATACGTGTGTTGAATTTGCGATAACTATTCGCGAATTTGGAAGATAAAGCGCAGCTTGGGAGAAACTTGTCTGCAGTGGAGTGCGAGTTGATTGAGATAACAACCAGTTAGCAGCTGTCCAAAATCCCACGCCTTAAAATATTTGCTGACCTTTAAAAAAGATTTTTCCTAAGCCTTTGAGAGTTTTTGAAAGGTATTTTGGGAATTACAAAGATTTTAAATACTTTCCATTTATAACCTTTCCAACCAAAAATACTTTTCTAAACAATAACCACCTAAAACACCTAGGCGAAAAGCACGAAATAGTCCTTGTATTTCGGCAATAACTCTCGTAGTGCAAACATTTCTATTTCAATAATATACTGAGCTTGGTACACATATACAGCAATACAGCAAATTGACCGAGCGTGGCTGCGTCGCGTAGATAGTGAAGCGCAGTATGAAATGGTACGAGAGATGAGAGGTAAGCGGGTTTGAACGCAGAAAAGATAGGTTTGGAAATGTAAATGCTGAGGCTCGTCGATTTTAATGCGGTATTGGATGCTTGCTAGGCTTAACTGTAAAAGACTGTGTCGGGCTAAACTGGAAACTGAACCTAACATAGTTGGAAAAGGGTAAGTAAATACAGAGCTAGCAAACAGTGGAAACGGAATATATACGAAAAAAAAATACCGGGAACTCTAAACAAATATTACACATGGTAAATATCCAGTTTTATGTTTGAATGATAATGCTAGTGTCCATGTCAGTTTATAAACTTATGTAGCTTTAAAACACTCTGTATGGCTTGTTGTCCGCGCGCGAGCTCCGAAGAATCGATGGCTTACTTAAGTCATCATAATTTAGTACATTTCATAATTTAGTACTTCGCGCGAACTAAATTACGAACTCATTCTATGAGGGTATTACATACTTGAAATTAAACCACCGATGATTTAAGTGAGCCACCAATTCCTCGGACCTCTCGCGCGGACTATATGTATAAGTTCAAATCAAATCAAAACATTTATTTGCTTACTTAAGGTAAGTTTGCCATTAATAAGAGAAAAGTAAATCTAAACATGCTTTGTCTGAAAACAATGGTCCCACAGATTCCTCCTCCCGATGAGAGTCAAAGGACGGGGAGGTATCTGAAGCAAACGTTACAATTGTATTTAAAAAATATCCAATGGAATATAGCCAGAGTTTGGAAATCACGAGCTTATTTTTCCTGTAAATGGCACTGACGTCATCTCACTATTCAGCTCTGTTATATTATCAGTGGCAGGAAAAATAGCATAGGTATAATAGCTTGATGTTTTGATTTGAGACAAATTGGAGTGTTACGACACACTTTTTTCATTATTCATTAAAAAAAAACGTAGGTTACAAATGAATAATTTCGAATGTGGTCTGCAACGTAACAAAGTTGTCTTTTTTTTTGTAAATATTGAGTCTAAGTTATTCTATAAGTACGAGAAGCTCGTGGCTAAGTAATAACAGCCACCCTGGTCAAATCTTTAGGTTAAGCCCTACTTGCCTAAGTTGGTCTGTGGATGGGTGTCCACCCATTACATACCGAGTTTCCTCCGTGAATGAAAAAGCAAGTTAAGCTGTTGGTCCTTTGTAGATTTTTGACAGTCGCTATAAAGGTAGTCAGTGGCCCAAAAAGTCTGACAACCAGTCTTACCAAGGGGTATCGTCTTATCTAGTACTAACTGGGTTTGGAAGTCAGACAGACAGTCGCTCCATGTAAAATATTGATATTCACCTGCATCCGGTAAGACTGAAAGCCAACCCCAACATAGTTAGGAACAGGCTAGGCAGATGATGAGTCATTCTCTACAAGCAGCTTTAAATAATTTATTTACATTTAAGATTGAACTAACACTGAAATGATGCCATACCTCTTTCATATAGAAACGCTAGCAGTTTTCTTACTTCAAAAGTACGAGTAGTTTGATTATAAAGTAGAAAATTTCAGATTGGACATCAGCAAAAATTATCTATGGATTAGATATACAGTCAAACAGGAAATTGACTAGAAAGCTGCAATACGTTGATAGCAAAGCCCTTCAATGTGTGGTACAAGAAACAAGAAAGTAGCGAGCATCGTTGCGTGTTTTAAATGAAACACCATGCTTATGATTTGTACCACACGTCATGCAAAATGGGTGAGATTTTTTTTCTGTAACATGAAGTCACTCTACAAAATGTTACACATAACATTGCAAAAAATAGTGATAAACTAATACAAAGCAATCATGTGGTTACCACTCCTGCATTTAATATTGAAGGGTTGGTATTTGAGAAAAGTTTTGGTATTTATGCAGCATTAGTATTCCAAATCCACGCTTCTGGGTTATGACCTTTATTTTATTGCAATGAATATTTTATTAAAAGCCTTTTTTAAAGAAATTGGTGTTAGAGACTTCTTAATTTTTATCATAAAACAAACCACGCACCATTAATTACGCAAAAGTCAAACAAAAGTTCAACAGGAGTAAAGTGGCTACCGTAAACCGGGAAGACGTTAAGTGGAAAGACTTCTCACTGGGTGGACTGATGATCTGGTGAAGGTTGCGGGAATCGGCTTTATGCGAGTCGCACGGGACCGATCAATATGGCGACACTTAGGGAGGCCTATGTGCAGCAGTGGACGTCTTTCAACAGAAATGATGACCCTGGTCCGAGGCTTTAGTTTTGTCATACAACGTGGCAACGCTGCCAGTCTCTTGGGCACTACCAGCTGAAGAGTGTTTTGATGTCTTGTTTTAGTTTATTGTTAATTTGATTATTTTAGTTTATTTAATCGCTTGTGACTATCACAACCGTCAACATATTACCCTCTTTCCTCCTAACACTTACCCCACACAATTTGCGGGTAGTGTGGGGATGCGGGCTCTCTGTTACCCTACGATAGAGACGCGCTGGCACAGAAATGTAGCTCGCTTCTGATGTAGTATCCGCTTCCTTCATACCCCCCTCATGTACCGTGATAAATAATTTTCGAGCTGTCGCTTTTGGTTTTCAATTTAAATTGCACTGAGAACAGTGTTTGCGTATTTGGTTTGTGTCGATTTTGGGTTATTAATGTTAGGGAGGAAACTGTTTATTGTATATTATAATAGAATTGTATTTTAACACTATAAGTGGAGACTGAATGGTCAGGAGGTCGGAACATAGGCAACTGCAGTATCCATATGCTCGTCAGTGTAGAAGTTTCATGTGTGTGAACTTTTCACCATTTTTGAGGTTTTTTCCTTAAAATAAGCAGTATCTTTGTACTTTGTGTGTACATGCATAAATAAATCAGGCTTTATGCATCAGACACATTTAACGGTTACCTAGACTCGCTTGGCGAATACGTTGTGCATGTGCAAGTCTCAGTAATAACGCAAATCCAGTATTCGCATCCTGTAATAAGCTAAGGTGTCCAAATATCTGCATTCTGATTTACATTGTAGCTTTTATAATGCTAATTTTCTTCAAACTACATATTTGTGTCTTTTTTTTCTTATTTCTGATCGCTGTATCAAAAAACCTAAACTGATCACGATAAAATTGACACATGATAAAAATACTATCACATTTCTAATATTATCAACCACAAAATAAAATACGACCTCTCCCGTCATTTCACGACCGATCCTAGTTTTTATGTCGCCCTAATACATTTCATTCCTTTCACCAGGATATATAATGTGTCTAAAATATAAGAAATCATACGTTTTATCTGTTCAAACAAGTGTTGAATTGACGAATGTACGTGAGAGTTATACTGAGGCAGTGTAAAGTATTCTCACAGCGTTTCGATTAGACTAGGCAGAATTGTGTGCGATTCGCAATTTATATTCCGTCTGCTGACTGAATTGTTGAGCTATGTTCGATTGTGTTGAGTTTTATCAATGATATTGGCTTTGGTGGAGATACTTTCTTTTTATGTTTGGGGTAATTTTAGGTTGGGTGAGAAACGCGTTATTGTTCGTTAGTGTTGAATGGGAATATTTTTAGTATGAATGTGGATATCGATGGCTATAAAACGCAACCTTTTTTCGTACTAAGATAGGCTCTTTTGGTAGCTTGCGGTGTGAAACAAAATTTAAAAAAAAAAACAAAAGAGAAAAAAAAAGAGAAAAAGCAAAGAAAAAAGAGGAAAAGAAAAAAAGAGGAAAAAAGAGAGGTGAAACGATATCCTCGCCGGGCTCGGTCGCTAGCTCGCTAGCTGGCGTTACACCTAGCGAGCAACTTGCGCTTTGGAGTAGAGGAAGACCAAAAAAACAATGGGTGCAGGTCTGTATGAAAGATGATATGAAAGAAAGGACTTGACTGCTAAGATGACGAGTAATGGAGAAATATTGAAGAAGGAAACATGCTGCGCCGACCCCGTACTAACCAAATAACTATAGGGAAAAATAATGAGTGTCGAATGGAAATATTGATAGAATGTCGTTTCAGTTCAAGAGAGATTTGTGTTTGGTTAACATCTTTTTATTGAAAATTACTTTTAAACTACTTTTGAGACCTATTTGTTAATATTGTAACTGTTTTTTGTCCCAAATAAATAAAATAAAATAAAACATTCCCGTTCATCTAGATTTTGTCACAGTCTGGTAAAAATAATATAACATTTGTGAGGAACATCATAACAAGTCCATTTACCACAAATAATTTACATGATTCTAGACCCACTAATCACTTACATTTATTCCTGCCGATAAAAGTAGTACTGCATGCACGTAGTTCTTATCATAATATACCTTGCACTATGTACATTTACCACGTACAAAATATAATGAGCGAACATTTCAATCGTATGTGTAAATGGTGCGTGTTTACTATTGTTAGTAGATGAAAGCATAGATCGACTAGAATTCCAATAGTTAACCGCCATTGATAAAGACCTATGTTCAAATATAACGTGTACTCAATCATAGTTCTAATAAGATTGGATATGTAGTTCCAACTGACTGTAACCACAGAATTGTTTTGATAGACTTCGTAGTGTTTGTCTACGCGCTACGCCGCCGTAGCAACTACGCCGTAGCAGCGTAGCTCGTAGCACACATGAAATCACTATCGCTTATCTAGCGTAACTAGAATGCAGCGGATAGTTGAAAACTTTTCAAACTGGAAAGTTTTTTAGATAACAAAGGGCTAGGAGTGCGCTATCGATTTAATTTTCCTATCGCCCATATTACTTGGCTATTGGAATATTCTGCATAGATAATTAATGGTTAGATTTTTTTTGCACTAAAACCAAACTAAGGTCCATGTTCACCGAAAAGATAACAGCCTGATTAGCTAAAAACAGCTGTCACTGTGACATATTACCATACAAAAATGTGTTTTAAACAGCTGTTTTAGATAATCAGACTGTCATCTTTTTGGTGAACATGGACCTAAGTCTGTTTACAAATTGGAAATTGTGGGTAGACGAGATATAATATATTCTTCATCAAATCTATTGTTATTTTTGGAATTAGTCGATAGAAGTTACCATCAAGCAATTTCCCGCTGATGCAAATGATTAGCCTTTGTAGAAAAAAACAGTTCATGATAAGATTCTTGTCCGTCATGGGCAATACCGAGTTTCCTCCTAGCCTCGGAAAGCACGTTAAGCCGTTGGTCCCGGCTATCATTTGTAGATCTTGGACAGTCATTACATACCTGTAATGACTCATGATGTCAGACTTACCAAGGGGTATCGTGTTACCCAGTTCTAACTGGGTTGTGGAGGTGCAGACAGATAGGCAGTCGCTCCTATTAAAATACTTGTATTCAGCTGCATCCGGTTAGACTTGGAGCCAAACCCAACATAGCTGGAAAAAGGCTAAGCAGATGATGATGGTGAATCCTTTGTTGACTCGCACCAAAAGAAATGTCATTAAAAAAACAGTTCTCAAATTTTTCAATTTTTGTATATCCCTTTTTATTTTTTCTCAAAATTGAACAAGTGCAAGCCCCCAACACACCGCTATAAGTAATGGATAAAGCGGAACACATCATTAATCTCTTCGAAAGCGGGTAAGTGCGTCTGAAATCTCTCAGACCCTATTAAACTTGTGGGGACTTCGACGGGAGATGTTATACCTACCTTAGTGTTTTTTTAGGGGTCGGATAATTGAAAGTGGGTCACCGATGGTTGGGAATGGTGGTTCATTATTTATAAAGTGAAAGCCACTGAATAGAGTAGTGCAGGTTTGAGTCTTGTCTTGTATTCTATTATTTGCCAGTTCATTTATTCAATGATTGTTAGGGTTCCTTACCTCAGGCGTTAAACACTTCCGTTTTTAATGACTGAAGTAAGGAACTCTTATAGGACCACTTTGTTGTCCGAAGTTCAAATTAAAATCAAAGTCTCAAGTCTGAAATCCCTTGTCGTAGTAAAAAAGAACTTGTCAGTTATTGCGATTAAAAGATATGACCGTTTATGTCGCAAATTTTGCGACTTCATTAAGAAATCAAAACCTGTAGGTAGGGTACTTCCCGTTGATCTAGAATAATACAATTTGACAAGAAGCAATGTCTTACAACACAAGTAAAAGAAAAAATCTGAAAACCGTTAATATGTAATTTCAAAACAAAATACCTACAAGCTTATACGGAACCATCGGTACGCGAGCCCATCTCACACTTGGCCAGTAATTTTATAGATGTCATCAGCAGAATTTATACACATGGCCAACTGTCTAATTGTCTAAATTTTATGTACTTCTGTCAAACTAAGTTTTTATGCTTACACACAGATATACTAGCACAGACACAGTCATTCACTCTGTCTCAAATAATGCATAGTGGTGTACTGAATATAATGGCGTTTTTTATGTTCTGATTCAGATGGATAAATTGTTTTTAGCATAACAAAAAAAAAAACATTTTATTTTTTTTACTTAATATTATTTTCTTTCTCCGTTCTCGTTACAGGTAGTCGTGGCCCAAAAGTCTGACAATAATCAATACTTTATTGCATTCCACAATGTAGGTTTAGGTGGTATACATATATTTAGAGACAATCGTGGACCCTGTCAAACAAGATATGTGGAGAGGACTTATCATTTAGAAGTCGATACAACGTAAAAATTGTTTATGAAAATAAACATTTTTTACGTTGTATCGAAAACTCATTTAAAACTAACACAACACGGATTTTAACGTTTACAATTCAAAGATCAAAAAGAAAAAGTGAAAAATAACTTTAGCTTCTGAAGTCGGTGACGTTTGTATGATTGATTTAATTTTTTTGTCACCGACTTCAGAAGCTAAAGTTATTTTTCACTTTTTCTTTTTGAAGTCGGTTTTATTTTTTGCAAAAAAGTTTTTATTTTCACTTTTTAGTGGTTCACATGGAAAGTGCATACCGTTACAATTACAACAAGCCCAAACACGACTAGGATACATTGTCTCATTATGGAGTTCCGTGACTCTTGGCTTCATCATCAGATCTGATGGTAGAATGGTTCTTATCAAACGCAAATGCTTCACTTGTTGTAGAAAATACCAAAATTGCTGTACGTTATCCTATAAAATTTGAAGAGTTCCCTCGATTTCGCCAAGATTCCATCATCAGATCCCGACTTGGCGACTATGGGACCAACTTGGAAGTATACCCTTTCAAACAAAAAAAGAATTTTTCAAATCGGTTTAGGCGTCTTCGAGTAATCGGTGAACATACATAAAAAAAAAAATATAAAAAAAAAATACATACAGTCGAATAGAGAACCTCCTCCTTTTTGGAAGTCGGTTAATAAAATTAAACACTTGAAAATTGGATAATGTTTACAATTTAAAAGTAAATAATACAAATAAAATTTGAAAATAATTATTTCAATAGAATAAATCAAGTTATCGAAAGAACAACCAGTCTTATCAAGTGGTATCGTATTACCCAGTATTAACTGGGTTGTGGAGGTCAGATAAGCAGTCGCTCCATGTAAAATACTGGTATTCAGCTTCATCCGGTTAGACTGGAAACCGACCTCAACATAGTTGGAAAAAGGAAAACCAGATGATTACTATTTTCGTTATCCAAAATCTCAATCTCAACAGAAATCAGTAACTC
Source organism: Xestia ashworthii (assembly GCA_950022955.1). Taxonomy (NCBI): domain Eukaryota; kingdom Metazoa; phylum Arthropoda; class Insecta; order Lepidoptera; family Noctuidae; genus Xestia; species Xestia ashworthii. The sequence goes on from OX465566.1 coordinate 19,400,738, forward strand.
TCGCTATTTGACTGGTACAAAACGTAGCCTCATTGTGTACGACGTCGACTCGAGCCGTGCCTAACGACGCGTTCACTAATTAATAACCGCACTTTGATATCTGATTCCTCACGCTTGTTACCAAATTAGGGTAAACAGACTTTGTAGTTCCTGTAGGATTAAGGTTTCATAATTATTATGTTGCGAAATATTTAGGCCCTGTTAATTTAAGGCAAGAAACAGTCTAGTTGTTTTAAGTATATTACCTGACACAGTTTCTAAACAGGCTTTATAATAACATAGGTAGGTATTCTGCAGATAGGTAGGTAGTGACAGCATCATTAGTTTAGTGGTCTAAGCGTGACTGCTGAGTATGAGATCCTGAGGTCGATTCCCGATTAATTTTGTAATACCAAATGATTTGAAAAGAGTAACCATAGAGATTCTTGCCGGTTCTTCTTCATGGAAACGACCAACGCGAACCGTGCACCTATTTCGACGTTTTTTAAGTGCCCATCTAGGCCTATGTATACTAATATTATAAAGCAGAAGAGTTTGTTTGTTTGTTTGGTTGAACGCGCTAATCTCAGGAACTACCGGCTCGAATTGAAAAATGATTTTTGTGTTGGATAGTCCATTTATCGAGAAAGGCTATAGGCTATATAACATCACGCTATAAGCAATAAGAGCGGAGCAGCAATAAGAAATGTTGCAAGCAGGAAAAAAGTTTCCGTTGAGCAGGCGATGTGTTGCGATATCAAAACTTCACGCGAACGAAGTTGCAGGCAGAAGCTAGTGTGTAATAAAATATTTTGATGTTGATTTTGGGACGCACTAAGGAATTTCCATCAGGAATTTCTCAGCAGTCCCTGAGTCTGGATTTATGGCTCATATGAGTATAGTATATGAGTGCACTATTAGGTACGCACCTGCCTAATCGTTTAGGGATCCAGTCATAGTTTCATATGCTTTACATATTATTTCAATAACTTTTTACACTGTACACAACTTACACTGTGAACAAAACACCCACCCTCCCCCACAGTTGCGATTATTTAACGTAACTATATTGTTTACGGGCAGTTTACGGCTCTGGCTCATTAAGCGCGGCGTAATTACGGCTTCCAAGTCATAAAAGTGTTCAGCGTAGTACCCAGCGCGTGGTGATCAAGCATTAAGTTAGATTTGTTTGTGCTTTGTTGCTGTAAGTGTTGCTTAGTTATGAGCTTAGTGTAGCTAGTTTAGTATCGTGGATGAAGCAAAACTCCGTGGTTATATCGGATTGATATAAAGCAGACTGTATTATACTAATTTCTGAAGACTGAGATAACTTGACAAAATTACCGTTTTGACTCCATGATTCTTATGCGTTACAGGTAATCAACGGCCCGAAAGTCTGACAACCGGTCTTACCAACGGGTGTCATATTGCCCAGTATACTGCTTCTTTACTTTTACCAAGATCATTTATCGACACTAGAATGTAAAATAATGTACACTTAAGATGCTATAAGAACGTGTGTTAATTAATTTTGTGCAAGGCGTGTGTGCAGACGGGAATGACTTCTTAGTTCACAAAGGTGAAGCTAAAGAAGTGAAGTATTTAAAACTATTAATTAGCTGCTTTGATCTGTCTTTTTGTAAATAGGGTTTGGATTAAAACTTTTATACTGTGTGTGTCGTAGAATACGAAAGGTCTCATATTTTGTAAATTTGGTTTAGTGAACTCGATATACGAGTATATGATAGCATTAATTCTTTTTTTTTCAGCCGACTTCCTAAAGAGGAGTTTATCAATTCGACTGTATGTTTTTTTTTGTGTTTGTTACCTCAGAACTTTCACCTGCGTGAAACGATTTTGATGTATTTTTTTTAGGATGGTATTTAAAAGTACTTCAATTTATTCCCATTTCATTTACCTAATTTTGCCTGTATTGTCATTAATTCCTTTCTCTTTTATGTCATTTCTCAAATAATCCATCCGTCTTCTATTTGGCCTTACTTTTTTTATCATCATCATTCATATCCGTCACTCTTTCGGGTTAAACCTATTGCTATCACAAAGCCATACTATGAGTTGCTACTGGGAAATTCCTGATGAAAAACCTAAAAGTATTCCTAGTAAAAAACCAAAAAAATATATATTTGGAGTTTCGATTTGTACACACCTTAAAAATGTTGTAGCAATATCAAAATACATATCTGTCAACTCCTTCGGGCTTAAAAAGCATCGTTTTATTTTTGTGAAGCGTCCCATAAAAATGTAAACAAAATCGACCGCTAACGAAAAATATAAGCAAAAATAAACCGACAACATACACGGTATGTGCACGTTTGCACGTAAAAATAGGTTAAGTTTCTTAACCTACAACGTGCGCCTAAACTGTTGGTTCAACACACACAGAACCTCACGCCTTTTCTCCAGGGGTTACGCTGTAACTACGTAACGCCACGTGATTGGTTTTTATAAATATGTCACCGTAAAATTGTAAAACCCGTTATATTGTAATCTATCTAGGGAGATTGTAAACTCTCGAAAGATTGTCAAACGAACTTACTGCTTACATTTTATCGCATTTTTTGTCAATTTTTCGAGAGTTTACAATCTCTCTAGATAAATTACAATCTAACGGTTTTTACAATGTGACGCTGACTCACACAAGGAGCATCATGCTTTCTTGCTACAATAAGTACCACATGCAGGTACCTGGTGGAATCTAGTTCCTAACAGAGGGCTTGCTTCATCTTCGGGCTCTAAGTGGCCTTGGCTTTACCTTTACAATCTGCATAAAAGTACCAAAATGTATACAAATGAATGTTTAAACTTGTATTATCACTGACGGGATATCTTCCATGATTATCTATTGCTTTGTTTTCTATTTTGTTTAGTTTTAAACCGTGAAGGATTAAAAAATGAATGTTATACCGAATCTCCTTCTTTTTCGTGTGGTTCAGACTGGTGTCAGAGTTTTTATAACATGGGCCGCTAACTTGACTTTACATGCCGTCGAGAAATATCTCTTAGGCATTCTGGTTTCCTTACGACGTTTTCTTTCACCGATGCAAGTGATAAGTATACAATACGCACATGAATCCAAAAACTCACAAGATGCATGCCTTGGATTCGAACTTAACTTGTCTTACAGAATTAAAGTACCTACTTAATTTTTCATATTTTTTTTTCTGTTTCACCCAATATGTTATTAATCCAATTCTTCACCTTCAAATCGTATGAATCATAACCCTGTCTTTGATGTCGCGCAGTCGAGAAAAAAAAACATTTCCACTAGTGCCACCTCCTAGTCTAAATAGTAATCCTTAAACATATTTCCAACACTCCCAAAAATCCGAGTTAAAAGCATCACACACGCTCCACACCCCGCACCTTGCACAGCTTACCCCCCGCACCCCGTCCCGCATTAACATAAGAATATGAGTTGCTACGTCATTTTTCTCGAACAGCTTCTGTCGACACACCATCATTCAATTTCTGATGGTAACATTGAAAAACAACTCTTATTGCCACGACACAAAAACGCTGTCATTGTCAAATTGTTGCCATAAAGGTTGACTGTTAGGGGTTAAATTTAAGTGGTTGGATGTAAATTGGTGGCGATTGATGAATTGGTCGCAGGTGGTTAGAATGAGATAGCACTTAACCCATTCTAATCAACAAATTGAGAATACAATTAAGAATGATTAATTTTATAGGTAATTAGCCGTGGCTCACGATTTTGTCAGCGTGAAAATATAATAAAAATATGACTTACCTATTTGTATCGGATTTTGTAAATAATTTCAAAGGTATTAGTTTTTGGAAAATATACGTCAATCAATTAACTGTCAGTAAAAGTTATACCAAAATTAGTACAGCCATTTCGGAGAATAACTGCAATCAACAGACAGACCTAATTTATGTGATAAAAATATGCATTCAGTTAAATTCTTTAAATTACAAACAGACAATTTAATTTTATTTATTTGTATAAGAATGTATTATTAATCGATCGGTTACACTTCCGTCAGAATAATCTGTCTTATAGCTTTTTTCATCCATGTTAGGCTCAATTTTTTGTGTGACCAGATGTAGCTGAAAAGTAGTGTCTATACCTGACTACCTATATGACTTACACAGTACAGAAACCAGCCCGATATATATATATATTGTGAGCAGCTGATTTCTATGATTTTATATAAAAAAAGCCTAAATACGTACGAAAACATATCATTAGTCAGAAACGAGAAAAAAAACTATAACTCTAACCACAAACGGAAAACAATAACAACTTACTATTCAAACCAATAACCGTTTATCTATAAGCAAAACAAAGAGATAAGGGATGATGCACACATGTTCGGGTCGGCATATTTCGGAAAAGCCGAGCGGCAAAATTGAATACTTATTATGAAAATAAACGTTCGGCAAGAAACCGCTGGACTAATCTCAAATTTTGCCGAGCCAACCTATACACAACTAAGGCATGGTAAATACTATAAACTCCGTTTGACGATTGGTCATCGTCTTCCTAGCCTTTTCCCAAGGATTGCTTTGGGTCGGTATTTTTATTAAACTAATACTGCAGAATCAAATAAATGTACATACCGAGTTTCCTCCGTGCCTCGGAAAGCACGTTAAGCTGTTGGTCGCGGCTGTCATTCATCTATCTTTGACAGTCGTTACAGGTAGTCAGTGGCCCCAAAAGTCTGACACCAGTCTTACCAAGTGGTATCGTATTTCCTAGTATTAACTGGGTTGTGTAGGTCAGATAGGCAATCGCTCCATGTAAAATACTGGTATTCAGCTGCATCCGGATAGACTGGAAGTCGACACCAACATAGTTGGTAAAATGCTAGGCAGATGATGATTACTGCAGAATCAAATGTGCCGTCGAATAAGTGTGTAGTTCTCCTAACACGAACCTCAAAGGCACTTATAAATTTCCCGAAGACGCGTCTTCCCTTCGATAGGCAATAAACATGAGCGAGCAGGAATCAATTCCGCCAAAGATTTGTTTTGCAATAGCTCTCAGAGACGAAAGCGGATCATAATATGAAATTGATTGAACAACGATAGGAAATATAGTACGGAGTTTGTTGGAAAACAAATTTAGAAACATTGAAATAGTGTGTCGGTTTATTTTATGGAATGGAAATAAAAATGATCTAAGAAAAGTTGAGATTTAAATCTTGAAACAATAAAAATAGTCTTTACAGGTAGTCAGTGGTCTGAAAGTCTGAAAACCATTCTTACCAAAAGGTTTCGTACTACTCATTGTGGTCAGGCAGTCACTCCATGTACAATACTGATATTCACCAGCGTCCGGTTAGACTGGAAGCCGACCCGAACAAAGCTGAGAAAAGCTAGGCCATGTGTATTTATCATCGTTCCTTCTATAGTGTAGTTCACTCTAAAATAATCTTCTTGATGGTGCGAGCGGAAAAGAACAAAAAATGTATTTTAGGTGTCGTCCCGTGTAAAGCGATTGTTTGTATCATACAATATTGATAAATTAATAAATAAAATATTTATAAAAGAAAATTAAAAATATAAATTTATAATAAAGATATAATAATAGATTTATAATAAAACTATTTTAATATTAATTTTTTTATTTAATATTGTTAAAGGATTAAGAATGAATGAGAACTGTGTCTTCAATAAAATATACCGTGATAACATACTGTTTTGCAGTTATTCATACTTTGTAATGAACTACGAGTATATAGTTTATAAACCTAACTCACAACTAATTTTTAATTACTCCCCAAAAATCGATACAACGGTACTAGAAAACACAGCATTACAAGAACTTATGCAGGGTGCTGTCATAATTTATCATAGTGAGATGTTCTCAAAATGAGGCTTTGTTTGTAATATCATCTTCACTTTGACGGCTTATCTTTCAACATCCCTCTGTATAAGGCGTGCTACACACTACTTCGGGTCGGTACATTCAATAACAAATCCAATGATGATAATACAAATCTAAGAAAAAATTAATTAACATTATATTTCATTTTTAAACTTTTGCACCCGAATGTACTGATGAAGTTTATTCATTTGTTTTGTGTTTGTCCGTTTGGACGTAGATCAATTTTTTGTTTACGTCTGAACGGACCGCGGTCCATTCATTCTGGTCCATTCAGACTAAATACCCCTAGTTGCTATCATTAAAAGCTTCATTCACATTTTTTTCTATTGCCAGGTATCTTAAATCTTTACCGTAGCGAATAAGTGAGTAACACGCCTAACAGGTATAACAAAAATGATAGTGAAACCTGAAGAACCGAGAAGGTAATGAATTATTCATGTTCTTCTCTGAATTATTATGTACAAGCGTATGTACTGATGTGATTTTACAGAGATGTGACGCAGAGAACTCGGGTATTCTCCGTCGTGGGAATATACGGGTGTGTACAAAGTGCAGCCACGCGTATGATTATGTATAAAGAAAACTAATATTTACTAAGTATAAACGAGTATTTCGTAACAATGTTGATAGTGGTAAAAGGTCTGAAAAAATAGTTTTATTAAGGGGTATCGTACAACCCAGTAAGACGGTTGAGGAAGTCAGTACAGTGAATTACCTGTATTCCCGTGCATACGGCAAAAAATCAAAATCAAAGCATTTAATTCAGGTAGGCTAATTACAGGCACTTTTGATTTGTCGAAACAAAGAGGAAAATTAAATCAAGCTATCCCAGTCACAAGACAAAAAAACTGTGAAAGAACTGTAGTTGCTGATTCCCTAGCGTAGATCTCTATGGAGAAGAACGGGCAAGAAACTCCATGGACACTCTTTTAATCATACTGCTGTTACAAAAACTTGGTTATATAATTCATGTTGATGTACCATACATTATGTGAGAACAATGTAGCAAGATGTGCACGACAAAAGTGTCCATAGTTAAAAAAAATATATATATTTATATATTAATTAATTTAAAAAGCCGTGGCAACCAAGACCTAAGAAACAAAAACTAACCTAGAACCTATTTGGGAATAGGCTAAGATGCAATGATGACATCAAAAGCCTCTAAGTATTTTTAAATGTGTTTTAGAAACAATCTATTACGAACCAAAACAGCCTGCGTGATACAACTACAGATGCTAACCCTAGAATAATCATTATGCAAAATTACAACCAAATATTGCTTTTTTGTAGCGATTTTAATAGCCGCCTGGAATAACAGCCCGCGTGGTAATTGTAAAGTCAAAGTTAATCGTGGTTTTGTATGACGTTATTCCTAAACAAGTCGCGATTTCTTACAAGCCGTTTTGTTATTTTTAGATGGACTTCCAGCAAGATTGGCATAAGCTTTTCGGTAGCTCATGTCAATCCAATACAGTATTGAGTTTCATCATGATCATCAGCGTGCAGCAACCCACTGCTGGACCAACGTCTCTTCAATCGCACGCCACTTAGCTCGATTCTCGGCAACTCACGTCCAGTTACCAACAACCTTGCGAAGACCGTCGCTCCACCTTGGCTGAGTACGTCCCACCTTACCAGTCTTACTAAGTGGGATCGTATTTCCCAGTATTAACTGGGTTGTGGAGGTCAGATAGGCAGTCGCTCCATGTAAAATACTGGTATTCAGCTGCATCTGGTTAGACTGGAAGCCGACCGCAACATAGTTGGGAAAAGGCAAGGCAGATGATGATGACTCAAGATCACGTCTACCCCAATAGCCAACGGTTCTACGGCTAATATAAGTTCCCATTAAAATAGATGGACAAATTTTCAGCAATCATTCAGACCACTAATAAAGGCAATGCTGCAATGGCATAATAAAATTAAGAGAAACGCATTAGATACTTACAAGAAAAATAAATGAGCTAACGAAAATACATTAAAAATGTTAGTCACCCAATGCATAAACACATCCATGTCTTTGTTATCTCAGTGTTTTATTTGCTTGGATATCTTTGGTAAGTCGTACTGAATGTTGTGTTAAAATTTGTCTATCTGTTTTAATGCCACCTCATTGCCACTTCAGCTTACTTATGTAAGCGCAAAAATGCCATACATTTTTGTTGATATGTCACCGTAAAATTGTCAAACACGTTATATTGTAATATCTCCAGCGATATTGTAAACTCTCGAAATATTGTCAAACGAACATACTGCTTACAATAAAACGCATTATTTTTCGTGAAATGCATGCAATGGTAGTCCACTCACGCGGTGAGCAGGGAAGGAGTGGGCCCCTTGCTCAGTGGTACAACTCTCATGAAAAGATAATGTACCATTCCTGAGAAATACCGATTAATATAACCTAACCTTAAAACACTTTATATTCCCCTAAAAGCGTAGTCGACGGAGGCGGGACGGGGCCCCTATTTCCGAGTGCAGGGTTTAAAGGAACCTAACTAACTTAACGGGGGGGTGCTCCAAGTCCCGATTATGGGGGCAGAGATACTTCCGTATGTTCAGTTGACATTATTTCGAGAGTTTACACTATCGCTAGAGAGATTACAATAAAACGCGTTTGACAATTTTACGGTGACCGATACACAACTTGCCCACCTAAGCAGACTCTCTGGTTTTCATAACCTTATTAGCTTCACAAACTTCGTTGTCTACACAAGGTACGCGTCTCAAATCCTATCCCGTATGTCCCCACATTTTAGCACCAAAAAAATATGGTTACGATGCAAATGAAGTCTCAATGTTTTTTGCAAAAGAACAGTAATGTAACAGCGAGCTTACATTTATGTAAATTGTGGCTGAATCTGCTTTTTTTTGTTTATTAATACGAAAATGTCGTTAGTGGAGCGGTAAAAAGTTCTCTCTGTTTTTGTCGCATTAGTTTTGTTAGTGTTTTACTAGGTTAGATGGAATTTCAGAATGCCTGAGTAGTTAAAATTTAAAAATGAATGTGCTAGTGAGCTACCGATACCAGGTTTATTTAGAACAAGGCTACATCTGAATGAATCCCTAACATGTTGTAAAACAAAGTCCTCCACCTCGTCTGTCTGTCTGTACGTGACAAACTCAAAAACTACTGCACTGAATTTCATTTTGTTTTCGGCAATGGATAGAGTGGTTCTCGAGGAAGGTATAGACTGAGGTTAAAGTTGTGAAATTGTTTATGCATTGGTATAACAATCAAAAGAATTTTGTAAGATGGGCAGGCTCTCTTTCGGGGGAGTATGGGCTGGAATGCGGGGTGAGGCAGGGGGGGTTGACCTCCCCCATGCTTTTTAGCCTGTACGTCAACCGACTGATCGATGAGCTCAGCAGCACCGGCATAGGGTGTCATATAGATGGAGTCTGCATGAATAACATCAGCTACGCAGACGATATGGTGCTGCTGAGCCCGTCGATTGGTGCCTTACGAAAGCTCTTAAAAATTTGTGAATCCTACGCGGTGGCTCATGGGCTCAAATACAACGCGAAAAAGAGTGAAATAATGATTTTCAGGCCGGACAACAAGCGATACACATTTATTCCGAATTTCACTCTAAGTGTTACAGCTCTAAACAAAGTCGAGCAATTTAAGTATTTGGGCCACTGGGTCACCGAAGACCTTAAGGATAGTGTGGACATTGAAAGGGAGCGCAGAGCGCTGTCTGTCCGATGCAACATGTTGCCCCGCAGGTTTTCACGGTGCACGGGGACTGTCAATGTTGCACTTTTTAAAGCGTACTGTCAGTCCTTTTACACCTGCAGCCTGTGGGTTAACTATACGCAGCGGACATACAGCGATCTGCGCGTTCAATACAATAACGCGTTCCGGGTGCTGATGGGGCTGCCGCGCCACTGCAGCGCCTCCGCGATGTTCGCGGCGGCTGACACAGACGGCTTTGCGGCCATCATGCGTAAACGGTGCGCATCTATCATGCGCCGCACGCGTGACAGTCCCAACACCATCCTGCGCGCGCTGGCGGACCGGTGGGACTCTCCGATACTGGCGCGCTGGATACGGCTGCACGCAGTTCTTTAGTGATTTGCCGCCATCATCGGGAAGTCCACCCGGACCTGCCACTTTATTTTTATTTTAGGTTAAAAAAAACATTCTTTATTACTAACACTAGTATGTAAGCTCGCAATTTTACTAACAAATATGGATGTAATCTTAGGATGAATCTGAAATAAATGATTATTATTTCGTTTATTCATTTTGAAACATATTATTTACATTTTTAAATAAATCTTAAAATAAAACTAAAAAAATACATTTAAAAACATAAAAAATAGTTGTCCACCGATATCGGGAGCAGGGTCCAAGCCACCGGTGGTTAGGGCTGCAGAGACAGGAACCTCCTCACAATGCGAGCCGTATCGAGGAGTACTGCTTTCTGTATCAGGCTCTTTATCCAGCCGCCTAAAGAGAGCTTCGATAGATGGTCATCGAAGCTCTTGGCAATAAGGCCATTGGCCGTCACGACAATCGGCACAATGATAACCGAGTTCATATTCCACATGTCGCGAACCTCGTGCGCCAAGTCGAGATATTTTATCTGTTTCTCTTTCTCAGCTTTCACGAGGTTCTCGTCATGCGGAATGGTAACATCGATTATCATTACGCGGCGCGCTGATCGGTCTATCACCACTATGTCAGGCTTATTGGCGACAATAGTCCTGTCAGTGATGATAGACTGATCCCAGTACAACGTAACATGGTCTTTCACGAGAACTGGGTCGGGCACATACTTGTAGTACGGTACCTCTAATTCCACAAGATTATATTTCAAGGCAAGTTGCTGGTGAATAATCCTGGCTACTTGATTGTGCCTGTGCAAATACTCGCCGTTAGCCAGACGAGAACAACCAGAAATTATATGTCTGATGGACTCACCCGGAAGGTGGCATGCCCGACACACGTCAACCGTCCCGTCCTTCATAATATATTTCCGGTAGTTGTTCGTCAACATAACTTCGTCCATAATCGCACAGACAAAACCTTCAGTTTCCCCAAAGAGGTCGCCAAAACGTAGCCAGGACACGGACGCTAGAAAATCTACATCGGGCCCATGAAGAGCCCGGTAGAAGCGCCCGTGAAGCTCCTTGCCCTGCCATTCTTTCTTACGGTCATCAGTAGTAAGTACCACAGGTTTGCGCCAGTTCTCTACAGCCATGGACAACGGGGTGAGTCCCTTGTCCACTGCGACCACATCTCTGTGCATACCCACGTCGGTTTTTTGAAAATATTCTCTGAGGCTGCACACCTCGCGGTTGTGGAGGGTCTTCGCATTTAAAAAGCCTCGACCCCCGCACTTCCGCGGGATGTACAGTCTCATCATCGATGACCGTGGGTGATGCATCCGGTTTTCGGTCAGCAGTGTACGAACTCTTCTATCCAGGGCGTCAAGTTCGGTCTGAGTCCATTTGAGTATGCCGAAAGAGTACATTAAAACCGGCATGACCCAACCGTTGAAGGCGCGCACCTTGTTCCCACCTGAAAGAAGGCTATTTAATACCTTCTTCAGGCGTCCGAAGAAGCGCTCCCTCAACGATTGCTTCATGTCAGTTACGTTAATGCCTAACGCTTCCGACATACCCAAATACTTATAGCTCTCGGATGAGGAAAGGGATCTTAGGTGTATGAAATCCGAGAGCTGAAGTCCCTCGGATTCCATAATCTCCCCTCGCTTTACATACATGACTGCAAATTTGTCCACACCAAATTCCATCCTGATGGCGTTACTAAAAGTTTCAGTTACTTTTAGTAGCTCCATCAGTTGCAATTTGTTGGGGGCAAAGAGTTTCAGATCATCCATGTAAAGCAGGTGAGATATGACCTGACCATCTTTCCTCAACCGGTAGCCTAACCCTGAATTCTCCAGCAATGTGCTTAGACGATTCAGGGCTAAACAGAACCAAAGTGGACTCAGAATGTCGCCCTGGAATATTCCCCGTTTAATCCATACAGGTTCATCGTTCCCCTGGATCTGTCGACATCCTGGATATCGAAGGACCGTCCTCCATTGCCCCATACATGACTCAAGGAAGGCGCGTAGAGTTGCATCGATCTTGTACAACTCCAGCACCCTCATGAGCCATGAATGTGGCACCGAGTCGTAGGCCTTCTTGTAATCTATCCAGCATGTTGACAGTTACTTGCGGGATCGACGGACCTGTTGGCTAATGGCCATGTCGATGAGGAGTAGCTCCTTAGTACCGCGGGACCCATTCCTACATCCATTTTGAGAGGCAGACATGATAGAGTTTTTGTCAATATGTGTATTAATTTTCACTCTCAAAATGGATGTAAGAAGTTTATAAACCGTCGACAAACACGTGATTGGTCTATAATTCTTGGGTTCCGCGGGACTACCTGACTTATGGAGCAGGTGGGTAACGCCTGTTGTTAAAAACTGCGGAAGAGACCCAGACTCTAAGGATGACTGGAATTGGGATGCCAGACAAGTGTGCGAACTACTAAGCCACTTGAGCCAGAAGTTGTGCAGTCCGTCCGGTCCCGGTGACTTCCAGTTCGGTAACGGACGAACTGCATTGGCTACATCTAATGGTGTTATAAAAATTGGCTCCATTTCTGGAATAGGTTCACACACTCGTTCGACATCACGCATCCAGTCAGCCTCAGTATGACAAACGGGTACCGACCATATGCTGCGCCAGAAAGAACTCGTGGCGGCATCATCTGGGCGGCATACATCTGTCATATTTTGCTGAGGTTGCTCCCAAGTTCTGTATACCCACCTCTCATCGCTCTGGAACATGCGATTCTGCGAGTACCGATCAACCCGCCGCTTATACCGCCGGATACGGTTCGCCCATGCATAAACTTTCTGCTTCAGGAAGTCAATGCGCTCTGTGACACGGGACATGTATTCTTGCGGACTGATTTCGGTCCCCGAGAATGCCCGCCTCACAAAGCGCATCACACGTGGTCGTGTATTGCCCTCCCTGAAGCAGTATAGTTTGCCGATGAGTACCCTGGCCCCGTCGATACGTCGCTCGATCCTGCGCTGCCAGGCTGGTACGGCTGGTTTTGGTCGAGTAGCTATGTCACAATTTGGGAACTTGACATTAGCTACTCGACATGCCGCAACAGCCCCACAGAACAGAATCGAATGTGTATCAACGAGGTCCTCGCTACTCTCGAATACATTCTTGAGTTGCGAGTCCAAGGCACACACCAACGCCCTATTTTTCTTATGCATGGGTAAACGTGGTAATCGGGGCCTAAGTTCGGTAGGAGTGGACCTATACTCACGAAGCGCATCTTCCAGAGCGCTCCTCAATCGGTCGTTGCACTGGCTACTTACCAAGGCAACTGTATCATCCTCCTCTACAACAACAGGATTCGACCGCGGTAAGGTTGCGTTGACAACTGACACTTGCACCGCGGTTTGTGTCGGAGTTATGATGATAAGGTTGCTCAGTACTTCTGAGCGCAGCCTATCAAGCGTGGCATCATCCAACCTGTGACTGCGTTGAATGACCCGCACCTGATCCGACAGTCGTTGGGCCGAGACGTTGACGGCTGGTTCCAGATCCTGAAACAGAGACAGCATCCTATCACGGTACGCAGTGAGGTTAATTCCCCCCTCTGTAGACCCGTAGTATGCGCGCATGACGTTCTCGTTCATGGACTGAGTCCATCTCATGCGCTGCACACAACCACCGGTAGCGGGGACCCGGCTCAGGGCCTGTTGGCCCCTAAGTCCCAAGCTCCTCGGTGGCCGGCCTCTCCCCGCACGACGTACAGGTGTTGGCGACGTCGGCGGAGAGAAATATTCGTCGCTAGAGCTCGACGCAACTGCCGCAACCGGTGACACTGGTGATCCGGGGTCCGGCGCGCGGCGGCGAGGCGGAGCTGAGCGACGAGTCCGGGGTTGGTGGGCGTGCGCGTCGTCGGCAGGCAGCTCTCGTGATCATTTTTGTAAAATCATCTTATTAATCTCGTTTTTCCAAATTATTGTATTGACGTCTTTGACAGATGCCATTGGTCGTAGTATTACAGTTTTTCATCTTTTCTGTTTTGGTTTTCTTCCGGTTTTTTTTTCAATGAATTAAATTTGTGTGGTTTCAAAACTTTATTATTATTATCTCCTTTATTCGTTGTATATCTTACTTGATACATTTTTAAATATTCTTAAAAAAACATATAAAAACATTTAAAAATATAAAAAATAGGGATCCGCCGGTGTCGGGAGCAGGGTCCAAGTCACCGGTGGTTAGGGTTGCAGAGACAGGAACCTCCTCACAATGCGAGCCGTATCGAGGAGAACTGCCTTCTGAATCAGGCCCTTGATCCAACCGCCTAAAGACAGCTTCGACAGATGTTCGTCGAGGCTCTTGGCTATCAGGCCATTGGCCGTCACGACAATCGGCACAATGATAACCGAGTTCATATTCCACATGTCGCGAACCTCGTGTGCCAAGTCGAGATACTTCATTTGTTTCTCTTTCTCAGCTTTCACGAGGTTCTCGTCATGAGGGATAGTAACATCGATTATCATTACGCGGCGCGCTGATCGGTCTACCACCACTATGTCGGGCTTATTGGCAACAATAGTCCTGTCAGTAATGATAGACTGATCCCAGTACAGCGTGACATGGTCTTTCACAAGAACTGGGTCGGGCACATACTTGTAGTACGGTACCTCAGATTCCACAAGCTTAAATTTCAAGGCAAGTTGCTGGTGAATAATTCTGGCTACTTGGTTGTGCCTGTGCAAGTACTCGCCGTTAGCTAGACGAGAACAACCAGAAATAATATGTCTGATGGACTCACCCGGACAGTGGCATGCCCGACACACGTCAACCGTCCCGTCCTTCATAATATATTTCCGGTAGTTGTTCGTTAACATAACTTCGTCCATAATCGCACAGACAAAACCTTCAGTTTCCCCGAAGAGGTCACCAAAACGTAGCCAGGACACGGACGCTAGAAAATCTACATCGGGCCCATGAAGAGCCCGGTAGAAGCGCCCGTGAAGCTCCTTGCCCTGCCATTCTTTCTTGCGGTCATCGGTAGTAAGTACCACAGGTTTGCGCCAGTTCTCTTTAGCCATGGACAACGGGGTGAGTCCCTTGTCCACTGCGACCACATCTCGGTGCATCCCCACGTCGGCTTTTAGAAAATATTCTCTGAGGCTGCACGCCTCGCGGTTATGGAGGGTCTTCGCATTTAAAAAGCCTCGACCCCCGCACTTCCGCGGGATGTACAGTCTCATCACTGACGATCGTGGGTGATGCATCCGGTTTTCGGTCAGCAGTGTACGAACTCTTCTATCCAAGGCGTCGAGTTCGGTCTGTGTCCATTTGAGTATGCCGAAAGAGAACATTAAAACCGGCATGACCCAACCGTTGAAGGCGCGCACCTTGTTCCCACCTGAAAGAAGGCTATTTAATACCTTCTTTAGGCGACCGAAGAAGCGCTCCTTCAACGATTGTTTCATGTCAGTTACGTTAATGCCTAACGCTTCCGACATACCCAAATATTTATAGCTCTCGGATGAGGAAAGGGATCTTAGGTGTATGGAATCCGAGAGTTGAAGTCCCTCGGATCCCATAATCTTCCCTCGCTTTACATACATGACTGCACATTTGTCCACACCAAATTCCATCCCGATGGCGCTACTAAAAGTTTCGGTTACTTTAAGTAGCTCCATCAGTTGCAATTTGTTGGGGGCAAAGAGTTTCAGATCATCCATGTAAAGCAGGTGAGATATAACCTGACCATCTTTCCTCAACCGGTAGCCTAGCCCTGAATTCTCCAGCAATGTGCTTACAGGATTCAGGGCTAAACAGAACCAAAGGGGACTCAGACTGTCGCCCTGGAATATTCCCCGTTTAATCCAAACAGGTTCATCGTTTCCCTGGATCTGTCGACATCCTGGATATCGAAGGACCGTCCTCCATTGCCCCATACATGACTCAAGGAAGGTGCGTAGAGTTGCATCTATCTTGTACAACTCCAGCACCCTCTTGAGCCATGAATGTGGCACCGAGTCGTAGGCCTTCTTATAATCTATCCAGCATGTTGACAGATCCTTGCGGGTTCGACGGACCTGTTGGCTAATGGCCATGTCGATGAGGAGTAGCTCCTTAGTACCACGGGACCCATTCCTACATCCATTTTGAGAGGCAGACATAATTGAGTTACTGTCAACGTGAGTATTCATTTTCGTTCTCAAAATGGATGTAAGAAGTTTATAGACCGTCGACAAACACGTGATCGGTCTGTAGTTCTTGGGTTCCGCGGGACTTCCTGACTTATGGAGCAGGTGGGTTATACCTGTTGTTAAAAACTGTGGTAAGGACCCAGACTCTAAGGATGACTGGAATTGGGATGCCAGGCAAGTGTGTGAACTACTAAACCACTTGAGCCAGAAGTTATGCAGTCCGTCCGGTCCCGGTGATTTCCAATTCGGTAACGGACGAACTGCTCTGGCTATATCCAGTGGCGTTATTAAAATTGGTTCCATTGTGGGAATAGGTTCACACACTCGCTCAACATCACGCATCCAGTCAGCCTCAGAACGACAAACGGGCACCGACCAGATGCTGCGCCAGAAGGAACTCGTGGCGGCATCATCCGGGCGGCACACGTCCGTCATATTTTGCTGAAGTCGCTCCCAAGCTCTGTATACCCACCTTTCATCGCTCTGGAAGATGCGATTCTGCGAGTACCGATCAACCCGCCGCCTATACCGCCGTATACGGCTCGCCCATGCATAAACTTTCTGCTTCAGGAAGTCGATGCGCTCTGTGACACGGGACATGTATTCTTGAGGACTGATTTCAGTCCCCGAGAATGCCCGCCTCACAAAACGCATCACACGTGGTCGTGTATTGCCCTCCCTGAAGCAGTGTAGTTTGCCGATGAGTACCCTGGCCCCATCGATACGGCGCTCAATCCTGCGTTGCCAGGCTGGTACGGCTGGTTTTGGTCGAGTAGCTAAGTCACAATTTGGGAACTTGACATTAGCTAAACGACATGCCGCAACAGCCCCGCAAAACAGGATCGAGTGTGTATCAACGAGGTCCTCGCTACTCTCGAATACATTCTTGAGTTGTGAGTCCAGGGCACACACCAACGCCCTATTTTTTTTTATGCATGGGTAACCGTGGTAATCGGGGCCTAAGTTCAGCAGAAGTTGATCGATACTCATGAAGTGCATCCTCCAGTGCGCTCCTCAATCGATCGTTGCACTGGCTACTTACCGTGGCAACCCTATCATCTTCCTCTACAACAGCAGGGTTGGATCGCGGTGGGTTTGCATCAATAGATGAGGCTTGTACCGCGGTTTGTGCCGGAGTTAAGATGATACGGTTGCTCAGTACCTCTGAGCGCAGCCTATCAAGCGCGGCGCCGTCCAACAGGTGATTGCGTTGGATGACCCGCACCTGATCCGATAGTCGTTGAGCTGAGGCGTTGACAGTTGGTTCAAGATCCTGAAACAGAGACAGCATCCTAACACGGTACGCAGTGAGGTTAGTCCCCCCCTCTGTAGACCCGTAGTATGCGCGCATGACGTTCTCGTTCATTAGTTGAGTCCATTTCATGCGCTGCACACAACCACCGGTAGCGGGGACCCGGCTCGGGGCCTGTTGGCCCCTAAGTCCCAAGCCCTTCGGTGGCCGGCCTCTCCCCGCACGACGTACAGGTGTTGGCGACGTCGGCGGAGAGAAATATTCGTCACTCGAGCTCGACGCAACTGCCGCAACCGGTGACACTGGTGATCCGGGGTCCGGTGGCGGTGAGGCGGAGCTGAGCGACGAGTCCGGGGATGGAATAAGTGCGCGTCGGGAGGCAGCTCTCGTAATCATTTTGTTTAAATATCATCTCATCAATCTTCGTTTTTCCAAATGTTTGAGTATTGACGTCTTTGACAGACGTCATGGGTCGTAGTGAAACAGATTTTCATCTTTTCAATGTTTTGGTTTGCTTTCCGGTTTTTTTTTTAATTAATTAATATTTGAGTGGTTTCAAAACTTTATTAGAACTATTGTAAATTATTAAAGTTTATAATTATTTTAGTTGTTTTTTAATCTGCATCGAAGGTTGCAATCCCCAGTGTAATTAGGCATAATTTTACAAATATAACAAAGCATTACATCACGCCTGTAATCCTTAAAGGGTTAAGCAAATTTGTACTTAATAGTACACCCACATTTCGCTAGTTATAATGTAATAAGAGGCCACCCTATTGCCATCACATCAACTGGGTACAAATACAATCTCCGTGGGAGTAATTCCTAATTAAAAGACACAATAACACTTTGTCTGACCCGGTAATCGAACCAAGGACTTCGTGCTTGTGACCACGCGGCCAACGATGCAGTTAATGAAATATTGTATTTTAGAAATCTAACTCAAACTCAAAGCATTTATTTCAATTAAACCTTTTAAACCATGCGACTTGACTGCGGGGACCATCACTGGACACTGCTCACAGAATAAGCACTCAACACCAGGTAGCAGGCAATCCAAAGAAGCTATGCCATCCCTGGATACAAAACTGACGAGGCGCCTTCTGCGCCTGGACAGAGATAGCCTGCGTCTGGTGGCGGGGACCATCCCTAGACACTGCTCACTGAATACACACTTCCACACCCTAGATATCACTGACAGTCGTGCATGGAGGCGGAGGAGACGGTGGCGCATGTGCTCCTTGAGTGCACAGGCATTACCAAGATTCGCGAGGAGACCCTGTGAACGCCAAGATCGGGAAGTTTCGATCTGCTTCTGGAGGGAGGTGGCCAGTTGGAGTAATCGGCCACCATGGCTCACGCACAATGGTCCACTTCAAGGACTAAGTGCGGAAACCTAAACCCCATGACAGATCATGCGACTTACGCCGAAAGTCTTCAACGTTGCGTTTGTGACGATGAAATTACATTTACATGTTCTAAACTGTAACATATTTACTCGAGACTGTACAATCATACAACGACAAAATCCCCAATCTAAATTAAACATACGCTCACTGCGAAGACACTCAAAACTACGTAATTAGTTTAAGTACATAGTACATAGTTGCTGTATATAACGACTATAAGTTTCATCTCGCTGCGCAATGTAGCCACTTAAAACGAACAAGAATAATTCCAACTTCATACATGAAACTAAAAGAACATTCTCTCATATTATTTTTCGTCTATTCGACGTAATTTTATTTCTAAAGACTCCATCTAGGAATATTAAACATACAATGTTAGGGCTTCGATTAACCTGCGGGCCTGTTCGAAAGAGATACCGCGGCCCCGGAACATAAAGGGCAAGGAAGGAACATGGATGGGTTTTAGTCAGTAAAAGTCTGTCACTCCCTCCCGCTCCACCCAGAGTGAGAGAAGTTATAATGATGATTTCCCATCCTAAAAAAAAAGGGCTTCGTTTAAAATGACGTCATATTCAAGGCAGTTTTTACACTGTAGTGTGTCCTGTCTACTCTATTAGGTAGATTTCCTTTAAAAAAAAAAAAAATCTACCTATTGGTCTCTCACCTACGGGGATAATGTGTACGTATGTATATGGGTGACAAGCAAAATTTAGCCACACTCTACAGGTCGCAATTATGAACCAATTGCTTTCAAACTTGGCCAAAAAATCGAAAAGGTCAAAACTTAGGCTAAGTTCGTGAATGGGCGGAATTCGTCCATGGGGGGCGGCGGGGAGGCGGTTTTTCTAAAATCAGTTTTTTGACCATAACTTTTTTCCTATAGAAAATTTTTGATATGTTTTTCGTTTTTATCATTCTGAGTAAAAATACGGACAACTTTAAATTAAAACTTTTTTGATGCAACCCCTAAATTGGGGAGGGGCTTGAAATTTCCAAATTTTTTCCAAAAAAAAAATCATATCTCCAAAACAGTAGGTAAACATTTTGAGCGTCACAAATATTTTTTTTTTTAAAGCAAATGGTTTACTCTACAATTGTTACCTTTAAAGTTTAGCGATAAAACTTATGGTTTTCGAGATAAAAAATTACAACTAAAAAAGTGAGGGCACAACGATAAAACAACGATTTCTTTTTTTGTGGAACCGAACGTGAAGCGACATCAAAAATCGCGCCAAGCCAACTGTCACGCGTCATGAAGTCGTTGCTGGTTCTTATTCTTAATTTGCTTTAAATATCTCGAAAACGGTCCGTTCTATCGCAAAAATAATGAAAAATTGCCCCCCTTAATAACCACCCTGAATAAAAGAATATAAATTTACAAATGTAAATATGGGTGAATCCTTCTTTGAAATCTACCTCCTCCTGTGGCTTGCCGGAGGGATTTTTTTCTTTAGGAACTGGTCTAAATAAGTAAGTAATAGATTCTCTGCAATATTAGTTAGTTATTTTGTTGTTATTATTTTATTTTGTATTATTATTTTAAGTTATTTTGCTGCGACCTAACAGGGTCATGTACTCACTAGTTTTAAGCTTAACGTGTAAAATTGGTTGTGTACATTGTGCATTAAATAAATTAATAAATGTTAACAACCGCTCGGGTCGATCTTTAGGTTAAGCTGCGCTTGCCTAGGTTTGTCCATGGTTGGTTTATATACCGAGTTTTCTACGTGGCTCAAAAAGCACGTCATACCGGTGGTCCAGGCTGTCATTTGCAGATCATTGACGGTCGTTCATTTAAAACTAGTTCAAGGGCTGTCAATATTCCGTAACAAGATAAATAAAATAAATAAATAAATATCCCTGGACAATAACACACGGCGCCATCTAGTGCCACACTAAACAAGGCTTGTGTCATAGACACCAGATAGATGATATGCTACATATACACTTTATATTTGTAAATACATACTTGTTATACATATAAAGATCCATGACTCAGAAACAAATGTCCATGCTCATCACACAAACACAAACTACCGGGATTCTAGCCCAGGACCCTAAGAACGTAAGGCAGCTTCACTACCACTACGCCATTCGGGTCGTCAATGACAGCTCATGAACGCGGTTCAGATATGTTGATTGCGTTCAGTTACAGTTTTAAAATTGACCCTTATTATAGGCTTGTGTCCTGAAAAAATTTAATAAGCCCGTCAGTTAGAATATCAAAAAATATTTGACACGTATTTTTTCTTTTGTTATGCTAACCAAAATTGACGAAGATACGACGCTTTTAAAATTCACAATATGTCACGCCGTGCTATAATTTTTAGTGCGTTATGACGTCATGAGCTCGCCTCCCGAGGTTTGATGCGTTTTATCTTTTTCAGTATTCATTCAACTGACGGACTAATTACATTTGCAATTTATTGATGGTGAAAACTAGCCTATTTAGTAGTTTGATATAAAACGATATTGACCAAGGCACTGAAATAAACTTTAGCATCAATTCAAACTCAAACTCAAACCATTTCAATGAGACCATAACATGAACTTTTGAATTTAAAAAACTGAAAAAAGCGAAGCTAGTCAAGGCATAATACGAGTAACTTGTAAAAGTACTGTAGTTACACATTCAAAAGCCTAGATCTCTATGGAGAAGAACGGGCAAGAACCACCATGGATACTTTTTTAAATCAAAATATTGTTACAAATTCTATTATGACTCAGTGCACGCAAACCAGATATACAGATATTTATTTAAGATGACGACATCTGAAATATAGCCGCCCCAACATTCGATGTACGACAAAGTTTTCATTAAACAAGATTACTCAAACTATGATGAAATAGTTCGTAGCTTTAATTGCTGCGATTGAAACTTTGGAGCTGATGTACATGTATCATGTCTGATCGCTTGATTTTGTACTCATGTTCAGGCTGGTTGGGTACCTATTGATTGGAGCTTAGTAATAGTACCAGCAAGGCAGTTTGGGTTACAGCTGTTATTTAATATTTGAGATGCTGAATCCCGCTTGCTTCACAAATCACTGAGTGCGTTTAACATTAAGTATAATTACGGCCATTTTCAATAACTTTACTAGCCGGCTTTGTCTGTGTGACGTTTTGGTTACTGACCGGTTAGAAACAAAAGTCACGGAAAAGCTTCCTTTGATTTTTCTATAAATCAAGTGAAAGGTAGGTGACACGGATAGGATATTCTTTTTTTATAGAAACACCGATAGCTACGAGACGTGGCATATTAACTGACAGTTTAAAGTACCTAAGTAAGTTTTAGAAAACGGGTCATAAATGTCTGTCTGTGTTCATCGTATCCGAATATAGATTTTACGAATTTTGTTTTTATTATGTTGGCTACACTAAAATTTTTATTTTATTTTTACTGGCAACTTAGATAGAGAGGATTTACGCTCTCACTCAGAATGATGGTCAAATTACGTTGGCATATAAAAATGTGCATTCAAATTTGTATTACAATCATCGAATAATGTGATTTTCTTAGGGTTTCTCAATATAATATTTATTTATGTTTTCATCACCAACATGTGTTTTCTTTTAACGAATGAAGAATAAAAGATATTGAGAATATCCTGTAAGAAAACTATTAAGTCTAAAAGAGTCAGTAAATACAACTTTCTATAATGACTAGCTTCTGCCCGCGACTTCGTACGCGGATCTTGTTGCTTATGCCAGCAACAACGGGGTCGTCGAAGATCTGAAACGTCCGATGTCGAATTCTAAAAACCCGGGGACGGGAAAATAACGGATCTTTCCCACCTGAGCAACACATACCATTTGTTTCTTTTTGCCATTTAACAGCTTCACAAAAAGTACAATTTTTAGCCATACCTCCGATGGCGGAATGTGTGGCGTATTCAATCATAGGAGACGTAAATGCACTCCGTGCCTTATCAACCCAAGGAAGGTCACCATGCCCTTTTTTTTCGGTTGGGAAATAATCAAATAACTTCTCCAACTCTGGGCGGAGCGGGAGGGAGTGTCAGATTTTTACTGACTAAAACCCATCCATGTTCCTTCCTCGCCCTTTACGTTCCAGGGCCACGGTATCTCTTTCGAACAGTCCCGCAGCCCCGGCAGGCTTCGACCTTTGCGGGCCTCTCCCTTTATGCTGACATCTCTTTGAGGCGCACGTGGAACACGAACGCGCCGTCGACACGGCAGGTCGCCATGCCCTACGGCTATATCTTGAGACACATCCGGTTTTTCAGATGATATCGACATTCTGTTCAGAGAATGTCGACGTCGATCAGAATTCAAACGTTCGTTCAATGAACGTGCATCGCGCCTCACGCATCACGTTCATCACTCGTTTCAAAAGACCTGTTAGTAGATGTGCGAATACGCTGAAAACTCAAGCCTGATTCTGTATCGGTAAAAATTTCGGATTCGCTCACGATCAGCAGACAGTCGCGCATCACGTTCCACACTTGTCTCTAAAGACCTAGAAGAAGCTATGCGTAGATACGCTGAGAACTCAAGCGCAATTCTCTATCCGTGAACGTCTCCGACTCGCGAGACAATGCGTGACGTTCACGATCAGCGGTCAGTCGCGCATCACGTTCCCTACTTGTCTCTAGAGATCTAGTAGTCGATGCGTAGATACGCTTGAAACTCAAGCGCAATTCTCTATCCGTGAACGGCTCCGACTCGCAAGACAATGCATGACGTTCACGATTAGCGGTCAGTCACGCATCTATTCTTCACTGGTCTCTAGAGACCTGGATGTAGAAATACGCTGAGAACGCAGGCGTGCTTCGCGATCCGAAGAGGTTTCCACGGAGCAAGTTGCAGCCTGATGTTCTCGAACAGCATCAAGTCTCTCCTGCCGCTCTTCGATAGATTCTTGGGATCTTATGATCCTCAATCTTTTAGCTCCTTTGGAACATTGGGAAAGATTTGACCTCTTTCTAGGCATGGTTATAGTTTTGTTGTGAAGATACCTGATCAATTGAAATCTAAGTAACTGCTCCCCTGCGTTACCGGGTAGGCTACCGAGTCACGAAGATAACTGGAAAAGGAAATTAATTCTGCAACAGGTGTCCGAGATCTTCGATTTTTATAAGTCAACAGAGAGTGCTCATCAGATTGAACAACTTTTGCTAAGACGTCATTCCTATATGTGTTATGGTGTAGCTGGGCTCTTGGAGTTCCACATCAGATGTTCCAGATCTTCAAACTTATACTCTCAGCAGAAAATGCTCATCATGTAGAACAATTTTTGCTATGGTGGCATTTTTGTATCTCTTATAGTTTAGCTGGTCTGTTGCGGTTCTGCATCAGGTGTTCAAGTTTCCAAGATAAATTATAGCCTCATAGCTTCTGCCCGCGACTTCGTTCGCGTGAAGTTTTGATATCGCAACGCATCGCCTACTCAACGGAAGTTTAAACTGCTTTGTTCCCGCTTGCAACATTTCTTATTGCTGCTCCGCTCCTATTGGTCATAGCGTGATGTTATATAGCCTATAGCCTTCCTCGATACATGGACTATCCAACACAAAAAGAATTTTTCAATTCGAGCCAGTAGTTCCGGAGATTAGCGCGTTCAACCAAACAAACAAACAAACAAACAAACAAACTCTTCTGCTTTATAATATTAGTATAGATATACTCTTAGCTGTTTAGCATAAAGAAAGTTGTATTTGATTGTTATGTAAATCAGCAAACTCTAAATGTCTAAGTATGAACAACAAAGTGTATTGTTTTTTTAATTCACTGTTATATATTATAATCTGTAACGAACATTTAACGCAACATTTTAACTTCTTATGATTTGGAAGTTAATTTTCAACCAAATTAATATGAATAGTATATACCCTCGTCACTCTTCAATTTAAATAACAAAACATGGCAACAAATTATTCTAAACGTGTGATAAATGTTGCAATTACAAAAAATATAGAACTTATATTCTTTTGTGTTACCTTGTCTCATGAATTTCATGAATACAATATAAAGAAGAGCTCCCGTGTAATTTACCTGAAACAAACAGTAATAATATTAAAATATTATAATTAATTCCTTTGTACTGGAGTAATCTTATTATGATAAGTTCTGAAATTCTTGCCCTAAATAAAAATATGATTTGAAGTTATTACTTTAATGTAAGATAAATAATCGAAAACCATAATTTTATATACTTAATGATTATTATTTTTTATTAAAGGGCCCTTGAATAATTTAAATTGTTTTCGTTATAGAGGATTCGCTCTTGGAAAGTTTTCCATGCTTATTTGAATAGCTAGACAGTTAAATAACTAAATTATTTATTTTGATAGAAATATTCTCATAGCTTACTAGAACATTGGGATGGAATTTATGTTAATAATGGTAATTAAATCGGTTCGTTTTTGGACACGCATTGTAATTGACATTAAAATCAGAGCCCCTATCACTGCACACTATCTGTTATGATTATGATCACAGTATCATTTGGTACTAATGTTTTGTTTGATTTCACTTCTCTAGCTAGCTGACATACGTAATATTCCAATCAAAACAAAACAAACATGGCTGTGCCCGCGTCTATGTTCGTCAGTTTTGCCAGTGAAAGTCATGGCACAGATTGGCGAACAGTTTTCATTACGTGGGGTGTAGGTGTTATTATTATTTTCTTTATATTTATTTATACTTCACACAATAATTTATTTGTATTGTTTATTCGTCTACACTTTATTTTTATTTTTATCCGTATCTGGCCTGACCGTGGCATCACCTTCACTTTGGGCCCTATCAGAATACCAGCGCTGTGACGTTTTTTTAATGTTACAGCACCATGCTGAGATAGAAGCCTTTTGGCCTCGTACAGGACGAGCTTCGTTTCTTTTATTTATTTATTTTTCTGTTTATATATTAAGTAGTGTTTAATTAGTAAGTTTTAAATACTGATCATTTTGATGTGTTTTGTCCTGTGCGGGCTAATAAATGCTTTTTCTTTCTTTCTTTCTTTCTATCACAACTAAATACGGTGTAAAGAAAAACAAAACGTAAATACATCTTCATCTGCCTAGCCTTTTCTCAACTATGATGGGGTCAGCTTCCAGTTTGACCATATGCAGCTGAATACCAGTATTTTACATGGAGCGACTGCCTATTTGACCTCCACAACCCAGTTAATAAGGGGTAATACGATACCACTTGGTAAGACTGGTTGTCAGACTTTTTGGGCCACTGACTACCTGTAACAACTGCCAAAGATGAACATATGACATCCGGGACCAACAGCTTAATGTGCTTTCCGAGGCACGGAGGAAACTCGGTATGTAAGGGTGGTCGCCCATCCACAGACCAACCTAGGCAAGCACGGTTTAACCTAAAGATCCGAGCGGCTGTTATTATTTAGCCACGAGCTCCTCCGTAAACGTAACGTAAATACGTTTACGGAGCGCATTCACTTGATATCTGGAAATGTATAAATGTACTGTGTTGAGCAATAAATATTTGAATTTGAATTTAAAATTTGAAATAATCGTTTCACATTTACATCTAAACTAATATTTTATAGAGGCAAGATTTCATTTTTGTGTGTTTGTTACGATGTAACTCAAGCACTACTCAACCGATTTAAAATTCTTTCACCATTAGAAATTAGGGTCGTTCTTAGGGTCCTGGGTTCGAATCCCGGTAGGAGCAAATGTTTGTGTGATGAGCATGGACATTTGTTTCCGAGTCATGGATGTTTATATGTATAATAAGTATGTATTTACAAACAAAAAAGTATATATGTAGTATATCAACTATCTAGTGTTCACGATACAAGCTTTGCTTAGTGTGGCACTAGGTGGCGCTGTGTGTTAATGTCCAGCAATATTTATTTATTTATTATTATTTATTTATTATTTACATCTTTACCGAGTCAAATAAGCTACAGAAATTTACATCTTTACCGAGTAACATAAGCTACAGAAATTTACATCTTTACCGAGTAACATAAGCTACAGAAATTTACATCTTTACCTAGTAACATAAGCTACAAAAATTTACATCTTTACCGAGTAACATAAGCTACAGAAATTTACATCTTTACCGAGTAACATAAGCTACAGAAATTTACATCTTTACCGAGTCACATAAGCTACAGAAATTTACATCTTTACCGAGTAACATAAGCTACAGAAATTTACATCTTTACCGAGTAACATAAGCTACAGAAATTTACATCTTTACCGAGTAACATAAGCTACAAAAATTTACATCTTTACCGAGTAACATAAGCTATAGAAATTGTATTTATACTATGCAAACCAATTAGCTGAGCTATCGAATCACTTTTTACGCGGATGAAGTGCTAGTAATAAATATTTACGTAATTTTAAGAATTTATTCATATCTATTGTTGACTTGAATCCGTTGGATGCAAGTCACACTGGACCGGTCAATGTGGCGACGCTTGGGGGAGGCCTAGATGTCCAGCGATGGACGTCTTGCGGCTGAAATGATCATGATGATGATGATGGTTAATACTGACTGTGCTTGTTGCAAGCAATGTAACTAAAATGCTAATAGATAATAAATAAATATATCTGAACATTTTACACATAGCGCCATCTAGTGCCACACTAAGCAACGAGGCTTGTGTCGTGGACACCAGATAGTTGATACACAACATAGATACTTTCTGTTTGTAAATACATACTTATTAAACATATTAACATCCATGACTAGGAAATAAATGTCCATGCTCATCACACAAACATTTGCTCTTACCGGGATTCGAACCTAGGACCCTAAGAACGTAAGGCAGCTTCACTACCGCTACGCTACTCGGGTCGTTAAGGATAGTTAACCTATAATTAGCAATTTTTACCTATAATTACATTACGCACTGCGCATTCGTGTCAGGGCCCTCAGGCAATATATCCATGGAGTGATACGAACGCGCGGAGTAAACGTAAAGTATATCCGAATTATATTAAAATTAAACATCTCCTTTTGCACGTAATTTTTTACTTTGATCAAAGATTGTTTTCATGTTAACTGTTTACTGGTATGTTGAGTCTTGAGTAAGGCTTTTTGGAAAAAAAAAACGCTCATAGTGATGTATTTTCAGTTCAAAAATCATACCCAATAGTAACGTTTACGCCGTGAGTTCGAGCTAGGGCTTAAGCCACTCACTCCTCCCAACAAGATTTCCTACAAAATGTCCAATATATCCAGCTAGAACCACGAGCTGTTTATCGCTTCGCTCCTAGCGATAGGTTTAACACATCGCGTCTGGCAGATCAGCTGTTCCGACGGCGGAATTACCCTGAAACGACGGATAACCGGCAGTAATACCGGATAGGCGGGTAAACTATCGGATCACTTTATCGATAGCTTCAGTTTTGGATTAGTTAGGTATATTACGTGCTAATTTACTGGTGGTAGGGGAGGGATTGTGAGCGATGCTTTTATGCTTTGTTGCTGCACAGTATTCGTAGTTATAGCTTATACGAGGTAAATAATAAAGTGACCGTTTAATCATTGTCGCATAATGAGATGACTGGTTAAATTTAAACATCAACTTATTAAAAGAACATGTAGGGCAGTCTTAGGTCCATGCTCACCAAAAAGATGACGGTCTGATTATCTAAAAACGGCTGTTTAAAACACTTTTTTGTATGGGAACATGTCTCAGTGACAGCTGTTTTTACATAATCAGACCTTTATCTTTTCGGTGAACATGGACCTCAGGGGACTGCAGATAGAAGTGAAAAATAAGTAATCTATATCTTCTACGGGTTTTGCCCGCGCACGCCTAAGTGGTGCCGTACGCCGTAGCGGATCGGCTACGAGTGCTACGAAGCGTTAGCTGACGATCACGCGTGTTTTACGATTTTTGTTCATTAACAAACTACTCAACGCGCCTAAAGTAGTTTTCACTTCAAAAATCTTAAATTCGTTCACTGACAGACAAACGGAACCTTACCCGCTGGGTCTAGAGTCATGATTTTTACAAGAGTTCTTTATTATTAATAAAAAGATTATCAAAGGGATCAAATATGATGAAAAATCCAATTCCTGTTAAAAACGAAGACAGATGAGATACGCCAAAAAGAGTAGTAAATCTTTCTCCGTAAACGCAAACAAAATTCTAAAGAAAATATTTCTTCGAAATAAACAAAATAAGCCACCCACTCTTTCAAAATAAAACACCACTCTTTAACAACCAAATAAGAAATAATCCTCCTTTCTTTCCAACATTATCGCAGACGAACAGTCAGAGCAAACAGCTGCAGATCTTACAAAGGCATTCAAAATGCCTTGTAAGAGAATAAATCCAGCAACACATTGCCGCCAACGCGTCAACTTGGCATGAAATCTGCGACAGACGTTCTGCTTACACGTCTGGTTTAAAACCTTTTAGCACACCGTTCGATAAACGATGAGCAAACAAAATGATAATGTAGAAATTGTAAGGGTGTATATAAGTTTTTTTTATTAGTTGTTTGAAGTTTTCATTTTGGAAAGAGTCTAGGAAAAATACAAAGATCTAAAGAGAATAGCAACGTGTTTTTGTCATTAATTGGTATTTACAAATTGCTAATTTGAACTATTTTTATTACGAGTCCTTCACGTACGCCTAAATGAACTTTGATTATCTAAACTAAATAAGTGCAAAACTGAAATACTTATCGTCAAGTAATGTAATGTAACTGTGCACTATTTTATTATAATAACACCTTATTGAGGGTGCTTTGATGAGAATATTGTGATATCATGAATTTGAACACCATTTGAATGCTGCACCTTAAAACAGCCATAAAATTTTACCGCCACTGAACAAAAAACCGCATCCATCCGAAAGTTCATTGGAACAAAACCGGTTCAAAAACGGCATACCGCAATACCCTTTGGTATAGTTAGCAAAGGGTATCGTATTACCCAGTAGTAACTGGGTTGTGGAGGTCAGATAGGCAGTCGCTCCATGTTAAATACTGGTTTCTGGTTCAGCTGCATTTGGTTAGACTGGTAGCTGATCCTATCATAGATAAGAAAGAGCAACGCAGGTTATGATGACACCCGACCAAAAACACGCTACGTCTTCTCGCACATCCCATAGTGTGGACCAACCCTAAGTCTTATTTCTAATGCTCGGAGTACGTCGAAGTATGAATTCTTTTATTATATTTATTTGAAGAACGGAGATGGAAGCAAATCCCTTCAGCGGGGATTACTTATCCTTAAAATGCGAAGACGAATCCCGGTATCGGATAGTTCGATTAGGAACCGTATTATTTATTTTATACGTTTTGTTTTTACTAAATTGCTGCCGAGGATTTACGGTTTTGCGACGATTTAGATACGTTTTTTGGATGTTTGTTTGGATTCGAATGCAATTAGGTTAAGATTTAAAACTGTTTAGAGTGTATTGATGTTCGTTGTAGGTAGTTGTTTTGTTTAATTTAGCAGTATTTTATATTTTCTGTGAATAGTAATAGTACTTTGTAAGACTTAAAAAATATCACAGAGTCACATATAATTCAGAATCAGAATCGGAATCAGGTATAAGATGTTTTACATAATTAATGAGGTCGGCTACAGTCCAACTTACGGCGTGCAAATTATTATAATAAATCAATAAATTAATCAAAACATTGTCAGCATAAACAAAATAGAAATTAAAGTGACGTAAATTAACAATAAGATAAATAAAACAGAAATTAAAGGGTCAATTAACAAAAGTCGATTAACAATTAGGTACATAAGTCTTAAATGGTCAAGTTTGAAATAATAAACAAAAGAAAAAAAGTCATTAACTGAGTAGTAGCATTTGTCTAAAAGTAGTGAAATCTTCTTCGTTTATAGAACAATCTTCTTATTTTCTTCTTCTTTTTTTTCTTTTTTTTTTTTGATCTTTATTTTATTATAAATGACAGGACCCATTGTCATAATATTTTTCCTTAACAGTGCTGTTTCGTAATTACCCATGTGTAGCAAATTCTTGTATTGGGATCTATAAGGGCCATTACGTGTTTTTATATTGCAAAAGTCCTCAGCGACCAAAACACAGGTTCACAGCCTGCTATATGTGCTTATTATGTAGGTAGTAGATGCTTTTTGTCTGAATTGAAGCCTGAAAGTATTATGTGCGAAGTCTTAGAATTTTTGGTTCTAGGACACGCCGGATTCCTCACGATGTTTTCCTTCAGCGTTTTGAAAGCAGTGGTGGTGAAATAAAGTACAGTAAGTAAAAATGCGAATGAATAAAATATAATAATGCATACAAAATAATGAAATTATAATATCTGAAATAAATTAATAAAATAATTAATACTTGTTAATAATAAAATAATTGATTAACCTCATGAGATTAATTAAAATAACCACATGTACCTAATAGTAATATTTTCTACAATAATTATATTTGTTTGATAAACTTGCAATTCAGTATATTTACTCACTTGGATGCTTGTTTTGTCCTATCTGTTATGTTGCCGTGGCCTAACCGGGTTTCATGTTGAAACTTACTTATATACATAATATATTATGCAACAACTAAATGTACATGAATGCAATAAAGAGATTGAGTTTTTTTTTGAGTTTGAGAAACTGTACAAACTCCATACTTCCACAAACCAAACAATAGAAATGCCATAAATCCTAAAATCCATTGAAAAAACTTTACTTCGATTGCGAAATTCTCGTCTGTAGTGAAACTTATGAAAGAGCTATTTAATCACTAGAACAAGTATTCTCAGATATCTAGTGCTCAGATTGAGTGCCTATTTAACGACTAGATAAGTAAACTTCGTTAAAGCAGCTCAGCTAAGATCTTCGTAAAGAATACGCACTTCGGATAGAGTTCACAGTAACTAGGAAAGCGCTTAAGACTGATTGAGAATGATTTTAGCTTAGCAAGGATTTTTAGTATAATTTTAACCCTTCCGGTATTTCATGAACCACATATCATTCAGGGAGATTTTATTAAATAATTGAACATTATTTTCTTGGACATAATGTGTTAAAACTGATGATTATTGAAATTAAAACTAATCATTTTGTATAGCATTTAATGTCATGGATTTCCGCAAAGTAACGCCTGATTCTACAACATATCTGGTGATAAATATATAAAACACATAGAATTATTGACAAGAAGAAAAATTACAAAAATATGTATGAATTCATAAAGGAATTAGAGTGAATGGTAGTGAGACGGGACATGATGGCAAGTAGGGAGGAACGAGGGAGAGAGCCTCTCTTCCCGGCCGCCGCGGGAGACGCACCGGGCGTCGCGGGCCACG
This sequence comes from Xestia ashworthii, assembly GCA_950022955.1. Classification (NCBI taxonomy): domain Eukaryota; kingdom Metazoa; phylum Arthropoda; class Insecta; order Lepidoptera; family Noctuidae; genus Xestia; species Xestia ashworthii. The sequence continues at coordinate 19,432,744 of OX465566.1, forward strand.
TGGTGGCTACCGGCCACCGTAGATGCGGGCCTGTGGACGGTTAGCTATGGGCTAGCTAGCCGTCCGTCCGTCTAGTGACGACAGGCCGTGTCGACGGCGCGTTCGTGTTCCACGCGCGCCTCAAAGAGATGTCAGCAGAAGAGAGGGGCCCGCAAGGGCCGAAGCCTGCCGGGGTTGCGGGACTGTTCGAAAGAGATACCGCGGCCCCGGAACGTAAAGGGCGAGGAAGGAACATGGATGGGTTTTAGTCAGTAAGAGTCTGACACTCCCTCCTGCTCCGCCCAGAGTGGGAGAAGTCATTTGATGATTTCCCATCCTAAAAAAAAAAAAAAAAAAATAAAAAAAAAAAAGTAAGGAGGAACGAACAAGTGACATAAGACAAAACTAGGAAGATGATAGCAAACTTATAATATGACCATGTAGTCTTTGATTCAATCACCAACGTAATTCCCTGTAGAGAAAACCAGCTTACCTTAGAAACAATTCAAGCCAAGTCGAAAGGCCAAACAATAAAACTCTGACACCAGGTTAGGTACTAATCACACTATAAAGAACAAGAAGAGAAGATCGAGAAAAGTTAATTTGGGTTATTAAATAGGTATAGTAGGGTGGTCCTTGTTCTTAAGATTTTTTTTTTTCTTTAATTTCAGGGGGCACCACGTAATTTGGTTATATACCATAAGAAAATATTACAGTACTTTTTTGAATTTTTTAAATAACATTTAGAGGTCGCTACCAAGGTTTAAATTTTAAATGAAAAGTCGAGTTTGTTTTTCTCAGAATCCTTTATTTTTTTAATTAGGTCTTAAAAATATTACACAATTTTTGTTGATGCTATGAAATAAAATAATCGGAATTATTTACTTTTAAGATACAAGGGTTGACTTGTTAGTATTGGGGTACTTTTTCCTATACTCTTTTACCAATAATCCAAAGTGGTACCTATTCATAAATCAGGTGCGGATGATTTGGTAGATAACTATCGTCCTATATCTATCCTTCCGACATTTGCTAAGGTTTTTGAAGCAATAGTATGCCCTGACATACAAAACTATTTCAGGAAATATCTGTCAGACCACCAGCATGGCTTTACTGCAGCAAGGTCGACCTGCAGTAATCTCGTGGCATTCGTTGAGGTTATTGCAACTTCACTTGACTCGAACCAGCAAGTCGACGCCATATACACCGACTTCAGCAAGGCTTTTGACAAAGTTTCCCATGAAGTGCTGATTCAAAAACTTGCTGCGTACGGCTTTGCGGGTTCACTTCTTAAGTGGTTGCACTCTTACCTGACAGATAGATCCTTTTATGTCGTGGCCAATGGTTATAAATCTGAAACCATGATCATAACCTCCGGTGTACCGCAGGGTTCCCACCTGGGCCCTGTAATATTTATCATCTTTGTAAACGACCTTCCTTATTGCTTCTTTAACTCTACGCCATTCTTATTCGCCGATGATTTGAAAATAGTACGCGTTGTGGATTCCTTAGCCGATTCAACATTACTTCAAGATGACCTGAATAGACTCTTAAACTGGTGTAAAGATAATAATATGCAACTTAATGTAGAAAAATGTTCCCAAATTACGTTTACTCGCAAGGCTAATTTCGTTGATTTTAATTATAGTATGAATGGTACGTACCTCAGTAAAGTTGATGTGATCAGAGATTTGGGAGTCCTTCTGGATCGAAAATTAACTTTTATTCCGCACATGGACAACATTGTTAAAAAAGCTTCAAAGACACTCGGTTTTGTGTTGCGTAATGCTAAATGTTTTCGCAAGCCTAAAACTAAGATTTATCTTTTTAACTGTCTCGTTCGTACAGTATTGGAATACTGCGCGGTTGTATGGCGTCCCCACTACGCAACACATAGTCTTAGGTTGGAGAGGATCCAGAAAAGACTTTTATACCATCTTGCCTACTCTACAGGATTAAGTAAAAAAATACGGAGCTATGCAAAACGTCTCCAAATATTTGGCATGACTTCACTCGAAAAACGTAGAGATTGTATAGATTTAATTTTTCTTTATAAAATACTTCAGAGTAAAATAGACTGCCCCCAGTTACTAAGCAAGTTTAATTTTAACCTACCCCACAACTATCCGCGTCATCCTATAAAACTATTACGTCCCCCATTCCGAAAAACTGTATCAGGATCCAACTCCCCCATCCCCAGAATTTGCAGGCTTCTTAATAATTGCGATGAGTCAATAGATATCTTTTCCACAACACTTCAAAAATTCAAGCGCCAAGTCCATCAAAACTAACCAACATATTGTTTTCTTTTTCTTTTTCTGTTGTCATCTTTGTGTTTACTGTATTGCTAAATTTACCCACTGTTGTTGAAAGTGTTATTTCTGCACTGATAATGTAATTTTATTTTTGTTATATATTTGTATTTTTGCATGCTGTGTCTATCGCATCATATTGTACACTATGCTTGTATCACCATATTGCTTGTATTATTAGGATAAACAGTGTAACAATTGTAGATAGGCCTATAAATAAATAAATAAATAAATAAAAGCAAATATTGCTTTTGTTCTTCATTTGTGGTAATTAATTTATTGTAGCAACACCGCGCTCAGCTGTATCATTCACTACACGCAATGAATGAACGATATTTTTGGCAGCTATGTAATCAGGGTCTTCGTTCCAGGTACTTTTTGTAAAAATTGACAGCTGCTCAACCTCATAACAGAATCAAAAACAAAAAAACACGTATTTCGTGTTTAGAGGTATATAATCAAATGAGAAAGTACCCGGAGGATAATTCGAAAGTCGAAAAATAAGGACCACCCTAAGGTATATATTAATGTCACTTTACTTACATGAAAAATACTAGAATTCTGTTACGAGCAGTTATTAGAACACATCCCTAAAAAGATGATAATACTGCCAAGTTTAATGATACGAATAAACCCTGGCATTTTTCACTTGCAATCCTATTAAAGCTTTCAAATATCACTTTCATCAAATACCCGTTATGCAAGCTTCCCATAAAAGATAAGTAATAAAAAGATTTTATACAAAAGATACGCATTGGAGCAGACTTTCCTACGGCTGCCCGTTTGGTTGAGTGAGTTCCTGTCAAACCGCATCGGCGCAAGTTATGCAAGCCTTTTCTTTTTAACATGACAAGTTTCATGACGTAACTGGCTGGCCGTGTAGGAGCAGCCATGTGTGGAGACGTTTTTAGGGTTCCGTAGCCAAATGGCAAAAAACGGAACCCTTATAGTTTCGCCATGTCTGTCTGTCTGTCTGTCTGTCCGCGGATAATCTCAGTGACCGTTAGCACCAGAAAGCTGAAATTTGGTACCAATATGTATATCAATCATGCCGACAAAGTGCAAAAATAAAAATTTAAAAAAACATTTTTATTAGGGTACCTCCCCCAGACGTAAAGTGGGGAGCGATTTTTTTTTTAATTTTGACCCTGACGTGTGATATATTGTTGGATAGGTATTTAAAAATGAATAGGGGTTTTCTAAAATCATTTTTTGATAATATTAATATTTTAGGAAATAATCGCTCCGAAAGTCAAAAACAATGTGTCCCCCCCCCCCCTCTAACTTTTGAACCATAAGTTTAAAAAATATGAAAAAAATCACAGAAGTAGACCTTTATATGAACTTTCTAGGAAAATTATTTTCAACTTGATGAGTTGAATAGTTTTTGAGTTATATAGCACTTTTTCAAAAAAACGCAAATGATAACTTTGTTTTTCATACAAATACTATGAAAAACAATGTTATTTTTGCTGACGAAAAATGTTGGTATTTTTAATGGTCTGGGAAGCTACGGAACCCTACAGTGAGCGTGGCCCGACACGCTCTTGGCCGGTTTTTTTTGAATTTCGAATCAAGAGTGATGGAAAAAATCAAAATCAAAGCATTTATTTCAAGTTGGCCACTTACAAGCACTTTTGAATAGTCGAAACAAAGACAACAATTAAATGAAGATACAGTCCCAGTCACAAGAAATAATAAAGAAATGTGTAAGTACTGCAGTTGCCCATTCCAAAGCGAAGATCTCTTTGGATAAACGGGCAAGAAAACATCGTGACGAAACCTATAGTCTAGAACCATGAGGTTGAAAAGGAGGACCGTTTGATGGAAGTCACATGGACACCATGGTGCACCATGGCCCACTTCCTTTCAGTGCGAAGAGGCCTGTCCTATTAGTGGGAACGTGTTGGTTAATGAAAAGTTGGCTTTCGTACATTGGGTATGGATGGAACCCAAAAAAAAAATACCAGAAAACAAAGGAGATGGCAATTTTAATATGGTAGATCCTCATATAAAATTCTCACTCAAACGAATAACAAGTCGAATAAAAACAAAATACGTATGAATGAATAAGGTCTGAAAGTAGAAAATGAATATGATTTACAAGCCATCGTCTTGTATTATCTTTGACGCTCTCACATGCAATGCAATATTCCTAATAACTGCACTATTGTTCTCAAGTCCGATTGTTCTAGTCATTTCAATACTGAGAATTAATTCAGTCACCAATGTCGAACAAGTTCTAGTTATATTTTCTTATTAATTCAAGCGAAAAAAATAATAACCGGCTAGAAGTTACAGATCATAAGTCGCAATTTGGAAATGTCGATCACGAAAATCTGTCAATTTATTAAATAACTTGATGTCTTGGCAGCCATCCTAATCTATACCCCATAAATTACATCAACAGCTGACAACCTAGACAGGGCACGTGAAGCAGATCACCTAACGCTCAATAAAATCGTAATAAAAACTCTGAAAGATAGAGCCACTAAACAAATATTAATAGCTGACATTTACTACTCAAAGCGTTCACAAACGTCTGTCTATCCTGCTCTTTCAACAAGGGTCAAACAAGGACGGCGCGAAATACCGACAGAGCTACGACCCACCACAAAGAGATATCCCGACTAGATTGTTACAAGAAACGTCTAGGGTATAATACTGTACTCCAATCGGGCCATGAAAATGGCGAACGAAAAACGACGCAAGAATTGAGATTTATTACTCTTAAAATAAAATTGGTTTGTTTCGAACGAGGATTGAAATTTATGTTGAAAGTAATTTGGAATTTAAGTACCTGTTGTAGAGTTAGTTATGTGTATTTGTTCTTACTATTTTATGGAATGTTTTTTTATTTGATGTTGTTATTTATGTAAAAGCAATTTCAAACCTTGTCAGAAAGAGCTCAGTTTATTGAACATGACACACAATCAACACATAAAAAAAAAAACAAAAATACGTCTCGTGTTATCCCGCAAAAACCGGGTAAAAACTTTCTATTACACTATTGCATTTGTCAAGGATGAAACACGTCATCTCACAGGTCCTTTGAAACCTTACATCCACCGTAGAATCACCATAAAACTCTTTCGTTCTATAAATCCTTCACATCATACGAAATTGGACTAGGGTTTTTACCATTGACGTGTTGGCTTGTTGTACGTCAATGGTAAACCAGTATAAGCTGACTTCTTATTCTATTGAAACTCGATACTGCAGCCAGGACAAGGTCAAAGTGTAACCACTGATGTGCAAAACAAACAAGAAAGATAGATGATACCATTTTCACACCATCAAATCTTTCCTATAGGAGTTCATTCCATCAAAAAGTCCTTTTCACCGCTATTCGCCTAGCCCCACGCTACAGACTCCATAGCCGGCCGGAGGCATTTGTTTTCCATCACCCCGTATTTTCCCCTTCCATTAAGCTATATTAAAGGACACGAGAGTATATCGACGCAGGTTTTTCATCACTTTTTCACACAGTGTCACTCTGTGTCGCAGATGATTTGCCGTTGAGTTCAGCTCGGATTTTAGTTTTGATATTGGGTTCAGAGATTGTGTTAGTTGGTGGTTGGTGGTCTTTGGTGTAGTATCTGCTGTCTGTGTATGTTTATGTGTGTACGAGTATATGTGTGTTTGTGTGATGTTATAGTACTGTGGTAAACTACAAAATGTAAGCAGACTCATCACGAAGCCGTCAACCAAGCAGTCTGTACATCAAACTAAGTAACTCTACGCAAAAATGATTGCTGGGAAACGACTTTATTTGGGAGGTGAATTAATCACGGTTTACTTACGATAGGACTTAATGTTACGCACTCAAAACATTGTGCTGATGGATTCATTGAATAGTACAGGGCTCATAAAGGTATTTAAAATAAGGTTATAAGATTAAAAACATGTGAAAAAGATCAAAAAGAACGTTGACCCCTAATATCTCAATAGGAAGGTGCCCAGGTCTAGAACAACAAGTTACATTAAATTAAAAATTAAAAAAAACCCACGACGAATAATTCCACAAGCCGTTTTATTTGATACCCATATTGAGGGAGTTGTGAAAAATAAATTGAATTCACCATTTTGTGGTGGCGGCCATCTTGGATTATAAGGTACTTATAGTATTCTACTAGTCAAGCCCTTTCATTTGATACCCATATTGAGGGAGTTATTTTGTGGCGGCGGCCACCTTAAACTGATTTTTATCAAACATAGCTAAGAACACTCCCGACTAATTCACCTTTTAAACAAAAAACAAACAAAATCAAAATCGGTTCATCCGTTTGGGAGCTACGATGCCACAGACAGACACACACACACACACACAGACACGTCAAACTTATCACACCGTCGTTTTTGCGTCGGGGGTTAAAAAGAGTATCGTCATTTACACCCATTATAGTTTAACTTGTTTAAGAATATTTTAAGTTTACAATAACAAGATGAACAGCAAGTAATTTAATGTATAGACAGACATACAGTAGCCTAGATGTAAATCCAGTTTGATGCGTTTTGAAGCTCCTGTCACTGGACATATAATATCGTTGTAGGACTGGAAAGATCGTAACACTGAATGTTACATCATTATCTTGCATATGTATTGGCTGTGTGTGTCCAATGCAAGCTCCTTTATCATAGGTTCATATTTCAAAGAATGTAAGTAAAGAACGCAGAATCTACAGCTTCTACTATTCGTTTGCTTGTACATGTTTTTCACTTAATAAGAAAAACTTCGTAAGGTATCCGGCATGTCCTAGAACCGAAATTCGAAGACATGACTGCCATCTACCAACCCGCAATGGGCCCTCTTAGCTCTTGTGGCCAGTAGTTGGAACATTTTGGACTGATTTTGCTTATGGTATGCTGAAAGATGGAAATATTACATATTATACCGATTCCGCAACCGTTCTCATACACCATAGAGATAACTGAATCAATAAAATGTTGAAATGATCCGATTTTTTGCTTAATTCACGCCCAATTACGATCAGCGTTGTTTAAAGACTTTCAACGTTCTGAAAAAACAATATTTAATCATTTTATAAAATGTTTTAGCTTCGTCAAAGTAAAATTAATAATTTTCGTGCCTATTGTTCAATGACCTTGAAGAAAATCTTCGACACTGCTCTCCGATTTTGATACGCAACATTAAACACTGAGATTAAAAATCTAGAAAATGTGAAGTTCAATATTGACTGCTCAAAAAGTGAAAATATTTTATTTCTAAAATTCTTTTCTTTTCAGGAACTGGTGCAGCGCAGGGTGCAGTTAGTGGCGGTTCCGCAATGTTAAAGCGTTGAACGGACCAATCATGTACTAGTATTCCCAACTCATAAATTTCAAATTTGGTACGTGAGCATACCTCCCGCCACTTCCGATCAACACATGCCATCGGCAGCGATTGCCAAGATCCAAGCCGACGTTTCACGAATTTCGTATTTCGAATGTACCAACCGGACGTCGTCGTACCGACGCCCGGCGGAAACACCCGAACGGACACGCTACGCCAGTTGCCGGTAACAGCTGATTTGGAAGGAACGGTGTGTTCCGTTTTCGAAATTTATATAGCGGCATTGTGCTGGCTTTTGAGAGCGGTTTTACAGATTTTTAAAACTGACCTTTTGAGCTGCTGGTTACTGAATGACAAAATTAGCAAATCTCTTGTTTGGACTGAATTTCAATGATTTTACCGACTGCTACAAGACTACCAAATGCTTGCTAATCACATTTTTCTAACTTTAGCTGAAACGAAAATAACGTGCGACAAAAGATGTGTTCAAAAGCTTAAACAAAAAAAATCTCGTAGCTTAAAATATCTGATCCAGGCTTTTTCACCAATTTACACAGTTCTATACCAAACCGTGCCTGAATGAAAAAGTTGTGTTCCATTTAGCTATAAGCCTCCCAGATAGCACTTTGAAGAGTTAGCGACCGTCAGAGATGCTGACTGAAAGATTAGCCCACCCCACCAACACCAGCTCAAACAAATTCAGAACCTCGCACCAGAAAATACAGTTTATTTTCCCTTAAAAAACGACGATTTTCGGAAGCGATGGCCACGCATATTCTTTCGCGAGCTATTCTACACGCATTGTATGTCAAATAAAAAGCCAACTTCAGCACTATTATTTAAGGTGCATTTTTCCTTGTTTTATGCTGCATATTTGAGGAGTTATGGCCCACAAATAAGTTTAGGTGCGGTAATGGAAAGGCTTCGCTTAAAATGTGAGCTGAAAATGCTTTTATAAAAGTTTTGGGGTACCAAACAAAAAAGTTGTATGTACGTGTTGAATAGTTTGTGAAAGCTTCTTCTGTGGTCTCATTTGTTGAATGTTACCAAGATCGCTTGATAGAAGCTAAAGTATTACTCGAAACAAATAAACGGTAATTTCTAAGCAAACTGTCATTTAACTTAGAAATTAGTAATTGTTTGTTTAGTTCCAGTATTGTTTTATAACACAAATACATATTTATCGCTTAAGTTTTAATTTTTTTTTTCTCTTCAACGTTGAATTCATAACTTGCCTTCGATTTTTTTATTAATTAAATAAATATTGCTAAACATACACACAGCGCCATCTAGTGCCACACTAAGCAACGAGGCTTGTGTCGTGGACACGAGATAGTTGATATACTACATAGATACTTTTTGTTTGTAAATACATACCTACTTATTATACATAATGAATATCCATGATTCGGAAACAAAAATGTCCATGCTCATCACACAAACATTTGCTCTTACCGGGATTCAAACCCAGGACCCTAAGAATGTAAGGCAGTCTCACTACCGCTGCGTCAACACCACTCTAACAAACTGAACAGCGTTTTATTTAGATCTATGTTCACAGAAAAGATAACGGTCTGATTATCTAAAAACAGCTGTCAGCGTGACATGTTCGTATACAAAAATGTGTTTTCAACAGCTGTTTTTAGATAACCAGACCGTCATTTGTTTTGGTGAACATGGACCTTAGTACCAGATAACTAAAACTATGAAGCTTTTCCACATATGAAAATTCATCAAGCTTTTTCTACATTTTCCACCTAGTGTGAGTACACAGTGTCCATTACATTTTCCTTGAAACAGAAATAAACACAAAATAAATAAACTACACACGCTATTGCTATTACCTACCGATTAATTTGGTAGCTCTTTACAGTTCTAATGAACTAGTTTGAACTGGATGGAACTGGATGAAACTGGTTACAACTGCTTCGCTTTTGGATTGAACGCAAATCGTTCCTAAATGTACTTCAAGTTAACTTAGATTACTCTGCATTGGCTTGCCTTGAAATCAAGATTTAGTTACTGCAGTTGAACGAGTACCTAGTATTGGTAACCGCATATCCAGTAAGATATGTGGTACAGAAATACGGTATATGGTGATATTATCGACAAACTACAAACCCAAGACACACACAGACTTTTTTCGTACTATGTAGTATCCCTTCTGGCTTCGCTGAAGGATAACATCGTGAGGAAACTAGAATGCCTGAAATAAATTTCTCGACGGCATGTGAAACTAAGTCAGAGGCCCACGGGTGGCATAAAACCTCTGACACCAGGTTAGGTACTAGCCACACGATTAATAAAGATGATGGACTAGATTTTGAACGAGGACGACGAGACGATAGGAGTATGGAATAAGAACACATGGGCTTTTTAGTAGACTGGTCCCACACAAGAGGATCCCGGGATCAGTCGACCTAATGAATTGCGTTATGGGCATGGAAATGATGTTTTGATGTTTATATCTTGCGTAATGTGTCGTTTATCTGGTTAGTGTTTACTTTCAAAGTACAGCACATTTAATTTGTTTTAGGTAGTTCAGTCTACATTTAAATGAACCAACAAATATACTAGACAGTGTTGTATTTCTTGCTGTTTTTAAGTAAAACTTTTTTACACAAATGGAGGAACCAGCAAACTAACTACTTCCACTTATAACTTCTATCTTACAAGAAACATCTTAAAACTTGTCAACAAAAATTCTGCCAACTTCAAGAAACACAGCAAAAAACAGGAGGCGTTTCACGTCATACCAGACCAAGTCCGAAATCTAGGTCAACGCCCTGTTGACACCTTTTAGAGGCGCCTACCCATCAGAGTAAATTAGGGTAAAAGCACAGGTTTTCACACCAGACGCGTCTAAAGCTACAACACAGCGAACCAAATTCCTTTCTACCGTAATAAAACACCTACACTACCCTCGGCCGTTGACTCAAAACCGTATATCATATATCGTAAAATGTGAAAAGTTTTTTGATGTCCTCAAGGGTTTTATTACCCCGTGTTTATTGCATATTTTTATGTGAGGTACGAATTACTTGTATACCTTTATTTACCACTCGAGTGCCATAAATTTCTTGTTTTACTAATCTTAATATGGGTTTCTATGTAGGTTGGAGTAGAATGGGTCACTTGGGTAGGTCCTGTTCGAATTTAGGTTATGTGGAGGTTATTTTACGGGTTATTTTAGTTTGTGGGGTAATAGTCAGGTCTTTGTTAGTACTCTGATAATAATAATGGCGGCGAGTCTATTGACCACCAGCTTAAACAAACTTGGAATATGAATATCCTTCTCTAACATCAAGAATATGATAGAGATGGAAGGTGTCCTAGTGCCAGATGAAACGTTTTTACACATTGAGTCGGAATGAGCATTACGACGCTTACTCTAGCAATTGGAGTGTTAAATCCTGCACCCTACTTGCGTAACCATAGCAGACATTATTAGTATTGTCAGTGGACACTAGTACCTTTCACTTTGAAGGGGATTTATAAAATCTATTGTGCCGTATTATGTTTAAATACTTCGGCAAGAACCCAGGTCACAAAGACAACCTCCTCAGATGGGGGTTTATTGACGGCTCAGATCTTAAATGTGTTTGCAGCGTGTCTCCATGCCCTGACACCTGCACACTTGACGATCTTATGACTGCATCAGCGAGCGGAGTTCGCATAGCTGAATTTTAGGCGAAACATCAATACCAATATTATAAAGCTGAAGAGTCTGCTTGTTTGTTTGTTTGAAACGCGCTAATCTTAGGAACTACCGATTGAAATTGAAAAAATCTTTTCGTGTTGGATCATTTATCGAGGAAGGTTATAGGCTATATAACGTCACGCTACAACCAATAGGAGCGGAGCATAAATGAAAATTGTTGAATGTTTGTTGTTTTCCTTTGGTGGGCTTGTTCTCTTTTATGTGACGCAGACGAAGTTGCGTGGGTCAGCTAGTATTTAATAAAATAATATTCGCCTTTGACACACTAAGATGACGAATATTTCGACTACTCGACAACGTGAGTAACACATCACCATCTGCCTAGCCTTTTTCCAACTATGTTGGGGTCGGCTTCCAGTCTTACTGGATGCAGCTGAATACCAGTATTTTACATAGAGCGACTGCCTATCTGACCTCCACAACCCAGTGAACACTGTGTAATACGATACCACTTGGTAGACTGGTTGTCTGACTTTTTGGGCCACTGACTACCTGTAACGACTGCCAAAGATGGACAAATGACAGTCGGGACCAACAGTTTAACGTGCTTTCCGAGGCAAGGAGGAAACTTGCTATGTAAGGGTCGTTCGTGTTCCACGCGCGCCTTAAGGAGATGTCAGCATAATGGAAGGGCCCGCATGGGCCGAAGCCTGCCAGGGTTGCGGGCCTGTTCGAAAGAGATACCGCGGCCCCGGAACATAAAGGGCGAGGAAGGAACATGGATTCGGGACGATTTATTATAAAATAAATAATAAAACATCGTTAGGAAACCGGCGTGTCCTAGAACCAAAAAATCGAAGACATGTGACGTCTACCAATCCGCACCAGGCCCGCGTGGTGGATTATTGAAAAGAGAGGAGGCCGTGTCCCAGCAATGGGAACATTATATGCTGATGATGATAATGAAATAATATGGAATGGAACTAATGAGTCGCCGCTTCACATCCAAAAAACGCGTGTGGCTCTTGAGCCGTAGATTGCCGACCCCAATCTAATTTAGTAGTGTTCATACATAGAGTAACATAGAAATTAATGCTAGATCCTGAATCTTGATGCTTAATTAGAGGGCCCGTAAACTTCGAGATAACGACCTTCCCAAACATTCTAGGCACTCGAGTTACGAACTAATGTATACTTTTATTTACCGAAATAACCTAAGGATGTAATGAATTATTTTGAGCTTGACCTTTGTATACGTTTGTTATCTTTCTACGTTCGTTTAGTCAGTAAATAGACAGGGATAAATGGTACTTTTCGGTTTTAGGTTAACGTTTTATCATTACTTATAATATTGTGATGAACATTATTTATTTATGTACACACAAAATATTTAACAGGACAATAATAAAGGGTGTAAATCACCTCTTAACGAAGCCGAAAGGCATTTCTTTTCCTCGTCATTGCAATCAACTGGGAACCTAGTTACGGAGATATTGGGATAAGTTATTTTTTTAAATACAAGTTTTTATGGTATGATTTTTACTTAAGGGGCCGCGGCGGAGCATGCGTTTTTCATACAAACGTAATACCAAAATAATATGAAAATCAAACATATTCTTAAGGTAGTGTGTATTTATTTCGATTGGATTACAGAATATTTATGTCCCCAAATGTATTTTTTGAGAGGACAATGATACAAAGACGAGATATGGGGAATTTAAAATTTCTATAGAAAACTTCTTTTTCTTATAACTCTTGTTAAAATCAGTGTCTAATCAAAATATATATTTGGAAACCTAGATATTCTGTAATTCAATCGAAATAAATACACACTACCTTAGGAATATGTTTAATTTACAAATTATTTTGGTATTACGTTTGTATGAAATACGCATGCTCCGCAGGCGTCTTAAAAAAACTCCGCAAACCCCGTACTACGAGTATTCAATCCATCCTTAAGCATAATGTTTTGAGTGCGTTACGTTGAGTTATACCACAATACATGATTCGCCCCATAAAAAAGTTGTTTCCCAGCAATAGTTTTTGCGTAACGTTACTTAGTTTGATGTACAGAAAGCTTGGCTGACGGCTTCGTGATGTGGTAGTATTAACATAGAAGAACACAAAGGTACTGCTTATTTCAAAGGAAAATTTTCATTTTTTATTATTGTTACAAAAAGTTTTAAATGGTATTGGTTCGGTGACATTACTGCCTGTTGTTGCCTTTGGAAACATACCTTATATCTTACTCAATTTATAACTATAACTACTTTAGTGAAAAGGGACTGTCTCGTTGGTCGAGTGGTGGCAAGCATGACTGCTGAGTATGACGTCCTGGGTTTGATTTCCGGATCGGTAAAAGTGATACTGGGTTTTTTTATCAATAATTTCTCAGTTTCAGCTACGGAATCTAGATGTGTACCTGGTTGATGGCAATAGGCTCGCCTATACTACATGGGATTTAAACATAACTAGAAAAATGTGTGTGATCTATTAGGAACACTTTTGCTCTTCGGGAATTATGGGCGTGATATTACACTATGAACTCAAAAGTTCAGCCTATTCTGTCTTAGTATAGTAAACCAGTGGTGTCGACTCTGTTTTGCACAAACTAAACTTAATTTAGGCTATTGCTATCTTTTACTAAAAGGCAGTGCGGAAAAAGGACGGCTATAGGTATGAACTAAGTTGGAGATGTCAAACTGGTTTATGCCTTGCGCTTCACCGTGTTTTTGGTCGACATGTTTTACGTGCACCCTTCATTTGTATGGAAATATTAGTTCCAATTAAATTTGACAACTCTAAATTACGAACGTCTCTTTCTCGTTTTATTATAGAGAAAAAGATAGCAATAGCCTAAATTAAGTTTAGTTTGTGCACAACAGAATCCACACCACACTGGTTTACTATACTAACATAAACCACGTCCCCACCTCCTAAAAGACTCTTACCGGACCCTGCAATCACCAGCTAACCTACTAGAACACCTCAATCCCACTTTAGTGATCCGCATGATAATTACATTCACCTTCCATCCATGATTGCCTTTGCACCGTTACCGGAGTAACAGCATATTTCCGATTTCCGTGCGTCCCGCCACTTTCCCGTGTTTATTACCACAAAAATCGTTACGTGTTTGGACTCCATAAATCCTGCAATTTGTACCTCTTTTGGTGCAACCTTTTTGGTAATTAAGTACCCGTTTTTGTTTGTGTATGTTTTCTTGTCGTAATAATATGGTGATCTTGTTTTGTTTGTAAGTGGTTCGTGTTTATACATAATCATACAAGTACGTATCATTAAAAAAAATAAAAATAAAAAAAAAAAACCGCTCGGGTCGATCTTTAGGTTAAGCCATGCTTGCCTAGGTTGGTCTGTGGATGGGTGACCACCCTTACATACCGAGTTTCCTCCGTGCCTCGGAAAGCACGTTAAGCCGTTGGTCCCGGCTGTCATAAGTCCATCTTTGACAGTCGTTACAGGTGGTCAGTGGCCCCAAAAGTCTGATACCAGTCTTACCAAGTGGTATCGTATTTCCCAGTATTAACTGGGTTGTGGAGGTCAGATAGGCAGTCGCTCCATGTAAAATACTGGTATTCAGCTGCATCCGGTTAGACTGGAAGACGACCCCAACATAGTTGGGACAAGGCTAGGTAGATGATGAGGACGTATCATTAAATATGAGGTTTTTTAAATAGGAACTTATTTATGACTAGCGGAGTTCACGCGGTTTTACCAGCGTAATTCTCGTTTCCGTGAGAGTACGGAGATAAACTATACCCTCTGTTACGCAGTAAAGACGTGGCTTTCAAATGGTGAAAGATTTTTTCAAATCGGCTCAGTTGTTGTAGAGTTAAATCGTAACAAACACACAAACAAACAAAAAATCAAATCATAATATTAGTATAAATGCTCCAGAGTTTTGTGTGTGAATGTGATTGTGCTAAGAGTAAGTGAATGGTGTTCCTATTTTAATTTTTAATCTATAAAGTATGCGTACGTTTATTCTTAATTAACTGAAATAATTCTCGCAAAACTCTTCAGATTCTCTCTAAAAAAGCAAAATATCCCTAATCAATAAACATCTCAAACGCCCAATTTGTTGGAAACGCAAAAAGCTAAACGAGCAACAACACAACAAAGGCCCAATCCCCTAAAAGGTATCGTTGAACGAAAAAACTAATTAATTACCGAAGATTCGATCGAGTTGCCGAAAACTTATGGTCGGGTCGGACCGGTCGATCCGACGAATCATACAACCTGTTGGCAAATACATTTGTCTTCCCCGATTCGTCAATCAGACGAGTTTATTTAGGTCAAAGGTATTGTTTACAATGTGAGAACACACTGACTGATAAAGTAAATAAATTTATAGACTTTTTTTTGAGTCAGGAGATTACAAAAAGGTTTTATAAGTGATACGGCTAGCCAATTTACCAAGGGTACATTTTATATTTGTGTAGGTATGTGACACCATTTTCTTTCTCGAAAAAAGGCTAAAAGGGATATCGATAGGAGGTATGTTCTGTTTGAAATTGCTATTTCTGCTCGCGATATTTTCCTTTAACTTAGTGAGAAAGGTCGATTTCGTATGGATACTCTACATATAGGTACGTATCGGTTATACGTGGAATGTGTCTTGTCTAAAATCTCTGTAAAACAAAATATATGAAAACCGTATTCTTTCCGCTTTTTAGGCTTCCGTAGCAAAATATAGAAATGAAACCCTTATAATTGTTATATTAACTATTTACACTACCTATTTCAATTAATGAAAAAAGGAACCAAAATAAATTTCGCACTAGGCTTAAACAATGATGTAGGTACCTAGTTAAATTACGAAAATTAAACCGCAGAATCTTCATTTTACATTCGTTACAGGTAAACAGTGGCCTGAAAGTATGACAACCAGTCTTACCAAGGAGCATCGTGTTACCCAGTACTATCTGGGTTGTCGAGGCCAGATAGGCAGTCATCATCATCATCATCGGCCTATTAATGTTCCCACTGCTGGAACAGGCCTCCTCTCTATGAGAGGGAATGGGCTATATAATCCACCACGCGGGCCCAGTGCGGATTGGTAGATGTCACATGTCTTCGAATTTTTGGTTCTAGGACATGCCGATTTCCTCACGATGTTTTCCTTCACCGTTTTGAGAGCAGCGGTGATGAAATAAATTACACAAAGTAATGCGCCTGCCTGGGTTCGAACCCACGACTAACTGAACGTAAGTCGGGGCCGCCACCACTGGGCCACCGCTGCTCAGGTAGGATAGGCAGTCGCTCTATGTAAAATACTGATATTCGGCTGCATCTGGTTAGACTGAAAGCCGACTGCAACATTAAGTTGCGAAAAGGATAGGGAGATGCTGACGATCACATCATCATAATCAACATTACTTTAGGCGATAGACTACGCCTTCCCTAAATGTCGCCATATTGACCGGTCCCGTGCGAGTCGCATCTAGCAGATTCCCGCAACCTTCACCAGGTCATCGGTCCTAGAGGAAAGACTTACAACGCAACGTTTTCCGGTTTTTCGGTCGTCACTCCAGAACTTTTCGATCCTGCCGGCCATCCGTTCTGCGAGCAATGTGCCCTGCCCACTGCCACTTTAAATAGTGATGATGAAAATTTATTTTTCACCATTTAAAATCAATACCGTGCATGCGTAAATATTCCTTCAGAAATAGTAGCTGAGCTGTGTTTGGTTTTTGAGAATGGTGACCTCATTTGTGATATCCACATTACAATTTACCTGAATAATGTATTCCGAATTGGACACATAACTGTAAAATAATAAAGCCGACATTGAGCTCGGATATCATAGTTGGCAACGAATAATTTGATTTGATGAATTCCGTTTGAAACAGACTGCGATAGTACCTACAGAAATGTAAGCATAAATTAACACAAAGTCACTAAGAACACTAATTTCGCTAACTCCAAATCGTTGTCTAACAAATAACAGCTACGCTGAACCTCCATACATCTTAGCTAAAACAATAAACGGTCTAAACACTTGGCCTGCCTTCCTCTCACTCAATACATCAGCCAGTTTATGCGGCCAACGAGACCAAAGGGGGATTGTTTTGCTTGACTGCTTGGCAACTTGGCTTGAATAGTTTCGTTGTATATTTGTTTATTTATTTATTTAACTATTTACGAGTATGTACACACTAAATATAGAGAAGAAGAAAGGAACAGAAAACAGTACAAACATACAAACACGAACACAAACACACACAACAAAAAACTAAACTTACACGCATGGGAACATACATGCATGCATGGGGGCTTTACATGCATGGGAATTAAATTGGTTTTAGAATGACTATCGAAATCTATACCAATATTATAACGAGGAAAAATGTGTTGTATTTTTGTGTGTGTGTGTGTATGTTTGTAATAAATAAACTCAAAAACCACTGTGCCGATTTCAAAAGTTCTTTCACCATTGGAAAGCTACTTTCACCTTGAGTAACATAGGCTACATTTTATCTTCGTACTCCAACGGGGACGGGAACTGTGTGGGTGAAACCGCGTGACGACTGCTAGATGTTCACCGAAAAGATAACGGTCTGATTATCTAAAACCAGCTGTCACTGTGACATGTTTCCATACAAAAATATGTTTTAAACAGCTGTCTTTAGATAATCAGACCGTCATCTTTTTGGTGAACATGTACCTAAGTTACAGCAACTTAACGTTGTTTTTTTCATATACTCGTATGGTTGAAATTTTTGGGAACTAAATTTCGAACGCAGTTAGGTATATTGGTCGTATCTGAGACAGTTTTATTGCCATGTTATAAGTTTATGAGCCAACGTTAAGAAAACAGAAAACTGGTTTCGTTTGATATGGAAATTTTTAAAGACTTTGCAGAACTGCCAAACAGATGAAGTCACATGTGTAGTTGTAAGGAGTTTTGTGTCTCTTTGATTTTTATTTTTATTTCTTTAGTCAACCTCGTAAATGCTGAGTCTTTTGACAACCAATTCCACTAACATGGATCCGGTAAGACTGGAAGCAAACACCAAGGTAGTCGGGAAATATTTATCTGACAATGATTAAAGTTAAAACTGTAATAACCTAGACAAAAATACCTTAAATATGTTATGACATTCAACTGACATTGAGAGAGAAATTCATCTCCAATAACATCATCATCTGCCTAGCCTTTTCCCAACTATGTTGGGGTCGGCTTCCAGTCTAACCGGATGCAGCTGAATATCAGTACTTTACATGGAACGACTGCCTATCCGACCTCCTCCCAGTTAGTACTGGTAGTAACCTCTTGGTAAGACTGATTGTTAGACTCTTCTCTAAAAATACTAAACAAAATGAATATAAAGAATTCAAAATAACTCAACTTTAATATTAGTTAAAAAAAAATTAAATGCCTATCTGAATCTTCCAAAAACCAAAACATCGAATCACTAGATACGAAAATTTTGGTTCTCCGCTCTCCAAACCACTTCCAGTCAATATTAGATCCAGTATATCTTAAAAGAAATAAACTTAAAGAAACAGCAGTGCGGTGCAGTCGACTTGCAATTTATTGTTCCGCCTGAACGGGCGAGGAATTGTTGAGTTCAACAATTTGCTATGTTTCCGTAGGAAGTAAGCCTACCGCAGTATATTTTATTTTACGAGAGTTTTCTGTTTGGGTGCTGTTTTTAAAGTAATGGTGTTCTTGTAGAATAATGTTTTCAATTGGTGAAAATATAGGGTATGACACTACTTTAGATTTACGTACTTCGTAAAACTTTACGTCTCTTTTACCATCGCTGCTGACATATTAGTTTAAGAAAACATTGTGAGGCAAGCAGCATGACCCAGAAACCAAAAAAAAGATACAAAAAGGAGGCCTGTGGTCCATCAGTGGAAAGATGGTAGGCCAAACATACCTCTAGTTTAGGCTATCAAATAAAAGAGTGATAATTATAATCAACGCTTCACATAGCGAGTGAGTCAGACTTATTCTGTTTTCCCTCATTCTTCTCTGTTTATAATTCCTGTTTTTAATTTACAAGAAATGCATTTTATGTTATAAAGTATAGATGTGAGTAATCAGAATTAAACTGTTAGCACATTACATATCGCACATTTATTGCATTGGGTTATCCTGTAATGGTAGATATATAATTGTTTTCGGGCTTAAAGTCTTTTTAAATCAATCGTAAATTACATACAAAGCCAGACATTGCTACAGGGTAAAGCTAACCACAATTTATTATTATAATTTAGAAAACGTCTCTTTCAATACACAAACGAAAAAATAAGTTCTAGAAACTTCCAACAGGCAAGCATTAACCTTCCACAAGAAAATAATACACGAACACAACACCACATTCTCACAAAAACAAAATCATCAAAGAGAGAACCTAACAAAGAAACCCTTGTAAGACTTAAAAGCAAATATAATACGGTGTAAAATTCTCCCGCCAACGCCAAAATTCAATAACTGCTACGTCTTTACTGAAAAATACATGAGCAATAATTGCGTTTTCAAGTCCTGCCTTCTGTGAGGTTAAAATTAAATAAACCACGTCGGTGTTGAGTGGTAGACGGTAAGAATACTGTAGCAACCTTTAAGATTGGCTGGTCATGTAGATTTCAATTATTTTTAGTGTGTAGTTTTACTGAAGTGTATATATGTCACCGTAAAATTGTCAAATGCGTTATATTACAATATAACGTGTATCTCTCTAGCGATATTGTAAAGTCTCGAATTATTGTCAACTGAACATACGGAAGTATCCCTTGCCCCCATAAACGGGACTTGGGGCACCCCCCCGTTAGGTTAGTTAGGTTCCTTTAAACCCTGCACTCGGAAATAGGGGCCCCGCGAAGCGGGGCTCCGTCGACTACGCTTTTTAGGGGAATATGAAGTGTTTTAAGGTTAGGTTATATTAATCGATATTTCTCAGGAATGGTACAGTATCTTTTCCTGAGAGTGGTACCACTGGGCAAGGAGGACCCCTCCTTCTCTCCACACCGCGTGAGTTGACTACCATCGCATGCATTACACGAAAAATAATGCGTTTTATTGTAAGCAGTATGTTCATTTGACAATAATTCGAGACTTTACAATATCGCTGGTGATATTACAATATAACGTATTTGACAATTTTACGGTGACATATATGTAGGATGGGATTTGTTGTGTCTGGGGCTAAGACTGCGTGAAAAAAGGACTCTTTTTGTCGTTGCATGTAAAGTAATCTATATCGTAAGTACCTATCTATACTATCTATACATATTATAAAAAAGTCCTCCGCCGCGTCTGTCTGTCTGTTCGCGATAAATTCATAAACTAGTGCACCGATTTTCATGTTGTTTTCACCAATGGATATAGTGGTTCTCGAGGAAGGTTTTAGTGTATAATTTATTTATTTATTTAATTTTAAAGAAAGCTTACAGACTAATAACAATCATAAATAATCATGCATAAGAAGCGAAATTTGCTAATTACGAGTACAAGCTTCCACATGTATATGTCACCGTGAAATTGTCAAACACGTTATATTACATTATAACGTGTTTCTCTCTAGCGATATTGTAAACTCTCGAAATATTGTCAACTGAACATAAGGAAGTATCTCTGCCTCCATAATCGGGACTTGGGGCACCCTCCCGTTAGGTTAGTTAGGTTCCTTTAAACCCTGCACTCGGAAATAGGGGCCTCGCGACTACTAGGGACCTAGCGGGGCTCCGTCGACTACGCTTTTAGAGGAATATAAAGTGTTTTAAGGTTAGGTTATATTAATCGCTATTTCTCAGACACACACACACACAACACATTATCATTATCTTTTCATGAGAGTGGTACCATTGGGCAAGGGGACCCGTCTTTCCCTCCACACTGCGTGTTGACTACCATCGCATGCATTTCACGAAAAATAATGCGTTTTATTGTATCAGTATGTTCGTTTGACAATATTTCGAGAGTTTACAATATCGCTAGAGAGATTACAATATAACGTGTTTGACAATTTTACGGTGAAATATATACCTAATAGATTAGTTATGAGTTACTTGCAATGACCAATGCGATGCAAAGATGCATGCTTGCGTTGTATGTGGGCCAAATTGCGGCATTGGCTAGTAAATTATAAACATTCACTGTAGTGTTGTCGATCTGTTTAAATTCGAGTCACTGTCAAACAGGATATGTAATAAACTTATACAAAAACAATAATTATGGTCATGACTTTATAAAAACAGCGTTGCAGGTTTATGTCACTCAAATTGGGCTTTCCTTTCGCAAGGTCAACATTAGTTCGTTCAATTTGTTAAAGTAACTTTTCAATAATCTCTGTGATAGCCAAGTGTTGTGACCGTCGCACTGTCAAAGGTCTCAAGTTTGAATCCAACCTTTGCTCCTCTGATTTTTCGGATTCATGTGCGTATAGTATAAACTCACCTGCTTCGGTGAATGAAAACATTATGAGGAAACCAGCATGCCTGAGAGATATTTGTCGAAAGCATGTAAAGCCAAAGCAGAGGCCCATGCGCGGGTTATTAACTCTGACACCTGGTTAAGCACTAACCACACAATAAGGTCCATGTTCACCAAAAAGATAACCGTCTGTTTATCTAAGAACAGCTGTCAGTGTGACATGTTCCCATACAAAAACGCGTGCTAAACAGCTGTTTTAGATAATCAGGCTGTCATCTTTTTGGTGAACAAGGACCTTAATCCGCTGGATGCGAATCGCACAGGACCGGTCAATGTGGCGACACTTGGGCAAGGCCTATGTCCAGCAATGGACGTATTTCGGCTGAAATGATGATGATAATGATAAAGAAGAATTATCTTAAAATCATTTCCAAACGCAAAATCTTAGCACCAACAAAAACACCGCCCACTCACTCTCTATCCAATTTTTCAATCCCAATCCAATAACTTAAAAATAACAGAAATAATAAAACTAAAATAACTGCCAACCCTAAGCCACCCGTTATGAGAAAAAGATACGTGAGGTTAAGACAAATGAAAGTTTTTGAGTACAGACGGGTTATTGCGATGTTCGCCGTGCACCGTACGATGCGCACTTGTGCAGTCGCGAGCCTGTCCGTGTAGACTATGATTAACTCAATTTCGAAGTGCAGACGGAACGTTATTGTGTTTGCTGTATCTTGGTTGTAAGTATAAGTACTAAGAAACTATAGGTAATCTTACAAGAGTGTTTCTTAGGACAAGAAAAAAAAATACGAATATCTAGTTTTGGTCCGCGTGGAAGTCAAAAATAGGGTAAATGACAAAAAAAAAACTAACAACTCCGCCAGATATTAGATTTCCAAAAAATATTGGAGACAATTTTTTTCTTCTATACCGTAAACTAAAAATGAAGACGATACAGCGCGTGAAAAATTCGTGTGACGTCACTTTTGAGTACATTTTACTGGAAAGTGACGTCACAAGCTCCTACTTCATCTTTGACGCGTTTTGTTTTCGTCAATTTTTATTAATATGATAAAACAAAAAACACGTTTCCAATATTTTTTCTATACCTAATCTAACCGACGGACGACTAAACAGAATCTCATTTATTAAAGTCAGGGATCTTCCCTATTACCGTTAGGGGCAATGTAAGATTTCTCTTAACACAGGTTATGGCCTACCTAAGTTGCAAATATTCAAATTCGTTCAGCCATTAAGGCGTAAAACAAACAAAAAGAAGAACAAGAAGGTAGATTTAAAAAAAACATAAGCACCAGAAAAAACGTTTTTTGCAAAAAATAAAACCGACTTCTAAAATCACAGTGAAAAATAACTTTAGCTTCAGAAGTCGGTGACAAAAAAAATAAACCAATCAAACAAGGTCATCAAGGTGTGTTTTTAGAAGTCGGTTTTATTTTTTGCAAAAAACGTTTTTTCTGGTGCTTATGTTTTTTGTGTAAGTAAAATGTATGGCCTCCTTACAGTTGTTTCAGTGAGTTTAAATATTTAGAAACGCACGATGCAGGAGAAATTCCTAGTGTGAAGCAACGTTTTTATACAAAGAAAAAAACCGTTGTCTATGAGAGCGATGCTGCAGACCACAGCTTGTTTGCATAATAAACATTATCGTTTTATGTTTATTCGAAATAACATATTCAGTTTGAACATATGCCATTTAAAACATGACAGGACTTTAAAACGTAACATGACAGCCTCTTAGTCGTAACGTCACAAAAGTTTTCAAAATGGCCGCACAGATTCTGACATCAAAATACAAAATACTTTGTTGACATTGTTGAACTTTCCAACGATTCTGAATTTGAATTTAAATAAAGGGTGGCAGTGATCTCATGTTTCGAAGAGTTTAGAACTATTTAAATGCTTATAATGATTCAGAATGTTTGTTAGAATATTCTAGTTTTGTTTTTTTTTAATGATAGATTTAAATTTAATTTCGCAACCAATGAGTTTCACGCACAGATTATTTTTTTAAACTTTGTGTTTGAACAAACATGGCGTCATACAGTATGAAAGGCAGAAGGGAAGGAACTGTTAAATAGGAAAATAGGCTCGTCAACTGAAAAAATCGAATCAGTCAGTTAGATAAATTATCAAAAAATTATTGACCCCTATTTTTTTTCTTTTGTTACGTAAAGCAAAACAGACAAATATACGACTCCTTTAAAATTCTCAATACGTCACGCCGTGGTATAATTTTTAGCGAGTTCTGACGTCACGAGCCCCTACTCCAGATGATGCGTTTTGTCTTTGTCAATATTCATTGATTTACAAATACAAAAAATACGTGTCCATTATTTTTCTAATAGTATAACTGACGGACTAAATAGATTTGCAACTTATTGATGGTGGAAACTAGCCTATTATGTGAACCATAGACGTTATCATAGACATAAGGTTATGATATTTTATTTGAAGATTACCTGACCTGGTTTCACTTAGAGCATACAGATATAATAAGATGAAAAACTCAGTGGCGTTTCGCATTACAAAATTAAAAAATACAAACCTGACATGCTTCCGGTCTTATATTAGTTTTATTATTATTATAAAGAAATACCAGGTCAGCATCTAATCTTAGAATATTGCATTACCATCATCTATTCTCCCTTGCTTCACTGTACCATCATCTGTCTAGCGCTTTCCTAACAATATTGGGGTCACCTTCCAGTCTTACTAGATGCAGCTGAATACCAGTATTTTACATGGAGCGACTGCTTATCTGACCTCCACAACCCAATTCCAACTGGGTAATACGATACCCCTTGGTAAGGCTAGTTTTCAGATTTTTATTCCACTGATTACTAAACTCGACAGTCAATGGTCTCAAATGACTGCCGAGAAACTCGATATGTAATGGGTGGTTTCTTACCAAGCATGCAAGCATGGCTTAACCTAAATTTCGACCCGAGTGTCTGCTATTAAATCACCATAAAACAAGTTTTAATAGATGTAGGTAAAGCCAAAATATTGGGACATCCCAAGTGCCTCAAAACCATACAAAACATCTGTAAACACTAAGTTTTCACATACTATCAGCAATACACTGGAAAACAAACTCGTATTTAGCCACGAAATCTTTCAAGCACCTTTTCTTTGATCTTCCCTATTCACAGTTTTATGAAAGATTTTTTTAGTTACATGCATTTCATCCATTTTTATTGAAAATACTTACCCAAGTAAAAATAAAATCCTGAAAATGAGCTATCAGGTGTAACATCTCGGCAGTGGTAGTGACAGCTTGCTGGCATATTGCCTTTATATTCAGCCATTCATTTTTCTTCATAGAACTGAGAGAATTTTACAAATTTTTCGTGTAGTTAAGTAAGAATTTTCTAGATATAAACTTGAATAGAGAATTAAACATAGATATAAACATGGATTTGGAAAAAAAAATATTAAAGCAGAAGTATTTTACTAATAAAAACAGTTTAGAAGCCTGGAGTAAGTTTTTAAGAAGTTAATAAATTCTGAAGTTTGCATTCATCGTTAACTTGATATAATTCTCCTATTCATACTAGTTTAAAATTAAAACCTTTCATATCTAAGAGTTATAATATTGTGTTTGTACTAAAACACGTTTTATCTAGAAAACATTCTTAGTATTTGCACAATGCATACATTCATGAGAGCATAGCATTTATTAATTCCATATCAGTCTCATAAAAAAAATCCAATAAAAGCATGTTTCCACATCACTATTACTTTAAACAAAATTCCCATCTCTATTTTTCTGCTAATATTTTATTTCGTATCTGAATCGAATTTGGTATTCGATCAACAAAATCGTAGAAGGAAGGAATAAGATGCAAAATATCTAAATGAAATCAAGATTCGATTCATTCAATGTTTCGATTCATAAGGCGATTGGCATAGCGATTCGATCCGTCGGTTCGCAGTCCATTGGAAGTGAGTTTGGAATTTGTCAGGCGGGGCACGGAAACGGGGGAACCAGATATTTTTGTTACTTTCTGAGACTGTTTTGTTTGCATTCTGTAAAGGATTTTTAGAGCTAAAGAAACTAATGTATTTTTAGGAAATCTAGGGTAGTTGATCACACACGAGCTACTCATATCTGTGTGGTTCTTTCCTTAAAATATCATCATTCACGCTATTATACATAAACTTGTAAGATAGAAGACCTTGAACACTACTTTACTTTTTATTTGATACTTCTTCAATAATGGTCAGATGGGAAACTCTGACCTCATTTAGATAGGGACAAAATACATATTTTTGTCGAGTGATGTAACTTGCAAAGCATTTGTACCTTTCTATATAGCGATTGTGTGCACGCAGACGACTTTGTACAGTTTCATGATTCCTTTTCTTGTTATGATTAGAAAACAAAATAATGCAAAAAAGTATTGCAATTACCCCAAACCTTTCAACCAATGTTTTACTTATTAGCTTACTTCTAACAAAAAAACGCACAAAAAGAATAAAAAACAAAAGACAATTTCAAAAACAGAATCCATGTTTTCTAAAACAGCCAGTACTGAGTAGACGTTTTCAATCACTCTGTCTCGGTACAAATCAATGCGGGGGACATTCTCGGTATGTACGCAGATCGGAACGAATGAACCAATTCCTTCAGTATTGCTATTCAAAACGAGTTTGTGGCTCTTATAGCCCGAGGATTGGGAACGAATGAGTTTCGAAGGATTAGAAAAGTTTACTGTGTTCTATTTTTAAAGGTGGCTTTGTGTTTGAATTAGTTTTTGTATTCTTCATTTAAATTGGAGTCGGTTAATGATTTAAGTTTGCTCTTTTTTCTTAGTGATGTCTCGGTTTTATGTCTGAATGTCTGAGTCGGTTAAAGTCAGCTTTTAATAGAAGTCTGAAATCTTTCAAGGTGAGGATAACCAGAATTCTCTTCTACATTTTATGGAACAGTTTTATGAAAAGAAAAATAGAAAAGTTATTAGAAGAACGACTTTGGATAATTGCTTAACTACGCTTCTTGGTAACTGAAAATACTGCTAAGTAGATAGGAGTATGCTTTATTATGCACCAAAATTGTTACACAGTTCTTTTGACAGTTACTTTATTAAAATTTACAGATACAGTGATAATATTGGTGCTCGACAGAAAAAAGACAACCTACATTTTTTTGTCTGTGCACAATAATCTTTCTAATTTATTAAATTTTTGAAATTTCCACATTCAAATCCAACAATAAGTCCTCTGTTTCATTATACTCAACTATCACATAGTGGCAGCACCACCCCACTAACTAATCGCGAGTAATCAAACGTATTATTGCCACAATGACAGGTTAACGTTCCGCCATAATTTATACTCATGTTATCACGCACCATAGGTCTTGCTATAATATCATGCATTAACACCGGAGCATAAAAATCCTTCTAATTTTTAATTGACAATGCTTTAGATATTTCCATAATCAAATCCAACATTAAGTTCCCTGTTTCATTATACACAACTATCACATAGTGGCAGCACCACCCCACAAACTAATCGCGAGTAATCAAACGTATTATAGCCACATTGACAGGCTAACGTTCCGCCATAACTTATGCTCACGCAATCACGTTCCATACGTCTTGCTATATCATGCATTAACACCGGATTGCAGACGCCGAGAACACGAATATTGCATCGGGGATACGGATAAAATATTTTTATGGCCTACGGATATGGAGTGGATATCAAACTGTGCTTTCTTGTGAAACTGGAAAGTAGATCTTGGAATGTTGCACTTAAGTATGCTATTTCTATACATATACAAATTTATCCAGCTACCTAGTATATTGGTTTGTTACTAAGTAGATGGCAGTACAATTACAATACACATTTTGCTTGCAGTTCGAGCTAATGATAAAAATAACAGTATTCATAAAACATTGATTTTAGTATAGACCGTATCATTTTCCGCCTAGCTTTTTCCCAACTATGATGAGATCGGCTTCCAATCTAACCGGATGCAGCAGAATACCAATATTTAGACAGTAGTGTTGATCCAAATTGTGTTGTTTGTGTTGTGTTGTTTGTGTTTGTGTTGTGTGGTGTTGTGTTGTTTGTGTTGTGTGTGTGTGTGTGTCGGGCTTAAATTAAAGGTGAATTCGCGATAAATACCCGTTTTTATATGTTTTATGACAGTAGTGTTGATCCAAATTTTCGATTAAAATGACTACTATCAGTACTTCAGCTAGTATTTCCTTACTCAAATCCATTTATTCGTTGAAAAATAAACTCATAACCTACAGCGCCAGGTCTAGAAGCATAACATATAGCCCAAGAGTTAAAAAACTGCACAGTTAAAAAAAAACATCGACTAAAAGGGTTAAATAGGATAAAGATTTGCTTTGCAGTGCTATATTTTTGCCGATTACAAATCCCATCGGTCACGTGGCGTGTACCTATTATAAATTGCAACGTTTGTCTGTCCGTCAGTAAAGTGATAATAGCGTGAGAAGGGTCGTAAACTCAAATCATTAAAAAATAGCTGACCCCGAGTTTTACTCGACGTCCCGTCTCAGAGGCTGTCACGCGAAACTCGTCTTTAATTACAAGGAAAACTGTCTGTTATTCCACAATGATGGGGAGTCTATAACGATGTCTATAAGAGCGAATTTCACCAATGAAACTGAATGGATCAACAAAACTGCGTCCAAGAGCTGACATTGTCAATATTCCATAGGGTTACTGTAAGGAAAATCACTGAAAGAGATGGAGCCATATGTCCTGTATACTTCCATCTCTTTTTCACCCTGGAATACGATTAAAACCAGCTCTTGGTTCACCTAATCATCACCATGAACCCAAGTTTATAATATTTCAATTTATTTAGAGATGTTGTGTAATTTATTTAATCACCGCTGCTCTCAAAACGGTGAAGGAAAACATCGTGAGGAAACCGGCATGTCCTAAAACCAAAAATTCGAAGACATAATTATGACATCTACCAATCCACACTGGGCCCGCGTGGAGGATTATAGCTCCATTCCCTCTGATTGAGAAGAGACCGTGTCCCAGCAGTGGGAGCATTATAGGCTGATGATGATGATGATGATTTAGAGGCGGTATATAATGTCTTCTTTTTTAACACCATTCCACCATTCCATACTTCTCCTAGAAACCAAATCCTTCACAGAATCCATCCACAGTTTTTTTTCTTAGTACTACTTCAAAATACCTTAAGTTTTTATAAACGTAGATTTGAAAATACAGCATATCCTGTACAAAACCCAGTTTCCCTGTAATATAGGTTATAGTATAAAATGGAAGAGCCACCAACGCAGGTATTACGTAATTCTCTATTCATGTTTCCTAAGGGAATGAAAACAGGGTAGTAAGAGGGCTAATTCTTTACTCCAGGCTTTTGATAGCGTTTTAGTACAGTCCATTTTGTGTAAGTAAGGCATTTTAAGTTTTAGGGATCCGTAAGAGATCAACGGAAACTTTATAATTTCACTTTTTTATTCGTCTGTGATAGAGGATTTTCTTTAAATCTATAGAAAGTTTAAATTTCAAGACTCAAACTCAAAGCATTTATTTCAATTTGACGATTACGGCACTTTTGAATAACAAAAATGCAAAAAAAAACAAAGCTACAGTCACAAGGCATAATAACTTGAGAAAATACTGTAGTTGCCCATTCTCTAGCGTAGATCTCTCTAAATGTTAAGTCTCAATGTCCTAAGACCTACAAGAAATAGGTTCACTTTTACCCTGGAAGTGTCACGAAAAATTTACAAATCACACTCGGAAGAAGTCACGAGCAATATCAATTTATGTTATGATATTTAATAAACTAAAATGACTAAAAGGGCATCAAAAACTTCTCCAAGAGACTGGTGACGTTTTACGACAATACTTGGCCTCTGGTCAAGATAAAAAACCAGGCTTTAGGTCACGAGAAGCGTGATAAATATGATGATATATATAGCTTATAATAAAATCAAAATATTATCAGCCCGCAATACATATTAGTATACAACAAAATATAAATCTTCTTAAAGGAAGCTCTACAATTATTATCTCGGGAATACTGACCTAACAGACATATTATGTTCTTATTACCGTTAAAAGAAAATCTTGCTTCATTTTCTTGCCATAATCTCAAAGCTTTTTATCGTATTCACTCAAGGAATTGCCTTTTACTAAGCCGAGACCACTGCTGCGAATTATATTGCTTTGACCTACATAATAATATGAGTTGGGAACCACAACATATAAAAAATTACATCAGTTATTCTCCCAGTCCAATTTCCGAATTAAATTTTATAACCCTTGCATGAATAAATATAAAAACATAAAATACGGAACCATGGACACATAACAGATAGATGTAGAAGGTTGAATCCATGCAACAAGCAAAAACGCACGAACACAAAGACACATTTGACGAACAGCGAGTGCAAGGGAAAGCGCCTTCGCGAGTGTCATTTGTTTGAGATCGTCGTACGTACTCGTACACGTCTCGTGTGTGCCTGTTTTTATTCGTTAACCTTCTGTTTCTATAATGTTTTTTGCAATCAATGTCCGTCCAGACCCACGACCTATAAGGCAGCGTTCACATCGGACATTTTACGACGTCACTATTGAGCGACAAAAGATTTTATGATCGCATAAATTAAATGTGGAACTATCAATGTAAAGCTTAGTTTATTGCGACTGCGACTAAGTAATAGTTTTCTATAATATTACGACTATAAAAAGTAAATGTCTATTATGTACCTTATTTTATGAAGTAAGTTGCATTTTGCAAGAAGGTAATTTGCAGGGAGTGTTATTTTTAATGTGGTTAAATTGTTGGGCTTTTTCTTGTGTGGAGAAATTATGGAGTTGTGCGATAATGAATGTGAACACGAAGGCTGCATGCTTTTAATTAGATTTATAGCATTGTAAAAGAAGTAGATAGCGTTCCTTTAGAATTGCTATATTGATTGTCAGATAAATCCTTTAACATAATTTCTTCTAATGCTTTTCCTTCAAAGTCTGAATAGGCATTAATGAATCGCTTCATTTGTGAGATAAAATGTTAAAGAAATAAAAACACAATAATGGAACTATGGAATTTATAGAGGTTTCTTGCCTGATTTAACAAAATTAAAAGGATTGCTGTAGTCGTAAAATTAATATACCAGTGACCGCATTTAAGCAAAAACTGCCCTAAACAAATACTTTTACAGCATTTACGCTGTTAACCTACACATTTTCACTTCATAATTTTACGATCGTACTTAATTACACCATTCAAACTCAGGCAAATCTCACGCGACACAAAAACGTGCAGAACCCACAAACACAGCTCGGAAATGAACGCAAAACCGTTAACTAGCCGTCACTCATAAAAACTCAAACATAAAAATATGCAGCGTCATTAAAATAACCGTGAAACCCCATTAAAGCTGCGACTGAAATTCGCAGCGCCTATCACACGACGTCATATTAATCGCAGACAGGCTTTCCAATTAGCGCGGCTTTGCCCGTCACTCATTACTGGTATAAACCCACGAAATCCCCCAGTGTGACACAACAGTTAGGACCTCATTCCATCCACGCGAATGCTTGATATTTTTTTAATCAAGGACCTAGCAAAGGAAGGGAAAGTTTTTGATGTAGATTCATTTGTCACCAACATGTCAAGCGTATGACACTTGCGGATGACGAATAGTGTGCACGCAGCCTAACAAACGGCTTTGCGCCGCCATTTTGATTCTGATTTTAAAATCACAGACATTGTTTTGACTGTAAAAAAAATTTGATTGTTTAAAATTGGAATCAAATGTTTTGATAATTCGAACGTTAAAACGAAAATGTTATTAAAAAATTGTAACGTAAAATACTGGCAATATTTGCATGAAATTATTAAAGACATCAGTCGCAGGCTGCGCATAGAATTTAATGTTCCAAATGTAAAATCAAATTTTAACGTTTATTATACATTTAAAGCGCCGAGCGGGCGCGCAAATGAACTGGCAGCTTTAACACTTATTGGTCGAAATCAAATTGAAATAAAACTTAATTGGCGCGAATTAATTCAAATCCTATAATATCGTCGTGCTGTTAATTCACAGAGTTTATTATGGCTTGTTTAATCGCAGTTGTATAGTTTAAAGTTACATTGCGCAATTGCCTTTTGTGAGGCGATTTCATTACATTGTACTTACATAGTGTACTATGAAAGAACGTGAGGAAAGTTTTGAGTACAATATGGGTTGGCTATTAGAATGTATGAAGAAACGATGAATGGACTGCATAAAATGATATGGCTGACAGAGGGTGACCTCTGAGATGACGATAAATTAATAGAGAAGTATGGAAGCTGAAGACATGCTGCGTCGATAACAAATACATTGAGATAAGTTCAGGACAGTGACGATAATGATGATGATAATGGTGATGATAATGATGATGATAATGGTGATGATAATGATGATGATAATGGTGATGATAATGATGATGATGATGATAATGATGATGATGATAATGATGATGATAATGATGATGATAATGATGATGATAATGACATAGTGCTACAATCAATGCTTGAATTATTTTTAATGATCTCTCTTAAAAGGCTCTACTCAGTATTCTCTATGACCTCTATGACCTTCTTTATGACCTTGTAGCCTTTTCATGGCTTTATTTACCTGTACCGATTTTGATGATATTTGAAATAGAGGCAAGTCAGTTCTCAGAAATTGCTATAAAATGATCTACGTCCCAAAATATTGAACATCCTCAAAAAATTATAACCTCAAACAAATCAATGTACGATCACTGCCTACACCCAACCACGAGGGGTGAAGCATCTCATTAGACGAGCCCGATACGTGACCCGGCTGTGCTATTTACCTGCATGTATATAATATACTTAGGAAGCATATAACTACATCGTATATACAGCTGTCTCGTGCAGTTGTCAGCTATCCAACGGTGGCACATGTATAGTTGGAGATATTTTGTTGCATCTTGTAAAGTAGGAGATGATTTGAAGAGGGATTGCAGAATAAGCATGACGACAGTATCAAAGAACTGCAAATCTATTTAACCCGTCATTATTGGAAAATAATGGATACATATTTTATTTGTAAATCAATGAATGTTGACAAAGATAAATCGCATCAAAACTCATGACGTCAAAACGCACTTAAAAATTATACCAAAACGTAATGTATTGAGAATTTTAAAGGCGTCGTATCTTCGTCAATTTTGGTTTACGTAACAAAAGAAAAAATACGGATCAAATATTTTTTGATAATCTAACTGACGGACTGATTAGACTTTTTTGCCGTCTATTCTATTGTGTCAATTCTAAAGGAGCAAATACTGCTAAATGTTTTTCTGATCAAGCAAGTATTAGTCTGAAATCACAACCCGTCTTGACCAAGCGTGGTGACCAATGCTCGTGCCTTCATTGTTTATGAAGCCTAAGCTTATTAATTATTGTCCAGCAGTGGGACAGTAAATAGTCCGGTATTATTTAAGTGTCATGAACTTTTCTGTTACGGTACAATTCTGATGACGGCGCAACTCCTAACCTAAGCAGTAACAAGCGGCAATGAGACATTGTCCTTACCTATGTACGAGTTTTCATAGTTATTGAAACCAGCCGTTCCGCTGTGAACTGTCTTAGGCCTGAATTCTTGTCACGCTGACGGTCGGTTGTGACGTCAGTGAGAACAATATACGGCTATCGGCCGCCGCTGACACCAGCATCACAGTATATAGAACACAATGTAATGCGCGACCGACCGTCCACGACGAGCGACCAGAATTCAGGCATTAGAGATTAGACAGGTTTGCTGATCGCCTCCGGAATTGTTCCATTACAAAATTTCTCAGTTATAGCAGCCTGGATGCCCGTTAAGGCTTTAAGAGAAGGGAGAAGTCATTTGATGATTTCCCATCCTAAAAAAAAAAAAGGTTAGTTTACTTTCCACTATACCCAATGCAGCTCTCAACTTAGGACCCATTAACGTTAATATTTATCCGTGGTGCTAGGCAACTGGGCCTATCCCAGTTGTAAACGTCCCTTTGTGCCTATTGGCCTTGTTTCGTTCTGTCTCCTGCTGATATGGAGGGAAGTGGAAATTACAGTTTTTTTTCCTACTCCTCCGCTATACTTTCTGATTAATTTCGTTGCGGGATCCAAGACAGTTAAATTCATTCTCTGGGACTTCGTCGAGCTTCATTGTCTCGGCGCTTTTCTGGTGGTCGCCATTGTTGATTCTGGCTTTCAGGAGTTACAGTGGTTTGGGCGTGTTTGGCGGGCTTGTCCCAATAAAAAAAAAAAAAAAATACCCAATGCAGAGGCAGCAATATTGTTTGCATACATCAGCTTCCACGAACGTTTCAAACCAGAATTCGGGTACATAATATATGTTTTAGTATCCACAAGCAATCTATGTTGACTAGCTGATCTTATACTACGTTAGGTCATACCTCGAACTTGGAATCAGAATTTTGAAAACATCATTCTTCTTATTCGTGTCAATGATTCCCATAGTTATTTCATTAAATTTTTTTTTTGACTAGAACTCGGCCATATCGACGGCATTTCTGCAGGCTCAAAACAATGAACCGGAGGGACACTATTAAGAACTGTTGTAAATGTTACCTGGGGATAGTGTAGCTTCCCAACGTTGAAAGATTTTTTCAAACCAGTCCAGTAGTTTTAGGTTTATCCGTTGCATATAAAAATACAAATATTTTCTCTTTATTATATTACTATACAGCATAGATAATTAATTAAAAAGTATGGTATAAGCTCTCCTTGTATCGGATCAACTCGAATCAAATCTCCGGACATTTTGTTCACATTTAAAATATTTAAATCACCTAACATAGCACGAACACAATGTTATATACACCTACCTAATACACGAGACTGCCATTCCTTAGCCACGTTACAACTACAACTATGTACCCAAAATTTCAGCTAACATTGTCCGACAATGTCGCTTAGTGCGAACGCAGTCTCACCCTTTAATTGCGCACAGAATTAGCTGCGCGCGGTTGTAATGCGCAGTGTAATAATATGCGCGTGTAATTGTGCGCACATGTTGATAATATTGTGTGGAACTGTAAACACGTTCTTCATTTAGTGTGTTCATGTGTATGCAAGGTATTTAGACTGGGATGCTGCTGTAGTGGCTTTTGGTAATGTAGGAAAGCAATAAAAACTTACTAATGGGTCAGTTATGGTGCAATTTTCAGCAAAAACGCCGTAAAAGAACATATAGGTATTTTGTTATCAAACTACGTTTTACGGAGCCCGTGGCTAAATAATAACAGCCGCTCGGGCCGATCTTGCCTAGGTTGGTCTGTGGATGGGTACATACCCAGTTTGTCCCGGCTGTCATTTGTCTATCTTTGGCAGCCGTTACAGGTAGTCAGCGCAGTAGCCCAAAAAGTCTGACAACCAGTATTACCAAGGGGTATCGTATTACCCAGTATTAACTGGGTTGTGGAGGTCAGATAGGCAGTCGCTCCCTATAAAATACTGGTACTCAGCTGCATCCGGTTAGACTGGAAGCCGACCCCAACATAGTTGGGAAAAGGCTAGGCAGATGATGATGAATGGGTCATTTATGGGGCAATTTTCAGCAAAAAAAGCGGCCAAGTACGAGTTTGGCTCGCGTACCGAAGGATCCGTATGAACTTGTAAATATAGAAATAGATAAATATTGCTGGACATTACACACAGCGCCATCTAATGCCACACTAAGCAAGGCTTGTGTCGTGGTCACCAGACAGTTGATATACTACATATATACTATTTATTTGTAAATACATACTTATTATACATAATTATAAACATCTATGACTCGGAAACAAATGCCCATGCTCATCACACAAACATTTGCTCCTACCGGGATTCGAACCCGGGACCCTAAGAACGTAAGGCAGCCTCACTACCGCTGCGCCATTCGGGTCGTCAAAAGTATTTTGTTATCAAACTACATACATATTTACGGTATTTCAGATGTTTTCTTTACATGTGCTGTAAGATATTGCTTCTTGCTACATTTCATGATTAATAGGTCTACAGGAAGTATCCTATAGGTTTTGATTCCGTTGTGAAATACGCTAGTTCCGTAAAATATGCGACGTAAACGATCATATCTTTCGATTGGGTTGACTTACAAGTTTATGGGTAGCGGATCTACACCTCATACACGAGACATACGCATACGTTTTCTTAATTTCAGCTTGAAAACTCCACGCGTTCCTGAGAAAAAGGGTCTAGACTCTAGACAGACGGACAACTAAGTGATCCTATATGGGTTCCGTTTTGTGTTTGTATTTTTTATGATTTTTCTCAACATGTTTACTTTTTATTCGTTACAATTATAATTCAACCATTTATTTTTATTTTTGTGTGTTTTGTCCTGTCGGGCTCATAAATACTTTTTTTTTCATTCTATCTTCATTGACAACTGAGTTAAAGAACCCTAAAACGTATTTCACTACCCAGACTTTTTGGGAAATAAAAGAAGTCTTTCAGTTTCCTTTCATATGACTCTAGAGAGCTTACTTATTAAAATCGTAGATATTCTCCCGACCTTTTGTTAAAACCGTACCTAGTTGCCTATGACCTAGATTAAGTAAGGTTAAGTAAAATATTCAAGTCATAGTTTTATTTCAGTTCTTGTACATATTTAAAAACAATAAGTCCAACTGTTTTGTAATCAAATCAAATCGTTTCTTGCTATATCCATAAAATAAATAAAAAATAGAAACAATTATAGACCCTGTCGGGTATAGCATTTTTTTTAAATAAATAGAGAGAGGAAGACTGCTTTGGAACTTATCCTATTAAAAATTTATATTTCTAATTCTCAACTTATTCTATGTCATAATATTCTACTTATAGGCAAGTCTATCTATTCATTTCTTATTGATTTAATTGTACTTTTAAAATTGCTTATTTGTTAAATCGCTTTGAAAATGGTTCATTATTATTAGTTTAGTATAATTACATTAATGTAATTATTACATAATTACATTTAAGTGTTGTACTATAATTTTGTTCGTGTGTGTGTGTATCTCTTCATGAACCCAAAAACGTACCGTACAAAAAATAAACCTTTGTTTGAAATAAAAGGTTACATTCAGTAAAATAGTTAATTATAATTCCGCGTTATACAACGAAGCTTGCGTCTGCAGCGAAAGGGTTAGTGACCCGGCTATAATGTATACTGCCAGAACCGTCAAGCTTGCTACGAGCCACTTCTTCTACTATTACTTATAATTTCCAGGGATACCAGTATATATTTCGTGTTTTACTCAGTTATTTAGTAAAAGCTTGTGCTTTTCAAGGAAATCTTGTTAATTTTCTTCTTTTATTAATTTACATCATTTTAAGTGCGCAAATAGGTCTTAGGTTTTAAAATGTTTACTTTAATGATTATTAATTTATTTAATACTTCAAGCACAAAATACAGAGGTGGACTTAATATCACGGGAATTTTTGAAGTGAAAACTTGTTTAGGCGCGTTGAGCACTTTTTTGGTTAGCAAAAATCATGGAATTCGCGTGACCGTCACCTAACGATTCATTCAATCAATATTATTTTATTTCAATTCAACTATGATCATAACACACATTTCATATACATAACACACACATAATACACATAATGTTATTTACATTTGATTCAAAATTTAATAGAAACTTAGCACAAAAATTATAATTATAAAAAAATAAATCTCAATCACAACAAGTATCAAATATAATAATAACCAATTAAATAATGTCAATTATAACTAAAAAATCCAAATTTGTAATGTGAATGTGAATTCGTAGCACTCGTAGCCGCTACGGCGTAGCACCGCGTAGCCGGGGCACAAACCGTAGCAGATAATTATAGACTACCTACTTAGTTTTCACTTCAATCGGTAGTCCCCGAAGACTGAACCCGCATATTTTTATCAGTAAACCTTTGGGTGATGCAGAGACAAGTGGTGGTAGGTATATATCTGAAAATAATGTTAATTCATATTAAATCATGTTGTTTTTGCCCTTATTTTCTTGATAAGATCAGAGTCAGGCAATTATTAAGGCTGAGATTTATAAACGTTACTCAATGCATTGATCACCTAGAGTTAAATTAGGGTTAAGGATAAATTCACTGTTGCAACATAAACTGACAAGTTCAAGTACAACAAGCAAGGGGGTTGTGTAAGGTCTAATAGACTGCCTATTTGACTTAGGTCCATGTTCATCGAAAAGATAACGGTCTGATTATCTAAAAACGGCTGTTTATGGGACATGTCCCCCTACAAAAATGTGCTTTAAACAGCTGTTTTTAGATAATCAGACCGTCATCTTTTTGGTGAACATGGACCTAAGTCCAGTCAAATAGGCAGTCTATTAGACTTACACAACCCAGATACTGGTTAATACAAAACCACCCTCGGTAAGACTGTCTGTCTGTTATTATGTACGAGTATGTTAAGCAAATAACACAAAAAGTTAAAATATTATTAACAAAACCAGCTTCCTTATGGTAGCATTATAAAGCCCGTTTCCCTTATCCTCCCTTTAAACTCTTCGCACAAAATTTGATGTACATTACGAAAAACATATTCCCCCCTTTTAACAGCATCTTCCCCCACTACTTTATTTTTATAATCCGCATTAATTCACGAAATTTAAGCGAAAAAATGCTTTTTTTTCTCGTTTTAGGTAAGTAGGTACAGTCTTAAACACAAAGGTGTTCCTTTGTCCACAAAATTTGTTTTATTGGAATGTTTATAAAATTAGGTACATCAAAATGTGTTTTGAAAAGAAATAAGTAAGTATGACGTGTTCATGACCTGAGATAACCAGTTGGTGCGACATGATGAAGGAAAAAATTGCGTCTGGGAGAAGTCCATGCTTTTACCTTCATAAAAGTTTTCTGGTAAGTAATGACGAAATTGCTGTGTAATAAATGCAGATATGACAACTTATTGTGACTTGTCTTGACATCAGTAACAAACCGAAAGTCTGTGGAATTCACTAACAGGTTCTCTGTCATTATAATCTGGATGACTTCAACGTCCGAGTCAATCGGTTTGTTTTAAGCATGCGTTCTCAAACCTCGGCCGCATCATCGTTTCAAACCTCCTCCTATTACTATTTATTATAAAACAAAGTCCACCGCCACATCTGTCTGCGGTCTGTTCGCGATAAACTCAAAAACTACTGCACCGATTTTCACCAATGGATAGAGTGGATCTCGAGGAAGGTTTTAGTATTAGTATAAAGTACTAGCGTAAGTAGCGTCCTATGGGACAATTATCTAACTTTACGCGGGGGAAGCTGCGGGGCAGTAGTATCTTGTAAATTTAAACTTATTTATTACTTTTTTGTTCTTACATTTTATTTTACAAATACTAGACTTTTCTATACTCTAGATTTGTTTATGTTTAGAAAGTGATTGTTTAATGTTATAATGTTTGTACGCGTGAAAAATAATCATCTTTTATTTTTTCTTAATTACATTTGATTATCAAGAAATTCAGTTGGCACACACAAAAATAATTGGCTTCTTTGCCCAAATCTTAGCTGTTGACTGTACCCTGCCAACTTTTCCCAACTTTTCACTTACAAAGTTTACTTTATTGTTTCGATACAATGTTCCCTTTATATAATACAGTTTCTTTCACTGTTTGTGTAATAAAAACTTATGTAATTGTATTAGCATAATATTTGCGTGGTGGAGGCGCGTGCGGTGCGTTTGCTGAATGTTTCGGTGTTTAGTTTGCATAACGTTGTTTAGCGTGTGTTGTGTGTTTAATAAATAAGTTTGGCATTTCGTGGGTGTAGATATTTTTGATGAGTGTTGTGAATGTGATAGAATTTATTGATTTCTTTTGTTTTGTTCCGGGAGCAGCCATGGTGGTTCATTGTTAACAGCCTTAACTTACGTGCCAAACAGGAACTTTGCTTTGTGTAGTTTATTTCCTTACAACTGCTCTCAAAACGGTGATGGAAAACATTATTAGGTTATCAGGCATGTCCTGAAATGCAAACTTTGTATAGAAATCTTACATCCAACAACCACTCGGAATCTACGTGGTGGATAACCCACTCCTTCCCATTGAGTGGAAGTTCGCATCCTAGTCATTGGAAATATTTACAGGGTGATAATGCTTTTGTGATAGCGTGGCATTCAAGTCCCATTTAGTCTTTACAAACTCAT
Organism: Xestia ashworthii; assembly: GCA_950022955.1. Taxonomy (NCBI): domain Eukaryota; kingdom Metazoa; phylum Arthropoda; class Insecta; order Lepidoptera; family Noctuidae; genus Xestia; species Xestia ashworthii. The sequence continues at coordinate 19,472,623 of OX465566.1, forward strand.
CGGTTCATTTTACTCATAAAAACTTGTTCCTAACATGTTAACGCTACCTAGCTTGAACGTAATTTCTAACAGCTCTTTTTTCTATACTTAGACGCGACAAGGCCTTCCTCAAGAACGTGCATAAAATTTTTATATTAACATAATTCTGATCGACTGCACGTAAATTAAACCGCATTTAACACCGCCATAAAACACCTATCCACGATCAACACCACTATCCAACAGTCCTACAATTAATTCCAAACCACACAAATTAACATTCACAGGTACAAACACATACACACACTGCTCAGAGTAGCGAGAGGAGGCCACAATGCACCCACAAACGCTCGGCCTACTAAAACTCCTGTCGTACTAAAAGGGTGACTGTTGTACAGCGCATGCTAACTCATGGTGCAAGTTATGGGAGGTTGTGTATTCCTGATTTTTGAGGTTTTTAGGAGACAGTAGTTAACGAGGCTCATACCCTCTTATAGAGAGGAGGCCGAGTGTTACATTAGTGGGAACAGTAGTCTGATTATGCTTGCTAAGGCCCAAAACTGTTTTTAATAAGATATGGTCGCAAAATTGCTCATAAGCACACAAAGAACAATGTCAAAATATCAAAGACGCTGTATATCAGGCTAAGTGAAAACAACCTTGACTTACCTACAAATCAAAGTTGTGCTGAAGATGCTATCAATGAATGGATTTTAACTTTGATAGCTTATGTCTCGGAAACTTGAATCTTTAGAACGTTTTTTCTCATACAAAACTTGTTGGCATTAATATCAGCTATTGATCAATATAGGTATTAGGCGTGGCCGCTACTTTAAAAAAAATAATCCATACGGCGGAAGAAACTACGGCCAGAAAATACAAACCCTTTTCAAAGACTATGTGACATCTACTCTGCAGTGGAGGTGGACCCACGTGATGGATTAGGACCATTACATGTTTTTGAGAATATCCTAGCAGTCTGGCTTGTAACCTAACAGTCACACGACATAGGCTCATTCATTACCTATGCGTAACTGATCCCCACTTCTGTGATGGTAAACAACCTCATCACGAAGCCGTCAACCAATCAAAAAAATCGCAATGACGGGGAGAACAAGTGCCTTTCGGCTTTGTTACGAGGTTTTTACACCCTTTATATCAACGACTGTATTTCAGGCTAAGTGAAAACAGCCTCGACTACCTACAAGTTGTAGGTTGTAGCTTCGAACGAAAACTTCGAAGAGATGTGTGACAATGCACTCTCCAGTGCATCTACCATCCATCATCCAGGGGTTCCACCCCGTGATAGATCAGGGCCTATCCCCTATTACAAGGAATAGGCCTGTATCCTAGCAGCCACAACGACATAGGCTTATTACCCATGTGTAACTAGACGGTTCACACAGACATATTCAATTGTACAATAAGTAAATTTAAAAGCCTCATTCACCGTTTCCTACTAAATATAACAAGTGATCGATAATTATAGTAATAATGTTATATAATTTATGTTATCTATCTTTATCTTTAAACTTTATACTTTCATTTTAAACAAAATTTCTATTAGTTGTTGTTAAACCATTTAATTTTAATTAAGTATTATTTGCTACACGTACTGCTATAAATGTTCCTAGCGATTAACCCTTTTTTTAAACTTATGTGTCTACTTGTGGACAGCGTTGTGGGTTACGTTATAACTTATAACCAAATTGCTACTTTGTTAAAATAGTTTTAAGTCCTTATAATGTAACTATTTGCTGTTCCTTTCAATAAAAAATAAAAATAAATAAAAGTAACTGATTCCCACTTCTGTGATGCCATAAAGTACGTAGGTAACAATTTATCCCTATCTAAAAACCTGTCCATTAATAACAAAACAATATCACCGTACTAAGTTTCCTTTTCATGTAGCTCGTGACAGTGCAGTTTAAAAGTGGGCAGCTAGCCAATATATCGGAAAGTCCATACGTTTAGATTTCCATAATTCTCCACTAGAATAATGTAGCTTGCACTGTAACAGGTAATAACTCTTTTATTTAAGTTTGATACAATAAGTATGATCGCACGTTTTAATATGATCGGGGCCGTAACAAATATGGCTTTACTGAATTAATAATCATCAAGACTGTCTACTGCAAATTGCAAAAAACTTTCATATTAAGCAAATGTTGGTATATCACGATATAACGAAACGAATAATTATTACAAATTATTGCAATTATTATTCTAATGTATAAACTATGCTCCCGTAACGCTTCATCAAAATCCGTTCAGTAGTTTTTGCGTTAAAGAGTAACAAACACGCATCCATATATCCATCCTCTTCTATGAAAAACGTTGCAAATGTTGCAAAAACAGGGAAAATGTATTCCTTTTGTGAGCTTTTTCTCTCTCATGTGACGCCGACAAAGTTACGTGGGTGGTTAGTAATAAGTTGCCAGAAGTATAAATTAAACATAACTACAACTATACTAAAAATAATCAGCAACTTTTAACTCTAAAACATAAATTACTGAATACGCTCATCCCAGAGACCACACCGGCTGATATAGGTCACATGCTCACTAAATGAGCACCGCCTAATGAACGCGAATCTTAGAGTGGGTTATACAGAGTGTTCTCTCTGCTATACAGGGTGTGCGCATAATTTGATTGAGTTACAACTTTGTAAGTTACAAGTTTGATGAAACTCGATTAATAATTTTGTAGCAACATTGTGTTGGTCTAACCGGGTAAAGTGTTGGACGAGACAGAGGGAAAACTTGGGAGTTGAAACTCTTTGAACAAAGGTAGTAGTAGGGTTTAAGTTTTTGAGTATTTTCGGTCAGGTTTACCTTTGAGACTGAAATCTTTGAGCACTAATGTCTCTCATTCAACTTAAAGTGATTTTCGATAGTTACGTCTCAATAATGTGGATGCTAAATTTTGTTACAATTTTCTTGTGTAATTGCATCACGATAATTTTACTAATTTACAGACAATTTTTTTATGATTACAATTTTATGGCTTACCCCCAATACACATGAAGGACTAATCCTATCTATTAGTTCTTCATCTGTATTGGGTTAGGCGACAAAATACTACTTTGTATTTTAAGACAATTTTTTCGTAGTTTCCAATATTGTTGACTGTGTGAACAATCTCACAACACCGTGTTTTCCTTTAATAGCCAATGAAGTTGAAAGTTATTCCTAATTTTTTGGAAATACCAAGCATATTCCAGAAAATTCTCAGAAAACGAAACAAGGTACTAAAGTTGAACAACAACGTTTCAATCCCGGGAAGTGGCTTCACCAAGCTCGTTGTCAAAGAAATAAATTAATATTAATTTGCTGTTTGGTACTTCGGCTACTTACAATGTTCAACATAAAATGAACTTGATTAATCTCAATGATTTTAACAAGCTGTATTTCAAGTACTTATTTTGTTTGACCTTTACCCCACTTTGCAATATAAATCACTTGATGACTTGTAAATTCCTTGATTGGAGACACTCAGTTTTTTGGGAAATGAATACTGTCTTCAAAGACCGTTCGATTTCCTATGAACACATTTTCACCTGCCTAGCTTTTCCCTATCATGTCGAAGTCAGTTTACAGTAAAACCGAATGCAGCTGAAAAGCAGTATTTTACATGGAGTAATTGTCTATCTGGTTTCTAAAATCTAGTTATTTGATAACATATATACAGAAGTAGCCAAAATTTTACAGCACTTATTCCGTGGCTCATCATTATCATCATTTCAGCCAAAAGACGTCCCACTGCTGGACATAGGCCTCCCCCAAGTTCCGCCACATTGACCGGTCCGGTGCGACTCGCATCCAGCGGATTCCCGCAACCTTCATCGTTTCCATAAGATAAGATAAGATAAGATATTTTTATTTGCATAAAACATGGTATACTAGGTGTTATTCCAAAGAAAAGTAGTAGATCGGACATGTTTTGCTTAATGCTAAAGCATGCAAACTTACTTACTAAAGATACATTATGAATTCGTATTAAAAAAATCATTAATGCTATAAAAATTATTATTATTTAGCCATTTATATAATTCGATTTTAAATAATTTACAATTTAATGTTTTAAACATTTTTGGTAATTTATTATAGAGACGTACACACATAGCCAGAGAGTTTTTATTATATTTCGCTGATCGAGGCAGCACGTCCAGCACAAGTCTGTGTTGGTCACGCCGACTTGGAGAGCTCACTTCCTCTGCTGTTTTAAATAGTTTTTGTGTTTTGAACGAACATGCATGCTTCATAAACATATAATGAAGGCAACGGTAGCAAACCAAGCTCTACTGAGAATTTTCTGATGCCCCAATGACACATAGTCTGACCCGGGAACTGAACCCAGAACCACATCCTTAGCAGTCATGCTTACAACCACTAGACCAACGCAGTCAACGTGTCAATCTCTTAAAGCATCGCAATATAATAATACTTTAGCGCTTAACAGCATGCACCGCACTAATCTCCCCCCATAAAATTTAAATCCTACCTCATTTTACCTGTTTACTATCAAAACATCGCTACTATCAAGTACCAATAACATTTTATGGACTCTAAAAACTGTTTAATACGTAGTTCACGTTTGGTTACTGGGAGCAAGTCATCCGGCCCTGGAGCAGAGCCAAACTCATCCGCACTCTGAGAACTACTTAGTATGGTCTATATATCATGGGAAATAATTGTGGGGGCGAAATATTATAGGAATGTTGCGCATTTTTTTTGTTTCTTTTGCACTAGAAATTTCTCCTGTATAAACATTTAAACTCACGTACGCAAACAGCCAGACCTGAAACCACTACCTCTAAATAATATAAATATTTTGTTCCGTGCGTAGATCAAACCCGCGACACGCAGCAATCGCTCAACCACTGCGCCAATCGTGCCGTAAAAATATACCGTATTTTCTATGTCCAGCAGTGCGCTTTGATATACTGAGTTGTTTGTTTGAACATTATTATAGATCATGCACATGTATTTACATTATGAATAATATTGATCAATTCAGAGCAAGGCTTTGACTTTTCTGGTTCACCAGTTCCTAAGTACGTGTTCGTGATTATAGACTACTTCAAGTCCATATTTCATCACGGTAGTTTCAAACGATGTTGATTTTAAGATTTATTGTGGGGATATCGCATCGGCAGTGCAAGTACGTAGGATTCGATAGGACTCGATTAGATCAATTTGACAGTTATTCTTGATAAAATGAGTTTTTGACTACATAAAAACTCATTTTATCGAGAATAACTGTCAAATTTATCTAATCGCAGTGCAAGTACGTAGGATTCGATAGGACTCGATTAGATAAATTTGACAGTTATTCTCGATAAAATGAGTTTTTGACTACATAAAAACTCACTTTATCGAGAATAACTGTCAAATTTATCTAATCTGATGTAGGATGCACAGAACCGGGTAGTGTGGCAGAAGATACACAAAAATGTTTTTCATCTTTTATAAACATTTTACCGTCGTCACATTGCTGCTATTTGCCATAAACACCATACTTTGCAGATTATTGGTTATCGCAGAATATTATTTCAAGCGCATATAACTTTATGATGCTGCTGCTTTCTTGACTTCATTGTTTTTTGTGGATTTTACTGTTGTGTTACAGTTCGATTCATCCGAATCTTTTCAGCGTAACAAACATGCAACAAATAACCAAACGAATTTCGCTTTTAAAATACACTTTAAAAACTAACATCAAAGTGTTTTAATAACAACAAAACCTATATAAGTACGCTACACAAAGGCGCAAAATAAAGTAGCAAAAAAAATCTGGATACTGTTTTTTAAGCACGTTCCACCGGAGTGACTAAGCTCTATTTTTTCCTTGTATTTTCACAATTGTTGGAGTTTTCTCTGTTTTTATTACCTTCAGGTGCAGACAACGCTGGTCTTTTAGTTTTATAAAGGGGATCTGTGTTTCTTCTGTTAATACTGAATTCTAATTTGTAAAAGCTATGCTGTAATTGCATTTGGGGATCGAGATTTCGCGCGATTCCTTTTTAATTGTGATGTGGAAAGAAGTTGTTTGTTTAATGTTAAAGCCGGGTTTATTTACTGTGAAATAAATTGGAGTGAGTTTTTTAGTGTGGCCGTACCCTTTCATGGACTTACGCAGAGGTTTCATATGTAGTTTTCTTTAGTGCTGGTGGTGGTACTAAAGTTTAGTGCCTGCTTTATGTACGCGGTCGAGTGATTTAAGAACTCTGTTTTTAAGCCCGATAGTACGGTAAGAATAGATTAGGTTGGAGTGAGATTGGTTGTAAAAATTGAGACAATTATAATGAGACACCAATTTTTTGCATTAAGCGACTGTCCATCAAAGCTCAGTTACTGGATAATACGATATCCAATGTTTAGATTTCTGAGCTTCTATGTAAACACAAAAGCTTTTAATTTTTTTTTTGATCGAAAAAATCGAAAAATGCCGTAACCAACGCGTCAACGCAACGGTTTAACGTATTTTTTTTAAACACAACTTGGTCTCAAAATATGTACGTTCACATTTTGATTTAATTCACATTTTTTTCATCTATAATTTTAACTTATTTTTCAGTGTTGATTTTATCGAAAAAAAAACAACATTTGATTTATGTCATACCTCTTAAAACAAGTATTTACCATTTGTGCTATATCAATCACAATAAAAACCGAGCAGAGTACATTAAAAAATAAACCCATTTTAACCGACCTCGTTACACAACTCCACTCCCATTTTGAGGCAAGTCTGGCTGTACCAACAGAATATGTTTAAAATATAGTACGAACACTACGCCATGACAGTGTGTGTTTAATATTAAATATACGCATTGCACAGCGCTGTTTCTGATACATCGTAAAAATTCACGAAACGTCGGTCATTCGGTTTTATGGTCGGCTGAGGCCGTGTTCAGATGGGACGCGGCAGGCGACTGTCAGCGAGTTGCCTTGAGTTATAGGGACACTTTTTTGTCGGTTCTGTGTGGCACGTGCGCTACGGAAGGTTTTTGTTGCTTTATTATTTAGAGGTCTAGTCTTTTTGGGTAGTTTATTGGGGTCCGTTTTGTATTGTGGAGCTGATCTTAGCCAGTGAACAGAACCACTACATAGGTATTTACGAGTGCTCGTTGGTTTTGCTTAAACCGAAATTGCTGTTAAATTTTGTTAACAAAACATTGAGATATCTGATCTTCTGCAGTTACATCTCATTTAGACTTGTGTTTAATTAGATTGGTATTGAGTGTGATTAATATAATAAAAAAGTGATGTATTTAATTTGTCAGTGTTGTCATCACATAAAAGCAGTATGATTTTACACAACTCCCCAAAATTCTATTATTATTTCAGCAAGAATAATAAATTATTATTGTGTTTATATTTGTTATGTTTTTTTTTTTCGTAAATTAATGTAAGAATAATTCTTACATTAATTTACGAAATAACAAAAACACTATCTTAAAATAGAAACTAAAGGATCACTCGCAACATCTGAACCCGCCATTACAAGTCGTAGAAATGTGCTGAATTTTTGACTGACTCGCGTGTTTTTTTGTACATTTTACGGTCGTGTAGTGGGTACGTTTATGTTTTATGACCACCACTACTTCGGGTTACCGCGTAGGGGCTGTTTCCTTTTGAACTTTTAATTGAGTTAAGAGTTTCGACGGGTAGACGCGTGAAGAGTTTTTCGAAGTGTGATGGGTGTTCCAGTTTCGATAGCCTCGTTCCCATGTCGACGCGCAGGTGGGGTAAGAGCGAGACAAAAAAAAAAAAAAACACCTGTCATGTCTTTGTTACTGTGTTTGTTTTGTTCAGCCTGCAGTCTGTATAATATTGTACCTTTATTTTTTATTTGAAATGTTTTTGTTTTTATGACAATTATTGCATACGAGTAGGTACTCTAAGTCCGATCTGTTTTGTTTTATAATAGTTACATACTCATTTAGTCAAATATCGCTGTATTGGCTTCCGTACGTTTTTCACAGGTGACCACTGAAAACCAGCGCTGTTCTGTGGGTTCCCCATAGCACAGCATCATGCTGAGTGGTAAACCTATTTGTCGCACTCACGGCGTGCAACTTTTTATTTTTTTTGTCCGTTTAGTCTTACTTATGTTAATGTTGCTGTGTTAATTTTCAGTTTTAGTTAAATGTTTGTGTTTGTATTCATGCGTTCTATGTTTACCATATTAATATTGTATGCACGTCATGGATTTGCGACGAATAAACATTTTTTCTTTCTTTCTTTCTTTCTTTCATGTGTGCTTGTATCGTTTTTTTGTTAGGCTCTGTTCAGGGTATTTGGAAGTGACTCGTTATACAGGAAGTTTCTTTTTTTTAATTTTTGTTTTGTGCCTGTGGTATTGCTAGTGCTTCTAGATTTTAATAAAACCTGTGTGATCATTCGGGAGTTTTTTTTTTATTAAATTCAATATTGCTAATTTAATTTTGAAAGTCATATGCCTACCTAGCCTTTTCCCAACTGTTGGGGCGGTTTCAAGTCTAACAGGATGCAGCTGAATACCGGTATTTTATATGAAGCGACTGCTTATCCGACCTCCTTAATCCAGTTCATCATCATTCACTTCCCGAACTGACCCACTGCTGGGTATAGGCCTATCTTTTCTTGTGCCAATTTCCACGGTCCTGCGCCAGCCTCATCCAGGTTTTTCCCCCGACAGCCACTATGTCGTCTGCGTCTCGCCGCCGGACCACCCACGTTCCTTTTTCCAGTTCTTGGACGCCATTCGGTGATGGCCTTTATCCACCTGTCATCACTGGGCCCTAATCTAGTTAGTACTAAGTATTATATGATACCCTCTGGTAAAACTCGTTGTCAGACTTTTCGGCCACTGAGTATCAACTGTCAAAGATCTACAAACGACAGCCGGGACCAACGGTTTAACGTACTTCTCAAGGCACGGAGGAAACTCGGTATGTAATGGTCAGCCACCAACCGCTGGATCCGCTGACCAACTTTTTAAGATCGACCGGAAAGGCTGTTATTATTGAAATAAAAAAGAAACCCAACTCAATCCGATTAAAAAACACACATAAATCATTATTCTAAACTTTACAAGCCAGTAAATCTTCCTACAATCTGCCATATACTCGCATACGTCCGAAGTTGACTACTAAAGAAAACTGTTCACGTGAACGCGGACTAAGTTCTGCGCTGAATCGGACGAATTGCGAAGTCCCGATCTCTGGTGATTTTCAATAGAGAAGTAATTCAAAGTTTGAAAGCGACATACGGAATTTATTACGACATGTTTGAGTTATTTCGCTTGTTGATGTTACAGTAAAAGGGGATATCTTCTCGAGTTTAGACTTGTTCGTATTAGGATTGTTATTTGAATTCTGGAATGTGTTTTTGATAGGTAGGTTTGTAAAGTATGACATGTGTAGAATAACAAACTTATGGTATAAGAACCTTGTGGCTAGATAATATAGCCGCTCGGGCCGATTGGTCTAGGACTGCGGATGGGACCACACATAACATACAATTTCCTCCATGCCTCAGAAAGTACGTTACGTTGTTGGTCCTGGCTGTATTCTTTGATAGTCGTTACAGGTAGGCAGTTGCCTTAAAAGTCTGACCACGGGGGTAATACGATACTCCTTGGTAAGAACCAAGGACCAGTGATCGTATTACCCAGTACTAACTGGCTTGTGGAGATTAGATAGGCAGTCCCTCCATGTAAAATACTGGTATTCAGCTGCATCTGGTTAGACTGGAAGCCGACCCCAACATAGTTGGGAAAAGGCTAGGCAGATGATGAATGGAAGGCGTGTTTTCGTAAAGATAATTGCGTAACATCAAGATCACTCATTTGTAGATCTAAGCGACCGAGAATTAACCTAAAGATCTGTTATTTTGCCACAACCTCTTCCTGCATATTTTAAACACATTAGATACATCAGTCATTACAATTATACTTAAAAAAACGACAAGTAACTTTTCAATCAAAACTACGCTTACTATACAGTTATTAAATTAATTTCAACCTAACAACGAAACTGTTTCAAAGAACGAGGTCGTAAATTCCACATTATTGTCTGGGATTTTAAAAACGGTGTCTGTTTAATCGCGCCTTCGCGTGTTGTTGCCAGTAATGCCAGTGTTGCCAGCTGCTACTGGGCAAGACGAACAGCCCACCGGAGACGTTTTACACAATACTCTATCTCGTTAACTGTGGTGAATTTTACAATTTTACTGTGCAGTTTATTTAATAGGGAGAAAAATTAATAGTTTTTTTTTTATAAAAGATTCCATCAACTGTCTTCCCCAAGGGTTAGGCAGATGTGAACTATATAATACTAAAATGGCTAAAAAGTGGGAAGGATTTAAGGATTGCAAAATACTATCTAAATTATCTGTAGTAAAAAGTGATAGCCTAGTGGACTACCAAATTTCTCAAGTTGTCTCAAATTCGAACCCAAGACGATTCGAATTCGTGTGCGTATTTTAAAATTATCACTTGCTTCGGTGATGGAAATCATCTTGAGAATACAAAATCAGCGTGGATGAGCAATATTTATCAGCGGCATGTAAAGCCAAGTCTGAGGCGAATGGGCGGCATAAAAACTCTGACATCAGGATTAAAGAACAATCTGTTCAACAAAATGGATTGGTTTTGTGAAGTTTTAAAGGACAATGAAAGAGGTACAGTCACGAGCGCCAATATTTAAACAGAAAATAACATTTAAAAGTCTTTTTCTCCAGCTTTTCTGATTAAAATCTCATGTTGTTACGAACATAATATTCTGGAACTCATATTTTTATGAAAAACATCATATCTCCAAGTTACAATCGTTATTTCTTGAGAAAATTGCAATTCAATTTAGGAAAGTGTATACATATTGGTGTTTGTGACTGTACACAAATGCCACTGAGGCGATAGACAGTTTATATAATATAATTATAGCACTACCAACTATCTGAGACGAAACGAGGAGCAAAGAAACATTCACAATGATTCTCGACAAAGAAAATAAAAAAACCACAGTGATTATTTCACAAACAATTCCAAAAATAAAAACAAGCAATTACACAAAACCAACACAACATTAATAATAATAATATTATCACCCCATTAAAATCCTTGTACATGTTATCCCATGAAGGATCAAGACAAGCCTTGCTAACAACCCCTTCGGCTCCGGGGGGTATAACCCTCACGTACTGGGAAAACAATGGAAGGAGGAAGGTACACAATGCATTCATTGAGGACATCTCCAGCGAACCGTGTACCTCCTATATTATGAACACAAACATGCGATGTTGTGAGGGAAATCAGCCGGAGATCTGATTGAGAGATCTTTGTTTTAATAAAATATTAATATGGAGTTTATGTTTTAATTTATCACTTGAAATTATGGGATTTTTATTAGTTTTATCATTATTGTCGCTGAGGAGCTTGTGATAACAGCCGCTCACGTCGATTAAAGATCGAACGTTAAGCCGGTTAAGCCGTGCTTGCCTAGGTTGGTCTGTGAATGGGTAATCACCCGTACATACCGAGTTTCCTCCGAGCCTCAGAAAGCACGTTAAGCTGTTGGTCCCGGCTATCATTTGTCCATCTTTGGCAGTCGTTACAGATAGTCAGTGACCCAAATAGCCTGACAACTAGTCTTACCAAGGGGTGTTGTATTACCCAGTATTAACTCGGTTGTGGAGGTCAGATAGGTAGTCGCTCCATGTAAAATACTGGTATTCAGCTGCATCCAGTTAGACTGGAAGCCGACCCCAACATAGTTGGGAAAAGGCTAGGTTGATGCTAGTTCGATGATGACTTGAAATAATGGGCTTTTTATTAATTTTATCATTATTTTCGCTCACGGGCCTATCAATAGTCGAAGCTTTTAAGACCACCGAGGACAGAAACGTGGAAGAGCATAGAGCACCGAGTGATTAATACCTCAGACTAGAGACAATCTTTAACAATGAAGATAACGGCTCTGAAGAAGATCATTATTTTAAGCCATACATAAAAGAAGAGTAACTAGAACAGCATTGTTTGGCCTCAAATAGTATATTTCTAGGCAAAGGCCTCTCCCCATGACTCCCAGTTGGATTCTATCCGGGGATAATGTGGACCACAAGTCGTTGGTTTTACCCAGTTTGTCACACCATCTTCATCGAGGTCTGAGATGCCTTCTGGCTGTGTCAGATATTATAGTGAAAAATTTCAGGCATTACTTAGTCTAACATGTCAAACATAGCAATTACATATTGGTGATTTTGCTAATGACTTGACTAAGGCAAGGAATCACAGTTTTAATATGTCATTTCTTCTGATAGCCTCCTTTTTAGAAATATCGATGATGATAAACAAAAGCAAGCTTGTAAACCCAAAATCTGTTAAGGAGAACAAACACAAATTTTGACGAAATTACAGCAAGAGTATCACTTTATCAGACAGAAAATTAAATTCAGAACCTAACCTATTGCGACTGTTAAAAGCCGCAATGAATTAAGCCAAGTTGAGGTTATTCAACCAACAAATGAATCTAGAGAAAATAATTAAACGCCCACTCAAGGCTTTGAACATACAAAGAGAAACACTACGAAATCTGAGTATCTACGTACTAAGAAATTTACCTACGCACAAAGATGTTTAAGACACTATAGAGAAGAAAAAAGATCACAGAGAAACAAAATGAAATAATAAAGTAACATTATAATTTTCCCTAAAACAAACGGAACGGACGGGGGTACCTCGTGGTTAAATAGTAACTGCCGCACGGGTCAAATTTAAGGCGCGCTTGCCTACTTCGGTTCTTGGATGGGTGACCATGCATTTTTATACCGTGTTTTCTCTGTGCCCCGGAATCCACGTTAAGCCACTGGTCTTGACTGTCATTTGCAGGGCCCTGTTTCGGCTGTTTCATATACGTGACAATGACAGGCGACAGGTGACAGGTGACAATTCGACATTTCGTCTCATAAACATTGCCTATGACAAATAAGTCGTGGTGGAAAAATTACAATTATGTCAACTTGTCGCGACATTTTGACATATTTCTGTTTCATTAAAATTTTCCTTTGACAGGCGACAGGTGACAATTTGTCGCGAAAAACTTAACATATTAATTTGTTTTATGATACACAAAATTGTAATTACAAGTTGACAAATTTGCAGACTTGTCGAATTAATTTCTGACAGGCGACCTCACCCTATGTCAGCGGCTACTTCTCACTAACTAATTACGAATTACCAGTGAAATGGTGCTAACATCGACAGACAATAGTAGCAACGTCGAGCATTTAGGACACAAAATTTCTCGGTTGTCGTGTATTATATAAGGCCCAAAATAATTATTTTTGTGTTCATTTTATTTGTTGCAAGTACTAAATACCAAAAAAATCCTATAATAATAGTCAAAATTATAATTTAAGACAAACATTGTTATTGCTACCCTCATACTGTTATATGATTTTAACAAAAATGTATGCTGTGACATATTTGTCTCAATTTACGACAATTATGTCGATTACCATGACAAAAAAGTCTTGACAATTTTCTTAAATACTGACATTTTAAAACTGACAATTGTAGACCTTTATGAAACGCGATTCACACTGACAACTTTGTCAACTATTTACCTGTCACAATCGGACTTATTTGTCACGTTTATGAAACAGAATTTGTAGCTACAATTCGACAATTTTGTCAAAAACTGACAAATTGTCAACTTGTCACGCATATAAAATAGGGCCCTGGTTTTTGACAATCGTTACAGGGGGCCCGAAAGTCTAACAGACATTACTAACTGGGTTGTGGAGGTCAGATAAACTGTCTCTCGATGTAAAATATTGGATTTCAGGTGAATACAGTTAGACTGAAATCCGACCCCAACATAGAGACATCTTAAAGAGAAAATTCTGATGAAAAACCCAATAACACTGCCCAGTATAAGAACCCAGGACCTTATGATCAGCAGTTGCGCTTGCAATCACTGGACCAACGAGGTGGTCTGTACAAAAAAAGACGTCCTATTAATCAGGTTTCTATTCTCAAGTTATTATGCCTTGTGTCTGTGACTGTAGCTTCGCTTTATTTTTCGTTTTATCGACATTCAAAAGTGCCGTAATGGTCTAGTTGAAATAAATGATTTGAGTTTGAGTTTGAGTTTGAGTTTGAGTTCAGATCACCAAAGTCACTCATGTCTAAGGTCTTTGTAAAGCAATGATGCCTTTAACAAACATGTTTATTCAAAACTTTTCTAGGACTCAGGTATTGTTGAAAATTGTATCATGTAAAACATTTCTATTACAACAGTCCTAGACTTTTTGTGTAAAATTACAATGAAATATTACTAAAAGTTTTTTTGGATTTTATAAAATTTCTTTCAGAATATTCCTGTTGAGCACGAGGTAAATTAGATTAAAGTCATTGTAAGATGAAAAAAGAAAGAAAATATCAAATTATTTGGATAAAAATAGGCCTTGTAAGACACAAAACATGCTCTTTATAGACAGAGTCGCTGACGATATTTAAAATGCAAATAAGTTGACTAGTAAAATCTTCTGTCTGGATCTGATTATGCTTGTTATGATAAGCAACAATCTTTTGCTTAATAAAGTCCCTCAATTCACTCTCTGACGACATAATTATAGCCTTAACTGTTAGATTTAGAGACATTAATGCAATATTCCTAATGGGGTACTTTTCTGTATTTCGGAGAGCAAATTACCATATTGTAGTGGAAAATTCCATTTGCTAGCTTATAAGAACTATCATATATTGTTTGCATTTTGTCAGTTATGTAAACTGAAGCCGAAGGTTGCAAACAAAACCAATTACTAATACAATAATTAATACTTTTGACTTATAAAGTATAAAATAATTACAATATTGAATAGGATCTAAATTTGTGACAATTGGCCGATATCTGTAACAAGAATAAATATTTGTATAAGCATAATTAATTAAGAAGTTACAGGAAATTATTGCGAAATTAAAGTGGCGTGATTTAGTCATGCATTTGCTGAATCGGCACTTCATTTCGGCTGCGGTCAGTTGAAGTCAGCATTCCTTCTATTAGACCGATGCGTATTAAGTGATCCCCCTGTTACACCGATGCGTAACACGCGCTAAATAGAATTGCTGTCAAACATTTATTTCATTGCCCCAAATAATATACTTACCCATAATTTTCTCGGCGGTGTACACTGCCCACTGTTAACGTAGTGTACCTGATTTTGTCCTAACTTAATAAACAATAATTACAGAACGGCAAAGGGGCACTGTGCGGCAAGAACTTGCCACCAAAGGTAATCTTCGTCAAGTTTAAACTAAGTTTAATGTAAACTGTCGAGGTTTCACGGATTAGTGGTTAACAGTCGCTAAACCCCATCAGGGCCGAAGGCACAGTGTAGGTAGATAAACAGTAAACTAAGAGCAGCTTCTGAACCAGTTTAGCCCTCGCACGAAAGTACTAATGACACAAAAAAAATTTTTTTTTTTGTAAAAAAAAAACAACTAGAAGTCGGTTTTTTTTTGGGAAAAGTTTTTATTTTATTTTTTAGTTGTTGTATGTCACAAAAATCCTTGTCAAGTATCAATTACATATTGTAACTTGAATATGAAATATTAGCATATGCAGAACAATAAATAATATTACACAGAGTAAAAACGCACTCATCACGAAGTCGTCATTCTGTACATCAAAAGGCAACTTTGTGCAAAAAATATTGCTGGGAAACGATATTTCTTTTTGGGTGAAAAGTCATGTTTTGTGGTAGAACTCAATGTAACGCACTCAAAACATTGTGCTGATGGATGGATTGAATAATACAGGCATGGAGGTGTTTAAAGGTAAAATCTTGTAGGTACCTACTTAAAAAGAAAAAATGACAAAAATTAGAAAATTTGACCCAAACATCTCCGTAACTAGAAGGTTCCCAGGTACGGTGTAAACAAAAAAATATCGCCATGATGGGGAGAACAAGTACTTTACGGCTTGGTTAAGAGATTTTTTTGCACCTTTTAGAAGAGGAATCGGTGAAAATACACGAGAATTAAAATACTTTTTAGAAGTCAGTTATAAATACTAACTTGGAAACGTAATAAGGTCATAGGTGAATTTCTGAGAAAGAATCTCATTAATAAATTAAATGATCAAATAACTTATTTATTATTTGTTCGTACTTCTGTTTCATTGTTTCTCCAAATGAAATAACACATTCTTGGAAAACTCACTTATGGAATGTGTTTGTGTGAATATTCCACGAAAATTGTAATGGAAACTGGAACTGGAAAGATACCTAAAAAGTTTCGTGGAAGCGACATAACTCCATAGGTTCAATATATTTAATTTAAGGGTACTTGTTCAACCTATACTTCACAAAAAAACAAACTCATCAGAACATACAGTCCGCTTTCCAATTAACTAAATCCATTTTCACAACTTTATACGATTATATAAGCAAAATAATATGTTAAATTAAAAAAATAAATTAAAGTGAAGTTTAGAGTCGACGAAATCTAAGAAGTCCTTTTGACAGCTGTCAAATCCATAGTAAATTGACACCGCTATCGGAAATTGAACTTTATTACTATTACGCTAACAAATTTCAATACGGGTCTTTTTTTATATACTTTTGTTTGGTTTAGTTACTCTTTTTTTAAAAAAAAAAAGGAAGACCGAGCCCTGCTTGGGTGTAAATAGAAAAAAAACTCCGGATATGAGATATAGCTCAATCGATTTTTCGTCCCCTTAAACCCCTACATTGCAACTTTCATCGAAATTAGACCCACTGTTCTTTTTACACTATGGCAGACTAGTTTATTCTGGTCCAGAATCCGCTTTGAAAACGCAGGCACGATACACAGGTACCGAGATTAGGAATGTCCTAAGGGTATTACTGTTGCTTGTTATTATCGGAATTAGTTCACTGGCTTTATTGTTCAGCGGCTGGGTTTGAACAGTGAGACTATAACAAAGGTTGATATTTATTTGATTAGAGTAGATAGACTCCCTACGTACGTATCACACTAATATTATCACAGAACAGACAAAAGAGGTTAGAAGAGCCTTGTGGGCGGAGCAGGTGCGCTGCTCATATAAGTGAACGCTCATAATATGTCAATCGACCAATAGTCGCACTCTTATTTGGACAACTTACGAAGCGTGTGTGAGTGCACGTCAAACAAAGTTTTTGCGTTAGTGTGACAATCAATAACAAGCTCGCGATATAAGTGTGAGTATTTTAATTGTGTGCGTAATGCATAGGTCTCTTGCTTGTAGTGGAGTTAAAGAATGGGAGACAAGCGGCGACATGCGTTCTAGCAGAAATCAGGAACTATTTCCTTTCAAACCTCTTTTTATCTGTTGGGACTATTATTAAGGTGAAAGTTTGTACTATGTGTGTATGTTTGTAATTCTTTCGCACAAAAACTATTGAATGGATTTGGATAAAATTTAACACACAGATAGTTTATGAACTGTAAAATATCCTTTGGAAAGTATCGTTTTAGAAAGGATACGTTATTCATTATCAAACTAGACGCGGTCGGAGCCGCGGGCAAAAGCTGGTATGGTAAAATTTTCTGGGAATCAATTTTATAGGAGATCTTCTTGAAGAGCTAGACAAGAACAACGATCAATGGTCCTCATTAGTCTTGGATTGAAGGAACTAGAAGAAACAGGGACAAACATTGACGCTCCTGATCTTCTTGATTTGCTGGCGCGCTTCTTTGTTCCGGACAATTACTGCCGGGGCAGAAAACACAGACTGTTGGCCGTGCCTCCTTGTCGCTCTATTGCACGTGCTGAATCGTCAATTTCTCGCACTCTGGCCGCGTTTGATGATCTCTTAGATACTAATCCAACAGAGATTCTGTTTGCGGATGGATGGACAAAGATTTTATTGGTATGTCAGAAGTACTGTGAGACGAATTTTATTTTACATGTTTTAATTTTATGTTTTAACTCTTTTAGTTCTAGTTTTAGTTACTGTAATTGGTTTTGCAACCGTTATAATTAAATGAATAAATAAATTGACGCAGCAGTGGGATGTTAAATGCTAACTATAATATTTTATATGATATTTTATTTTTGAATCTGCCAAGTGGGATATTTGTGGAGTCCTACCGCTGAGGTGCGATGTGTGCCGGGAATTCTAATGTGTAATGTGGAAGAAAACACCGACATGTGTATTCACCAAGCAGCTTTATTGAACTAACTTTTATTACAGTAATGTGCATGCAATAAGGTATAAACGTATGTAAACGGGCGTCAGCATAAAATTGTCGAGTGAGCTCGTACATGCTCCCAAATCACAAAAAAGGCAAAATGTAATTATAATGTAAAAATAATGTAAACATGGAAAAAACAAATGTAAAAGTAAATAAAACAATGTAAGTAAAGAATATAAAGTACAAAGCTAATATCTAAATCTAACATCTTGCCGGCGAGGTAGCTCTGTCGACCTTGTGCGCGCGGCTAGTGTCCTGGCTCATCCGTGGTAGCGGCTCGCTGATCGCTTGCTCCTGCTCCGGGTTACCAGGTCTGTAGGTAACTCGAAAAACTGCACCGTAGCGTTTCCTCAGTTTGAGGCTAATCCACAGACAGGCCCCAACAACAACGATGAGCATAAAGCTATACATAATATAGCGATGTGTGTCGTGGGAAGTTGCCACCTCGTTTAGAATCTCTTGGTGCATCTTCACCTTTTCAATTTTGGTTTTCAATGTCTTCATCATCACTTCATGATGCTCAGGTTCAAAGGTATAGTTGTTGTCTGCTATGAAGTGATTGATAGTCGATTCTTTCAAGTAAAGCTCGTCTTCAGTCACGGTTATCTCACTGTGAAAGTTGTATTGAGAGCGTAGTATAATGTTATCTCCTTTCAATGTGCATCCAGGATCAAGTGAGATAATACCAGTAGCACTTAATTGTTTCGATAATGTGCCAGATGGACAGAAAATGCGAGTCAAGCATTGTTTACAACATGTGTAGAGCCACGCGCCATCATTGAGTAACTGTATCCACTTGTCACTGCAACTTGATACAGTTGTGTGGCACGCTGATAAGTTCTTATTGTTTACTATAATTTGTGCCTCACACAGCGTTGTGGCTTGCTTTATGTTATAGACCGGTAAACTCAGTGCACATAGTAACTTGTATTTTCTCAGTTGTATACATGTGCTTAGGTCGTCGTATGTTAGAGGCATCATCACGTCCTTCTTGAGGTTTATTGCCAAATAATCAGATGTAGGCGTGATATGCTTCTCTGTCTGTCCTTGTCGTATTTGCATCTCAGCAATTTTGTCGAAGTAGATTAATTTTGCTGACGATAATGTGGTGACGTTCACTGTAGTCTGTGTCAGTGATGTAGCTATGCATAAGGCAAACGTCATAAATATGCAAACGTAACTGTTTAAGAATGTTTTAGCAGGTATTTTCCGCTGCGGTCTCTCTGTTTTCTTTTGTTCGAAAGGCGTTGTGTCACCGTCACTCTCTACGCACCCTGTATAATCACTCTTTTCAACAGGTAGTCGTGATAATTTGATGATGGGGCGTTTTAGAGTGCCATTTTTTGTTTTCAGGGTGACCACTCGTACGTGTCCATCCTTACCAGGATGTGTCGCCATAACCCTTCCTAAGAGCCATTTAGAGGGCGGCAAGTGATCATCTTTTATCAACACGATGTCGTTGATCTCAAGATTCTTTGTTGCATAATTCCACTTGCTGCGCGTTTGAAGTGTTTGAAGGTATTCAGATGACCATCTCTTCCAGAAATCTTTGTGCATTTTTTCCAGTAGCTGCCATCTAGTTTTAATGTTTCTGCCCTTGTTGGCCTTGACTTCTACTTGTCCCGTAAACTCAACACCGGTGTGCGTAAATGGACGCGATGAAGTGACTCGGGGCTTTGTTAAGTTTCCCATCAGCTGTTTGCTAGTAGATGTCTTGAAGCGATGACATTTGATACACTTGAGAATGTGGCATTTTACTGTCCTCACACCTCTGAGTATCCAGTATTTGTTTCGCAAATGTGTCAAGGTGAGTCTTGCTCCCCCGTGCAGTGTCGAAATATGTGACTTGTCGATCAGAAGTTCTGTAAGCCGTGCCTTGTGTGGCAAAATAATTGGATGTTTTTGTGACATCTTCAAGGCTGATTCTGTTAAACGTCCCCCGACTCTCAAGAGACCTTGTTTGTCCAATAACGGGTTTAAATTTAGTAGACAACTCTTTGAATGCACCTTGCCATGTTGTTGTAAATGTGCAATATCTTCGCCAAAGTGTTTATTTTGCACTGCCTTGATAACGACATTCAATGCGTTCTCAAGTTCTACTGTTGTTAAGTAAGGTGATCGCGCATTGTCTTTGTTTGCCTTGACTCGTAAAATCCAACCTAGAATTCTGACGACACGTGTAATAGAGTTATGTTTGCATAGAAGCTCTTCGATGATCGATGACGATGTTTGGGATGCACAGACTTTCTTCTTGTTCTTGTGTTCTACTGTCGGGGCTTCGAATTCTGTCGAATGATCTGGGATGTTGTTCTGTATCAGCCACGTAGGTCCCTCCCACCAAAGTTTGTGTTTGACTAGTTGTGACGGAAGTAAGCCACGACTAGCGCTATCTACCGGGTTTTCCTCGGATTTTACATGTTTCCAACATGATGGCGGCAAGATATTTGTAACTTTCGTAACCCTGTTTGCTACGAATGTTTTCCAGCGGGAAACGTCGCCATGTAGCCATCCCAGAACGACCATTGAGTCAGTCCAAGCTTGTATTGTTACTGTCTGTTTGTTTAACGACTCTATGACCTTTTTCGCTAGTCTAGATAACAAGTGCGCGCCGCACAGTTCAAGTCTGGGCAGTGTCATCAATTTTCTGATCGGTGCGAGCTTTGTTTTCGCTGCAATTATTCGAGTCATGTATTGGCCATCGTTTTTGATGCTTCGGCAATAAATCACACATGAGTCCGCCTTTTCCGATGCATCGCAGAACCCATGCAATTCAACTGGGGTGTGTGTAGCTCCCATCCATCGAGGAATAGCAATATGACCTATGTATTTGAGGTCATTCCTGAACTCTTCCCATTGTTTCTGTACATGTTGTGGTACGGGATCGTCCCAGTTGAGGTTTGAAGTCCACAGTTGTTGGAAAATAAGTTTAGCCTTTATTGTAGCTGGTGAAAGCCAACCTAGTGGATCGTATAGTTTCGAGAGTTGAGATAGCAACGATCTTTTTGTAACGATAGCGCATGTGTTTGATGTTTCCACTGGATGATGAAACGTAAATTGATCTGTAGTGGGATTCCACATAACTCCCAATGTCTTGTTTGTTTCAGCGTGCTTGAAGTCTATCATGTTTTGACTAATTTGATCGGGTGTAAGATCTTCTAATATGCGTCCGTCGTTGCTCGCCCACTTGCGCAAGTTGAAGCCGCCTCGTTTGAGTAGGTCTATTAATTGCTGTTGTGTGGTTTTGGCTTGTTGAATGTCATTGCTTCCGCCGAGGAGGTCGTCGACGTACAGCTGACTGTCCAATGTTTCAGCAGCAAGCGGGTAGTGAGCACCATCATCGTGAATTAGTTTGTAACGTTGCACGTTTATTCTTAATAAACTATAAAAATAAATAACTTAATTATAAAGTAAAAAAACTTGCAACACCACAATTAAAGTGGAATCTTTAGAAATTGTTCTGGCAACACAATCGCGATGACAGCTACGTCGTGATTGGCTGTATTCTCCTTCCACTAATTACTTCTAGAAAGATCCGGCAATAGGTTATAAAAGGGCCGGTCAGCTCATTTGACGAGAACAGAGCTACAGTGTCCACTACTTTTAAATCATCTACGAACGACATCTTATTGTGGTCTCAACTTTTATTTTAATTATTAACTTCAGTGAAGTGACAACCCCAGTCGGGGTTCCTTCCTTCCTGCCTTCTTAACCTACGGCTACATACACCTGCGCACCCCGGTGTCAGCCCGGCGCGTCTAACCGCGCTGTGATTGTGCTGCACCAACACCAGCGCGCCTGCCAGCGCTGCTCGACGCAATCTCCAGAAGCGGTTACTAATACCAGACCGCCGTCGCTACAGGGGAGTGGCTGGACGACCCTGTTGCGGCGCTACGGGACCCTGGCCATCTACTCCAGTCCCCGCTACCTACGTCTGGAAGACCTGCAGGACAGTAGTGTTCTATAGGCGGTTCTAACCTCCTCGCGCGCTCGATATCAGACCCATACCCGGCTCAACCGGCTTGTAGTTACTAAATCTGTAATATAAAAATATTTTTGTAACGTATGTTTTTATTTAACTTCTACCTACCACTATCTAACGCATTCAATTTTGTAGTTCCACCACTAACGTGGACTTTCAAATCACCTGCAAAAACGTCACAGTGACGCCTAACGTTACTGCGATACAAAAACGTTACAAGTTGTTTTATTGTGCGCATCGCTAAAAAGGGGGCAGATTTAGTACCGTACGTTACGGTGCACAGCTGGTACTCTTGGATTTTGTCTTCCTTGGAATCTCTCCACAGAATCTTCTGTAGATGTTGATCTTGTTCCTGTATTCCGACTTGTCTGTAAAACTTTTCAATGTCGGCGGAATAAACAAATTGGAACACCCTCCATCGTAGGATTAATGCCTGTAGGTCTTGTTGAAGGTTTGGCCCACACTCCATTAGCTCATTAAGACTGTTGCCTGAAGTTGTTTTGTTTGAGGCATTAAACACAACTCGGAGTTTAGTAGTAGTGGAGTCCAATTTCATGACACCGTGGTGTGGTAGATAGCAACTTGGTTCCAGTGGAATTATACTTTGTTTCATGTGATTGAGACGTAAATAGTCAGCCATGAATGCCTTGTAACTTTCAGCAATAGACTGGTCTCTGTCTAGCCGTTTCTCCATTTGTCGGAATTGTGCCAATGCCTGCGACTTTGAAGAACCTAACTGTCTCTCGAATCCCTGTTTCATGGGTATTCTGACCTCATATCTGCCGTCAGACTTCCTGATAGTTGTTGTTGCATATAATGTTTCGCAATATTGTTCGTCTGACGTCAGCGTTGTAGACTGTTCAGTTATTTCTTCCATTTCCCAGAAACGCGTAATGTCTTCCAGGTTGTTAAGCACTGCATAGCATTGAAATGTTGTGGCATTGCCCAATAGAACCCATCCGACCTTTGTCTGTTGAGCTATTGGCGCATGTATAGGTCCTCGCAGAATCCCATCCATGATTATTTGTGCGTAAACAGCAGCGTCCAGTAAAATGTCAACGGGCCTGGAAATGTTGTAGTTAGGATCCGCGAGACTGATGTTTTCTAAATGTGGCCAGTGTTGGCGCTCAAACGTGTAATTGGGTAAATTGTTCAGCATTCTTGTCATGACAAGCGCCTCAAAACTAAAGTTGTAGTTTTGGTATATGGACTCGCAAGTAAGTACTACGGTTCCATGGCTTTTGTTGTTCGAGATGCCAACTCCTGAGACGATCGCATCTTGTTTGCGCCTGTGAAGTCCCAATCGCTGAGCAGCTGATTCCGTAATCAAGTTTATTTGGGAACCTTGGTCAAGTAGAGCCCTAAGTTTTGTAGGCATTCCATTTTCAGCCATAACATACAGTTCAACTGTGGCAAGTAGAACTTCGTTCACATTCCCACCAACGTGATGTGATTTATGTTGCGCTACTGTCGGAACGCTTTTGGGTGTCATGTTATTAGCAGGAATCGTATGTTGAGCCTTTTGTTGTATTGCATCATGTAACGTCGTATGATGCTTGTTATTACACACCTTACATGTTTTCGCGGAATTGCATTGTTTGTCGTTATGGCAGTACATACAATTCTCACAGACTTGCAATTGTGCAATTGTATTTATTTTATCTTCTGGCGCCATACTTTGGAATGTTTTACAAAAAACCAATATGTGGTCCGACTTGCATAATGGACATTTTCTTTCAGATCGAGCATGATAGGTCTTTGCCCTGTTGTAGAACTTCTTCGGAAGATGTTTTGAAGAAAATTCTTTGGCTTCACTGTTGTCCATGTTCTTGACCTCTTGCTTCGTGGAAACAGTCTTGTTATTTTTCCTGTTGACTGGCTCGAGAGCTGTAAATTTGCTCTCCAAAAATGCCATAATCTCGTCGAATGAAGGCAGATTTCGTGGCGCCTTTCGGCACTCCATGTACGAACTGTAGGTTTCTGCATCCATTTTTTCTGTTAGTATGTGCACCAAAAACGGATCCCACGTAGTGGTGTCGACTCCGAGGTTGCGTATGGCGTGAATCGTTTCCAAGGTCGTGTCGTGGAGGTTTTTCAGTTCTTGAGCAGAATGTTTGTGTGCAGTCGGCTGGCTTAAGAATATTTGAATTTGCTTTGTAAATAGCAGCTGTATGTTGTTGTACCTGCGGGTAAGTATATCCCAGCATGCGTCGTAGTTTTCAGCTGAGACGTTGAGATGCTGCACTAGACGCTCTGCCTCTCCTTTCAGTTTGCCCTTGAGGTGCTGCATTTTTTGTGTTTTGCTCAGCGTGGGATTGTTGTGGATGGCTTCGGAGTAGAGGTTCATGAAAGTTGGCCATTGTGCATAATTGCCATTAAATGCCGGAATCTCCAATTTCGGCATAGTTTGTTGTTGGTGAGATGTATGGCTAAGTTTTTGGTTTAGTTGTCTCTTGATGGCTTCGTAAATATTTTCATGCTCCGCGTACTCTTGTTCATAATCCAGTTCCGTGCCGATTAAAAGATTATCTATTTTCCAATGTTGATCGTCAACAGTTTTCCAGCGCGCCTGTATCATCTGCAGTTTGTCTTGTAGTTCCCATTTTTCAGAGATATTGTTAATGTCAATACCTCGTACGACTCTTGAAAATGCTCGAAAGTTTGTTCGTTGCTGATTAATCAGCTCATCAGTTTTGGACAACATACCTTTCTCTTCCGTGCTGTCATTGTGTTGTTCGTCACCTTGACTACTTGTACCTTGTTTAGCCAGAGGTTCGGTTGGTGTTATGTCTATCAGCAGAGCACATGTAGCTGTGTAGAGCTCTTTCACGGAGAGGTAAGCGCCAGACTGAAAGTACTCGTGTTTGTTATCACAAAGCACTTTTAGTTTTATGTGATTGTTGTCGAACTCATCCCACAATTCTTCAAGGGTCACTAACCGTTTTCTTGTGTACTCGGCAGTTTTCCGAATTGCAGAATCTTTCTTGATGTTTGTAGAAATCTTCTGTACAGTTTCAGCAATGATTTGTTGACGTTGTAGTAGCCCTTCCATTGTAGATGTGTTGAAGTAACTAGTTGTCTGTTGTAATCACTGTCACCGATAGAAGAAGATGTTGTAGACTTGTGTGTCCACTGGTTCTGTTAGTTCCGCGTGAGCAGATGCCTCATCAATATGTGCGCCTTCTCAACTTGACTGGTGAGACCCGCTTGTGGGAGGCCAGCCGAGCCGATTCGCTATTGATGAAGACACCTTCTCTTACACTTCACTATAGTCTCGAAGGACCAAAAATATGTGGAGTCCTACCGCTGAGGTGCGATGTGTGCCGGGAATTCTAATGTGTAATGTGGAAGAAAACACCGACGTGTGTATTCACCAAGCAGCTTTATTGAACTAACCTTTATTACAGTAATGTGCATGCAATAAGGTATAAACGTAAGTAAACGGCCTCAGCATAAAATTGTCGAGTGAGCTCGTACAATATTAAATTATCAGTAATTAATTGTGGTACTTGAAAAACGATTTTAATCAAAAGTATTAACGCGTTAATAGTAATTTAATATTATCCAGCAGTGAAGTAGTATTAAGAGCTCAAAACAATTATTTTGAGGTGAAAATTTTTTTAGGCGCGTTGAGAAATTATTGAGTGAACAAAACTCATGGAACTCGCGTGGCCGTCACCTACGAGTTTTCACAACTATCGGCAGTCCCCATGAACTGCCATGCATGTTTTTTTTTTAAACCAAATTAAAGAATAGGTCTCTAGTTAGCTAGTAAGAACCGTTTACCACCACGGATGGAGGCGAAGGTAGGTATGACTACTTTATCTAACAATTTCGGAAAATAATTCCCAAAAGCTATTACCCATTCAATCTGATTGAAAACGTTCTCCAACCAAAAACCCATAAAAGGGTCACAAAAAAAAAACCTATTTTCATTAGACGCAGTTATCCGAGTTCCAAAGTAATGTCATTTAAAAGTTTTTAAGTGTCATCGTTTAAAAGGCAGATTGAACAGATACTACTTTTTTTAAAAAGCTATTAAAATATTTTTTTCTTTTTCGGAATCAGTTGTCTCTTGGTCAATCTATGTTACAGTTTTTGACATGGAGCTTGGGTTGGAAATTCGAGATTAAACTAAAACTTTAAGAGATATTTTTAAAATGTGGATTAATCTCGATGTGATATTGCGTAAAAAGGTGCAAGGTAATGCGAGTCGCATTCGTACATGAAGGGTTCCGTACCTTGGTTGTAGGCAACCCCCTTTAATTTATTATTATTTCTTTAATTTATTATTAGGAACTCGTGGCAAAATAATAACAGCCACTCTGGTCGATCTTTAGATTAATCCGTGCTTGCCTAGGTTGGTCTGTGGATGGGTGAGCACCATTGTTTTTAATATTTCTGTGGTGACCTCCCTTACATACGAAGTTTCCTCCATGCCTCGGAAAGCACGTTAAGTTGTTGGTCCCGGCTGTCATTTGTCCATCTTTGACAGACGTTACAGGTAGTCAGTGGCCCAAAAAGTCTGAGAACCAGTCTTACCTAGTGGTATCGTACTTTCCCAGTATTAACTGGGTTGTGGAGGTCAGATAGGCAGTCGCTCCATGTAAAACACTGGTATTCAGCTGCATCCGGTAAGACTGGAAACCGACCCCAACATAGTTGGGAAAAGGCTAGGCAGATGATGTTTTGTTATAGCGGGAACAGAAATAAACATTCTGTAAAAGTTTTTGTATCATGAGAAACAGCCCGCTTACAGACAGACAGACGGACGGACGGATGGACAGCGGAGTCTTAGTAATAGGGTCCCGTTCGTTACCCTTCGGGTACTGAACCCTAACAAAAACATTTAAATATGACATCTTAGCATTTTTTAAACTGACAAGAAATTAAATAAAAATACTAGCTAAAACATTTTTGAGATTGAAAACGCATTAACGATGACAAGTTGTCAATCCATCGTTTCCAATTATTTTAAGAGCTTCTAACCCTCAAATGACCTACAATTAGTTCAAGATCACAAGAAATTAATGTATTTTAATAACGCCACTGTCAAACCTAAATCAGAGTGAACAGCCTATCTACACAATTATACATACCTTCCAGTTAGACTACATAGGTGTGTATAGGTCGAATATTAAAATTCGCGTTTATTTGCACAGGGAGATTTACGACGACTTCTAGTAAATTGATAGCATTACCGACTATGAATCAATTCATATTAATGAAAAACACTATGTCATATCATGTAACCTAACCTACCGTTAAAAAAATTTAAAAAAGAGAAAGAGAGAGAGAGAAAAGAGAGAGAGAGTTAAAACTAAATTGATTTGATTTTCGTCGAAAATCGTCACTAACTTTAGTAACCGATGAACCATTTTTTTTATCGTGTTTGGTATCCATCAGACTCACACTTCTCAGTCAGCATTCATTGTATTCAAGTTCATATTCTCAGACATACTCTGCCAGTAGAAACGTTTCGACGAATCCAAAACGTAACAGCTTGAAAACAAAACACGTCCCAGCTTGAAAATAGAACCCCCAACAAAAACATTTCAGTGAAACCTGAACAATTCTAACGCGCACGAAAACATTGAAAAACAAATTGGAATCGCAACAAACTACAGCAGAATCAAATACACTGAAAGTCTCGCCTTCAAAGGGACTGCAGCCATTTTCATTTGGAGAGAAAATTCACGAAAACAATGTCAACCAAAATGTAAAGCAGTGTTTGCCAAAAGATCAGGACGAATCATTTTGTTGGACAACTTTTGCTTTTCACTAGAAAATTTCTTCACTGAGTTTGGAACAAATATCTTCGACGGAGCTGATTCATTATACGTCTTTCAGTCGAGGAAAAGTAATTCAAAGTTGCTTCCATCGAACATTCGACGGAGAGATGAACTTTTGCTTCATTCTCTGGGAACAGTTTCAAGGTACATCGAATCACGATTAACTTGCCCTAGATTTAGAACTAATCTAGATGTAGATACCTTTTTCAATCATTTTCAGATATTGTTTTATTGGTCTACTGAAACTACTCTCGGTATCACGGTCTCTGGTGTCTACTGTTTTTCTTTTCCCATACTTATTCTATTTGGATCGGTTTCTGAAAATTCCAACGTGGCACGTGTAGAGCGAATTCTCAGAATAACTTTAGGAGTTTGGAAGCTCCTTAAGGAACTTTTATTTGGTGATTTTAATAGAATTGTTAGTAACCTGACAAGTACATTCTCGTTCTTGATAATGTGTGTGTCACTCACCTTTACTCCTCTGGGGTATTTGTGAGTATGATACCACAGTAAGGATGTGTTCTATCATTCGTAAACGAAGACAAAATAACCTAAAAGTGTGTGTCTAGAAATAGGTACTCCTACAGGTTCTACGAATAAAGAATGGTCTTGGATTCCTGACCAATTTGGCGATTTTTTTTTCATTTCCTATATTGTATCCCACGGCTGGAGAAAGGCATCCTAATCTCTTTGTTTTGTGCAATTTCTGGTCACGCTTGCCCCACGCACATTGCCGCGGTCGACCTCGTCGGCGATGTCAACTCTTAGGCGTCCAGTGAGTGGCGAATTACATTGGTAATTACCAGACGTGATTAAAACTACACCAATAATAATTGATATATTTTTAAAGTCTTAAAACGTTCCCTATCCAAATGAAAGTAAAATCCAATGAAATATTTGAATTTCATACCAAAACACCAAAAATATAACCACACTTTTCGTTCCAGAGTCATAACTCCGACATACTCTTTAAACTCCCATAAAAAGACACTGGCACCACCCATCGGGACAATGCCAAAAGATTTATCGGCAAGTGCGAGTACCCCAGACCCCACATATAAAAGTATTAACATTCACGCCATGTCAACACAGGCTTATGTGAGAAGTTCGGTCTAAATAGCACCTGCCACATATCACTTAGTTTGAAAATTGTCAAAACTTTTCGACACTTGTACTCGGGAAGTTTTCGCGTACGCTCTAAAAGCGACTGGGAGTTCGACGGTGTAACTAATGTGGTGCTAACTGATGTATTGAATGAGCTTGTGGGTATTTATTTATTTGAGTAAACTAATTTTGTGTTGCTGGAGTGGTCTCCGAGCAAGTGACCAAGTATTACCTGAACTAGGGTGTCAGTTGAGATGTGTGCAAGAAACTACACAGCCTTTATTCACAAACAATTTACAATACATAACAGCCTTTATATCAAATAATAGCAGACTTTTTTAATATTGAGTGATAAGCATGGAATCATGCAATGCATGCAATGCATGATGTTTCATCTACTGATCAGTGATAGCCTAGTGACCATCAGACTCCCAATTCATGGGTCTCAAGTTTGAACCCAAGACACCTAGCTTAGATTCATGTGCGTATTGTATAATTATCATCTTGCTTCCGTGAAGGGAAACATCGTGAGGAAACCAGAATGAAAAATATTCACGATGGCATATAAAGCCAAGTCAGAGGCCCATGGGTGGCATAAAAACTCTTTTTTTTTTTAGGATGGGAAATTATCAAATGACTTCTCCCACTCTGGGCGGAGCGGGAGGGAGTGTCAGACTCTTACTGACTAAAACCCATCCATGTTCCTTCCTCGCCCTTTATGTTCCGGGGCCGCGGTATCTCTTTCGAACAGTCCCGCAACCCCGGGGCATAAAAACTCTGACACCCGGTTAGGCACTAACCACATAAAAATAAAAATAAAAGTCTGCTAAACATGGTGCTTATGGCATACTCGTTTTTGATAATTTATTACCGTGATCAATGGGAATACACCTCACGTTCACCAGTCTTACCATTGGATATTTCATCAACCTCTGAAAATATTATAAGTCTTTGAAGATTTACGTCAAAATACCGTCGTCATCGGCTTGTTTATAATACTCGATTAAGAACATAAAGTCTAATGTTTTGGAGTTAGATAACAACATAATGAAACGACTCACAATAATTTTAGAACACACACATACACACCCACGATTACCCAAAGCCATTTGACATAAAATATCACTATCCAGACCAGATTCCATGTAAACACATTCCGTTCATGCTCTAATTTGGCCAAAGACAATAAATCCATTACAGCCATTTGTCAAACTAAGCCACTGGTCAAAACGCTGCCTCACCATAAGTTGTAAGTCAAAATAATGGCCGGCCACGTCGGCCATCAAGGCCGGTTACCCAGAATGGCCGCATTACTCAATTTTAACTGTTAATGTAGATATCTACCAACCAAGCCTTTAGTGGTGGCGACCACTTAAGTCGATTGCAAGTTCCGCAACAAATGTTTGAACGTAAATTTTGTAAAGTCGTAAATATTTTGAAGTTTTATTGCCTCGTACAATAGAAAAGTTTTATGTGTTGTTTCATTTATACGCGTTTGAAGCTAAGTCAAGAGTAAAACGCTTCAGGAATTCGAAAGTGCTGCTTTGCAATAAAATTTATTTCAAAGTAAAATTCACATTATCCTCAAAATTCTTGTTAGGCGAAAGTAACTTTGCCTAAATGTACGGTGGGTGGTCGAAAATAAATCTTAATGACCAAGGCCTGTTTTCTATAACTTACTTACGTATAACTGTCAGTTATTATGCCACGTCTCACAGTTATCGGTGTTTCTATTAACAAAGTTAGCTTGAAATATTCTAGATCTGCGTCACCTACCTGTCACTTGAAAAATCAAAGAAAGTTTTTCAGTGACGTTTTGTTTCCGTAACAGTCTATAAGTAAAATTTCAAACAGACAGAGATAGCAACCTACCGAAACCGAACAGTAAGTTGTTTTAGAGGCCGTAAGAAGCACGCACGCTCGATCTTGTCGTTCGATCTCGAACCTAAGTGCTACGAATGTGATCAGTGAGGACATTTAAGTTATAATTGTTCTAAAAAGCTTCCTAGAGAACTGGTTTATGCTTCCGTTTAAAAAAAAAAGTCCAGCTAATGATACTGCTGCTGCCAAATATGGAAAGCAGTGTTCATTTTGGAAGAGAAAAGAGGCACAAGGATGAGACGTACTTTGCCAAGAGCCGGTCAAAATCTAGGAATCAGCGAAGCGTTGTCGAATAACAAAACAGACGTTGTTACAGCTGATGTTCAACGTTGGCTTGAAATATCCTATCCGCGGTGCCTGTCACTTTATTCTATCGTAGAAAAATCGATGAAAGATTTTCAGTGACGTTTTGTTTCTAACCGTCGAGTCGAAAAGCAAAATGTCAGACAGAGATAGCAATCTACCGAAACCGAACTGTAAGTTAATGAAGATGGCCGTAAGGCGTACAAATAAAGATCGTTTCTGTAATACGATCTTTTGCTTGCAGACTTAGACCTCCTATCTCTCAGTTTTTCTGTTACTATTTCATTGTCTCTACACCTAAACCACTTAAATGATCGTTATGAAATGTGACAGGTAGGCAGCCTTGGCCTTTTTTTTCGGATGGGAAATCATCAAATAACTTCTCCCACTCTGGGCGGAGCAGGAGGGAGTGTTAGACTTTTACTGACTAAAACCCATCCATGTTCCTTCTTCGCCCTTTATGTTCCGGGGTCACGGTATCTCTTTCGAATAGTCCCGCAGCCCCGGCAGGCTTCGGCCCTTCAATGTGCTGACATCTCTTTGAGGCGCACGTGGAACACAAACGCGCCGTCGACACGGCCTGTCACCGTCCACAGGCCCGCGCTTACCCATTCTTGTTTCTTGGTGATGACGTAATTCGTATGACGACTGACTAAAAAAAAATATGATTCTGTTTAGTTAGTCAGTTAAAAAATATTAGATAGGTATTTTTTATTTTATCAAATTAATAAAAAATGACAAGCACAAATGCATCAAAAATCATGAGTCCCTCATGTAATCCTCAATGTTTGTTGTTTGTTTTTTTTTCTCGTCTACTCTATTGACAAGTAGGTAGTAGCCATCTACTGGCACAGAAAAAAAGGAGGTTACTCAATTATATTCTCGAAAACACGCCTTTCATAACAAACAACAAAATAAACGAATCAAGATCAAACAAGAAATATGTTGTCATTTCAACTCTTCGCAGAAAACATTTTAAAGTCTAACAAGGTACATAATAAAATTGCAGAAAACAACTCTAAAACAACAACAATAAAGTATAAAATTTAATTTTCTCCACGTTCACGTTTGTAAAAATTGTGATCCTAACTCCGCCTTGCGAACAAAATGAATATTTGATATACCTTTCCTCCTTCTTTATGTTTTAGCTTGGAACAGATAACTATTATTTTTAAATAAATTATACAACAGATGGTGTTGCATTTACGCTGTATTTTAGAAGTATTAGTAGGGTTGTATCTTTCTGTAGACAGATTTATTGAGGTGAAAAGGAATAAGATGAAATAATTACAGACTTGGGGATTTCATTAACCCCCGACGCAAAAACGACGGGGTGTTATAAGTTTGACGTGTCTCTGTGTGTGTGTGTGTGGTTGTGTGTCTCTCTGTGGCATCGTAGCTGCCGAGCGGATGAACCGATTTTGATTTTGATTTTTTTGTTTGAAAGGTCCGTCCGTCAAGGTCAGTCCAAGATGGCCACCGCCACAAAATGGCGGATCACATATTTATTCAACAACTCCCTCAATATGGGTATCAAATGAAACGGCTTGACTAGTAGTACTAAACACTAAGATAAATTAAAAATCCAAGATGGCCGCCACCACAAAATGGCGAATTAACGAATTATTTTCTATTTAACTTTTAGTACATAATGTGTCGGGTTTTTTTAAATTTTACATTTAAATTTACTTGTTTTTAGCTTTTACCTGATACAGTAACTTTCAGCTCACCTTTTAGATCTTTCTTTCTTCATTATCGTGTGGTTACTGCCTAACCTGAAGTCAGAGTTTTTATGCCACCCACAGTCCTCTGCAGACCTGGCTTTATATGCCATCAAGAATATCTCTCAGACTGGTTTCCTCATCATGTTTTCTTCACCGAAACATGCTGACAGTATTATAAAGCAAAAAGTTCATTGCTTCAACTTATTCATTTATTTACTTAACAATTTATGTACACACTAATTATAGAGAAGAAGAAAGGAACAAAAAATAGTACAAAGGTGATGCTTATTTTTAAAGAAATCTCTTCCAGCATACCTGCGAAAGGAGATACTGAATAAAGAGATATAGAGATCGTGTGTAAAAGAAGGAGAGAAAATGGAATACATAAAACAGATTAAATATCTTAAATATAAACAAAATAAGAATACATATATACTCATAGATACTAAAAATCCTATCCTATCCTATCCTATAATATTATAAATGTGAATGTAAGTTTGTTTGTAACGCTTTCACGCGAAAACTACTGAACGGATTTGGATGAAACTTTGTACACATATTCTTGGAGGTATTAGAAGTAGCATAGGATAATTTTTATTAAAAAAAAATAACTCTCACTCATAAAAATTAAAATTAAAAGAAACGAAAGGTCTTGAACGAGGCCAAAAGGCCCCTATCTCAGCATGGTGCTGTAACATTAAAAAACGTCACAGCGCTGGTATTCTGAAAGGGCCCAGGGTTTGAACTCCAGACTTACGACTTAGCAGTCTGACGGTCGCACTTCTAGGCCATTAAGGTCCATGTTCACCGAAAAGATAACAGTCTGATTATCTAAAAACAGCTGTCACTGTGACATGTTCCCATACAAAAATGTGTTTTAAACAGCTGGTTTTAGATAATCAGACCGTCATCTTTTTGGTGAACATGGACCTTAGTACTAAGAATGTGGAATTTTACCGTTAACTTTGGTACTTTAGATTGTTTAATGTCTGGCAAAGTTAGGTTATCTAAGAAGCCACAGAGCCTAGACAAGTGGGAATTAACTTCAAAGTGTTTCATATTTCCAGAATAAGTTTCAACAAGTTTGCTAACTTAAGTGAATTCGATACGTTGTTCACCTTTATATCATCTGTACCACCTAGATCTAGGACCACGCTATTAGGGGGGAAATCAGGTTCTAAAAATTCTAGGAAGAAAAATAAATTTACCTCTTCATAATATTAGTACAGATATGTAGCAAATATGCATATAGGATGTTTATAAAATTAATAAGACCACCAATACAAGCGATTCTCACTGGTCATATTAGTATGACATGCTAGTATGAGCAACAAGAAACTTTGCCAGTACGTAATTACATATAAAATAATCTTGGGTTTTAAAAATTACGTACAGCGTTCCTAAAACACTCACAGATATAGATAAACCTAGATTTTTTTATTTTTTTTGTGCTTTATTACTACGAACAAAATTCTTAATAATTAATTACGATCTAGCCTAAAAGACTAATAAGTAATTTAACTCTAACTTAATATGTTACGTGATAGAATATGTTAAAACTAAGAATAGTGTTCATTTGCACTTTTACACAAGTCCGTAGCACTTTCTTAGAGTCTAATATAATTTATAAAACACTATGTTCATGTGTTATTATGTATAGCACAACATTGTTACTATTACTCATTCACTTTGTACACTACACTAATTCAAAAGGTTTAGTTCTTTTTAGCCTACGCACTAAGTCTGTGTTGTCTAGCAGCTGGATTGCCTCAACATTCACGTGTTGATGGAGTCTGTGTTCGTGGGCTTCAGCAAATTTTTGGATAATGGTGGTGACGAATTCCATTTTAAGGTCACGATGAAGGTCGTCATTTCTTATGTACCAGGGTGCATTGACAGCATCCCTAAGTACTTTATTTTGGAATTTCTGGATTATTTTGACGTTGCTTTGTTTAGTACAGCCCCAAAGTTGGATGCCATACGTCCAGATTGGCATCAGAATATGCTTGTATAGGGTTATTTTATTATGTATTGATAGACAAGATTTCCTTCCGAGTAACCAATACATACTTTTATATCGTATATCGAGTTCCTGTCTTTTCTTTTTGACATGAGCTTTCCAAAGCAACTTGGCGTCGAGAGTAATGCCAAGGTATTTGGCTGTATTAGCATAAGGTACTTGCGAACCATTTATGTAGATTGGGTGATAGTCGAAGTGTTTGTTTGTTAAGTCAATGTGAATTGATTTTGACTCATTCAGTTTGATCTTCCATTTTTGTGTCCAGTCATAAACTTTGTTCACAGCTACTTGAAACCTAGATAACGCAAGTATCACGATCTTTATGAAAACCAAGCGTGCCATTTTTGACTACCTATTTAATTGTGACTTCACAAACACTATTTAGTGATAGAAAATCAAATCGATTCAAAGACGCCGCCATCGACGTGCTAGTTTTTGGATACCTTTGCCATAATTTCAAAACTGACGTCCGACTAGCGGTATACACCGATGCAAACTGATCTTTTATCGTATTTTTGATCGTAAACTAGGCACGCGAAGTAGTTGCTCTTGCGTTATCTAGGTCTATATATATCTGTGCACTCAACCTATCCCATAAAATGTCACAGCAATCCCATTTGAAACTCGTATTTTTATAACGTGACAACAGAGAATATGATAAAATTATTCTCAACGAATCAGATGGTTTCCCATGAGGACGGTTAAAGCTGCGAACGGGAGACGAATCCGCAATGAATTACTATGCCAAAGCGATGCAAACACAGAATTCCTTACCTTTCTATTACGATGCAGATCACGAAAATGGCTCCAAATGGAAGACTAATTGGCGACCAGAAGCTTCGTCTTTGAAGGGTAATTTTAGCTTAAATATTTTTAGAGCAATCTATTTTTAGAGCAGACTGTCAGATTTAAAATATTATGTACTATAGATTTATCTCATCAAATTTGCAAGAGGTTGAAACGATCAAGCGGCGATATTCGATTTAATCGAGACTACTTTCAAACCCGAGGGAAAACTCGTGAACACAACATATTAAAAATTCACCTGAATACTAAAGAAATCCAATTAACTCGGCAGATTCAATTCACGAAACAAGCGCCCAAAGCACTTCACATTATTTTTATTCCACTCCCCAAACTTCATTCTCTTATTCCCCGGGGCATAGAGCACCAAAAATTCAAAGAAACATAAACAATTTGAAATTTCCAAGAGAATTTCTATAGAGAAAAACTCGTAAAATTACTGGGCCATAAACCACAGTGCAGCAGTCTGTGGAATAATCTAGATTTTCTGAGAGAAAATAAGGTCCCGATTTTCGGGTGCTATTTTAAGATGTATTACAGACGTTAGGCTGGAGTTACACGAGGATAGTTTTTTCAGCGAAAATAACAAAATGGTGGTAGCTCGCAAGCTAGATATTCTAGCCTCTCTAAGGTTGAACTACGAAATGCCATATGAAAAGCACTATACTATGTTCATCTTTAGACTAGTAAGCTTGTGAGAGCGATAGTTAGCTAGGATAATAGTTTCATAAGCTTGGATTGTGTTTCTCAGATAGCTAGTGCCCCTTGACTAGCGTGCTAGTCTGGTGTGGCTGGCGGAGCTAGTATATTTAATAGTTGTGTGTATTTTGATCTGACTGTTCACACTGTTCACACTGCTACAAAAAAAAGCTCGCTCAGCGAAGCTCCATTGGCGAGCAAAACATTTCCCGACACACAGCATTCTAGCAAGTGATTGGGCGAGACTCGGACACTACAGGAGCACGTGGCTAAATAACAGCCGCATGGGTCGATTTTCAAGGTTAAGCAGCGCTTCCTAAGGTCAATCCATAGATGGGTGACCATCCGTTATATGCCGAGTTTTAAGCGAGTTAAGCCGTTGGTGTCGGCTGTCATTTGTAGACCTTTGACAGTCGTTACAGGTAGTCAGTGTCAGTGGCTCGAAAATCTGACAACCAGTCTTACCAAGAGCTATCGTATTACCCAGTACTAACTGGGTTGTGGAGGTCAGTTAGGTAGTAGCTCCATGTAGAATGCTTGTATATGTCACCGTAAAATTGTTAAACACGTTAGATCGTAATCTCTCCAGCGATATTGTAAACTCTCGAAATATTGTCAACTGAACATACGGAAGTATCTCTGCCCCCATAATCGGGACTGGGGGCACTTGGAAATAGGGGCCCCGCGAAGCGGGGCTCCGTCGACTACGCCTTTTAGGGGAATATAAAGTGTTTTTAGGTTAGGTTATATACTCGATGGGTTATATTAATCGGTATTTCTCAGGAATGGTAAATTATCTTTTCATGAGAGTGGTACCATTGGGCAAGGGGGACCCCTCCTTCCCACCACAACGCATGAGTTGACTACCATCGCATGCATTTCACGAAAAACAATGCGTTTTATTGTAAGCAGTATGTTCGTTTGACAATATTTTGAGAGTTTACAGTATCGCTAGAGAGATTACAATCTAACGGGTTTGACAATACATCCGGTAATAATTATAGATGATGAAATAAAATAACTCCTTCATATCCCAGAAACAAAACTACATATAAACTTCACGATCGCTCCTCGTAGCTCGCCAACTCACTCCTAATTCCGGTACTCGCTTATCGCTGATAGTGAGACAGGAGCCCTAGGGTAGTCAGTGGTTTTGAGAACGTTAGTTTTTTGGTACATCGATAAAGTACTATAAGTGAACCTCGTTGCGGTTTGTTCACTGTGTGATCATTTAGTTTTTATACGGTTGGGCTAAAAGGAATGTAGTTTTTACGGCCAGTCATTTAGAGACTAACCATCCCATATGAGGCTAATGGACTGAATATGGGTAGAAAATGAAATCGTTATTCGAGAAACAGGTATGTAAGATTGGCTAGAAAATATGCTTTCTTTATGATTGAAAAGAATGAAAATGGAGATCGTATTCGAATAAAACAATATATTCATATCACAGAACATTTAAACTGTGATTCATATTGTATGTACCAAGAAAAAAAGTACTTGCAGAATCTTGCAAGTTATTGACTCTAGGGACTAAGTGTGGCAAACAAAACCTCCCATAAAGAATGAGCACCTTTCAGGGATCTGCAAGTTGTTTATGATGTATTCCCGTTGGCCCCCACTGCCCGATCGAACGATTTCTTTCACCGGGCCAATTGATTTGGCAATTGATTAAAATAATTAAAAATTGTTCCCGTTGGCCCCACTGCACCGTTCCTACTGAAGTGGCCAGCAAAGGAATTGATTAATAATAAAAAATCTCGTTCGCTCCACCGTTATGCAAATTTATTTGAACCTCACATAAGTACCTACCTGTCATGCATTTTTTAATATCAGCATTGTTTATCTAAATATTAAATTGTTTCCATATTTTTGCTATTTATAATATGTCTTTTTGCTCTTTTTTTTTAAATTGTTTTTATAACACAACACTGACACTGTAACTGTAAGACACTGTTTTTATAATTATTTTACGTTATGTTTTTTTTTTTTTTTCCAATGTTATTTATTTTAAACATTCCATCATTTTTTACTTTTTGTTATTTTTAATGTGTTTATGTAACATAATAACATTATATTGTTAGTTGATATTTGTGCAAAAATTTTTAGAGTTTATTATGTGTTTGTTTATGTGGTCGAGCGTATGGCACTCGTGGGCTGCAGCTGAAAATCAGCGTCAGGTGGCACACCTTGTGTTGCCATCTGACATTATGCTGAGCTTAGGCCCTTTTGGCATTATAAGCTGTTTGTTTATGTATTATGTAAAATGTTATTGGTATTTTAATGCCAAATAAACACAATTTTCTTTCTTTCTTTCTTTCTTACCTTTAGACCCTTTTGTGCACCCACCCACTTTTTTTAGGTTTATTTATTTTACTGAATTCCAAAAGTAAAATCTCGTTACCGTAATATTGTGATAGATTTTTCCCCGAAAAACGGCATCAAAATAAGTAATATGATCGCGAATAAACTTGTATACTAAAAAGGCTACAGAGCTTCTATTGAATTCGCATCCACAAAGCGAACTAGACCCGCCCCATATGAATCATTCAGCAGTTTGCATTGCATCTGCAGTATAAACCGTCTTAGCACAAATCCAGTCCCGTATACCTCCAAGCATTATTCGTAAAACGTTGAAAACAGCTTATTTCATAACATTTAAGCTCATAGCAGCGTATTAACAATTCTTGTTGCCTCGAAAAGCAATATTTTCAGGTCGGGAGCCCTGTTACAGATTAAGTGCGTATATAATGGCATGACTCTTCCTCTGCAACCTGCTTGCGACGAAAAAACATGATACATCTTTACCAAATTAACCTACCACTCCTGAAAATCTAAGCGCATTCAAAATTCGACCTTTTTGCCCTTGAAAAAAGATTTTTCCGAAGTTTTTCGGCGGTTAATGCGTCGTAGTAAAACATAAAAGGGAGATTCTCAGAGTTCCTTTGGAAGCAAGCGATCAATATAAACGAGAGTGCTTGTCAAATGATAAGCATGTTCATAGAGGTTTTAAATTCTTCAGGTCCTTATACAGTTCATAAACATTTGGGAGATTGTAATGGGGATCATTTGGAGTGATTTTAAGGTACTTTGATGTCATAATAATGTGTTTCTGCGTTGATTGCTTATCTTTTGTAATGTGATTTTCGCGTTGCAACTGCTCTCGTTTTTGTAACCAGATCCCACCATTTGATCGACCTTTTATTGAATCAAAGTCAACTGTATTACAGGATTACTGGGTTAAAATGTTATACCTATTGTCGATTAGTAGTGAGTTCTCATTTGACGTATTAGGTTAAGGTGCTCGCACGAGACCCCGTAAGAGCAGTTTACAAATAACAGGCAATACATATATGGTAGTTTGACTTACGAGTATACACGCAATTCTATAGTTATGGTATTTTCAAGATAATGACACACACTTAAATACTCGTAGATGTATCAAAACTGGTTAAAATTGTGTCTTTTAGTTCGAGTGAATCGGTTCCTTCTTAGCAAGTGTCCACCCTAGGACGCATCATCGCTTCGCATCAAGCGGATTGCGAACAAACAAAGCCTATTTAGTATTAAAAATAATATGTATATTATTTATAATACTAAATAGGCTTCGAGTTCACCTCATATTTTTATAAGTACACGTAAGAAACACAACCCCACTGTAGTACCTGCCGTTGTAAATCTTAACGTTGGTTTTTTTTCACTAGTACACCTTTTTGCTAAACTAACGTTTATATTGTGCTACCAAACTACAACATTGTTCCACTAACATCATTGAATTACGGTCACCGTTCCATTATTAACTACTCTGATAGACCTCTAGTTCACATACATACCTATGTATGAGAATGTACGTGATATGTGAGTAGGTATGTATATGTGAAGCTATTGAAGCAATTCTCTAAATGTTAGCTTGCGTTTTGGCACTTATAGTGTTACATTTGTGTAGATTAATTCGTTATTCTTTTCAATTTACTTGATTTTATAATATAGAGTGATTTTGGTTAGACGAATTTAACATAAAGCGATATTTCTACGATGACAAAATGATGACAAAAATAGAGCCATGCATACAACCTTTTACTTTTAATAAGTGACCAACTTTTTTCGTCCAACATACTCGTAACTCGACAAATGTAGGAGACTGCTGCATTTTCTCATGATTTCGAGATTCATCCCTTAGTAAACGTTGTTGAAAATGATGAACCCTTGATAGGGTTTTCAGTTCAATTACAACTAGTATAAAAACACTGCTTTATAATAAAAACTGTAAATTCATGAATAGCTACCAATTCACTGCTGGGACACAGGCCTACTCTTTATGAAGGACAATGGGCTCGCGGGCCCAGTGCACTTTGATGGATGTCATATGTTTTCGAATGACGTAAGTTATGGCCACTACCACTGGCCCACTGCAGATCTCACAATATAAGGACGATGGTGTCCAGAGCAAAGTCATCATTATTC
This sequence comes from Xestia ashworthii, assembly GCA_950022955.1. Taxonomy (NCBI): domain Eukaryota; kingdom Metazoa; phylum Arthropoda; class Insecta; order Lepidoptera; family Noctuidae; genus Xestia; species Xestia ashworthii. The sequence continues at coordinate 19,513,579 of OX465566.1, forward strand.
TTCTGCCCTTATACCAATTTATTTGGGGTCAGTGCAGTATACTTCTCTATTTTTGAGTTGCACAAAACCATCATTAGTTTAACGGAGACTTTAAATTCATACCATCCCTTATATTTTGTACCAAAAAGAAAGTGACAGCATCAATTTAAAGTCTCCGTTAAACTAATGGTGGTTTCGTGCAACTCACCGTATAACTCGTCTTCTTATCAAACCTTCTTTTTAGGGTTCCTTTGCCAAATGGCAAAAAACGGAACCCTTATAGATTCGTCATGTCTGTCTGTCTGTCCGTCCGTATGTCACACCCACTTTTTTCCGAAACTATGCGATTTTCGTGCAACTCACCGTATAACTCGTCGTCTTATCAAACCTTCTTTTTAGGGTTCCGTTGCCAAATGGCAAAAAACGGAACCCTTATAGATTCGTCATGTCTGTCTGTCTGTCCGTCCGTATGTCACACCCACTTTTTTCCGAAACTATGCGAACTATGTTGATGAAACTTGGTAGTATTCTGTGAACCCCATTAATTTAGATTTCCACACAAAAATAGAAAAGAAACAACAAATTTTTGGGGTTCCCCATACTTTGAACAGAAAATCAAAAATTTTTTTTTCATCAGTCCCATACGTGTGAAGGGGTATCTATGGATAGGTCTTTAAAAATGATATTGAGATTACTAATATATTTTTTTCTAAACCGAATAGTTTGCGCGAGGGACACTTCCAAAGTGGTAAAATGTGTTCCCCCCTATAACTTCTAAAATAAGAGAATGATAAAACTAAAAAAAATATATGATGTACATTACCATGTAAACTTCTACCGAAAATTGATTTGAACGAGATCTAATATGTAGTTTTTTTTTAATACGTCATAAACCGTAACTTTTATATTATGTTACTTGCTGCTACGGAACCCTTCATGGGCGAGTACGACTCGCTCTTGGCCGCTTTTTTGGTCATATTATCGTTCCTCACACAGTCCATCCAACGTTTTCTTGGTCTTCTTCTAACTATTACAATTATCTACTTTCACTCACTGCATGTTCCTCAATTCTCCGCACCACATGTCTATACTACAATAACCGATTACCACTAAGAAAGACAAAACAAAGTAGATCACAGGAATAAACACAAATCATCATTAATTTTAGTCAAAACTTTTACACAAAGACGTGAAACATTCGTAAGGGTAATCAAAATATTCTTGTCACACATTTTTTGTTGCACATGGGAAACTGGGTCCTTACAAAAATATATGTCCTGGCAACTTGCCCAGATTTCTGTAGAAATTCCAGTAACTTGAATTGGCGTTTTGCTCAAATAACAAGAAATCGTGGTAGCATTGGATTAGTCCTACCAAGTCTAATATTTAATTTTCTTTTGTAATTGTATCTTTAATTAGATTTTTGTTGTCCGACTTTGTTTGTTGAACAAAAAATTGGTTTTTGATCTAAGAATACCGTTTTTTCTAAATGAAGGAATCTGATTCTTAGAAGTGGTTTCAAAGAGCGTCTGTGTAAAGATTTTTCGAGGAAGCTCGATCTTTTTAACCGACTTCCAAAAAGGAGGAGGTTCTCTATTCGACTGTATGTATTTTTTTTTTTTTTTTTTTTTTTTTTTTTTTTTATGTATGTTACCCGATTACTCGAAGACGCCTAAACCGATTTGAAAAATTCTTTTTTTGTTTGAAAGGGTATACTTCCAAGTTGGTCCCATAGTCGCCAAGTCGGGATCTGATGATGGAATCTTGGCGAAATCGAGGGAACTCTTCAAATTTTATAGGATAACGTACAGCAATTTTTATATTTTCTACAACAAGTGAAGCATTTGCGTTTGATAAGAACCATTCTACCATCAGATCTGATGATGAAGCCAAGAGTCACGGAACTCCATAATGAGACAATGTATCCTAGTCGTGTTTGGGCTTGTTGTAATTGTATCGGTATGCACTTTCCATGTGAACCACTAAAAAGTGAAAAATAAAAACTTTTTTGCAAAAAATAAAACCGACTTCAAAAAGAAAAAGTGAAAAATAACTTTAGCTTCTGAAGTCGGTGACAAAAAAATTAAATCAATCATACAAACGTCACCGACTTCAGAAGCTAAAGTTATTTTTCACTTTTTCTTTTTGAAGTCGGTTTTTTGTACACAACATTATTCCAAGATAATCATTCAACAGTTTCGTTTTGCGAGGACACAAACCTCCTATTCATGAGAGGGTGTATATCTTAATCCATACCATCACAGTGTGCGTTTGTGTATGTCACATGGATGTGCAAGTTTTCTTCTATTTACCGTTCTGAGGACAGAAGTAATGAAATAAATTACACAAGGAATTTTTTTTTGTTAACAAAAAGGAAAAACTTTCTGAAAAATCACGTAAGACTCAATGTAACGTATTCAAAACATTGTGCTGATGGACGCATTAAACAGTACGGGGTCTTGCATGTATTTAAATTTAAGTTTTAACATTAAAAACTTGTGAAACAGTTGGAACTTTGAACCCCAACATCTGCGTAACTAAAAGGTTCCCAGGGATGGTCTAGCTAGATAGAACAAAATAATATCGCAATGACGGGGAGAACAAGTGCCTTTCGGTTTTGTTAAGGGTACTTTTACGCTCATTATCTATAGCTTCAGTTAATGCTATAGACAAACACGATCCCTCAGTTCCGGTTGGCAAGGCAAGGATGTCAGTAAATTACACACTCTAAGAGCACGTTTCAACTGTACGTTATAAAAGGTGTGTAATGGTTTTATAGACCAAGGTTCATCATCTGCTTAGTCTTTTCTAATAATGGGGTCGGCTTCCAGTCTAACTAGATGCAGCTAAATTCCAGTCTTTTACGTGGAGCGACTGCCTACCATACCTCCACAACGCAGTTTATGATAATGATGATGCTATCTGGCCGATTTTAGGCCACAGCGACTGCATTCGATGGCTTTCTAGTGTGGTTGTATGGGGCTTTGGTGTGATGCTCTTTCGTGTGCTCTCAAGTGGCTAGCATATCCAACTTTGACCGATAAACTCCGAGCATAAAGCGAACATGTCAGAACACCATTGACAAAATTGTTAGGTATAGCTGTAGATGGCCTAGCCTTTAAGGTCATCACGCTTTAAGTCCAGTTGTGACCTTCTCCTCCTTTGAACCGCAGTTAATACTGGGTATACGATACCCGGCTAGTTATCAAAGGCCAAAGTTGCTGATGCATAAAGTAGGTGGGCTATTCGTCAGTTCCAAATAGAAGTTATAACACATAAACAGCTGTTAAAGCCGTGACCAACCTAAAAATAAGCCTGTGTGGAAATGTACTTAACAGAGTCGATATTTATGAAGCAAGAATTATTGCAATCCCAAATCGGTAGGATCTAATATCTCCATATTTATGAATCAAATATAAGAATATTTGATTCTGCCGCCTGAGGGATATTAAAACACATCAAGCATTCCTTTCTTCTTTATAGCCTGGTGTGTTTAAAGTCGATAATCTGAGAGGGGTAAGGTCTAAGCTTAATCTATAAATGCTTACATAAGCTACCATAAACCAGCATCAACCCAATTGAAAAAGTATGTGTGCTGAGATTATAATTTCTATAGCCCTCAGAAAATGGAATTTGTTTGTCAATTGGCTTAATAAAATAACAACAACCAATAAAACCATTAGACCAAACTGTGTGCCAAAATAGCAGGAAACTGGTGCCCTTACAAAGTGAGGTGGGGTCGCGGTAGGCATGGATGGATGGAAAATGGTGGGACAAACTGGACAGGTCTCGCCAGAACTGGAAGGAGGACGTGCGAAATCGCGAGAAATGGAAAGAGTTGAGGGAAGCTTTTCCCCAGAGCAGGTTAGGAATAAAAAGACTAGAAGAAATTACACGACAGCTTGGATTTAAGATTAAATAGGCTTTCAAAATCCTATAGACGTCTACAAAAAACAACAAAGAAAATGCTTACATAACTTAAGATAGCCACAGCACTTAATTTCGAGCAAAATGGCGCCTTTTAAAAACAAAAAGAAACGTCTTAAAAGGCATCCATTATGGAAATTAATCTAAATTATAATACCATTAAGTAAAAGAAATTAGGTACTGTCGTGTCGTGTCGAAATGATAAAAAAGATACCTTCACGTTATGATACATGGGATACTTAATTTCAAGTGCTCCGACGCACATAAAGAGCGAATTTAATCAAGCCGGATTAAGGCAGGGTTTCGGTTGTAGCGAGCTTGGAAAATTTTTGTATTTTTAATGAACTGAAAGAGGCTTGGAAGACTATGGCGAGATTGCTTGGGTATATTATGAACCAAAACGCAATGAAAACTAAGACGTTATTTGCCATGGAGCTGACCAAAAACTCGGTCTGAAAAGAAAATTAAAACCCGGACCTGCAGTGCAAGTACGTAGGATTCGATAGGACTCGATTAGATAAATTTGACAGTTATTCTCGATAAAATGAGTTTTTGACTCGAGAAAACCTCATTTTATCGAGAATAACTGTCAAATTTATCAACACGAGTCTTATCGAATTTTTCGTACTTGCACTGCTGTTTCGTTTTCGTCTGTCAAATACTTGAATTTAGAAATAGATGATATTAATTATGCTGCGCTGACTCTAAATAACAAGCAATGTGTAGATTCTATTTTAACTTCTTAAATCAAGGATTTTAATTACTCGTGCTGGTCAAAAAGATTGACATTTACAGCAAGATTTGGAGCCCTTTAGGTTCAGTAATAGAACTAATCGTGATCAGCGAATTTAAATTGCGCTTAAAAAAACAGTTTTATCACTATTATGCTATAAATACTTTATTGCTTAAATTCTCGTTTAGACCTTAAAAAACGTGAAGCCCGACCGTAACTATTGTGTCTACTTCGCTTACAGATGAAGGTTTAAATTGAACTTAATTATAACTGGCAAAGTGTGGGTGTATTATTAGGTATACTTCTGCTTAAACCCAAAGGGCTGCAGGCGTGATGTTATGTTAATATACAACACCCCGCTTCAACTACCCACTGGGGCCATACACCAACCCGTTAGAACTGCTCCTGACAGTCGAATCCCAAATTGGGCCCATCCCGACACACGCCATTTTATTGTTTTCCCGCTCTTTCCGTGCGAACGCCATGTTTTGTTCCACGTTCGTTTTTAGCCATTTTAATTACGTCACTACAAGGGTTTCTGAATTAAAAGTTCTTTTGGCGCGTCAAAGAGTTTTTTATCAGAGAAATATGGAGCTGAAATTAACAATACTGTGACTTCATTTTTTATTTCAAATTTATTAAATTGGCTATTTTGCCTCGGAAAGCACGTTAAGCCGTTGGTCCCGGCTGTCATTTGTAGATCTTTGACAGTAGTTACAGGTAAGCAGTGGCCCAAAACGTCCGACAACCAGCCTTACCAAGGGGTATCGTATTACCCACTACTAACCGGGTTAGATAGTCAGTAGCTCCATGTAAAATACTGGTATTCAGATACATCCAGTTAGACTGGAAGCCGATCCCAATATAGTTTAGAAAAGGCTAGGCTGAAAATGATGATGTATTATATTAGCTATATGAGTAGAGGGAGACCAAAGAAACAATGGATGAACTATGTGAAGGATGATATGGCAAGAAAGTAGGTGTTTTACGAAACGACGAATAATAAAGAAGCATGCTTGAAGAAGACATCCTACGAAGACCATAAATAAATTGGTACAAGGGCAGAAAAATGATGATGATGTTGAACGAAAACCAGAATTCAAAAACTTTCTTGACTTAATTCTACGAGCGACCACGCTCGTGTGCCCTGCGGTTTAGCGGAGACCTGCTGGAAAATTCCACGGCACATCGTCGCCGGCGCGCTGTGTACATCAGAATACCCTCGTGCGACGTCACCGTACCGCGCATACACAGATCTTCGGCTTTCTACCATCTCCGGCCAGCTGCGGGATTACCTATCCTAGAACTACAGGGGAGTACCTATCCCTGCAGCAGTGACCACAGACAAACATTAACCTTCCACCCTACAAATTTGTGTGCCTCCGGCTCAGCTAGCTTGCTTTTATTACACTTTTATGAGGTACACACCCGTCTTTTATTTGATTACCTTTAACTAGGTGAAAATAAGACGAGTGGAGACCACACTGGGCCTATGTGGTGTACTACACCATACCTAGTTCCTCTCGCCAAGAGTGATTATGTGGTGTATTAGCATTAGCAAGGAATATGTTTTTTGTTGCTTGCTCAGTACAACAACTGATGGACGATACTGAAGGTGCCAAAGTTGTAGCTCTGTTTTTTCCGATACCATTTAAAGTACCACCGACACACTAAGACGAAGAACAAGGACTATCATTACATATCTAACTACGTCATAAAGCCTAAGAACTCTCTCTGTTCCAGTTAAAAACCAGACGTCAATACCAAACATAAGTACTTGAACCCTTGCTTACTATAGATAACCCTTAACATTATTTGGCTGGTAAAACAAAATAGCAGGCCTAAAGCTAGTCATATCATCATTCACACAATTTTGACAACGTCATCGCCCACTTCCCTTCAACCCTCGAAATTCAACTAACAGCTGTCAAAAAAGGTAACACTCATTCCCCCACCGTTTACCCTGTCCATCACCATTAAGGCCTACTTACACGACACATAAAACTACGCTGTAATGCATCACTCTAACAAAAAAGTTGCTACAAGTCCCCGCAAACTTTCCTGATCTATTTTGTTCAATGCTCGAAGTCACTTTGACAGATACTAAAGAGAACTTCTGTCGTAAATTTCGAGTTTCTACTACAAAAGTGTCAGTTAGTTTCTATGAAAAGAATAAGTTTTATTCGTATCATGAGGGATTCGTCTGTGGGTGTATTAATGTGATGTGATAGATCGTGTCTGCTTGTTTGTAACTGTTCATTGATTTCTTTGTTACAATCTTTGAAGTGGTAATGGTGTCGATTCTGTTGTGCACAAACTAAACTTAATTTAGGCTATTGCTATCTTTTTCTCTCGAATAAAACGAGAAAGAGACGGACATAATTTAGAGCTGTCAAAAATTGGATCTAGTATTTCCATACAAATGAAGGGTGCTTGTAAATACATTTCGACTAAAAACACGGTGAAGAGCAAGGCATACACTAGTTTGACATCTCATATAGCTATAGCCGTCCTTTTCGCGCACTGCTTTTTAGTAAAAGATGGCAATAGCCTAAATTAAGTTTAGTTTATGCACAACATAATCGACACCAATGTCATTCTAATCGTACTATTTTTTTTTTATTGGCACCTTGTTATTTATACGTAAGTCAACTGTATCATTTAATTATAGTTCTGTGTGTTGTGCTATGTCTTTTGTGTGCTCTGAATAAAGGATTTGTAATGGACGACGAGCCCTGCATAAATATGTATTTTTAGTATAAGTAGTTTTTAGGAAAAGAACGGGGGCCTACATGTCTGTCTACCCCAGAACTATTATACGAGTATACTAAAGGCCTTAAGCATTGCACAATGATTTAGGATGTTGCATCAGCCATTGTGGGAGGGATTTCGGTGAAGTCTAAAACTGTCGGACCTGGAAAATTACGCAATAAGAAATGCTATTGCATCACAAAGAGGGAAAGTCCATTTTTACGAGCTATGATTGGTTAAAGATCCCTGAGTGACGCACAGGTGCCCCCACAACTTGGAATGACGTAATTATTTATGTAAGGGGGACCGATTTATTTGACGATAATCGAGTCAAATAGTAGTACGAGTAAATAGAACCATGTAATCAAGTAATTCTACCAGTCAATCAAGGAGAAGTCTTCAAGAAGTCAAGGAAGAGCTCCATATCAGACAGATAGTCATAAGAAGTTAAGTAAATTCACCGTTTCAATGAGTTACCAAGTGTCGTAACAAGTTCATAAGTAAATGAGTCCCACGCGCCCTAATAGTTAAAACGTTATATACGTTCTTATGTTACGGGAACAATTAATAGTGTAAAGTCTCGTGCCCCGCTTTAAATGTAATCTATGTAAACCTATAAAATATAAAAGTGTTAAAAGTATTCGCGTTTGATTTACTAAACACATAAAAGAACAATATACAGTCCACCCCAATATTTTAGTCCATACGAGCCGGGTAAGCAGTGGAGTCCCAGCATTGGACCCATATGAGCCGGGTAAGCAGTGAAGTCCCAGCATTGGGTCCATATGAGCCAGCTAAGCAGTGGAGTCCTAGCATTTGGTCCATACGAACCGGGGTGAGAAGAAATAATACAGTCCACACAAAACAGGATTTATCTATCTATCTAGATATCTATCTATCTAGATATCTATCTATCTAGATATCTATCTACTAAATAATACCTATTAGGTGCGGGTAACGGGTTGTTAATCTTCATAACCTTGAAGTCGCGCTTGCCTAGGTTGGTCTATGAATGGGTGACCACCCATTGCATACCGAGTTTCCTCCGTGCTTCGGAAAGCACGGTAACGTCTTGCCAAGGGGTGTCATATTACCCAGTACTAACTGGGCTGTGCAGTTGCAATATTGGGTAGTTAGTGGACTATCCCCCTTTTTATTTAAGTTCGTTGGTGCACCACTCTGCACTGCAAATAAATTAACAATATAAGCGCTTTAATATCAAGTAAACTATCACCATTCATCATCATTTCAGCCGAAAGACGTCCACTGCTGGACATAGACCTCCCCCAAGTGTCACCACATTGACCGGTCCCGTGCGACTCGTATCCAGCGGATTCCCGCAACCTTCAGGTCATCGGTCCACCTAGTGAGAGGCCTTCCAACGCAACGTCTTACGGTTCGCGGCCGCCATTCCAGAACTTTTCGTCCGCATCGACCATCCGTTCTGCGAGTAATGTGTGCCCACTCACATACCTAAATACAAATAAAAACTAATACAATTCTAATTAAAATAAAGCAGTATCAACTCACTCACACACCAAGAGGACTGCTAAAGAAACCGCAAACGATACACAAACACAAAGTTAATATCACACATGATACTTCAATATCTAATTCAGCCAATCCTATTACTTCGCTAATTGGGTACTTGACGACTCAAAGATTGGTTATGTTATATGTGATGTATCGTGTATTCTTGAAATTGATTCAGTTAAGTTGCTTATAAGATTGTGGCAAGTCTCAAGTGAAATCAAGTTAACATCTAGTTGGATGGTAAGCATGAAATTATTGTCAAGTCAAATTTGTCAGTTGACTATGACGATTATCGGTTTTTCGATATTGTGTGTGAATGTTCTTAAATGTACATTGAATTTAAAAAAAAAAATACTTTGTTTTATAGTAACTGCAGTACAAGTACGTAGGAATCGATAGGGCTCGATAAGATAAAATTGACAGTTATTTTCGATAAAATGAGTTTTTGACTCGATAAAACCTCATTTTATCGAGAATAACTGTCAAATTTATCAACACGAGTCTTATCGAATTTTACGTACTTGCACTGCTGATGTGAGAACTGGAACGGTATGGTTGTAGGTAATTACTAGTCTTTACTTTTTAACCTGTGAGCCTGTGACACTGTAAGTTATAAACTCTATGCTTCTCTCTAATACTGCAATTTCATTGTGTTAACGTGTGCTTCAATAGTAATTAAAACAAAGTATTTAATTTAATATACGGAGTTTTAATAATGTATAATAACTGTGTTCTTTTAATCTGAGGTGTTTTTAATAATTTGAGGTGTCTGAACAGGAGATAGAAACTGTTATCCTAGGCCTAAAAAACAATTGTGCTGTCGGCTGGGATGGCATATCTGCATCCTTACTAAAATCGGCCCGTCTCTTCCTAATACCAGCTATAAAACATATATTTAACCTTGCAATTGCTACTGGCTCTTTTCCTAAAGTTTTTAAGAAGGCCATTGTTCACCCAATTTTTAAGAGTGGCGATAGAGACTGTGTCGCGAATTATAGACCAATCTCGGTACTCACCACTATTTCTAAGGTTTTCGAAAAACTTTTAAATAAACGACTAACGAATTATCTCACTAAATATAATATAATTTCGCAGAACCAATACGGGTTTATTAAGGGTAAGTCAACTGTAGACGCTGTAATAGATTTGACAACAACCGTGATTCAGTCTTTAGATAATAAATTAAAAACTGTGGCAGTATTTTTGGACTTGTCGAAAGCTTTCGACACGGTTTCAATTCCAATCCTTCTAAACAAGTTGGAAGCAGTAGGCGTTAGGGGCACGGTCCTCGAAATATTTCGTAGTTACCTCACTGAACGCAGTCAGTCTGTCAGGATCGGAAATTACACCAGCAATGAAGAATTTCTCACGTTTGGAGTCCCACAAGGCAGTGTGCTTGGTCCCACCTTATTCTTGGTGTACATTAACGACCTGTGTCAACTGGCAATTAACAACTGCAGAATTGTTACATATGCAGATGACACGGCGTTGATTGTGCATGGCAAGAACTGGCAGCTAGCCTATAACGAGGCCGAAAAAGCACTGTTGTCCGTAATAACCTGGCTAAACGACAACTTATTAACCCTTAACGCAGGTAAAACAAAATTTATTGCCTTTTCTGGTACCTCCGCATCTCAACCATCGGACTCCCAAAAAATTATTGCTCACACTTGTCGTCACCCTAGTTCCAATTGTAACTGCATCCCTCTCATACGCACAACCGACATAAGGTATCTAGGAGTACAGATTGACTCACATTTTAGCTGGGACAAACATATAGGAAATATAGTTTCCCGCACAAGAAAACTCCTCTACATTTTCAAAAAATTAAGATCTTCTGCTGACCTAGACACATTAAAATTAGTGTATTCTTCCCTGGCACAATCAATACTAATGTACTGTATACCAGCGTGGGGAGGCACATTTGCTAATAGTATGCTGCGAGTGGAGAGAGCGCAAAGAGCGGTCCTAAAAGTGCTTTTAAAGAAGCCTATCAGGTACCCGACCGTAACCTTGTACCAACAATGCTCTGTACTCACAGTAAGACAGCTCTATGTGCTTCAGACCGTCTTGCGAAAGCATGCTTCAATTCCCTATAAGCCGAATAACAAACGCAGGAAGGACATAGTGTGCGAAATTCAGACGCATAGAACAGCTCTCGCCAGTAGAAATTTTTATGTAAACAGTTCTCGTCTCTACAACCGTATTAATAAAATAGAATACATACATAAGTTAACAAAAAGTAAATGTAAAAAAGAACTTCAAATCCTCTTACTAAGATTAAACTACCAGGAAACTGAAGATCTTCTCAAACCAATCCAATAGTTGATCCTACTTCAAAACGGACATTCATACATTCACACATACACTCACACTTACACTCACTCATACACTCACACATACAAATACACTCACCCGTGCACTCTCGTGCACGCACAAGCACAAACGATTAACATAAACAAATAAGTAGCTTAATTTTAATTTAATTTTGAAATACTTTTAATTTAGTTTTTATTACCTACTAATTGTTTTTATTTTATTTATATTTTAAATTACTTTTAGTTTACTTTTAAATTACTTTTATTTTATTTTTAAATTTCTTTTACTTTAAATTAAATTATCTTATTACCACATATCTTTACAACAAGATTAGTTCACTTTGTACCACGTTCGTTCTTATTTTTATGTACATAACCTATTCTGGAAGGCGCTGGTGTCTGTGATACAATGATTTTAATCATTAGTACAGGCACCAACGATTCACTTTGTCAGAAATGTTCACTTTTATTTGAAAATTGTTTTATTGTGAAATTTCAATGTGTCTTTTTTCTGAAAATAAAATTATTATTATTATTATTATTAATCATCATTATCATCACCTTCATAGCCTTTTTAGAATTATTTCGGGGTCAGCTTGCAGTCATGATGTAGCTGAATACATCTTTGAAATAACTTGCAGGCTGCTGTTGAAAGGGCACGCCACGATAGTGGCGGTAAGTCCCCTCTTTGAGGAGTGGCTAGAGAGGCGCCACGGCGTCCTCACCTTCCGCCTGACGCAGGTCCTCACCGGACACGGATGTTTCGGGAGGTACCTGCACCGAATCGGGCGGGAGGAAACGCCCGGGTGTCTCCACTGCGAGGATCGACCGGAGGACACGGTGGAGCACACGGTGGAGGTCTGCCCTGCGTGGGCGGAGCACCGCCGTGTCCTCGTAGCGGCGATCGGCGGCGGCGACCTCTCGCGTCCGGCCCTGGTTCAATCCATGGTCCGGAGCGAGACGGAATGGGAAGCCGTCACCTCCTTCTGCGAAGCAGTCATGCTGGCGAAGGAGGTGGCGGAACGAGAGAGGGAGAGAGCCTCTCTTCCCGGCCGCCGCGGGAGACGCACCGGGCGTCGGGGGCCACGTGGTGGCTACCGGCCACCGTAGATGCGGGCCTGTGGACGGTTAGCTATGGGCTAGCTAGCCGTCCGTCCGTCTAGTGACGACAGGCCGTGTCGACGGCGCGTTCGTGTTCCACGCGCGCCTCAAAGAGATGTCAGCAGCAGAGAGGGGCCCGCAAGGGCCGAAGCCTGCCGGGGTTGCGGGACTGTTCGAAAGAGATACCGCGGCCCCGGAACGTAAAGGGCGAGGAAGGAACATGGATGGGTTTTAGTCAGTAAGAGTCTGACACTCCCTCCCGCTCCGCCCAGAGTGGGAGAAGTCATTTGATGATTTCCCATCCTAAAAAAAAAAAAAAAAAAAAGGCTGCTGTTGAATCCATCTTTCAAAGAAAGAGTTTCTTCTTTCTTTTGTCACTAAATAACAGTATTACTCCACAGTAATTCAATTTTTTGTAATCATCTGTATCAAATAAAGCTACTGAAAGCCACCGCTATAAACAACTATAACTTGCATTCACAAGCAATTTTGTTCTGCTGAACCCACAACAGCAAACTCACGGACAAATGATAGCAAGAGCCATCACACAAATCATATGAAAAGACAATTAAAGACCGTTTAATTTCCTTGTCGACCTCTTGACGATCTAATACTAAAGATATAAGAATAGGTGTAGGAGAAGGAAAAGCAGACACATGAATAATGATTGTGTTTTTGTCTCCGCAATTTTCGGAAGGACCCGGCTATAATCGTATATCGCATGGTCCCCAACATTCTTGAGTTATGGACGCCGCAGGAAAACATTTGTTGAAGACCAGTGCGTGGTTAGGCAAGCTACACACGAGAGCAGCATTGAGTGTGAGTCTTCGTAATGTGCATATAGAAATGAACTATGCTTGTTCTTAGCATGTCGTAACTATTCTTATTTTTGTCTTCTTATTTTACGTCTACGCTAGGGAATGGGCAAGTACAGTACTTTCTCAAGTTATTACGACTTGTGTCTGTGACTGTATCTTTGCTTTTTTTTTGTTTTATTGACATTCAAAAGTGCCGTAATGGTCTAATTGAAATAAAAAATTGAGTTTGAGTTTGAACAAAAGATTTGTCGTACATGTGTCACAATAATTATGTGTGTTTTGTTTTCAGCTCATGACGCAAGTTTCTTGAACGTGAATCTCGTGGCCAAGGGGTGGACAAATATTGTTTCTGTATTACTTTCCGGTTACCAAGAAGACCATATTGTGTATTTCGCATTCCACGTACTTCGACGAATCTATGGTAATCCATATTTACCGAAACAATTGTCTCTTCTAAAATAACGAGTAGTCCTATTCGAATAAAAAAAAATGTTATATCGTTTTTTTTTACTATAAATTGTTTACAAAACTCATTAGTTCCATTGAAAATTCAATAATCTAGTAAAACAAACATGTGTCGTTTTATTCATGCTACCATTGAAAAAGTATTGAAATTATCATATTGAAAACATTATTTGTTTCTAAAATTGAGTTCATGGCTGAACAGGTTTTAATTTATATTTTGTGATGCATAATGGTTTGTGAATAGTTTCAATTAACTGTTGAAAATAATCAAACAAATACGAACTTATCGAAAACGAACAACTCGAAGCAAAATTTTTCTACTGTTTTACTTTTACATTGTAGAACATGTTTGAAATTATCCGACTACAGCAAAACCAAGAAAGGAAAGGTTATAATTTTAGCAATTCATGTTGTGTTTACAAGTTCCTCCGTAGCACTTAAACTATTCATTCGATTTTGGTGACAATCGATTTGTTTTTAGGGCCCCCGGGTAACATGAACTACATTTTAACCGTAGGAGCCTTCAACAAAAGGAGGAATCGGTTTTACCTTGTATACCTCGAATTTAAACAGAACGTTAAAATAAAAAAAAATAAAAAAAAAACTTATATTGTCATTTACGGGATATCTTCCGTGATTCCGGGAAGCAAATAAAGATCTGATTCTGATTGTTTACGAAACTTGAAAACTTGTTTTTACGAAATGGGCGTGAGCATGTGGGCCGAGTTGCTGAATTACTCAAGTTGCGAGTGAAAAAAATTAAAACAAAATATAGTACAATAGTATGGCCAGAGATAGTTGGTCGCAACGAAAAAGTAAGGAGCTCCCGGGGACCAAGACTAAGCAATCAGAGGCAAATAGAATGTGTAACTTACTCAGAACTTTACAAAGATGGTGCACTTCTACTAACTTTTAAAGTGGAAGAAGCAACGGAAATGTTTTGCACTTATAATTGTATTCATGAGAAAGTTATACCATAAAAGTTACAAAACGACATAAAAAGGAATGTTAGGTGTTATTGTTTATCTATGTTTAATTATAATTTGAACTGGAATCGTAGTTTCCAAGTACTTACATGTTTAATACCAGCATCAAATACAGTTCTTGGAAACGCTCATTAATGTTAGAGTATAATTTTCATCATCATAACTGTTCCTGTGTAACTCATTCCTGTTACTATTTCTGGTAAATAAGTTTAAAATTGCAGTTATTTTGCAACCACTAAACACGGTTAGTTTTCAGTAACTGGCCAACTTTTCAGAGATGAAATCGGGCTCAAATTAAAGGTAAATTCGCGATAAATACCCGTTTTCACATATTTTATAATGTTTTCAGAGATGGGATAGAATCGATAATATTTTCGATGTATTGAAAAAAAAAAAGAAATGGCGAGTAATAGAGAAGTATGAAAAAAGATATTTTTATTATTATTATTTATTTTATTTCGGACACAAAAAGATCCATAGAGTGTTAGTAACATAATATAAAATAACTTATTATCTAGTGTTAGTACTAATTACATATGCTGCCCCTATCCCTAATAAATAGGCTGGTTTCCACCATTAATACATTGCTGATCTATTAAGGTCCATGTTCACCGAAGAGATAACGGTCTGATTATCTAAAAACAGCTGTCACTGTGACATGTTCTCATACAAAAATGTGTTTTAAACAGCCGTAAACAGCCGGATCAGACCATCATCTTTTTGGTGAGCATGGACCTAAGTCTGTCAGTTAGAGTATTGGAAAAAAATGGAGAGGATTTTTTTGTTTTTGTAAATCAATGAAAATCGACAAATATAAAACGCATCGAAACTCGGAGTGGGGGCTCGTGACGTCAGAACGCATTTAAGTGCGTTACTTTTAAATGATAGCACGCCATAACGTATTGAGAATTTTAATAGCGTCGTATCTTCGTCAATGTTGGTTAACGTAACAATAGAAAAAATATGGTTCAAATATTTTTTGATAATCTATGTGACGGACTTATTTAAATTTTTTGTCATTTACCCTATTGGGATATAGGGAGATGACTATGAGCTCGTGGCTTCATAATAACAGCTGCTCGGGTCGATTGTTAGGTTAAGCCATGCTGGCCTTTTTTTTTTTTTTTTTTTTTTTTTTAGGATGTGAAATCATCAAATGACTTCTCCCACTCTGGGCGGAGCGGGAGGGAGTGTCAGACTCGTACTGACTAAAACCCATCCATGTTCCTTCCTCGCCCTTTACGTTCCGGGGCCGCGGTATCTCTTTCGAACAGTCCCGCAACCCCGGCAGGCTTCGGCCCTTGCGGGCCCCTCTCTTCTGCTGACATCTCTTTGAGGCGCGCGTGGAACACGAACGCGCCGTCGACACGGCCTGTCGTCACTAGACGGACGGACGGCTAGCTAGTCCATAGCTAACCGTCCACAGGCCCGCATCTACGGTGGCCGGTAGCCACCACGTGGCCCCCGACGCCCGGTGCGTCTCCCGCGGCGGCCGGGAAGAGAGGCTCTCTCCCTCTCTTGTTCCGCCACCTCCTTCGCCAGCAT
The DNA here is from genome assembly GCA_950022955.1 of Xestia ashworthii. Taxonomy (NCBI): domain Eukaryota; kingdom Metazoa; phylum Arthropoda; class Insecta; order Lepidoptera; family Noctuidae; genus Xestia; species Xestia ashworthii. The sequence goes on from OX465566.1 coordinate 19,529,735, forward strand.
GACTGCGATGATTCGGTGAAGGTACCTCCCGAAACATCCGTGTCCGGTGAGGACCTGCGTCAGGCGGAAGGTGAGGGCGCCGTGGCGCCTCTCAAGCCACTCCTCAAAGAGGGGACTTACCGCCACTACAGTCGCTCTCTCCATGTCGCCATGAGATCGCGCCGGAGGTCTGTCCGCTGAACAGCGATTTGCCGCGGCAGCGGAGTTTCCCCCCGGCGTAGTGCCTCCGCGCGCCATTCGTGTAGGCGCGCGAGGACTATCGCCTCCAGATCCCATGGCGGCAATCCGGCAAGCAGGCCCGCCGCCTCGCGGGCGATCGTGCGGTATCCACGGACCATTCTCACGGCCATCACTTTCTGGGGCGCGTTTAGATAGTGGGCGGCTCGCCGCCTCAAAGAACGCGCCCACACTGGGGCCCCGTAAAGGGCCATGGACCGCACGACCCCCGCGTAGAGCCTGCGGCAGGAGGCGTTTGGCCCCCCAAGGTTGGGCAGGAGCCGCCTGAAGGCAGCCCCGGTCCGTTCCAGCCTGGGGGCCAAACGTCGGAAATGCTCCACGAAGTTCCACCGGCTGTCGAGGACGAGTCCTAGGTACTTCAACGTCGACTCGACGCCGATGGGAACCCCTCCTACCGTCAGTGTGGATCCCGACGGTGGCGCATTCCGAGGCCCATGAAAGCACATGGCCTCGGACTTGTGCAGCGCCACCTCGAGACCCAGTTGCCGGATCCTCTCAGCGACTATCGCAACCCCGCGTGTCATAGCTTCGGCCGCCGCCTCGTGCGACCTCCCCTGTGCCAGCACCAGGGTGTCGTCTGCGTAGCAAACGACGCTGACACCACTAGGGAGGTCCGCGCGCAGCACCCAGTCGTAACCGATGTTCCACAGGGGCGGTCCCAGAACCGATCCCTGTGGGACACCGCACGACATCTCTCGCCGGTTCCAATCTCCGCAGCGACTGGGGTAGATGACGGCCCTGTCCGTCAGGTAGTCCCCGACCACACGACGGAGGTAGGTCGGCACCCGGTGATACCGGAGTGCCTCCCTGATGCAGCTCCAGGGCAGCAAGCCATGCTGGCCTAGGTTGGCCTGTGGATGGGTGACCACCCTTATATACCGAGTTTCCTCCGTGTTCTCAAGGAAGATATCCAGTTCGTCCGTTAAATATTATTCTCGAAAAAAATAAAATAAATCAATAGCATTCATTTTAAAATGTTCTAAGAATTTCCTAAAGCATAACCCTTAGTGGGCTTCAATGCACTTGTGTGCGTGCATGCACCGCCAAATGTATTTGTGTGCTAACTGTAACCTATCTCTATAGGTTGTTGAACTGAATTGTGCTGTTGCAAAAAAATGCTTTTTTTTATAAGACTTCATTCCTGTCCACCACTAAAAAGCGAACGTGTGGATATTGCAACAGCACAATTCAGTTCAACAACCTATAGAGATAGGTTACAGTTAGCACACAAATACATTTGGCGGTGCATGCACGCACACAAGTGCATTGAAGCCCACTAAGGGTTATGCTTTAGGAAATTCTTAGAACATTTTAAAATGAATGCTATTGATTTATTTTATTTTTTTCGAGAATAATATTTAACGGACGAACTGGATATCTTCCTTGAGAACACGGAGGAAACTCGGTATATAAGGGTGGTCACCCATCCACAGGCCAACCTAGGCCAGCATGGCTTGCTGCCCTGGAGCTGCATCAGGGAGGCACTCCGGTATCACCGGGTGCCGACCTACCTCCGTCGTGTGGTCGGGGACTACCTGACGGACAGGGCCGTCATCTACCCCAGTCGCTGCGGAGATTGGAACCGGCGAGAGATGTCGTGCGGTGTCCCACAGGGATCGGTTCTGGGACCGCCCCTGTGGAACATCGGTTACGACTGGGTGCTGCGCGCGGACCTCCATAGTGGTGTCAGCGCCGTTTGCTACGCAGACGACACCCTGGTGCTGGCACAGGGGAGGTCGCACGAGGCGGCGGCCGAAGCTATGACACGCGGGGTTGCGATAGTCGCTGAGAGGATCCGGCAACTGGGTCTCGAGGTGGCGCTGCACAAGTCCGAGGCCATGTGCTTTCATGGGCCTCGGAATGCGCCACCGTCGGGATCCACACTGACGGTAGGAGGGGTTCCCATCGGCGTCGAGTCGACGTTGAAGTACCTAGGACTCGTCCTCGACAGCCGGTGGAACTTCGTGGAGCATTTCCGACGTTTGGCCCCCAGGCTGGAACGGACCGGGGCTGCCTTCAGGCGGCTCCTGCCCAACCTTGGGGGGCCAAACGCCTCCTGCCGCAGGCTCTACGCGGGGGTCGTGCGGTCCATGGCCCTTTACGGGGCCCCAGTGTGGGCGCGTTCTTTGAGGCGGCGAGCCGCCCACTATCTAAACGCGCCCCAGAAAGTGATGGCCGTGAGAATGGTCCGTGGATACCGCACGATCGCCCGCGAGGCGGCGGGCCTGCTTGCCGGATTGCCGCCATGGGATCTGGAGGCGATAGTCCTCGCGCGCCTACACGAATGGCGCGCGGAGGCACTACGCCGGGGGGAAACTCCGCTGCCGCGGCAAATCGCTGTTCAGCGGACAGACCTCCGGCGCGATCTCATGGCGACATGGAGAGAGCGACTGTCGCAACCCCGTGCAGGGCACGCCACGATAGTGGCGGTAAGTCCCCTCTTTGAGGAGTGGCTTGAGAGGCGCCACGGCGCCCTCACCTTCCGCCTGACGCAGGTCCTCACCGGACACGGATGTTTCGGGAGGTACCTTCACCGAATCATCGCAGTCATGCTGGCGAAGGAGGTGGCGGAACAAGAGAGGGAGAGAGCCTCTCTTCCCGGCCGCCGCGGGAGACGCACCGGGCGTCGGGGGCCACGTGGTGGCTACCGGCCACCGTAGATGCGGGCCTGTGGACGGTTAGCTATGGGCTAGCTAGCCGTCCGTCCGTCTAGTGACGACAGGCCGTGTCGACGGCGCGTTCGTGTTCCACGCGCGCCTCAAAGAGATGTCAGCAGAAGAGAGGGGCCCGCAAGGGCCGAAGCCTGCCGGGGTTGCGGGACTGTTCGAAAGAGATACCGCGGCCCCGGAACGTAAAGGGCGAGGAAGGAACATGGATGGGTTTTAGTCAGTACGAGTCTGACACTCCCTCCCGCTCCGCCCAGAGTGGGAGAAGTCATTTGATGATTTCACATCCTAAAAAAAAAAAAAAAAAAAAAAAAAAAGGCCAGCATGGCTTAACCTAACAATCGACCCGAGCAGCTGTTATTATGAAGCCACGAGCTCATAGTCATCTCCCTATATCCCAATAGGGTAAATGACAAAAAATTTAAATAAGTCCGTCACATAGATTATCAAAAAATATTTGAACCATATTTTTTCTATTGTTACGTTAACCAACATTGACGAAGATACGACGCTATTAAAATTCTCAATACGTTATGGCGTGCTATCATTTAAAAGTAACGCACTTAAATGCGTTCTGACGTCACGAGCCCCCACTCCGAGTTTCGATGCGTTTTATATTTGTCGATTTTCATTGATTTACAAAAACAAAAAAATCCTCTCCATTTTTTTCCAATACTCTAACTGACAGACTTAGGTCCATGCTCACCAAAAAGATGATGGTCTGATCCGGCTGTTTACGGCTGTTTAAAACACATTTTTGTATGAGAACATGTCACAGTGACAGCTGTTTTTAGATAATCAGACCGTTATCTCTTCGGTGAACATGGACCTTAATAGATCAGCAATGTATTGATGGTGGAAACCAGCCTATTTATTAGGGATAGGGGCAGCATATGTAATTAGTACTAACACTAGATAATAAGTTATTTTATATTATGTTACTAACACTCTATGGATCTTTTTGTGTCCGAAATAAAATAAATAATAATAATAAAAATATCTTTTTTCATACTTCTCTATTACTCGCCATTTCAGCAGTCCCCTCGGGGGCTCGTGTAGGCACATATTTTTCCCTTTTAAACTTCACTTACTCTTTTGTATTAAAGTGAGACCAACGTATTGAGCAAAAACTCTTCCAAGGAGGTTCGATCAGTCCGCTTATTTTATTCTCGTAATGTGAAACTCCTTGGTGGAATTCTTACTTTTTTTTTGGAAATGAAAAAGAAACCGTAAAGAATACGCACGGTGCTATAAAAGGGGGAGTGCGGTAAAATAGGTACTTAGGCGAGAGTACCTATTTTACCGCACGGTTCCGTTGTATGGTGCGTAATTTTTAACTTTCGAACAATGTATATAGGCTTCGTAAATGCATTTTTTGAGCAAGTGCGTTGAAAAATAACTTGATAACAATTTTCACGCCAGCATTTAGTCAGAATTAAAGACAATTACTCACCCAGCCACCCTTGCTTAACAAGGCTACCGCAAGGTTCGCGTTAATTTTAGCAACGTACCTACCCATCGATCGTGGGAAGTCGCTTTAATCCCGGCTTAGTCGCGCGTCGTTGCGATGTGTTGTCTCGTGTGAAGACGGCCTTAGTTGCTGTCCATAAATATTTTATCGTGACGAAAATTCTGGAAGTAATTGAAGTTTGTGGAGTAGCGTGTTGTTTAATAGTGTCGACAAAAATAACCTTTCCTATATGGTGTTTTATTCTGAACTGTGATGTTGTACTATTTTTTGACGTTTGGAAGCAATGGTTGACCATTGGGACAAGACAGTCACAATTTATGTATCTTAGTTCGTGGGTTCTGTTGTTTTCAGGAATTTATTTCAGCACCAGTGCCTTGAAAACGGTGAAAGAATTTCATCAATCATTAGAAGATTGAAACCTTCTAGAACCAAAAAATCGAAGTAATGACATCCATCAATGTGTTATGGGCCCTAGTGGTATATTACGGCCTCTGGCTGGGAAGAGGCCTTTGTCCCACCAGTGGGAAGCTTGTATACTGACAATTCTTATGCCCCGTCAGTTTTTTGAAGTAAAAACTTCTTTTGGCGCGTTGAACACATTTTGAGGGAACAAAATCATGGAACTCGCGTGACCGTCACCTAACGCTTTGTGGCACTCGTAGCCGATCCGCTACGGCGTAGCACCACTTAGGCATGCGCAGGGCACAACTCATAGCAGATAAACTGTACATTACTTCGTTTTCACTACAATCCGCAAAGACTGCCCTGCATTTTTTTTTATCGCATAGTTACCTAACCCTTTGTTGAATATCGATACTAGGTCAAGGTCGACTTACGCATCTAAAAAGACTTTCTCAAGCAGAAAAACACTTCTAACCAAAGTTGCGTTAGAACTTAACATACAAGAACCCTTGACCCTGTTTTTATCTAGAACAGAGCAAAGCGACTAAAATCCTTTTCTTTTACTAGCAAAACTTTGCCGTACTAGGGTGCTAACGCTTTATTTCCCCTAACCCTAAAATTTCCTTCCACCCCCAATTATTTTGCGATTCTATCATTACAGGGAAATGGGAGATCAGAAAAATAAAGAGCTTCATACTTTGTGTGGCTTTGACAGTTCGAATAACAGTGAGCTTAGGAGTGACCTCAATATTATATAACTGCTTTGATATTACTGCGAATGGGAGTACAGAATTTCCACGATATGAAAATTCAAGCAATAAAAATGGCCAAGTTAATAAACAATTGTTTAAAAAAAAAACATGCGGGTTCTTTCGGGACTACCGATGAGAAAACTAAGTAATCCATATACATATGGGTTGTTTTTCGCGCACGCCTAGTGATGCTACACCGTAGCGCATCGGCTACGAGTGCTACGAAGCGTTATGTGACGGTCACGCGAGTTCCATGATTTTTGTTCACCTAAAAAGTGCTTACCGCGCCTAAATATTTTTTTTAAATTCTAAAACTGATTATATCCAAAATATTAGATTGTTTTTCCATATTACGCAAAGATCTCCTTTTCAAAGAATTCAAGCCTCTCTATTTAACAATACTAACAGCTGGGGGTTAGTCAGTAAAGTTAATAATCAGACGAATGACTTATTAAAGATTAATCATAACACGGCATTACCTAAAAGGTCAATCTTGAAGGTTAAGCAGTGCTTGCCTGGATCGGTCCACGAATAGATGACCGTTTATTACCTACCAAGTTTCCTTTGTTCCTCTGAAGCTACGCTAAGCCGTTGTACCCAGCTGTCAATTGTGGATCTTTGACAGTCGTTGCAGGTAATCAGTGGCCCGAAAGTCTTACAACCAGTCTTACATAGGGATATCGTGTTACCCAGTACTAACTGGGTTGTAGAGGTCGTATAGGTAGTCGCTTCATGTAAATACTGGTATTCAGCAGGCTGCATCTCGATTAATCTTAAAGATGACCCCAATATAATTGGGAAATTGTTAGGCAGATGATGATAAGTGCCTATATCAAAGGATTTCCTTACAAACTATTTCTTGGCTGCATTGTTATTATGCTTCACTTCGACATGCGAAAAATGTGAAAAGAAAAATACAAAACAAGAATATCTGTCCTCGCTTACATTTCCATACTTCCGATAAAGTGAACCTTTTGCACCTGTATATTGTCTCATATTATTCCTAATACTACCTATAAGAGGGACCCTCTTTCCCTTCGACAGGTACCATCAGCCAATAAGAGAATTTTGGGCTTTATCAACGTAATAAATAGGATGGCTTTGTCGACGGCAGTGTTGACATTTTCCCGAGTTCTTGTAATAATGCAAGATTTTTAGGAAGTTTTTACTTTGTTTCAGTTGCTGAATTGATGTTAGTTATTTAGGATGATTGATGTCCACGTGTTTTTCGTTATTTGTTGGGTAACAGTTTTCTTTTTCGGGAAATTCAAGGTCTTGGAGGAGAAAATTCAAAGGAACTTGGCGTGGCGATTTCGGACGTGAGTGATCTATTCTGAGACATCTAGGCCAGTCAAGTTTTATTTTATAAACCTGGGTGGTAGTTAAGAAAGCGTATTGGTGTACTGTATTATTTAATTTTAGATTGTATAAAATGCTGATTGTCGGGCTAAAAGGCAGCAATTGGCAGGTTAAATAAATTGATTGAAGTTTTTTCTACGAAGAGAAGAAAAGTAAGATTAGAAAAGAATAATTGCCTTGTTAGTAGAGTGTTTGTAAGCACGACTGCTGAGCATGAGTCCCTGGATTCGATTTCCGGGTTGGTAAAGTGTTATTGGGTTTTTCCATCAGGAATTTCTCAGTAGCAACCACGGAGTCTGGATTTGTGCCCGATTGATGGCAATAGAGTCGCCTTCTATGTAATACATGGGACTTAAAACAAAACTGGCGAAATATAGTTGTACTATTAGGTACACCTCTGTCTAACCCTTCGAGGATAACAGGCGTGATGATAACGTAAAAGAAAAAAATATGCGGGGCAGTAAACTCGTAGCCGATCCTATGGTTATCGGCTACGAGTGCTACGAAGCGTTAGGCGACAGTCACGCGAGTTCCATGATTTTTGTTCACTCAAAAAGTTCCCAACGCGCATAAATACGTTTCCATTTTAATAATTATTGTCTTACAAGTAGACTAAAGTTCAGGAGTCAACGTTTATAAACTACTATTGTACATTAGTCTATACATACCTTCGGGAAATATACATACAAACAATCAAGCCTATAGAATTAAGCCTCTATTATGTGAAGTTTCACCAACTACACAGTCCAATTTCCTTTCAAAGGACTTATTATCTTACCCCAAGGTCAGAGGGTCTCAGTTGACCAATTCTCATTCCCCGGTCTCTTTGCTCCCTATTCGAAGCTTCCGGCGTCCATTCTTATAAAAAGGTAGCGAGGTCATTCCGCCATATCCTTTTCCAGGAAGATTTGTTATGTTTATTTATTTACGTATCATTTGGCTTATTTTTTGCTTCATTTGTTTTCGGGAAGATTCTGCAGGGTTGGAGTTTTTTAAGTGGGATTGTAAGATGATGTTTCTTTCTATGTCTAAAATAAGTTTATCATCATCTGGTTAGCTTTTTTTATTGGTTGGGAAATTGTCAAATGACCCCTTCCGCTTTTGACGAAGCGGAAGAGAAGTGTCAGACTTTTAGTGACTAAAACCCATCCATGTTCCTTCTTAGCTCTTTGTGTTACGGGGCCACGGTATGTATTTTTTCCGGCTATGTTGGGGTCGGCTTCCAGTCTTACCGGATTTGAATTCCATTACTTTACATGGAGCGACTGCCTATCTGACCTCCACAACCCAGTTGGTACCGGGTAATACGATATTGTTACTTAACAATGAGTAGGAGTTTTGAAAGCATACATAAGACTCCTGTATGTGTGAGCATAATGCACCATGTAGCCCGAATGCGGGTTGGCGCATCTGAAACATGTCTTTGAATTTTGGTTCTAGAACACGCTATAATGCTACGCTGTATTTCTTTCCCATTTTGAGAGCAACATTTTGGTAAAAACAATGTTTAATTTGGTTGTACTTCAGCATTTTTCTTGCCATATTAAAATAATTTCCTAGACAAATTACTCCTCTGGGGCACAACTGTCAAAATATTTTATCCACTTTGTTGTAGTAATTTGCCGCTCTTACATCCCAAAATATTCAACGTCTTTAAGGCCCTTAAAACGTTAAGGATCCCATCTCAATACTACAGGTTTCATGACCCAAAGAAGTTAAACCAACTTGCGTGTAATTTACGACTACTTACTGCACTGGTGCAATCGTTGGACGCGGTACGACACTTAGAAGTACCATTCTGGGTCGTCCGTATTCCATAAAGGACAATACATCGTAAAAGGGGCCATGCCATGAAGTGTTATGGCTGGTCGTTGGGACGAGAAATGGTGCACACACCTTGCATACCCTGTCGCCCGTACTTGTATTTACTTGTGAGAAAACTGTGAGAATCCTGTGATTTTGGGACAGTTTTTAACAATGACGCAAATATTTTGTAAAAACACCGCAATATGGAGCCAACTTATAAACGTTCGTTAGTATTTACCGTGGGCCGTGGCTTCTTGTATCGAAGTTTTTGCCATAATAAAACATAATTATGACATTTTCATGATGATATTGATGGCAACTTTTCGCTTCGTTGTCCACACTCAACACAACGAGCAATTTATTTGCATTGACTCACTTTGTAATAGATTTCCCGTATAATGTGAGTCCGTTAAACTGGTTTTGTATAGTTTGATTGGTGTCAGTACATTGTCAGTACATGTGGGAGTACGCACGATAGGACTAATTTTACTACAGTCTGTAATGGCATAATTTGTTTCCTCCTTGGGTTAGTAAAATGGGTTACTGTAATCGACTCGTGGAGAATGACTTCAATGAAGTCAAATTCATACAAGTAGCGATATTCAAGTCATTGAAGTCTTTTATAGAAAATACTTCAATTAGTTGAAAGTACATTGCCAGTTTATCAAACGTCAACAATATACCCAAAAATTGTCACTGGGTCATTTCTTGAAGCATTCCAAATTCGAATGTTCCCCAGTTAAAGGCGAAAGACCAAACGCTGAGCTAATAGCCATAATAATTAATCACGTTTCCATCTGAAATATGAAGTTTAGCACTATGAAAATTAATCAGTACCTCAGAACTTACATTTCTAGGTAAACCAAAAGCCTCCATACATCTTGCCTAGGCACAACTCTCAATACACCTTCCTACAATCCATCACGTTTGGAATACGAGAATATTCCAAGTCGGTCCATTCTCAGTGGAAGTGTCAAGTCTCTCAGTAACAGATAGTAGTCTTCAGCTGAAAACTTTACTCATAAACATGTCGACTGCCTTTATAAAGTGCGCGCCCAAGTTCGGGCTGACTGTCACACCGCGGCACCGGGGCGTAAGGTGTTGGTAAAGTGATGAGGGCGATGTTCGGTGTTAATGAGTGCGGTAAGGTAATATTGATATGGCAAGTTTTATTTTGTCTTTTTGGACACCAAATATTGTTTGTGTGTTTTTGAACAGAAGTTCAGTCTACTAACTAGATTGAAAAAAGAAAAAAAAAAACTAATTCTAAATTGAGTAACGTGGTATTGTAGTCAGCTTGAACTAAATTCATTGTTGTTTAAATTTTCATCTAAAATGAGAAAGAATTTAGTAAAATATCAATCTGTTTCAGAATTTATTTTATTTTAATTTTTATATAAAACTAAATTCATTTTTGTTTCTTTGTTACGAAATTAACTTTTTGAATAACAATAAACTATTTGTAAAATCATTTTTAGCAAAATATATTTGTGTTTAATCTGGATTGGATTTTGGAGCCTTCTAATACAGACATTGCTTGCCTAAATGGAGGCTCCAAACACATTAACATGTAATGTTATATCTAATTGGCACAATAAACTATATCGTATTTTTTTTTGTATCTGTCGTATTTTTGGATTATTCCCGCTGTCCACCGCTTGCTTGTCTTGTGACAGTGTCACGACTTATAAAATTAATTCCTAATGCCTCCGGGGGTTGCCAGTGAGAATGATTATTAAAATAATTCACTGTAGCCACCGCTGATGGACACGGCAACGACTTTTTCAAACATTTACACTGCCCACCTCTGGTGAACCAAACATTCTCTATGTCCAACCCCGGCTGATAAAAAGGGTCCGAGCTGCCGGTGGTCAGGGCTCTTGAGAAAACCTTCTAACGATAAGCACCGTGTCCTGAAGAATAGAATAGTCAGTCTCTTTATTATGTACACCATAAAAATTATAGATACAAAAATTGTAAACATTTTACAAGGGGTGACACAATGGGCCGTCTTATCGCTAAAAGCGATCTTTTAAAGACAACCTTTGGATGGATTTAAAGGGGAAGGAGAGAAAATACTGCAGGTAGCCTGTGGTTTACCATTTACATAATCTATACATATAATAAAAGAGTAAAAAAGCTGTGTCTGTACATTGAATATATTTAAAAAATAATAATTGAAGGGGGTTTAGAAACAGTAATAGAGCACGAATCCAAAAAAAAATGTCTGTCTGTTTGTCTGTTTATCTGTTTGTCTGTTTGTTTGTACACGCTAATCTTCGGGAGTACTGGACGGATTTGAATGATTTTTTTTTTGTTGTATAGATATTATGTCTGGGCAACATATAGGCTATAATTTATCTTGGAAACCTGAACACCTAATGTAGAACCACAACAGACCAGCTAAACTATAAGAGATACAAAAATGACACTGTAACAAAAATTGTTCCACGTGATGAGCATTTTCTGCTGAGAGAATAAATTTGAAGATCTGGAACACCTGATGTGGAACTCCAAGAGCCCAGTTATACCATAACACATATAGGAATGACGTCTTAGCAAAAGTTGTTCAATCTGATGAGCACTTTCTGTTGACTTATAAAAATCGAAGATCTGGGACACCTGTCGTGGAACCTCAATAGCCCAGCTACACCATAACACATACAGGAATGACGTCTTAGCAAAAGTTGTTCAATTTGATGAGCACTTTCTGTTGACTTATAAAAATCGAAGATCTGGGACACCTGTCGTGGAACTTCAATAGCCCAGCTACACCATAACACATATAGGAATGACGTCTTAGCAAAAGTTGTTCAATCTGATGAGTACTTTCTGTTGACTTACAAAAATCGAAGATCTGGGACACCTGTCGTGGAACCTCAATAGCCCAGCTACACCATAACACATATAGGAATGACGTCTTAGCAAAAGTTGTTCAATCTGATGAGTACTTTCTGTTGACTTATAAAAATCAAAGATCTGGGACACCTGTCGTGGAACCTCAATAGCCCAGTTACACCATAACACATATAGGAATGACGTCTTAGCAAAAGTTGTTCAATTTGATGAGCACTCTCTGTTGATTTATAAAAATCGAAGATCTGGAACACCTGTTGTGGAACTCCAAGAGCCCAGCTACACCATAACACATTTAGGAATGATGACGTCTTAGCAAAAGTTGTTTAGTCTGATGGGCATTTTCTGTTGACTTAAAAAAAATCGAAGATCAGAAACATCTGATGTGAAAATTATTGCAAAGCTATCACAAATTTCACTGTATAATTATAAAATAACAAAAACTGGGAGTACCTCCACGCGGTTAACGCGGTAACAGTTTAATTTATCTTGGAAACCTGAACACCTAATGTAGAACCACAACAGACCAGCTAAACTATAAGAGATACAAAAATGACACTGTAACAAAAATTGTTCCACGTGATGAGCATTTTCTGCTGAGAGAATAAATTTGAAGATCTGGAACACCTGATGTGGAACTCCAAGAGCCCAGTTATACCATAACACATATAGGAATGACGTCTTAGCAAAAGTTGTTCAATCTGATGAGCACTTTCTGTTGACTTATAAAAATCGAAGATCTGGGACACCTGTCGTGGAACCTCAATAGCCCAGCTACACCATAACACATACAGGAATGACGTCTTAGCAAAAGTTGTTCAATTTGATGAGCACTTTCTGTTGACTTATAAAAATCGAAGATCTGGGACACCTGTCGTGGAACCTCAATAGCCCAGCTACACCATAACACATATAGGAATGACGTCTTAGCAAAAGTTGTTCAATCTGATGAGTACTTTCTGTTGACTTATAAAAATCAAAGATCTGGGACACCTGTTGTGGAACTCCAAGAGCCCAGCTACACCATAACACATTTAGGAATGATGACGTCTTAGCAAAAGTTGTTCAGTCTGATGGGCATTTTCTGTTGACTTAAAAAAAATCGAAGATCAGAAACATCTGATGTGAAAATTATTGCAAAGCTATCACAAATTTCACTGTATAATTATAAAATAACAAAAACTGGGAGTACCTCCACGCGGTTAACGCGGTAACAGTTTAGGACTGATTTTCAATGACGATGGTATATCATTGAAATTTTGACTCTACTGGCCAAAACTCATTTTATCGAATAAATATGTCTTCGGGATTATGTTATTTGAGTGTTTAATTTCCTTTTTCATTTATCTTCGTGACTCGGTAGCTTACCCGGTAACGCAGGGCACTTAGATTTTAATTGATCAAGTATCTAAGTGAGGTTGTACCAAGCGTAGATGCGCTTGGTACTCAAGCGCTGATCGTATGATGCGATATCGATGCGTAGATCGACTTCTAGATCTCTAGAGACAAGTGGGGAACGTGATGCGCGACTGACCGCTGATCGGGAACGTCACGCAATGGCTCGCGAGTCGGAGATGTTCACGGATAGAGAATTACGCTTGATTTCTCATCGTATCTACGCATCTGCTTCTAGGTCTCTAGGGATAAGTGGGGAACGTGATGCGCGACTGACCGCTGATCGTGAGCGACATGCATTATCTTGCGAATCGGAAACGTTTACCGATACAGAATCACGCTTGAGTTCTCAGCGTATTCGCACATCTACTAACAGGTCTTTTGAAACGAGTGATGAACGTGATGCGCGACTAAATGCTGCTCGAGATTATCATTGCCCCGAACACGCACACAACAAAATATTCATAATCAGTTGGAAAGTGAGAGAGAAAGAATTGCTGGAGTACGGCATGAAGAGACAGAAGAAGAGCGCGAAGACTTCGACATTCTCTGAACAGAATGTCGATATCATCTGAACATGTCTCAAGATATAGCCGTAGGGCATGGCGACCTTCCTTGGGTTGATAAGGAACGGAGTGCATTTACATATACTCCTATGATTGAATACGCCATATATTCCGCCATCGGAGGTATGGTTCAAAATTGTACTTTTTGTGAAGCTGTTAAATGGCAAAAAGAAACAAACGGTATGTGTTGCTCAGGTGGGAAAGATCCGTTATTTTCCCGTCCCCGGGCTCTTAGAATTAGACGTTTCAGATCTTCGATTTTGACGAACAAGCTGGCAAAAGCAACAGGATCCGCGTACGAAGTCGCGGGCAGAAGCTAGTATACAATAAATAAATATATACATATGTAAGATATATTACACTTATATAATTATATACTTTTTTTTATTCTCATGAAACAAGTGCGAAAGAACTAAATTAACATACCTAATAAAAATTACTTAAGGAGAGAGATACAGTTTTTTTATCATGCTTTTAAAAATTGGCAGATATTGAGCACACCTTATAGACACTGGCAAGGCATTCCATTACCGTACTGCTTGAACTGTAAAAGACTTATCATAGAAACTGGTGGAATGCATCGGCGGCATCTCTAGTCTTAAGTTTTCCGATGACCTCAGATATCTATTATGTGTATCATGAAGGAACATGAAACGTTCTTTAAGATGAAGTACTGCTTTCTGAATCAAGCTCTTGGTCAGATGTTGTTGATCATTGGCCGATACGACTATCAGCACAATGGCTGCTTTACTCACATAATTATAAGTTATTATTCAAGTTCAATAAAGTAAATGTTTGAAAAAGTTGTAGCTGTGTCCACCAGTGGCGACTGCAATGGATTATTTTAATAATCATTCTCACTGGCCACCTCCCGGGAACAATCGGACATATTTTTAAAAGTTGTGACATTGTCTACCCGGTGTGGACAAGGAAGCGGTGGACAGCGGTAATAAACCGTATTTATAATATAGGCATACAGTTTTTTGATTTTAACAAAAGAAATCTTTGTAACAATTTGATTTAGATTATTTCAATAAAGTTAACAAGAGCCTCACTTTTAATTGTTTTTGCTTGTTGATAATCCAATATTTTTTTTTTGCACAAAACAAACCGAAAATCCTAGGAATACTGACCAGCACTAATATTGTTATGGACTCACGGTACGGTGTAATAGCCAGCCAAATTCGGTCGTCTCTACAAAAGCCTTTGGTGGAGTTCAGCCGACACGTTGTACTAGAAAAGTTTTTGAGTAAATACGCATAAGTTTCTTATACAGCGCTTTTTACGATACAGTCTCATTTTATTGTCAATCCCTTTATGCTGCAAATTAATTTGTTGCTACCCTCGACGGAGTCCTGAACAAAGAGCCTTGACTTATCGAAACAGGAAAATAGGACGAAATTGGAGAATGTCCTTGGCACGAAAAAAAAAAACAGATGCAGAAAAAATAAAACGTGTCGTAAGAAAGTGATATACAACCTTCTAGAATGAGCTGTAGTCATCTATTTTTTTAACAGCATATTTTTAGTGTTTAATGAGGAGCTCTTAGCTTAATATAAGCAGCCACTCGTGTCGATCTTTAGGTTAAGCCGCATTTTCCTTGGTTGGTCTGTGGATGGGTGACCACTCATAACATACCGAGTTTCCTACGTCCGTTAAGCTGTAGGTCCCGGCTGTCATTTGTAAATCTTTGACAGTCGTAAAAGGTAGTCAGTGTCCCAAGAGTCTGTCCTGTCTAATAGCAAGTGGTATAAAATATCCCAGTACTATCTGGGTTGTGAAGGTCAGATAGGCAGTTGCTTCAAGTAAAATACTGGTACCTACTCAGCAGCATCCAGTAAGCGGTTTTGACATTCAAAAGTGCCGTAATGGTCTAATTGAAATAAATGATTTGAGTTTGAGTTTGAGTTTTGCGGCAGAAGACCTTTCTTTCTGTATCGTTTGGTTAGTTACCTGACCTGGTGTCAGAGTTTTAATACCGCCCATAGGCCTCTGACATGGCTTTACATGCCGTCAAGAAATATCTCACAGGCATGCTGGTTTCCTCACGATGTTTTCCTGCACCGAAGCAAGTGATAATTACACAATAGGACCTCATCTTCATCTTCCTCCGCTTGTCCCATTTTATTTGTGGTCGGCGCAACACGTTTTCTTCTTTCATTCTCCCCTGTTAGACGTCACGGCATCATTTACTCCTTTCTCTTTCATATCAGTCTTCACACAATCCATCCATCTTTTCTTTGACCTTCCTCTCCCTCTCCGTCCATCAATATTCATGTCCATCACTCTTTTAGTCACATGCGTTTCATCCCTCCTCATTACATGTCCATACCAAGCCAAACGACTTCCTTTCAATTTTTCAGTAACAGGTGCCACTTTCAAACTTCCTCTTATATATTCATTCCTTACCTTATCCATTTTTGTGACTCCGATTAGTCACATGCGTTTCATCCCTCCTCATTACATGTCTATACCAAGCCAAACGACTTCCTTTAATTTTTTCAGTAACAGGTGCCACTTTCAAACTTCCTCTAATATATTAATTCCTTACCTTATCCATTTTTGTCACTCCGATTAGTCACATGCGTTTCATCTCTCCTCATTACATGTCCATACCAAGCCAAACGACTTCCTTTCAATTTTTCAGTAACGGGTGCCACTTTCAAACTTCCTCTAATATATTCATTCCTTACTTTATCCATTCTTGTCACTCCACACATCCATCTCAACATTCTCATCTCCGCTACATGCAATACAATACGCACCTGAATTCGAAAAATTAATTTTGATTTATTTTCTTTTGAAAAGTCAGGTCAGAAACGCTTACGACATTACAGGAGTGATTTTATACAGTGTGTTGTCATACTATCCTTGAACAAGTTGTACAGAATTACGTAATGTTGACAAAACAGAAGTTTGGTCTCAGAAACGAAGTAGAAGTTTCAGTAGATAATGAAGTTACGTCGCGAATATTTTTGCGAGATATTTACTCGTTACTACGCAGATGTAGGGGGAAACTCCGGGAGAACGGAAACCCTGTTTATAATATTCGTCACAGAGGTCAGGAGCTCGTGGCTTAATAATAACAGCCACTTGGGTCGATCTTTAGATTAAGTCTTGCTTGAAAGATTGGTCTGTGGATGGGTGACCACCCTTACAAACCGAGTTCCCACCGTGCCTCGGAAATCACGATAAGCTAATGGTCCCGGCAGTCATTTGAGATAAGATCTTTGACAGTCGTTACAGGTAGTGGCCCAAAAAGTCTGACAAAGTCTTACTAAAGGGTTATCGTATTACCCAGTACTTTCTGGGTTGTGGAGGTCAGATAGGCAGTCGCTCCATGTAAAATACTGGTATCCAGCTGTTTTTGGTTAGACTGGAAGTCGACCCCAACATAGTTGGGAAAAGGCTAGGCAGAGAGATGTCAGGTGCGTAATAATCGGAACTAGGTTGGACGTAAGATCAGATGTAGTAGAAGAAGTAAATAAGGACGAAGAAATTTCTGCCTACCCCAATGTGAAAAAGGCGTTAATCTTTGTATTATTAGGTCCGTACATATAAAGGGTGTAAATAAAATACATCTTAACGAAGCCGATAGGCACTATTGTTCTCCCCGTAATTTTTTTGTTCTACACCATGTCTGGGAATCTTTTAGTTACGGAGATGTTGGGTCAAAGTTCCAAATTTTTTGACACCTTTTTTTAAATATGTACAAAATTTAACTGTAAGATTTTTATTTTACACACCTCTACGACCCCCGAACTATTCAATACATCCATCAACACAATGTTTTAAGTGTGTAACATTGAGTTCTACCACAAAACCAATTACCAACCCAAAAAAAAGTCGTTTCCTAGCAATAATTTTTAGTTAAAATTACTTAATTTGATGTACAGACTGCTTGGTTGATGGTTTCGTGATTAGGTTGTTTACATCCTGTATAATAGCGTCAATGTTAAGCTTTTTTCATAACATAAATACCATCTTAAATGATAGGCGTCATCATTAGACGGACGGACGGCAAGCTAGCCCATAGCTCACCATCCACGGGCCGCGCCTACGGTGACCGGGAGCCATCACGTCGCCCCCAACGCCCGGTGCGTCTCCCGCGGCGGCTGGGGCGAGAGGTTTTCTCCTTCTCGCGTGCCGCCACCTCCTTTGCTAGTATGACTGCTTCGCAGAAGGAGGTGACGGCTTCCCATTCTGTCTTGCTCCGGACCATGGATTGAACCAGGGCCGGACGCGAGAAGTCACCGCCGCGTGCCGCCGATTGCCGCTACGAGGACACGGTGGTGCTCCGCCCATGCGGGCCAACCCTCCACCGTGTGCTCCACCGTGTCCTCTGGTCGATCCTCGCAGTGGAAACACCCGGGCGTTTCCTCCCGCCCGATTCGACGCAGGAATCTCCAGAAACAGCCATGTCCGGTGAGGACCTGCGTCAGGCTGAAGGTGAGGACGCCGTGGCGTCTCTCGAGCTACACTATCGTGGCGTGCCCTGCACGGCTGCCTGTCGCTCTCTCCATGTTGCGGCACACCTTGACGCTGCCTCACTACATGATGCGGCTGGCAGAATAGTCGATATTGCTGCATCGGCTCAATTGCCAAAGAGGGAAAAAAAACCCATAAAAAGATTACATCAGTCCTGCTGAAAGTTCTGTTATCCCGTCGTAGGAATACGAAAAACTTCGAGAATGATTGCCACTTGTCCATAGAATTAGCGTTGCGAATTTTCAAAGAGTAGCTTGTTTCCCAGCAGTGGGAATATCAAAGACTGATTTCGTCAAGTTCAAGTTTCCCCCTGAGGCGTATTCGTTACACATGTCAACGAAACTCCCCAAATATTGATATCTGCTAACAACCCGAACTTCTGAACTACCAACAGAACATTATTACACTGTTGTAAAACTTTTAACTAAGCACTTGAACTAAGTGGCAACACTGTACTACTAAGTTTTTCAACTGGGATAGTTCTAATATGAAGATGGAACTAAGTAGTTTTGATACTTGTCAATTTGTAGGTTTGAGTGTTTTGTTTTTGAGAGTGGTTTTAGTCTCTGAAAATGGTGTAGGAAAATTTTGTTTGCAGCAAGGACCACATGCTCAGGTGCAGAATCATGGATGAGTCTGCCCTTTTTTGTTCTCCCACTCTGGGCGGAGCGGGAGGGAGTGTCAAACTTTTACTGACTAAAACCCATCCATGTTACTTCCTCGTCCTTTATGTTCCGGGGCCACGGTATCTCTTTCGAACAGTCCCGCAGCCCCGGCAGGCTTCGGCCCTATCCCCTCCATTATGCTGACATCTCTTTGAGGCGCGCGTGGTACACTCACGCGTCGTTAACACGGCCTGTCGTCTTATAAGACGGGCGGACGGGCCTATAGCTCACCGTCCACTGGCCCGCGCCTACGGTGGCCAGGAGCCACCACATAAGTCTGCCCTGGAGTGTAAATGTGGTGCTATTCCACAAACGATGGGGCACTTAATATTGTGTAGTGCATGTCCTGTAGTTTGTTGACTACAGGAACTGATGGACGCTACTGTAGGTGCCAAATTGGTCAGTTCTGGGCTGACACAATTTAGATTACCATCGGCACGAAAAGATGAAGAAGATGTAGGAATTTTAGATGTGTATTATGAGTTTTTTTTTAATAGTCATCTTGAGATTAATCGTAACGTATTGAAAGAAAGGCCTACTCAGAATTACGGCATTTTGTAACCGGCTTCAAATGTACCAGAAAAAACAGACATACATTACAGTAGGAGTAAACAAAAAAATCACAATTTTATTTTATATTTCCTAATAACATCGTGTAGAAAATAAAAGTCTCTTTTGGTTGAAGTAGTATAAACTTGTAAGGGGGCATTACTATCTTTTAAAACACCGACCTGGACTGGAAGCCAACCCGAACATAGTTGGGAAAAGGCTAATCAGATGATAATCATGATAATTACCTTTTAAAATTTCTTCTCTGCCGCTATTCAGAACAAACAACAAAAGGACTTAAGTACACTCTTGTAATAGTCCCTCTTACAATAACATTCAACATTTTAGTTGTAATATAAGTGGGAGCTACCCAACCATGTCTGAAGCACTTGGAAGTCAAAAGCCGGAATATTTTCTAGTGAGGACGCTCCCTCTGAATACGAACTGGTTTATGATTCGCCTTCAAAAGGGCCTAGGTTTTCTTACATATTCACTGCGAAAATTTACATGTTTTCTGTAAGGAATGTATAAAATGTTCTTGTACCTATTTCTTGTTAGATATCTCGAATTTCTAGGATTGGTTGTCGGTGCCTATTTTTGGAAAGCTTTTTATTTTGTTCGGTCTGAGAGGCTGGTCTTATAAGCAGAATAACAAATAAAATATTCGTAACAAAACGAAAACAATAATTTACTGCCTTACATTTATGCCGTCTGTGTTTTATGTATAAGGTATCTATAGAAAAGCATTCCATTGGTCTTTATGTAAATATGATAAACTTGTTACGGAATTTCCTATAGTTTTCCCCTTCAGTAATGACGAGGTAGTAACTGGAAAGTGAACTAGTGAAGACATAAGGCCTTACTTTCATCCTGCGGGACTGCTCGAAAGAGATACCATGACCCCGGAAAACAAAGGGCGGTGAAGGAATAAGGATGGGTTTTAGTCAGTAAGTCTGACACTCCCTTCCGCTCCGCCCAGAGCGAGAGGAGTCATTTGATGATTTCCCATCCAAAAAAAAAACGCCTTACGTCAACCCCGGCAGATGCGACTAGCGAGGCGACTCACATCGACTTACAAGCGCGCGTTACTTGTGTTCGTTACCTGAATACAGCCGCTTTACATATCACGTTGTGATGATTCTTGGCTAGTGCTAAACAATTTCTGTCATTTGTTTTCAGTAGCTGTCGCAAGATGCGTGTCGTTTGGTCGTGGACAAGGGGTAAATGTTTGTTGGAATGCAAGGCAAAACTACTATTAAATAAATAAATGTTTAGTTTTCTCGCTTTCTGCTTGCGGGAAACGCAATTCTCTTCATGCAAGATGCGTTCATCGTCATTGCAACCGAATTTTATCGTTGTTAATTAGTGATCGCAAGTTTGCGATGGAGTTGTTATTTATGTCAAGACTGCCAACCCAGGCCACACCGCCAGCTAGCAAGCGAGTGAGCGAGGCGGGCGAGGCATCGCTTCACTCCTTTTCATACTTTTGTTCACACCGCAAACTAAAAAGTCGAACGAAGAATGAGAAAAGATTCGTCCGCCTCGCTCGCTCGCTAGCTAGCTGGCTTTAAATACTTTTTTTGCAGGTAATCGTAAGCTTTTGTAAGACCAATGTTATTTCATCCTCTCTACTCCCAAAAACAGAACAAACCTCTATAATTACACACCATTCCCTCACAAAAACTTCGCTTTCTCTAACAAATTGACACAATAAAGAGCTCACATACGCGACGACCGGTGACGTATTTTTTCAACTCTGACGTCACTTCCGTCAGCCGACAGCTGATTGATGACGTTGGAGTCATACCGGAGGATTGATAAATGTTAACTGACGGGGTATCGGGAAGATAATGGTTTTTGATATGGATTGTGAGCTTGTGAGTAGACTGTGCATGGTAATATTGAGCTGCTGGATGGTTGCAAGTACATGCTTAGTTTTCTAGCACGTGAATCCGTTGGTCCGTGCTGTCATTTGAAGGTCTTTGACAAACGTTATGTCGTCAGTGACCCGAAAGACTAGACTAGTCTGTCAAACAAGACGTGCCGGATTACACAGTACTAACTGGGTTGTGGAGGTCAGATAGTCGTTGTTCCAGCCAACGGCTTAACGTGCTTTCTGAGGCACGGAGGAAACTCGGTCCGTAATGGATCGTCACCAATCGAAGGACCGACCCAATTACTGGAAAAAATCAAACCAAACTAAAAACTTCAGTATAATACCTATTACCTAAAAACAATCCATTGGCTACCACTCCATTGTTCAAGTTTTTCAACCCATTTATTAACACTAAACTCCTTAGAGAAAACCCCAGTACCTACAGTAACTAAACACTGAGGTACTTATACACATAAGTATATAAGTAGTAAGTAGGTACGTGTGAGTATCAGTCTCAGAATCTCAGGGTCAATGACCGACACCGATCTCAATCATGTTACTGAATTAATATCAATACATACTTGCTTATTCTTTTATGAACGAGATTAGGTCGTGTATGGGAAATTTTATATACGACACGATTTATTTGTTTACTTTGCGAAGCGTTTTGTGTAAGGAGCTAAGGAAATGAGGCAATAAGGTTCTGGTGGTGTGCTTTTGTTTTTTTTTTGTTTGTTATTGCTGTTTTTCAGCCATCTTGAATTTAGAAACTTGGTCGCAGCGGCCTAACCATGAGTTGACCGGAAGAGATTTCTTTTGACATTAAGTGTGATAAATACCATAGCAGTAAATAAATTAAAAGATAAATGCAGAGCAGTTCTTTGGGAACTCCCGATAGAAGTGAAAACTCGTAGCCGATACGTGCTACGAAGTGTTAGGTGACGGTCACGCGAGTTTCACGACTTTTGTTCACTTAAAATGTGCTCAACGCGCCTCAGACGTGTTCACTTCAAAAATACAAAGACATACCATAGCATACCAATACTAGCGATGATAGCCCAGTGGTGTTATCGCCAGACTGCCAACTCATAGGTCTTAAGATCGAACCCAAGGCACGCACGTCTGATTTTTGGATTCTTGTGTGAATTGCGTAATAATAATTTGCTTCGGTGAAGGAAAATATCCTGAGGAAACCAAACTAGCATGCCTCAGAGATATTTCTAGACGACAAAGCCAAATCAGATGCCCAGTGGCGGCACAAAAACTTTGGCACCAGGCACTAACCACAAATAAGAAAGAAGATCCCAATGCTAACTGATTATCAAGTGCATGAAATGATCTTAGGGATAAAACAGTCCTAACGGATCTTTACCACAGTAAATAAACACTAGACTACATAAAGTATTTGTCATTCATGTACGATAGAGTTCATCGCCGTGAAATGGGCTAAAAGACTTTACTGTGCCTACACAGGACGCTTCACGCTAGCATTACTACGACACCCGGGTCTACTCCATCTCTTTCACACAAAACACGAATCTACAAAATCCTAAATCATTTCTAAATCCTCTCCCATTCACACTGGCCACACATTCCAAAACTAAATCCTTCCTGAAATATAACTTAGTCGACAAAAAATATTTTTCGTGCCCGACACCACTTTAATAATATGAGATTTGAGCACGTTACGTGCTGGGTCCTTGCCTCTTTGGGTAATTACCCGGGTCAAAACCCCGGGTATAATATGAAAGGCTTTTTGTAAAAACCTTTTAGGGTAAAACACATGGACACGCAAACCTTCGTAAAAAGTGGTTCAAATAAAGTTGGGAAGTGTTAAATGTGTTGGTTGAACTTATTTTGTTTGTTACACTTGTTATTTTTTGGCTTGTATAATTTTGTGGTGCTTTGCGTCAAATGTTTGTGCTAGGAAATGTACCTACCTACACTTACCTACTTTCCTGCCAGTCACTGACAGATACGACTGCAGGAACTCTGAGTACCATGGTACGAAGCTACGTAAGCCAGTCTGGATTCCTGTCCGATTTATAAATAAAAAAAAAAAAAAAAAAAAAAATTATGGCAATAGGCTCGCCCCTATTATATGATACTTAAACATACCTTTTATAAAAAATACTTACAATGCTTTTCACATTCACTTTTGCATTTTGTCCTGCCTAAGCATTATTTCCCAAAAAAACTCTCAACTCATTATTCAGCTGTTGGAACAGCAAAAAGGATTAACAAGAATGTTTATAAAACAAAACATTATTCGCCTTCAACGTACAACAAAAAAGTCCATAAATTAATTACCAAAACATTTTTCTTTTGAATCTTAAACCACGCTAATTAATTATTTTCCAAGCCCCTTTCAATAATGACTTCATATAATTTCTCTTTATTATTATTTTTTGTTATTGCCTCTGTATTGAATACCAATACATTGGCTCCCTTTTATCCCGAAGGCCTTTTGTCCGTCGATGTTCATTATTCCCTTCAGGCCTTCGATTGAAAGACACTGTTTGTTAAGAATTTTCCGGCATATTGTTTGTTGGTATTAAAAATTGATTAGATTTTGTGCTGTAGGATGTAGCTACAGTCCCAGTCACAAGACATAAAAACTGTGAAAGTACTGTAGTTGCCCATTCCCTAGCGTAAAGATCTTACCCAAATGTAAAGCTGTTGGTCCCGGCTGTCATTTGTAGATCTTTGACAGTCGTTACAGGAAGTTTGTGGCCTGAAAGTTTGACAACCAGTCTTGCCAAGGGGTATCGTATTACTCAGTACTAACTGGGTTGTGGAGGTCAGATAGGCGGTCGCTCTATGTTAACGCTCTAGGTTAACGATATTCAGACGAATCAGGGTTAGACTGGAAGCCGTCTCCAACATAGTTGGGAAAAGGTAATGTAGATGATCAAATGTTTGGTTGTTATTTGGAGAATCTTGGTAATCACAACACGAGACCCCTTATTCTTAGTCAAAAGTTTCAACAGCCTAGTCACTGGCTTGTGAAGATATGATCGGCAGTAGTTTCGTTCAAAATACTGGTTTTCAGCTGCGTCTGGTGAGATTGTAAGCCAACACAGTTTGGGAAAAGGCTTATAAATGATTTTTTGGGAAATCTCATCACTCCAGTGCTTGTCTATTTCCACCCAAGAATTATCTCTTAGTAGTACAGAGTAATTCTAGAGCATAGACTGCATTAGATGTCAGTTTTCTTTGAATTTCTGCTGCTAGGACATACTTTCCTCCCGGCGCGGCTTCGTAAACTTACAAAAACCCAAAGCGTTTTACAAAAATATATCTCCACTCACAATTTACCGAAAAACGAATAACCTAACGTAGTTATTTAACAATTTTCTTTTAAACTTTTTTAGTGAATTACGGGCCATGACAATAGTACAGTCAACGGCGATAATTACGCCTGTCTCCGCGAGCACTTCGCCAAAGTTTCCCACTTTTGACGAGTTTTTTTTCTTTTTTTTTCACTTAACGCGACCCACGGAAATGCTCAAGTTTCTTATGGGCGAGCCAAAAGATAACTTTTGTTAACTTGTATTGCGGGTGTCTGAGATAGTAGACTACGTAGTTGGCCGGTTTGTGTGATTATAAAAATGTTTTTAAGTGTGCCGAAATTAAGGATTTGTCAAATCGGTTCGGACAAATGGGCCCGGCAATAGACACTGGACACAAAATAGTTTAGTACATTTTTGTCTGTCAGGTTTAGGCGTCCTTTAATGCCATAAAATACTTAAATACAATCTTGATAATTTCCGCAATTTTTGTAAGATATTTATATTATTTGTATTAAGTTTCTTGCCACCAGTAATATAACATTTAGGGCTGATTTTTCAATCATTATATAACTTTTATCAGAAGAGTAAATCTGACGTTTTGACAGAGAGTCCATACAAAAACTGTCAAATTATGAAACTTATTCCTCGGATAAAAGTTAACTGGCGATTGAAAAACCAGCCCTTTCATTTACCTTTTCACTGCAAAAAAGCATTCATGTAAGTTGTTATCTATCAACATACGACAGACCAATAAAACGCCGTCATGTCACACACCTAAAACCCACTTCCCCAGCAACGCGAACAAACTCCTTATGACTTGTAAATTAAGTCCATTACCCCACTTATATGCTGATGAACGACGTCCGACCAACGTGTGCCGTCAGTGTAAAACAAACTCCTTAAAACTTACGAGTAGGTACAGCTGCCATGTTGTTTTTGCGGCGCGCGAAACAATTCTATGGGGCCTAAATGTGCGAGAAAGAGATGCGCTCTATAATCCGTCTAGCTCTTTCTCTTTCCGACATTGAAGTAAAATTAAAGTAATTCTGCTATAAGAGGTGGTGTTCTTGCCACCCGCTGTTGCTTGTCAATGTGGTCGCGCCTTTAGATAAGCTTTTTATGAAGTGTAAGAAAGTTGAGACTATATTGTTAAGCCTTGGTAGACTGTGGTTGAATGGACAATGGCTGGCTGATTTAGGAGCGAACGAATTTGTATACTGTTGTTTGAACTTTTATAATGGCCTTGTAAAATAAATTGTAGCTTTTAATTAATTAACAAACATAACAACACTTAATTTAACACTAAAACGAGATGTTTACTAAAGGTGAAGAAGTAATTTAGTGCGGGAACAGTCATGTTTTAAAAAAAAACTTCGAAAGAAATCTGATTACAGCCCACAGACAGAAACGAGGCCTGTGTCCCAGCTGTGGGATCGTTACAAACTGATTATTTTTAAGTAACAGGCACTAATTTGAATGCCTTGTTGGAGGGAAGCCTGCTGGAATCGGCTTTGTAGGTGCCTTCGGGCCTGTTATATACAGTCGAGGACTAATTGGTGAGCCATTTGTCACTATTCGTATTTTCCGTGTAATCGGGTTTAGTTGGTAACATTCGTGAATGTAGGTATAAGAGTGCAAAAGCGAAAAGTAGTGAAAGTGGCTTATCAATTAAAGTCCTCGACTCGAAATGGTTTGATTAGGTAGGAGGTATTAAAGAGTCTCCGTGTGTAAACAATGGTGACCCATTCAAAGACAGCTCTTATTACACGTCACTTAACACGTAAATTGACCAATTCACGCGACAGTAATTTAGCCAAATGCCACACAAGCAACAATATCAGGAATTAATTTGAGTCAATACCTCTGATTACTACGCCGGGTAATAAACATAAACAATACGAACTAAACGATAGCATCAAATAGCCGAAATTCATGCGTATTCAGCACATTTGTAATTTATTCAAAAGTACACAACTATGCATTCAAATCCCTATCAAATGATCGTGGATATTTATAAATAACAGTTGTTTCAATAGTGTATTGTGAAATTTGATATCCATACGTACTATATGTGTATAGATAGATAGAATACTTTTTAGTATGTATGTTCACAGTCAAAACCGTTAATTAGTCAAAACCATTTTAACAATTACTAACATTTCCTTAGAAACTTATTAGGTTAAGGTTATTTTTTGTTGTGACCCTTTGAAAAACATCATGACTAGGTAATTACAACTAAGGTGTTCCAAAACAACATATTTGAATGCAGAAAACGCATTTCAACTTAATAAGGGTTTTGACTGACACCAGTCAAAAGTGGTTTTGACTGATTAAGAGTTTGTCTGTAACATAATACAAATTACAGTTTTAAATAGTACTCGTAGACAATCTATACTAATATTGTAAAGCAGAAGAGTATGTTTGTTTGGTTGAGCGCGCTAATCTCAGGAACTACTGATTCAAATCGAAAAATTCTTTGTGTGTTGGATAGTCCATTTATCGAGGAAGGCTTTAGGCTATATAACATCACGCTACGACCATTAGGAGCGGAGCAGGAATGAAAAATTTTACAAAAACGGGGATTTTTTTTTTCCTTTCGTTTTTCTCTCTTATGTGACGCAGACGAAGTTGCGTGGGTCAGCTAGTTAATGATAAAATAATGAAATCACCAATCCTTTTTGTCAAAGCCAGGTGATCGATGCTCGTGCCTTCTCTGTAGAAGAAGAGGCTTTTGCCCAGCAGTGGGACAGTTGTAGGCTAGTATTATAATTTAGCATTCATATTTGACAGTATGCAGTGTGTGGAGCTCGTGGCTAAATAATAACAGCCGTTCGGGTCGATTTTTAGGTTAAGCCGTGCTTAGGTTGGTCTGTGGATGGGTGACCACCCTTACATACCGAGTTTCCTCCGTGTCTCGGAAAGCACGTTAAGCTGTTGGGCCCGGCTGTCATTTGTCCAACTTTGACGGACGTTACAGGTGGTCAGTGGCCCAACACATTTCTAAAAGAGTGAAAAGCAGAAGCCCAAATAAATTACTTGCACCTAGCCAGAGACTACATTTGTAAAACAGGAATTCCAATTGCATGGCGATTAAAATATTTAATAATTTACCCGCACGTATCAGAGTGTTGCCCACTAATAAATTCAAGAAAGCAATATTTCCCTGGCTTTTAGACAACTGCTTCTACTCGGTTAGTGAATTTTAAAATTATAAAATTTTGACATTATTTTTATCACCTATTGACTCCTATTGCTTATTTTAATTTTATATTTTTACTTTTAATCGTTTGACCATTTGACATTGTATAACTAGGTAATTTTGACATTTCATTCATACTTGGTCACTTTGTAAGTTAATTTAAATATTTCTACACCGGCAACGGTAGTGTATGTGAAACTGAGTAATTTTAAGATCTTATTGTACCATGTACTCAGAAATAAATAAATCTTATCTTATCTTAAAAAGCCTAATAACCAGTCTTACGAAGTGGTATCGTAATACCCAGTACTAACTAGGTTAAGGAAGTCAGATCATGTAAAATACTGGTATTCAGCTGCATCCGGTTAGACTGGAAGCCGACCCCAACATAGTTAGAAAAAGGCTAGACAAAATATGATTTAACAGTATGCCGCATACTGTATGCGGTGTTCGTATCCGGTCCGTATATTTTTCCGTATCATTATTGCGTTCTTAAAGAATAATAAGAATGTTAATTTAATAGGCTTGTTTCCACCATCAATAAATTGCAAATCTATTTAGTCCGTCAGTTATAGTATTAGAAAATAATGGACACGTATTTTTTGTTTTTGTAAATCAACGAATATTGACAAAGATAAAACGCATCAAAACTCGGGAGTGGGGGCTCGTGACGTCAGTACTCACTAAGAATCATACCGAACATAGTATTGGGAATTTTAAAAGCGTCGTATCTTCGTCAATTTTGTTTTATGTGACAAAAGAAAAAATACGGGTCAAATGTTTTTTAATAATCTAAGTGACGGACTAATTAGATTTTTTCAGTTAACAAGCCTATTGTTTCTTTATACATGCCATCATCGTCGCGTTATGTGTGTGTAACATTATCCTAAGCCTGGACTATCAATACTGGTCTTAACAGACCATGGACTTGTAACATTGTGCAGATACTTTTGAAATATGAACTTACGAAGGGATATCGTATTACCGTATTAAACGTAGCGTGAGCTTTAAGGTTCCGTGTGTCGACCAGTCCCCACTTATCCCTGCCGAGCACACGTACCCCTAAAGTGGTTCATCTACTTACTGATAATTTGGTGGTTTTATTCTAAACCCTAACTAGTGTTATTAGTGAACACCACAACAGTACTAATTGGATTGTTCAGATAGGCATGTCGCTTCATGTAAATACTGGAAGCTGGCAAGCATAAGCATTTTAATTTAATACTAAAAATAACTTACACACGATATAGGAATTATTGTAACAATTTACTAAAAAGGTTAAAAAGAAAATACGAAAAAGAGCTTCTTTCAAATTCAATAAAAAATTCAAAACAACTCTGGAAAAATATCAAATCTATAACATACACTAATAAAACAGATAATCAAAATACAGAATTGCTAAACTTAAAGTCATCCCCCTCCGAATCCATTAATCTCATCAATAATTATTTTGCTAATATAGGCTGTGAGCTAGCTCAGCAAATTCAACCTGGAACTGCGAATTACCCTACTCCACTCAGTGATGCACTCACACAAGCTAATTCTTTTGTGCTTCTCGAAACCGACTGTGATGAGGTACATAGAACTCTAATGAATCTTAGGTCCAACAGCGCTTCGGGCTGGGATAACATATCCACAAAGTTTTTAAAACACACCAGCATGGTAGTGGTCCCCATCATCACACACCTTGCAAATCTGTGCTTTACGAAAGGAATTTTCCCGGCCCCGTTAAAAGAAGCCATAATCACGCCAGTGCACAAGGGTGGAGATAGAGACGATATCAGTAATTATAGGCCAATATCAGTGCTAACTGCTTTCTCAAAAATTATTGAAAAACTAATAAATAGTAGACTACTAAATTATTTGAGTAAATTTAATATATTATCCGACTCGCAATACGGCTTCAGAAGAAATATGTCTACGGAAGATGCTGTTAGTGCTCTATCCTCTCTAATAACCAAACATCTAGACAATGGACAAAAGTGCCTCACTGTCTTTTTAGACCTCAAAAAGGCGTTTGATACCGTCTCTACCTCTATCCTTGCAAACAAACTGGAAAAGATTGGCATTCGGGGAACAGCTCTTGACCTTTTAAAGGACTACCTTTCAAACAGGACACAAAGAGTGAAGATTGGCCAGTATATCAGTAGCGACGCGGCTGTATTGTACGGAGTCCCTCAGGGAAGTGTATTGGGCCCAACCCTTTTTTTGATATATATAAATGACCTCTGTAATATGATAATACCTAATGCTAAAGTTTTCTCCTACGCCGATGATACAGCCGTTGTCTTCTATGGGAGTTCTTGGCACGATGTCAAGCATCATGCTGAGACAGGTATTTCTCGTGTCGCTGATTGGCTAAAATCCAACCTCCTAACGCTAAATACCTCCAAAACGAATTTCATATGTTTTAGCATTTCTAAGCGTAATGAACCAACTGATGTGTTTGGTATCGTTATACATACATGTAAGGGTGAATACGGCAATAATTGTAACTGCCCAAGTATTCGCAAAGTTACCGAAATGAAGTATTTGGGTGTAGTAGTGGATAATAGGCTATCCTGGTACCCTCATGTAGAACAAGTAACCGCCAGAATTAGAAAGTTAAGTTGGTTGTTCAAAACCCTAAGACATGTTGCACCAATGGCAAAAGCGAACAACAAATGCCCGTCTAAAAATTTACTCACACAAGTTTACCTTGCACTTGTACAATCTGTGCTCGGATACTGTATTCCGGTTTGGGGAGGTACAGCAAAGACCAAATTGATACATCTAGAACGAGCACAACGCGCACTCCTAAAGATTATGCATTTTAAAAGGCTTAGATTCCCTACTGTAGACCTTTATCAGATCAGTGATGTACTCTCTGTCAGAAAGCTGTACATAGTCCTAACAATATTAAAAAAGCATAAGTCTTTGCCCTTTAATGTGGGTATTACCCCGAAAAGAAGGAAGTTTAGCATAGCGGTTATACCTTCAACTAAGACCAAATTTGCATGTAATCAATATCATAAACGATCAGCTCAATTGTATAATAGAATAAATAAAAAGATAAATATACATTCTAAAAATAAATATGTTTGTAAAGAAACACTAGTTAAGTGGATAAAACCACTTACGTATGAGGACACAGAAGCATTGTTATAACACGGATTATTCATATACACACAGACACACACACCTACTTACTCTGACAAACACGCTCATACACACACACACACACACACACACACACTCACACAAACACACACACGCACACTCACAATCTTTAAGTATACTCTTTTTTAATTTTTTAATTTCTTATTTTTGTTAGCCTAGACTTAGTATTCTAAACTAAATATTTACATTTAAAAAAATATTGTGTTAATTATCACGCTATACAAAATAGGGAGGGGCGGAGTCTTCTACTACAGGCATTATTTGTCTAAAAGAAGATTCCGAACACAACAATTTGTAAACCAATTATTTGACACAATAAATTTTAATTTAATTTTAATTTTTATAAGGGCAATGAATACTGCCTTATTTAAGAAAAACTTGAAGAGCCTTTTAGTTAAAAAATGCTACTATAATTTAAACGAATTCTTAACCGATAATTTTTCTAAACTTAAAACCTCACAGTGACATCAAGCAATAACAATTATTATGGAGGTATCTTTAAATATTGTAACAATTCTAGATATAAATGACATTCAAATAATAAATAATGTGTATGACATTGAATTAATTTAATATCTTAATATTTTGTTTGTTTTTATTTATTTTTATTCACTTTTAAATTAATTTACCTGACCTTTAATTTATTGATTGTATTTTATGATTGTATACATTTTGCATGCCTTACGGTAGAATCACTTGAAACATGTAAATCTTTTTAACACCATTGTAACAGTGTTTTCTGCAAAAATAAATGATTTGATTTGGCTCCAACATAGTTGGGAAAAGTCTAAGCAGATGATGATGACTTTTGAAATATGGTATTTTTGGGACTGAATATTCCATTATTTTGATAAATCAGGTTTATACAAAAAAAAAAAAAACGAATTAAGCGCCCGTAAATATTCACTCAGTTTTTTTTTTCTTTCATCAGCCAATTATAATTTAATTTCCCCAACAGGATCAAACGGTGCCAAAATACCTAAGAGTCCTGCTGACCCACAAAACGAACGCCCAACAAATAGCAGTACAGTTATTAATGTAGCAAACTGAGCGTGGTACCGTGTCGCATTGCGGTCATGTGAATTTCCCACTTTTGCCAGGATTACATTTTTTATCCGGACACCCGGTTCGGTGTTACGTGTTTAAGGTATTTTTGTGGCTGACTGTACTTTTTTTAGTTTCGGTAATTCGGAAGCAGGCGCTTTAACAAAAAAAAAAAGAATTCAAAAATGTTTCGAACAAAAACACCTGAATTCATTTTCACGTTGGTAAAATTCATCCTTTACAGAAAGAAAATTATGGGCAAAAATGCAAAATATGTACATCGGTTCTCTATTTAGTTTGACATTGGTGTCGATTCTGTTGTGCACAAACTAAACTTTATTTAGGCTATTGCTATCTGTTTCTGTCTAATAAAACGAGAAAGAGACGGAAGTAATTTAGAGCTGTCAAATTTAATTGGAACTAATATTTCCATACAAATGAAGGGTGCACGTTAAAACATGTCGACGAAAAACACGGTGAAGCGCAAGGCATAAACTACATAGTTTGACATCTCTAACTTAGATCATAGCTATAGCCGTCTTTTTCTCGCACTGCCTTTTAGTAAAAGATAGCAATAGCCTAAATTAAGTTTAATTTGTGCATACAAGAATCGACACCATTATATAGAATAAACGAAACACTTAACAATGACTCCCTTCTAGTTCATAGAACAACAGTTTCTATCTGTATGATCTACAAACCCAATTAAAAAAAAAAGGTCAATGCATCACCCAATACACAAACGCGAATTTTATCATGCAAATGTAAGTTCAGCGCTTCATCGCTAGATAAGAAAGGGATGAGCACGGACGTCGTGGCAACCCCAAGGGGTGCAGGCGAAGGAATCAGCGGTAATAGTTGTATGCAAAGCAGCGCTGGAAATGCTGTTCGGTGACACGACACTCGTGAGACCAACAAGCTTTTTAAAACGGTGTTCTTTTTTTAATCCTGAAGAGAATTTTCAAATGGAAACGGTTACGTTCGATGGACGTTGAATAATTTTTGAATTTGTGTGAATTGAAGATAATATTGCGGGTTAGTGTCGATTTGAGGGTGTGGTGTAGCTATTGTAAAGAAATCAATAGGAAAAACGTTTGAGGAAACTCCTTGACATTTTAGTCTGAAACTTAACCATCCTACTTCCTACTGATATTATAGTGAGGATAGACGTGGATGGATGTTTGCTTATACTATTTTTTTTGTTTTTTTTTTCTCCCGGTAGCGATCGCGGGGTACAATTTCATTTCATTTTAGGGCACAATTTCATTTAGGGTCATACGCTATTCAGAAATAGTGTGCTTATAATAATATTAGAAAAAGTCTAAAAGAGACAATAATTTACATAAAAATATTCATTGACGTTTTAATGCAGTTTCTAACGTAAGAATGAATTAGTGTTTGTTAGTGCTTGGTCATGCGTGTTTCCTTTTGGCTATGTTAGTTACTTGATGCCTTGAAAAACCAACCATGTATAAAATTATTAGGATAATAAATTATTAAAAAAAAAACATTGAAATAAATTTTAATTTATATTATTAATTGACTAAAATCGTTTGCCATAAAATAAATATATAGAGGTCGCTAAATCAATATTGTTCCAGTATTTTTTTCTAGGTACTGAAACTTGGTTGTCTCAATATTTCAGTAAATGAAAAAAATAATCACCGTACAATAAAACACTTTTTAGCGTTCCGTGTAAGGATTCTGTACCCAAAGGGTAAAAACAGGACCCTATTACTAAACTCCACTGTCCGTCTGTCTATCACCAGGCTGTATCTCATGAAGCGTGATAGCTAGATACTTGACATTTTCACAGATGATGTCTTTGTGTTCCCGCTATACTTAATAACAAAAACTATAAAATAAATATTTGCTAAAAACAGAATAAAATAAATATTTAAGTGGCCCTTATAGCAAATGTGATTTGGTTTTTATTTAGATTTTGAAACAGAATTCCTATTGCATTGATTTATACAAAATATTCTTTCTTTTTCATGGCTTAGTACCTCAACTGGGTTATAAGCTAGCTTTAAAAAAAATAACAGTTAAGACAGTGTGTGCCTGTGTTTTAACCGTCAAATAACGATGCTTAAGTTTTCACTGAAATAGGGTAAGTGCCAGTTCTATGAAACTGAGGACATAACGAGACAAATACTCAAAAACTTTACCCTTTTAGCACAATTGGAAGTGCAAAAAAGTGAAATAAAGTGCAAATATAATAGTCATTACTGAGTACTTCCTTTGCGCAAAGTGAAGTTTGGATAGAAGCCAAAAACGATATGGCGAA
Source organism: Xestia ashworthii (assembly GCA_950022955.1). NCBI lineage: Eukaryota > Metazoa > Arthropoda > Insecta > Lepidoptera > Noctuidae > Xestia > Xestia ashworthii. The sequence continues at coordinate 19,563,805 of OX465566.1, forward strand.
AAAGTTTTTTAAATACCCAACAGCTTTAGCAGCTATAGGATTTAAAGAAGTATGAGATTAAGGGCGAGTAACACCAATTAATCTGAACGCGTTTAGCATATCAGACCTGGGCTCAGCAATGAGGGATTTTCTTTTTCAACTCTTCCCTAGTCGCTGCATAGATGGCGCTGATCTGATCTCGGTACATTACTGCAAGGAACAGAACGTCACATAATTTCACTTGGACCTAATGGTTATATTCGGAAGCTTATGCAAACGAAAGTGTCAGTCAACGAGCGTATGTGAATTGTGTTTTTTAAGCGTTTTGGCTTTGGCACCTAGTAACGTAGTCGGTTCAACGCCATCTACCATGTTCTTGGAAACTATTTTTTTTATTCTCAAAAAGAAAACCTCTAATTATCAGTGTCAATATTCCACAACAAATTGACAGAATGGATGTCTCGCTGGGTAATTTTGGCTTTCATCCCACTCGTTCTCTTGTTACCTAATGTATTAAAAATATTAAATTGCTGTGTATTCAAAATTAAATTATTTCAATGGCTGAACGAAAATAATTTCCATAATATAAAAAAAAAACAAAATTGTTTATGTTTGTTAATTCAAATTTTATTCGTTTAATAACTTTACTTGCTTTAGCGTCAGTTCACACCGAGACGAACTGACATTTAATTTTAAGTAAAACATGTATTCAATGATCTCCTAATCTATAAACAAAGGTGAAGGTGAATTAATTATCATATCTTCTACTAAACAGTTCTAGGGTAGAAGTAATACGGTTTAAAACATTTGTTTTTCAGTCACTTAAAATGAGAAATACAAGTTATTAATCAAACTAAATTCAATTGCAATTTTCAAAGCACACGATTTGTTTGTACCTATTATGCAATGCATTAGACATTTTCTTCGAATTCTTTTGGATTACGATTAAAAGTGATTAATGAAACAACTCATAATTGCGATCAGCGTAAACCGAGAAATTCGCGGTATGAGTTTCAAAAGTCTTTCCATTTCAGTAACTTGCAAAATGGCTTTTTTTGGGTCAAGCCCGCCACACTATTCCCAAACCACTGTAACTCCTGAAAGCCAGAATCAACAGTGGCGACCACCAGAAAAGCGCCGAGACAATGAAGCTCGACGAAGTCCCAGAGAATGAATTTAACTGTCTTGGATCCCGCAACTAAATTAATCAGAAAGTATAGCCGTAATTTCCACTTCCCTCCATATAAGCAGGAGACAGAACGAAACAAGGCCAATAGGCACAAAGAGACGTTTACAACTGGTATAGATGTCACCGTAAGATTGTCAAATACGTTATATTACAATATAACGTGTATCTCTCTAGCGATATTGTAAAGTCTCGAATTATTGTCAACTGAACATACGGAAGTATCTCTTGCCCCCATAAACGGGACTTGGGGCACCCCCCCGTTAGGTTAGTTAGGTTCCTTTAAACCCTGCACTCGGAAATAGGGGCCCCGCGAAGCGGGGCTCCGTCGACTACGCTTTTTAGGGGAATATGAAGTGTTTTAAGGTAAGGTTATATTAATCGATATTTCTCAGGAATGGTACATTATCTTTTCATGAGAGTGGTACCACTGGGCAAGGGGGACCCCTCCTTCTCTCCACACCGCGTGAGTTGACTACCATCGCATGCATTTCACGAAAAATAATGCGTTTTATTGTAAGCAGTATGTTCATTTGACAATAATTCGAGACTTTACAATATCGCTAGAGATATTACAATATAACGTATTTGACAATTTTACGGTGACATAGATACAGTTGCCTAACACCACGGATTAATATTAACATTAACGGGTCCTAAGTTGTGAGCTGTTATATTTGATTCCAATAATAGGTACCTATGCAAAATGGCTTCCCACAATTCGACCTCTTTTATTTTGCACCTAGCATTTATAGATATCCTTTCCCGCAGCTCTGAAAACTGACACTACCCTGAATGACCACAACACCAAAAGCCAACTTTATCGAGAAACTATAAAACAAAAACCTTTTCATTTTGCAATCGCCATAACGCTTCGAGACGTAAACTTTGAAAATCCAAGAGCTGAATTAAAGAGCTCTCGAGCAACCGAGATTTTATAGGTAGTATCGGAAAATTTTCACAACAACACCTCTATTGAAAATGAAACCTTATTTCAGAAAACGTAGAGTCCATTTTTGAATGGGTGTTAATTTTAGGGGTTCTATGTGTAATGAGTCACAAAACATCGGTTCCGTATGTCTGTTTATCGTTGGAACCATTAAGTGGGTGCTGCGAATGACGGCTGTCTCTGGTTTTTGTCGGAGACTTGCCGGTGACAGGCTACGGTTTACGCTCCCACACATCTGATTGGGACTAGGAGTGACAGAGAGTCTGCTATTGATTTGAATGATGGGATTGTCAATGAAGGTTCTGGCTGTTTAGAAGGATGAATTTGAATGGAAGATGTTTGGGAAAGTAAGTGTTAAGTTGTTTATTCAATATGTAGGTCACTGTGTCCTGAATTTACATGGTTTTTAATAGTCTTAAAAATTAATGAGGTAAGATTTGAAAGTTTTGTTATCAGTGTTTATTAAATGACTATCATTTAGGTATTTTTACAGTTAAAAATCTCACGGAAAAAAAATAATAATAATCATTTTAGTATCAGGCAACAAAAGGTCCATAGATAAAATACTTACACACAATAATAAACTAATGTCACAAGTATTTTATGCTGAGCCTAATCAGAAGTGGCCATAATGAGAAGTAGTCCATTAGGGAGTCGGTTGCCAAAATGAGAATTAGCCCTAATGCGCCTAAACCGTATAGTAGTATAGTCTAGCTGATGGAAATGCGAACATAGGTGACAAACTGACAAGTGAAACAATGGTTGGCTGGAAACACATTGACTATCAATAACTTCATTAGACACTTTTGACAATAAAAACCAGTACCGGTACCCCGGTTTTAATTTACTGGTTACCTAAACTACCTTTAGTTAACCAAATTTTTGATTATGACGTGCAAGTGCCATGTTGAATGGCACTTGCACCTCTTTAACGTAACGTCGAAATCAACTATACTCTAGTTAATTTAAGGTCGCACTTTGACAGAACTGACAGTTCACTGTTCACACACTTAACGCGCCATTTGTTCCCGTTTCATCTTTCATTCATGTGTCGTGAGACCTCTCTAATCGCTGTGCTCCTATCAGACGTCAGGTTTCAAAACGATTACTTATCGCTTTGAGTGATTTTGAGGTATTTCATTGAATAAAATATAATGCGCTTTTGGAAGGAACTTGTAACGTACCTGTTTTTTATTAGAACGCAGTTGAATGCGATCAGCAAATCTGAACGGCGAATAAAAGCTGCCAGTGTCTATCTACAAAGTGTTTTTTTTTTAATTATTCATAATATGTCTGTTGATTCTTTGATCGGACTCAATCATACCTTAGAGAAAAAATTACGTTGTATAGTATATATTTCTCGAATAAAATGTGAACCTATTCAGGTAAAGAAAGTTTAACCATGTTGTGGTTTAGCTTCACAAAAATAAAATACTCGTGTGGAATGCAGTTTTTTCTTGCTCCTGCAAAATTTTAAAATTAGACAAAAGTAAAATAAAACAAATTAATTTTATTACCTCCTCTGACCTCTTTTCTCTAAGACCGGAATTAAACTTGCAGATATTCCGAAAAAATCTAAACTTTCTTTTGGTATTAAGTCGCAATTATATAACATGTAACGTTAAATGCGCAAAACCTGAAAAGTTTGATCAGAATCACGAGTAGAATCAATTGAACCACTTTTTAATATAAGTAGGTCACATATTTCAAAAAAATCTTTATTAAATTTTTTGCCCTGTCTATTTATTTATAGGTCAAGCCATCACGTGCGCAAACCCGCAAAAATAGGTAAACAAACAAACACAAACGGTTGTCGCCCAATAAAAATTCTCATACGCGGAATAATAATAGATCTTACCAGTAAATCTAATTGCCAGTAAAATTAAAACAGCATCACAAAAAACCTTAGATTTTTTTAAATGTTTTCATTTCTCTCAGAATTAGGTCGATTGAATTAAAAATCATTTGGGGTCTGAGGTTTTGCGTATTTAACGTTACACGTTGTATGCTTAAGATAGACCTTTTGGTTTTTTTGGCAATCAATCAGCTGACGAAAGTTTTGTGTATAATAATATGTTTTTATTGATGGTTCAATGACCTGAAATAAGCATTTTTTTTTTACCTGCACCTGTAGGAACACAGTGACATTTTAAATAACTTTCTTTTATACATTTATATCCAAACTCACCATTTTTAGCAGCCATAGCCATAAGCGTGGCGCCGAGAGCAGCCGCTGTGACCAGCAACCGACACAGCGCCGGCAGCATGATGACACTATCACATCAGACCATCACATCACATCACATCACCAACCACGGTGATCATCATACAACAATTAAACTAACAACTTTTACTTAACAATTTACAAGTCGATTTTGATTGGTTGAACAACATCTGGAACAAAGGAAAAGGGATTATTAGTTTTTTTATGGAATAAAACAGTTTTTTTCGTGTGCCACCATACATGTACTACCAAGATCACTGACGGTCGAACTTCAAGCCTTATGCCCTAAGAATTAAGGTTGAAAAGTGGTCAACCGTTTGTGAGCGCGGTAGTACCTGTACAAGGGACGGATGTAAATCGGAACAAATGTCACTTCTTTATTTGCTTAAAACATTTCTAAATACAAGTTCACATTTGTTAACGCTGCCCCTTTGTCAATGTAATTCGAGACCCAAAAGATGTTTGTAGTCATTTATAAAGGTGCTACCGATTGCTTTGACGCGGACGGTCTACCACTTTCAACTCTTATGCTCTAAGTCATAAGGTTGAAAAGTCAAGACCCTCAGAGAGCTCGGTAGTACGTAGAGTTGATATATAAACCTCATCATCACTAGACTTTATGACGGGTCAGCTTCGAGTCTGGCTGGATGCAGTTTAATACGAGTGTTTTATACCTGTTTGTCCGTTTTCACTAAGAACTTCGTTCACTTTGTAACATAACCCAAAATCCTATACGATTAAATATTTTTTCTGAGCAGCGGTGGCCCAATGGTGGCGGCCTTGCGCTCAACAGTAAGTCGTGGGATCGAACCTAGACAGGCGCATTAAGACTTTATGTAATTAATTTCATCACCACTGCTCTCAAAACGGTGAAGGAAAACATCGTGAGGAAACCGGCATGTCCTAGAACCAAAAATTCGAAGACATGTGATATGTACCAATCTGCACTGGGCCCTTGTGGTGGATTATAGCCCATTAAGAGGCCTGTGTCCCAACAGTGGGAACATTAATAGGCTGATGATGAAGATGATGGATCATTTAACCAAAATTATAACACAAAGCACATCAATCAGAACTCCAAACGCTATACTAAACCTTACCAATACGTCTCAAGGTACAAACTTCAATAATCATTTCACCCACTGCAATTAAGGCAATGCGCAACCAAGTTATGATAATCAATAGTCATAGACAGGCAAGCAATTAGAGTTCTGTCACTTTATCATTAGCCAAGTTCTAAGTTCTTCCACTAAGTTCCACAGAAACTTGATATAAGTGGGTCCGTACATGCGATTGATATCAATACCAACTAGCTACATCGTTCATTTCCCAACGAAAAGCATTCATTGGTTACCATTACTTGAATGAGCGACCATTTTTAGTTCACTGTTGAGTTGAAAATTGTCTTCACCATAATTTAATATTGACTGATCAACTGTCTTCTTGCACATTGACAGTGTCTGTTAATAATTTGGATAATTTAAAAAGAATTGGCATAGATTGAGAGTGCTTGAAATATTTTTAAGTCCCCACCATCCTCTGCCAAGCCTTTCCCCAATTATTTTCGGATCAGCTTCCAGTCTACTATGGCCTTCACAACCTAGTCATTACACGTGGGTAATACGAATATACCCTTGAGTAAGACTGTTATTAGACTTTCGGTTTACTGACTACCTGTCGTTACAGGTAGCAGGTCGTGGCAGTCGTTACTGCCAAAGATCTCAAATAACAGCCGGTACCAACGGTATAGCGTGCTTTCCAACGTACGGAAAGAAACTTGTCATGTAATGGGCATTTACCCATTTACGAGATATTATAAGATTTTTTGGTGTTCTTTTGTTTGTCACTACAAACCTTACCAAAACGATCGCTTACAAAGCGTTTCATATTTCTAGATCTACAAGCTAGAAACTACAGTAGCTCAACCAGTACCAAACAAAACAATAGGTAAAACTCGCCAAGTTACAAGAAAACGAGCCAACTACCGTGGGACCCGTAAAGAAATTAATCAGAAAAGAGAACGTACAGCACAAATGTACGGCTCGTGTATACACAGGCGTATTACACACACGAGTACAAAACGGCTAAATACAAACGCGTTTATACCATTCGTAGACACGTGTCATGTCAAGTCCACGGGACCGCAGCTTTTTAATTTAAAATCTCCATCACATCACAACCAATAAGGTTTTAATAACGCTATTGGGGGGATTCCTGACTTAAAAAAATATGACTCTCTTTAGTCCGTCAGTAAAGTTATAGAATAATATTGGATACGTGTTTTCTATTTGATCAAATTAATAAAAAAATACGAAGATAATAACGCGTAAAAAATCGACGTAAAATGTGACGTCAGTTTCCGGTAAAACATGCACCTACTCAATTGTGACGTCACACGAGTTTTCGACGCACTGAATCGTCTTTCATTTTTTGTTTACGTGAAAAAAAGAAAAACATGTGTCCAATATTTTTTTAGAAATCCATCTGGCGGATAATTGTTTTTTTTGTCACCTACCTGTCTATTTATTCATCAAATCGGCTCGTTATTCATATTGACATGAAGTGACTTGCCAACGTGTTATAAACAAGTTTTGTTTTAGTTTCATCGTGTACAACTGCCTTAGAAATATAAATAGCGTCTTTATTTCTATCACCCAAGAATACAAACGGATGTATCTGCGTATTATACGTGGAGCGACTGCCTATCTGGTTAATCTCCATAACCCAGGTAATACCAGGTAATACGATATCCCTTGTTAATAATTTAGTTGTTAGAATTTCGGGCCACTGCCTGTGGGAATTTGCAGAAGCAGTTGATCAAGATAAAATTTTTGTATTTTTTTTTACCTTTTTATCAAATGACCCCTCCCGCTCTGGGCGGAGCTGAAGGGAGTGTCAGACTTTTACTGACTAAAACCCATCCATGTTCCTTCCACGCCCTTTACGTTCCGGGGCCGCGGTATCTCTTTCGAACAGTCCCGCAACCCCGAAGAGTCCCGCAGCCCATGTTTTTTTTACCTAATTTACTAGTTATAAAGGACTGTGGTAGTTATGAGAAATGTTTCGTCCTTTCAAGATATAATGTCAGCGAACAATGTACGTTTAATTAGCATTTTAGCAACTGCATTTTTAGCAACTACTGATGGTTGCAACTACTGATTTTTGCAACGTGTTGCGCCGACCTCAAGTAACATGTAACTTTTAGCAACTACTGATTGTTGCAACGTGTTGCGCCGACCTCAAGTAACATGTAACTTTTAGCAACTACTGATTGTTGCAACGTGTTGCGCCGACCTCAAGTAACATGTAACAAGGGTAGAAAGATGACGATGATGATATCAGCTTCTAAGTGGTTGTACGATTATGATTATGATGACATCTTGTATACCTGCATCAAATAAAATAAAACTTGACTTTCTGTCTGCACACAATCTGCTTAACCTTTTCCCAACTATACTGGAGTCTAAAGGGTGTAAAACACCTCTTCACGAAACCGAAAGGCACTTATTCTCCCCATCATTGCGATCATTTTTTTTGTTCTACACCATACCTGGGAACCTTCTAGTTACGGAGATATGGGGGGTCAAAGTTACAACTTTTTGACAAGTTTTTTAAATACAAGTTTTTTTTTGTAAGATTTTGACTTTTAACACCTCCACGCCCCCGTACTATTCAATCTATTCAAATCATTGAGTTCTACCACAAAACGTGATTTATAACCTCAAAAAAAAAAGTTGTTTCCCAGCAATAATTTTTGCGTAAAGTTACTTAGTTTGATGTACAGAATGCTTGGTTAACGGCTTTGTAATGAGGTGGTTTACACCCTGTATAATCGGATGCAGCTGAATACCTGTATTTTATATGGAGCGACTGTCTATCCATAACCTAGTTATACTGGGTTATACGATACCACTTGGTAAGACTGGTTGTCAGACTTTACGGGCCACTGACTACCTGTAATGCCTGTCAAAGATCTGCAAATGACAGGCTGGACCAACAGCTTAACGTGCTTTACGAGGCACGGAGGAAGCTCGGTATGTAAGGGTGGTCACCCATCCACAGACCAACCTAGGCAAGCACGGCTTAACCTAAAGATCGGCCCGAGCGGCTGTATTATTTTAGCCACGAGCTAAATAATAACAGCAACTCGGGCGTAAGGAAACAATCAGTAAGTACTTTATAAAGCACACTTCAGCATAAATTACATGGGCATGTTAATTTCGAAGGTGGGCGTAATTATAATTAACACCTACCCGATAATTAACTTTAACAAACTCTGATTAATAAATCACTAACACCACTCGTTCATCTGAACTTTTGACACCCAATACCGAATTTGTCAGCCATGTAATTGCAAATTAGCCACGTTTTCAATTAGGCGGTCGCTTTCGAACCTATTTTGTTATATAAAACGTGGAGTAATGAGGAATGGAGAGCTTATATTTTATCAGTGCATTGTCAAACAGCTGAGAGGTATTTGTGATTTTGTAGCCATATACAAGACAATGACAACATTATGTTTGTTATTGTACCCAACTGCCGCGGAGCCAAAAAAGAGAGTAAGTAATACTTTTAGTTTTTATCTGTGTATTACAGTCTCAGTGTTCCCACGTACCTACGCAGTACGTATATAGATGTGAACAATTCCTATTTAGTTAAAATGCGTACATGAGATTGTTCATTGAATTAACAAGACTGAGATGGCAAAATATTAAAAAAAAACCATCCGTTTTGATGCCTTAAGATATTATGGGCGCATTCAGAAAGTTGCAAATATACAAGTAATAGTACACTACACCAAACATAAAGAAAAACTGAACACTCCATTCTATAACATACTCTAAGTTATGTTCACAACATACCAAACTGTCACCACTTGAATCATAGCAAAATACGAAATTACTGTTATCACTAAAACCAGTATCGTGTAGAAGTCATCGGGAACATCTGCTATCTAAAACAGGCTTATATAGATTGCCAGCGTAAATTAATATGAAGGGTATTTATTGCCTTATATACGATGCTCAACAGGATTTGTGGTCGTTTATGAGGTTATTAGTGTATCGGCTCAATACTGTGGTTTGCGTTAATTATGAGGTATTATTCGAACTAGAATTATTTATGTTGCGAACGCGAAGATTAATTGTACATAGAAAAACCTGCATATGAATAAGAAGATGAGAATAAGGGTCACTTCACAGCGAGCCGCCACAGTACTGAAAGAGGCCAGTGATGCGGCGCGTCCTAAAATCATTGTCAGCCCGAAGCCTCGTTGTGCGGTGTAGAGCGACGCAGCGCGGCACAGAGGCCCTACTCCCTACCGCTTCGTCCGTATATTCCGATCTATCCGTCTCTCTCGCGCACGTCTGCAGACGAGTGCGTGTGAGAGACACGGATGGATCCGAATATACGGGCTAAACGTTAGGGAGTAGGGCCTCAGCACTGAATTCTCACAACGGAATGTGTATCTTTTCATGTAGTAAATAAAGATATATATTGAGTCGCTCTATTCAAAAGTACGTGCAGCGTTGCGTCGCGTTGCATCTCGGTGTGAACTGACCTTAAGGTAGACGACAAAAAAAAACCGAGTACGTCTCATAGATTTCCTAAAAATATTGGACACAATACATTTTTTCTTTATTCACTTAAACAAAAACTGAATACCTAATAATTTAAAATATATATGTCACCGTAAAATTGTCAAATACGTTATATTACAATATAACGTGTATCTCTCTAGCGATATTGTAAAGTCTCGAATTATTGTCAACTGAACATACGGAAGTATCTCTTGCCCCCATAAACGGGACTTGGGGCACCCCCCCGTTAGGTTAGTTAGGTTCCTTTAAACCCTGCACTCGGAAATAGGGGCCCCGCGAAGCGGGGCTCCGTCGACTACGCTTTTTAGGGGAATATGAAGTGTTTTAAGGTTAGGTTATATTAATCGATATTTCTCAGGAATGGTACAGTATCTTTTCATGAGAGGTACCACTGGGCAAGGGGGACCCCTCCTTCACTCCACACCGCGTGAGTTGACTACCATCGCATGCATTTCACGAAAAATAATGCGTTTTATTGTAAAAGCAGTATGTTCATTTGACAATAATTCGAGACTTTACAATATCGCCAGAGATATTACAATATAACGTATTTGACAATTTTACGGTGACATATACATCATTATTCATCGTCGAAAACTCGTGTGATGTCACATTTCGGTACATTTTTTACCGGAAAGTGACGTCACAAGTCCCTACTCATGATCTTTGATGCGTTTTATCTTCGTCATTTTTTATTAATTTGATACAACAAAAAACACGTGTGCAATATTTTTCGTTATTCTAACTAAAGGATTAAACAGACTCATATTTTTTTTTATTCAGTCGTCATCCCTACTATCCGGAAAATTGGTAGAGATGATCGGAAAAGTGAAATTAGAGTTTATCCGTCGAAAGTAAAAAGGCCGATGGAGCAAAGAAGTTCTGGAGTAAAGGCCGCGAATCGGCAAGCGCGACGTTGGAGTTGCGTTGGATGCCCGCAGATAGATAAACCGATGACATTTTAAAGGTAGCTGGGTTACACTGGTCGTAAACAACAGGGTATTCTGACGTCTGATGACTGTCAGCATCAAAACGAAACACAAATTCGCAAACGATTTAATTCCACAAAATCATAGGAATTTTCTTTTCGTGAAAAGTGTAGGCAGAAAAACTCAGATCCACATTTTGCCAATCATATTTTATAACACTCAGCACTAATTTATCTAGTAAGCTATGTACAATCTCATATTATAAATTGAAATATATAAATTCAAACTACCTACGTAAACCTTGCATAAACTGTCAAACTAAATTTTCAAACAAAAAACAAACTAACAAAGAGACATCAAAATATCACCACCAGGCTGGCCCATCCTCTCCCATCCTGTCCCATCCATGGCCAACCCCCCTTCTAATTAATGGTGAATACACAATACAAAATTTATTTGCCAACTTGACACGCAGCAAAAGCTAACACAATGAGGCTTGTCGGCGTCATGGCCGAAAATTCAGATTTCAATTTTCGAATGTATCAGGGTTACCAAATTCAAAAATAGCACTGTTTTTTTAAGTTGTGTTTTGCTAACAAGAACTGGTATGCGAAGAACATTTAGAATAGTTTGTTTGTTAAAATTCCGTGTTAGGACATTTTAATTTTTACAATGAATATTTGAATTTGCAGTTGTATAATCAAACCAAATTATTCATATTTATTGCAAATAGGAATAAAATTTTAATTTTAATTATAAATTAGATAAGTAAATTCATAAATCTTGATTGAATGGAAAATAGACTGTTTTTTTTAAGTCACTATTATAGTCACATTTTATTGTCAAGTGGATCCATAATATTTTTTTCGCGAAATCACATCGATACGTCTACACATCGCAAATTGGTATCCCTCCGTCCTATAATAATACCGTTACATCCCTCGGATTCCCGTGTTGATTAACCGGTGATCGAGTACTGAGCGGAAATACAGATTTCGTCTCCGCAATCGACCTCTGTAAACGGGTGACCGTTAATTTTAACAAGTGGCAACCCTACGTACGTGCAGCGTTCGCCGCGTCAAATGAAATGCGGTTCGTGCTAGAATTCCAATTTCGAAATTTGAACCTCGAATTGTAGGTGCTTCGCTATTGGCCTGAGCTAATTTATTTTGGGTAGCTATGATAATTATTCTTTATTCAAATCTCATTTTTTATGAAAGACCAACGGATCACCGGATGAGCAAAATAACTTTACAAAATAAAAGTCGTATTTTGTTTTTAGTGTGACTGTATTCTGTGACAGCCATGTTGAGGCAAAACGAAAGTCAAAAAAAATAAAAACCAAGAAAGATCACGAGTCAACGTTAAGGGACTCGACGCAGAGGGAATGATTCTTAAAACTGTCTATCGATATAATGAATGAACCCTTCTCTATTTGTAATCATGGTTGCGCTTAGAAATAGGTGCGCTCTGAGGAATTCCTCGCATTGCTTTGTTTGGTTGAAATATTATGAAATATATAGTGACTGCTATGGAATTTCAGGGAGACCAGATAATGGTTTGAATGTTTAAGATTTGAGTCTGACAACCAGTCTTACCAAAAGTGTCTTCGTATCTAACTGTATCCGATTAGACTTTGAAGCGACCAAAAAAAAAGGCTAGGCAGATCACAATAGATTAAGATTTCAGTAAAAAACAGGTCGTTTTCTTGCTCAATCTAAATTCATTTCAAGTTAAATTTTAATTGTGATAAGAACAAAACAGATAAGCACCAGAGATTCAAAAGAAAAAATATTTATTCTTCTTCTTTTGCAAATATGTGTGTGAAGCTCAAACTGTTCCCATTTCTCGATTCTATTCCTTTTTCAATTCCCCTGTGGATGCAGAAATGAAAGAAAAATAGCTAGTTGATATAAGGTTTAATACGCTGTGGTCCGATATAGGCCAATTCACCTTTTCCCGCCATTGTTATTTGAGAAAGTTTTGGTCCACTATGAAAAAGAAATATTTTTATGGGATTGTTATAGAAAGTAGATGGGGATTTTATGTGGAATATGAACAGTTGTGTAAAAGATAACATACAAAACATACACACATAAATGTACCTACGTGTTGCTGAGGAGTTTATAACGCCATGCTTTTCCTAACTAACATTAAGAAATTATGGTAATATTCTCATTTAGAAAGTACTGAATCCTAGCCTAATTTCAATAACAGACTTCAGTATTTTTTTCTAAAAGAACAAATGCTACAGAACTTCAGCACCCAGCAGCTGAAAGTAGGTATCTTACTACTTTTGACATTGTATTTTTTTCAGTCAACATTAAGTCGTTCTCCGTCAATTTATTTTCATTTAATTATTTTTAGCCTTGAACCATAAACTTTCACTAAAAAAAAACAACAAATAAAAACGATTATCACCCAAATTAATTTCCAACTACCCGCTTAAAACAAACTGATTTATAAACCAAAAAACTATTTAAACGCTAGCTGTAAACTTTACACGATAACCGCACTTACGTACCTAGGTAAACGGTTTTATATCGTACCAAATTAAATTAAAATTTCTTGGCCATTACACGCTAAAGTTTTGCCGAAGTACTGCAGTAACATTCTAGTTTAATCTAGTATAATATCTAGGAACGGTCCGATGCAGATGTTCTTTGTGAAAGAAAGTTGGGGGTCAATGAACGATGGCGATAATGTTCAAAGGTGTATATTATTGGGTACAGTTTAGGGCCACGTTCTAGTCAAAACGATCATAGCTCGAATACTCGAACGTTGTGTTCAGTTTGTTTGGCGAACCCGGTTTTCCGGACAAATAAGTGACATAAATGAACGCTACGACGTATTCGCTCGACTGATACCTTTGGTGCGCTTTGATTGGGACTTGGTGTAAGGTATCAGTATGTCCGGTCTTAATTGCGTAAGTTATATAGAACATACTTTGTGAATGTTTCGTTTAATTTTGGATTGAAATACAGCCATGCGTTGGTTGTAAACTGCAAATCATACTATGCCATTCAAAACCATGCACATCAGCAAAAATCATAAAGAATCAAGCAAAATAAAACAACCAATCCCGTTAACGCTAATTTGTTTACCAAAAAGGCGATACACAAAGACCTATTCACGATAGACAATCGCAACTCAACCCATTATATCAAAATATAACCTCAAAATCCATTGTATTTGTTTTACATTCCCACTTCCCCCTTTTAATGGGGTGTCATAACTACTGAACTGCGTTAATGAATCATACCCAAAGGTCGGCTTTTATGGGCCACTAAATTATGGCCGTCGTTAGGCCATAACTCAACGGCTACCGGCAGATAGGCTAGTTTAGAGCCTTTAAAGGTTAATTGCTAGGTACGTGGATATTTGCACAGTGAAAAATTGGCTGTGTCCGGTCTTTATAGGTGATCCTTGCAGTTGGTTTGGTGGTTATGTCGGGAATTGTTATTGGTAGTATCTTCTTTCATTTTTTTTAATATCCAGCTCGAAGGACCATGTTGGCTAACTTGAAAAGGTAAACTATTATTTAATATTGTAAATGAAAAATGAAAATTACATACGAAAACGCATGCTTCATTTAATGTCGTCCTTGCTGCAGTGACGTTTGACATTAGTGACATAACTGACATGTTATATTCATCATAAACTAAATTTTGTGTTGCCAACAACAAACGTTTGTCGTTAATCACAATTGGTACTTTCTTGTCCTGCCTTTTGAGACCACAACCGGTAACGTTAAACGAAGAATATAGCAATGTCCTTACATTGATGTATAATTAATTAATTTAATTATCTTAGATAATCTGAAGGGGATCAAGTTCTTTTATGGAGATATTTTCCAAATGTGTAAAGCAATGCTATTTCGTAGACGACAATATCGGTACGAATACAAGGCATTCAAATATGGACAACATCAGCAAGCAACATGCTTATCCCTAAGTCATACTTTTCTCTACTTAATCAAGAAAATTTTATAAAAAACGTACTGTGGCAATCGTAAATTGTCACATCAAATACAAAGAGTATATTTTGGCTATTACGTCATGATTCTATTATTAGTTAACTTGTAAGTACGACCACGGTTGGTGTGGCGCCTGGCGGTGGAATTTTTTGTTGAAATCTTAATGTCGGAGTTCGAGTGTTATAAAAAATTATTCGACGCCATCGCCCCGTGTGAGACCCTTTGTTGCACGAAAAAACATACAAAATTAAACAAACAAATTGCAAGAGTGATAATATACCTTAAACATAGGGGAATAAGATCTAAAACTATAGAGGCTAAGACGAAACTGTATATTTGTCTTATGACGTTGGCTTGAGGGTGCACTCGATCTTAGAGACTATAAATCGCTCATAGGTGACATTTTTAAAGATTATTTTCTAGAATGTAATATGAAAACTCAAGATGCAGATATTTCATTAATATAATGAGGGACAATAAAACTTGGGATTTATTGAGGTCCGGACATTTGAAAGTGGCCGTTTCAGACTACAAAAAAATATTGTTTATAAAAATAGTGTGGGAACAGGATGGGGGGCGCGGGGGCTGAAAGTTGACTTATGAAACAGAAATGATTGGGAGTTAATCAACGTCGGGTCGCGAAACTGTGTGCATCGAGATTGGTCCTCGGTAGTGGCACGAAAGCCCTAACCAATTCTTTGTCTGCGTCGGTTTTGAAGTACAGTGACTTATTAAATACTTTGAGTATTAAATTAACCTTAAATTCACGCGTCGCGGGTGTATAGCAATAGAGTAGTATTAATTATAGCATGTATTATTATTTGTATGTAAAGTGTCTTCATTTTGGTAAGTCGCTAATCATATTTCTTCACAGAGCAGTTGCAGGAATCGTGATCCGTTGGAGCCAATACTTTCTTGTTGAATTAGGGGTTAGTCGGCGTTCTTTTTATAGCGTTATCGACCAGTGGACAGCGGTGCAAGCAGAGAAGAGGTGCGACGTCGTTTGGGCTAATTTCGTATTGAGTAGACGCAGCATTTAATTAGCTTAGACGTAGCACTGTTTAGGAGCGGATGAATGTATTTTCCTATCTCCCTTTTTCTCCTTCAAACATTTTTCACGCGTAGGCGCGAAATACAGACTAACGAACACTTTACGTGTTTAAGACCGACATCAGATTGCATATAGGAGATTTAATATTTTATTACTCCGGCTCACACTCGTTGAACTTAAATGTTGCCGACGATCGAATTGATTGACAAGCTGTAGCTTCATTTCTATTTTAATTAAAGCAAGCAGACAGTACAAGTATGTTTAAAGGAATCACCTTTCAATAATTTTATTCATTGCAATAATTCATTCATTGAGACACTACATTTTAAAGAAGACCTTGTCTCGACAGAGCAGCCGTGAGGGACGAAGGGCGGAAGGGACGCCGCCGGTGGAAGGCGGGATGCGATGCTCGCCCTTGGGTTTTTTGTGCAGGCAGAGCACCGAGCGACCTCGACGCGGGTGTTCGTGCTGTCCTAACCTTTGATTAATTTTGTTACTCATTAATAAGTTGTAGTGCGAACTAATAAGTTGACTTTGTAATGGTATTTCTTAATATTAAAACTTCAATTAAATACCAAGTTTGTTTGCTGTAAAAGCCCTAAGTAGTGACATTCGTATTTTTATAACACTATAGTGGAGTATGAAGGTTTTTACAGTACCTTTCATGGAAATGAAAATCTAACTGGAATAAATATAGTAAACAAGTAAACAGCGAAAACAGATTATAGAAGAAAAATAAATTATTAAAACATTTTCGCATTACAGAAAGAAAAAGCATTACTGAAACATCACCCCATTATTCTGCAATTCGCATCAATGTTCAGGCGATGTCAAAATATGTTAATATTACATTCCCTACTGAAATATGTTTTATATGTATTAAAAACTTGTCCCGCGAACGCTTCGTTGAACGAAACGAAATGTAGGGTTGGGGGCACAGAAACATCGAGTAAAGACTCGTACAATAAAAATGTTACAAGCTTATAACATACGAAAAAAATCATTTTATTAATCAAGAATAAAAAAACATAAAAAATCCCCGACACAATGTACTAAAAGTAAAGTAGAAAATAATTCATTAATTCACTATTCTGTGGTGGCGGCCATCTTGGATTTTTAATTTATCATAATGTATACTTGTATAGTATTCTACTAGTCAAGCCCTTTCATTTGATACCCATACTGAAGGAGTTGTTCAATAAAAATGTAATCCGCCATTTTTTGGCGGCGGCCATCTTGGACTGTTTTTTTATCAAACATGGTTAAAAACGCTCCCGACTAATTTCACCTTTCGAACAAAAAAAACCAAATCAACATCGGTCCATCCGTTCAGGCGCGCGCTACGATGAGCCACAGACAGACACACACACACACACACAGACACGTCGAACATAATAATATAACACCACGTCGTTTTTCGTCTGGGGTTAAAAAAAATTAAATATAGGTGTGACGACAGGGCAGTGGAGAAAGCTACACTCAGAGTTTCCTTGCGTGATCGAATCAGAAATGAAGACATCCGCAAGAGAACCTAGGTAACCGAAGTAGCCCGAAGAATTGCCAAACTTATGTGGCAGTGGGCAAGGCACATTGCTCGCAGAACGAATGGCCGATGGGGCCGAAAAGTTATGGAGTGCCGACCGCCAACCGAAAGACATTGCGTTGGAAGACCTCCCATAAGGTGGACCAATGACCTGGTGAAAGTCGCAGGAATCCATTGGATGCGAATCGCACGGGAGCGGTCCATGTGGTGACACTTGGGGAAGGCCTATGCCCAGCAATGGACGTCTTTCAGCAAAAAAAAGCAAAACTACGGATACAGTCACAAGGTAATAACTTGAGCAAGTACTATAGTTGCCCATTCCCTACCGTAGATCTCTATGGAGAAGAACGGGCAAGAAACTCCATAGACACCCGTTTAATTCAGCAAGCATGTGCGATGGTCATTGGACGGTAATATTAATATGGATTGAGAAGAGGGCTATAACTTGAAATGACATAAGTTATTAATTAATTATTTAAACATCAATTTAAGCCACTTTCTAATATTTGAATTATATAAATGTAATATCAAGTAACGACTGCTACAGTCCCAATTATTATAATAATATCAATGTAATAACGCTTAAACATTATTATCAAACACATTATACGTAATGGAAATTAAACTTTACGTGTTAGTAAGCCTATATATAAATCAAGTGAATACATATCCCTGTGTAAATAACATGACTACGTGCCTGCAGAGTTATGATTTAATCTGATTTATGTTTGCAATACAACTAATGGTTACGTACTAGTACATACTAGGGACGCTCCCCTGCTTCATATGGATTGAATGGCGACAACCATTCGAGGTTTCTGTCCAGGTCATCATCAACCTAGCTTTTTCCCAAAAAGGTTGGGCTCGGCTTCCAATCTAACCGGATACCGACCCCAACGTATGTAGTTGAAATAAAGCTAGGTTAGGTCGTGAGTTCCAAAATAGATGCTCTATTTGCACAAAATATCCTAAAATACATAAATGTTGTTTTTTTACCACTATAGTTCCACTAGTAACATTAAGAATTCCATGATGGAACTACTAAAGTTTTTTTCAACTACATCATCATCATCATGGGGGTTTAGGTTTCCGCACTTAGTCCTTGAAATGGACCATTGTGCGTGAGCCATGGTGGCCGATTACTCCAACCAGCCCACCTCCCTCCAGAAGCAGATTAAACTTCCCGGTCTCCTCAGGACATCTGCAAGTGATCCTGGTGTTCCCAGGGTCTCTTCGCGAATCTTCGTTACGCCTGTGCACTCCAAAAGCACATGCGCCACCGTCTCCTCCGCCTCCATGCACGCTCTGCACAGGGGACTGTCAGTGATACCTAGGGTGTGGAAGTGTTTGTTCAGCGAGCAGTGTCCAGTGATGGTCCCCGCCACCAGACGCAGGCTATCTCTGTCCAGGCGCAGAAGGCGCCTGGTCAGCTTTGGATCCAAGGATGGCATAGCTTCCTTGGATTGTTTACAACCTGGTGCCGAGGCCCACCATTTCTCTGCATGTAATCGGGTGTGATCCTTTAACCAGTTCCTCAGCTGCTTGAAGGGAATGGGCACAATGGGCTCGGGTCCGTAGGGTTTTGTGCTGGATCCTCTTCTGGCAAGTTCGTCAGCCGCATCATTGCCGAGTGATCCACTGTGTCCTCTGATCCATTGCAGCGTTACCGTGTTGTGATTCAACACCGTGATTTGTTCTAGGGCCTTGTGGCATTCTAGTATTAGTCTCGACGTGATCTGGTTACTACATAACAGAACTACATAACAGAACTAATGTTGAATTTTGTTATCTCTAGTTTCATATTATTATTTAAGGCACTTGTGAAATATTTTAGGGTATAAACAATTACTAGACGTAAAAACACTTAATAGAAGAACTATACAAAAGAACATAATTCAATAAAATCTTTTTTATGAGAATGATAATATCCACGAAACGATCGACTTTATAAATATACAGATACTGTATAAGTATACAGATATATTATGTACTTGCTATTATTACTGAATCTGGTATTTGGAATGGGTGCTAATGACATATTTAGGCAGTATTGTATCATGGGGCACAATTATATGGCTAAGATTATTTCGGTGTTGAGAAAATAAGTGGTTGTTAGTGTAAATATGGATCCTAGAATAACTAAGAAAATATTATCGAATCGTAAATAGATTCTATTACAGTAATAAACGTTTGTTTATTGCCATTTGATATAAAGAGATAACGATTACGTACACATTTCCAGCAGCGTAATGATGAAATAATTAAATTTAGTAAATGGCAGTGCCTGTAACTGTTAAGATTGATCCTACTTCCTACTTTTATAATGCGAAAGTTTGCGTATAACTGGATTTTTGTAACTATTTCACGCAAAAACTACTGGCTGGATTTGCATAAAATTTGGCACACAGATAGTTTATAACCTGAATACTATACGATACACACGATCCCGTGGTACAATTACCGAGCAGGCATGAGCTAGTAAGTAATATTATAATAATTTAGAGCACGGGGAATTATTTAGGTACTTTTGGCACATTCCAAGTGTTTTTTAGTCTCTCATCAAACACAGAAGATATGAGCCTCATTTTCACATTATCGATATGGGAGAAACATTTATTACGTCATACTTTTTCCCACCTCTTCTCGTTTTTCGCGTCTTCTATAGCCCGTGTCATGTGTGACAAATGCATGCACTATTCCAATATATTCACGTTTCACCAAAGAAAGAGTTTTCGCTCTCGCCCCGATGTATTTATTCAAAATTGAATTTGAAATCTAACTGTTTTTACGTGTTTACTAGAAAACTTATAGGAGCTACGTGCAAACGTAGGAAACGTTTTATTTTTACAAATTTGAATTGGATGTAGGGAAAACTTAGTCCGGTGGGGGTGCATCGATGAAGCTGAGGGTGACTGTGGAGTCTTATTCCAAACCATGGTCTACCTCTCTCTTTTTGTGCAACTCCACCTGCACTTTAAGAGACCTGTCCGAAGCCAAACGCCGTCGATGTGGCTGAGTTTTGGTCGAAACAAATTTATTAAATAACTATAGGAAACATCGACACAAAGAAAACACATTCTCGTTTTCTAAATTCGTTTTCACAAAAGCTATGAACAGTAAATATTACTCTTGTTTGCCTTTTTTTCCTTCCAACTCGATGAGGTCTATGATGGAACGAGCGTGCCCAGAGGATGCTTGTTCACTCTTGCTTTGAAGGCAGGCTGGTTAAAAGAATTGAAAGAGTACACCATCTGTATGCACACGTACAAATAGTCAGTTTTGTCTAAAGTAATAGAATGACATACTAAAGGGATTTTACCTAGTCTATTTAATTACGAAAAGTTAGGTCGCATGGTTTAAACCACTGCTGGAATAAACATGGCATTTAAAAGACAAGCTTCTCTGTGGTTTTTAAGACAAGGAGAGAGAAGTTTCATGGGACTAAAATCACAGACAACAACTGGTAACACACGTCATAACATTATTTATTTCTCAATAATTAACATAAAATAACATCACGCCCGTAATCCTTGACGGGTTAAGGTCGTGGCTCACTTGGTGCGGTGCTGGTGCGGTGCTTGTCAAGTGTGCCACGACCTTTAGGCAGAGATGGCACCTACATTACGCTAGTTGTTTTAAGTCCCATTGAATAGAGGGCAAGCCTATTGCCATCAACTGGGCGCAAATCCGTACTCCGTGGTAGCTTCTGAAAAAATCCTGATAGAAAAACCCAATAACACTTTACGCGACTCGGGAATCGAACCCAGGATCTCATGCTCAGCCGTCGCGCTTGACCACTCGACGAACGAGGCAGTCGTCTACAGGGTGTAAACAACCTCATCACAAAGCCGTTAACCAAGCATTCTGTACATCAAACTAAGTAACTTTACACAAAAAATATTGCTGGGAAACAACTTTTTTTTTGAGGTTAGAAATCATGTTTTGTGGTAGAACTCAATGTAACGCACTTAAAACATTGTGCTGATGGATGGTTTGAATAGTACGGGGGTCGTGGAGGTGTTAAAAGTCAAAATCTTACAAAAAAACTTGTATTTAAAAAAAACTTGTCCAAAAATTGTAACTTTGACCCCCCATATCTCCGTAACTAGAAGGTATGGTGTAGAACAAAAAAATGATCGCAATGATGGGGAGAACCCCTTGTGGTGCCTTTCGGCTTCGTAAAGAGGTGTTTTACACCCTTTATAGTTATTATAAAAATCTATTTTAACAATTCGAGAGCAATAATTAATATTGCTGCTAAATAGCGCGTCTTTAATGTAATTACGCGTGTTAAAACATAAATAAATGTGTTCGGAAATATCCGAATGTCAGTGGAATCGGCTTTGGGTTTTAACATTAAATAACTGCACAGTTATAATAATATTGTTTCGTTGACGTGGAGGATTTGAGCTGTCATTTCGGTTTTGTACAGGGTTTGTGATTTATGTTACACAACATGTTAGTTTAAACGAGGGACATATTCAAACCCTCATTAGTCCATGCTTACATGGTACTAATAAACATATGAACAAAAAGAAAACACTAATAAATAGCAGATAGATCCATACCAAAAACTTCGCCTAAGTCTCGCAACGTGTGCGCCATGCACTGGCACGTGTTTTGCCACGTGACACCTACTTGCGCGCTCAGTGTCCATGAGTAATGTATTTAATTCGACAATTATGACAAAAAATAAGGTTATAGGTTTTTTACATATTTGGGTTGAGAATCGAATACTGAATACCTTCCCTCAATATGTCCCTCGTTTAACCTAACACGCTTTATTATTATATGGTGTAGGTACTGTCTGCACTATTATTGTTATTGACTAGTAAATGTGTTTCAAGATAGTATAGACGACCAAAAATTCTAATAAGTCCGTCATTTACTTTATCAAAAACTATTTGACCCTTATTTTTTCTTTTGTTTATGTAAAGACTCTTTTAAAGTGTTCAATACGTCACGCCTTGGTATAATTTTAAGTGCATTCTGACGTCACGAACACCCACTACCGAGTTTTAATGCGTTTTATCTTTGTCAATTTTCATTGATTTACAAAAACAAAATATACGTGTATTTATTTTCTAATACTTTGACTGACGGACTAAATGGATTTGCAATTTTTTGATACTGTCGTTATGCCTATTTCTAAATCGTTTTATTTAAGTGTAACTTGGACAGAAATAAAAACTCACTACGGATTCAACTACCTTTTAACTAACGCATTGACACTATTTAAGGCGCTTAGACGAGCTAAATTAGCAACTCTGTTTGTGGTGGTTCAAACTTCGTTTGAAATACTGTTAGAATAAAGTTCTAATCAGCTTGCACTACAAAGTGGTTGTTACGTCAGCCGAATACGTACTGCGGGCCAAATAGCGCGAAATGAGTGGTTTCGATCGATTTACAAAAATAATATTGATTGGATTAAAAAACTAAAACAGTATCATGCTAATATATTGCTTGTAGAATTATTTGCCAAAAAATCAGAATGATCGCATGCATATTAGTATGTTTTCTATTGTTTGAAAGATATTTTTAGAGGTAAGTTCGTGATTTCTTTTTATCGAGCCAAATTAATTGTATTATGTTTTCAAAACAGTATCATGCTAGCATATATCCTGAAGAATATCATATATTTTTCTGGTCTTGTTTATAGCAGTGAATCATATACTTTTAGTAATTATAAAACTCGCGTTTAGCTCGTGTAGTCGCCTTAAGGGGCTGGCGGAGCAAGCGTTTTTCATACAAACGTAATGCCAAAATAATATGAAAATCAAACATATTCTTAGGGTAGTGTGTATATATTTCGATTGTATTATAGAATATCTATGTTCCCAAATAAATATTTTGAAAGGACAATGATATAAAGATGAGTTATGAGGAATGTAAAATGTATATAGAAAAATTATTTTTCTCATAACTCTTACTTATATATGTGTTCGGGAACCTAGGTATATACATTCTGTAATCCAATAAAAATAAATACACACTACCTTGTATGTATTGTATAACGGGCTGATGTCCGCAACTCCACGTCAAGGCGTGTTGTAAGGACATGCCTTTGCCGATCCCCATTAAGACAGTCGTCGGTCGAATAACAGGTCACGTTTAGCAAGCTAAGCATTCATACTCTAGTAAGTAAGTAATGTAGTCGTTGAACAGTAATAAAAGGAACTTCACAATGAACAGTCGTTTCCATCATCCACCTATCCTTTAAGGATATACTTCATGGCGACCCTGCCAGACCCTGCCAGACCCTGCCAGACCCTGCCAGACCCTGCCATATAAGAACAACAAAAATTAAGAAGTCAAGAATGTGAAAATCAACATTGAAGAAAAGAAAAAGAACATCAAGACCGAAGAAACAATCAAAATTCAAGAAAGAAGATGGGAAAACTTACTCAAAAGAAGAAACACAAAAAAAGAAACCAAAAACAAAATCCAAACGGGGAAGCCAACGTCAGCACCAGTCACAACTTTAACTCGTCGGAGCACTTTATTTAATCGCCAAAAAGTGCCAAAAGAGCGCAGTAAAAGTATTAAGAAGAGAACTCAACGCTAGTACTTTTAGTGTTGTCTCCCAACCTCAAGCAAACTCAGCAGTTCAGAACGAGGAGTCCAGGGTATAGCCCGGCCCAGTAGCAGCGGAGTCCAGGGATTAACCCGGCCCATGGAGTCCAGGGTATAGCCCGGCCCAAACAACAGCACCATATCCAGCTAAGCTGCCACCTGAAGCCGACATCGTGGGAAAGTTATAGCGGTTCCAGTACCCGTCGCCACCGAGTCGCCCTTTCGAATCAGGTTACATTGTTTTAGCTAAATAAGCATAGTCAAGTAAGTTACCCCACTAAATATGAGATTTATAACCTTGTAATGCCTTTAAAAGAGCTGTTATTATATTTCAAACAAATTGAAAGAAATTAACGATTATCTTATGAAAATCGGTCAAGTACGGAAACAAACATCCGATTCAGCAGAACAAAATATTATATTAGCTCAAACGGAATATTCTAAGTTGGAGTCTATTTTTCTCGAAGTACAGACCAAAATTGAAAAATCAGAGATCAGTTCTGAGAGGTTAAAAACTATAAATTCAAACATAAATAATATCCATATTTGTTATAATAAGATCATAAGTTTAAGTCATATAACTTCAAAGTCATCAAAAATGGCATATATAAATAGGGGGTACAAACATTTCGGACAAAACAGTCCATCAGATGATAGGCAAGGTCAAAATATTCCGCAATCTAATTACTAGGTAGATGCGCGTCCCGATTATGCGCGGAAGCAACCGTGGGAACCCGCGAGGCCGAGGTTTCGGATTTCCTCGCACACCTGCAGGCAACGTGCAATATTTTCCGCGAAGCGGAACCCCCACGCGTTCATGTTATTTCGCAAGAGCCGCAAGAACCTACAATAAATGAACCAAATAATGAGTTTTTTCGTTCCTCTAATGAATAAGTAATATAATAATGTTTTTAACTATAGTAAAAGTAATGTAGTTTCTCTTAACGTAATATCGGATAACTACGCGAAGTTTTTGGTAGATAGTGGTGCAACTATATGCACTTTAAAATATGAATGGTTAAATGAGTATATAATAAGTAAACTTTGTTACGATAAGATAATTATAAAACGCATAGGTGGACAGTTAGTGTCGGTTTACAAGAATTTGCCCTGTCCTACTGATGGTTTAATAGGTCATATTTTTTTGAAGAGTTATGTATGAGGCCGTCATTGACTACAATAAGATGACTATGACCTGTAACTAGCAAGGAATTAAAGCATATGCAAGGACACGTCGTTAATGTTTTGACAAGAAATCAAGAAATCAAACCTTTGAAGAATAAGGATAACATTTTATCAAATGCAAAGCTTTGTATTTTTGTATCATCGCAATCAGCGATATATTTAGACTCCCGATCGTTATCGACCGTAGAGGTGTTAGCGAGGGATCTAGATCAAATTTGTAAAAGTTTGTATTTTTGTATCATCGCAATCAGCGATATATTTAGACTCCCGATCGTTATCGACCGTAGAGGTCTTAGCGAGGGATCTAGATCAAAGTAAAAGTTTGTATTATTGTACCATCGCAATCAGCGATATATTTAGACTCCCGATCGTTATCGACCGTAGAGGTGTTAGCGAGGGATCTAGATCAAATTTGTAAAAGATTAGCCATAACAGAGCTATTAATTATAAGAAAAAAAAATGCAAATATAATAAAACTTTTGTTAAGTGAAAGCAAAAGCTTGCAAATTAATTAACCTCGTTTTGTTGTAATTAGAGGCATTACGAGAATATATGATGACGACGATAAATAAGTTGTACCTACTTAATGATTTTCACCTATTACCCAGCAGTGGCCATGCGGGGGTGAATCTTATATTGAATAACATTAAAAGACATTGTTTTTGGGCAAGTATGTCTACTGACGTAGCGAAGTATGTAAAAAAATGTAAGAGCTGTCAGTTACAGAAATATACTAATAAGAACGTTAGGGAACCAATGGTAATAACTTCAACACCTAGTTCCGCTTATGAGAGGATTACCTTTAGACTTAATGAGCCTTTAGAATTAGATAATTATAATAATAAGTATATATCTTAACAGTACAGTGCGAATTATCAAAATTTGTCGAAGAATACACTATTCACAAAAATCTGTCAAGTTTATCTGTTTATCTGTTTAAGTTTATTTGTTTATATATAGGAACATTGCATTGTATTCAAATACCGTGACTTATTATTGAACCATTCTCTTTTTTTTTTTCTCTCTAACGGGGGAAGGGGTAGTCGATACTTTTCGGGGGAGGTGTAAGGACATGCCTTTGCCGATCCCCATTAAGACAGTCGTCGGTCGAATAACAGGTCACGTTTAGCAAGCTAAGCATTCATACTCTAGTAAGTAAGTAATGTAGTCGTTGAACAGTAATAAAAGGAACTTCACAATGAACAGTCGTTTCCATCATCCACCTATCCTTTAAGGATATACTTCAGTGTATTTTGCGTACACACTACCTTAAGAATATGTTTGATTTACAAATTATTTTGGTATTACGTTTGTATGAAATTGAAATTGAAGAAAATGAAATTGCTCCGCAGGCCTCTTAAGCAGTGATAGTCTAGTTGTGTTACTGTCAGATTGCCAAGTCATAAGTCTCAAGTTCAAATCCAAGTTACGCACCTCTGAATTTTCGGATGCATGTGCATATTTTAAAGTTATTATTTGCTTCTGGAAACTAGTATTCCTGAGAAATATTTCTCGAAGGCATAGAAAGCCAAGTCAAAGTCGCTTGGGTATCATTAAAACCCTGACATATACTGCATTAACCAAGATCGAAAATGGGGTGTTGCAAAACAAAACAATAAATGACAGATCATAACCAATAATACAAACTACCTAACTACCAAATAAGCACAATATCCGTAGAAAAAACTAACTAACTAACTAGATAAGTTGAGCTTATTCCTGCAAGTTGTAAGTTATCTGACAGATCCGGGTCGCCATGACACTGAGGGACTAGGCCAAGGGATGTCACTCGGCCGCTGTGTCATCTCGAGCTGTAGTTTCGCGAACTTGTATAGGTATATGTGGATAACAGTAATTGGGTATATTTGGTAGTTTTTTTAGTGGACTTTTCTTAGAATTAACAATTAATGGCTATGTAGTTTCAAGTTTCATATCGAGGAGCTTGTGTCTAAATAATAACAGCCGCTAAGTCGATCTTAAGGTTAAGTCGAGCTAGCCTCTAGATTAGTATGTGGATAGGTGACCACCGAGTTACTACCGAGTTTGATGCATGCCTTGGAAAGCGCTTTCAGACGTTGGTCTCAGCTGTCATTTGTAGATCTTTGTGACAGTCGTTACAGGAGATCAGTGGCCCGACGTTCTGACTCCAAACGGGATTGTGGAGGCGAGATAGGTAGTCGCTCCTGTAAAATACTCTAAAATACCGGTGCCGACTGCACCGGCCTTAACATAGTTTGGGAAAACGCTAGGTTTAATTTTTAGGTAGGCTGTTCAATTGTTTCCTAATATAAACTATGACATCGTCAAGAGTCATCTCGGTTAGTCAGAAGTCTGAAGCGGGAAAGTCTGAAAACCAGTCTTAGCAAAGGGTAACATGTATCCCAATACTCTGAAATCAGCATTGTGTGTAGTGAGCCCCTAGAGTTTCAGGAAATGTCCTTATTTCGTTCATCGGCTATGAAGTGCTTTTGCACTCAAGTCGACTAGCCACATAAAGGCTTTAGGATTATCGAAAAATTGAGACATTTCTCACAAATTCGAACAGATTGTGCAGAAAATACTTGAAGGCCCAAACTCCAATGCCGATGCCGTTGACAATAGTATTCCTATTCATGTACTTTATACTACAGACTATCGGACGTCACGCGGTATCATCGTGGGAGTAAGCGAATAAAATATAGCCTATATTACTCGCTGATAATGTAACTATCCATTGCTGAAAGAATTTTTCAAATCGGTACAGTAAGTTCATTCGGTCGGTAAGTTTATTTCTTACATACAAAAGCATAAATTTTTCCTCTTTATAATATTAGTAGTATAGATAAATGCAGAGAACTGACTACCGCGGTGGTTTAGTCGTCGCAAGTGCAATTGCTAAGCGAGGCTCTAGATTCATCTCTTAAAAAAAAAAACTTGAGAGGTGTCAAGGGACACCCGGATGGAACGAAGTTCTTTCGATTAACTAGTGAAGGAATTGTAATAAAATTTTATTTTTTTTAAGTTATAATAATATTTTTTTTATTATTAACAAATATAATGTTCACTCAACAAAAATAATCGTCGCGACACCACACTGTTCAATGCGAAATAGAAATGAAACAAACGCATTGCAACCTTCATTTATTTTTAAAAGTGTCGTGACAACTTTTTCGTAAGAATTTTTTCCGTGCGTAAAAAAAAAAGGTAAGTGGTGTTAGGTTATTCCATCAGGAGTTACTCAGTAGCAGTCAGTCGGGACTTGTGCCCTGTTGATGGCAATAGGCTCGCCGTCTATTATGTGGGACTTAAACGTATGTGGCAAAATGAAGGTGAACTATTAGGTATATACCTACACAAAATCAAATTCAAACATTTATTGCTCAATACAGTACATTCATACATTTCCAGATGTCAGTGAATGCGCAGTCCACTGCATTGTACCAATAATTTCAGTCATGAAAAATTTATAATTATAATTATACATTTCATAAAATTCAATTTATACCACGAACAGAGTCGGAAAGAAAATAAAATCGAATGAATACTCGTACCATAGACAGTGTCATAAATTCAAATTAATACGTTATAAAATGTTATAAATTGAGAAATAATAAATAAAGATAACCTTTGCCTAATCCTTTGGAGGTGTTTACAGACGTATTAATGCTATGTAAGGGCAGCGCCGTGTCCTCGTAGCGACCCAACCTTACATAGACCCTAATGCTGGGACCACACTAACGAGAAATGCTACTAATTATTGCGATAATGCGTACATTTTCGCAATAATTAATGGCATTTCTCGTTAGTGTGGCCCCAGCATAACAAAAATACTATTAATTTCTCACCAAGAAATCGGACGAAACAGAAAACCCTATTCTTCTATACCGAAAATTAATAACAAAAGTGCGCTAACCCCTAAGCAATAAGGGTGAAATTGCCATGTAATCAGTTGAAAATCGTCACCATCTGCAAAATGGTTGGAAATGTTGAGAAATTGTACGTTTTCGGTTCGTTAGTCAGGAATATTGGTTCATTGCTGGTGAGGCGAGATTCATTACTTCGAGTTTGGGATTGCTACGGGCATTAGGTGTTTACTTGTTACGAGACTATGGCGTGGAACGGAAAAATAGTTACTGTGCTCACGACATAATGTAACTTATGTACGTGGTTATTTAGTTTAACTTAGCTTGTTTATTTTACTAGAGAAATTCCTAGTGAAATGGTGAAATTTATATTAGCAAAACTTACCTATAATACTCCCACGGCCCAGAGTCACAAAGGGCTAAAAAGAAACATGGATGGATTATCTTTTCCCAACTATGTTGGGGTCGGCTCCCAGTCTAACCTGAACCAGCTGAATACCAGTATTTTACATGGAGCGGCAGCCTATCTGACCTCCCAACCGAGTAAATACTGGGTAATACGATACCCTTTGATAAGACTGGTTGTCAGACTTTCGAGCCACTGCCATGACTACCTCTGTAACGGTTGTCAAAGATCTGCAAATGACAGCCGGGACCAACAGCTTAACGTGCTTTCCGAGGCACGGAGGAAACTCGGTATGTAAGGGTGGTCACCCATCCACAGACCAATTTAGGGAAGCGTGACTTTTCCTAAAGATCTACACGAGTGGCTATTATTATTTAGACCCGAGCTCCTCTCTTCCTCTCCTAAAAAAAATAGTAGGTACAGTACGGTTTCAGAGTTCATTAACCCCTCTCAACAAAACGAACATCGCATAAAACCTTAAAACCAAACCCAATACTACTTGACACACGTACCGCAACATTCTGACAATCCGATTTAAAATATTTAATCACACGGTGTCAGCGCGTGTATTGCGACAAATTTAATTACGACGAGTTGCGAACCCACTTCGTTTGACAAACTAAAAACATCCAGAACTTTCGGATTTTGTTTAGTGCTAGTTACATGTTGGTTTGTTCTATTTGTGCTTTTTTTGTGTAGGAGTTGTACAAGCTGATTCTTTAGACACGTGTAATGGTTTATTTGCCTTCGTACTGAATAAATCCATGATTATAATTTATAAATACGGAAATAACTCTGTCAGTCGGTCTTTATTTGGGGCCCAGTTTACCCATGACCTGGGCTCATCATAACCATCATTTGAGCCGTAAAACGTCCACTGCTGGACATAGACCTTCCCCGAAAGGGGGATTTTGCCATAATCGCCACGCTTGGCAGGCGGGTTGGCAATTGCAGTACGGTTGTTGCACAGAGAACGCTGCTGCCCACTCTCGGTTCATTAGTCGCCTCTTACGACACCCACGGGAAGATATGTTGACCTCTTTAGCGTGGGCAGAACGATGCCATGCTGGGCATGCAAATTTGCCAGCAAACATAGGCCAGCAGTACGAAGAACTCACGGTTATGCTCCCTAGCAGGTGCATGTAAGGGAGCGAAGTAAGTTATTACGGGAATTTTTTTTTTTCGTTGTCTTCAATCAATGGCGTACATACGTAAAAAAACCTATCCAAATTATGCCTAGATAATTATAAACTTTATTATACTTTGTCATTGAGACCAAGAATTCAATTACACACCAAATAGCGATCAAAGATTCAGTAGGTACTCGATACAATATCACTCGGATCGCTTAAGGTCCAATCTAGATCAACCCTTAATCCGTCTGTCAATACTACGTCTAAGCTCGGCCTGCAAGGGATATTTAGGTCAGCTAAATAATTTACAGACATTTGAGAAATTCATTTACTTCTTGAATTATTCACGGAGTATCTATGATTGATATTTGTACATGGAAACTTAATTAAACTTGGTGTTTTGGTGACTTTTAAATGGTGTTAAAATATTCAGGTCGTGGTATGTGATAGTTTGTATATGAGTTTTCATGGTGTTCCTTAGGTTGTAAGCTTTAAACCTTGGAGCATAAAGCACAATCTAAACTTAATTCAAATTCAAATTCTTTATTTCAGACATAATGTTAATATTATAAAGAAGAAAGATTTGATTTTTTGGTCCGAAAGAAGAAAAGCAGTACGAACAGCCTTTCTTTTTTTTTCGGATCGGAAATCATCAAATGACTTCTCCCACTCTGGGCGGAGCGGGAGGGAGTGTCAGACTTTTACTGACTAAAACCCATCCATGTTCCTTCCTTGCCCTTTATGTTCCGGGGCCGCGGTATCTCTTTCGAACAGTCCCGCAGTCCAAGTCAAGAACTACCTAACCGATTCTAAAAATTCTTTCACCATTACAAAGCTAATTTTTTGACCAGTAACATAGGCTATTAATTATATTGATTTTCGCAGACAAAGTTGCGGGTGCAGTGCTAGTCAGTGTATAAGCTCGCACTGTTAGAACCACATATGTAGATATACCTAGATAAAGTAAGTATCACAATCCGAATGAAAATCAAGCAAGGCATTTTTGACTACTTAAAAAAAGGTGTTAACAGACGAGATTCTGTACATCAAACTAAGTATGTAGTTCTAGGCAACAATTAAATCTGGGAGACTACTTTTTTTTAGGGTGTATACCTAATCACGTTTTATGGTTAACTTAATGTAACTTACTCAAAACACTGCACTTATGGCTTGAATAGTACGGATTTTTTCTAAAAAAAAATTGTGAAAAAGTTGGAACTTTGACCTACAGTATCACCGTAACTAGAAGGTTCCCCGGTGTGGTCTAGACAAAAAAAAAATTCGCAACGACGAGAAGAACAAGGGCTTTCGGCTTCTTTAAGAGTCCATATGCATCGTTTATGTACTACGATGTCATAAGCACTATCTAGTTACTACAGGGTGTAAACCATCTCATCACGAAGCCGTCAACCAAGCATTCTGTCAAATCATGTTTTGTAGTAGAACTCAATGTTACGTACTTAAAACATTGTGCTGATGGGTGGATTGAATAGTAAACGGGGGTCGTAGAGATGTTTAAAGTAAAAATCTTACAATAAAAACGTGCATCTAAAAAGAAAGTTGTTAAAAAGTTGGAACTTTGACCCCCAATATCTCCGTAACTAGAAGGTTCCCAGGTATGGTGTAGAACAAAAAAAATATTGCAATGATGAGGAGAACAAGTGTTTTACACCCTTTATACAAACTATTTACTATACAAAATAGACTACGTTTTTGTTCTTTTAATGTCTAGAATTAAGTTAAACATTTTCTATAATCCGCGCCACGAGAAGCTATAAATTTTGTAAACAAAGGATTTCTACCAAGTTACGTAGCGACAAATCAATCAACAACAAATAATCCCAAATTCAATCAACTCAAATTATCATACGTGTAGTACGAAACTAACGAGCAGTTTCACTTGGTCGGGTTATATTTTGGCGATAAAAAGCGCTGTCGTCTAATGTTTTGTGGTACTGGAACGCATCTGACATCTTGGAACGTAAACATTTGGGTCGCCATTTTGAAGTAAGTTCACGCTGACGCTGTAATTTTTTTATTTGATCCAAAGGTAGCTTCTCGTGGCGGGGACTATAGTCACACACAGGTTCAGCGCGGGATTGATAGATGTTTCAATGTTACCCGTCTTCTGTTTTCTCTTTGAAGGACAGAACCCTTACGAAGTTTATGTTCTCTTTCACAGCTTTGAGAGCAGTGGTGATGAAATATACTACATAAAATAAAGTCACTGCTAGAGTTTGAACTAAAGAACTCCTTATCTTTAATTGAAGCGAAGAACAAACATATCAATACATATTTATAAAAAAGTCCTCGACGCGTCTGTCTGTTTGCGATAAACTCAAAAACTACAGCACCGATTTTCATGCTGTTTTCACCAATGAATAGAGTATTTTTCGAGGAAGGTTTTAGTAAAGATTAACGCGGTCGAATCCAGAACGTCAACTAGTATACATACATAACATACACATATACAACTTACATAACATGACTAGGCCACTAACTTCTTACAATATTAACCCCATTTTCAAATAATAATATTCAAAATTCAACCAACAGCATGTCCGCATAGCTAAAAGGAATTTAATTTTAGCTAAAAATTGGCCTAAGCTACAAACACATAATATTCATATCGAAATATCGTTACAAAGTTTCAAATATCAGTTTGTATTTCATACCGCCGCTCTAACATGTATAAATGCAAAATATAAAAAAAACAATGTATCCATTTTGTTGACAAAAAAGTCGTTTTACGAATACATGTTGGGAACAATACCTCTCCCACGCGAATCTCAATTTATTCACAAAATCTGATACTCAAATTGGGTTACGAAATTTCACTAACAAATTCAATCAAGCCGTACAATAGTCAATTTTACGGCGTAAGAGACATAAAATGATGTATTTTGGAAACCACAGAACTAGATACATTAACTAATCACTATAAACGGGCCTGTGGTCCACTCGGCCTTAATTTGCATCGGTACCAAATAACGATACCGGAAAATACCGAGTTTTGGTACTGGTACCGGAAATTGGGTATAGCAGTTCGCACGGATGACAATGTTATTGTATATGGCTGCGTTTGAAATTGTTTTTTGACGGTACCCATTAATTGGGAATTATTTTCCGAGTTTACCTTTAGTTAGATTGGAAAGTCAAGGTTTTTCATTCCCTTAGTATCGCTTTCATCACCATCTGCCAAGCCTTTTCCCAACTATGTTGGGGTCGGCTTCCAGTCTAACCGGATGCAGCTGAATACCAGTATTTTACATGGAGCGACTGCCTATCTGACCTCCACAACCCAGTTAATACTGGGTAATACGATACCACTTGGTAAGACTGGTTGTCAGACTTTTTGGGCCACTGACTACCTGTAACGACTGTCAAAGATGGACAAATGACAGCCGGGACCAACAGCTTAATGTGCTTTCCAAGGCACGGAGGAAACTTGGTATGCAAGGGTGGTCACCCATCCACAGACCAACCTAGGCAAGCACGGTTTAACCTACAGATCGGCCCAAGCGGCTGTATTTATAGCCACGAGCTCCTTAGTATCGCTTTGTGTTTCAATATTCTTCTTTTAAAAAATAAATAGAATTTCAAGGCTTTAATACGATAGTTACATCAGCTTATCAGCTTGTTAGTCTCTAGAGTAGCTTAAATACATTTATTTTTCAATAATACAAGCTTCTTAAGATACAGAATAATTACTCAGCATTATGACTTAACATGGCAACTATCTGTCCCATCTCGCCATCGGACGATCCACGGTTCTTTTTCCTGTTCACTCCAATTGACGTCTACCTGTCTTGACAACACTTGAGGCTTGCACAGGACCGTGGAGATTGGCACAAGTATAGAGAGGCCACACCCAGTAGTGGGTGTATTCAGGCTGTGGAAAATGATGAATTAAGTTGCTATAACACAAACACACACGCACCTGGGAGAGCAAGGTGGCCCAGTGGTGGCGGCCCCGACTTACGAACAGTAAGTCGTGGGTTCGAACCCAGACAGGCGCATTACTTGTGTAATTCATTTCATCACCGCTGCTCTCAAAACGGTGAAGGAAAACATCGTGAGGAAACCGGCATGTCCTAGAACAAAAAGTTCGAAGACATGTGACATCTACCAATCCGCACTGGGCCCGCGTGGTAGATTATAACCCATTCCCTCTCTATGAGAGGAGGCCGTGTCCCAGCAGTGGGATCATTATAGGCTGATGATGATGAAGATGATGACACGCACCTACACACATATACACCATTCATTCAGATAAATAAACGACTAGCAGTAAACACAGAGCAATAAACAAAACAACGTCACAAAACTACATATCTCTTATTACAACCCACACTTGACATTTCCACAAAAAAAACACACAACTACCCACTCCATCCCTCCCGATCAGAGAGGACATAAATTAAACTCCGTTCATTCGTTCACTCGTTCACTATAACCTTCACACGTGCCAACGCAATTCCACTTTCAAATTGAATGCGCAACGATGAATACGAATACAAAGTGTGTTTTACAACTCTCGTAGTGCGAGAACTACGATCGGTACGCGATAAACTTGCAGTACGCCGTAAACTGCGACTGGACATTCTGAAGCATGTGTGGCGTATCGAGGATTTTAGTGCTTTTTGAAAGCTTGTCATATACTCATATTTACGTGAGGGATTTGTCAGTCAGTAAGATTATTTAATAATAATAATATATCATTTAATTCAGGTAACAAAAGACCCATATTACATATACCTTACAGACTAACATACATATTACTATTTGAAAGCGGCAGCTGTGTGACCCCGGACGTTATACTTGTGAAGCTGAATGACGTCACACGATCAAACAGAATCGATTTTCTACTTTCGACTGTTGACATTGTAGAATGGTTGTTCGAGGATGTCGATCAGTAATAACGTTCATCGAATTATGATTAATGAAAATGTTTTAACTGTTCCAATACAAACAGTGACAAACGATCGTTTTGTTCGTCGACCTCTCTGTATTGTTTGTTGCATAAGATGTCATTGTGTAGTTCCTGTCAAGGAATTGGAACGGCAACATTGATGTCACAGCTAAATGATGGCCTTAATTTCGAAATTAAGTTTGCTTCGCACGGTCTCAAGCACGAATGCACCAGGATGTCAACAACTAATCGAAGCGGCGAACAATCATGAGGTGAATCATTTCGCCCTTACAGAAGTTGCTAAGTGATGAACTGCTCTGCCAGAAATGTCACGAAGTAAAAGGAGAAGTACGACTTCTTTTTTGTTAGCCTCTCTCGTGTCCCACTACTGGGCAAGTGCCTACGTTTTCTCCTTCCAAACCTCTTCATCTTGGGTGATACCTGGGCTAATCGACTTACAAACAAGATGGAATCGCCACCTTCGAACGGTCTAACTCGACGGTGATTTCCTCCGTCTGGCATCCTGTGAGTGATTTCGACTTTAAAAAAATAATTTAAAACACTATACAACGCTTACTGTCCTTCAAAGTTTCGTATTACCTTGACCGTCTCATTCCCTGGCGTCCCATAAAAGTTGAGTAAAGCACCTCTTAAAACAAAGTCTACAGGAAAAGTGACTGTTAATGCGTACTACAGGCTACCTGCAATGCAGAGGACAGACACAGTCGTAGCCCATTTTACTTTACATGAAGCCTGCCATATCATGAATAAAGAAACTATCACGCTAATTAGCACATGACCTGTTTTATTTAATCAAAGCTGGCGTCAACGTCGACCGCGAGGTTTGTAATAAAGATCATGCTAGCTTTTTTTCGCTGTATCTTTGGAGTGGGCTCAAAGTTGAAAAAGAGATTGTTATTTAAAGGTAGATAATACTCGTATTATTATTGATTACACTCGCCCCTATTAAATAGGACTCAAGCATAACCCGAGGAATGAAGGTATTGTACGATCTATCGAACACATTTACCTAGAATTATATTGCTTTTAATGACTATGTATTTGAATCTGTAGTAAATAACATGATAGAAGTTATTGAAATAC
This sequence comes from Xestia ashworthii, assembly GCA_950022955.1. Taxonomy (NCBI): domain Eukaryota; kingdom Metazoa; phylum Arthropoda; class Insecta; order Lepidoptera; family Noctuidae; genus Xestia; species Xestia ashworthii. The sequence continues at coordinate 19,600,397 of OX465566.1, forward strand.
CCTATTTCATAATTTGGCTTTCGTAGTTGATTGTTATTCATCTCTGCTCACCATCAGGCATCCAGTGAGTGACGGTTTTTAACCACCACTGCGGGTGCATCCGTTCGACGTGACCTGCCTACTCCCATTTTAGCTTAGCTGTTAATCTTCAACATCAGTTACTTGAGTTAGGTAGAAAAGCATAAAACTTTACTATAGTAAATTATGTAAGCAAACATGAGCATCCCTCAAAACCACTGGAAACTCATCCTTCTTCTAGGAAAAATTAAATAAAAACACCAGCTCCACGTACTCCAAAGTTACAAGAAACTACCGTCTAACATTAAGCAGTGCAGATGCTTCAAGTATTCATCCCGTTTAGTGCTTGCACTAGTACGTGATGATAAATAAGCATACGTGAGAGGTTCTCTGTTATATCTCTGTGTTTTAAAACAAAAAACAACGCCATGTTTTTCTTTGAAACTATTGGAAGGATTTTCTGCTGTGTTTTCAATGAGAAATTGTATATTTTTCAATGAAGGAGATAAAGAAAATAGCTGTCTCTAAGTCTATTTTGATCTTTTTGATCTTAGTAGTTAAATCTTTGGCATTGTTAGTCTAAACTGAAAAACTTTTAAAAATGGGTTGGGGTTGCGATAGACAAATCTAGTACTGTTGGAAAACGATAGACAGCCTTTAAGAATTTCCACAGTGTAGTTTTTTGCTAGACAGTCAACTCAACCGCCAATTTTTCCGACTCACCAATCTTTTAACCAAGAGAAAAATATATTCCCTCGACATTTCATGTCGCAAAAATAAAAAAGTAAAGCCTATCCTCCAAGATGCTATTCAAAAGTAATATTATTTCAATTCCGATCTGACACGACACAACCAATCACAAACTAGTTAGTAACGCATTAGTAATAAAAACTTTACGCTCTTGAGATTTCAATTTGCTATTTTTGATCAGCGTTGTGAAGAGTGGACGAACCTATAACAGAGCAGTTATAGCAATGTAGGAAATGTAAAGTTTTGATAGGATGCAGTATAGCTGATGTCCTAGCGTTTGTACATTATTACATCAGTAAAAGAACATTTCCAAGACAACCAAGGAGCAAATAAGGACATAGCTAAAGGACAGTCTAAAATATGCAAGAAATAAAAACATACACGCGCGTCAGTTGCACATGTGACTTGACGGGACACATACACAAAGCGACTAAATTGGAAACGTCGCAGCGACACGCAGACGTGTTATTTGTTACCTCAGTTGTGGTCTAAAGTAGAAACGGAAACGGGATTGAGGATGTGGTGATTTACAAATGAAAGTTAACGAGGTATGTTATTTGATCGGCGTTCAAGAGCTATCGGTTTCATTATTGTCGCGGTCACTTTGAATTGTGACGCTCTTTGTCTACTATGCTAATATGCCTTTTATACGTCCATAGAAAAAAATCGACACAAAGTGACTACATACCATATCCAAGTATCACATTGTTAGGCATTTTAATTGACATTTGAATGTCCCCAAACACTGGACCGACGATCATTTAAACCAAGACAGCATTCTTTTTTCTTCTGTGACTTCAGACAATTTCATCACAGAATAATGCCTGCATTGACTAAGTGTGACTTGTTGAAATCAAAAACTTTAAGGCGACTACACGAGCTAAACGCGAGTTTTATAATTACTAAAAGTATATGATTCACTGCTATAAACAAGACCAGAAAAATATATGATATTCTTCAGGATATATGCTAGCATGATACTGTTTTGAAAACATAATACAATTAATTTGGCTCGATAAAAATAAATCACGAACTTACCTCTAAAAATATCTTTCAAACAATAGAAAACATACTAATATGCATGCGATCATTCTGATTTTTTGGCAAATAATTCTACAAGCAATATATTAGCATGATACTGTTTTAGTTTTTTAATCCAATCAATAGTTTTTTTGTAAATCGATCGAAACCACTCATTTCGCGCTATTTGGCCCGCAGTGGCTGACGTAACAACCACTTTGTAGTGCAAGCTAATTAGAACTTTATTCTAACAGCATTTCAAACGAAGTTTGAACCACCACAAATAGAGTTGCTAATTTAGCTCGTATAGGCGCCTTAACCAGCAAATGCAATCTTTTGTACATACTTTCATATTGCAAAGTTATTAATCCGCAACCTTGTACTCAAGCAGCAAGTCCTTAAATCCGGCCGCGTCCACTTATGCCTTACTCCACACACAAGAAGCATCGCCGCTGCTCTCAAACTAGGAACTGGTACAAGTGAAAAATGTCCCGTCGTCGCAGTGCTCCCCCGACAATGGAAATAGAAGTGTTTGCTACACACATAGGTCTTATGTAAACAGCTGCTTAAATATTCATTTACGGAGCAATGTATGATGAACATTGGCGAAATGTTGAACAGGGTGTTTGGTAGATAGTGATTACTTGAGAGGTATATATATATAGGTAAGTGGAAATTTCTTATTCCACTTTTTAGAACTTAAGCTTAAAAGCCGTCAAGCAAAGGTCTACAATCCGATTTCTCTTCGAGAACGCCGCGGTCTCAACGATTTTATTTACCGTCATCGTTTCAAATACTTATTTTTTGTGTCTACTATCATCTGATAATACGCCATTTGTCGGGATGAATTAGTGGAATTTTAAAACTAAAATGAAATGTTTTTTGCGAATAAGTAAGAGTAACACTATAAAAGTCGTAAATATTTCATAGACAACGTAATCAAAGTTTACGATACTATTCTTGTCAATTCACAATGAGCTGAGCTCTTTGTGAACAAAGACAAACTTAACCTCAAGGCTATGAGTTAAAATAAACCTTTGATTCAACATAAAAAAATACTGATCCCGATCCATTAATAGAAAGTTATGTATAGATCTATTAAAAGATAACTAATAAAAGTCACACCACCCACTTTTATTTCTACGACAATAATACGTCAGTTGGATTAACGAAAAATATTGGATGCGTGTTTTTGGTTTTATAAAATTAAAAAAAATATATAGGTATATTGACGAAGATAAAACGTGTCAAAGAGGGGGCTTGTGACGTCACTTTCCAGTAAAAAATGTACTCAAATGTGACGTCACATGTTATTCGACACACTGTATCGTCTTCAGTATTTGTTTACGTGAAAAAAGAAAAACATGTGTCCAATATTTTTTGGAAATCTATCTGACGTGTTAACCTTCGGTATGCCTGGTGGCAAAAAGTTACACGGTATGCCTGGTGGGTTTATCAGACCCGGATTTTTAACTTGTAATTTCTCAAATATTTATTGATAAATAAGTTACTATAATGTACTTATATTATTACTAGGGGTGTATAATAGAAAATAAAATAAAAAAATATTGCAAATTAACAAGTTTTAATAATTATCTTTCCAATTAAACTTAGGTAGTGTTTTTAACAACAAGAAAAACTTAGTAACTCTTATAACACACATTACTTTTTAAAATCTGAAGAGATCTCAATCATACTATATAAAAATCTAAGGCACTTCTTTGTTCTTATAAATATAAGAATTTTCAGTCTACATCACTTCTATTAACATTTTCCAGGGCTCTGATACGGAAGCAAATTGCACATTGGAAAATTGCATGATCCAGACATAAGTGACTTTTACAGGGCTTACAAATATATTGCGTATTGCGATCTTTCTTGACTGGGCACACGTAGCATCTACGTTTCATACCAGGAGTCGAATTTATCAAAGGGGAGTCATCTTGGGTTCCCAAATGACTACCTATTCGTTTACAAAGATCTATAGGTAGGCGCTTGTTGTTTTTTCTTGACTACAAATGCAGATTCTCGAAAGGCGTGTAATGCAGCTGACACTTGGTGACAAAATAATCAAAGAGCTTCCTGAATGGTGCTAGCCTGTCTTGTGCTAGTATTTCTTCTTTCTTCGACGAACAACATAGAGTCGTCGATGAAGAGTCCGAAACATGCTAAAGGAGTCCTTGCATCTCTAGCTTGAGGCTTTACTCCTGGTTTACCAGATATTATATTTTCAATTCGTGTACGTACGTTAGATCAACCAGGGTTTTTATGCCATAAAGTGCCATCCTTACCTTTGTACGGTCCCCCTGACGGCAATGAAGCTAGCTTAGACAACGGCACGTTCTTTTCAGAATCTGACGAACTTTCTTCCGCAACAGCCTCTCCAAAATCGTGGTTTTCTGCCTCTGAATCTGATTCAGAGGCAGAAAACAACGATTCCCTTCCCTAACTCACGTGATTGGACTCTCCTCCACTCGAGTTGAAAACTACGTCATCTTCTTATGCCGCGTCAAGTAATAAATTACTAATTTCATCATCACATAGATGGCTCCCCATTTTGAAACTAAAGTAAAGTAAAAATGTTATGTTTAAGCACAAAAAATAACATCAATTTCCAAAAATAGTGACACAAAATACTTACATAGTAACGTCACTTCGTATGCCTGGTCGGGTCTGTGAGACCCGCGCGAACTATAAGCACATCCTACTACTACGGGAGCGCGCTCCGGAGCGAGGTAGCGGGCGGCGGGTGTCTAGCAATTCATAACGGCCAGCTACTAAGTGCGGTTAGGCGCGAAATTCGAATTTGAAGGAAATACAACGGTTTATGTGCACAGGTGGGTCTGACAGACCCTACCAGGCATACCGAAGGTTAAATAGATTTTTTTGTCAGATACCCTATTCAAAAAATAAAATAAATGAAAGAAATTGCTTATATTGACTGCTTAGAAAAGCAAATTGATAATCACTGAGTTAGATCTGAAATCTAGATCTAACCACCAATACCCTTAGCCTAGCTTCCACCCACAAACAGACCCTATTAATTTCACTAATCGAATATTCACAAACAAAACTAAATAATTGGATACATAACAGAAGCACCGTTTCATTTTATTCATTAATGTCACTTCTCAAAACCAATTTCGATTCATTGAATTAAACTACCGCAAATGAATTCAACCAGAATGGTGTCATTTTGTTTCATTTCAATGTGAATTTGGTGCAATATCATTTCTATACTTAACTCGACTATTACAATACAGTTAATTGGTATTTGTAAAGTGAGCCTGGTTGAGGGTTGGCGAAAATTAATAAGGGCCTTTTTCGATAACTTACTTACGTATAACTGTCAGTTAATATGCCACGTCTCACAGCTATCGGTGTTTCTATGCATAGGGTAGACGACTAGAAAATCTAATTAGTCCGTCATGTAGATTATTAAAAAAATTTTGACCCGTATTTCTTCTTTTGTTAAATAAATCAAAATTGACGAAGATACGATGCTTTTAAAATTCCCAATACGTCACGCCTAGGTATAATTTTTAACTAGTTCTGACGTCACGAACCCTCACTCCCGAGTTATGATGCGTTTTATCTTTGTCAATATTCATTGATTTACAAAAACAAAAAATACGTGTCCATTATTTTTCAATAATCTAACTGACGGACTAAATAGATTTGTATTTTTTTGACACTGTCGTCTTGCCTATGTTACTTTGAAATATCCTACCCGCGTTACCTACTTGTCTCTTTAATTCATAGAAAAATCAAAGAAATGTTTTCTGTGACTTTTTGTTTCTAACCATTTGTAAGCAAAATGTCAAACAAACAGAGATAAAAACCGACCGAAACCAAACAGTCATCAGCCTATAATGTTCCCACTGCTGGGACACGTCCTCCTCTAAATGAGAGGGAATGGGCTATAATCTACCAGTGCGGATTGGTAGATGTCATATGTCTTCGAATTTTTGGTTCTAGGACATGCCGGTTTCCTTACAATGTTTTCCTTCACCGTTTTGAGAGCAGCGGTGATGAAATACATCACAAAAAGTAATGCGTAGTAAAATACCCGATAGTATATAAACATTGCCCCTATCAACATTTAAGAAAGCTCTCTCCTCTCTATTAATAGAAAAATGTTATTATACTGTTCCAGATTTTATAAATGATAATTTTAACTTTTTTTTAGTTTATGCTTCGTTTTGTTTTATTGTTTTGTTACAATTAGTTTTTTAAGTATTTCATTTTAGTTTTTATAATTACATTTTTATTTAAAATTTGTATGCCACAAATATTTTAACCTAACACCTTAAGTAAATACCTATGTTTTACAAATAAAGATTCTGATTCTGTTCACGCTTGCCTAGGTTGGTCCGTGGATGTGTGACCACCACCCATCTACGAACCAACCACACACCGAGTTCCTTACATACCGAGTTTCCTCCATTCCTCGGAAAGTACGTCAAGCCGTTGATCCCGGCTGACAATCGTGTATGGCAGTGGCCCGAAATTCTAACAGCCAGTCTTATCAACCGCATTACCCAGTACTAACTAGGTTGTGGAAGTCAGATAGGAAGTCGCTCCATGTAAAATACTGGCATTTCGCTGCATCCGGTGAGACTGTAAGCCAACCTCAATATAGTTGGGAAAAGCCTAGGTAGAAGACGATGAAGAAAAGTGAACTGTCTATTTCATGTGGCCACGGAGAGTTTTGTGCGATAACCCTGTTCACGCTACAAGCTAGTTTTTCCTAGCCAATTGGAAAGCAGTTAGGGCCGCACGTGCCGTAAATGTAGGAAATATAGCGGTGTACCACAGCACTAACGACCTGGATAACAGTCATAGTACTTATTTATTATTATTATTACCCCTATGTTGATACCGGGTTTAATTCAGTTTCAGTGTAGAGCATCCACCACCACTGGGCAGTGCTGGTGGCCCCGACTTACGAACAGTAAAGTCATGGGTTCGAACCCAGTCAGGCGCATTATTTTGTTTTGTTTATTTTATCTCCACAGCTCTCAAAACGGTGAAGGAAAACATCGTGAGAAAAGTGGCATGTAATAGAACTAAAAAATCGAAGACATGAGACATCTACTAACCATTTCGCAATGGACACGCTTGGTGGATCGTGGTGGACCCCACCGGTAGGGTAGGCTAGTAGGGTCAACGAAACGACAGTTTTGATTTTTCCCGTTGACCCTACCAGTGAGACGAAACAGTGGGGCCAGCAGGAATACACCCTCAAATATGCTGCATTGTAAGAAGTAGAGTTTGACAAATTCTGAATTCATTTGACAAATTGATAACTCTATAGTTCCTACGAATCTTGTTAGTCGAAATTAAATTAATTTTCAGAAAATTCCATTGTAGTACATATTCCAGTTAAATTTAATTCCTACATTATAATTATCTAGTTACCAGAAATGCCAACAAATTACTCACACACCAACCAATTCCACTATTAAAATAGAAAATAATAACTATTGATAATTTTAACTTACTGCATTTAAACTAATATTGTCACTTACGGGATATCTTCCGTGATTATTTATTGTTTTGAGCTCGCGATATTTTGACGCTGTTGCAAACGCCATGATGGAAGGTTGGCTGATTTATTCCCTTGTCTCTGAAAGGTACTATCTGTGACCACCAGAACATTATCATGTTTGTGATTTCAGACTAAGTTTAGTTCAGATTTTCTCACGACATTTTCCAGACTATAAATTAAAACAGATAAGGGATAACAAAAATAAAGGCCAAAGACTACGAAATCTGATCCTCCCCAGGACAAAAGCCGGGTAGAAGATTCCCCTGTAGGGTAGTTTATTTAATACGCTATTCTAAAGCTATGTGTGATAACACGCTCGTTCCAAGATGGCGGTAAGAACGGTGAGTCAGTTTGCATAATACGTCTAAATGCGGGAAATATGGACCGTCTAAACAGGGCCTAACGAACCTGTTCGTATTCATAGTGGGTTGTTAAAATTTTGCGGTTGGTGTTGAAGAAGTATGTTTTTGCGGGTAGTATAGGATTTTTATTACTTTCTTGTGTTCTAGATATTTGTTAAAGCTCGAGCAAGTTTTCTAGTCAAGAGATAGATTGAAAGCACAACTAGCCCCTAGGTCAAGAGGCAACCACTTTCAAAGCATTTCATATTGAAACAGCCATATATCATGTTTTTATTCTTGTAAATTGGTTTTACAAAACACTATAACATTTGTCGTATCATGATTAATATGTTTTACCATACCTGATTATTGTATAAGAAGAAAAAGCTGAAACAAACTCAGAGGTCATAGTCTCTTCTTTGTCCAGGCATTGGTCAAGTCAATATTTGTCTTGGCCCAATGTTTGAAGCTTTTTTTTTCAAAAGAGATAGACATCAAAATCTTTCAATAGCTTAGTTTAAAAACCTGTTGTTAGGGTCTAACCGGAAACCCGATATAAAAACCTTGGACTCTCCAAGATATATCGAGTTTCAGGAGAACCGTAAACACTAATTGCTACACCATTTTACGCGTTCCGTTACATAGCAATACGGACATGTTTCTATTGTTATTCAGTACTTATTTAGCAGTTACTTCAGTATACAGTTTACTGCCTGTTAAAGAGACATTGTCTGTTTATGATTGGGGTTGTTTTCGGACACATTGTTGTAAGATATGTGCCTGAGCTGTAAGCTAAACGATGAGGCGTCGACGTAGCTTTGGGTAGTAAAATTATATTGGGAAATTTGTTACTCTGTGTATTTAGTCTGCTATGAAAAAGTGAATTGTCTGTGTCTTTTTCAAAAAAGGTTTTTGAAAAAACCGCTTAAGCTACCGTTTTAATCGATTATGGAGGCTGACGATCCTTAAAACCGATCATTTAGCCGTCTACCAAGATTGTAAACGGCTAAATGATCGGTTTGACTAGTATGAACATCTTGCGTTCGCAGGTCCAGGCACGAACACTGATCAATACTTCAGTAAGGATTTAAATGAAGATGTATGTACTGGTGTGGCTGTTCAAACTCATTCCTGTTCCTTTACTCAAGCATAGCAAGTTCTAAAAATTCACAAACAAACGATAACACTTTTATAGCTATACCTAAAAATCACGATTAAATTCTAAAAACATTTAAAACCACTATACCACCACCTTACATGATACCTCTTGTCTGTTTAATTGTTGTGAATTGAGAACCTCCTCCTTTTTTTCGTCGGTTATTCAATAAATAAACAACATCTTTAGTAGAACACAATCTGCGGACCTCAATCTCACAATAAAAACAGTAGACAGTCAACCGACCATTATTTTATCGAATCATTATTTCCAAAACCGCTATGTGTGCACTCAGTCGTAACAGCACTTATCTCACGCTTTCCTCAATCAATAATCTCAAAATAAAATTCCTTCGAACAGTCCATTTTTCTCTGAAAACCTTCATATAACAGGACGTAACGACAGTGAACTAAAGCTAGGAACACACTGCTGTGACGTCTCGCGTCAGAAACATAAGGTTAGAAAGACATTATCATACTTGTTTATATTGTTTTTTTTTTCTGTTTGGCTGTATTCTGTTTTCGATTGTTGTTGTTTTTTTTTTTAATTATATGGTTAAAAAAAAATCAGTTGAAGGAAAAATTGAAAGAAGAAAGAAAGAAAGAAAAAATGTTTATTTGACGTCAGTACATTAAGCACACACACAATAATATAAAAAAAAAATTACAAAGAGAACAAAAATACATAGTATGTGCTGTGTGCCTCACGGCTGCGCCAAAAAGGTCCATTTCAGCATTCATGCCAGACAGGTGATGCTGTCTGACGCTGGTCTTCCAATGAACCGACACCCCAGAAAAGATCATCCTGGTGCCAGAAAAGAAAACTAAAAGACCGGACCTCATCTAAAGTGGGATAGAGCTAGGAAAAAGAAAAGAGTTTAATATAGTTTTGTGTACTTGTGGCATGAGCCAAATTAATGTGTCATTAGAACTAGTCAGTGACCCGCAAGCCTGAAAACCAGACTTACCAAGGGATATCGTATAACCTTGTACTAACGGTCGGATAAGTTTTACTCCATGTAAAATACTGGTATTCAGCTGCATCTGGTTATAGACTGGAAGCCGACCCCAATGAAGTTAGGAAAAGGCTTAGCAGATGATGATGATATTACAGTGTATACAATGTGTCTCGAAATATGTTTCTGACACGACACGACACAATACGACACAGTAGTGTGTTCGTGCCTTAAAATGGTGTATGTTCGTAGCTGCCCCTACCAGCCTGACTCAGTTAATACAAGTTCGATAATTTATCGTCCGCTCAGCGAAACTGTTCGTGAAATATTTCTTCACGTTTGTGATAGGGTTACCGAGCGTTGTAATTGGATATTATATATGTGTGCGTGTGTGTGACTAAAAGTATGTTTGTTAGACATACTTTTTGGGTTTTGCAAAGGGCAAGGTCAAATCAGGTCTGCGAAAAATAAACACGATTTTGTTTCTTATTTGTTGGAAAGTATTTTCCAATGTTAAAATAATTGTGCTGTTATATAATTACCTATTTTTTTTTTGTAGGGAGGACTGGGTCAGTTTCCGTGTTTCAGTGGTCAGAGGCCACAAATTCCACATAAAGTATTTTTTCATATCTACATCCCATTTATTTTTGTTAACGGAGAAGGTGCCCCAGAAAAAAAAAATCATAAAAAGTCTAAAGGTAAAAATATTTTGACCAAATAATAGATTACATTTAAGAACACTTAAGTAGCAGACAACCAAAACTTATGGAAGAAACAATCAATCAGATGAAAAGCCATTAGAACAAAAAATAATCTTGTAAAAGATGAAACTTTACCATCAATTTCAATTGACAAAATAAAAAGTGTTGCAAAAGTAACATGTTCCCACCACGCGTCGGTAAATACAACTTCGATAATTTATCGGTCGCTCTGCAGAATTGAACGAGAAATACTTCTTCTCCACTCGTTCGCTCGTAGGGCTACCAAACTTAGAACCAAAACAAAATCCAAAAACTATAGAAGTACCAATTTAATTGATCATATTTGACATCTGTCAGTAAAATAATAATAATAATAACATTTATTTGCAGACGTTGAAGTCCATAGAATTAGATTTGAAAATATTGATATCATAACATAATCATAAAATAACAAACACGCATAATAACAAAAACAACATAATCGAAAAACATCACAAATTACATAATAATGTCATAATTGAATCGACTCATAAATAACATAAAAATACACAATATACACACATATTAATCACAAATAGGCATAGTAATAAGAATAAAATAAAATGCACGTACAGCTACCTAGAGCCGAAACTGTGTGTAAAGGTTGGCTTCTTTTGCCATTATTACAATAAATATGTAATCATAATTGAAGAAAGTTAACCAATTGTGCAGTTCTTTACTTTGAAAAAAAAAAAAAATTATGCCAGCCGTCACAAGATTACGTTGTTGTATTTTGATGAAGTGTCAAATATGATCGATTAAGGTCTATGTTCACCGAAAAAATAACGGCCTGTTTATCTAAAAACAGCTGTCACTGTGACATGTTCCCAAACTTGAATGTGTTTTAAACATGTGTTTTAAACAGCTGTTTTAGATAATCAGACCATCATCTTTTTGGTGAACATGGACCTTAATAGGCCCTACTGTTTATACATATTTGTATTACCTCTGGCTTTGCACAATCCGTAATTATCGGTCAGTCATCATACGACAACGATCTACCGGGGATTAAAAATCGTTGCATCTAAATCCGTACAGACCTTAAGGCGCGAAAATTTAACACACAGTCAGACAGATGAACACTCAGTAAAAATATGTTCGCATTTTATAATATACTAACTTCTCGTGACTCTGCCCCTGTTAAAAAAAAAACATTTTATGGCACTCGGCAATAATTTAACATTATTATTTTTTTTTTTTTTTATTTAAATATTTTTTACTTCTTTTAATTTTCAGTGTAAGCATTTCAGAAAATTGCGTGATTAGTTCCAGAGACTACCTCGCGTCTCTATTATTACTAGTTACTTACTTGCTTAAAGGATTATTATGAAAAAAAAAAATACTAGTCGTGAAAGTCAAATATTTTGAGCAGCCAGTTTATTTAAAGGTCAGAACCTTCTAAGCAGCAATGTGACTTTATAATGTCATAATATCAATAACGTACGACTCACGTAGAGATAATAAATTATCGCTGTTTAAAAAAAAATATTGGGATGATGCAGTGTAACAAATTTCAGGGCTGTATATTAGAGTGCTTTTAAGATCAATGTTTAAAGTGCTAACGCAATTTTTAAATATATACAAAGTAATAATATTGAAGTGAAAAAACCTTAAAGTAACGGAGGTAGATGAAATTTTGCACACAGAAAGTTTATAACCTGTATTAAATCCTAGGGTACTTTTTATACCGGTAATATATCCCAAAGTTCATGCGAGCTAAGCCGCTGGCAGAAGCTAATGTTTTTATTATAATAATGGCGAAGCTTGCGGGCTACACTTCGTTTAAAATGATAAAATTTAAAAAAAAAAATAAACATTAAATAATTCGTTAATTCTCTATTTTTTGGTGGCGGCCATCTTGGATTTTTAATTTATCATAATGTATAGTATGCTACTAGTCAAGCCCTTTCATTTGATACCCATATTGAGGGAGTTGTAGAAGAAATATGTAATCCGCCATTTTGTGGCGGCTGCCATCTTGGACTGATTTTAATCAAACATAGCTAGGAAAACTTCTGACTAATTCAACTCTCAAAATAAAAATCAAAATCTGTTCATCTGTTCGGGCGCTATGATGCCACAGACACCTACACACACACACATACAGACATGTCAAAAATGTGGGTTAAAAATGAAGGCAGGCAAAAAAAACAACATTTATAAACACTAAGTTGTACCTCTAGCTCTAAAGCTTATTAACCTAAAATACATTTTCATATTTATGAAACTCCTAACCAATAAAAAAAAAACACATTTTCCATTGGATATAATCCATCCACCGCTCATTTAAAACATTCCCCATATTATTGCCACCCTTCCTTGTTCTAGACTTACTTTATGTTTTCTTTGGGCTTTGCTACAGTTGGATAAAAAACAACAATCTGTTTCCGTTGACTAGCAACCCTACACCGAACTCATTTTCTTTCTGGAGGAAGGAATTAATTTACTATAATGTTACAACTTCAGTTCGTGCGCGTCGTGACCATTGGCGAATTCAAATGAGAGGCGAATCTAATGGCCGTTGTCTTATCTGTGGCAGCTGTTATTGTAAAACGGTTAGTGGGAAATGATTGCTCGAGAACGGTGTTTTATTGAACTGAGTTTTTAGTTTATTTTAGGATTCTGAACCGTTAATAAAATGATATTTGTAGGTTACTGTGAACCTTTTATGTCAATTTTTCTCATTTTATGCGACTGCGACAAAGCCCATAATAATCTTAGTGTTTTTTTCATCGTTTTTACACATAGTAAGAAATTTTACCGTTCTGACTATCAAGTCAGAACGTCTTATAAATCGAAAAGAAGAGAAAGAAATCGATGGGTTAAAAAAGTGGATGAAGTTGTGTATGGAAAGTCCTTAATTTTTGAAGTAAAATCGCGTATGGTTGTTACAATTTCAATCCTAAAGGGGGTGAAAAGGAGCAGTGTCGACGGCGCGTTTCGTGTTCCACGCGCGCCTCAAAGAGATGACAGCATAAGGGGAGGGGCCCGCAAGGGCCGAAGCCTGCCGGGGTTGCGGGCCTATTCGAAAGAGATACCGCGGCCCCGGAACATAAAGGGCGAGGTAGGAACATGGATGGGTTTTAGTCAGTAAAAGTCTGACACTCCCTCCCACTCCGCCCAGAGTGGGAGAAGTCATTTGATGATTGCCCATCCTATAAAAAAAAGGGGGTGAAAAGGAGGATGTAGTACTGTTTTTTTCTAAATCACTAATATCAGGAAAAATTAAGTTATCACGTAAAATCATCGTCCGTAAACCAACTTAACAGACAAGCATTTTTTTAAGGTTAGATTAGGAACTCCCGATTCGTACAAAACAAAAACTTCTGCTCAACTACCCAGTATACTTAAAACCTAAGTAACATATTCTACTCTACTACCACCCCAGACTAACATAGAAAATGTATCACGTTTCTCTCAGCCAACCAACGTAGAAGTTATTCAGAAAAAAAAATATCATTGGAGCTCGCAGGAATATTATGTTTAATGTATGCCTCGTGCGACGCCATACGTGCCTTAGGACGCAAGAACGCGTGTGAAGTAAGCTGAATCAGCCTATTAATATACCACTACATTGCAGAAGGCTTTCTCGAAGTTATCAGCGTCTGCGAATAGTTTATGCAGCTGGTGTAGTCTGTATATTATGTAGTCGTGCTATACCTACCTACATAGTTTTGGAATATAAAGTTTAATTTTATTTTACATAAAAGTCTTATTATAAAAAATATATTCTAGGATTAAAAAAGAGCGAAAAGGTGGGGACTGGGCTTAAAAAATGCCGTCAGTAGTAAAAGTACCCAAGTGTAGGAATGAACATTGAATATTTGCGTCCGTGCACATACGTGATTTCAATTAGGTAATTAGTCAGTACTTATTAATTAAAAAGAGTCCATCAGCATTAATGAACCATAAACTAATAGTTATGTGCCTTAAAGTGGTTTAGGATAAAAAAATGCATTTTGAAAATGGCATAAACAGCAATAAAGGACAAATAACCTTGGAATCAAACGTGGATATTCTGAAAACCTGTGATATTTCCATCGATTTTATTTAAAAAACGAACACTGAAGTGAAAATGCCCGCATTTCCATAGCACTCGTTCGAAAGTTTTTACATAGTTATTCAAAAATTTAAAAATTGAATCTTAGCATCTTTGCTTGCATTCAGCCAGTATTTATATTAGACACTCAGTATAATAATTTGATCAATTTGCATATGGTTATTGTATGGCTGAAATCTATAAACGGAAATCTATGAAATCTAGGTACTAATTTGTTCATCTTAGACATGTTTCTTCTCTATTTTGTCCTTGTTGTTTGACAAATATGGGACAGTGGTAGAAATAACATAGAAGAAGATGGAAATGGGCAGGCCATATACCGTAGACTGGCTGATAGATGTGGAAGCAAGTGCTGGAGTCTGGTGTCTACGGATGGGACGGAGGAATGCGACAACACACTAATAATATAATAGGTGATACAATAGGTGGAGAGATGAGCTTATTAAAGTGGCTGGAAGAAACTGCATAGCCATGACACAAACCGCCAAAAAAGGAGAGGTTTGAATGATACTTTCACAGCGTCAGAGTGGACAAGCTTAAACAAGAATTTATATCTTCTTTTTTAACCTTGGCGACTGCTGGTGCTGTGAAGGTATCTTAAGCAAAGAATGACGCAGGCTAGACCGCGCCGAATCCGAGCCGAGTGTCGGCCGTAGCACAATCCATTGTCCGTTGCTCGGTAGCGGCTCGGAAGTGTCAGTGTGTCCATACTAAATTGCACGGTCGACACTCGGCTCAGACCCAACACGGTTTAGCGTGCGTCATTCTTTAAAGTTATGATGCGAAAGGTGGATCGTGTGTTATGATGCAAGTTATTGAGAAGTCCTGCCTGTAGCAGTGGGCTTATAGACGACATAATATGTAGTCCACTTTCTTATTATTTTTATTATTATATACAAACATAGTCTTGCTTCTTTACCCCTGTCTGTACACAAAAACAACAGAACGTCAACTGCTATGATCTTTCTTTTCTTTTTTGTGTATGGCATTTTGCAGTTAAGTCTAGAAAGACTGGCTTCTGCTTAACGGGGCTAGTCCTGTGGCTACTTTAAATTTAAGGCCTCCAGCCAGGGGGCTGCTATGATCTTTGATACTCCTTTCGCCTCATCAACGCAAATACATCTGGGGTATAAAATGGCCGCTTTAGCGGAATCAAAATACTTACATAAGGACTTTATGGTTATGACTAATAAAGTCCAATTTAAGTTTTTTTTTTAACGTGATTCATATTATGATTCTGCTAAAGCGCCCATTCTCGGCCCGCTGGTGGACACACGGCAAACCATAGACAGATGAAGTAAATATTTAGAGATAAGAGAATAGATGATTCTTCATTTAGATTACCGCACTTAATAACGAAAATAAGGAAAATAAATGAATAGACTCATTTATAATTATAGAAATAAATGTTATCCATCAATGCCACTTTCAAGGGCAAGTTGTTTTGTTATTGGTTTTCTTTTATCGATTTCTGATTCTTCGAAACTATACTGTTTCTTTTTCAGTACCTATGTTGTTATGGCCCTATGTTGGTTTCGTGATTGAAAAATATACTCAGTAAACAGAAAAAAGATAAAATAAAGTATTTATTTATCAATCTCGCACAGGAAAATGGTTAAAAATTAACAAAAACAAAATTATATAAAAGTTAACATTAAAAAAAAACTAATGAATCAATCGCTGTAAAATTTAAAAAAAGTCACAGCGCTGGATAAATAGGTTAATCCGCTACTGTAAGAAGTATGAAATCATACATAAGAGATTCTTTCAAAACGAAGATCAGCCGCCGTATCCCAGTAGTTCCATTCTCTAGTTACATTATGGGACCACTGGGAAATAGGGAAGGATTTTCGACAAACTTAAAGGTTTTAAATGAAAACCAGTGCAAAGGGTCATAAATTAAAAAAAAAACAACAAGAATCCCATCAAACACGACGAACACGTACGCTTTTTGTGTTGTGAAGCCACTTAAACCATTTTTGTTTCTTCTTTCTTTATTTTTATCGTGTGTTTAGTACATATACTTATGTCAGAGTTTTTATGACGCCCATAGGCCAATAGGTAGAAAGAAAGACCAATAAGTATCGTATTAACCAGTACCAACTAGCTTGTGGAGGTCAGATAGGTAGTCGCTCCATGTAAAATACTGGTATTCAGCTGCATGCTGAAACTGAAGCTAGACTGGAAGCCAATCATCAAAATCGATCGAGAAAAGCTTGACAGATGACATTACATAGTTCACTGAAGTTCTATCCATACACGTCCATGTAAACAAACAAAAACACAGTACCATCAACAAATAATAATGTTTCCATACCATAATGACAAGAATAATGTTATTGCTTGCTATTCAATTGAAATTCAAAATCAACTCTCCAAGCTAATCAACCCGCGTTTGTGTCATAATTCGAACTGATCAACTATGAATACGCCTCATGTTTTCATTTACGGTGTTTGATATTTTGAGGGGAGACTACACTACACATACGTATACTATGAGGCTTGGAGTACGTATAACTTAACAGAAACTATTGCCAGAGGTTGCTAAGCTGCTGTTAAAGTAATCGTGGTTAAGATCTGGATTTTATGTAAGTACTTTATTCTACGTCTGTGTAAGATACTACTTCTATGATAAAATAGAGTCAGCAGTCAGAAAAATAGTAAAAAATAATGATATTTTCAGATTTGCACTTCTTTTTTCTTCTAAAACCCTTGCCTTGCCTTACCCAATGCTGAGTGTTGGCCTCTTGCAAAGCTCTCCACTTCTGGCGGTTTCATGTCATGGCTATCCAGTTTCTTCTGGCCACTTTAATGCGATCGTCTGTTCACCTAGTTGGTTATCTATGTTGGTTATCACTCCAGCATTTTCTTCCCCATCTTCCATCCAGTCCATAGCATATCTGCTTCCACTTTCTTTTTGCCATCACTTCGGCTATGTCGGTGATTCTCGATTTCATTCACCCGGTCATAGAGGGAGATGCTTAACATGGCTCGTTCCATAGCTCTCCGAATGACGTACATGCGGTGGATGGTGTGTTTGGTGCGCTCACAAAACACACTACCCACCATTTGCGAGCATAGTGCACGCTTGGACGCTTCCAAAAGTGCACTATGCTCGCAAAAATCATTATAATAACGTTTGGAAAAGGTTTGTGACACATTCATAGTACCAATGTCAAAAATGGTTTTAAAGGACTTAATTGTTATTAAACGCCTGGTTTCTTTGTCTTTTATTAACTATTGTTAATAAAAGACAAAAAAATAAATGAAAAAATAAAAAATCCTTATAAAAACTACCGTTCTATTAGGATAATAAAACTTGGTTTTATGACTTATGAAAGCCCCAAAATTGCTAACAAAAAATGTCTAATCATCATTTTAGTTTTTAATCGCGTCTACTTCTGAGGACAGGGGTTACCATGCCGTCTTAAAGCAGGATTGTTTTAATGGCATTCCAGTGTGGGAAAGAGACGGAGCTATAGAGGATGTCTAACGTCAACACTCGAATAAGATACTTATTCGCACTCTGGAATAAGATTTAAACAATCCCGGTTTAAGACGTCATGGTAGGTCACCAGGTCATCTAAACTGACCTTTACAGTGAGTAAAATACGACCTTTACTTTAAAAAAAAAAGAAAAGAAGTGCCTGATGAGGTGACGAAAAATAGAGAAAAATGGAAGAAGAAGACATGCAGCATCCGACCCCAAATGAATGATGATTATCTTGTTAATCGCAACGTAACATAATTATTGTATTGTATTGTACAACGAGCTGGTGTCCGCAACTCCACGTCAAAGCGCGTATATTGCGTATAGGCTATAATCCAAACAAATATCTCTACTACATTATGTTTCTTAAAATGTCGACAAATTTTACAATTATATTGATCTCAATTATAAGGACACAATGTTGTTATTTTATGTGATTACTATTACTATAATAATAACTAGCGGACGTCCCGCGGTTTCACCCGCATAGTTCCCGTTCCCGTGGGAGTACGGGGATAAAATATATCCTATGTTACTCGTGGATAATGTAGCTTTCGAATGGTGAAAGAATTTTTAAAAACGGTCCAGTAGTTTTTAAGCCTATTCATTACAACCAAACAAACAAAGTTTTCCTCTTTATAATATTAGTGTAGATATATGTTACTCAGATAAATGTGTAACATACCCTCTGTTTGTAAATAATATCTTTAATTAACTACTTAAAGTTTTATGTTAAATCTTGTTTATTGCTGTGTCCTAACAGGGTCCATAATTGTTCTTAGCTTGCCCATTGTAACATCTTTTAAAACTTATGGTACGCAAAATAAAATTAATATGAATATGAATCCACCACGCGGGCCCAGTGCGGTTTGGTACATGCCGGTTTCCTCATGATGTTTTCCTTCACCGTTTTGAGAGCAGTGGTGATGAAATAAATTACACAAAGTAATGCGCCTGTCTGGATTTGAACTCACGGCTTACTGTTCGTAACTCGGTGCCGCCACCACTGGGCCACCGCTGCTCTAATATAACATAATATCTCGCCTGTAATGCAAAGGGTTTGGCAGCGGTGTACTTAATAGTGGTCCCATGTATTATGGGGTGAGCCTATTTCCATCAACCGGGCACAATTCCAGACTCCGTGCTGTTACTGAGAAATTCCAAATGAAAAAATTAAAATAGTTAAAAAAAATCCCTCCGGCAATCCGCAGGAGGAGGTAGATTTCGAAGAAGGTGCTGGAGCGTCCGACTATTGAAAATTTTATACAGAGTTGTACTTATGTGTACAATCTACAAAAAAAAATATGATTTCAAAATCGTTGTCCTGTAATGGAAAGTTTACCCTTTTTAAATTCTCTCATAAGAGTTTAGCATGGAAACGCCCTCAAAAGTTTAGTTATAATTTTTTATTTCGAAAACTATAAGTTTTATCGCTAAACTTTGAAGGTAACAATTGTAAAGTAAACAATAGGCTTTCAAAAAAAAATATTTGCGACGGTCAAAATGTTTACTGTTTCGGAGATATGATTTTTTTTCGCAAAAAATTTGGTATTTTCAACCCCCTCCCCAATTTGGGGGTTGCATCAAAAAAGTTTTAATTTAAAGATGTCCGTATTCGTACTCAGAGTGATAAACATGAGAAACGGTTCAAAAATTTTCCATAGGAAAAAAGTTATGGCCAAAAAACTGATTTTAGAAAAACCGCCCCCCCGCCGCCCCCCCGCCGCCCCCCATAAACGAATTCCACCCATTCACGAACTTAGCCTAAGTTTTGACCGTTTCGATTTTTTGGCCAAGTTTGAAAGCAATCGGTTCATAATTGCGACCTGTAGAGTGTGGCTAAATTTTGCTTGTCACCCATATACATACGTATTCATATACAGGAAAAGTTTTTAACCACTGCGTAATTTTTTTTTGGTAGCTCAGTGTTAGTAATAGAACACATTCCCATTTTTAGTTTTAATTTTTTTTTTTCAAATTTTTCCATCTTGTCCCATTTTAAAATAAGCATAACATGGACATAATTTAATTGTAATACTGTGAATGAAAACGCGCTGGCTGCTGACGTACGATGTATCCTAAGCCCATGAAAGTATGAAGGAAAAATTGGAATTACGTTTACAAATAACATATCACAGCCTAAACTTAAAAAAGTAGCGCGAAACGGCGGTCAGTAACCGTCAGCGCGTAGGTAGGTAAGTTTACGTCGGCGCCGTCGCATCCAGCGAGCGCACCTACAAAACTCAGCTGATCTCAGCTTGCCGGTTGGGCGACCGGTCGACGCGTGAGTCGGTCGACCGGGCGCCCGACTGGCAAGCGACCATAAAATAAGTTTATAGGTAAATAAGTCTCGTAAGCGATAACTTTATTTTTTACTACTAACACATATCAAAATAAAAAATACGTGTCTATTAAAATACATTCAAGTTTATCATGTCAAAATTTGCGCACTGGTTAAAAACTTTTCCTGTATATCCCCGTAGGTGAGAGACCAATAGGTAGATTTTTTTTTTCAAAAAAAGGAAATCTACCTAAAATTAAAAATTAAAAACAAACATTATTTCAGGCATTGCACATAATCACATCACATACAGTTCACCCATAGCAATTTTAAAATCACCAACAGGACCTTCTTCACCATTTTCGAATATTTTCATAACTACTTAAAACGACATCGAATTACAAACACTGAAATCACTCTCAGACCCCACTAATTACCAGCGACTAAAAATAACGCAACCAGTAATCCAAACTTTAGTGAAACTTAGTAGGGTTCCAACTGAAGTTGTCGACTTATACCAGAAACTGGTCAGCTGATATTTTTCACTCCATTTAACTAAATCGATGGTCCCAAAACTCGTAGGACCTCATTTAGAGACCTCTTTTTCAGGTTAAATATAGATTCCTTTTGTGATCCTATTTTTATTCACATAAAGTATTTTTCGTACGAATATTTTTGTCATCCAGAAGTTATTTTTTGTCATTTTTCACGCTTGAAATATTTTAGCAAATATTTTTCGTGATTTATAGAGACTCACGGTTAATTTAGTTGATGGGCTTTTCTCTTAGGGTTTAGGTTAAGGAGAATGTTTGCAAGTACTCATAAATGTCGTTGGGAGAGATATAATTTACGGCCGCTCTCACAAATGCTCATTTTTAGGGTTCCGTAGCCAAATGGCAAAAAACGGAACCCTTATAGTTTCGCCATGTCTGTCTGTCTGTCTGTCTGTCTGTCTGTCCGCGGATAATCTCAGTGACTGTTAGCACCAGAAAGCTGAAATTTGGTACCAATATGTATATCAATCATGCCGACAAAGTGCAAAAATAAAAATTTAAAAAAACATTTTTATTAGGGTACCTCCCCCAGACGTAAAGTGGGGAGCGATTTTTTTTTTAATTTTGACCCTGACGTGTGATATATTGTTGGATAGGTATTTAAAAATGAATAGGGGTTTTCTAAAATCATTTTTTGATAATATTAATATTTTAGGAAATAATCGCTCCGAAAGTCAAAAACAATGTGTCCCCCCCCCCTCTAACTTTTGAACCATAAGTTTAAAAAATATGAAAAAAATCACAGAAGTAGACCTTTATATGAACTTTCTAGGAAAATTATTTTCAACTTGATGAGTTGAATAGTTTTTGAGTTATATAGCACTTTTTCAAAAAAACGCAAATGATAACTTTGTTTTTCATACAAATACTATGAAAAACAAAGTTATTTTTGCTGACGAAAAATGTTGGTATTTTTAATGGTCTGGGAAGCTACGGAACCCTACAGTGAGCGTGGCCCGACACGCTCTTGGCCGGTTTTTGTTAATGAGTCATAAACTCACGAATGCCTCGGTCTCATTGGCGTTAATCTTATTTTCTCAAGTCTCTTTTTAAAGCTCCACTTTTGGTCATCTTATTTCCTTTTTCAACCGACTTCTAAAAAGAGGAGGTTCTCAATTCGTCTGTATTTTTTTTTTTTTTTTTTTTTTTTTTTTTTGTGTTTGTTACCTCAGAACTTTCGACTGGGTGAACCGATTTTGATTATTCTTTTTTTGTTCGAAAGCTGGTGCTTCCCGTTGGGTCCCATTTTAATTTGTTGAAGATCTGATGCTGATCTTCGGAGATATACAATGGAACTCTTCAAAAATAGACGGCAAATCTGCAGTGATTGCTGCATCCGCTTGTAGGTTCATTGTTTATACTACATCATGACGTAACATCACGCCTGTATGCTCTGAGGGGGTACGCAGATGTGTATAATATACCCAGATTTCAACAATGTTTGTTACGTCAGAACTTTCGACTGGGTGAACCGATTTTGATGATTCTTCTTTTATTTGAAAGCTGGTGCTTTCCGTTTGGTTCCATGTCAATTTGGTTAAGATCTTAAGCTGATCTTCGGAGATATAAATGGAACTCTTCAAAAATACACGGCAAAGCTGCAGTAATTGCTGCAATCGCTTGGTTGTTTATTGTTTATGCAACATCATGACGTAACATCACACCTGTATGCTCTGAGGGAGTACGCAGAAGTATACAATACACCCAGATTTCGACAGTTAGACGTGTAAAGTTCCATTCAATGGGATCCTGGAGAAATAGAGGTAACTCCTTAACTTTATAGGCACACCAGAAGCGGTTTGGGTAGTTTTAGGCAGAGTACAATCTCGGAGTGATCCCATTTCGATTTGTTAGAAATCTGGTGACTTCGGAAGATAGGCAACTGAACTTCTTAATAAAATATGATAGCAAATGTACTGGGATCGCTGAAGACTCACGTCTGTCTATTGTTTACACCAGTTCATAACAAAAAATCACACCGATACGCTGTGAAAGGGTAAGCACCTGTGAACCACTAAAAAGTGAAAAATAAATTTTTTTTTGCAAAAAATATAACCGACTTCACACAAAAAAGTGAAAAATAACTTCAGCTTCAGAAGTCGGTGACAAAAAAACTAAATCAATCAAACAAAGGTCACCGACTTCTGAAGCTGAAGTTATTTTTCACTTTTTTGTGTGAAGTCGGTTATATTTTTTGCAAAAAATTTTTTATTTTCATTACCTCTAAAACGTTATTTAGCAACCTCACTGCAAAAATATCCGAATCACTATCCGTTTCAGAGCCAAAACTATCCGGATATCTTTCTAAAACCAATCACATTAACCAGATCAAGCGTTTACCGGTTCAATCAAACTTGAAGCCGTACTACAGGGAAATCATTGGAACTTGATTATGAATGGCACAATTTAAAGACGATGGCTGTTTGCAAAACTTTGTCTACAAGCTAGTACCTACGGATCTATCAGGATTTCAGGAGAAATGGTTTTATCAGGCTTGTGTTTTATAGCCGCAAGAGGTATCTCAGATCATTTCAACTGGCTAGTAACGTTTATCTAGGACAATCTCGTTACAGTGCATAATCCAAAAAAAAACGAATATATTTTCTTTCACAAGTACCTAGGTACTACATCTAGTGGTTGAAGTGGCCTGTTAGACAAAAATTGCCTGTGTTAGGTCACTTCGCTCTTCTAGTGCTAAAAGTTACGTGGTGTACCAACAATTTTAAACCTAATTGTCTTAAGGAAACATTTTAAAGTAATTTAACAAAAAGAAAAAGATAATATGCCAAAGTTTGAATTTGCTTATTTAAGAATTAAAATTTACAAAAGCAAAAGGAAATGATAGTGGCACACAGGAGACGGCAAGGCAGAGTTTTTTTTTTATCAGACGCAAATCTGTACATAGCTAGTGGTATTAAGATAGAGATTCAAATGTTCAATGCCGCGAAGGAAATTCCCTTTTACACCTCCGGGTCGGTTTCTAAACATTGAAAATAGTATCTTATTACCAATACCTAGGTATATACGAATTTACGATCGGCCAGTATAAAATGCTCTGCTAGCCGTCCTCGATGTGCGCTTTTCAAATAAAGAATCCCGAATGGCTTGAGTTGGGATGATGATTTTTCCGATCAGTAGGTACATAATTTTATAACTACGCATTAAACTTTGTTTTGTAAACACTGTCTGTGTGTGTTTGTTTTGTGTATTACATTAAGTGTTAAGTGGATATATTTTTTTTTAATTTTCGTTAGACAAAGATGTACCAAGTCCTTCCAGCCATTATTAAAAAAAATTACCTAGGTAATCTTAACATAATTTAAAAGGTAAACAAAACGATTTATGTTTTCCAAGAAATAATAATTTGAAACTTATTAGTTATCTCATTATTTTTCTCAAATATTGTTTTTAAAAAACACTTTAAGAGGCCTGCGGAGCATGCGAATTTCATACAAACGTAATACCAAAATAATTTGTAAATCAAACATATACTTAAGGTAGTGTGTATTTATTTTGATTGGATTACAGAATATATATGTTCCCAAACACATATTTTGAATGTACACTGGTTTAAACAAGATTTATGAGAAAAATAAATTTTCTATAGAAATTTTAAATTCCTCATATCTCGTCTTTATATCATTGTCCTTTCAAAATATTGATTTGAGAACATCGATATTCTATAATACAATCGAAATATATACATACTACCTTAATAATATGTTTGATTTTTATATTATTTTGGTATTACGTTGGTATGAAAAACGCATGCTCCGCCGGCCCCTTAATGAATATTGAAACAGAAATGAGAAAACATAATTTTATTTGTTTAATGAGACTTAATTATGCATCCAATGGCAGTCTTTCATTTTAATTTATTTCTTTGTTTACGTTCATTCATCTTATCATCAGTGCTTTGCTTAATTATTTTACAAAGCAACTGCTCTGTCTTTGTAATTATTCTGTTTTTATGTTATAGTAGAAGAGCATTCTTGAGGGCAATCGTCGAATCCTACTCGACTGGGTAGCGTTTAGGAGGCTGCGCGGTATGTTCTCGTCGAACTTACCGCACTGTCTCAAGACGAAAGTCTATGACGAGTTTGTGTTGCCAGTAATTACATCATCATCATTTCAGCCAAAAGTCGTCCAATGCTGGACATAGGCCTCCCCCAACTGTCGCCACATTGACCGGTCCCATGCGACTCGCATCCAACGGATTCCCGCAACCTTCACCAGGTCATCGGTCCACCTAGTGGGAGGTCTTCCAACGCATCGTCTTCCGGTTCGCGGTCGCCACTCTAGAACTCCGGCCCCATCGGCCATCCGTTTTTCGAGCAATGTGCCCTGCCCACTGCCAGTGATTACGTACGGGACCGAAACGTGGTCGCTCGCAATGGGTTGGTTCTGAGCAAATGAATGCATGTTCTTTTCAATAACGTCGACCTAGGTTAGGACCTAGATTTTTTTTATCCTGTTACCGATAGTCGCACGCAGACAAAACCGTGAGCAAAAGCTAGCCAACTATTATTGATTCTCTGAAGAGGATTCCGGCAGTCAAGTCTTTTCCAGATAAAAACCGTTAAATGCACTCAGAAAATAATCTAGTGAAAATGGATAGTATTTTCTTATCGTAGGAATTTTACGAAGAAACAACTCCATCCGCATTTTCTCCGAGTCTCGTACTTACCTACAACAATAGAAACCATCGATTGCAAACAAAAGCGTCGAATGCATTTTATGATTTAACATTACTTTCAAACGCCACGAACAAAACTTCACAACCTACACAAACGAAATACTCCGACATAAAACCGAATAGCAAAAGAAACTATCCGAAACCACGATCCATTTCCCATCCCTTATTTGCCTTGGTACCGATAAAAACTACCACTTTTTTATCGCAGAAGATCGTCACGGACCACAACGTATTAAAACAAACGAAGTTTATTTGCAAAAATCGAGAGCCACCGCTCCTGCACGAATCGATACTAGGTACCGAGACTAGAATATCGATACAATCAATGTTTGTATCGGTACAGTAGACACGTGACGGGAAATTTTGGAGTTTAGCTTTTGACGGACTTCTAAACTCGGTGTATCGGTTTCACCCGACGTTTTTTTTGCTGGCAAACAAAACTCGAGATCCGATTTCAACGATTTATTTGGAATGGTTTGTCTATTCGTTTTTGTTCTACTTTTTTGTTGGAGTATTTTTCCATTCGCCCTGTGTTGGATTAATTTCCCTTTGTTGTTGTCGGAAAGATTAAATATTTGGTTCAAGTATTTTTTACTAATGTGCCGCGTTTTTTAATTATCTCGAAAATAAATTGGTGGATTGACAACTTCGGTACGCTATAGATACTCATCATCAGACGCGAATTAACTTGTACGGTGCGATGAACAAAGAATTATTGTACATGACCTCTACGGAAATCTATACCTCTCTTAAAAAATAACATTTTGTTTGTAGTAATCCCTAGGTAATCTCTGATTTTAATAGTTTAATTCTAAAACTTCTCATATAATATGCAGAAAGCTGCATTATTTGTGGGTACTATAGGGTATAAATTATATTATTATATGATACATAAAAACCACCATTACAATATTAAGTAACCAATGATGTACTAGTAACTAGGAAATCCACAGTCCCTAGACGTTCCCGGCGCAAAGGAGCCCATGACACTTGCAGCGTTTCCGCGCTGAATTGCCAGGGCAAGCCTTTGCACCAGGAAAGAACCAGAGCGTGGGTCACCGCCCCTTTCTCTAAGTCGCCGGCCGACCTCCGCCACAAATTTTATAGCGTCGGACCCCCAGCAACCAGTGGTTTCTACTGCCAATGGGACAAAATAATATTTCGGTACCAAGGCTGCATATTTGGCCCGCTTCTTGAGGGCGGCTGTTTCAGCAGCGGCACCGGGTGCCCTGACAGTGCGAGGGAGATGGCTGGCGGCAAACGTGCTAACGCAAGTTGCGTCCCAAAGTAGGCACTTACCCTTTTGCCAGGGTACTAAAGTCAGGCCATCCGGTCTTTTGCCATCCAAACGACAGAGACCCGGTGGTTCCAGGACACAAGGGATATTGGCGCCAACCAGCGCTCTCCGGACAATGTCGTTGAGAGCATGGTGCCGCGGAAACCTCCCTGAGCAACGAAAGCAACTTAACGCGTGGTGGCCGTTGGCCTCCATCCTGGACCCGCAGATGCATACATGTGGTTCACAGACATCGCAGCCCAGGCGGAGGGCCACTGCCACCCGCAAAGAGTCGCCGTCAAGTAAAGTGCCCAGGTGAGGTGAAGGAAGCGCTTGCAACCATGCTCCTGATTCTGACCGCGACACTGCCTTCAAGCGCGCCAATTCAACCCCCTCCGCCTGATCTATTAGACCAGCTAAAACCGCCTTCGCTCCTACGTCATCCCAAAAGCGCTGCACTTGAGGTTCTTCCGGGATGATACCGCCAGGGCAATGGCCTGACCAGGCCGCCAGAGCGTCTGTCGCGAAAGGGATACTGACTTGTTCGCCATCAAGAGATAGAATGCGAGCGACCAAGTCAGTAACCCCATGCGCAGACGCTAAGAAGGCCGGCAAGCCAACATCCTGTGTGCGACGAACCCCCAGACCTCCAAATCGGATCGGCAAAGCAGCTTGCGCCCATTGAGCTTCGTTCAACGAAACGTTCAAAATACTCTCTACCGCCCCCTTAAGAGCATCATCGAAAGATGAGAGAGACTGTGGGAACCACCACGTCGGGGCAGTCCGCAAAAAGTATGTCAACTTCGGAACCGCGAAACACAAGCGCAAAAGTACCAAAGCGACGTGGGCAGAAAGAACCTTGAGTCTTTTGTGGGCGTCGAGAAGATTACGCTTGCGATCCTCCAGAGCCTCAGGTACCGCAACAGGGAAGATCGGGGCACCCAAGAGACTGAAAGAGATAGGTGAAAGCATAGTGAGACCCGGAAGAATGGAAGAAAAGTGGGAGAATTTTGGCTCAGCCACAGGGCCACAGGGGAAAAACTCACATTTAGCAGAATTTGCCTCGAGGCCCAGCTCCCTGAGACGTGGAATTAATGTGCGGATGTCTTGTTCAACGTCCTCAGGTTTGCCACCTATGGTACCGTCATCCAAGTACCACACGTTCAAGGGTGATTTTAGATCGTGGATTGAGGCTTGGATGGCCAAGCTAAAAGTGAGCGGCCCAAGAGGGTCTCCCTGCTGAGCTCCAACCTGAGACATGATCAAGGAATCACCAAAGTAAAGATTGGAAGGTGCCTCGTAAACTTGATGAAGAAACGGGTATAAGGATGGGGTCCTCTCCCTCACTTCTCTCAAAAGAACATCCCTTTCCAGGGAATTAAACGCATTTTTGAGATCAAGCTTCACAATGATGCAGTTTGCGTTTTCGGCCCCCATCGCAAAAGCACGAGTAGCATGAATGGCAGCCTCGCACCCGAGGCGCGTACCGAAGCCTAGTTGATGAGGCTGCAAATAAGCTGCCATCTCTATCTTAACGGCACGACAAGCCAGCTTAGCTGTCAGGCGTCGAAAGGTGCTACCAATGGCAATTGGCCTCAAACCCCCATCTTTCTTAGTGATAGCGCAAAGAGAAGCCCCGTACAAATATGGACATACCTCTCGATTTAATTGACCACTAAGCAAGAAGTTGCACAGCCTGCACAAAGATTCCAGAAGGCGTTGGCCATTGTCGCCCGCCGAACTAGACGTCAGTTCCTTTAGGTGCCCCGGTCTGATTCCATCTAACCCTGCAGCCGAACCACTGAAGAAGGAGCCAAGAGCCAGTGACACATCCTCGACAGTGACAGTCAGCGGTAAAAATGATTTATCTGGGGGATCTGGAAAAACAAGAGGACGAGAAGGCGAGGGGTGCTTCGATTTCAAAGCATCAAGAGTCTCAGGAGCAGATTGAGCCATGGAATCGTCAGACATTAACAGACGAACCGCTCCTCTTAGGTCCCCCTCATGTACCTTGGTCTCGATAGACCTCACAATAGAGTGGGATCTAAAAGACTTCCCTTCATCAATTTCCGGCGAGTCAAAGCAGCCAAGGCCAAAGGAACCGATATTATTTTTAACTTTCTGCACCATGTTACCCTTTTCCGATCTGTTTGGAGTCTTTAATGCTTTGAAAGAGAAGGTAAGGAGGGAGTACCAATCCTCAACGCCATTGTTATTCACACAGCTGTTAATAATTTGGGAAAGTTTTTCCGCCGCCAAACTACGCGCGCCCCGAGGGATGTGTCGCAAAACAGGTGTATCTCTTTTGAGTATTGCAAGATTTTGAAAAGACACCCCCTGTTGCAACGGCACCTGAGACGGCAGCGTTGAACTCGCTGAAAAAGCCACCTGGCCACCTGATTGTATAGAAGACGTCGCATCTTTATGCATGCGCCCTATGTGAATTTTGAGGCCATGAGAACTAAAAAGACGCGATGAAGCGAGACAATGAGGGCACGGCGACAAAGAGGAGGAACTCATTCTACTACAATCTGTGTAAATTAATTAAACTAAACTAAAAGGGTTACTAAACTAAAAAGTCACTAAAAAAAAAAAAACACGACACACGGGAGCGCTCGCACACAAACACTGGGAACGATGAACACAAGCCGGCGCAGCCCCTGCAGTCACCGATCCGATGCAGGTGGTGGTGGTGGAGTCCTGGGGCACCGCCACGCCGATCGCGCTGGCATTTTGAACAGCCCAGGCAACTGTTGCCGTGAGCGTCGCGTTGAGTCTCCTCAAAGAATAGAACTTAACTCAGAGGTCCGGTCCACTTGTATGGCGCCGCCGCTGACTAAGGAGGCTCTCGTTAGGCAGCAGGATCAAGGGCTTGATTCAGAAACCGGTACTCCTGAACACGGCTCGGATTGTTATGAGG
Source organism: Xestia ashworthii (assembly GCA_950022955.1). Taxonomy (NCBI): domain Eukaryota; kingdom Metazoa; phylum Arthropoda; class Insecta; order Lepidoptera; family Noctuidae; genus Xestia; species Xestia ashworthii. The sequence goes on from OX465566.1 coordinate 19,630,205, forward strand.
AATATTTTTGAATGTCTTTGCTAAGAGGTTCCTCTCACTGGAGCCCAGACCTGAGCTTTGGCCCTGTTCTCGATACCGATGGGCTACTATTTTTAATACTATACATAAAATATATAAATACAAATAAATAAATAATAAAACAAAATAATATATATAGATATTGTTATTTTTATTATATTTATATCATGCATATTAGCCCGGCTATCACAACTTTTGCGGACGAAGTCACGCGCAATGTGTTAGTTGTTTATCGTTATGAACATTGAAGGATAAACAAAAGTTAAAAAAAATAAGCAACAACAATAAGTTAGAGTCGTAGAAGGCTTTCTGTAGTTCTGCTTACCAACCTATATCATAAAAATATTACCTTAAATACAAAATAACTTTACCTAAACAGCTAAAGACTTTCGTAATCCGGTGAAACTCCGCTTTAAAATACTTTCCCTATGTAACATTAGCCTACTTTAATATTAAAAACATGTATCAACTTCAGTAAAAACAGTTTTTAAAATGGACTTTGAAAGTAGCAATCACTTTCATTTGATGGATGAGGAGAACGCCCACCGATAGCTTCTAGGCTGTAGGCTCATATCATGCGATTTAAAAGTTAATCATTTTCTTTTAAAACCGATATGTTTTTTAAATAATAAGTTCGGTATCAAACACGCAAATATGTTTTTCATCTACGTTTAATAATATTTGACGTAAGGATAATTTATTTTTTGGATAGACATTGATGCTTTACAAAACAGCGCAATTACAAAATCTCGGTGAGTACGATTTTTCTTCCTAATAAAACTGTATTAATGACCAGGAAAGCTTGAATATAAGTCAGGACCGAAACAGACCGGAAGACCCCGACTTATATGGATGTCTGTAATTTAAAAAGATGTAGTAAATCGAAAGCAGAAAGAAACAAAACCACCCGACCACCACACATGCAAATAGTGATATTGAATAAATGACGACCCAGAAAAGACCGCTTTGGAGAAAAATGATTAGGAGACACCAAATAAAGATGAAATAAGGCCAGAAGAAAAACAAGAATTGAGGATGCATTTTTTAAATTTTGCGGTTTTAAAAATATGCACATACCTCATTTGAAGAGTTAGTTACAAAACCCATAATATTATAAAATGGAGTTTTCATAACATAATAGATATTCCAATAAAAATAGACCAAAAATACATCGCAGATTATTATCAGAAAAATACACCAACAAATTCAATCTTCAACGTCACAAAATCCAATTGGCATCGACAACATCCCATTTGCCTTTCAGAAACTTCTGTTCGTCTGCTACAATTTGCTCATATACAAAGCAAATTAAAAAAGTTTATGCAAAACTTTTAATAAAAAAGGGTTCAATAAGGGTCAACGAGAATGCATTTTATCGACGTCTGTACAGTCCCGAGCATCAGTATGCAGATAGATAGATAGATACATCATTTATTTAGTGCACACAAAAGAAGTACAATTAAATGATACAGTTCACTTATAAAAATGTGCCAATATACAAAATGAAAAACATATTTTTGAAATAGTAACACCGTGACATACTTCAAATAAAAATAAAATAAAATAACAAGTAAGGTACCTATGCTAGGTGCGGTGTGTATACAAACACATAAGTGTACACATATGTGCACACTTAGTAAAATTCGTCGAATGATAATTGCAGCTTTTATGCAATATGCAGATAAGGCCTTTTTTAACCGACTTCTAAAAAAGGAGGAGGTTCTCAATTCGGATGTTTTTTTAAGTTTGTTCGCGCATAACTCCGTCGTTTGCCAACCGATTTGAAAAAATGTTTTTTTGTTGGAAAGGGTATACTTTCCATATGGTCCCATAGTTACCAAGTCGGGATCTGATGATGGAATCTTGGCGAAATTGAGGGAACTCTTCAAATGTTGTAGGATAACATAATGCGATTTTGGTATTTTCTACAACAAGTAAAGCATTTGCGTTCAATAAGAACCATTTCACCATCAGGTTAAAGTGAAACGCATCGGTTATTCAGTGCAGACTATAATTGACAGATAAATTACACGTAGTTAACATACCACAGATAACATAGACAGCAATAGATATATTTTGATACAGATTATTATAACACTCCCTCTTATCAAAATAAACTAAGTGCCCTACAGTAAAGACTAAATTAACAAAGCTTCATTATTATAATTTTACAATGCCTAACTTCTCCATAAACTTATAGTGTTTAATAGTACCTAGACCCTTGGTCAACAAATCAGCTGGCATTTCATTTGTTGGCAAATAATTAATCTCTACCTTTCCACTTTTGACTGTCTCTCTTACAAAGTGGTGTTTAACGTCAATGTGCTTAGACCTATTGTGACACTGATGGTTTGTGGCCATCTTCAATGCACTTTGATTGTCACAATTCAAATTAACTTTCGGCAAAGATCCAGTCAGCTCATACAACAGTGCTCTTAGATACATTGCTTCCCTACAAGCTTCAGAGAGAGCAACATACTCAGCTTCAGTGCTCGAGAGAGCTGTCACTTTCTGCTTTCTGCTCTGCCATGAAATAGCTGAGCCTGCCATTACAAAACAAAACCCAGTGTAAGACTTTCTGTCCAAAATATCACTGGCCCAGTCAGCATCTACAAATCCTTGCAAGTTGTCTCCTTGACTACTAAACTTTAAACAATACATCTTAGTTTTCTTTAGGTATTTCAGAACCCTTTTTGCATAATTCCAATGTTCAACACTGTAGCTAGTATTAAACTGACTTAAATAACTAACAGAAAAAGATATATCAGGTCTTGTCATGACCGCAAGATACATAAGACAGCCTATGAGTTTTTGATAGCTAATTCCTGATGTACATTTTTCTGCTTTAGTAACATTCAACTTGTTTTCTATAGGTGTATCGGCTGTTTTACAATCAGTCATCTCAAATACCTGCAATAATTCTTCTATGTACTGCTGTTGATCAACAGTTATCTCATAGTAATTACAGTTTTTGTTTACATTAATATTCATTCCTAAATAATGCCTAACCTTACCTAAATCTTTAATTTCAAATTGTGATTTTAAAATACATTTTAACTTCTCAGTTTCATTCTTTTTATTAGAAAAAATTAAAAAATCATCTACATACAATGCTATTATGATTTTTACATCTTTACTCATCTTTGTAAATAAACATGGTTCTTGTGTGCAGTTATTAATATTATTTTTACAAAGTACCTCTCTTACTCTCTCATACCAAGCTAAGGCGGATTGTTTTAATCCATACACTGCCTTTTTGAGTTTAAGAACTTTGCCACCCATTTTGGATACAAAACCTTCAGGTGCACACATGTAAATATCCTCTTTCAAATAACCGTTTAGATAAGCAGTTTTAACATCTAACTGATCAATGTCCAGTCCTAGTTTTACACTTAGTGCAAACAATAGTCTAAGCGTTGAGTGCCGCACAACTGGTGAAAAAGTCTCATCATAGTCTATTCCGTGTTTTTGGCTAAAACCTTTAGCAACTAATCGCGCACGATATTGCACTTCACTATCACCTTTTAACTTTTTCTTTAGCACCCATCGACACTGTACTATTGTAGCTCCCCTTGGGACGTCAACAAGCTCAAACACATCATTCTTCCGGAATGACTCCAAGTCTTCTTCCATCGCCATCCTCCAATGCATGCTCTCGTGACTGCTCAATGCCTCCTTCGCTGTCAGTTCAGGATCTGTGGTGGCCAACAAGCCGGCCTCTTGGTACCTGTCAGGCTTCCGCCGCTCCCTCTTTGGTCTACTGTCTTGACCTGAGTCTGGTTCTGACATCCTGATTGGACTGCTGTTTTGTGATGGTATTTCAGGAATATAGGTTTCATCTGCCTCAAAGAATGTTTGCTGGGATGATTCGCTGTCTTCAGTGTCTGATTCTGATCGTTCTTCAGTGCTACGTTCCCCCACTGAACGATCATCTTCTTCAGAAACAGGACACGCCTCTTCAACACACCATGTTGCTTCGCTGGCTGTAGGCGTTCCTTCTGACACTGCTCCTTCCATCACCACTACATCTCGGCTGGTAGTAACCTGGTTTCGGGCTGGATCATACACTCTGTATCCTTTTATATACTCAGAGTAACCAACTAATATGTGCTGCCTAGCTTTCTTGTCCCACTTTGTCCTCTTTTCTTTAGGAACATGTACCATTACTGGACAACCGAAAATTCGGATATGGCTCATTTTTGGTTTCTTGCCATACCACATCTCATATGGCGTTTTGTCATTGAGTCCTGATGCTATTGAACGATTTTTCAAGTAGACCGCTGTGGATACTGCCTCTGCCCAAAACTCTTTTTTCAACTTAGCATCAAACAACAAACATCTTGCTTTTTCAACAATGGTTCTATTGTTTCGCTCGGACATACCGTTTTGTTCTGGTGTGTATGGATTTGTCCTTTGGTGTAATATGCCAAATTCTTTCAAATAATCTTCCATTAGTTTCGAGCAAAACTCTCCACCGTTATCTGTCCGCAAAACCTTAATGTTGGAGTTATTCTGTTTCTCAACCATTGATTTGAACTCTCTGAAATGTTTGAATACCTCACTCTTTTCTTTCATAAAATACACAAATGACATTCGGCTATAGTCATCAACAAAGAGTAGGTAGTACCTTGCCAATCCAATAGATTTGGTCTCCATTGGCCCGCACACGTCTGCATGCACAATTTCAAGAAGTTTAGTTGCTCTGGTGCCTGTGAAGAACTGCAAACGTGCCTGTTTGCCCTCACAACAGACCACACAGTTTGATTTTGACACCTCATAACTGCCTTCATAGCTAACACCTTCCACGGCGCCATTCTTCATTTTATTCATGTCGTTTGAGTTTATGTGTCCTAACCTCCTATGCCATAGCAAAGCATTGTCTGTGGCAAGTAAACATTTTGTCACTGGTGTAGCACTTATTTCTAATTTGTATACACCGTCAGTCAAGTTAGCAACAGCTACCAGTTCCTTCTTCTCATTGTATATGCGACATTGACTGTTTGTGAAGGAAACACTGTTGTTATTCTTGATAAGTTGACTCACTGACAATAAGTTAGTTGTCAGGCTTGGAACGCATAAAACATCCTTTATTGTTATATCATAGCCCTGCTGCGTTGATATTCTAACATTGCCTTTGCACGAGACTTGAATTTTTTCTTGATTGGCTAACATTATCTCGGGTAATGTCTGTGGATTTGAAATATTCTGCAACCAACTTGCTATAGCCGTCATGTGAGAGCTGGCTCCCGAATCCACATACCACTCGTCTTTTCCATATTTAGCACTCAGGAAAACTGCAGTAAATGCATTTGTGGACTTATTTTTGCTCGATTTTTCGACCATTGGACATTGATTTCGATAATGACCCTGTGCTTTGCATTTGTAACAGGTTATGTTTTTTTTTGCTCCTGTCACTTTGACATCTGACATTGTCCCGCCCTGACTGGTGTTGCCATTTTTGGGTTTTTGTTTCGCCCATCTTGAAGCAAACGCCGATTCAGAATTCTGCGTTTCGTTCGATGTCACTGCTGCCAACTCTAACGGTTCCGAATCCATCAACTTCGTCTTGATGACGTCAGCCGTGATTGATATTCCTGAATGTTCTATGGCCATGATCATCGGTGAAAATTTGTCTGGTAATCCTGCCAACATCAATGATCCAATCCACTGATCTGTTATTTCAAAACCAATTCCACTCAATCTTTGCGATGTTTCCACAATTTGAGTCACGTAGGTGGTCATATTCTCACAATTTTCTCGTCTTATTGAAATCAAGTGACGTAACAACGATATCTTTCTCGAAAATCCTGAATCGTCAAACAGGGATTTTAGTTTTTCCCATAACTCCTTCGATGTTGTCGTCTTTTTGATATGTACATACAAGGCTGGGTCGATGGTTAGGGATAATTTGGCCCGCGTCTTCGCATCATCTTCGGGTTTAATTTCTTTTCCCTCCACTGGCTTCGCACAATGTAACATGCCTAGGCTCCAACACGAGTAAATTTTCAACTGCAAATGTCCATTCGTCATAGTTTTCCCTGCCTTTTAACTTTGGCACACTGGCTAAATAGTTCATATTCATCTTGCACAACACGATCGTATACACACAATACTTTTAAACTTGGGAAAACTGGTAAGAGCCCATAACCTAAAGTGAAACGCATCGGTTATTCAGTGCAGACTATAATTGACAGATAAATTACACGTAGTTAACATACCACAGATAACATAGACAGCAATAGATATATTTTGATACAGATTATTATAACACAGGTCTGATGATGAAGCCAAGAGTCAGGCACCGGAACTCCATAAAGAGGCAATGTATCCTAGTCGTGTTTGGGCTTGTTGTAATTGTAACGGCATGCACTTTCCATGTGTATCAAGCACATGTGAACCACTAAAAAGTGACAAATAAAAACTTTTTTGCAAAAACCAAAACCGACTTCCAAAAAAAAATAGGAAACATAACTTTAGCTTCTGAAGTCGGTGACAAAAAAAATAAATCGATCAACAATGGTCAATGACTTCAGAAGCTAAAGTTATTTTTCATTTTTTTTCATAAAAATATGTGTCGCCAAATTCTATGTTCATAACAAACGTAAATTGAAATAAATACAGTAGGAGAAAACCAATCTTAAAAGCTGCTAAGTGTGTACGTAGGTACATATTTTTGCTCGTGACTGTACTCCGCTTCCCTTAATAACAATATGTTTAGTGTGCTGTAAATTTTTTTATCTTGAAACTTTTTTAGTTGTAGTACGAAAAAAGTGTTTTTTTTTTCATTTCAATGGGATTTATGGATTTATTACGATACATAGCGTCGAAAACTCGTGTGACGTCACATTTGAGTATATTTTTTAATGGAAGTGAGCTCACAAACCGCCACTGCTTTGATGCGTTTTATCTTCGTGAATTTTTATTAATTTGATAAAATAAAAAACACGTATCCAATATTTACCAATAATCTAACTAACGAACTAAACATATTTTTAATCATTTTTTTTTAGTCAAGAATCAAATTCAAGACTTTCGTCAATTTTTTTTTTGTGACTTAGTTATAGCTTACCGAGAGAGAAATGAGTATAAGGCGGAAATTATACTTAACCTTGTGTTAACTCTGCGTATCACTGACTACTAGGCACTAATTAAACAACACTTGTTTGAATTAATATACAATCACAAGGGACACTAACCCTAAACCGCTCAAGAGACCCAAGCACTAATGCCAGTTTCACTCCCACCCAACCTTAATCATTTTTCAATAGCCCCATAACTCCTTGGACCAGCTCAGTAAAATTACGATCAATTACAACAGAGACCATCTTCTAACTTCCAAAGATACTAAGAACATAGTACAAATCACAAGAGCAAACTTCTGGGCATGTTGAACATCTGTATCTAACTGCTCCCTATCATTGAACTCCACCATATCTATAATCGTTTAGAACTTCCCAAGTCCAAACAGTTATTGCTTTTACACACCTATTAGACCCTATCTTTGCCACCATAAAGTTCAATTTCAATTGTCCCATCTAGTATAGTAAGTTTGTAATAGCTGTCGAGGGCCTAATGTCAATTACATTGTCACTCGAACGCTCGATGTAAAGCGTTGTATGATCGAGTCAACGTATACCGATAATCGATTACGGAATAGCGATGTTTAATCGGAATATGTGAATCTCGATAGCATTAGTGGTTTACGAATAGAGGCTTTTCATTGCTCGAGGTTCGTTGAGAGATTATTCAGCTTTATTTTGTTGAAAAAAGTGCTTTGATAAGTAATATTGAGGTTTTTAAAGTATGAAAATGTTTTTCATCTGAATAAATATTTTTATTAAACTAAAAACGGGGCCTTATTTTTGTAGACATTAGAAGGCATTTTCAGAACAATTTTTAGTGACTTATAAATGGAATCAAAACATTACTTACAAAGTAAGTACGTACTTATAGGACTAAATAGACAGGTTTACTCAGAGCACATTTGGGTAAATTGGCTGTCAGTTGTAGTGATAGCTTGACACACGATATAACCTACTAGTATGCACATTTATTAATATTAATTACCTTCGCCATACTTTGATTATGTGTGTTTGATTATTCTTGGTACTTAGGTAATGTGGGAAGCATGTCTTTCTTTCAAAATTGCTTTGATGTTTTATTATTTCCCATTTTTTTTTCGGATGTTAAATCATCAAATGACTTCTCCCGCTTAAGGCGGAGCGAAAGGGAGTGTCAGACTTTTACTGACTTAAACCCATCCATGTTCCTTCCTCGCCCTTTATGTTCCGGGGCCACGGTATCTCTTTCGAACAGTCCCGCAACCCCGGCAGGAGTCCCGCAGCCCCGGCAGGATTATTTCCCCTTTGAGCTATTTGATAAAATTAAATTCTTTTTCCTTTAACTGAATATTCAATATATGGTGGTTTTTATTGATAAACCGTTAATAGTTTTTCATGAAATTAATATTTTTATAGCGAAATACTCGCTACATCGCTGTTTTTCAAGTTCTACATTGTTTTTAGTATCAAATTTAAATTATATTTCTTGGTTTTTGGGTTAATAGATTCCTTAACTATTCACTGTAAATTTTTATTTTGCTGTAACTTTTGTAGTTTGCGATCGTCAAGTGTTTTTATCTAAGGTATCCGATAAGATGTTGAAATGAATAAACGAGGTATTCCTCAGAGCGCACCCATTTCTGAGCGCAACCATGATTAACAATTATGGTAAAACACTTTTCTCATCTGCCGTACTAAGTGAAAAAAAACAAAAAAAAAATTTTTAAATAAATCGAATCGGGGGCGTCGGCCTCAGGTGCCTCGACCACTGAGGGCCTAAGCACGGATCCATACATACAATACACCTGATTTTTCCGAAGAACATCACTTTTAAGACAAGTGTCCAAGGGCATCACCTCCCGGGGCTAACCACGCACCCATAGCTAAGAACGGTAATCAAAACCATCCCATCATCGATACTAAATCTATCACATCAGCGCTTCCGCCCCTCTTACCCCCGGCTGATCGATTCCAGAAAGAAATGAAATTATTTATCAACGTCCGAGAAAATGGTGGCAAAGATGGCCGTTATGATGACGTCGCCGTATAAATTGGAGCAAATTATTCGGGTCTTGACCGATGATGGCTTTAAGGATGTGTTTCCAACGTAAATGTTTTAGGTAGCTAAGCGGTGTGGGGTTCGATTTTTCAGTATTTGTTGAATAAAAACCTATCCGGAGTAAACACTACACATATTATTTATTCATGTACATACAAAATCCTTAACAGGATATTCAACGTGTAGCAATCGGCAATCTCCGTTTGGGATTCTCTCAATCAAGTTCAAGTTAGCTCGGTATAATCCAAACTACATAAGCTTTTCTGAAGTTGAACGTCATCATCATCATTTCAACCGAAAGACGTCCACTGCTGGACATAGGCCTCCCCAAAGTGTCGCCACATTGACCGGTCCCGTGCGACTCGCATCCAGCGGATTCCCGCAACCTTCACCAGGTCATCGGTCCACTTAGTACGAGGCCTTTCAATGCGACGTTTTCCGGTTCACGGTCACTACTTCAGAACTTTTCGACCCCATCGGCCATCCGTTTTGCGACCAATGTGCCCTGCCCACTACCACTTAAGTTTGGCAATTCTTCAGGTTTCCTCGGCCTGTTAATTTTTTATGTAATTACTGCATTAAAAAAACAGATGTACAGCCTAATTTAAATAAATTGCTTAATTACAACACGCCTTAACATCTAGATTTCTGTTCTTTACAGAACATTTATGTTTTAAACACACAAACCGTCAAGAATTCTAGATAGCCAGTAATTAATATCTCTCCGCAAAGCTAAAATTATTACCAGGGAATTCTAGAACACACCAATCTAGAATACTAAGCCAACCTCAAACACAATTTAATCACTGCAAAGTTCTGCGCATTCAATGAAACCATTGACCAATCAATTAATTGATAGGATTAATAAGAGTGCTTGGTTAACAGTTTGGAATTGTACACGCAGCGTAAATTCATTAAAAGTCAATATTTTCGTCATTTCTCCAACTTTTTTCAACCATGTTAGGGTCTACTTCAAGTCTAACCGGATGTAGCTGAATCAGTAAAAACAGTAGTACATGCAGCGACTGTCATTCTGACTTTCACAAACCAGTTAGTACTGGTTAATATAATACCCCTTTGGAAGACTGGTTGTTGGACTTTCGGCCACAAACTATAAAGGGTGTAAAACACCTCTTCACGAAGCCGAAAGGCACTTGTTCTCCCCATTATTGCGATAATTTTTTTGTTCTACACCATACGTGGGAACCTTCTAGTTACGGAGATATGGGTGGTCAAAGTAACAACTTTTTGACAAGTTTTTTTTTAAATACTAGTTTTTTTTGTAAAATTTTGACTTTTAACACCTCCACGACCCCCGTACTATTCAATCCATCCATCAGCACAATGTTTTAAGTGTGTTACATTGAGTTCTACCACAAAACATGATTTATAACCTCAAAAAAAAAAGTTGTTTCCCAGCAATAATTTTTGCGTAGTTACTTAGTTTGATGTACAGAATGCTTGGTTAACGGCTTTGTGATGAGGTGGCTTACACCCTGTATGTTACGTAACGACTGTCAAAGATCTGCAATTGACAGCCAGAACCAACTTCTGCTTAACGTGATTTCTATAACTCGGTATGTAATGGGTGGTTACTCCTAGGCAAGCACGGTTTAACCTAAAGATCGACTTGAGTGGCTGTTAATAAAGGGTGTAAAACACCTCTTCACGAAGCCGAAAGGCACTTGTTCTCCCCGTAATTGCGATCATTTTTTTGTTCTACGCCATACCTGGGAACCTTCTAGTTACGGAGATATGGGGGGTCAAAGTTACAAATTTTTCACAAGTTTTTTTTTTTTAAATACAAGTTTTTTTTTTAAGATTTTGACTTTTAACACCTCCACAACCCCCGTACTATTCAATCCATCCATCAGCACAATGTTTTAAGTGCGTTACATTGAGTTCTACCACAAAACATGATTTATAACCTCAAAAAAAAAGTTGTTTCCCAGCAATAATTTTTGCGTAAAGTTACTCGTGTACAGAATGCTTGGTTGACAGCTTCGTGATGAGGTGGCTTACACCCTGTATTTAGCCACGAGCTTCTTATAAGCGAATATTCTATGGTATCGAATTAAGTGCAAGTATGTACCGAGAAGCAATTCCAGACATTGATTGAATTCAATGAATTCATTTACAATTGTAATTTATTACACCCATTATATTTCGTGGTGGGGGGATGAATAAATGAGTGCGGTATCTGCTTATCCTTGTATGTGGTTCAATCAATACGGGTTGTGGGATTTTGTGTTCACACTTGATGTATTTATAGCTGAAAATCCCTTGTTGTTAGCTGTTCGGAGTACAGTTTTTTTTTTCTTTATTATGCTCAGCCAGTACACCAGAAAATATAAAGCCTGCTTTCATAATCACTATAGCGTGTGATTGACAACCAAAATAATCACGATAAAGTAGAAATATGGAAGTATATAATCAGCCTTGTACCGTCTGTTGGGGCACCAGCCTCCTTTCTCCCAGTTGTGTGTTTGGTTACTAACGACGTTTTCCTTCACTGTTTTGCCAGCAGTGATGGTGCTTGGATTTAAGGCGACTACAGGAGCTAAACGCGAGTTTTATAATGCCTGAAAGTATGTGATTCATTTCAATAAACATAACCAGAAAAATCCTACTTCCTACTAATATTATAAATGTGAAAGTTTGTGAGTATGTATGGATGGATTGATGGATGTATGGATGTTTGTTACTCTTTTATGCAAAAACTACTGGACGGATTTGGTTCAAAAGCACACAGATAGTTTATAACCTGGATTAACACATCGAAGTGGGCAGAAGCCGCTGGCAGAAGCTAATATATAATATTCTTCAGGATGTATGCTAGTATGATAGTTTTTTGAAATAATACAATTAAATACTCGATAGAAAAAAATCACGAATATCTCTAAAAAATTATTTTAACGAGTAAAAACCATACTAAAATGCATGCGATTATTCTGTATTTTTGGCTAATAATTTTACAAGCAACATATTAGCATCTTATTGTTTTATTTTTTAGTCAAATCAATATATTTTTTGTAAATCGATCGAAACCACTCATTTCACACTATACGGCCCGCAGTGACTGCCATATTATTACGGCAGTCACTGCAGGCCGTATAGTTTGAAATGAGGTTGAGGTTGGGGTGAGGTTGTTGGTGGTGAGGTTCTAATCAGCTTGCACTACAAAGTGCATAACATGCAAGCTGATTAGAACTTTATTCTAACACACACCACAACAAACAAAGTTGCTAATTTAGTTCATGTAGTTGCCATAAGACCTACACAGGTTGAAAGAAGCATCGAGGCATAAACGGTTACCACATATTCAGTAGGTACATCATTCCGGACCCCTGCTCCACATAGCAATTGTTTTAGATAATTTAAACAAAAATTTGCTGATCCATATAATTATTTTGACCATGTAGGTACTGCAATTTAGTAGGAAACTGCAGATTTATGAAAAAAATACCGATGGGAGTGTTCTATAATGTTTGTTCGTTTGTTTAACCCTGTATAAAACTCCTCCTCGTTGCGACCATGTCTAGTGTCCCATCACTGTTCTCAGAAATATGTAAGTTCCCCCAGGTTACACTGTTGGTAGTCAAAGGTGACGTATACGTTCGACGACCCGAATGGCGTAGTGGTAGTGAAGCTGCCTTACGTTCTTAGGGTCCTGGGTTGTTGTGAAAATGTCAAATGTTTTGTTGCCGAGTCATGGATGTTTATATGTCTAAAAAAGTATATATTATGTAGTATATCAACTGTCTGGTGACCACGACACAAGCCTTGCTTAGTGTGGCACTAGATGGCGCTGTGTGTTAATATCATATTATTAAAAAAACAGGTTTTTAAAACCTCTCTAATCCGTAGCGTCCTGTGGCGTACATTGGTTGCCCTGCGTAACTACTTTACACTCAGCTGGAGGCCCTTCGATATCGGTTTTAAAGTCCGGATAGGCAGATAAACCACGGAAAAAAGACCTCTTTCTTGAATGGAGAGCAGAATTCATCCATAAAACAACTAGTTCTATAACTAAAACCCAACTACTGAATAAAGTCGATTAAAATGTAGCCTTTGTTACCCGAGGCCCTAATAACGAATCGGTTGACACCTTATTCATCAAAATTGGATAAATAATTTAGGCGCTACGGTGGAACATACGTAAATACAAACAAACAAACAAACATACATACATAGACTGCTAAAATCATAAGTTCCCTTCCTTTTGGCTTTGCCGTAGTCGGGTAAAAGAAGTTTTAACAGAATTGGTTAAATAATATCAGAATGGACAAAAAGATACGGATGTTTGGTCTGAACGGACCAAATCGAATGGACCACGGTCCATTCAGACGTAGACAAAAAATGTTTACGTCCGAACGGACCGGTGTAGAAAAAAAAAACAACACAGGATGTAAACAGACTCATTACGAAGCCGTGAATCAAGCATTCTGTACATCAAACAAAGTTTTACGCAAAAATTATTGCTGGGAAACATGTTTTGTGGTAGATCTCAATGTGTCGCACTCAAAACATTGTGCTTTTTTTTCGGATGGGAAATCATCAAATAACTTCTCCCAGTCTGGGCGGAGCGGGAGGGAGTGTCAGACTTTTACTGACTAAAACCCATCCATGTTCCTTCCTCGCCCTTGACGTTCCGGGGCCGCGGTATCTCTTCCGAAGAGTCTCGCAGCCCCGGAAAACATGTGGCGGTAAGTCCCCTCTTTGAGGAGTGGCTAGAGAGGCGCCACGGCGTCCTCACCTTCCGCCTGACGCAGGTCCTCACCGGACACGGATGTTTCGGGAGGTACCTGCACCGAATCGGGCGGGAGGAAACGCCCGGGTGTCTCCACTGCGAGGATCGACCGGAGGACACGGTGGAGCATACGGTGGAAGTATGCCCTGCGTGGACGGAGCACCGCCGTGTCCTCGTAGCGGCGATCGGCGGCGGCGACCTCTCGCGTCCGGCCCTGGTTCAATCCATGGTCCGGAGCGAGACGGAATGGGAAGCCATCATCTCCTTCTGCGAAGCAGTCATGCTAGCGAAGGAGGTGGCGGAACGAGAGAGGGAGAGAGCCTCCCTTCCCGGCCGCCGCGGGAGACGCACCGGGCGTCGGGGGCCACGTGGTGGCTACCGGCCACCGTAGATGCGGGCCTGTGGACGGTTAGCTATGGGCTAGCTAGCCGTCCGTCCGTCTAGTGACGACAGGCCGTGTCGACGGCGCGTTCGTGTTCCACGCGCGCCTCAAAGAGATGTCAGCATAAGGGGGGCCCGCAAGGGCCGAAGCCTGCCGGGGTTGCGGGCCTGTTCGAAAGAGATACCGCGGCCCCGGAACATAAAGGGCGAAGAAGGAACATGGATGGGTTTTAGTCAGTAAAAGTCTGACACTCCCTCCCACTCCGCCCAGAGTGGGAGAAGTCATTTGATGACTTCCCATCCTAAAAAAAAAAAAAAAAAAGAGCCCTGGAAAACATTGTCAGCATGGATGGATTGAATAGTACGGGGGTTGTGAAAGTGTTTAAATTGAGTACGAGACTAAACTTAACTTGTATTTAAAAAAATACTTGTCAAATTGTTTGAACTTTGGCCCCCAATATCTCCGTAACTAAAAGGTTTCCAGGTATGATGTAGAACAAAAAATATCGTTATGACGGGGGAGCAAGTGCTTCCCGGCTTCATTAAGACTCTTTTTATACCCTTTATAGTACTCGTACGTACCAAAAAATTATATTTACTGCGTCCAATTGAGCACCAGCTCCTGTTTTTTATCGGTTAAAATTGTGAAGTTACTCTGTTGCTATTAGGTACGGCTTAGCAGCTGAAGGAATTTGGCTCACAAGTAGACCATGCTGAGCTGAGTTAGGAACAAGTACACTTTATATTGAGATCCATGAGGTCCATCTGTGTTGTTATGGGCTCGATTCTCAGCTCGAGGATAGTGCTTTTAGGGTTTTTCTATCAGGAATTTCTCTTCGAGTCTGGATTTGTGCCCGAATTATGTCAATAGGTTCGGCCCCTATTACATGGGACCTGGCGAAATGTGGGTGTACTGTTAGGTACACCTCTAACTAACTTTTCGGGCATTATAGGTTTGGTATAATGCTATGTAATGCTTAAGCGTGGGATAATTCCCAACAGTCAAGCGAACAGAACCTAACCATAGTATATTTTATAACGAGGGACTAAACGAAGCCATAATATACCGAGGTGGTTTGACTCCCAAGCTTGAGAGGGAGTCAATGAAAGCGAGGGTATATTAAATTGGCGTTTAGTCTCGAGGTGCAAACTGTATTTTTCACTTCGAGTGCGAGAAAAATAGTCATTTAACACTAAACAAATTTACACTCGACAAAAATTCTGAACCGAGCGGTCAGTTTTTTCTTCAATCAGGTCAGTCACAGATTAACAATAAAACACAACACAAACAATCAACATTTTCGCTATGAAGATGATCCACCCTCCACAGATCTAGATAATTAGTACCTACATTACTGCAGCGGCTAGCAATAGAGGCATTGCTCATACTTTTCAAAATCAACGATGCATACAAACAACAATAATTTTTCTCGCGTTGAAGAGTTTATTTGTTTTTTTTTTTTAATAAACCGCTTTCTTTTTGCTAGCCCATTCGAAATTTAAAAAAAAAAATTTAAATAAGTTACTCTTTTGTTACCATGTTTCAGAGTAAAAGATCGTTCCATTTTTAAATTACTTTTTACTCTTTTAGAGCATGTGAAGTGAAAAAAGTATTAATAGTAGTGGTGAAATGAATGAGAACATGTGAAAATATTCACAATATAATATATTAAACGTCTGACCCAAATTAAATGATGTAATAACTTCAAAGACTCATATTTGAACAAAATTCATCACAATTCCAATGAAATATCACTGTTCATAAAACTCAAATGGAGTACATTATTTATTAAAAGCTTTTCGACTTTTATGGCGCGTTATTTCGCAGATTAAAGTTTGAAAACCATCTCATTATCGATATAATTACTGAATCAATCAACTTTAACACAATTGAGATAGGAATGAATACCTGCACGGTTCATGGTTCAATTATAAAAGCTTAATCGATATCTGACCAGCCTGGTATTACCGTCGATTCATATGAATTATTAGTAAGTGTGTGAGATAATCGACTTATTACGTTTGATTTATTAATAATGTTGTAATATTGATAATTATAATATTATATGAGTAGTATACGCCAGAGCGACACCAGAGAGTGGGTTCAATATGAGTCGATGGTAATAAATAAATATCGCTGGACATTACACACAGCGCCATCTAGTGCCACACTAAGCAAGGTTTCTGTCGTGGACACCAGATAGTTGATATACTACATAATTATATACTTTTTGTTTGTAAATGGGAACAACCAAATGCTCTGAAATATTTTATTCCGAATTTCGATGTTCCGATTTTCAAAAGTCCGAATTTCATAATATCTAAAAATTATTATGTCTATAATTAAAAATCACGAAATCTGTTTTACCGAAAGTCGTAAATGCGATTTGTTAGTTTTCCGATTTTCATACGTTCGAAGAATAAATAAATAAAAATAAATAAATAAAAAATAAAGATTGCTGGACATTAACACACAGCGCCACCTAGTGCCACACTAAGCAAAGCTTGTGTCGTGGACACTAGATAGTTGATATACTACATATATACTTTTTTGTTTGTAAATACATACTTATTATACATATAAACATCCATGACTCGGAAACAAATGTCCATGCTCATCACACAAACATATGCTCCTACCGGGATTTGAACCCAGGACCCTAAGAACGTAAGGCAGCGTCACTACCACTACGCCATTCGGGTCGTCAAATGAATCAAATGCTCGAAGGGTACTCGGTCCGAAAAACGACATTCAGATTTTCAATACTTCGAAAACACTAAAAGTCAACATGTTGTGCTTCAAAATTTAGTGACAGAAACGAATCGCTGCAAAACCGACTTCACGCAGGATTGTCTGCCCTACCCTAGAGTGTAATTTAACCCCGCGTAGGCGCGGAGGGGTGGGGTGGCCCGCGAGCTGAGGAGCAGGTGGTTTGAAGGCCCGCCGCCGCGGCTGAGGCGACAAGCCGAAGCTGTGGTGGTGAGTGTTAAAACCATATGTGACGATAAGCTCCTACTTAACTTATAACATACTAACACCCATGACTCGGAAACAAATGTCCTTGCTCGTCAAACAAACATTTGCTCCTACCGGGATTCGGACCCTAAGAACGTAAGGCAGCCTCACTACCGCTAAATACGTCATTCGGGTCATCAAAAACTAATTTTCGGTAAGACTCAATGTAACGCACTTAAAACACTGTGCTAATGGATTCATTGAATAGTACGGGGGTCGTGGAGTTATTATTTAGATGTAAAGTTATAACATTAAACATATATATCAGAATAAAACACGCGCAATAGTCTTTTGGGGCGGCGGATATAAGAACTAAGTAATCTATATCTGCTACGGGTTGTGCCCCGCGCTACGCCGTAGCCGATCGGCTACGAGTGCTACGGAGCGTTAGGTGACGGTCACGCGAGTTCCATGATTTTTATTCACCAAAAAAGTGCTCAACTCGTAACTAGAAGGTTCCCAGATAAGGTCAAAGAACAAATACCTTTCGACTTCGTTAAGGCTACTTTTACTTCTGCTGAATGTAAGCTGGTTATTAAGCTTGTACAAAAACTAATCAAACAGTCGGCCAACACAGCGATATCTGGCAATATTACCAACATAATGGAACTATGTCCATTGCATAAATCACTTGAATTATTATTAAAGCCAACTTCCACAGTCGTGACCAGCCGATAACGTGAATTATTACTAGTATTATTGTACTTCATTATTAACTAGTTTTACTATTGTTGTAATGGTAACAAGCTTAATGACAGGTCTTGTGTCTATTTGTATAGGGGTTCAGCTACGTGTACCTACATATTTGTTACCGGTTGGAAAATTTTGAAAATTAAGGCTTTAGAATGACAAAATTTGTTCCTATGGAAGTCATTGTTTGTCACTATAAAATCGTTTACAATCAATCACACCTTCTGTAATCAAAAAAATATTACTGCCTCGTTGGTCTCGTGGTCGCAGTCATGTCTGCTGAGCATGAGGTCCCGATGAGCATGAGGATTCGATTCGCGAGTCGCGCAAAACGTTTCATTTATTTATTTCTCTGGATTCCTCAAGTATAGGACTGGCGAAGGCCTATCCCTAGGATTTTATGTCTGTTATGTGACCTGATGAGTCTTTATTACACCATAAACAACGTCAATTTGACGTGTGATTTGGTGGCTGTAGAAGAATAAAATCAACAACCACAAAATCACACCACATACTTCCAAAAAATATCAAAATCAAATATCATATTAGTACAGCGCCCTCGTAACTTTATTAAGTACTATAATTACATATTGTAATTGAATTTACCTGAACTTTTGGTAGAGGGCGACACAAAATGCTTTGTAGCCGGATATCGAATTACCGACTGGTTTCGGTCACGCCGCAATATATTGTAGGTGAATTTATATATGTGTGTGAAGCGGATAATACTCTTAGGTTTTTTTTTTGTTTGGAGAATATTCATTTATTTTATTATATATAGCCTGCTTATTTGCAAACTTCAGAAGCCTAATGATAAACATCCAAAAAAGCGTGTGGGGTATTGATGGATCCCAAAATGAAAAAAAGGAATGAATTTTCTAAAAAAAATACAAGGAACATTAATAACATTAATAACTAAAAAAATACGAAGCACCGAGAATTGTTATGTACACATAACAATTCTCAGTGCTTCGTATTTTTTTTAGTTAGTTAGCCAAAAATGTCCCGATTCTGCTTAATGTACCAAATGTCTACTAATGCGTTAATATGGCTAAAGGTTTAATATGGCAAAGGCCTGCCCACGTTTTCCACTTCTTTTGATGGAGTGCTTCTTCTCGCAAATTCACGAGGAAGTCACAATTTTATTTACATGGTTTTTATCGAAAAAAAAATGTTTGAATTGTTGTTGTGTTTTGTTGTTGAATTGTTTTTGTTGTCGTTGTTGAATTGTTGCTGTTGTTGTTCTTTGAATTGTTCCGTGTTTTTGGTTCTGTTTTTTGTATTGTTACTGAGAAATTCCTGATAGATATTGGCTCTAGGCTGCAAAGTCGGCTGATTGTGCCCGACTGGCTGCGGTTGGTCGGGCTTCCTCTCCCATCCCAGAGCATGTCTTTCCTTACAAAATCGTGCCCCCTGGTATATCCGGCTTGTCCGGGTCAGGCTTGCTCCTGGCTGGGTGTGGTGCTCAGTCATCATCATCATCATCATGTTACTGAGAAATTCCTGATAGAAGAATCTAACAACAGTTTTCCCGATCTGGGTTACCTATGAATTAAATATTACTTAATTATCGTTAAGTTAATAACGTTCCTACCCATCGTCACTCTGCACCCGAATTCCAAATATCGAGTCCTGCATCGGATGACATGTTTCCCGATATTTGCAAAAAGCTCAAATCTGTATTCCTTCGACCATGAATCAGATTCTGGTCAACCTAGAATTCGGCCAAGCATTAAGAAACTAGATTTTAGTCATATGAAACTACCAGTAGATAGTATATTAACTGAAGATTAGATTAGATTGAATTATATATTATTTTTAATTTTGTTATTTTTATTTTTCATACTTTTTGTTTCTATAACTGTTTTGTATTTTTTCTAAAATTGTTTTTGTGGCACACGTTTGTCTATTTCTATGTTGACATAGTATCTAAGCCAAATTAAATGGGAGAGGGCGCTGACTCCTGACATACAGGTAAACCTAGTTCGGGGGTCAGAGGCTACAAACAATTAATGTATCATAAATTGTGTTAATAAAGAATTTGAATTTGAGTAACGGTTGTGGATGTTGATTTACCTTTTGAATTCTGTGTATTCGGAAAGTTGACAGCGTCGCAGATAACTGTCAAAGGTTTTGGTTATTTAACAGCCTTATCACACTAGCGAGTTGCGAGCGAATTGAAAGCGGGGAGAGTGTGCAGCGTGCTCACCGCGAAGAAAAACAAAATTAGGGGTAGTAGATCGGGTCCTCAGCGAGTTCGCGGTGAATGATTCGTATTTGTCCAATCATTAATTTTGTTTTTCTTCGCGGCGAGCTCGCTGCACACTCGCCCCGCTTTCAATTCTCTGGAAGCACTCTCAACGTTCCGTTTCTTGCAATTTACCGATCAGTATCAGGCTGTATCATCATCATCTGCCAATCTTTTTTTCAACTATGTTGGCCTCAGCTTCTACCCGAAGTTATTTTAACCGAATGCAGCTGAATACCAGTATTTTGCATGGAGCGAAACTGACCTCCACAACCTAGTTAGTACTAGGTAATACGATACCACTTGGTAAGACTGGTTGTCAGACTTTTTGAACCACTGACAGGCTTGATGTAAAAGAAAATATGCTACTTTAACACGTCCGTAATTTTTTTTTGCTGGACTTCATAGTGCCCCACTGCTGGGAAAAGGCTTCCCCTTATGTAGCCAGCTACATACTGATTCAAGTTGCATTGCCCCGTAAAGAAGAAGATTACTAATAAAGGGTCAGTCAAATCGACCGGACTGGACTAGCTGCTGATACCAAAGTTTGAGAGATATGAAGTATCTCCCGAACTTTGTATGTATTTATCAGTCTGTCAAAATTCGGTTTCTGGATACCGGGCCGGAGCCCAGTCGGTTTTAACAAACCATAAAGATTATCCATCGTGTTTTGTCTCTGTTTCAAACTGGGTACCTACTAAACCAACCCGCTGAGTAAAATATTAGAAATTAGAATTAAATTACTTCACTCATAAATGGTATAACTTTATCGTCACTTCGAATAATACAGCTTCCACGACAATAGTCTAACACTCTACGCCAATAAGGTGCTACGTCGCTTTTGTAGCAATGTCTACGGCGTAGACCTGACTACGGCGTAGCGAACATTGTTCGTAAGACTGTTCAGTATTCTAAAGCGATGGAGCCGCTTTCAGTATATAATTATTTGAGAACGTTAACTGAATAGTTAAATAATTTATTATTCATGTACTCTTTGATGGGTCTAGCTTGGGAAATGACTCCGTTGCCGTTAATGAAAGAAGGTTGTTGGAGTGTTTTCTTTTTATTTTTTTATATTTTTAAGGGAATATTATTTTGTTGAAACAAAAGTGGGTATGAATTTCTGTTTTGACTTTCAAATTACGATATTATTACAAGATCTACAATGAACAGTGTCCAAACGGGTTTCTAAATATTTTATCAGTTGCGCTAAAGAACACGAAACGAGTTAAGTTGCTTGTACACAATGTATACATTCATGCAATTTATATTTTTGTCCCAATCTTTCATAGTTAGTTGACAATAGCTCAACTTTTGATCGAACACAAGTCAATCAAAACTTCTGATACAGATTGTTAAAACTTTAACTAGCACAAAATTCGCCTCACTCATAACACCCAAAAATAGATCGGAACTGACAATGCTGTGCTACTTTTATCTTCAGAGTCAACACTTTTTCTTTATAATTAATGTTAATATAAAACACGCCACGTTATCAACACTACATCTTCATCAACTGTCTGCCTGTCCCTAATAGGAAGATATCCCGTAAGTGGCATTTTAAGTTTAGTTGTGAACCGTGATAGAACAGTGCTATGTTTTAAGTTATTGAAAATATTGTTCGCGGCTGTAAGACGTATGTAGATACAGAATTATGAGCATTAAAATCATCAACGCAACCGTCCAAGTTCAAAATGTGTCAAAATCGTTTCTTTATGAACCAGTAGGGTTGTGCTGATAATTTTGATGATTATAATTCTGTAATAATACGTCTTACAGTCGCAAACAATATTTTAATCAACATACAACCTAGCACTGGCCAGTAAATTGCTAAAGACGTTAGTCCCAAATGGGCCGAGGGCATGTGGGACGAGTTGCTGAATTACTCTAAATTTACCCTGACGCTTTCACCTTAAAACAGAATCCGTAGATCGGTCAACAGATTCGCACTAACACTACAACCAAAAAACTCGATGCAATCGGTATTTCGCCTCACGTAACTTGAAAACGTTTCGGTCTCCAACCCGTCTACGTCGTCACGTTTAGGTCTAGAATTTCTCAATATTCTGAATAAGCCCGTATATCTATCTATCTATAGGGGTACAAATGTACGCCCGTTGGATAAGCGGTGAAATGGGAATTTTTCGAATTTTATAAGCGATTTCGTCGGGTGCATTTCAATTTTATTGAACGTTCAAGGGTTTGTGGTACACAGTATTTTAAAATTGGATTTAAAATGGTATTATGGGATGTGTACTTGTGTACCTTTCTGATGGAGATTTTGGGTAAGCAATAACTGTCACACGGAAGAGCAGCGGTGGCCCAGTGGTGGCGGCTCCGACTTACGAACAGTAAGTCGTGGGTTCGAACCCAGACAGGCGCATTACGGGAGGCCGGGGCTTCAATTAACAGAGGTAAGTATTAACAAGCGAATTTCTAATAAACTATAACAAAGACGAATTTTAGGAATCACTAGTGACGTGCTGTTTATAGTTTATTAGAAATTCGCTTGTTAATACTTACCTCTGTTAATTGAAGCCCCGGCCTCCCCTACTTTGTGTAATTTATTTCACCACCACTACTCTGAAAACGGTGAAAGAAAACATCGTGAGGAAACCGGCATGCCCTAGAACCAAAAATTCGAAGACATCTGACATCTACCAAACTGCACTGGGTACGCGTGGTGGATTATTATAGCCCACACGCAAAATACTCGCTTTGACGTGGAGTTGCGGACACCAGCCCGTTGTACAAAATACAAAATACAATTGTACAACTGTTACACAGGGTTTGTTTGCCTAGGTAGGTCTTTGGATGGGTGGCCGATCTTTACATAACGAGATCTCGTGTCTCGGAACGCATGTTAAACTGTTAGACCCAGCTGAGCTGACATTTGTAGATCTTTGACAGATCGTTAGTGTTTGTCTGCCTCTGTTGTTCGCAATTGCGACGACTGAGCATGAGGTCCTGGGTTTGATTCCCAGGACGAGCAAAGTGTTATCGGGTTTTTCCATCTAACTATATATAGGGTGACTGGTAATTAGTGTACGTTTTTTTCGCGATTTCAGGTTTGGTCCCATAGTAAAAGTTGTTTGTTATCATGAGCACAATCACGTGTTTAAGTTTCGTACACTAATTACCAGTCACCCTATATAGTAACTTACAGCTAGGCAGGTAAATTATTGTATCTGCCTAGCTGTAAGTTATTGTATCTGCCTAGCTGTAAGTTTTCCGAAAATAATAAATTAAAATAAAATAAAATAAAGCAGAAGAGTTTGTATGGTTGAACGCGCTAATCTTAAGAACTACCGGCTCGAATGGAAAAATTCTTTTTTGCGTTGGATAGTCCATTTATCGAGGAAGGCTATATAACATCACGCTATGACCAATTGGAGCGGAGCAGCAATAAGAAATGTTGCAAGCGGGAAAAAAGCTTTCGTTGATGCGTTGCGATATCAAAACTTCAAGCGAACGAAGTCGCGGACAGAAGCTAGTAAGCAATATTTCTATTGTATTTGTACTGTTTAGAAGGTTTTTTTTCTAATACCCTAAAAAATGTAATACATTTAAAACCTTGTATATTTCAATAACATTATATTTGTTTTTAGTACAGTCAGTAGCTCCGTTTACCTCGTTAAAAACACAATTATGTAGTACTTAGGTACCTGAGTTATCGTCAGGCAATTTGACTAAAAGCAATAGTTATTATAATTTGTTTTCAGTAGTAATGCTTGTCAACGTTTTAGATAAAATCTAGGAAAATGGATCAAATTTTCTTGTCTTAATGGGATATTTTAAGGCACCTACGCAAATACCAATAAGGATATGTTTTATTGGAATTGAAATTGTTATGATATTATTGTAATAATGGTATTGGATTCATATTTTATTGACTCATGTATTCAATGACTACTTTGACATTTAATTTTATCTTAAAAATATACTTACTGAATTGGAATGATACCTAAAGTGTCGTTTTGATTCAAATCGTGACCAGTTCATGGCAATAGGTTTATCACCATCATCATCAGCTAATTAATGTTCCCATTGCTGGGACGCAGGTCTCTATGGGGGGGGGGGGGGGAATGGGCTATAATCCACCACGCGGGCTCGGTGCGGATTGATAGATAAAATAAAAATAAATATTGCTGGACATTAACACACAGCGCCATCTAGCGCCACACTAAGCAAGGCTTGTGTCGTGGACACCAGATAGTTGATATACTACGTATAATTTTGTTTGTCATACTTATTACATACTTATTATACGAGTACTACATATAAACATCCATGACTCGGAAACAAATGTCCCTGCTCATCACACAAACATTTGCTCCTACCAGTATTCGAACCCAGGACCATAAGAAAGTAAGGCAGCCTCACTACCACTACCCCATTCGGGTCACATGTCTTCGAATTTTTTGGTTCTAGAACATGCCGGTTTCCTCACGATGTTTCCCTTCACCATCTTGAGAACAGAGGTGGTGGTGGCAGCGGTGCAGTGGTGGTGAAACAAAGTAGTGCGCCTGTCTGGGTTTGAACTCAAGACTTACTGTTTGTAAGTCGGGGTCACCGCCACTGGGCCACTGGTTCTCGGATTAGGTTCGCTACCTATTAAATGGGACTCACATAGCTGGTGAAATGTAGTTGCTCCACTGTCTAACTCTTCTTGGAATTATAGCGTGAACCTGTAATGTTCTGTACATAAAGTAAAAAGAAAGAACACCTTTTAAACTAAAATCCACCCAGATTTACACCAAAACACAGAAACACTCGCGGTCTAAAACTTTGTAGCATGACAAATGTTTGTAATTTACTGTCCATTATTAAAATTTCTTGGCTCAACATAATGTTTTTCTCACAAGTAAAACTCAACAAGGTACTTAAGCATACTTTAAAGTTATGTACACCAACATTTAACTTAAACTTAGTATTATAAATAGTGTGAGGCGGGCGTTCTACTGACCCCGTTACAGTCAGACGGAGTGGAGAGTTAGCGCTGAGATAAGGAGTTGGTTTTATAAATATATTATTGTTGACACTTTGTAGAAACTAATGCTTATCAGAAGGCTGTGTGTTTTCACATTAGAAGACTTTGAAGATAATATCTTTATGTTACAATTTTTCACCTTCATCTACACTAATATTAATAAAGAGGAAAGATTCGATTTTTTGGTTGTTTGGTAATTTCTTTGTTAAGATTTAACTCACACTTTTTTTTTTAGGTGTGACCACTCGTAGTTGCAACTCGCTAAGGTCGCTTAACTACTAAACCATTACAAACTAAATAAAATACACTCGGGTGTGGGCCTCGACTTAGTGCGTCATTGAGGGGAGGGCAGCAAGGGACAGGCTGGGTCGGAATATTATTTGGGGGCACTTTTGAATGTCGAATAAAAGCATCGACCTGAGAACCACTTTTTTTGTAGTTTATATAGTAGTTTTATAGGTTAAAAATGGACGTTGGTTTCTTCTATTTATCCATAGAGACAGAGAGATGGTTAATAAGAGCCAAATACTATTTATGTCTACCTCCAAGCAACGTAACTGTGTCCTAGTTTAAAGGGCACGGTTGCTGGTGAAATTACAGGCATATATGAGACTTTGTCTTTTGAGTGACGGGCGCAATGCACCGACACGTAATTAGGGCACGTCCTATGTGGACGTGACATACGAGGTTCAGCTCAGCAGCACACGAAATAATGAAGCCTTGTACCGGGCATTACTTTCTAAATTGAGTTAGGATTATCCACAAAGTAGGGTTTGTAGGTAAGTAATTTCTATGTATTTCTATGGCTGAAAGAGGCTATGATGATGAAAAGAAGTCCTTGTTTGTAAACACTTGCGAACTGTTTTGTAAATCCAAAATGGTGGCATTAGTTCTGATTTTGACAGCGGTTAAAGTTCCTCAACTTTGTTCTTCTTTTGAAGTGACGTTTAGAGATCACTTTGAAATTGAAACGATGTGACACAGGCTGATTTACTTTGAAAATAGAAGAGTTAAATTTTGAATTGTGTACGATGACTTGAGTGAGGTTTGAAATGCTCTTTACAGAATTAACCTACAAAACGTAGTGATTATATACTCTGTGCAAATGCTTTCGTTGAATCGAACACAACCTAACAGATTGATGTAAATTATATTCAGAAAACATGACCCAAAATACAAATTGACAAGTAAAAATCTCTATTTATTTCATACGTTGAGAAATGAATGTATTGTACCTAACCTGAAATATATTTGAGATAAGCTGAAACTGAAACGAATATCACATCAATGATTGATGTTAATTTACGTCGAAAAAAGGCCTTGCTGTATGTAGGTACGTGGCTTCCAATTATTTTATTTACACTTGCATAAGGCTACGCAGTTTCCGAAATGAACGAAATAAATGTGTATTTCATATTTTATTTTAACTTTACGCTTCAGCAATTATTATTTTTTATGAAATAAAAGTAAATTGCGTCCATAAAGTAAAATGTTGTCTCCATAGACAATTTATCAAATGTAAAAAAAATGATGTTTTTATCTTTGTTAAGTGTGAGAGGCATTCAAAACTTATTCAAAATCAAAATCATTTATTTCAAGTAGGCCAATTACAGGCATTTTTGAACTGTTTTAAATCAAAATAATGTTACAAAATTTACGTCACATCGCATTTTATGTAGGTATACTGATACCATAGACATATCCACCTGTACACTGACTGAGTTCACAAGGGCCACATAAGTACTGTGTAGCTTGTAAGGTATAATAATAATTAAGCAAAATATTTTTAAGCATATTTTTAAGTTACTTTGTCGCATTAAATTTATCATCTGTAATGGCAAAGGAAACATGTGATAATAATAAATAAATAAATGTTGAGATGGTATATTGTGTATCTCTTGACAACTTCTTTTTTTCTTAACTTGTTACATTACCATTAGAAGTGATATTTTTACCTTATTTAACCGGAATACTAATACCTAGTAGTAGGAATAGTAGGAGTAGCAGCAGTTGTAGCAGCCGCAGTAGTAGCAGCAGTAAGTTTTCAAGGCAGACAGCGTCCAGGGGCTCTCAATAGTGGTAATTGCAGTAATAGTTGTAGTTTTTCATGACTTCAGGACTTTAAAATGACGCCAGGACTAGATCTCGCCGGCTTAGTGACCACGTCAAATATTTCAGAGTAATTTCCAGCTTGTTGCTGGCTCGAGGCCCAAACGCAGACTGAATATTTCAGGCTCGGCTTCCCGTCATGATGAAATCATGAATTTAATAATGTTGGTTCTAGAACATAGAAGAATAAAATGGTTAACAAAGAAGGTCTAACATCAAATGTATAAAACCTACAACTCCAAGTTATAGCAATAAATTAAAAAGAAAACTAGGCTTGTCATTGTCATTCTTAAACGTAATGATTATATACTCTGTGGTCATTCTCTGACATCACAAAAGTAAACAAAGATTTGGAAACACTAAAATGTACACAAATGCTAGAAGTAATATGAATTAAAAGGCGAAAATGCATGCTAAGCCTCCAAATAAAGGCTATGCAGTTATTCGGAAAGAACGTATAACAAAATTTTGGATTACAATAGTCAAAAAGGTAAGTACAAAAACACAAACATTACATACCTTAATGTGGTAATAGATAATAGGTGATATTTCTCGAGATCGAAGCCAAGATCGCACCTCTGATTTTCAGATTCATGTGCGTATTTTTATTTTTATACAATCCAAAGTAATGAAATTATGTCTGAGATATTTCTCGACGGCATGTAAAGGCGAGTCAGAGGCAAACGGGCGGCGTAAATACCCTGACAACAGGTTAGGCAGTACCACAAGACAAAAGAAGGAAAAGTAACAGTAAAAGAAAATTTATTTAATTTGCTAAACGTTAACGAATTCGATAAAAAGACAGACAAAGAAGATGAGGCTGGCGTGCCTTTGTGACGTAAGAGTCTATAAATAAATAAAGAATAAAAAAAACAACAGTTCAAAGAAACCACATCACTGTGTTTGACATGTCTCATCGACTAACATCTTACTGCATACCTTATAGAAGCATATAGGCGTACCAGAGTAACTTATCCTACAAAATTATTATAAATCCTACTTCCTACTAATATTATATGCGAAAGTTTGCGAAGATAGATGGATGGATGTTTGACACTATATCACGCCAAAACTACTGACCGGATTTGGATGAAATTTAGCGCACAGATAGTTTTTAACCTGGATTAACACAAAGAATACTTTTTGTCCCGGTTATTCAATACCGTGAGACACCCGGGTGAAGCCGTCGGCACAAGCTAGTAATCCATATTCAAAATCAAACTATAATACCGGCTAATAACCCCTAACCCCAATCTACCTGTCCCCTTTATACCAAACTTTTAACCCTCCCCAGAGGCCCAATTTTTCACATTTTTGCCCAAAATTTCAGGTCCAGTATCCATCAAAGGAGAATGGACACATTCGGTATTAATCATTTTTATTGGACAAGAGGGCCCTTTATTGATTGTCGTGATGATAAAAACACCATTAACTCAGTTGCTGTGTCGTTATTTCGCATCGTAATGTTGGGGTTTTGATGCGCTGGAATGTTTTTCTTTTTTTTGGCCAAAAATTAATGGTAGCTGCTTCAGGCTTGGCCGTTGATTAGTCAACGGGTGATTGCGTTGATTGGTTCATATGTGAGAGGGATGCTGGGGTTTTAATTGATATTGATTATATTAATTGCACTTTGCTGTATGCGGCCGGTTTACGTCGTAAAGGAGAAAGATGGGGTAATTAATCAAGTATAGCTACGTTGCACTTTGAACTCATTCTCAATCACGGTTGAATTGATGGAAATTATGCTAGTTTTTTTTTTTAATTGGGACAAGCCCGCCACACATGCCCAAACCACTGTAACTCCTGAAAGCCAGAATTAACAGGGGCGACCACCAGAAAAGCGCCGAGACAATGAAGCTCGACGAAGTCCCAGAGAATTAATTCTGTCTTGGATCCCGCAACGAAATTAATCAGAAAGTATAGCGGAGGAGTAGGAAAAAAAAATATGCTAGTTAATGACATGATATCTGGATGATCGGGCTTTGCTCGGATTTTATTTTTTCGTTAAAATGAAAACCTAGCAAGATTGTTTTATCGCCCCCGAAACCCCCTGCTGGGACCATATATTGGGATTGAGATTAAAAGAATTAAAGATCGGACATTAGAAATATTATCAGTGTAATTTTTATACCAAATATTTTTGATTTTGATACACAAATTCTCCCTGACAAGCAGGCGTATGACACTAGACTGAACAATTTGTTACCATGTAGTAATAAATGAAATGATAAATGATTAAGTCCTACTCCTTCACCATTTTAACTCAAACTCAAATCATTTATTTCAACTAGACCATTACGGCACTTTTGAATGTCGATAAAACGAAAAAAAAAGCGAAGCTACAGTCACAGACACATAAGGCATAATAACTTGAGAAAGTACTGTAGTTGCCCATTCCCTAGCGTAGATCTCTATGGAGAAGAACAGTAGTGACGAAATATCTCAAAGTAAAACGCCCCATAACTGGGCCACCAACTACTTGATGGTCTTACTAGTAGAAGGCCTTTTTTAAGTATTTCCTCCCAAAATCTGTGTAATAGAAAAAAAACGCCGAATATTTGACAAGTTATTCGTTCAATCTGTAGTAATTTATTGCCTGAAGAGAATGCTGAAGCGATTTACGATCGTTCAGCAAAGATTATTAGGAATCCCAAAAGGTGAGCGGTATCGCAAAAAGGTGCTAAAGTAAACTATCGGCGGTCAAGCCCCTGGTGAGATACGCCCTGCTGATTTTATCGCGTTATTAATATTTGACTAATATAACTGAAATAGTGTATGAGGAGCTCGCGGCTCAGATCTTTAGATTACGTGGCTTGCTTAGGATGGCAAGTGGATGGGTGACCACAAATTACATGCCGCGTTTCCTCCGTGCCTCGGAAAGAGTGTTAAGCCACTTTTCCCGGCTGTCATTTGTAGATCTTTAACAGTCTTTGCAGGTAGCCAGTGGCCTGAAAGTCTAGCAACCAATCTTACTAAGGGATATCCTATTCCCCAATACTAACTTCGTTGTGGAGGTCAGATAGGAAGTCAATCTATATAAAATACTGGTATTCATCTTGATCCGGTAATACTGGAAGCCAACTTCAACGTAGTTGGGAAAAGGCTAGGCAGATGTATTGCGTCAGCGAATAAAATAAACAGCAAAGAAGACTAAAAAAAGACAAAATAGATATTTACATGACACCCTCTTTTTTGGTCGAGGGTCAAAAATACATTGATACATTTTGAGCAATCAGACCTACTCCCAACTTTAATCTATTCGCCACAACGTGACCCCAATTTAACCCGAAATAAAAAGGACTTACGGTAACAGCCTGTGGTTGATATAACAACCACCTATTTACATAACAATATCCCGCCAATTTCGCCCACCATAACTAACCAACTTTTTTTCTAAAATTACGGCACAGGAAATCTCGTTAATCCAAGCCCTTATCGGTTCAAGCCCCAATAAATAATAACTTTGATCCCTTTCACAAATTGAGGCGCTGTCAAACGTTCGCTTTTATCTTCTTATTCTAACATTTTTTACGTAATAAGTTCTTGAAGATGATAATCAGCATTTTTTGGAGATGTTTCTGTTAGGTATGACTTGACTATGGAATTTTGGAAATATGGTGGGTTGTTTTGAGTTTGAATAAGGTTAGTTAACCGACCTGTTGTGCACAAACTAAACTTAATTTAGGCTATTGCTGTAGTTGACTAAAAGGCAGTGTTAGAGATGTCAAACTAGTTTATGCCTTGCGCTTCACCGTATTTTTAGTCGACATGTTTTTACGTGCACCCTTCATTTGTATGGAAATGTTAGTTCCAATTAAATTTGACAGCTCAAAATCGCCGGACGTCAGTCTCTTTCTCGTTTTATTAGAAAAAAAGGAAAGCAATAGCCTAAAAATAACTTTAGTTTGTGCACAACAGAATCGACACCAATATAAATATTACTTACCCAAGTCCGTGGATGAGCTTGCCCCATACATCCTCCTTGGTACCTCAGAAAGCACTTTAAGCCGTTGGTCCCGGCTGTTATTTGTACATCTTTGACAGTCGTTACAGATAGTCAGTGGCCCGAAAGTCTGACAAGACTTAAGAAAGTGTATCGTATTGCCCAGTACGAAATTGGTTGTACAGGTCAGTTAGGCAGGGTTTCCATATAAAATACTGGTATTCAACTGCATCTGGTTAGACTGGAAGCCGATCCTAACATAGTTGGGAAAAGGCTAGGTAGATGATGAACCACATTTTGGTTGCTACCACTATTATTTTTAATTTTGGTTTAAACCTTTTTTTTTTTTTTAAGGGGACAAACAAGACTGAGTCTAGTCCTGTCGAGGTGAGAACCTCTGGTTTAAAGCGTGAACACTTTATACGTGCAGTCCAAGGTGGCGCGCCAGAAAATTTGCATCGATATGCAAACTTAGTACATTTATTAGTTCTATGTTTTCTCGCCTGCTCAGATAAGTTGGTTGAAGTGAACACAAACTCAAAAAGCTACATTGGCTGTCATAGCTCTGAAATGACGTAACTAATAATAGAAATATTAATAAGTATTTTTTTCTTCATATCTTATTTAACACCTCACCCATCTCCAAAAGTCTCCTTAACGTTATCGGTCAATGCTTACCTGTAACAAAAATATATCGTTAAGAAAAAACTACTAAATTATGCACCCTATAACGTGCCCAGTCATAAAAGAACACCTCAAGGGGCTCCACAATCCACAAGTGACAGCACTTGAGTACGTTCAGGCGTCCCCTGCGCGTTCAGCCCTGTAACGATCGCTGATTACTTAATCTTTTCATCAAGTCATGAGGATATTCTAATCGTACGAAGGGGAGGTCGTAGCATCGTTTTTTAAGGAATGTGGTTCTACTTCCACAAACTTCATAAACAAGCACTGAAATATTCAGTGATTTTTTGGATTCATGTAATAATTATCACTTGTTTCGGTGAAGGAAAATATTACGTGGACACCGTCATGCTTGAGAATATTTCTTGATGGTATGTATAACCAAACGACGAAGGGCCCATGGGCGGCATACAAACTCTGCTACCAGGTGAGGCACTGATCACAGGATAAAGTAAGGAAGAAATTCAGTGTCCTAATCAAAGTGATCGGTCGCGCGATTATGCAATTGATGCGTTCATAATGTTGAAACCACGGTTAGCCGGACAAATACTAATGCGACGATTGCTTTGGTATTTGTTCGGCGAAGATGAAAACCTAGAGCAGATTTTTCAGAACATTGTGATGAATTGAAATATCGAAGAGTTTTCCCAAAATCTATAAATTAAGTAAACAGACATTTTTTTCCACTAACCCAGTAAAAATATAGACTTTACAGACACGTGGCGTTTATTTCCAATTTCGGACCCTAGCTCCCACAGTCCTTTTCTTCTACTGGCACGAAAGCATAAAGTATTCCTAAGTAAATAAGTAAGGAACAGAGTAACAAGTATCTGTGACCAATAAATAATGACATTATCTGTACATTTTACGTTTTGTCCGTTATCTTGGACGGGGGATGGCTTCGACCGTCTGGGGTTATTGAACTTCGGTATTTACGTTGGAATATATTAATGTTTCTTGCCTAAACTAGGCCTGAAACAAAGCTTGTGTATTTTTTGTACTATTTTCAGGTTTTAAAAATACTGTTAAGGTTTCGTCTAGTCCGGGCCTATTGTCTTTTGAAAGAAAAATAAAAGAAAAAAATATAAAAGACTTTATGTCGTTTGAGGTTGATAATATTTACAAGCGTTATGAGAGGTTTTCTTATTGAGTATTAAAAGAAAAACATAGTTTCCAAGAACTCTGTAGATGGCGTTGAACTGGCGGTGTTGGAAGGCCTCCCACTAGGTGGACACATGACCTGGTGAAGGTTGCGGGAATCCGTTGGATGCGAGTCGCACGGGACCGGTCAATGTGGCGAGGCCTATGTCCAGCAGTGGACGTCTTTCGGCTGAAATGATGATGATGAAATCCAGACTTCATTGTTGTATCTGAGAAACCCCTGATGGAGAAACCAAATGATAATTCCGACCCTAGAATCAAACCCAGGACCTCATTCTCAGCAGTCGTGCTTGCAACCACTAAACCAACGAAACAGTCCAACTAAATCAATCACCAACAATATACTATTACCTGGTTTACCCACACTATCAAACTGTATTTACACGTCCAGCTTTTCCGACATATAATAATAAAGAATCCTACCTCCAAGCTAACTTGCCCCAATGTCCCCTCACTATTGTTGACTGACAATGGGAGGTTGACAGGTCTTGTCACACTGGTTGACTTGGCTATCAATCATGGTTTAGTGGCAGCTTGTCAGACTATAATGATGCATGGTGTACACGTTTAATAAATAGTGGACAGCCATTGTAGATAATTGAGTGGTAAATGCAGTGTGTTCATCGAATTGATTTGTTTTTAATGTAAAATGATGCTTGTTTTTCCAAACCGCACTGGGTTGAGTCCATAACATCCCACCTAATATCCTTGAAGGGTTTGGTGTACCTAGTAGGCTATTTTCCACGATCAATAATTTGCAAATCTATTTAGTCCGTCAGTTAGAGTATTGGAAAATAATGGACACGCATTTTTTGTTATTGTACATCAATGAATATATTGACAAAGATAAAACGCATCAAAACTCGGGAGTGGGGTTTCGTGA
The DNA here is from genome assembly GCA_950022955.1 of Xestia ashworthii. Taxonomy (NCBI): domain Eukaryota; kingdom Metazoa; phylum Arthropoda; class Insecta; order Lepidoptera; family Noctuidae; genus Xestia; species Xestia ashworthii. The sequence goes on from OX465566.1 coordinate 19,664,198, forward strand.
CGTCAGAACGCACTAATAATTATACCATGGCGTGATGTATTGAGAATTTTAAAAGCGTCGTATTTTTGTCAATTTTAGTTTACGAAACAAAAGCAAAAAATACGGGTCAAATATTTTTTTGTAATCTAACTGATGTACTATGTACCTAATTAGATTTTTTGCAATCTACCCACCCACATATTTTCAGTTACCAGGTATGTTTTAAATCCAAGTATTACCGCGCATTCGGGCGTAACTTCGATCTGTTAGTTAAAAAATACTTTGAAAAGTCATCCATATTTAGGAATTTATATGATAAATTACCAGGACCAGTGAACATTCCTCGTGTTTCTTAGCATATCCTAGTTAACTTTTGCCTCGTGCCATTTTCCGGCTTCTTATTGAACTTTACTTTTTTCTAATCCATTTTAATTTTATTCTTATTTAACCACCCATGTAATAAATGAAAATAAATGTCGCTGGACATAACACACAGCGCCATCTACAGCCACACTAAGCAACGAGGCTTGGGTCGTGGACACCAGAATAGTTGATATACATACTGCATGGTAGATACTGCTTGTCTCCCCGCGACCACGGCTGGTGCAATCCGGTCGAAACGTCGGGCTTAAATTAAAGGTAAATTCGCGATAAATACCCGTTTTTATATGTTTTATGATAGATACTGCTTGTTTGTAAATACACACGTATTATACATATAAACATCCTTATCTCGGAAACACATGTCCATGCTTATCACACAAACATTTGCCCCTACCGGGATTCAAACCTGAGACCCTAACAATGAGAGGCAGCCTCACGTCTGCTGCGCCATTCGGGTCGTCAAATTATACGTTTTTCATGTCCTGTATTTTTAACCCCCGACACAAAAACGACAGGGTGTTATAACTTTAACGTGTCTGTGTGTGTGTGAATACCTGTCTCATAGCTCCAAATCGAATGAACCGATTTTGATTATGTTTTTTCTTGTTTGAAAGGTGAATTAGTCGCGAGTGTTCTTAGCTATGTTGTATGAAAATCGTTCCAAAATGGCCGCCACCACAAAATGGCGAATTCTTTATTTTTTCACAGCTCCTTCAAAATGGGTATCAAATGAAAGAGCTTGAGCTTATAAGGAATACCAACTAACCAAAGGAAAGTGGAGTGATGACTGAGGTACCTAGGACCTGACCTAACAAAGTATTGTGTCAGGGGATTTTTTTTAAATTTTAAGAGATATTCCTCAGAGTGCACCTATTTTTAAGCGCAACTAAATTATTTCTCAAAGCGCAACCACTAGTTGCGCTCTTGAGTATGGTGTACATAATAAAGAGTATTCTATCTATCTATGTATCTATATAGAACATTGAGTTTATCCACTGCACCTGACAGACCCGTCTGCATCGTTACTCAGGCAGGTCTATAGCAGGGGACGCACAAAGGTGATCGGATGTCAAACGCAACGGAACGTGTTTGAAATTATATACTTTTTGCGATAACACTATTACTTTACATGAGTTTTAGTTTCAAAAAATGTTTTTGATTGTACGATAGAAATAAAGATGCGTTTTTCTATTTGACGACCCGCCTCTGCTTCAAAATATCGGAATTCCTTTAAGGAGTACAGGAGTTAAACGCGAGTTTTATAATGCCTGAAAGTATATTATTCACTGAAATAAACAAAACCAGAAAAAAAAACATGATATTCTTCAGGATATTATGCTAGCTCAGATAGTGTTTTGAAAACATAATTCAATTAATTTTACTCGATAAAAACAATCATGAAGTTATCTCTAAAATTTATTTTAACAAGTAAAAACCATACTACTGTATGTGATTATTCAGATTTTTTGGAAAATTATTCTACAAGCAACATATTAAGATCACAGTGTTTTATTTTTTTAGTCCAATCAATAGATTTTTTGTAAATCGATCGAAACCACTCATTTCGCACTATTCGGCCCGCAGTGACTGACGTAACAACCACTTTGTAGTGCAAGCTGATAAGAACTTTATTCTTACAGTATTTCAAACGAAGTTTGAACCACCACAAATAGAGTTGCTAATTTAGCTCCTATAGTCCCCTTAATGTATCAAAATGTTATACTTTGTTCAATTTACAGAGCTCTAGCTTCCAGAAATAAATAAAACGACCTAATCAATCAACTAGCCCGCTTAACTGCTACCGTCTACTGCCAGATACTGGCCTACTTGTGTCAAACCACCTAACTTTATTCATTTTTATTTCGCCGGAGATTTTATCTCAATGGTTGGTTACCAACATCTGCCTTCATTCAATATTATATCTTGTGCGTGAGGGAATAAGATCTGAAGCAAGTTCGGGTGGAAGACTTGATAGGGAGGGGATAAACTTAGCAGTGGGTACAAGGTACCAAGTTGCTGATGACGAATAGGTTCTACATACTATAATACAAAGTATTCCGCCGCGTCTGTCTGTCTGTTCGCGAAAAACTCAAAAACTACTGCACCGACTTTCATGCTGTTTTCACCAATAGAGTGGTTGTCGATGAGGTTTTAGTATACAATTTGTACGCGGGCGGAGCCGCGGGTATCAGCTAGTGTTTTTAATGAATGCTTCTTTTGAAATATCACACTTCTGTAATTGCTGAACGATTCAGCTAAAGAAAATTCTTAGTACACTATCTTATTTTGCAAAATACTGGTATTCATCTGCATCCGGTGAGACTGTAAGCCAACCCCAACATACATCGTTGAGAAAAGGCTAGGAATATGATGAATCTCATTTTGCAGTTATGTTTAATTTTGGTTATCATAATCTTATTGAAACACCATTTTCATATTATTAATATTTAACATTACCAAAGGAAGGAAAAAGCGAGGAGAATGTCCTAAAACCAAATATTCGAAGACTTGTGACATCTACCAATCCGCACTGGGCCCGCGTGGTGGATTCTAGAACAGAGAATGTCCTATAGAGAGGAGACCTGTATCCCAGTAGTGGGACCATAATTACACTACATTACATTACACATAGGCTGATGATGATGATGATGGTGATAATGATTACCAAAGGCAGAGAAGAATGGAAAGAGGAAGGGCAGGCCTTTGCCGTGCAGTAGGACACATCAGGCTCATAATAAAACATATTTATCATATCTTTATATGATTCGACGATCATCGTATAACCTCAAAAAGCTATAAAAAACTGCAAACTCTTACCCCAAAGCGGAGTGGTCTAGCAATAAATAAATAAAGCACACATACATTACGAAGGCATTGTGCCAACCGCGCCAAGTGTGAAAAAATATAAGTCCTACACTGAATATATGTGGTGATTATATAAAATATGTATTTAACCTTCCTGCTTTATATCATTCTACTAGGTTTTTTAGTATGATTGTGGTGTTTTAGTTTTAGCTGGCTGTAGGGTTAGTTATGGATAACACTTGAAGGGTAAGGGGTTGAAATGATAACCTATCTAATATCTGCAGGCTGGCCCACTTAGCCCAGTCTAACGTAAAATCTAATTTTCCAAGCTGCCTGGGAAGCCACTCAACGACTAATTTTTTTGGTGACAAAATGAAACGGTACGTATTTTCTATACAATAAATCCAGTCATATTATTACACTGTTCAGTTTTTGGAACGAAGTTCCTTATCGCAAGTTGTGAAAGGGGGCTAGACGGAAAAAAATCTTACGAAAAAGTTGTCACGACACTTTTAAAAATAAATGAAGGTTGCAATGCGTTTGTTTCATTTCTATTTCGCATTGAACAGTGTGGTGTCGCGACTATTATTTTTGATGAGTGAACATTATATTTCTTAATAATAAAAAAATATTATTATAACTTAAAAAAAAAAAAATATTACAATTCCTTCACTAGTTAATCGAAAGAACTTCGTTCCATCCGGGTGTCCCTTGACACCTCTCAAGTTTTTTTATCAACATTTTTTTTTAATGTGAGCCTGTTTTGTCCCACAGTTGGGCAAACCCCTTTCCAATTTCACTAAATATAATAAAACAAAGTCCTTCTGTCTGTCTGTTCGCGATAAACTCAAAAACGACTGCACCTATTTTCATGCTGTTTCCACCAATGGATAGAATGGTTCTTTAGGAAGGTTTCAATATAAAATTTGTATGCAGGCACAGCCGCGGGTATCAGCCAGTTGTCTATAATATGACTTCTCTGACCAATTAGACCACCGTTTACAATTAGTGCAAATCATCTCTCCAGCGTTTCGTGGGCCTGCTTATTAACACTAAAACTGAAACGCAGTTCTGGATACACACTGATCCGATCTTTAGCCAAACCCCTTTTTAATCAGCCTTAACCAAAACAATATCATTAAAGTTTCTCCAACAATAAAACCACGAACCCACACTCTAACTATCTCTAAACCCACAATTCTAAATTACAACAATACACACCTTTTAACGTGACCCCCTCCGCCCCCGTCCCCCTCCACACACACACACACACACACAAATGGCCCCCTACCGTTATTTATCACAGGCGACATGTTCGTGTCGCGACAATCTCCCATCGATTAGAGGATGATACTAATTAAAGCTAGGCTGACACCTGCTCACTAATAACTAGAGAGCGACACATTCGTGTGTAATGCCGTGAGGTATGTGCTGAATTTGTTGGTGCATTAATTTGATTAAATAAAATTTAATTAATTCATAGTATCACAAAACATTTTCCACGACTGACTGAAAATGTAGCCTCAATTTACTTGAAATTCGGACTGCATTTGAAGACGTGTTTTTTTTTCGTCTATGCAAAATGTGAAGGCGTTCACCTTGAACAGTTGGTTAAGTTCCTTTACTCAATTATTAAACCACTGTCGACTAGCCTTACCTGGGGTGTCGTGTTATAACTTCGTTATGAAGATCAGATAGGCTGTTGCTCCTTGTAAAATCCTAGTATATTGCCGCATCCCGCTAGGCTGGCAGTCAACCCATACATACAACGTGTAACAAAAAGGGTATATCAGGGTGTGCTACATACATCAAACTTAACAACTTTCTTCAAGGGACCGTCATTGTAATCACGAAAACATAATCAGCTGTCTCATACATTTGGTCGAGTAGGTATTGGAATTTTGTATGGGTCCGTTGATTTTTTTGTGATTACGATGGTGGTCCCATGGAGAAAGTGGTTCAGTTTGATGGTCTGTAGCACACCCTTTCATATGACTATACCTTTTCTGTTACACGTTGTTTAAGATGGGAAATGATTAGGCACATCATGATAATCGAAAGGGAACCCCTTATACATTTGACGACCCGATTGGCGTAGTGGTAGTGACGCTGCCTTACGTTCTTAGGGTCCTGGGTTCGAATCCCGGTAGGAGCAAATGTTTGTGTGATGAGCATGGACATTTGTTTCCGAGTCATGGATGTTTATATGTATAATAAGTATGTATTTACAAACAAAAATTATATGTATATGTAGTATATCAACTATCTGGTGTCCACGACACAAGCTTTGCTTAGTGTGGCACTAGGTGGCGCTGTGTGTTAATGTCCAGCGATATTTATTTATTTATTTATTTATTTATACAGTGAGTATTATTTAATAATTATGAAAATATGTGCTGATCTTGCAGCAAAATATTTTCCCTTGGAAGCATCAAATCCTTGACATAATGCAGTTAAAACTTCAGCTACAGTATCCTAATAATCTGTCAACAAAGACATAAAATATTTTTGTGTTTCAGCCTCTTCACAATGTTTATTTTAACAAACTTCAGTAATGAACCCATTTCAACAATATTTCGTAGCTCCGTCTCACCATACCTAAGTCACATCTAAGTGCCTAAGTTATTCCGACACCCAACAACTTACCTATTAGATGAGCCGGAAAATTGTGTTACTTAACTTTGCTAATGTTGTTTAAGTGATGTTTACTTGCCTAATTTAAATGAACATGTGTGTAACCCCTGTGAAAGTGTGAGAGAGCTGAGTTTACTAGAAAGTCGATATTAATTTTGGTAAAAAGCTCCTTGTAAAGTATTACTATCATTCGTTTTCTGCCACTAGATGTATTGAGGTGTTTTGTTTGGGTATGACGTTTATTTTGCCAATAGGTTTTTACAAACACTTTTTTAGGGTTCCGTAGCCAAATGGCAAAAAACGGAACCCTTATAGTTTCGCCATGTCTGTCTGTCTGTCTGTCTGTCTGTCTGTCCGCGGATAATCTCAGTGACCGTTAGCACCAGAAAGCTGAAATTTGGTACCAATATGTATATCAATCATGCCGACAAAGTGCAAAAATAAAAATTTAAAAAAACATTTTTATTAGGGTACCTCCCCCAGACGTAAAGTGGGGAGCGATTTTTTTTTTAATTTTGACCCTGACGTGTGATATATTGTTGGATAGGTATTTAAAAATGAATAGGGGTTTTCTAAAATCATTTTTTGATAATATTAATATTTTAGGAAATAATCGCTCCGAAAGTCAAAAACAATGTGTCCCCCCCCCTCTAACTTTTGAACCATAAGTTTAAAAAATATGAAAAAAATCACAGAAGTAGACCTTTATATGAACTTTCTAGGAAAATTATTTTCAACTTGATGAGTTGAATAGTTTTTGAGTTATATAGCACTTTTTCAAAAAAACGCAAATGATAACTTTGTTTTTCATACAAATACTATGAAAAACAAAGTTATTTTTGCTGACGAAAAATGTTGGTATTTTTAATGGTCTGGGAAGCTACGGAACCCTACAGTGAGCGTGGCCCGACACGCTCTTGGCCGGTTTTTTTAACTAGTTGGGGCCGGGGTTTCGTACCCTAGTACTCTGAGAAGTACAACCAAATCAAACTCATAGAATAATAATATAGTCTCTTTTAAAGTCCAGACAATATTGCTCAACTCACATGAGAACTATGCAGATTATTGTCGGAGATGATCTTTTGAAGAAAGAACCACACAGATTTGAGTGGACCTGTGCAAGCATTTGTCAATAAGAAAACTTCTCACCATAAGATGAACTTGACACACGAGAAATCGTTTTGAAGAAGACTGCCTCATTGGTCCAGTGATTGCAAGCACGGCTGCTGAGCAAGAGTTCCTGGGTTCGATTCTCGGGTCAGGCAAAGTTGTATTGGATTTTCCCATCAGGAATTTCCTTGTAGCAGCCACGGAGTCTGGCAATATCTGGCTAAATGTGGGTGTATAGGTCTCTGTCTGACCCTTGGGCGAATTATAGTCGTGATGTTATCTTATGTAATTGGTGGGTTTTCTACTCCGCTCCATTTACCTCTTTATCGAACAAATATAGGTACGAAATCAAATTAAAACATAACGAGTGACATTAAAATACTTCTTTCAAAATTTTCTCAAGACTGTCCTTCCTTTACCAGCCAACTCCAAATCCCTTATCTCTTCCATGGCCCGTTAAAATATATCCGGAATCAGACCTAAATCTAAGATGGCGTCCAATAAATCCATGGAAAGAGTTAACAACTTCAGTCGTTTCTTCTCGGTTTGTTTTGGCCTGTTCTGGAGGTAATTTACGCGAAAACTTGAAAGGTAATACGATGTTGGATTTTTTTTTTGGAGTTATGGTCAAAAGTTGGTGCTGTGTTATGGTTTGAAATGAGGTTAATTTTGTGGTCGAATGTTGTTGGATGGAAATTATAAGTCTCACCTAAGCCAGTGAGACAGGGAGACGTCATATCTCCGAAAATGTTTACCTCTGCACTGGAGGATTTCTTCAAGGTTCTAGACTGGAGAAGGCTAGGCATTAACGTCAATGGCGAGTACATCACTCACCTTCGGTTTGCCGACGATATAGTGGTCTTGGCTGAAACCATGGAGGACCGCAGTACAATGTTTTCCGGTCAATGTGACGACACTTGGGGGAGTCCTATGTCCAGCAGTGGACGACTTTTGGCTGAAATGATGATTACCTAAGCCAAAGAGAGGCATGAGTAGGAACTGTAAGGTTTTCTATCTTATAACCAATCTTGAATTAGGCAGGCTAAATAAAGCATTCGGATTCTCAAAGGATTTTGAATTAAGACTAATTTAGAAATGACGCACTCAATTGAATTTGATCCCTGTAAAAGTGTGGTCATTTTCTAAAATATAGCTGAAGCTTTATAGCTAATGAAGTCGCTGAAAGTCCTTTTTAATTAAAGTAGAATAATTATGGTGAAAGCTTAAATCAGTGTATGGTCTCCATGCGTATAATTTACAGTACATTTTGATTTTTTACCTACTCTTCTTCATTCGAAACAATATTTTGGAAGGGACGGAAACGCAGAATTATTTCAAAAGTTAGATTGAGATAATAAAATAGCTAACAAAAATCTTCCAATATCTTACCAGTCTGTACCTAATTTCTCACAAAAAAACCGACTGATCAAATTGAATCATTTATCACCACGCTTGCTCACAAAATCCTCAAATCTCTTAAACACCCACATCTTCGTACATCGAGATTAAAATATAAAGATACTCGAAGAATCGCTCCTACACCTGTCGTATTACTTACGCTGTATTTAATCTATATGTAATGAAGCATTCCGTTTAGAGCATCGATTTGAAGAGCTCCTATGGTATTCCATAATGCGCAGCCACAGATATAGAAATATCTGAAGAGAAGCATGCAATATGGAAAAAACTGTAGTTTAAAAGCAAATTTTCTTCAGTAATTCCTCTCATGCGTAGGAATATTCGTATTTTTTTATGTATCCGATACTACTAAACGAGCAATACATGATTACAAGCATACTAAGCTTGTAATCATGTTCTCAAAAACCGCTGTAACGATTTCGATTATAGTTGCAATATAGGGGTTTATGGGGGCAAAACATCGATAGCTAGATCACATAATTATCTGGGAAAATTCGTTTTCTTTATTTTTACCTAGCAGAGCTGAGTCGCCCGGGTATTTATATAAAATTCCTTGTTGTTACTGTGGAGTATAAAGATCTGGGTTTGATTCCCGAGTCACAAAGTGTTATTTGGTTTTTCCACCAGGATTTTCTCAGTGACAACCGGGAGCTGGAATTTATTGACCAGCTGATGGCAAAAGTCGCGCCCCTTTATTCCACGGGGCTTCAATATAACTGTGTACTATAGAGTACACCGTAATAAAACATTTTATTAAATACTTTTTGAAGTGAAAACTTTTTTGGCGCGTTGAGCACTTTTCAGGTGAACAAAAATCATGGAACTTGCGTGACCGTCACCTTACGCTTCGTAGCACTCGTAGCCGATCCGCTACGGCGTAGTATCACACGGGGCACAATCCGTAGCAGATATAGATTACTTAGGTAAGGTATATAAGGTAATTGAACAAGACTCACCCATTTTATTGTAACATTCTTCATCTTATTTTATGTACCTGCAATCTATGCAAATAAATACTTTATTTTAGTTTTCCCTTCAATCGGCAGTCTCCAAAGACTGCCTTACATGTTTTTATTTGGTTGCTATTTGCAAAGGTGCTCTTAATGGAATAATACCTCAAAGTAACATTCCGTTTACACCTGCGAAGAATTATTTAATAACCAGCGACGGATCGTACATGAGACACGCGGAATTAGGAACGCGTGAAGCGAGACAATTGATTAATGTGTGCGGTAGTTGATAAATTGTGTTATGTGTGTTTGTATGTTGCGAAGATTTTAGGCTCAGGTAGTGTGCGTATGTGAGCTTCTGTGAGCGCAGTGGTGGCGCAGTCGAGCCTTGATTTAACTAGGCAAAAGTCATAAGTTCGAACACAAGTAAATTATCTACTTTGTGCAATTTGTTTTATATCGACTGTGCTCTTAAAGAGGTAAAGGAAAACTGAGGGTGTATCGCAGAACTAAAAAAAGGAAAACATATCGATCTACTAATCTGCATCAATCTCGCGAGGTGTATTACTGCATTTTTTTCTGCAGCAAATACTCGTAATCTATACTAATATTATTTAGACTAATATTATAAAGCAGAAGAGTTTGTTAGTTTGTTTGGTTGAACGCGCTAATCTCAGGAACTACCAGCTCGAATTGAAAAATATTTTTGTGTTTGATAGTCCATTTATCGAGAAAGGCTTTAGGCTATATAACATCACGCTACGACCATGAGGAGCGGAGCAGGAATGAAAAATGTTGCAAAAACGGGCATTTTTTTTCCTTTCTTTTTTCTCTCTTATGTGACGCAGACAAAGTTGCGTGGGTCAGCTACAGCTATGTAAATTCAATAAGAAGAAACAAAACTATGAAAAAGTAATTACGTTTTCTCTAGAAATGAAAAAGCTAAGAGACTTTAAAGGTGCGCTTGCAAGTAGGTAAAATGACATCACGTTACCTCATTACGTTATTTTGTTCTTGATATTTAAGTAACAAAACAAAACCGAGAGAAAGTAGATAACTATAGGTACTTACTCGGATAGTTGAACTGTTTTGATTTCAGCAATAAGTAGAGGTAACCAGCTTGCCAGGTTGCGGGAATCCGTTGGATGCGAGTCGCAAGAGACCGGTCAATGTGATGACACTTAGGGGAGGCCTATGTCCAGCAGTGGACGTCTTTCGGCTGAGATGATGATGATGAACCAGCATGCCTGAGAGATATTTCTCGACGGAATGTAAAGTCAAGTCAGAGGTCCACGGGCGGCATAAAAACTCTAACACCAGGTTTAACCACACGAAAGAAGAAAAAGAAACATTAACATAAGCTGGATTCAAAAGAAAAAAACGGTGTATTTTTAATTTATTAATTTGATTTATATAGTTCGACTGTAATAATTTATTTTTCAGTCATTTATTAGCATTTTTTTTTTCAGTTTTCTAGTGTTGATCCATGTTTCAATTCCATTTAGTTAAATATAGTCTTTTTAACATTATGAAACTTCTGCATCATGCTGTTTCTTCTTTCTTTATCGTGTGGTTAGTGTATAACCTGGCGTCACAGATTTTATGCCACCCATGGGCCATGGGACCAGGTTTTACATGCCTTCGAGAAATATCTCTCAGGCATGCTATGCTAGGGCACGCCACGATAGTGGCGGTAAGTCTCTTTGAGGAGTGGCTAGAGAGGCGCCACGGCGTCGTCACCTTCCGCCTGACGTAGGTCCTCACCGTACACGGATGTTTCGGGAGGTACCTGCACCGAATCGGGCGGGAGGAAACGCCCTGGTGTCTCCACTGCGAGGATCGACCGGAGGACACGGTGGAGCACACGGTGGGGGTCTGCCCTGCGTGGGCGGAGCACCGCCGTGTCCTCGTAGCGGCGATCGGCGGCGGCGACCTCTCGCGTCCGGCCCTGGTTCAATCCATGCTCCGGAGCGAGACGGAATGGGAAGCCGTCACCTCCTTCTGCGAAGCAGTTATGCTAGCGAAGGAGGTGGCGGAACGAGAGAGCCGCCCTTCCCGGCCACCGCGGGAGATGCACCGGGCGTCGGGGGCCACGTGGTGGCTACCGGCCACCGTAGATGCGGGCCTGTGGACGGTTAGCTGTGGGCTAGCTAGCCGTCCGTCCGTCTAGTGACGACAGGCCGTGTCGACGGCGCGTTCGTGTTCCACTCGCGCCTCAAACAGGATGTCAGCATAAGGGGAGGGGCCCGCAAGGGCCGAAGCCTGCCGGGGTTGCGGGCCTGTTCGAAAGAGATACCGCGGCCCCGGAACATAAAGGGCGAGGAAGGAACATGGTTGGGTTTTAGTCAGTAAAAGTCTGACACTCCCTCCCGCTCCGCCCAGAGTGGGAGAAGTCATTTGATAATTTCCCATCCTAAAAAAAAAAAAAAAAAAACCCATGCTATGCTTCTACCTTTGGTTTGATAAAGTTTACAATAAAATTACATGCTCAAGGTTCGCCATACACCGTCCTGCCTATCGTCCAATCAACATGACGCTGCAGGCTTGGTCCAATCTGCAGTTTGCCTATATAAACGATCAGTTTAGATTGTCCAATCGGCAGCGACGTTCAGTTGAAGCCATGGCGTCATCGGTGACAGGCAACTATGTTTTAGCCGTTTTGGGCATTTTACTCGCGAAAATGAAACAAAAAAGAAGAAAAGATTGAGCAGAGTGGTGTAAACAGTGGTTAATGAAAAGAAAATAGTTTACTCATACAAATTTATTAAAAGAATTGAGGATTACGCCAAAAGATTATTGTAACTATTTACGAATGAATGAAGAAATTTGCATTAAACTTCTAACACACGATCAGTTTTAACTGTTCCAATCGGTAGCGTTATGCCGATTGGGCGATAGGAAGGATGGTGTATGGCCACCATTACACCATTCAAACTTACTACCGTCGTTGATATTTTTCTAGATTGATTTGACCTTTGAATGTCCTCTAACACGGGTAGATAAGTAAAGGTGTAACACATATGGAATTATTTTGAATTCAAACGATTATGACGATTTATTATTATCAACAAACACATAAGGCTGAAACCACATCAGCGGCAACGCTCCACAAAGCCGTGAACCCACCTGCTAAACCCAATAATTGTAATTACATGTACAAAGCTCCGCCTTGCATCTGATGAAGTTCCTTCATTACCTACAGTGTGTTACAGAAGATTTATTACGTGTTACACATACCTACATGTCTGCACACGTGTGTGTGTACTGGGGTTTAAAGCTGTGGTTATACTGGGGAGTATTGGTCTTGTGTACTAATACGTGCGTCTCTGTTTAACCTTTCATTAATAGCAGGCGTGATGTTTATGATCACGTGATCTGATGCAAGTTGACGAGATTTATTAGATTACAGTATTAAGAAGTAAACAACAGCTCATTATTTTCCGGCCCTTATCCCAATATATTTGAGCAGCTTGATTTTAGTTGCCACACCCTGTGTAGCCATGGTTTTTTTCACCATTCATTCATTGTTTCTTACTAAAAACATTTAGCGACACCTGAAACCTACGATTTTGGATGCTTGAATCAGTAGCTTATTTATTCGTATCGATTTTACGTCTTATCAAAAACTTAGACCATATAGGTAGCCACCTGCTGGCTCTATACAACCACACAGTGAACTTTGGGTTAATACACGAGTGACATCAACGTAGCAATGATGCGGCGGATGAACTCGCTAGAAGGGGATCGAGCATGGCAGTGGCAGAACAACGCCGCAAGCTATGGCTAGATCACTGTGAGTGTAGGCAAGCCAAGGAGGCACTTCCTGCCGTCGACGGCCGCTTCACCAAACGCGCGCTTAGGCTAACTAAGCCACAGCTGCGCACAATTACAGCCGCCATCACCGGACACGGCTCTTTTAACAAACACCACTTTGTCATAGGAGTCACAGACAGCCCCCTGTGTCGTGCATGCATGGAGGAAGACGAGACAGCAGCCCACGTGCTTCTACACTGCCCAGTGTTTGCAACATACAGGGCAAAGTACTTCCTTCACCCAGGTACTCTCCGCGATATTGTCGGCAAGATCGGGGCGCTGCTGGCCTTTCTCGGGGAGTTAGGATGGATCGAGTGAATTTCCCACCCGTACGCAAAATACGCGCCTTGACGATGACTTGCGAACACCAGTCCGTTATACAATACAATACAATAGGTACCTTTAAACTGGATTTATTTAAAGTTCGAGTTAAACGGTTTCTTCTAGGCAAGTGTGATCCACCCTAAGCGCATCATCGCTTCGCTTCAGGCGAGTTGCGACCAAACGGATGCCTATAATTTAGTATTAAAAAAAACTATCAGCCATGGTCTGCTCTTGAAGACCGTATTTACACTGGGTGTCGAAAGACTCAGGGATAAAAGTTGAAAATACTACAAGCTCCCATTATTTTAAGTATTACTTTAGGTGTGATTAGCTTGTCACAATAAGAACGGGCATGAAACATTATTATTTGTTTAGCTATTACAAAAAAGAGTTTATAAAATTCTTGAACTTATGAAATATCCCCTAGGAAAATGAAGAAATGTCGAGGAAGACCAAAGACGCGATGGATGGACTATGTGAAGGACGATAAGGCAAGAAAGAAGGTGTCTGATGAGATAACGAGTAATAGAGGAGTATAGAAGAATAAATCATGCTACGCCAAACCCAAATGAATTGGTATAAAACATGCTACGCCAAACCCAAATGAATTGGTATAAAACATGTTACGCCAAACCCAAATGAATTGGTATAAAACATGCTACGCCAAACCCAAATGAATTGGTATAAAACATGCTACGCCAAACCCAAATGAATTGGTATAAAACATGCTACGCCAAACCCAAATGAATTGGTATAAAACATGCTACGCCAAACCCAAATGAATTGGTATAAAACATGCTACGCCAAACCCAAATGAATTGGTATAAGGGCAAGAGAATGATGAAGAACTATGCCCTACAAAACAGTTTTCGTGTGTGGGAACGGAACAAACTGTGGATTACTAATGTTCATAGAAGGTCCTTTAACGAAAGGACTGTTATAATCTAGAATTGATTGCTAAAGAGATGTTACTAATCACAGTGTTTGTGCTCGGTCGTGTGGACTCGGCTTTACAGGCGTAGGCGGCACTAATTAATAGCCTCGTTGAGAGTCCCGCCTGATGGTTCGTCTTGATAATTATAGTACGTACATTATGTATATGTGCGGAGTGTGAAGTGTAAACTAGTGTGGGATATATAGGGGGTGCGATTTATCTAGTATATTTGAATTATCATCATCAGCCTATTACTTTTCCCACTGCTGGGACACAGGCCTCTCTATGAGAGGGATTGGGCTATAATCCACCTCGCGGGCCCGGTGCGGATTGGTAGATGTCACAAGTCTTTAAACTTGGGTTCAGAACATGGCGTTTTCCTTACGATGTTTTCTTTCAACCGTTTTGAGAGCAGTGGTGATGAAATAAATTACACAAAGTAATGCGCCTGTCTGGGTTCGAACCCATGAGTTACTGTTCGTAAGTCGGAGCCACCACCACTGGGCCGCCATATTTGAATTGGTTAGGAATAATTATTCCTAACCAATGAGTATGACTTGGTAGGATATCTAACTGCATTGGCATTGTAAAATAGCTTTTTTTAGGGTTCCGAACATTAGTTTACAAAAACGGAACCCTTATGACATCCTTGTGTTGTCCGTCTGTCTGTATGCCAAAACCCTTTTTTTCAGGAACGAGTTGAAATTAATACCAAATACCGAAGTCTGCTACCCCTCGGAGCAATGAAAAAATTAAACCAGGAAGTCGACGCGGTCAAAAGATATGACTGTTTATGTCACATATTCTTCAGGAATCAAAACCTAATAGAGTACTTCCCGTTTATCTATAATCATGAAATTTGTAAATAGCAATGTCTTACAGCGCACGTAGAAAAAAAGTCAGAAAACCGTAAACATTCAGTTTAATAACAAACTAAACTACAAGTCTATACGGAACCTTCGGTAAGCGAGTCCAACTCACACTTGCCCGGTCAGCCAAGTCAGAGGCCTAAAACGCATAAAAACTCTGACACCAGGTTATGCAATAACCACACGGACGGAAAATCTCCTCCACCTACTCCTCCGCTTGTACTTTTCTGATGAATTTCGTTGCGGGATCCAAGACAGTTAAATTCATTCTCTGGGACTTCGTCGAGCTACATCGTCTTTGGGCTTTTCTGGTGGTCACCACTGTTGATTCTGGCGCACAGGAGTTACAGTGGTTTGGAAATAATGTAGCGGGCTTGTCCTAATTTAAAAAAAAAACTCGCAAAACATACAGACCTGGCCGGTTTTTTAAACAAATATCTAGGTTGAAAAGTAGTAAACGTTTCTTGGGTCCCATGCCAGGCATTGCTAAAAAGTACCAAAAAACAAACGAAAAAATATTTCTGCTTTTACAAACCTATTCGAAGAAAAGCCCCAGTGATAAATACAATTTATTACCCACCCCTGGTAGATGTCAAGTTTTTATGAAAAGAGAAGTCACAAGTTAAACTTGAGTGACAGTTTTCTTTCATGATAACTTGGCTCCACCCTTCCGAGGCGAACATACGCGCGTATGACTTACATTCGCTATTCCCTTTATCGCTTGCGACACGCTTCGCTCCGCTTTCTCACTACTGGGTTATCACAAAGTAAGAAGTCAGAAGGCTCACTCGAAATAAATATATTTAGTCAAGTAACCTCTTTAACTTGTTTATAGATGTTAGTGGGATTTGTTTACAGGGTACTAGTATCGCCCCTGGGACTTAAAGTGATAAATGTAGTAAATATCTTGTTACATTTCATAAAAATAAGCCTCGAATGAATAAATTCTTTGGAAAAAAAACGTTATGGCGGTAAATAAGTATAATAATATTCATAAAGATTAGTTCCTCTTTTTTCTGCCTTGATTAGGTACTAAATAAACATGTTCAGGACAACTTTCTGATATGTTTAATCACATACACGGTGTAAACAGACTTATCACAAAGCCGTCAACCAAGCATTCTGTACATCAAACTGAGTAACTCTGCGCAAAAAAATATTGTTGAGAAACTACTTTTTTTGGGGGTGAAAAATCATGTTTTGCGGTTTAACTCAATGTATCGCATTCAACACATTGTGCTGATAGATGCATTGAGAAGTAAACGGGTCATAAAGGTATTAAAAGTAAAGTTATAACATTAAACAACTTGTATTTATAATTAAACTTGTGAAAAAGTTGGAACATTGACTCCCTATCTCCGTAACTAGGAGGTATGGCCTAGAACAAATCGTAGTGACGAGGGAAACAAGTGCCTGTATGTTTCGTTTAGTATTTTTATACCCTTTGTAGGAGGAGACTTTTTTTTTTCTTTGGAAGAGCTCGTGGCGAAATAATATCAGCCGCTCGGATCGAACTTTAGGTTAAGCCATGCTTGCCTAGGTTGGTCTGTGGATGGGTGACCACCCTTACATACCGAGTTTCCTCCGTGTCTCGGAAAGCACGTTAAGCTGTTGGTCCCGGCTGTCATTTGTCCATCTTTGACAGTCGTTACAGGTAGTCAGTGGCCCAAAAATCTGACACCAGTCTTACCAAGTGGTATCGTATTACCCAGTATTAACTGGGTTGTGGAGGTCAAATAGGCAGTCGCTCCATGTAAAATGCTGGTATTCAGCTGCATCCGGTTAAACTGGAAGCCGACCTCAACATAGTTGGGAAAAGGCTAGGCAGATGATTATGTAGGAGTAGAATTTCTGAACTTCTCTACACAATATTTTGTGACAATGACAAAGTTAGGTCACGACAAATACAGGTACCGAAATAGCGGATGTTGTGCCCGAATCAAACCATATATTTTCATATAGGGTGGGAGAAATTTACACCTTTACATTAATAATTTTGCTTAAACGAATCACCCTCCAGTTTGATTTTACGCGAGTTGTGTTAATATAAGGTAAAAGGGATACGCTCTAGTGATGTCCGATTCTCGTATCAGAAAAAAATATACGCAAATAAATCCGCATGAAATCCAGTTTGATTAACGATTTCATTTGCATATTAACTGGATGTTTCTTTAAGCATTTTATTTTGGGAATGCGCTGGGATATCTATATTTTCAATTTGGTATCGGTCACTTGAAATCGAAATTGAATGTTTTGGGATGAAAGAACAATAAAGTCAATGTTCAAAGTTGATTTTCTGTTGAAATTCTGACTTTTCAGTTTTTATTAGTAATTTGACCTTAGAATCAATGTGAACACGTGGTGTGTGTGTGATGGCCTCTGAAGTTATGTACTTAATTGTTAATAGAACACCAAAATCAAAGTAAAAACTTCTTACAAAAAAAAGTCCGGCAGAATTTCGTCTACAAAGTCCACATTTGAAAAATATCCGAATATACGAAACCTAAGTCACATCACTAACCCCGTAAGAGGTAATTTTTCCTCCAAGTAGCTCGCTCCTTTAACGTCAGCCTTGATACATGTTGCTTATGTTATTATTAAGTATTATTCAAATACACGGTGAAATATGTGTTTTGCTCGACAGTACGTGACTCCTATAAGTAGGCGTTTCGCTGTAACCACTTTGCTTTTTATATTTTTCTTATTTCGATCACTTTAGCCTAATATGGATTCATGGTGTGTCGGTTTAGTGGTTTCGTTGAATAAAGTTGGGTTGTATGTGTTTTTGATTGGTTTCGGTTTTCAGTTTGAGATATTAAGGTTCTAGAGTAAGATAACAAAAGGAGTACCTACAATGGCTCTAGTATGAGCGAAACGTAACAAAAACACGTCGATTTTTAAATTAAAAATACTCATTTAACGTATAAAATTTTCATAATTTTAGGACACTGATTGTGCTTGTTGCAAACAATTTAATTAAAATTACATAGTATAATTGTATTTTCGACGTACCGGGTAAAACGGGGTGAATAGAAATGCAGGGAAACAAAACTTTAAAAGCGATTTTATCGCTGAACTTAAATTGTAAATTGCCAATAAGGTACCTACCTTTATAATTAAGTATAATTTAGTTAACACAATAGAGTACTTGTTGGTACCGTATCATGTGAATTCAACTTTAAAATTCATTCCAAAGTTTTGTTTCTATTCACCCCTGCATTTCTATTCACCCCATTTTACGGTATTCACGTAAGGTTTACACCAAGCTCTCGGTCTAGGACCTCGAATCTTAGCAGGTTTATAGTTTCTGCCCACAGAAAAAAAGGTATGATCGTTACTTACGCTCACAGCTTACGCGTAAGTGTATGTATTTCTGAATTAACCCAGATGTTACTGAAACTATTTTTAAGCTGCGATAACCATGATTTTTGAATATGTTTCTATATTTGACTTATTATAACTAGGAAAAATTATGAAAAAAATTTAACATTTCTGGAAAAGCCAGAAAAGGGTGGCCTTTTAAAAGGCCCGTCGTAATATGGGGGTCGTATACATGTATGGTCGGTCTAGTAATGAAACAAAGTATTATAGAATCGGTATTTAATCAACTTATATGTATAGTAAAAACACAAAATTACGGTAGGTACTTAATTTTAAAAAAATAGAAATACACGCACACACACCTCCAAATATGCTTGTTACTGAGTTTGATTGTGATATGCCCTAAAACAGTTCTTGGGCTGTAAATGAATTTAACACTTATGGCAAAAAAAAAACTCTTTACTTGACAAACTTTGCATCTTAGTTGAGGCGCACTATATTGAAACAAATGATCAACCCCATCATATCGAGATGTTTCTCGATGAGATCTAGGTGTAGGACAGGGTCCTCTCTTATCGCTCTTTATTGCAGGTTTCGAGCAAACCCTTTGCCAATGATGATGAAAAGTACCACTTGTATAGCTGCCACGCATTATGTACAGCCATATTATCTAGGCTATGACATAAAAGAGAAAAGTCCCAAAAGAAGTTCGATATAAACCTATGTTCTGGTCCGACCGATCTACCTCCCACATTTTTTATAACAAAGGGTTGATAAATATGCATATATTTCATAAGTTCTTGTGAAAACCTCTTGACTTCATGCAAGGGCTCCACAGTCTCAGCATTTGTTCCAACAGTAACGAAACTGTTGTCATTCCATTTGCAAACTAGTATGTGCTCAGGTAAACTAGATTTGTACTCAAATGAACCTCTATCAGACTTTTTGAAGTCTTTGTTGGTGGTAAGAAGACACTTAGACGTTCTATTTTCCCGAATCGTGCCAGTCGCTCTCAGGCCCCTGTTACCGGTACGGTTGGCTGAACAAACCCAGAAATAGTTGACGTGCCTGGAGTAGAAGAAACATATGTAGAAGGCACAGAAACTTCGCTATCTTCACCGATCGTGTCAATTCTGCGTCTTCTCTTACGCAAGCTCGACAAAGGCACGTCATCTTCCTCGTCATGGCAGAGCTCTATAAAAACGTTACCTCAGCAGGCGCTTTTAGCTGAGAGCCTACAAGAAAATAACATAGGTACATATTGTTATAATATAAACAGAAAACGTACCTACTTGTGGGTTCATTAAGATGTAAGATTAAATAAATTCATAATTACTTTACCTGGAAGATTTTGTAATGTTACGAACTCCTCATCTCCAGAGTCTTCGTCAGTAATATCTGCATTGGCATTCTCAGGTGGGAAAATGGTTATTTGGTTCGGCACCAAAGTGTCTTCATCAACTCGCTCTAACTCATCAACAATTTCAACGAGATTGTGCGCTTTTGCAAATCGCGTGCCAAAATAGAAATAATCTTACAATAAACCCCTATATTACGACGGGACTTTTAAAAGGCCATCGATTTCAAACGTAAAAAAATACACATTTGTTTTGCGTTTTGAACCAAACAAATGAGGTGTTCGATATCTATGCTGTTGAATTGAGGGTAGATTTACATCACTAAACTCATCACCAGCGGCGAGCCGCTCGTGAGCCAGGTAGCATTCGCGCGTCGAACTGAACGGATGTTTTTTTATTTGATCGTATCAAAACCTCATCTTTGGACAATTTAACAACTTTATTGTGTTTGTGGATTCACTGCCGTGTAGTGTGCTTTTTCCGAGACCTATTAAACCTAGGTCAGCCGTGCTTTCCCTGGAAACCCACCCTGGACTCTGTGGTGTGCCGTGCATGCCTGGAGCTGAGCTTCAGCCCCCCTGGTAGAACGGAGGTAGGTGGTGTTCAATCAGCCTTCTTGGAGACAGCAGGAACGAACTTTTCCATCCTCAAATACTATACACACATCTATCCAGACACACAAAACCTGCCAGTAAAAATCTCTCAAAAAGATTGTAAAAACTGCACAATCAAATTGGTCCTTCGACAGCCGGATAGGTTTCTGTGTGTCTAGAACTCGTAGTTCTATTCTAGCAGTACTATTTTTCATACCTAACACGTGGTTAGTGTAAGGTACAGACGTTCTGTACTTCCCTATATTTCTCGTTCTGATCGCATCAGATATATAATTGTGTATTAACGAGCTCGTAGCTTGACAATACGACGTAAAGACGTTCTTTACTGCCCTTATTTTGTTACAATTACATTGTAAAACTCCTTGTTAAAAAACCCGTCATTCAGAACTTTTTTGTCTTTACTGGCAGCTTCATACTTATATATTTTCACATATCACACACATATATTTGTCGTACATATATTATTTAGTGTATTTGTGATTCATTTGCATCGTTTCATTCGTTAATCTCAGCTTATTTTAAACATTTATTTGTCCACGCCAACTGCGTAGTTAGTTAAACAAAATGGCGGCTCCTGGTACAAGGAGGTTGAAAAAGCTTGATGAACCGGAGGAGGTCCATAGTCATGAGTTAACCGTGTTAATTCACAAGAAACAACGAATGTTCGAGCAAATGCAAAAAGCATATGATTTATCAACCAATATTTCGGATGCTGAGTCGATTGATTTCTTTTTGATGCACGTGGAGCTAATCGATGATTTACGTAGCTCATTTGACAGCATTATCTTCCAAATTCTAGAAGAAGAACTTGTAAATGACCCGAAATCATCACTTCGTAGTCATGACTTAAAAAGTTTTGATGATTTATATTTTCGAGTTAAGCTTAGTGCATCGAAATGTAAGCCTAGTACACATAGTAATAAGGATGAAATTTCCTCTCGCTCAGTAGAATCTCGACCACGTCTTCCAAAGTTAGAACTTTTTACATTTGATGGAAACATTGAAAATTTCAATACATTTTACGAGACGTTCTGTTCTCTGGTTCATAATCAGAAGAGTATTCCGCAAATAGATAAATTCCACTATTTGTTATCGTGCACAAAAGGTGCTGCGTTAAATATTGTGAAAAGCGTACCTATTTCTGCTAGTAACTATGAACTCGTTTGGAAAAGTCTCCTTGATAAATATCAAGATAACAGAATGTTGGTCGGTAGGTATTTAGATAAAATGCTAAGCTTTTCGCCGCTTCAAAAAGAATCTGCTGATAATTTAAACTCATTCATTGAGAACTTTGATCATTCATACAAAGCTATAGAAGCATTAAATATTGATAACTTGAGCAGTTACGTAATGTGTCACGTTGCACTGAGGGCCTTAGATCCCTACACTCGTAAATGCTTTGAACAGAAATTAGATCAAAAATCTATTCCAACTTTTGATGATTTGATAATGTTCGTGCAAAATCATATCAAGGTCTTAGATCATTCTTCATCATATTCAGCTAGTTCAAGCTTGCAACAAAATAACCAACGAAAGTTCACTGTACCTAGGCAGGGTAAAAATAATTATTCGCATGCATCTTCTTCTAACACAAAACTTGCGTGTTTGCATTGTGGAGACAATCACATGATTTTCCGTTGTGATAAGTTTCGTAATCTGAGCAACGTTCAGCGGATTAGCCGTGCTAATGACCTGAAGCTATGCCACAATTGCCTAAAACCTAATCACACGACAAAAGAATGCAAAAGTGAATTTAAATGTTACGTGTGTAAACAATCGCATCATACACTATTGCATCGTGAGCCGAGCGCGAGCGATAGTGCACCGAAACCGGTTTGCTATTCCGAGTCCGCTGCGACAGAGCCGTCTCCATGCGATAATCAAGCGCACACACTCAGTAGTAACAACCACCTTGCGTCTACGCATAACTATGCAGTTATTCTAGGGACAGCTGTTGTACACGTAATGGATTCGTTTAACAACTACCAAACTTGCCGCGTTCTAATTGATTCTGGCGCGCAATCGAATTTTATGACACTTGACTGCTTTCAACGATTAGGATTATTTGCTCAAATTTGCCCGTACAATATTTATGGTCTAGGTGGCGAAAATGTAAAAACAAAGGGGATGGTATCTTGTACCATTAAGCCGCGTAACTGCGCGACTCCTTCTTTTAATTTAAATGCGGTAATATTATCTCGCTTAACTTCCGAGCTACCTACTGTTCAAATACCTAACAATGTTATTCATCATTACAAGGATTTAGAATTAGCTGATCCGTGGTTCTATAAAAAATCCCCAATTGATATAATTTTAGCTGCTGACATTTTTCCGTATATTTATGATGGAAAAAAATTAATTATTAATCCCGATGTTCCAATCGCGTTAAGTAGCGTTTTTGGGTATGTCGTGACGGGAAGACTAGAAATGCAATCTTCTAGCAACAATTGCCATGTTGTAGCGGCTACCACATCGTTGGTGTCGTACACCGTTGAAGAGAACTCACTTAATGAGACTCTCAAACGTTTTTGGGAGGTGGAATCTTCGCCGTGCGAAGTTCCCATCGATCCGTTAGAAGAACTAGCGGAACGAATGTATGTTGAACAACACTATCGTGATGAAATCGGCCGATATGTTTCCCCGATTTTATTGAACCCTGAGCATAAACCACTTGGTGACTCGTATGACACCGCTCTGAAGCGACTCACTCAGGTCGAACGCCGACTTGCTCGATCTCCGGACCTTCGTAAGGCCTACGTCGACTTCATGACAGAGTACGAAACCCTCGGGCACATGGAACCCTATGAGGGTACAGAACCCTCAGGTTATTTTATTCCACACCACTGTGTGTTACGTCCGTCGAGTACTACGACGCCCTTGCGCGTAGTTTACGATGGTTCTGCCAAAACTACTTCCGGAGCCTCGCTCAATGATACACTTTTAACCGGCAGAAAGTTACATCAGGACATACTTAAAATAATAATTAACTTCCGACTATACGATGTATGCTTCACTGCTGACGTTTCTAAAATGTATAGAGCTGTGATAATAAATCCGGTGGACCGGAAGTACCAGCACATACTCTGGCGTAACCATCCTACGGAACCAGTACGTACCTACGAACTTACTCGAAATACGTATGGCCTCCGTAGTGCACCATTTGTCGCGGTACGCACTTTACACCAGCTGGCGTCGGATGAGCTGGCTCGCGTTGACCAGCCGATTAGTAACTCGCCTCAGCTAGCCTCGGGTGAGCTGGTTAACTCTGAACAGCCGAGAATCAAGGCCGCAGAGATACTTAAGAAAGGGACCTATGTTGATGACGTATTGTGGTCGTGTCAAAGCCAGGAAGAAGCTTGCACGTTGCAAGACGATTTAACCACCCTACTTAAAAGCGGAGGTTTTGAGTTACGAAAATGGGCAAGTAACTGTCCTGAGTTGCTAACTAGAATGCAATCGGACCAAGTTACTGCAATCAACTTTCAAGACGATACGTTATCGTCATCTCTCAAAGTTTTAGGTTTGACATGGTTACCCTCGTGTGACTCATTCTCGTTTAATTACAACTTGACTGACGCCAAACAAACTAAACGTTCTGTTTTAAAATTGCTCGCAAGCATATTCGACCCGGTAGGTTTTATATCACCTTGTACTTTTGTCGCGAAGTGTATAATGCAAGATCTCTGGAAACTTGGATTGGGCTGGGATGATCAGTTACCATCTGAATTGACTTCCCAGTGGAACAGGTTTATTACTGAGTTATCAGCGTTAGGTAACCTGCGAATTGAGCGTCATGTTTTAATATCGAAATTCAATGAAGTTCAGCTGATAGCATTTTGCGATGCGTCATCGCGCGGCTATGCAGCGTGTGTCTACCTTCGTAGCGTAGATAGGGATGGTCATGTGAAAGTAAGGTTGCTGACGAGTAAATCTAAAGTCGCGCCTCTAAGTCCAATTTTGTCAATACCAAGACTTGAACTTGAGGCAGCCGTGCTCCTCTCTAAGCTTGTTAGTTTTGTCGTACAAAACTTATACGATTTTAAAGTTTCGATCATCGCGTTGGGTGATTCGAACAACGTTTTGGCGTGGCTACAAACGCCACCTTACAAATTAAAAACTTTTGTGGCTAACCGTGTTAGTCAAGTGACCGCTGTGGTTCCATCAAACTGTTGGTTTCACGTGAACAGCGAGAATAACGCTGCCGATGTTTGTTCGCGAGGTGCGATGCCGGTTCGTTTCGTGGAAGGTGCTACGGGGTGGATTCACGGCCCCCAGTGGTTGTATGACGATCAACAAAAATGGCCAATTAAATCATTTTTTGTAAAGGATAGTTTCAAAATTCCTGACATTAAATCAAATTGTGATACGTTTGTTTTAAATTCCTGCGATGATAAACATATGATTTTAAAAAATGACTTAGAAGAAACATTTAAAAAATTATCATCTTTTAGTAAATTGCAACGTGTTATAGCATGGTGCCATCGATTTGTGTCGAATTTAAAATCTATAAAATCTGATAGGTCAGGTGGGCCCCTCAGGTCATCAGAGCTGAAGACAGCTCATGACACCATCGTTCGGGTGGTTCAAATGAATCATTTTCACAATGAAATCGCATTGTTGCGTAAAAACAAATATGTAGCTTCCTTGCGTAAGCTTTCACCCTTTGTAGATTCTAATGGATTCCTCAGGGTGGGGGGTAGGCTCGTGCAGTCCGACCTACCTTACAATATGAAGCATCCCGTGCTTTTACCTAAATGCCACACAATCAAATTAATAATAGAATATTTTCATCGATTATACCTACACATAGGGCCGCGTACGTTACAAGGCTTACTATGTAAAAACTATTGGATAGTTAGTGCTCGTAGTATTATTAGATCCGTGTTAGCTAAGTGCAAGATTTGTTTTCGATGCCGTCCAAGCTCAATTCAGCCCGCTATGGGTACGTTACCCGCGCCTAGGCTTAAACCAGATAAGGTTTTCAACCACGTTGGTTGTGATTTGGGTGGGCCTTTTTTTGTGAAGGAAAGTTTGAGGCGTAACGCAAAGGTCTACAAGTCGTACTTGTGCCTCTTTGTTTGTTTCTCAACAAAAGCTGTGCACTTAGAAGTGTTAACTGATTTAAGTTGCGATTGTTTTTTAGCAGCATTCGATCGTTTTGTGGCTCGCCGCGGTCTTTGCAGTTGCCTATATTCAGATTGTGGCACTAATTTTATTGCGGCAGCAAAACATTTGAAAGAAGTCGTAAACTTTTTAAATAATCAAGACAACAATGATAAGATTATCAATGGACTGACAACTCGTCACGTGGAATGGCGTAACAACCCACCCAATGCAGCAAGTATGGGTGGACTTTGGGAAGCAGGAATAAAATCTGCCAAACATCATCTGTACCGTGTAGTAGGTGATCGGTCACTCACCTTTGAAGAATTGAGTACTGTTTTCTGCAGAGTCGAAGCTGTTTTAAATTCACGCCCTCTGTGTTCCTTATCGGACAACCCAAACGAGTTTGATGTTCTAACCGCGGGTCATTTCCTAGTAGGTCAATGTTTATTAGCTGTCCCGGAATATGACTTGGATGATGTTCCTCAGAACAGATTGTCACGTTGGCAATCCATTCAGAAGGCTTCCCAGTCATTTTGGAGGCGTTGGTCAGATGACTACCTTCACACTCTCCAGCAGAGAGCGAAGTGGTTTGAATCTCCACCAAACTTGAACATTGGTGATTTAGTTTTGCTCAAGTCAAATCTGACTAAACCTCTTCAGTGGAATTTAGCTCGAATTGACAAAGTACATAGTGGCGTTGACAAAGTACACCGCGTTTTAACTTTAAGAACCAAAAATGGTTTAATTCAGAGACCGACTAATAAAGTCTGTCCATTACCCTATGCAAATTAATAACATTGCATGAAATATATTAGTTAAGTTACATTAAGTTTATTAAAGTACACATAATTTTAGGTACACCCCACTTTTCGAAATTTTACACATTACTCTTATTTATAGCTTCGTAAGTTTATTTCAATTCTATCTCATATGTTTGTATATCTACACATATACTTCACCTTTCATGCATTTTAGGGAAATCAATCATATTGATTTCGGTGAGGGGTATGTTCGATATCTATGCTGTTGAATTGAGGGTAGATTTACATCACTAAACTCATCACCAGCGGCGAGCCGCTCGTGAGCCAGGTAGCATTCGCGCGTCGAACTGAACGGATGTTTTTTTATTTGATCG
Organism: Xestia ashworthii; assembly: GCA_950022955.1. NCBI lineage: Eukaryota > Metazoa > Arthropoda > Insecta > Lepidoptera > Noctuidae > Xestia > Xestia ashworthii. Next base: position 19,690,953 of record OX465566.1, read on the forward strand.
TATCAAAACCTCATCTTTGGACAATTTAACAACTTTATTGTGTTTGTGGATTCACTGCCGTGTAGTGTGCTTTTTCCGAGACCTATTAAACCTAGGTCAGCCGTGCTTTCCCTGGAAACCCACCCTGGACTCTGTGGTGTGCCGTGCATGCCTGGAGCTGAGCTTCAGCCCCCCTGGTAGAACGGAGGTAGGTGGTGTTCAATCAGCCTTCTTGGAGACAGCAGGAACGAACTTTTCCATCCTCAAATACTATACACACATCTATCCAGACACACAAAACCTGCCAGTAAAAATCTCTCAAAAAGATTGTAAAAACTGCACATGAGGTTATATATTGATGAAATAACCAACATATCAATATCTAAGCGAACTTCTATCAGATTCCGCATGTAAATAACATTAAAGCTTACCTTTGTACAGCCATTGTAAAAAAAAAATCCAACATCTTCAAAAACACTTCATATACTTAAAACTGTGTGTCAAATTGTAAACGTAACTGCATCAAATAAAATTTGGATAGCTACTAAGTAAGTTGTCAAGATGAATATGCGTGTCAATTGATTGAAAAAATATGAAAAATGAAGGTAGATTTAGTTCTTTATTTGGGCCTTTTAAAAGTCCCGTCGCAGTATCTGGGTTAAAAAAAAATAGGCTTTTTATCTTGAAATTAAAAAGCGTTGATTTTTAACCGACTTCAAAAAGGAGGAGGTTCTCAATGTGTCGGAACCGTTTTTTTATTTATTTCTTTTATTCTTTTTTTGTTTGAAAGGGCACACTTTCCAGGTGGTCCCATAATCATCAAGTCAGGATTTGATGATGGGATCCTGGAGAAATTGAGAGAACTCTTCAAATTTTGAACTCTTCAAAACCCCAAATCATATCAAGGCACACTTGATGTGATTTGGGTAGTTTTTGGAAGAGTACGTTCTTAAAGTGGTCCCATTTCAATTTGGTGAAGATCTGATGAATATCTTCGGAGATAGGCAACGGAACTCCTCAATAAATGATAGCACATGGACTGGGATTGCTGAAATCTCATGTCTATCTATTGTTTACACCAGTTCATAACATAACATCACGCCGCTACGCTGTGAAGGGGTAAGCACAAGTGAACCACTAAAAAGTGAAAAATAACTTTAGCTTCAGAAGTCGGTGACAAAAAACTAAGTAAATCAATCAAACAAAGGTCACCGACTTCTGAAGCTAAAGTTATTTTTCACTTTTTTGTGTTTTTTGGAGTCGGTTTTATTTTTGATACTAATGTTACGAGCTGGGTATGGGATAAATAAAATACCTACTACCGATTGAAAAACAAATAAATTTACTATACAATCAGACTGATTGCTCCAGCAAACACGTCGGCGACCGATCCTTCGAGAAAGACTTTCTTGAAGCTTCTTCACAGTCCCATAGTAAACACCATCCTTCGAGAAGTTTCCAGAACTTACTGGAATTTTCTAGACAATTCCATAGTGAATTGTCCTTCGAGAAAGTTTCACAGCTTTCTATCGTACATTTCTATCGTGGAACATTCTAGACTCGAATCGTCTACTAAACAGTTCCATAGTAGAACATTCGAGACTCACTCGTATTCTAGAATGTTCTCGTACGACGTAACACTAATTTATATTGGATGGTATTTAAAAGTACTTCAATTTATTCCCATTTCATTTACCTAATTTTGCCTGTGTTCCACCAAATATACTGAATGTGCACCAAAATATGTTAATTATAATATGTCATAACGAGCATCTATTTAACAATTAAACACTGTATATTCTCCTTAAAGCGTAGTCGACGGAGCCCCGCTTCGTGGGGCCCCTATTTCCGAGTGCAGGGTTTAAAGGAACCTAACTAACCTAACGGGGGGGGGTGCCCAAAGTCCCGATTATGGGGGCAGAGATACTTTAATATTTGGTGCACGATCAGTATTATTTGGTGCACGATCAGTATTTTTCGGGGAAGAAAAGATTTTTGGTGAACACAAAAATATTGTCCATTTATATTTTTGTAGGTAGGTACAATTTCCAAAGTTGCTTTTAATCAAACCATTATGTCACAATAAGCCAACAAATGAAATGACACCTACATTAAAGGTAAATGCTTCACTAAATAAAGGTAAACTGTTAAAATACGCTATATTCAGCTTAAGGGGCCGGCGGAGCATGCGTATTTCATACAAACGTAATACCAAAATTATTTGTAAATCAAACATATTGTTAAGGTAGTCTGTATTTATTTCGATTGAATTACAGAATATCTATGTTCCCAAATATGTTTTTTGAGAGAATAGTGATGCAAAGACGAGATATGAGGAATTTAAATTTTCTATAGAAAACTTATTTTTCTTATAACTCTTGTTAAAATCAGTGTCCAATCAAAATATATATTTGCGAACCTAGATATTCTGTAATTCAATCGAAATAAATACACACTACCTTAGGAATATGTTTAATTTACAAATTATTTTGGTATTACGTTTGTATGAAATACGCATGCTCCGCAGGCGCCTTAACCCTTGTATCCAAATCACAATGTAAATGAACCGTTAGAATACCCATACGATTTAATAAAACCCTTCACGGCCCTTTTTCCATAAGACAGGAGAATGATAAAATATTTTAAAACAGATCTCATTACTTTGTTTCCCCTGGAACGTCAGCGCAGAAATCGACAGGAGATTAATGTGGGCCCAGGGGATGATCGTAATTGATTTTTTTGCCAACCCTCATATCCGAACGGTATTAACCTTTTAGTTGATAACGCTACCCATGTATCGATGTTCAAAATAAATTTTCATTTCAAATATTTTTGTACTTCATATTTTGAAATTGGATTTTTTTATTTTTTACTGGTATTTCGAGAGTTATTGCTTTTGGAATGTGTGCGGATTTTTGATTGGTGAGTGCGGTTTTTAACTAAAATGGTGGAGTTTAAAAGAATGCCAGTATATTATGTAAGTCTCTCGGATGTTGACGCATCTCAAAGTGCAAAGTGTTATTGGGTTATTCCATCAGGAATTTCTCCAAGAATAATTTTCAAAAACCACGCAAGCAAAGCCGAGGATAGAACCTAGTAAGGTCAGATTGTCGTCTTCGGGGCGGATCTATACTTCTATGCTAATGTGATAAAGAGGAAAGATTTGATTTTTTGTTTGTGTGTTTGTTACGATTTAACTCAAGAACCACTCAACCGAATTGAAAAAAAAACCATTGGAAAGCTACATCTTTACCGAGTAACATAAGTAAGTCTTGGATGTCTTTCGTAGAGAAATCGGCGAGAACTGACTCAGAACTTGGACCAATATTTTTTTTTATTTTTTCTCAGAAGTAGGACAGTGCAGGCTAGGTATAATTGCAGCAATGAAACGGCAGCTGCTACACACATCTTTTAAGAAAACGGTTGGAAAGTGTTTTTAAACTAGCACACAGTTAATCCCTAGACTAGACCGCAATAGCGCACGGATTTGCGACGCATTTAAAATTCGTAAGCGGTCTCACGCCTCGCAACATGTGGCGTAAACGCAGCTCCACTTAACCAAATGTAAACGAAGTACAAGATTGAAAGTGTTAGTATACTATGACGCTTAAATACCACCCTCGAGGATAAACGGAGGATGAGGAAGCGAAGTAACTAAACTACGAGCAATAATGAAGGTTCAAGGATGAGAAGTTTTAAAGTTTACTTCTTTATGTCGGTTGGAGTAGCATCAGGTTACGTAAGAGACCCATTGGCTGGTTCATTGTTATATTCTGTGAAACATTTCAATTTTTCAGTAAGCAGCTAAAAGTCATTATGCCTATAATCCCTGAAGGATTAGGCAATAGGACAGCCACATTTCGCCGTTAAGTGTCTAAGTTCCATGCAATGCGAAGTAAGCCTGTGGCTACCAACAGGGCACAAATACAGAATCAGTGGAAGTTATTGAGAAATTCTAGATGACAAAAGCCAATAACGATTCGCCACCGACCCAGAAATCGTACCCAGGACCCCATGCTCACTCGAGATTGCGACCACTAGACCACCGAGGCAGGCAGGTAGCTATAAAATTAACGAACATAAATCTTCGACCTACCATGTTTGATTTCTGTTTTTTGGCAATTTTAAAATGCATTTCTGCGAGTTCGAGTCTTATTACAGCCAAACTTATATTGCCACTTACGGGATATCTTCGAGGTATCTTCTTCTTGCTTCTACTTCTAAGTTTCGTTACAGCCACTTTGAAACGTCCCTTTATGCCTACTGGCCTTGTTTCGTTCTGTCTCCTGCTGATATGGAAGGCATTGTGTGTACGGATTTTTTCCTACTCCTCCGCTATACTTTTCTGATTAATTTCGTTGCGGGATCTAAGACAGTTAAATTCATTCCCTCGGACTTCGTCAAGCTTCGTTCTCGCGGCGCTTTTCTGGTGGTTGTCACTGTTGATTCTGGCTTTCAGGAGTTAGAGTGGTTTGGGAATAGTGTGAAGGGCTTGTCCAGCCACTTTGAAAGATACAAACCTTGAGTACGTCAACGTGACCAAGTTAATACCGTTCGTAACTCGACCTTATTGAAATTGAAAGTCCTACTAATCCATTAGAACGATTGGAATCAATCCGGCATAGAGAATATAAAGTTCAAAACCCACTTTAATTAATTTTTAATGCTTCAAAAATCAATAGAGAGAAACCCATCAAAGGCTAATCTCATTTAACGTTACCTAAAAACTATTCAGCGAATAAAACCACAACGTGTGAACATCCTGACTATTATCCCTGACGCTACGCATGAATGGAATTAAATTAAATTTCAACAAGATACATCTCAGTTTGGTCCATTCCGCTGCCAAGCTCCGGAGGTGAACCGACGATTTATATTGTTAGGCTCCCCTGTATTTGAACCTTTTAAATTTATGTTGTGTTGTTAAAACATCCAATGCCAGGGGACAGGGGAGGTGACGCCAATTCTTTTTTATTGTTTTCATAAAGGTTTAATTTGTGAGCTGGGAATTGGGAGTGGCTGCTTTGTTTGTGGGAGAGATACTGGCACTAGGTTTTTTTGGTGTACGAGTATTTTTAACGTATGTGGAGGTAGGCACTAATATTATAAAGGTAAGGTAAGGGCCTGCGCAGACGACAGATTATTCGTGACGCACTTTTTAATCCGTGAAAATAGAACCTAAGTAAATAGAACCTGATCATTAACCCATATTTCAATGGGTTCCGTCTGCTTCCAAATGCGCTTGTGTTTTGCTTTTCACTCGAGTTTTTTTAGATTTCACAATCACTTTTTTATTTTCAGCTTTTCAGTTTAACGATCCCTCAGTCGAGGTCAGGAAACACCCCTAGTCTAATTTCAAAACTTGGCTGAAATCAAATTATTCCTTAGTCCATCATTATAAGCTAGCAAATCTTTACGTAATACTGTTATGACGTCAGAATTTGCATTACAATGGCTCTTCCCTACCATACAGCTTATATTAATATCTGTGTAATACAAAGCTGAATCTGCCGATAACTGAACTGTCAACATTCAATCAAACAAGGCAATAGATTGAATATCGACATTTTGCGTCAATAGCAATTTTTATAGTAACAAGGATCTTTAGGTTGAATAATATTGAAATGTACCGTTTTTGAGCCCTATCTGAACGATGAGTTTATAAAATGCTACACTTCGCTCGCGACTTTGTTCGCGAAAATTGAGATTTCTCGACTGATATGCATGATATCGATATAATTTATAGCCTATTTTACTCGATATAGATGTAGTTTTTTAATGGCGAAAGAATTTTTAAAATCAGTGGAGTCATTTTTGAGTTAAACCATAACAAACAAACAAAACAATCAAATCTTTCCTCTTTATAATAGTAGTTTAAATAATTTTGTTTTGTGCCGGGTTGATGGCAATAGGATCGGCCCCTATAAATGGCACTGAAACGTAAGTAAGGACCTAGATAAACTATCAAACTCAGTTTTTCCCTCTTTATTTAGACGATATATTATTATTATCTACGTTCTCGTCGATCTAGTGATTCAACTGACCCTTGATTCAATTCCACGGTCGAGAAAAATATTTTTGGATTATTCTATTAGGAATTTCTCAATACCAGCCTTGAATATGGGTTCGTCCCCGATAAAGGCAATATGCTTGCCCTTGATGCCTGAACCAACTCAGCCTACCCTTTAATCCGAAAAAAGCGTTATGTTATCTACTTTACATTCAATTGCTCAATCAATCAGTACAGAAAATTTACGCATGACAAATTCAATTTCCATTTAAAAGAGCCTCCGAAAAATCTAGTCGAACAATTTAAAACTTTCTATGAACAGAGCCCAAAGCTTAAAATTAATTTCACGCTGAAAAATTCGGAAACTATTTCAGCGGATTATTCTACAGTTTCAATAAAACTCTGAAAGAATCGGCCGTATCCATTGATAAATATAACAGTTTCGTTTTTTGTAGTTTTTTTTTTACCAATCAAAATTGTCAACGTTTTGAGTAAAAATTTTCAAAGACTCTTTTGTTCTCAAGCGCTTGAAGTGAAAACTTCTTTAGGCACGGTAAGCACTTTTTGGGGGACCAAAAATCATGGAACTCGCGTGACCGTTACCAAACGCTTCGTAGCGCTCGTAGCCGATCCGCTACGACGTAGCACCACTTAGGCGTGCGCGGGGCACAACCCGTAGCAGATATAGATTACTTAGTTTTCACTTTTATCGGCACTCAGCAAAGACTGCCCGCATTTTATTAGCTGAGAGAGCTCTAGAGCTGTATGTGTGTGCGTTAAAGGTTTTGCTTTGATGGCCCTGTGTGTCAACCTCTATGAATCCCTACTAATATTATAAATGTGAATGTAAGTTTGTTTGTTACGCTTTCACGCGAAAACTACTCAACCGATCATCATGAAACTTTGTACACATATTCTTGGAGGTATTAGAAGTAACATAGAATATTTTTTTTATTAAAAAAAAAAAAATACGTTTTTTTTTTTTTTTTTCGTTTTGTATCTTGCGGTTATTGACTGCTGAGGTTCATTCTTCCAGCGAAGAATCTGCCTCTCAAAACTATTTACTTCTTTATTCTATAAAGTCCCATATGTGGTGACGTTTGAGCCTTTTCATGGTTATTGGATCACTTAGGGCTATGGCTAAGGTGTTGGTATGTGACTTTATTCGGTGTTTGTATGTCGTTAGTCGGTGTTCTACTTCCTCTTTTATGGTTCTGATTTGTAGATGCTCATGTAATTCTGAGGTCTTCATAAACCAAGGAGCGCATGTTATAATTCTGAGAGCTTTGTTCTGGAATCGCTGTAGAATTTCCAGATTTGAGTTTCGTGCAGAGCCCCACAGCTCAATCCCGTATGTCCAAACAGGCTTTAATACCGCTTTGTAGATGAGCACTTTGTTTTCCAATGAAACGTGTGATGTTCTTCCTAAGAGCCAGTTTAGTTTTCGGAGCAGGATGTTAAGCTGGTCACGTTTTTTCTCAATGTGGTATCTCCACGTTTGTTTCCTATCGAGATAGACGCCCAGGTACTTTGCTACTGTTCCGTGTGGAAGTGTGTCATCTCCAAGTTTAACAGGTGGGCAGTCATCTTTTCTGAGAGTAAACGTCACATGCGTAGATTTGTTGGCGCTAGCTTTTATTTTCCATTCCTTCATCCATTTGTGGACTTTGTCAAGGTGTTTTTGCAGCACCAGTGAGGCCACACTAGGGTTTTTATGACTGCACAAGGTAGCCGTATCGTCAGCGAAGGTGGCAGAAAGTACATTTTCTGTGGTTGGTAGGTCTGCTGTGTATATGAGGTAGAGGGTTGGACCCAAGATGGAGCCCTGGGGTACTCCAGCCAGTATGTCGTGGAACTTCGAATACGAATTATTATTTTTTACCCGGAAAGTTCTGTCTTCTAAGTATGACTTTAATAATACATACATGCTGTGTGGGAGTTGTTTTTTTACTTTAAATAACAAGCCCTGGTGCCAGACCTTGTCGAACGCTTGCTGTACGTCCAGGAACACAGCCGAACAGTATTCTTTTCGTTCCAGCCCCTCTCGTATCTTATTCACCACTCTATGCACCTGCTCCACCGTAGAATGCCCTATTCTGAATCCGAACTGATGTTGTGGGATGATACTGTCGTATTTGAGTATTTCGTTTAGCCTACGAGCAACGACTTTCTCAAATACTTTTGACATGACAGGTAGTAGGCTTATTGGCCTGTATGACGACACAAGGTGCGGTGGTTTTCCTGGCTTTGGGATCATGATAATTTCCGACACTCTCCATATTCTCGGAAAGTATCCAGTCCTTAATATTCCATTAAAGAGCTGTGTTATGAATACGATGGCTTTTCTTGGCAACTGACGTAGTATTTCGGCAGTTATAAGGCAATATCCAGGGGCCTTATTTAGTTCCAGATCTCTTATAATTCTCCAGATCTCTCGAGGTGAGCAGCATTTTAGCGGTAAGCCGAGTTGTAGATCTGCCTCCAAATAGTTTTGGATCTCTGATTCCATTGATGTGTCGCCAGAATTAGGAGTGAATACATCGGCCAAGAAAGAGCCAAAAGCTTCGGCACGTTCGTCATCTTTTCTTGCCCATGTATTATTTCCAAGCTTTAAGGGGTGCTGAGCTGTTTGTGGCGCGTTTTTGCTATGCTTTACGGTTTTCCAGAGCGAATATTCATTTTTGGCTGTGGTGTCCAGATTTTCCAGTCGGTTTTTTAAGGTCTCGTCTTCGATGTCTTTCAGGTATTGCTTCAGTTCTGCGGCCGCTTTATTAAAATCTCGTCTGTCAGAAGCGTGACGGCTGGTGTGCCAAACTCTTCTGAGCCTCCTTTTTTCCAGGACCTTATTCCTCACTTCCTTGGGAATATTTTTGGATCCTGGCCTCGTAAGTATCGGTGTGCATTTCCATGCAGCTATCTGAATAAGGTTTGTGATGTCAGTAGCAGCTTTATCAATGTCGTCGTTTGTTTTTAATGATATTTTTAAGTTCACATTTGACTCGATGTATTCTCTGAATGCAACCCAATCAGTGTTTTGGTTGTAGAGACTTTCTTTGGGCGGTCTTTGTATTAGTGTTGTGCTTACAGTGACGATCAGGGGAGTATGATCAGAGCTGCTATCCAGGCAACTTTCGGCGCTTAGATACATATTGGAAAGTCCCTTATACACGAAGAAGTCCAGTAGATCAGGGATTTTATTAGAGTCTGTTGGCCAGTACGTGGGTTCGCCCGTAGTCAGGACGTGTAATTTGTTGTCGTCAAGGCTTTTTTTCAATTCTCTACCTCTGGGTAGTGTCAGTCGAGAGCCCCAGTAGACATTTTTGGCGTTCCAGTCTCCGCCACATATAAATCTTTGGCCGAGAGTTGTGAAGAAATTTGTGAAATTCTCTTCCTTTAAGATATGCTTAGGGGGACAATATATAGCAGATAGAGTTAGTGAGCTCTGTTTATCTTGAACCATAACCGTAGTGGCTTGTATTTGATTAGTTTTGTATTCCTCTAAGAGAACATGTTTGATGTGCTTCTTTATTATGACTGCGGTCCCTGCATGTGCAGTTCCATCAGGATGAAATGTGGAGTATACATTGTAGTTTTTTAAAGTAAATAAATGGTTGGATGTTAGGTGTGCTTCAGAAACTAAAAGTACGTCAATGTCATGGTGAGTAAGAAGTATCTCTACATCTTGTTTGTGTTTGACCAGTCCATTTATGTTCCAGGTCCCAACTCTGAATGTAGCCATTTATCGGACAAGTTTACTGATAATTGTTGTGAGTAAATTCATCATAGTCGACATCTGGTCTATTAGTTTATCTAGCTTTACAGCCTGTTGTGTGAGTAATATTTCTAAATTTAGTTCGTTTTTAGTGGCTTCTGCATATGTCAGACTATTTCTGTCGTGACCCTGATGTTTTGGGTTTGTATTCTCGACTTGTGGCCTATTTTGTTCGACTGCAGGTTTTGTTGGTGAGGTTTTGGGTTCTTCAGGGAGTATCTTTCGGGGTATAGGTTTCTTACCTGTTTTCCTATTTAGGATTTCCCTGTACACAGTGCAGCCTTTGTAATTTGCAGGATGTGAGCCTTCACATAGTACGCACTTTGCTGGAGTATTCCTTTCTTTTTTTGGACACTCAGATGTTTTATGTGCTTGTGCGCATTTCACACAACGATAGGGCATCATGCAGTAGTTTTTTGAGTGCCCATATTGTTGACATCGTTGGCACTGTGGTATGGAAGTTTTCCTTTTAGGTTCTTCTATTGAAACTGTTTGATGGTAAATCGACTTTATTGTTTTAACTGCGCTATTGTTTGGATTTGAGAGTAGATTAACAAAAAATGTTGAAGTCGGCTTCTTTTCGGGCCCAAACTTAACATTTATGATTTCTCCGAAGACTTTGTTATCAGTTTTTTCAACTTCCTCTATTATGGCACTATGTGGGGTTGAATGGTGCAGATTCTTTATTACAAATCGGTAACACCGTTGATCCTTCCTGTTAAATGTGTGGCCGATAAGCCCTTTTTCACGGACTAGGGTCATAATTTTCTTGTAAGCCTCAATGTCAAGACTATTGATTCTTAACTGGTTTCTGTTAACGATTTTGAAAATGAATTCTCCCTTATCTGCAACTGTGGTTAGGAGTTCTGTTAGTTTGTTGACATCTTCAACGCCGTATAGGATAATCGGTGGAGGCCTATTAGGACGTTTTTGCTTCATTGCACTTTCATCTTCGGTGAGATCAATTTGTAGGCCACTATATTTGTTGGAGGTTTTGATCGCCTCTGGTGATGGTGATTGTGAGAGCTTCTTGCGCTTATAGCTTCGGTTAGAAGGAACTCTTTGCCAGAATGGCAAAGAGTTCCTTCGGTGGACGGGATGAACTAGAAGCACTAGTTGATGGTTGAGCTAGTTGTTCTCTTGGTGACTGTGCTGTATTTTTGACTTCAGGCTGTTTTATATTTGTTGAGTCGTGCATTTCTTTACTTGGTGTGCTACCTAGGGAGTTGCATCTAGGTCGAGATATAAACAAACTAGGGTGAAAAGCCTGCTGAACATATTTCTTGCTGCCAGTAACATTCACTACCACGGAAGCCTGGTCGCCTACTTCCATGGAGTCTTCGGTAACCAATTTCTCACCCACCGGCCCGGATACCGGGGGGCGCCGGGTGTTAGCCGGATCGCAAAAAAATACGTAAAATTAAAAAAAATACCGTACTCGTACGGGAACGGGAACTACGCGGGTGAAACCGCGTGACGTCCGCTAGTATTTTATAAGTGAATGACATGGTTTGAAGATAAACACTAATTTGTATTTGAAATAGGAAAGGGAAGACATAATTATGGCACATCCATGGGGTAGACAGTCAGCCCTGACGGCAGACAGCAGTTTGTTTTGGAAAAAACTTTTTTGCAGAAAGACGTCCAGTGCTAGACCGGTCAATCTGTGCACCTAGTGGGTGTCCTTCCAACACAATGTCTTTCGGTTCGCGGTCGCCACTCCAGAACTTTTCGGCCCCATCGGCCACCCTGTGGCCACAATGTGCCCTGCCCATGATGTCTTCATTTCTGATTTGATCCCGCAAGGAAACTCCAAACATAGCCCTCTCCATTGCCCTTTGTATGATTTTAAACCTTCTGATGAGGCCCATTGTGAGCGACCACGTCTCGGTCCCGTATGTAATCACTGGCAACACACACTGGTCATAGACTTTCGTCTTGAGACACTGCGGTAAGTTGGACGAGAAGCCAACCAGCCGAGTCGGATTCGACGAGAATAAGTCTTTATTTTTCCCTTTTTAGTTACGGTATCTTACACTAATCCTAGTCAAGTATAAATTTTACAGTGTAGGATGGGTTTTCTCTACCAAATCTAAAAAAATAATCAATTAAATCGGACCTGTTATCAATCGGTGAAAAGATGCTGGTTGGCGGCATAGCGTCCTCCTTTTATAGAAGTCGGTTAAAAAGGAACTCTAAAATAAATGACAATCTTCGCCTTGATTCTAGAGCCTAGCTCAGTGCTCCAAGATCCTGTGGACACTTCTCAAGCTTCCATACACGTCTGCCTACCCTTTCGCCAGAATACAAGCGTGATGCGCGTAAAATTGTCAACGGGTGTTTCTGAATAAATAGTTCCGAAAGTTAAATTCGATTTGGACTCTCGAACAGAACGGAGCATATGGGACAGGGTTATAAAACTGAAACTTTTGTATCTTCAGACGGCGAATGGCTGTTTAGGGTACTCTTACGAAAATACTGATTAGTTTTGATAGAAAGCGAGTTTATCGAGCGTGTGACGATTTAGTTGATTGCGTAGGTCTGTTAGTTTGTTTGTTGCTTTATGTTCCCCTGAAGAGTTGGTATGTGATTTTACTTTTATGCATTGTGTGCAAGTCAATTTAAGCTAAATGTTTCATTACTCATAATAATGCAGGATTATTCTTTTATTGCCCAGAATGGCACCATTGGTAAATATTTAAGTAGTTTTTGTTTGTTTTGTTAGCCTGTACTGTCTCAATGCTGGGCAAAGGCCTCCTCCAATTTCTTACATCTGCTCTAATCTTTTCCTGTGCTGCGTGTGCTCGGTCCAACACTCGCGGTACGCGTCCAAATCGTCTAGCCACCTTTTTCTGGGACGGCTTCGGCTGCGCCGTCCATCTTCCGGTAACCATCGTGTGGAGACTTTTGCCCAGCGGTCATCGTGCATGCGACTGATGTGACCTGCCCAATCCCATTTTAGCCTAGCAGCTATTTTAACCTAGCATTTAATTAGTTGTCTGTGTCATCATCATCATTCTCTTCCCCTTATCCCAATTTATTAGTGGTCAGCGCAGCATGTCTTCTTCTTCCATACTCCTCTATTTTCCGTCATCTCATCCGACACCTATTTTCTTACCATATCCTTCTTAACCATTCATCGTTTCTTTGCTCTTCCTCTACTCAAATACCCATCCACATTCATACTCAAAACTTTTTTCACGACATTTTCCTCATTCCTCCGCATCCGCCCATACCACGACAACCGATTACCACACAACTTTTCAGTGACCGGCGCCACTTTCAGACTTCCTCTAATATACTCATTCCTTACTTTATCCATAATTAGTTGTCTGTGTAAAATTTAATAAAAAAAAACAATATGGTGGCCTTAGTTTCGACTACGGCCACGTCATAATAGTATATTTTATAACGAGGGACTAAACGAAGCCATTATATACCCGAGGTGGTTTGACTCCCGAGCTTGCGAGGGAGTCATTAAAAAGCGAGGGTATATTAAATTGGCGTTTAGTCTCGAGGTGCAAACTGTACTTTTCACTTCGAGTGCGAGAAAAATAGTCATTTAAAACTGAACAAATTTACACTCGACAAAAATTCTGAACTGAGCGGTCAGTTTTCTCATCTATCAGATCAGTCACAGATTAACAATTTAAAACACAACACAAACTCTCAACATTGTCGCAATGAAGATGATCCACACTCCACAGATAATTAGTACCTACATTACTGCAGCGGCTAGCAACAGAGGCATTGCACATACTTTTCAAAATCAACGATGCACACAAACAACAATAATTTTTCTCGCGTTGAAGAGTGCATTTGTTTTTTTTTTTTCAATAAACCGCTTTCTATTTGCTAGCCAATTCGAAATTCAAATAATACTTTGATCCATTAAAAAAAAAAAAGTTAGGTACTGTTTTGTGACCATGTTTCAGAGTAAAAGATCGTTCCATTTTTAAATTACTTTTTACTCCCTAGGGAATAAACGGTCACTTTAATCCCGCTTCGTAGGGCTATAATGGCGTACTTTTAGAGCATGAGAAGTGAAAAAGATTATTATGCTGCTCTATAACAAGGATTAACTACTTATCAAAAACTGAAGGTTAAAATCTTGTCTTCTTGGAAAAAAAAATGTTACCGCTCAGGTCAGAATGATGACGATGAGATAATTACCTGCAACAAAAAAAATATATTTATTTACCCACAGTTAAAAAAAATGGACACAGTCATATGTAATTCAATCTAAACTATGTTTCACCATCATTTTTCTAACCTTGTTCTGATACCTGCTGCGGCACGTTTTTTCTTCCATTCCCCATGACAACCGTCACGGTATCATTTACTATGTATGTCTATCGAAAGCTCTTTGCTTATCACTCTGATTAGACAACCCCTCGTTTCCTAATCCATGGCCATCACAGACCACGCCGTTTACACCACTGGCCATTAAAGTCCATCCTACCGCGTGGTTTATTTCCAAATTCCTGGGAGACCGTGCCCTTTATCTAATAACCAGTATTAGCAAATCGATCACTCAGCAACGGTTGCCGCTGCAATTAGGGGTAATAAAACCAGCCGAATTTACCCTCGGTGGTTGGAAATGACCTTTGGTACAGTTGTCGACAGAAGTGGACTAGAGGGACTATTTAGAACCCGCGTCTGACTTCATTTCTATATTTGAGCTGTCAGTTGTCAGTCAAAAGTGACAGTTGTCATTGCGGATAATACAGGTATGTACATGGATTTCATCCTGTTGCTGCAATAAGTATTCGCTGAGCGGTTTCAGACAAGCGTATTTTGTAGCGCGTATAAGCGCTACAAAATGCGATTGCACGTGTGGCGCTTACATTCTCGCCACATTTTGCAATTCTAGAAAACGGAGTTGCGTAATCCCGCATATGCATATGTACATGTTGTGTGGGTAGACAGTCGCTCCATGTAAAATACTAATATTCAGCTGCATCGGGTTAGACTGGAAGCCGACCCCAATAGTATGGAAATAGTTGGGAAAAAGCTAGGTAGATGATGTGTACGCATAAGGTGATCGGGAATCTCTCGCAACTCACGCTTATACAAGCTTATGAGCACGTCATCGCTAGTACGAGTCACGCATGAAACAAAAGGCACAAATATACGCGTGTACACGCGCTTTCAAGAACGAGCTTAGAAGCGTCGAACTAAAACCGCCCTTAAAATATTATTAATCGCACTTAAGTTTACTTTGTTATTTTGGTTGGCTATTCTTATCAGACCGCTTTGCTTTGGGCAACGGCCTCCCTCAATTTCTTCCAGGAACTTAATGTTCCATACCACCTCAAACGTAAAAGAAGCAAAATGTGATAATAAAAACAATTTTAGAGTAAGGTATTATTACTCCGATCTCTGCTAATTGAACACACTTCCATCCTAATTTACATATAGCAAAGTCTCACTAAAATAATTCATCAAAATTAATACGATAACGCCATCGAGTGTACACGACCGCGCCCGGACACGGCGGAAATTATAGTTAATGGATTCGAACCCCGGCAATATCGGTGCATAATTGCATCAAGCGTGACGCTAGAGCATCAAATTTTAATATCGTTTCCATGTAAAATCAGAAATTTGTGACGCGGGGTTATATTTATTTATTCGTTCAATTATGAGATGTGGTCGCGGGGTGTTGGGGATGATACGAGGTACTTATACATTTTTTGACACGACTGTACTTAATTTTTTAATGGTTTTGTTATGTTTTTTGAGAGTAATATATTTTTAGATATTGTATGAAATGTGATGTTTATTTTTGACCAGCTGCCAACTGCGGTTTTACCCTCTATTATTTTATAGTATTCTCGGGGGATTTCGGAATTCTTGTGGTACAAACATTATCTTATGTCACTCGCTATGTAAGTGGATGTCAGTTAAATAATTTTAGAGCGAATATACTTCTCAATGGGTAGGTGATTTGTACCCGGTTGATGGCAAAAGAGCCTTTGCCAGAATTGAAATAAAAACTATTTTAAATAAATTAAAACGGACTACACACATCATCATCATATGCCTAGCCTTTTCCAGACTAGGTTGGGGTCGGCTTCCAGTGTAACTGGGTGCAGCTGAATACCAGTATTTTACATGGAGCGACTGCCTATCTGACCTCCTCTCTCAACCCAGTTGGTACTGCGTAATACGATTCCACTTGGTAAGACTGAAAACCGACTTTACACAATAAAGTGAAAAATAACTTTAGCTTCAGAATTTTTTATATGCATATGTCGTCGCCAGCGATTTCAAACGACAACATTTTCAAATTATTATCTACCTACCCGTTGATTTCTTGATGTTATCGAACCATATTGTAACTCGATTCTCATTGGTTGATTGGTTAGTACAGTGGATGCCGTGTGATGGCGCTTTATTTTCCCGCCATTCACGTGGACAGAGTCGATTCCTGAATTCTAGACAGACATTGCTCTAGCTGACACCATACAGATCAGATCATACGATCGAACCTGTCACGTCCACCGTACAAGCCATAGTTTTGTTATAATTATCTGCTACCTATTGTAATTACAGTGTAAGTAATAAAATTAATTTGTGATTTGTGTTGATCCAAACTTTCACTGGTTTGCCCGAGTACCCATATTCCTCATGGAACCTGTACCTACCAAGGAACAACAACGACGACGACCCTGTCATCGTTACGCCCACGCTCCCGCCGTCATCAGAACTGGGATCAGCTCGGGCGCCTACCACCGATTTCTTTTGGCGCCAACTCCTCGAGCAGCAGAATCAAATTACCATGCGCATGATTGAATCCATGCGAGGATCAACGCCGACGTCAACTTCAGTCAAGCTGCCGGAGTACAACCCGGACCTGCCAGACGTCGATCCACGTTCCTGGAGCTCAACGGTGGACATTTGCCTCACAGAACATCCCATGATGGAAGGAGGTGCACTGATTATTTCGCTAAGCAAATGATACACAAAGGTGCACTTCAACTACTACGCCTACGTCAACATCGGATACAAGAAGGATGTCGCCTGCTTCCGCTGTGGAGAACGAGGCCACATCGCGCCTCGCTGTCTGAAGACGAGCAACGCAGCAGCCAGTAACAACACCAGCAGCAACAGCGGTGCAGTCCTGGAACGAAGAGTCAACTACTGCCAAGTCCAAGGTGTACGTGGAGACCTAACAGAATCCGGTGAGTCGTACATGTTTTATTTCGATAGTGGTGCTGAGTGTTCTCTCGTAAAGCAAAGTATCACGGATAAATTCTTAGCGTTCTGTTGCTAACAGGCATTGGTGACGCTCATTTTATTGTACCAAAAATTTGTAAGGTAATTATTAACGGGCATTGTTTACATTTGTCATCACTAATCGTTCCAGATGAATTTACCGCATCATTAGTGTTACCTAATTTGCTTGTCGAGAGAGAATCTAAGTAGTAACAAAACCGGTTTCTTGTTTTGCCGCGGTGACGGAAATTAATGTTAGTGCAATTAATACCGACGTTTCGTCTTTGTTTAAAGATAGTCTCGTGCGTGTGTTGAGTGAATTTTCGTTTGGATTTATTGATGGTTTACCGTGAACTCGAGTAACTGCAGGCGCAATGAAAGTTCGTTTAAAAGATCCAACCCGTACTGTTTATCGCCGCTCTTACCGACTCAGTCCCCGCAAACGAGATGTAGTGCGTAACAAAGTAAATGAGTTGTTGAATGCAAACATAATACGACCGAGTAGTTTCCCGTTTGCTAGCCCGAGTCTCTTTGTGAAAAAGCGTGATGGTTCGCAACGTATGGTTATAGATCAACAGTTTAATTCGAATACGGTGCCAGATAGATTTCCACTCTCGCGTATTGACGACCAACTAGACTGAATGGCGCGAACTATTTTACTTGCCTTGATTGTGCTAGTGGGTTTAACCAGTACTACGCAAGGTCGTTATAATAAGTAAAGACTTTAAACAATACTGTAGTTTGCATAACATTAACCTACATCTAATCGCGACTGGTTCCAGCAGACCAAATGGTCAGGTAGAACGCGTAATGAGTACCTGACGATACTGAAGTTGAGGTAGATATTTTTAAAACGAGAGAGCAAGCAGCCCATAACATCGAACGAAGTTCAAATTACGAGAAGTCTCGTTTTGACACTAATAAGGCTAAATTAGTAAAGTTCAATGTTGGTGACATGGTTCTTATCCAAAACGAAGAGCGGAACCAAACAAAATTAGATCCGAAATATAAAGGTCCATTTAAAATAACTGATGTACTTGAAGGCGATCGTTATGCTTTGAAATCATTGACCAGTAACAGAACCTATAAGTATGCCCACGATCGTCTTAGAAAAATGCCTCAATGTGAAGTTCCATCTGAACTAATTGTTGACATAGAATCCAATGCAGATAATAATAGTGAACACTTCCTCTATTGTTTGAATATGACGCACAATCGCACACTAAAATGACTAATTAGCTACATAACTTTTTGAACAAACTGTACAGTCTGGTCGTAGTTGTAACTGCGATTCTATGAGTCGTTCAGGGCGCAATGCGCGGCCAGATGTATGGTGGCTGGGTCTGAATAAGACTAATGTTTGGGTCTCAATGAGACTATTAATGGGTCTCTGGGAGATTATTTTGGGTCCAAAGGACTATAATCTGGGTCTGAATAAGACTATTGTTTGGGTCTCAATGAGACTATTGATGGGTCTCTGGGAGACTATTTTGGGTCTGTAAGACTATTTGGGTCTGAATAAGACTATTGTTTGGGTCTCAATGAGACTATGCTGCTGAGCAGTCGAGTCATATTAGTGTTGTGCGTGTGTGTGTTTGTAAAATAGGTCACTGTACATTCATTAAAGTTTATTCTGATTATATTTACTTGTGAGGTATCTTTCAAACTTTATTTTTTTGTTAACCTTGTAGTCAGGTTAAGCCGAGCAAATGTTTTGCTACAAATGGTACTTTTGTTACAGATACACCCGATGACGTGTGACTCATCAGGTTGGCCGTGTCGTCGCCAGCGATTTCAAACGACAACATTTTCAAATTATTATCTACCTACCCGTTGATTTCTTGATGTTATCGAACCATATTGTAACTCGATTCTCATTGGTTGATTGGTTAGTACAGTGGATGCCGTGTGATGGCGCTTTATTTTCCCGCCATTCACGTGGACAGAGTCGATTCCTGAATTCTAGACAGACATTGCTCTAGCTGACACCATACAGATCAGATCATACGATCGAACCTGTCACGTCCACCGTACAAGCCATAGTTTTGTTATAATTATCTGCTACCTATTGTAATTACAGTGTAAGTAATAAAAGTAATTTGTGATTTGTGTTGATCCAAACTTTCACTGGTTTGCCCGAGTACCCATATTCCTCATGGAACCTGTACCAAGGAACAACAACGATGACGACCCTGTCATCGTTACGCCCACGCTCCCGCCGTCACATATATATGTATTAAGTATGTATACCCATTTATGTGTTTTAATTTTATGCTTAAAAATGGTATTTTTATTTTTATTGTACTCTATCACACACAATGCTGTCTATTTGACCCAAAGGTTGACTGGTAGAGAATGCCTTGTGGCATTAAGTTCGCCTATGTACCACTCTTGTACACGAAGTTTAAATAAATAAATAATTTAAAAAATATAATTATATAAAAACATTTTTGTATCAATATTTTGTTATTTATTATTATTAAGCAATACTTAAAGAAAGAAACAGCAGCAAGAGTATGTGAGATATTTTGACTATATTGAAAGTGTTCAGTACTATTAAGAGGTAGGCCCCACTTCAGTGATCTTAGAAATACACTGAAACATGGACGTAACAATTGTTCATTTTTTTTCCTTTTTTCTTCTTTCCCGACAATTTGGTTTATTTTTTTAATTTGTTATTTCTTTCCCTAACTGAATAAGCGGGCCCATAGTTCAAGGTTTTGTGCAACAAGTGGGTTTCTTGTCGATGATTTTCGAAAACAGTTGAGATGAAATAAATTACAACAAATATTCGAACCCACTAGTTACAAATCGTAGGCCTTTAGCACTCGCCGCTACTGCACAAACTGCCGAAACTTGGGCTAAGCACTAATTGCGCGGGCACAAACGTTATTAGTTATGGCGTCTCCAGTTGCTGACAGCGTAATGCTCTGTGGCAAATACTCCATTCCGCTGTAAACTCTACGACTATAATTAAAACAAAAGACATCCTCACATTTTACACTCACCCACAAAGAGCCAAACAGTTCTTCATTAAACTTATACTAATTATTACCATCATAAAATTAAATAAAACAATGGGCGACGTAATAAAATTACGTACACACAAAATGGCTGACTTAATACAATCATACAGACAAACAAACATCAAGAAACAGAGAAATAAAATGTATTAAAACTTTTGCTCGCCTCCAAAGTAATTGTGGTCGTGTTTCTAGCGCGACGCCATTTTAATTACACGTCTTAGTAATGTCATAGAATAGAGAAATACAGTAGGGTCAACCGGTGCACGCACACAGACGCGTATAATGTACGGCGAACTCAAGCAAATGCCAGTCGCGAGTGCACCTGCACTAGTTGCACTCGCAGTACGTGATGCTTAGTGTGCGTGCGTCTTCGTTTATTGTATGAAAAACAGTATAAGGATAACTAATAAAACAACTAGCAGCTCTCTGTGAAAAATGAACGTACCCTGATGAAATTGTCAACTGAACTTTTCATTATGTTGCACTACACACATAAAATGTAACCACTTGTCTCGATACGACAAGTCCTACTCACACACTAGTAAAGTAAACCTTGAGCATGTTTAGAACCTATTAATGCTTTGCATGTGTGTGTGACCATTTCTATTTAAACAGTAGGTTGATGCCTACTGCGCTGGCGATTTTAAATGAATGCCAGTCGTGAGTGCACTTACACTTACCATACGTGAAACATGTCTATGTGTGCCTGATCTCAAACAAATGACAGGCGCGAGTGCGCTTGCACTCGCTTGATGAAAAGCGTGTCTATGTTTGCGTGCATTTTTGCTTGTTGTTAAGAGATGGCCTTCTGTTCCTGTCTATTTTGTCGCAACTTCGTTCACTGCCAGTCGCAACAAAAAGTCGCGCAAAAGTTTCAACGATGTTAATTACGTTTTATTGTGTCACTGCGATGTTTTAAGCTTTTTAATTTTCATTAATATTTTTGATTAATGATGCATTATGTAATTAATATAATTGAAAGTTTAATCGATTATTGGGCTACCTGTCTACCTAACCGGTAACAGCTGAATTCCAATACATTCAATGGAGTGACTGCTTATCTCGCTCCAACACTAGCTTTAAAACATAGTAACACTATTTCACAGAAATCCTGTCGCTGCTTTACCCGGAAACACAACATACACCACTCGATCGCTTACGAAAATCCGTTTCTGTCAGCAATGCTATCGGAAAATAATAGAGAAAACTTTAAAACTTTATGCTCAACGATAAAACACTAAACAAAGCTATCAAATCGAAACTTAAACCTCACAAATTATACTATCTTAATAAATAACAAACATATTTAGAGACAAAATAGACTGAAAAACCCAGAAAATATAGTTGGATGAAAAAATACCTTCATTTATTCTATCAAGTTATACAGGTCCAAGTACAAAGCTAACATATTTACTAACATACTCACATATGTACATACAAATGTAAATGCGATTCAAAAGGAAAGTTAAAAGATACGGCTCCGTCAAAGTTTGCTATTCGGCAAAAACGCATTACCATAATAAATTATTCTATATCAAAGCAATCGGACCGTGAATAGGTCGCTTTAAGCATCCTTTGGAAGTTATAGAGCGACCTCGAGGCTCGATGTAATGAGTTACTCGTTACGTGGGTGCTGTATGATATGTATCTTACTTTGGTGGGTTTAACAACTCTGTCAGTGTAATGATATGACGGACTTGAAAACAAGATGTTAGAGTGCTGTCATAATTATAGCTTTGATGTCAGTTACTTCTCTTTAATATAGGAGTTCATACGTACTGACTTTTAGTAAGAACTAAAACTTGTATGCGACAGTTGGTAGGCGATTTATTCAACATTGATCCCGTAGATTTTATAAAGGGTGTAAAACACCTCTTAACGAAGCCGAAAGGCACGTGTTCTCCCCGTTATTGCGATCATTTTTTTGTTCTGCATCATACCATCTAGTTACGGAGATATTGGGGGTCAAAGTTACAACTTTTTGACAAGTTTTTTTAAAAACAAGTTTTAATTGTAACATTTTCAAGCACCTCCACGATCCCCGTACTATTCAATCCATTCAACAGCACAATGTTTTGAGTGTGTTACATTGAGTTCTACAACAAAACATGATTTTTAACCGCTAAAAAAAAGTTGTTTCCCAGCAATAATTTTTGCGTAAAGTTACTTAGTTTGATGGACCGAATGCTTGGGTTGACTGCTTCGTGATGAGGTTGTTTACACCCTGTATTCAAGTTTATTTTTAGAAGAGTCCTGTTTTCAGCCTTAAATATATGTTTGTATAATGGTAGGCTAATTTAATAACTATTTATTAATTGAATATAACGCATTTTCTTACAGTCAAGTATCCCATCTGTAGTGGTCTATATACACGCACTTACCAAGAGTAACGATTAGTTTATTTGTTTATAGAAGGCCTTAAAGACTTATCGAGAGTTTTACTTCACCCTAGTTAAACCTTTTATTTATTTATGTGGTAGACTTGCCAGACTTTATTTTAACTTTATAAATTTCAAACTAGTTTTCAAAGTGGGTTTGTAAATACAAATATTAAAAGTAGGCCTAGTAAATGAACTAGAAGAATTTAACTTGAAGCATTTAATATTTTTGAAACTTAATGGTTAGTTAACTGGTACATCAAAAATAAAATAATAGGCTAGTTTCCACCATCAATAAATTGCAAATCTAATTAGTCCGTCAGTTAAAAGTATTGGAAAATAATGGACACGTATTTTTTGTTTTTGTAAATCAATGAATACTGACAAAAATGCATCAAAACTCGGGAGTGGGGGCTCGTGACGTCACAACGCACTAAAAATTATAGCACGGCGTGACGTATTGCGAATTTTAAAAGTGTCGTATCTTCGTCAGTTTTGGTTCACGTAACAAAAGAAGAAATGGGTCAAATATTTTTTGAAAATCCAACTGACGAACTAATTAGGTTTTTTATGACAAAAGCCTATTTTTTATACTGCCCGAGGTATACCAGGTCAGACCTGGTGTCATCACGCTTATATTTATATTTAGGTGTACCAGTTGTATGCACCTATATTACGGTCGACCAAGCTCTTTGATTTACATCTTCTGTTGACCTGAATGGCGTAGTGGTGGTGAGGCTGCCTTACGTTCTTAAGGTCCTGGGTTCGAATCCCGGTAGGAGTAAATGTTTGTGTGATGAGCATGGACATTTGTTTCCGAGTCATGGATGTTTATACTTATGTATAATAAGTATATATTTACAAAACAAAAAAGTATGTATGCAGTATATCAACTACCTGGTGTCAACGACACAAGCCTTGCTTGGTGTGGCACTAGATGGCACTGTGTGTTAAAATGCAGCGATATTTATTTATTTATATTTATTTTAACATTCAAATTACATTGTAAAATGTAAACCAAATAGCCGGTAAGGTGGACCGTACACCCACAATTTGTCAGTTCATTATGGCAAGACACATACAATAGGGCTGAGCCCATTGCCATCAACCGGAAAAAATCTACGTTCCAAGTAACATTTTCCACCATGTCTTTTTCCTTGCTAAAGCCATAAGAAGTTTTATAAAATTGTTTTATGTCTTTTTGACGTTCAATAAGTGCCGTCTCTCAAAATAGGCTGACTAATGAAAAATATATTTGACCTTTGATATTGAATCAGAAAGCAACACACAGAGCTAATTGCTTCCAACGCAACGTCTTCCGATCTCCCACTAGGTGGACCGATGACCTGGTGAAGGTTGCGAGAATCCGCTGGATGCGAATCGCACTGGACCGTTCAATGTGGCGACACTTGGAGGAGGCCTATGTCCAGCAGTGGTCGTCTTCTGGCTGAATTGATAGCTAATTCTCCACAATTATTATTTATCCACCTCCACACAAACTCCGTACACGTTTGTAAGTAAAAGGTTAAAGATATGGACTTAAAAAAAAAACAGAAGTAACCTCCAAAGGTTCTTACCCAATCAAAGGGCCGCCTCGAGCTAATAGAAACTTTATCCCTTCAATATTTTCTTTTGATTAAATTCGTCTGCTGTAGGCGGATGAGAAATGTTTTTATTTCCATATTTTTTATCAAAAATACTGAAATTAAGATTGCGATCTTAAAAAGATATTGGCAAAAATATGTTTTACGCATATCTACATCTACATACACTAATATTATAAAGAGGAAAAATTTGTATTTTGTGTGTATGTTTGTGATGAATAAACTCAAAAACTACTGTGCCGATTTCAAAAATTCTTTCACCACTGGAAAGCTACATTCACCTTGAGTAACATAGGCTATATTTTATACCCGTACTACCACGGGAACGGGAACTACGCGGGTGAAACCGCGAGACGTCCGCTAGTGAGATAAATGTGAGAGTGTCTGCTTGTTACGTTCTTACAATTGAACGGATTTCAGTATTTATCACAGGTAAAAGGATAAAGTATAGTTTTCTTCAGAGCAGCAGTGGTTTAGTGGTGGCGACCCAAACTTACTAGCAGTAAGTCGTTCGTTCGAACCCAGGTGCATTACTTTGTGTAATTTATTTCATCACTACAGCTCTCAAAACGGTGAAGGAAAACATCGTGAAGAAACCGACATGTTCTAGAACCAAAAATTCGAAGACATGTGACATCCACCAACCTGCTGAGTGGTAGATTATAGTCTATTCATTCATAGAGAGCGTGCCGGTGTCCCAACAGTGGGAATATTATAGGCTGCATATGCTATACTTTCCGTTCCGATACAAAGTTCTCGTTGAATAATTTCCGACCTCAATACGAGCGAAACCGGGGTCAAAAACTAGTTACAATGCAAAGTTTCTTGCGTAGCGGCTACGCCGTAGCAGCTACGTCATGGCTACGCTTGCTCGTAGCATATCGGTTGCGGCTAGGCGGAAATAGTTGTTTAAACCCTTCCCTTTGAGTCGGCCTTGTATAAATTTTATATTAGTTCTAACTTTCTAAGGAAGCAATATTTGAAAATTGCCTTTTAAATAATATAAACAAGGCCAGTATTTACGTTGGTTTGTATTTTTGTTGGCATTAGAACGGTTTGTAATTTTAATTATTCAGAATTGATATTTTCTGTATTTTGAAAATCATTACAATATTTTATGAGAAGTGAGTACTATCAAAGGTGATGTCTGAATGACTTTGTCAACCGACTTCCACGAATATTTACTATGATTATGGAAAGCTTAAAAGAAACATAATAAATTTTCTGTAGAAAAAGAAAGAATACAAAATAAAAAAATAAGCTGGCAGCATCCGTATACTTGTAATAGTCCAGATTTCAACAGAGATTTTTATTTAATTTCAAAATCAAATACTATTCATTGTCCGTGTAACTGTCATAAAGCCATTAATGTTCCCACTGCTGGGATACAAGACTCCTCTCTATGAGAGGGAATGCTATAATCCAACGCGCGAGCCCAGTGCGGATTGGTAGATGTCTTCAAAGTTGTGAAATTATAACCCAATGTGTCGACTGTCGGGGTTTTTTTTATTTAATATAGGTAACTTGTTTCGTACATCTCGTCAAAACACTCAGCTCAACAACACAAACCTCACATAGCTCAACCACAAAGACGTTACGACTCACCACTCGTACTTAAACCCCACAATAAGTATAGAAGTTTGTTAAATTGTTACTAAGAAACAATAGGTTAAGTTGTGTTTAACAGGGGCCAACCGCAAGCATAGCCGGCCAAGCGAGTTCAACGTTTCGACAAGATTTACTTACTAACTTGTTGGTACCGTCGACCCCGTAATTGCTTTACCACCCTAACGTTGAAATTAATCGCTTCTTTTGAAATGAATTTATCTTCTGACTACTCATCATCTGCCAAGCCTTTTCCCAACTATGTTGGGGTCAGCTTCCAGTCTAACCGGATGCAGCTGAATACCAGTATTTTACATGGAGCGACTGCCTATTTGCCTAAGTGACTGGGTAATACGATGCCACGTGGTAAGAATGGTTGTCAGACTTTTTGCAACGACTATCAAAGATCTACAAATGACAGCCGGGACCAACAGCTTAACGTGCTTTCCGAGGCACGGAGGAAACTCGGTGTGTAAGGGTCACCCATCCACAGACCTACCTAGGCAAGCAAGGCTTAACCTAACGATCGACCCTAGCGGCTGTTATCTTCTGACTACTGCAGGATACAAACCTATCTTGCTCATTTGATTTATTGTTAAATAAAATTTTTTAAAAATTCGCTGGTCATTACACACAGCGCCATCTA
This sequence comes from Xestia ashworthii, assembly GCA_950022955.1. NCBI lineage: Eukaryota > Metazoa > Arthropoda > Insecta > Lepidoptera > Noctuidae > Xestia > Xestia ashworthii. The sequence goes on from OX465566.1 coordinate 19,717,194, forward strand.
GTGCCACACTAAGCAACGAAGCTTAAGACGTGGACACCAGATAGTTGATAATTACTACATGGATACTTTTTTTTTATTCTTGCATAAGAACACAAAGCACAGTGGCATGATAATGATAATACAGGACTTTTTTCAATTGAATGACACACATGCAACACTACACCATAAAAAAAGAAGAATAAAGTATAATTTTGCTTGAATTACAATGTTACAGTTAGATAGTTTGAACCATCAAGCGTGAATCAACTGTAGGGGAGACTCACAAGACGACTTGATGATGCTGCGCCGACCCCTAATAAATTACGATGAGGGCAGGACAATGATGAGATCCGGGGCTGCGGGACTGTTCAAAAGAGATACCGTTGCCCCGGAACATAAAGGGCGAGGAAGGAACATGGATGGGTTTTAGTCAGTAAAAGTCTGACACTCTCTCTCGCTCCGCCTAGAGTGGGAGAAGTCATTTGATGATTTCCAATAAGGACAATGATGAGATAGTTTCAACCCTTATTTAATACCTTCTTCAGGAATTTTTCAATACCACCTGCAGGGAAAGTACTCTAATTTTACTCAAATGAAACATTCCTTTATTTTTTAAAAGAAACAAATCTGCTTTCACAGATTTTCGAAAATTCGTTTGACAAAGTCCAAGTAAACTCTAAGTAAGACTAAAGTTCTAAAAAATAACAACCTGTATTTTTTTGACGTCAATCGATAGGGTCAATCATCTGGACACACACACAAACACACACGCACACAGACACGTCAAAGTTACAACACCCCGTCGTTTTTGTGTCGGGGGTTAAAAAATAACCGAGCAAACCTAAAAAAAAAAACATCATCAGTAATCCAGACATTGAAGTTTAAACTTGCAAGGCATTTTGGCGAAAGTGGTAACACAGTTACTAGGTTGAATTTACTACGAACGGAACTCAAATTGTGCTCCTGACAGCTGTTCAAGTTTTTCAAATTAGGGTGTGCGTGTGTACTCGTAAAGGCTTGGGGGTATTAAAAATTTTGGCTTGGATGTTGTTGCAAATTGTAGGGTAAAATGTTTAAGGGTTTTTTTTATAAGTTGTGGTTTGAGAAAAACCTTTTTTTACAAAACTTGGCTTGGTTGGATGCAAGTTATAAAATCAGGTGAAATTACGTGTATTGTAGAATACCATGGTTTTCAGCTTCATCCTGTTAGACTGGAAGGCCCCAAAATATTTTCGAAAAGGCAAGGCAGATGAATCATCATCTGCCTTGCCTTTTCAAATACCTACTGACGCAAACAAAAAACAGATGTAATTTTTATGAACAATAATAAAACGAATAAGCCCATGATATTATTCGTACCTAAAAACTCTCAGATTCTAATAAAATTCATGAAAAATCCAATTCGCTACGACCTCAAGTAATCCTTTGTAACTCTTTAAAAGTGACCTCCACAGTAAATTCTGACAATAACATGCTTAGTAAAAAGCCCAGTCAAACAAATATGAAAACATATTCAAAAGAATGTTGCCAACATAAAAACAACACGAATAACTTGAATTACACTAACACATAAGTTTGGAATCAAGTCACAAACTCATAACGTATTATTTTCAGGCCGTGTTCAGACTATTGCTGTATGGCAACAATAGGGTCATTGACAAAAAAAAAATTAGTCATTCCAAAAAATATTTGACACAGTTTTTTACTTTTTCACGTTAACAAAAAATGAAGCCAGTACAAAACTCGTGTGACGCCACATTTGAGTGCATTTTTCCCGGAAAGTGGCGTCACAAGCCCGCACTTAGATGTTTGATGCGTTTTATTTTCATATTTTTTTATTAATTTGATAAAACAAAAAACACGTATCGAATATTTTTCGACAAACTAAAGGACTAAACAGAATAACATTTTGTTTTTGTCAGGAATCACTCCTATTATGACGGTCACACTTAAAAAACAGTGTCAAAATCAACTACTGCCCACAATGCGAGTGTGGAGCTCCATCACAGGCTATGCCACACCTCTTCTGTCCGTCGAGCACAACTAATTGCATCAAAGGACTTGAATGAGGCAAACTAGTCTGACTGCCTGTCAGACTAGTTTGTCTCACAGCATTCAGTTCATAAAAATCGATTGCTGCCTCTTTTATTACAAGAACTATTCGTATTTTTGTCACATGTATTGATTAGTCTTACCAAGGGGTATCGTATCACCCAGTACTAACAGGGCTGTGGAGGTCAGACAGGCAGTCGCTCTATGTAAAATACAGGTATTCAGGTTATCCGGTTAGACTGGAAGCCGACCCCAACATAGACCTGCTGTTAGCGAAGTAGACACAATTGTTAAACAAATTAATTAATTAACCGATTCGATCGGGCTTCACAGACGAAGGGTTGGGAAAAGACTAGGCATATGATGCCATGGAGTATCTTGCCCGTTCTTCTCCATAGAGATCTACGCTAGGGAATGGGCAACTACAGTACTTTCTCAAGTTATTATGCCTTATGTCTGTGACTGTAGCTTTGATTTTTCTTTGTATTTTTGACATTCAAAAGTGCCGTAATGGTCTAATTGAAATAAATGCTTTGAGTTTGAGTTTGATGATGACTTGTATGAGTCAAACGACTGAGCTGGTCAAGTTGCTCCTTACTTATTAAGTTGATGGCAATTAGCTGGTCCCCTTTACTTGGGACTTAAACATAACAGGCGAAATATGGATGTAGATATATTTAGGTACACCTCTACTTAATCCGTCGCAGATTACAAGCGTAATGTTTTACGTTTCTTATTCGTATGCAAAAGCGGTGACAATCAAAACTGTGTCGTCTCCGGCGTGCGCACTGACTTATAACATATCTTATCAAAAAGTAATTTCAACTTTATTATGACGTGTGTCTTATGTTTACGTCTTGTTTTTACGTTCAAATATTATGTTATAAGCCTTCATTCCCAGTTTAATAACGAGATCTTTATCGGAGACAAACAAATTACTAACATGTGATGCGTGATACAAAGCTTATTTTACCTTTTGTAAATAGTTTAAGCTCTTACGAGCAACTCTACGCAGTATTGTGAGGACCACAAATCATCAGCTAGCAAATTGATTCTTAGACTTTTCTTTATTAGCACTTTTATCATGCTAATTATCATTGATAATTGATTTTGGATTGTTTAGTATGGAAAAAATCACTTCCACGTCACAAATGTTTTTATGGGCACCAATATATAGAGAGCAGCGGTGGCCCAGTGGTGGCGGCCCCGACTTCCGAACAGTAAGTCGTGGGTTCGAACCCAGGCAGGCGCATTACTTTGTGTAATTTATTTCATCGCCACTGCTCTCAAAAACGGTGAAGGAAAACATCGTGAGGAAACCGGCATGTCCTAGAACCAAAAATTCGAAGACATGTGACATCTATCAAGCCGCACTGGGCCCGTGTGGTGGATTATAGCCCATACGCAAAATACGCGCTTTAACGTGGAGTTGCGGACACCAGCCCGTTGTACAATACAATACAATACACAATAGGCACCAATATACAAAAAAATAAGTCTTATATGTGATGGTACTTTGACACGTGATTGCTAAATTTTAGTATTCTGTCGTAGTTCAGGTTCCTGCCTCAGGCTTTAGGGTAGCTGGTAGCAGCTAGATGATTTCGAGAGCTACTGATTTCAGTGGCGTGCGATTGAAGATGTCAGCAGTGGACTGATTTTCTTTCTTTATCGTGTGGTTGTGCATAATCTGGTTTCAGAGTTCTTATACCGCCCCTGGGCCTCTGACTTGGCAATACATGCGACTTGAGAGAGAACTCTCAGGCATGCTGGTTTCCTCACGATGTTTTCCTTCACCGAATCACCGATGCAAGTGATAATTTCCTATACTTACAGAATTTTTCAGGGAACTGAACCTATTTTAATTTTCTCTTTCGGCCTTGTCACCGCTTGAAAGACAGAAATGTGACGCTGCCTGTGGACGGTTAGCTATGGGCTAGCTAGCCGTCCGTCCGTCTAACGACGACAGGCCGTGTCGACGGCGCGTTCGTGTTCCACGCGCGCCTCAAAGAGATGTCAGCATAAGAAAGGAGCCTGCAAGGGCCGAAGCCTGCCGGGGTTGCGGGACTGTTCGAAAGAGATACCGCGGCCCCGGAACGTAAAGGGCGAGGAAGGAACATGGATGGGTTTTAGTCAGTAAGAGTCTGACACTCCCTCCCGCTCCGCCCAGAGTGGGAGAAGTCATTTGATGATTTCCCATCCTAAAAAAAAAAAAAAAAAAAAAAAGGCATGCTGGTTTCCTCACGATGTTTTCCTTCACCGATTCACCGATGCAAGTGATAATTTCCTATACTTACAGACTTTTTTCAGGGAACCGAACCTATTTTAATTTTCTCTTTCGGCCTTATCACTGCTTGAGAGACAAAAATGCGAATAGCCTTCAGAATTATGTTTATTTTTCATCTCACTTCAACCTCATAAAAACAGGTAAAGTATTTTGTATGTTAAATTATGAATCCCAGTCCGAACTTCAAACTTTATGAATAATTCCCTTAACCTAACATCATTTAAAATTTTTGTAGGAAATGCAAAGTTGTCGCATGAATGTAATAAGATGCAGAATGAGTCAAAGTTGGTATTTTTACAAAAAGTTTCGTGTTGCCGCTTGAATCTCTTTGCTGGTCAGAAAAAGAAAAAACATGCATCAGCTGTTTTACCAATTTTTTGTATCTTAGCATAATAGATTAAGTTCTTGCTTTTTAAATAGCTCATTACACTGGTTAGTTAGCTACATTATTTTCACAAACATAACATAACACACGGGGTTTGGCAGAGGCGTACCTAATAATAATAATAATATATTTTTAAATGTTTTTTAGATATATTTTATATTAATATTTAAAAATGTAAAAAGTTTGTAAAACAATTAATAAAGGGAATAATAATATAATAATTAAGCTTTATTTAATTCCATACATTTAACATTAATAATTAGTAAAAATTACTTTACAATTATCATTAGGTGTACCTAATAGTACAACCATATTTCACCAGGACACAAATCCAAACTCCATCCATGGCTGCTACTGATAAATTCTGATAAAAAACCCAATAATAATTTGCCCGACCCGAGAATCGAACCTAGTACCTCATGCTCAGCAGCCGAACTTGCGACCACTCTACAAAAGAGGTAGTCATATATTTTTTTCTTTCTGATTAATACTGGTTGTTTTATTACTATTTTTTGTGACTTGAAATGGAAATAATCCATTCTAAAGCTTATTTCTCAGAGAAGACTGGAATCCCCATTCCTCTGTAAATAGTTTGAAAAAGGCGAATGTCAGATTTTCCAAGTAAAATATATTTTTGTTAGCAATATGAAACTACGTCTCAATTATGCATCCATCAGGTAAAAACGAATCTATCCCTAAATTAGAGATCTCAAACTTACAGTATTGGATCAGGAATGTTTATTGGTTTTGCTGATTTTTGGATAAAGTGTTTAAGTATCCGAATTTACCCAAAATGGTTTTACGAGGTAATTACTGTTAAAATGTCAGAAAATCGCTCACGATTTTTGTTTATAGGTATGTAGAGATAATTAAATATTGACACTTAAGAATTCACATAATATTTAACGTTGAGTTACACACTAAGCAGTATGTATCTCAACTCTTCTTACGTGCTTGTTTCATAACTAAAGTGTGTTTAAGTATTATCATTTGCTTTCCACTTATGAAAAATACCGCCATTGAACCCTGATACTACGAAAATGGACATCAATTCAACAATCATCAATCAATTAATGAGTTATCGATATCGCGTATCTTTCAAAATAACCCAAACAAACGCACATAAAAAACGGGCACATCCCTTTAGGTAAATGTCCCATTTCGACAACATTGATTGACTGTTGAAAAAAGAACCTTTGACCTTTTGAAACACAAGATCGCAATATAACACCCCTGACTCACAACAACATTGTATCCAAATCGTATTTACATCAGCCCTTCTTCGAAGCAACATAAAAGCATTAAAATTGAATACATCACATTTATATTTATTAAAGAAACTCGTGAACCCGGGTCATAACTCGGAACACGATCCGTTTTATCTCCGAGTTTGTTACCGAGTTACATGGAACTAGGGATGTGCACACGTCAAATTCATGAACGGAACTTTTTGAGTCCGTTTTGGGAAATTTGTGGTTTAAGGCGACTACAGGAGCTAAACGCGAGTTTCACAATGCCTGAAAGTATATGAGTTACTGCAATAAACAAATCCAGAAAATATGTGATATTCTTCAGGATATGCTAGTATGATAGTGTTTTGAAAACATAATGCAATTAATTTTACTAGATAAAAAATAAAATAATCACGAACTTGTTTCTAAAAATTTCTTTTAACGAGTGAAAACCATACTAAAATACATGTGATCATTCTGCTTTTTTGGCAAATAATTCTAAAAGCAACATATTATTAGCATCATAATGTTTTATTTTTTTAGTCCAATCAATAGATTTTTTGTAAATCGAAACCACTCATTTCGCACTATTCGGCCCGCAGTGACTGACGTAACAACCACTTTGTAGTGCAAGCTGATTAGAACTTTATTCTAACAGTATTTCAAACGAAGGTTGAACCACCACAAATAGAGTTGCTAATTTAGGTCCTGTAGTCACCTTAAATGTAAATGTTTTGTAATTTATATAAATATCAACAGTAATGGTCTTCAGATAGGTCAGGTGTGTGTGAATGACAAAGTGTATGAATGAAGACGATTCAAAACGAGTAAGTAAGGAATGTAACAGGTCGCATCCTGTAGTTACCTTAATGAGAACAAGAATTTGTATGGTATACTACCACTAAAAACCCGACTATGGAAAAACCGGCCAAGTGCGAGTCGGACTCGCGCACGAAAGGTTCCGTACCATTATTTTCAAAAAATCATGTTCGTTGTATGGGAGCCTCACTTAAATATTTATTTTGTTCTGTTTTTAGTTATTTTTTGTTATAGCGGCAACAGAAATATGTATATCATCGGTGAAAATATCAACTGTCTAGCTATCGCGGTTTATGAGATACCGCCTGATGACAGACAAACGGATAGGCTCTAATTAAATTGCTAAAATCAAAACCCTTCTTTTTGGCTCCGCCTTAGTCTGGTAAACAAGGTATTTTATGAAACATACACGTGAATATCAAAGTACCTTCACACGTTATTATGTGAATTCTGCTATATAATACATTTTATTTCATGCTGTCAAAAACATAGGTTGGAACATATTATTATTGAAATGATTGAAATGAGATTTGTATGGCTTGTCAACCAATACCGCCTTTGATACAATCATATGGTTTCGAGGAATAAATTACTTTTTGGAATATTATAGTTTTTAATAATAAACGAACGAAAATATATGAAAGAGTCCGAAATAAATCATAAATATGAATATCATAGTCATGATAAAAACAACTTCGTGCTAATTATGACCAGAATATAAAATTTTAAATGAGTTTTACTAAAATATTGGTTGTCAATACAATATAAACTAGTTTCAGCCAGCTGCTTCGCACGCGTGATATTTGATAAGTGTCCCATAGGATCTTACTACACTGATAAAAAGTATCTTATGTGTTCATCCAGGTTATAAACTATCTGTGTGCTAAATTTCATCCAATTCCGTTCCGTAGTTTTTGCGTGAAAGAGTAACAAACATTCATACTCACAAATTTTCGCATCTATAATATTAGGGACTAGCTTCTGCCAGCGGCTTCGCCCGTGTGAAGTTTCAAAATTATCCCATGGGATCTTACTACCCTGATAAAAAGTATCCTATGTGTAAATCCAGGTTATAAACCATCTGCGCGCAAAATTTCATCCAAATCCGTTCAGTAATTTTTGCGTGGAAGAGTAACAAACAACCATACTCACAAATTTTCGCATTTATAATATTATTGTAGGGATCTCTTTCTTCTATTTAGCCTCATTTCATTTTAAAACTCTTCTCTACGGATAATATTACAACGTACGTCAACTCTTTGCCAATCCTGACAAAGTGAGAAAGTGCAAAACACAAGAGTAACAAAATAATGGGCAAGCTGGTATCGCTGCACGCCGACGACGTGTCACGCCGTGACACAAACACGTTGCGAGCGTGACGGTGGGTACTTGAAACATTGCCTAATGTTGCAGTGTGGTCCAAGGTGGCAGTGAAATAGGGGAAGGAGGCGATTAGAAAATAATGGGAAACACACGTGATATCGGCGTGGCACGCTGATATAAGCGTGATGGTATCAACAAACTGAACTATACAGAGTGTTAAGAGCGCGTATCCCAAAAGTTGGCAACGTCGCAAATAGCTGTCAAATATTTACACGTTTTAATTAATGTGGCAATTTTACTGTGTGAAAATAAGAAATATGGCTCTGTAGTGGACTAAAAAATTGATTAGGAAATGCAATAATTAATATCGTAACACCGAATATATAGTTTTAGATGTAAAAAAAGTATTTGGGAACTTGCCGTTTTACACCTGAAACGTTTACAACATCAAATTTAGGGTTTCAATTGCAATTCATATTCAATTTTTTATTGTAAATATTTGACAGCTATTTGCGACGTTGCCAACTTTTGGAATACGCGCTCTTAACAGCGTCTTCACGAAGCCGACAACCAAGAATTCTATACATCAAGCTAAGTAACCTTACGCAAAAATTATTGCTGGGAAATGACTTTTTGGGGTGAAAAATCTCGTTTTACGGTAAAACTCAATGTAACGCACTCAAAACATTGTGCTGATGGATATATTTAATAGTAAAGGGGTCGTGGAGGTGTTTAAAGTACAATTCTTACATTAAAAACCGGCCAAGAGCGTGTCGGGCCACGCTCACTGTAGGGTTCCGTAGCTTCCCAGACCATTAAAAATACCAACATTTTTCGTCAGCAAAAATAACTTTGTTTTTCATAGTATTTGTATGAAAAACAAAGTTATCATTTGCGTTTTTTTGAAAAAGTGCTATATAACTCAAAAACTATTCAACTCATCAAGTTGAAAATAATTTTCCTAGAAAGTTCATATAAAGGTCTACTTCTGTGATTTTTTTCATATTTTTTAAACTTATGGTTCAAAAGTTAGAGGGGGGGGGACACATTGTTTTTGACTTTCGGAGCGATTATTTCCTAAAATATTAATATTATCAAAAAATGATTTTAGAAAACCCCTATTCATTTTTAAATACCTATCCAACAATATATCACACGTCAGGGTCAAAATTAAAAAAAAAATCGCTCCCCACTTTACGTCTGGGGGAGGTACCCTAATAAAAATGTTTTTTTAAATTTTTATTTTTGCACTTTGTCGGCATGATTGATATACATATTGGTACCAAATTTCAGCTTTCTGGTGCTAACGGTCACTGAGATTATCCGCGGACAGACAGACAGACAGACATGGCGAAACTATAAGGGTTCCGTTTTTTGCCATTTGGCTACGGAACCCTAAAAAACCGGCCAAGAGCGTGTCGGGCCACGCTCACTGTAGGGTTCCGTAGCTTCCCAGACCATTAAAAATACCAACATTTTTCGTCAGCAAAAATAACTTTGTTTTTCATAGTATTTGTATGAAAAACAAAGTTATCATTTGCGTTTTTTTGAAAAAGTGCTATATAACTCAAAAACTATTCAACTCATCAAGTTGAAAATAATTTTCCTAGAAAGTTCATATAAAGGTCTACTTCTGTGATTTTTTTCATATTTTTTAAACTTATGGTTCAAAAGTTAGAGGGGGGGGGGACACATTGTTTTTGACTTTCGGAGCGATTATTTCCTAAAATATTAATATTATCAAAAAATGATTTTAGAAAACCCCTATTCATTTTTAAATACCTATCCAACAATATATCACACGTCAGGGTCAAAATTAAAAAAAAAATCGCTCCCCACTTTACGTCTGGGGGAGGTACCCTAATAAAAATGTTTTTTTAAATTTTTATTTTTGCACTTTGTCGGCATGATTGATATACATATTGGTACCAAATTTCAGCTTTCTGGTGCTAACGGTCACTGAGATTATCCGCGGACAGACAGACAGACAGACAGACAGACATGGCGAAACTATAAGGGTTCCGTTTTTTGCCATTTGGCTACGGAACCCTAAAAATCTGTATTTAAAAAAAAAATAGTCAAAAAGCTGGAACTTTGATCCCCCCCAATATCTCCATAGATCTCAGACACGAATCATCCATTAAAGTTGTGGATTTCAGCTAATCTAAGCGTGGCCGTGCTAGGACGGATACGGCGTAGCCCGGCCACTGAAAATGTTGTATAATAAGTCATGAAATAATTTACTCTTATTTCTCTTTCTGATACCAAAAGGTACATATCCGTACAGTATACTGCCATAACAACGACCTTGTTTGGCGTCGTGGCCGGGCCAGAACGGAACACACAGGAGGTTTCCAGGTTTGATGTGGAACAAAGCAATGATCGTAATGACAAGGAGAACAATTACCTTTTGGCTTCATAAATTTTTTTTTCACTCTTTATGTTTAGCAGGTTTTTTTATTAAAAATTGTCTACTTTCAACGTGAAAGGAGACCAAATGTTTTTTCATTGTTTCTGTCACGACAGTGTAAAAAGGCAGTGCGTGGTTTAAAACTAACTCGGGCGTTTTGTCATCATAGTAGCAAATCCTCTAATAAGAATAAGTAAGAGAAGCCCATATAAAATACCGATTAAGTAATAAATAATCTTAACTCAATATCTTTAGAGAAAAAAGTCCAGTGACAATTTGATTTTCGCTTCCTCTTACGCCTTTCACCGCTAAACCCATGTAACAGAATACAAATAACTCTAAGAAACAGATAGCTCTAATAAACACACAATTTGAACGTACACTTGAGGCCACAACTGACGAGCAATTGGACAGGTGACGGAGTTAATTGGTGACGACTGTACGTGCGTGCACTGTGAAATACCTACTCATTTGGGTACTCAGAGCCGCGCACACCTAGTACTTCCAGGGTCATACCGTTTCATCGTATAGCATATACATATATATCTTAATGTTTTACTACACAAGTCTATTTTCAGCTTACAGTGGTCATTGCTTTGTCCAAATGATCATTTGAATAAAAAATCATTTTAACTCAATTTCACAACACAAAAAAAAATACAGCCCCTAACACTTAAATGACACTTCCTGTGACCCAAAGGCTGAATTTTACTTTGGTTAAAGGCTAAACGTTCCCGTATAACGTGGCCACGCCGCCCGCGCCAGTCTCTTGGGGACATTATCAGTTGACAGCGTTGAAGAGTTCTCTTCAGGTATTTTTTTAGTTTATGGTTAGTTGGTTAAGATTATTTTAATTTACAAATGTAAAAGTTATTAATTCCTATCTATAATGCTGAAAGTATGTACTTTTTTCATACAACTTATGTCACACAATGCGGTTTGTCACATTTCCTATTAATATTCCTATATCAAACCTTTATCAGCCATTGTAGAAGTGTGTTACTTCAATTGTTCTTGTATTGTAAATAAACCTATGCCAGCCATTAAACTCACCTTCCCAACTCTACAAACGAAACAATATAAAAACTCTCCTACCTGTAACTTAGCCCAACACCTCCCCAATGTAAAGCGATATCTCCCATCAAATAACTCCAAGTAACATTTCTCAATACACCCCATTTTATACGCTGCCTCCCGCTTACAAATTAGAGTGGTGACAAGGAATTTAATTGGTGCTGAACGTACGCGCACCTCTAGTTTTCGATTGCTTGAGATATGTTTATTGCTCAAGTGTTTAGTGCACCTCTAAAACTGTTTAATAAAGCTGGGAATACGCAAGGGTGGTGATGGTGGAGGGTATTAGGTGGAACTATTTGCATTTGCTTGCGGTTAAGTGTTAGACGTAAATTTCTGGAATTACTTGTATTCTAGTTCTAGTTTTGTATTCTATATTCTAGTTCTAGAGAACAATCGTCAGTTTATGAACCATTTATGTTGGAAAAGACACAGTGAAAAATATCTGATCCATAAAAGCATTGTGTTCCTATAGAAAATGGCACTAGAATTTGGGAAGTATTTATTTCATTACATCAAACCTGCATTCCATCGAAAGATTACGCAGAGGTATAAATAATGTCTAGGTACATACACATTTTGTCCGCATACAATATGCCATTTATTTACAGTATTTACACCATTTCAGAGATATTCAAAATTACCAGTAACCCTTCTGTAAAGAGAATTGATATTTACTTAAGCGTCTGTCAATCCGACACAATATTTAACTCTCATCGAAAATAGAATGTAACAGCTTTATCTAGGCTTTTAGGATAAGTCAATCTTGAATGCGTGTGACCAAACAGAAGGACAGTCCATTTACTACTATTACGCCATAATGCAAATTTGACGATTTTCAAGTGATTCATAAACAAAAAAGAATGTAAAGCAAAAAAAAAAACAAAGTCAAGTGCGGCCATTTTTGTTTTAACTTACAAGAGTGTTACATATGTGGACTTAATGCCACGAGGCATTCTCTACCAATCAACCTTTGAGTCAAATAGGACCCAAAGGTTGTTGGAATAAATAAAAAAATAACATTTTGTTAACAAATTGATATACATCAATAAGTAGGTACAAACTAATACATATATATTACAGATAAAAATATACCAAAATACTAAATTCAATTTATCTTAAAATAAAAACCTCCCTCAAAAGCCTAACTTTTCAAATACGGTTAAGTTTTTCCAACAAGTTCGAGTGGCCGCACAAAGCAAAGCTGCGAATATTGCACACAATACTATCGATGCACACCGGTAACGTTCAAGCTTAGTATGTAAAGTTACAAAGTTCCTCGTCTATGTTATGTTGCATCGGTCAAAAAGTTTCAACTACAAATAGGAGTGCTTGGTCTGCGTTTAGGTTCTATTTCAACAATTTCTAAGTTATCTTAGAAAGTTTCATATTTTTGTTCGCGAAGATTGTGTCTGAAAAATAAAATTCTTTAATAGCAAAAATATCTTTAATTTAATTATCTTGGTTGAATTAAATATACTACTTTTGTAGGATGCAGTTTAGAGCATGACAGTTTAAACACCTGATATTCTTATAAAACTTAGACGTTAAACAGATCAATCTTCAAGATTAGCCTTTGCCAAACTGCTTTTGTGCAGATGATGACAGTTGGCGCGAGCGAATTTTGTGCGACATATCGCGTATCATTAACTTCAACTTAGCCAGAACTTCAAAATTCTCATAGTTTAACCTCCATTCGAGAAGTGATGTCAAAACGTAGTATTCCTATGTTTGAGCTCCTACTATTACAAGTAGAAATGTAATCTACCGATGGGAAGAGATTAACACACGGTCTCGTTCCTCGTTCGTCTGATAACTTGAGACAGAGGTAACTTACGTGTTCCTCTTTCAAATCCCCTCTTTTTTTTTTTAATTTGGGACAAGCCCGCCACAATATTAACCACTGTAACACGGTCCCAAACCTCTGTAACTCCTGAAAGTCAGAACCAATAATGCAACATGCTTTGAGCAAATAAAATATATCTATCTATCTATGTAATAATGGCGACCACCAGAAAAGCGCCGAGACAATGAAAAGAAAGAATTTAACTGTCTTGCATCCCGCATCTAAATTAATCAGGAAAGTAGAGCGGAGGAATAGGAAAAACCGTAATTTCCACTTCCCTTCATATCAGGAGACAGAACGAAACAAGGCCAATAGGCACAAAGAGACGTTTACAACTGGGATAAGCCCAGTTGCCGAGCACCACGTATAAACACTAAAAAAATTGAAAATCGTGAGTTATAGATTTTAGATTCGAGAGTTAGTTTCCAGATTCCAATAAATGATTCTTAACTAGAATATAAAATTATATTAAACTTTATTTTAAATGAAATTATTTGTAATAAGTAAAAAAAAAAAATAACAATATAAATTATACTTATAAAATTCAATTTAAATTTAATAAATTATTGAAAAATCAAATAATAAAACTAAAATAAGAAAATCGCATTAAATTTAATTCAGATCTCAAATTATATCTTTTTCTATAATAAATAACCAGATTCCAAACCAGTGGCGAGGGGTTCATACAACTCAAAACCTACCGGCTTTCCTTCGGAACAGCCACTGTATTCGAGTCTACTATTGCTTGAAGTAAAACAATGAAGGTAATTCAATTAGGATGTGATTGCCCAAACATGACTAAACTACAAATGGTTCGATGTATGGTTTTTTCAAACATTGTTAAAAATATGCACCGGACCGGCTTACCTGTTACAGAATATAACCCTCAGCTACTGTTATACAGTAGTTACAAATACACTCTTTACGTTTTCAAAGCACACGCTAGCTAACCACACCTTTACGAGCTAGTTCTTGGAATCGGAACAGTTACTATATAACCCTTGTGTACCCTTTGGGGCGTCTTGAGTAAACAAAGAGATATTACTTGCAGCTTGCTTCTATTCATTGCTTGCACTATCAACAGTGAGACTTTGTCACTATTTTAAGCACACGAGTTACAAGCTTAACTTCACACCTGTTCCTCGACGGCGTAGGCAGATGTGTTTAAAGAGCCGGCGGAGCATGCGCTTTTCATACAATCGTAATCCCAAAATAATATGAAAATCAAACATATTCTAAAGGTAGTGTGTATATATTTCGATTGGATTACAGAATATTTATGTTCTGTATATCATGTATATCATTGTCCTTTCAAAATAAATATTTTGTAAGGACAATGATATAAAGGCGAGATATAAGGAATTTAAAATTTATTTTTCTCATCACTCTTGTTTAAATCAGTGTACATTCTAAACATGTGTTATCAATGTGTTATAATCTAATCGAAATAAATACACACTATTTAAAAAATATGTTTGATTTACAAATTATTTTGATAATACGTTTGTATGAAAAACGCATGCTCCGCAGGCCTCTTAACATTGGATACATACAACACACATTTCGACGGGCAGTTTTAGTTCCAAGAAATGGAAGGTAGACCTTGTTGGTCCCCGCAAGTGTGACTGATGAGCATAAGGGTTCGCTTTCCGGATCAGGCAAAGTGTTATTGAATTTTTTCAACAGGAATTTTTGCCCTAGTGGATTTGTGCCCGATTGATGGCAATAGGCTCGTCCCCTGTCACATGGAACTTAAACATAACTGGCGAAATGGGAGTGTACTATTAGATAGACCTGTGCTTAACCCTTCAGAGATCACGGTCGTGATTTTATGTTATGTAAATTGAAGATATCGTGCCTATAACCATATACCTTGATTATATTCTTGGTTCTTGGAGCTCGTGGCAAAATAATAACTGCCACTCGGGTCGATCTTTGGGTTAAGGCCGTGCTTGCCTAGGTTGTTCTGTGGATGGGTGACCACCCTTACATACCGAGTTTCCTCCGAGCCTCGGAAAGCACGTTAAGCGGTTGGTCCCGGCTGTCATTTGTCCATCTTTGACAGTCGTAACAGGTAGTCAGTGGCCCAACAAGTCTGGCACCAGTCTTACCAAGTGGTATCGTATTTTCAAGTATTTACTGGGTTGTGGAGGTCAGATAGGCAGTCGCGCCATGTAAAATACTGGTATTCAACTGCATCTGGTTAGACTGGAAGCCGACCCCAACATAGTTGGGAAAAGGCTAGGCAGATGATGATGAAATAATGTAAACGACTAAATAAAATAATGTAAACGACTAAATAATGTAAACGACTAAATAAATATATCAGTAAATAAATATGTTCATAATTATGTACATCAACAAACATTCTGCCTGCCTATGAGTTTTCATAAATGAAATTACAAGTTCGTTGAACTCAAGAGAGGTATAAATATCTTGATTTACATAAGGTCTAATTAAGGGATAGAATTAAACATCTCTTACTTCAAACAACCTTTGAAGTGGCTAGCCTCATAATTTAAGTAAAAGAGATAGCAGTATTTTCATTTTCAGTTTATGTCTGTACATTTATATGCCTAGCGTTACTGTATATATATATAAATAAATGATCATCATCATTTCAGCCGAAAGACGACCACTGCTGGACATAGGCCTCCCCCAAGTGTCGCCAAATTGACCGGTCCCTTGCGACTCGCATCCAACGGATTCCCGCAACTAGTAAAAGACCTCTTGACGAAGCCGAAAAGCACTTGTTTTCCCCGCCATTGCGATCATTTTTTTGTTCTACACCGAACCTTTTAGTTACGGGGATAATGGGGGTCAAAGTTCCAACTTTTTGACAAGATTTTAAAATACAAGTTTTTAATGAAAGATTTTTACTTTAATCACCTTCACGACCCGCATTCTATTCAATCCATCCATCAGTACAATGTTTGATTGCGGTCCATTGAGTATTACCATAAAATGAATGAAAAAAACGTTTCCCTACTGTGAGTTACTTAGTTTGATGTACAGTATGCTTGGTTGACGGCTTCGTGATGAGGTTGTTTACACCCTGTATGTACAGAGTGCACCAGAAAGGTTTGCTCATATTCTAGGTTTTTATTCAAACCACCAAACTGAACAACTTTCTCTAAATATCAATATGACCTACAGTTACAGTAAAATCAATTCCTATAAAAAATATGCCCATGCTCCCATTTTATTCTTGAAAACAAAAATTCTTAACACATTTTTTTTTTTCAAATCACACAATCCTTTACAATTTTAGGAGCAGATTTAATTTCAAAATCCCTGAAACGAAACCTGACCAACCCGATTTTCGTACACAAAAACTTAAAAAAATCCTGAACAGCGCACACAATTATACCAACTATTTTTACCAAATAAAAGAATAAAATTTCTAAGATAAGCTGAATTCTATATAACGAAGCTATTATTATAGTACAATGGTGCCTGTCACACACAGACGTAGAAATCTCGGGAGACCTCTTATTTGTTGTGGAAATAGAGAAGGAGGAACAAATATAGGACAACAAGGTATTATTTAAGTTGGTCCTCCTTTGAGAACCCGAATTAAGTATAAACCTGTGTTTGAAAACCTAATTGGCGTGCAGAGAAGTCTGTGGCAAGATTTCTATAGTACAAAAGATGTGTTGTTTTTAGATGATCACTGGGGATTTTGTTATACACTTATGAAAAAAGATAGACAACGCAAAAACAAAAAACTTCTTCTTCAATCTACTTGCATGCTACTGTAGTGACATTTTGCTATGAATATGGGATCACAATTTACAGTACTTCTTCTCAAAAAAAATATTTTAGGATGAACAGAACTATGGAACGATGACAAAATATGCTCGTGTTCTACCTGGCCTTTTTCTAACTATGTTGGGGTCGGCTACCAGTCTAACCGGATGCAGCTTAATACCGCTGTCTTCCATTTATATTTTTACTGAAAGCTGAGGATCAACACTTTTTGTTCATCCGTACACAAAAGACACATCCCCAAATACATTTTTCCTTCACCACTTCCTAGTGTTTTCATCATCATCATTAGAAAGAAAGCATTGTTTTTTTGGTTGTAGGACATGCCGGTTTCCTCACAATGCAATGTTTTCTTTCACCGTTCCTAGTCAAGTGTTTACCTTAGCAAAAAAAAGTCCATCTCCTAAGTTATAAGTTCTACCTACAAAGGAGAAATCAAAGTTGGTATTTCTACCCTATAAAACTAAACCACCACACCTGTATATTCTATTTATTATTTAAATGAAACCGTATCTTCCCAAGTTTCCTTTGAAGATATTTGCGGCACCATGCCATAGTGAGATCGTCTGATACGACAAAACGTTCTAGTACATGGCAATCTGTTAATGGACACCAGGGATTTAAACGTGAGGGATGCGGCAAAGATACCTGGGGGGAATGTAGGTTTTTTCCAAATATTTTTGCGATTTAATAAAAAAGGATTCTAGAAGAAATATGTGAAGGGAGTTTAGTGTACCTACTTTTAACATTCCGTCACCATGGTATGAATAATTATGATATAGTTACCATTTTTTTGGATGTTTTACGCTGAGACTACAGCTGTTGCCGTTATTGCAACTGCTGGTTAGACTGGGATTCTACCTTTACATCGATGAGAAAAGGTTAGACATGAACATTATTACCTTGTTCTTATCCCAATTGCTTCCAAAGGGTCGGTGTGGCATGTCTAGACACCTCCTTTTTTTTCTTGTTGTTTTTTCGGACACCTCCTGACTCTGCAAAAAATGATAGTTATGGTAAGATGCCATAATTATCATTTTTGCACAGTCCATCCATCGTTTTTTCGGTCTTCCTATTCGGGTTTAAAGATTCTTTAGTTTTACAAAAGACCATACATTGTTCACTTATCGAATAAACACATCGCTGGAGTAGAGTGTAATCCAGTAGTTAACAGTTTGTTTTCTTAATGTAGGTAGGTCGACATTTATTATTGTGTGAAAGACTGGTTAGCATAATTTTTTTTTGTTTTTTGAGACGTACTGCTTGATTCTTGATTCTCCCATATCTACCCATCCACATTGAAACTCAAAACATTTTTCACGACATTTCCCTCATTCCTTCACATCACATACCTCGACAACCGATTACCAAACAACTTTTCAGACACCGGCACCACTTTCAGACATCCCCTTGGCAGATGATGAAGATGTGTTAACTTTTGCTACACAATGTTGCTTCCAATTATATTTTTGTACTTGTACCTTCATTCATTTTAATTCTCCGGTAAAACTTAACTTTTCTTTTCTCTTAAAACCGTCTGAGACTATCCCAAAGTTCAAGGTCCCTTTATTGAAGCCATTTCTACAGAGTGGCCTTTTAGGGAAGAGCCATACAGATTTGAGTGAAACCGTCGGGGCGATGGGTAGGCATGAATTACTCATCGTGGGGCTCAACCCTATCTTAGGGAGTTCAATGACTCGACACGACATTCTACCACATTTTATATTCATTTTCTTAACAGATTCCGGACAAAAAACTTGAGTATTAATTAGGAATTCAGAAAAATAGGTGAAAGAACACTTTCTACTGAAGTTTTATTACAAATCCATGTTTACGGCCAAACTCGACTGTTTTTATCAAGACTGCAAGTCGGTGACTTGAATGAGACGGTATATGATGCAATCTAGCCACGAAGTCACTAAGTTGTACTCTTTACTCGCTTTAATAAGAAGTGCCTGGCTCTTCTCGGGCTCGAACTAAACATAATTGTTTCACAAAAAACATGGGTAGTCATTGACACCATTAGTGAGCAAAAACAAGCTCATGGCTAAATAATAACAGCCCCTCGGGGTCGATCTTTAGGTTAAGCCGTGCTTGCCTAGGTTGGTCTGTGGATGGGTGACCACCCTTACATACACCAGTTTCCTCCGTGCCTCGGAAAGCACACATACGGCAAAAGTATACCTGACCCACATTCCAGCAGTTGTTTTAAAAGACCATGCAATAGAGAGCGAGCCGGGCCATGAACCGGATACAAATCCAGAGATTCTAGCTACAGAAAAGTTCCAAATAGAAAATACAACACCCCACACACCCACACGCCTACCCCCCCACACACCCACACGCCTACCCCCCCACACACCCCCCACAAATCTATATTCTTGCAAATAAATGTATAATTCATTCATTCATTCATTCGATCGTTCATTCATTCATTCCTAAATATAAAAAATTTAACTATTTAAAAACACAGTTCTCCACTAAGCGTTTCTGTTTAACTTAGTACTTTATCACAGTAAGTGGAGTACCAAATGGGTCCCAGTGCAGTGCCGCCTCAACTATTTATGGCGTCGATTTAGAGATCGTAGCACTGACAAGGCGCTTGTGAATTACGATACTACAACAATGGTCTTTTACAAAGAAACCTTGTGTTCTGTGGGACTGACTTCATGGTGGGTTATTTAGGGTGGAAATGTATTAACTGTATCCTGTGGCAATTTTCATAAAAAAGTTGTGGTCGTTTGCTTTACAAGTCTTGTATAACATGTATTAACAAAACTCTAGCTACTTGCTGGCAAAATTGATGGACCATTAGGTCCTGGGCTGGTAAATGGCGCCGACGTCCATGTCACCAATTAAACGTTTTGTTTATTTTGTTTAACTAACAATAGATTAAGTAAGATTATACTAACACTGCAAGGACGGATTAAAGTAAATTAAATTGACGTTGTTTCAGACAAGTTCTGTTAATTATATTGTTTAAAACATAATTGTTAACAAAAATAACGTGGGTGCATCAAGGTGTATTTTCTGCCTTACCGTTCGGGGAAAAACAGGCGTGACATTACTGTCAGTGTTTTATAAACCAAAACCTGATTTTTATTAAAACTTATTTTTGGTCTAACCGATAAGCGAAACTGTTAAAAACGATAAGTAAAAATACACGTTTAATGCATCCTTATAAATGCAAAACTGTAAAAATACAGTATCTTTCTTTCAAAATCACAAAAAAACATAGTCTAATCACTATCCAAATTACTCTACACCTGTGCTTACCCCTTAAAAATACAGGAGTCTACAAAACACAGCTCAACTAGACATTCAAGCCAAGCTGCATTTCAACAATACCCTCACTACTAACACAAACGAGCTCGGTCGTGAACCAAGTCTGAAGTAAAGTCCAGAAATAGTTGCAAGCTTTCGTGGCAGCCGCCAGCCCACGACGCAAACACGAAGGAGTGAATACTAACTCAGTATAAACACATTACTTCTAGTTTGACACTTACAAATTAGGTGGAGTAGTTGCTAATGCTCTCTATTTGTCTTGTCGACGTTGAATACACCTAAGAATTTGGAGGTGCGACTATGCTACGGTATTTTTAGCTGGGGTCGTGCTGCTGTTTTGAAAATTTGTGTTGGGATCGGCTGTTGCTGGTAAGTGATGTGAAGGAATGAGGAAAGTTTTTTGGGGATAGTTTTGAGTATGACGTGAAATCACGCTGGTAATCCTCAAAGGGTTAGGTTACCTGTACCCAATATTTCGCAAATTATCTTTTAAGTTCCATGTATTATTACATAATTAGAGCAACGGTGGCCCAGTGGTACAAAACAGTAAGTCGTGGGTTCGAACCAAGGCAGGCGCATTATTTTGTGTTATTTATTTAATCACCGCTGCTCTCAAAACGGTAAAGGAAAACATCTTGAGGAAACCGGCATGTCCTAGAACCAAAACATTCTAAGACATGTGATAACTACCAATTCGCACTATGCCCGCGTGGTGAATTATAGCATAGCCCATTCCCTCTCATAGAGAGGAGGCCTGTGTCCCAGCTGTGGGAACATTAATAGGCTGATGATGATGATGATTTAACATGGGACTGCCTGCGGGGGCGAACCTATTGGCATCAACCGAACACAAACCGAGATCAAGACTCCGTTGCTGTTTCTGAAAACCGAAAGTTTGGAAGAAAAAGACACGCCACACGTCCCAAATAAATTGG
This sequence comes from Xestia ashworthii, assembly GCA_950022955.1. Lineage (NCBI taxonomy): Eukaryota > Metazoa > Arthropoda > Insecta > Lepidoptera > Noctuidae > Xestia > Xestia ashworthii. Next base: position 19,738,589 of record OX465566.1, read on the forward strand.
ATTGAGGTCAATGGAATGATAAATTTGAGTTGCTTATTTGCCAACTACCGACACATCAAAAACAAATCTAGCCAACAATACATGATATTCGCTTTGTAATTAGTTTAAATTACAACCAAACATGTTAGTATTTTAATTACCGTGCATAATACGTAATTATTGACACAGAATACAAACAGGAAATAGGAAATAATTTAACAAAAAAAATTACGGAAACGTCCTTCATGAAAATAAATACACGTGCCTTCAAAATAAAAAACTGATTTCCCTGAAATCCGTCAAAACAAAATCGTGGCCAAAAAACTCAAACAGACCCGTCTAACTTCGAAACCTCCCTCGACAGCTCTAAGGAACGTCATAAAACGCTGCATTCATAATCCCAGCATTCCTAAGAGAGAAAAACCGGCCAAGAGCGTGTCGGGCCACGCTCACTGTAGGGTTCCGTAGCTTCCCAGACCATTAAAAATACCAACATTTTTCGTCAGCAAAAATAACTTTGTTTTTCATAGTATTTGTATGAAAAACAAAGTTATCATTTGCGTTTTTTTGAAAAAGTGCTATATAACTCAAAAACTATTCAACTCATCAAGTTGAAAATAATTTTCCTAGAAAGTTCATATAAAGGTCTACTTCTGTGATTTTTTTCATATTTTTTAAACTTATGGTTCAAAAGTTAGAGGGGGGGGGGACACATTGTTTTTGACTTTCGGAGCGATTATTTCCTAAAATATTAATATTATCAAAAAATGATTTTAGAAAACCCCTATTCATTTTTAAATACCTATCCAACAATATATCACACGTCAGGGTCAAAATTAAAAAAAAAATCGCTCCCCACTTTACGTCTGGGGGAGGTACCCTAATAAAAATGTTTTTTTAAATTTTTATTTTTGCACTTTGTCGGCATGATTGATATACATATTGGTACCAAATTTCAGCTTTCTGGTGCTAACGGTCACTGAGATTATCCGCGGACAGACAGACAGACAGACATGGCGAAACTATAAGGGTTCCGTTTTTTGCCATTTGGCTACGGAACCCTAAAAACGAAGTTGTTTACGAGTTAGAGAAGAAAAAGGAACCAACGCACTTAGAATTAACTGAATTATGAATGAGTTAGCCCTTGATTTCGTATTCTGTTACATCTTTAGGGACTGATATTGAATAATGTTCAGCCGTTTTACCTATTGAGTTTGAACAAAGGCTATGGGTGACTTGTCGGTAATAGGTGCTTTTAGAAATCGCAAGGACCGATCTCAATGCTCGAATGGTAGGCTGTAAAGGTATCAGAAGAGGGATAGTTTGATTTATTTCTAACTAGCTTATGCCCGCAGCTTCGACCGCCCGCGTTCAGTTCGGTAATTGTCCCACGGGATTATACTACCAGGATAAAAGTATTCTATGTGTTAAACCAGATTATAAACTATTTGTGTGCTAAATTTCATACAAATCGAGTCAATAGTTTTTACGTGAAACAGTCACAAACATGCAGACATCTATACATCCTTTTTTTTTCGGATGGGAAATCATCAAATAACTTCTCCCACTCTGGGCGGAGCGGGAGGGAGTGTCAGACTTTTACTGACTAAAACCCATCCATGTTCTTTCCTCGCCCTTTACGTTCAGCCACGGTATCTCTTTCGAACAGTCACGTAGCCCCGGCAGGCTTCGGCCCTTGCCTTCTTTGAGGCGCGCGTGGAACACGAACGCGCCGTCAACACGGCCTGTCGTCATAAAACGGACGGACGGCTAGCTAGCCCATAGACATTCATACATCCTCACAAACTTTCGCATGTATAATATTAGGTAACAAGGCTTCTTACTAGCTGTGCAGTGAAGTGTCTGTGGTCATTTGGGAGGAAAATCCCATAACATGCCAGGATCCAAGTTACTCAAGTCAAATTCTTAACTAGCTGCCTACCTTTCGAGTAATACATACCAGTATTTTACAAAGGCCGACTAACTATTTGACATCCAAAACTAAGTTCGTACTGGGAAATATGATCTCCTTGGTTGATTGTCGGACTCGATAGTCTAATATTGGTGTAACTTGTACTTAATGACTAGCCCACTAAAGGTCCCAGGTATAAATAGTGTTTTTTGTTTTTGTTTTTTTTTGTTCATCAAAACAGTATTAATCAAAACTGTGCCCAGGACAGTAGTGCCTTGTATGCTACTCGTCACAATAAAAAAATCTACTTAAAACCTGAGTGAGAATTTAATAAGTAACCCTGATGTTTAAATATCCTGGAATTATATGAATACGTATCATTTTTCATAACATTCTTTAAAATGACAATTTGAATTTGTTACATGATATTTATCATCAGTTACGTATCTAGGCTGCCGTGTGTCCTGTCCACATGCAGCTATGTCCCGTTGAAAAAAAAATGCAATGACAACATTTTGAAACTAATTTGCTGGCTATCAGAATTATTGTAAACTACATACTTCGGGTTCATCGTCAAAATATTCTAGTTTTAAATATAAGGCTTTTGTCCACAGCTTCCAGTGATGGTCCAGTGGTTAACCCTCGTGTTTCAAACACTAGATTCATCACCTGACTAACCTTTTCCAAACTATGTAGGATTGGCTTTCATACACTCCATTGTGGGTTCAAATCCGAGCTAGTTCCAGTGATGTTTTGACAAATATTAAAATTATAAAATTTGTCTTTTGCACACATTACGGATACTTGTCTTATAGATGAATAACCCTACACTCAGGAAAAAAAAAAACAGAAATCTTAGCGCTTGGACCAAACCAATAGTAAAACAAAACGACGGAGCTACATGGTCGGGACCATGTAGCTAAAGTAACTTTAAATGTACAGTCAAACAATCGTAGAACAGTAACATTGAAAAGATTCAATTAGACACATACGGGGCCAAGTCTAGATTTCTAGATTGGTCTAGACAAATAGGGAAGCTGGGGCAATCAGGAAAACCTCTATACGATACGGTACGTAATCATGACACAATTTGTCTTTAAGTTAACATTGACTGTGGGAGATTCGCTATCATCTTAGTAGTTCTTAGTCTTAAATAAATAAATAAAATAAAATAAATAAATATCGCTGGATATTACACACAGCGCCGTCTAGTGCCACGCTAAGCAAAGCTTGTGTCGTGGTCACCAGACAGTTGATAGACTACATAATATATACTTTTTGTTTGTAAATATATACTTATTATACATATAAACATCCATGACTCGGAAACAAATGTCCATGCTCATCACACAAACATTTGCTCCTACCGGGATTCGAACCCGGGACCCTAAGAACGTAAGGCAGCCTCACTATCACTGCGCCATTTGGGGGTCGTCAGCGAAAAGCGTAAATGATAAAAATAATAATACCAGCCTATAACTGTCCCACTGCTTCTCATATAGAGAAGACAGGAGCATTGATCGCTTGCTCAAGACGGGTGGGTGATTTCGGACTTATATTAGTTAAAAGTCTAGGTTTCCTTACGATGTTTTCCTTCACCGATGTCTTTGAAAATGACAGCGTGACGGTTGACAAGGCAGAGTGAAGGAAAATAGTTTTTTTTAGATATTCCTCTCCTTGGTCCCCTCTCAACTTGACGTACAACTTCAAATTCTCGGTTTTGTAAGCTTAAATTTTTGCCTAACATTTAACTGAATTATCTTCACTATAATAGTCTATTTTGTATCGTATACGACGTAGGTTCAGCCTCAATTGCTACCGTACCTGCTTGCAATTGACGGTCATCCAATATCATTTTCTGAAGACCGACTCTACTAAACACTACAAAAAAATGTTTGAAAGAAACAGATTTCGAGTAAAGTTAGACAAAACTCCAAGAAATAAGTCTCACAGATAAAGGGTATTTATTACCCCTAGGCTTTTTGGGAAACTTATTTCTCAAACACAACAGTTCATTGCCCTGGCCTCCACCGCTTTTTAAAAGGTCATTAACTCGCCTTACATCTGGAACTAGAAAAGATTCTGTGTGAACGTCCATCTAAAAACAATAAACTCTTAATAACGGGGCAATGGTGACGTCACACCGCCCACGACTACTTGACTGGTGTCAAATACCACAAAGATATTCTAACAGAAGGCTTTCTACATAAATAACGAGACTAAACCGGCGCACATCGCCGTCAGGACGACGTGACTATTTGGGCTCGTTCCTGACTTATTGGCTAGAGAAGGTGTTTTACCCTCTTCTCTAACTACCTATCGGGAAACTTGGAAGGGACTGGTGTAGGCTTTTACCCAGCGGTGGTGGGACAGGATAGTCTAATAAAAAACCGGCGCAATCACACATACAATTTTAAAGGATCATAGGTTTTTTTGGTAAAAAAATAACTCTACATCCCCATGCTTTTTCAATCATCATCATTTCAGCTCAAAATAACCCACTGCTAATATAGGCCTTTCAAAATCAAAATCAAAATCAAAATATTTTATTTCACATAGGCCTAGATGGGCACTTATAAAACGTCGAAAAAAGTGCACGGTTCGCGTTGGTCGATTCCATGGAGAAGAACCGGCAAGAAACTCCATGGTTACTCTTTTCAAATCATTTGGTATTACAATATTTTTATGTTTCATTAATTTCTTTCATTATCATTCCAAAATGCACAACTTCTGTTGTCTATGAAAGAAAGCACTACCACACATGAGCACAGCACAAGTACAAGCACTTCTACAAACTTATTTTATCTTAGCGGGAAAACACAGAATTAAAATAAATGTACCGAGTTTGACATATCTATGCATTTTTGCTTGACACACAGCACCACCATGAACCACTTAGAGCGGGCACACTATGCGTACTGCGACGTTAAACAAATGTCAGTATCAAGTGCACTTGCACTCGCAGGATAGACTAGCACTCAAAATTTGCACCTAGCAAGATTCAACAGTAATTTATTTCACGGAAGACCAAGTCTATTTCAGAATAACATGAGTTCCAGAAATACCACGTTTATAAAAACATAAAATTACAAACTGAAACAGAAGGGGAAAATCACTTTTAAAAGTTGCAACTTATGTTAAAAAAAAAATAAAATAAACTTATGTTTTTTAATAAATGATAAATGATGTACTCGTATATTCAGCAAGTAGGTTTTTACAAACACTTTTACACGTCATTTTTAAAAGCTAGATGGGGCCGGTGTTTTGTACCTGACTACTCTGAGAAGAAACAGCCTAAATAAACTCAGAGGTCATAGTCTCTTTTGAAGTCCAGACATAATCTTGCTCAATTCACATGAGAACTATGCAGATAAGTGTCTGAGATGGTCTTTTGAAGAAAGAACCACAGAGATTTGAGTGGACATGTCCAGTCAGTGCAAGCATTTGTCAGTTATCGTGTAGTGCGACTTACAACTCAAAGAGCTCAAAGAAACGACAAACAATACCAAAGAAAACCATACCATACCATATTAGGGCTTGTGAGTGTACGAGAACATTTTCTATGTGTGCGAGCATTTTAGATCTTTGTATATACTAGACCTTCTGTCTTACTTACCTATTTGGTGTTAAATACCTCGCGACTAAAGGCTAACTATTAAGTTAAGTGCTTTCTTATGTGTCTCAGTAAATCAGGAAAGAATTTACTATTTTTGGTACAATGTATTATTAGATATTTGATGAAAAGAAAACGGAAGGTTTTGTTCGGATAAAGTTTAGTCATAGTTTATTGACTTTTACTTTCTTGGCCGTTTATTGTGACATAGTTTTTATGCTTCGCAAACTCTGTTCCTAAGTGTTTTATAATAAAACCTATATGTAAATATTGTACGAGTATAAATGGTGTAAAACGCCTCTTAACGAAGCCGTAAGGCACTTGTTCTCCCCGTTATTGCGATCATTTTTTTGGTCTACACCATGCCTGGGAACCTCCTAGAACCTTCTAGCTAATGAGATATTGGGGGTCAAAGTTCCAAAACTTCGACAAGTTTTTTTTTTAAATACAAGTTTTTAATGTAATATTTTTACTTAAAACACCTCTACGACCCCCGTACTATTCAATCCAACCATCAGCATAATTTTTTAAATGCTTTACTTTGAGTTCTACCACAAAACATGATTTTTCACCCCAAAAAAAAGTTGTTTCCCAGCATTAATGTTTGCGTAAAGATACTTAGACTGATTTACAGAATGCTTGGTTGACGGCTTCGTGATGAGGTGGTTTACACCCTGTATTTGTTGTAGTTCTGAACAACTTTCTGACTGTATGAACAACGGGTCCAGTTGACCAAATTATAAATTCATTAAGTTGATTGGACCCGCAGGTCCCACCTGTGTGAGATCAGTTGACTAAAGAGCTAAAGATATTTGGTTATTCTATCTCATCAGTTTAACTCAGTTATTTCTCACTAGCAGACACGGAGTCAGGGTCTGTGGTCGTTCGCTGTGTTATATGTTATTACATAATACTTTAACACAACGAGCGTTACGTTGGTGTTACTATTATTAAGTACACCACTGCCTAACCCTTCAGGGTTTATAAGGCGTTATGTTACGTATGTGTGTATATTAAACACCCACGAACTTCTAAACAAGTATTCCAACTCCTGCTTTCTGATAATTTCTCTCATTCATCTGGTCACTATTAACGTCCTCTAAGAACCAAATCCAAATACACATTAAATGAACAACAAATCTCCCAGATACTACTCTACAGACACTGTCCTATAGAACACAAACGTAGCAGGTAAAACAGAGATGCGAATGCTTGGTTGACGGCTTCGTGATGAGGTGGTTTACATCCTGTATCTGTATATTCAAAACCGACCAACTTCCACCACATACTAAATAAGTAAAGCAAATCCAGCTTTCTAAGAAATTGTCTCACTCATCTGGTCACTACTAACGTCCTCTAAGAACCAAATCCACATTGCTCGACAAATCTCCCAGGTACTCTCTACTCCACAGACTGCCTATAGGACACGAACTAATAACAATTACTGGGTAGCAGGTAGCACAGAGATGCGACCACTAACAGAGCATCAGGCTTCAGACCATCTTGTATGTTGCTCATGTTTGTTGTCCGGCCGATAACCGTAGGTAAGGCAGGGAAACGTAGAAGGTACACTTTGTAATAAACATTTAGAAATCCTGGTCCTAACTCATATCAAAGTTGTAAAAAGACTCATGACGGAACAGAAAGGCACTGGTTTTGCCAATCATTGCGATCATTCTTTTGTTGCAGACCATACCTGGGAACCCTCTAGCTACGGAGATATTCGGGGTCAAAATTGCAAACGTCCATACTACGTTGAATACACCGGTTCTTCACAAGTTTTTTTTTACATACATGTGTTTAATGTAAGAAGTTTACTCCAGACCCTCGCACTATTCAATCCATCCACCAGCACAATATTTTGAGTGCGTTACATTGAGTATTACTGTAAAACGTGATTTCTCACCCCAAAAAGTTGTGTTACTTAGTTTGATGTACAGAGTGCTTGGTTAATGGCTTCATGAAGACACTGTATGAATGCGAAATTAAGTTAGCTTGTTACATTTCCACGCCTAAGCCACTAAACCGATCATCCTGAAATTTTTCATAATTATACGTTGTCAGGTGTACAAAAACGTACCTTTCATCCCGAAAATAAGTATTGTTCAGAAGAAAAACAATTATAACATTCTTAAGACAGTAGATGGCGCCGCGTGTTTTTAATGAATCATGGTTATTATATTACAAGCTGCTTGTATTATATTACAAGCAGACACTACAACCCGAATTATTTGTCAACGCGAGTGAAGCCGAGAAACTTTATGCAGAAGAGCAGTCTTTGCGAACTGCCTCTGGAAGTGAAAACTAAGATATCTGTATCTGCTACGGGTTGTACCCCGCACACGCCTAAGTGCTGCTACGCTGTAGCACATCGTCTACAAGTGCTACAAAGCGTTAGGTGACGCCCAAGTAACACAGTCTTGGAGGTTTAAAACAAATCTGTCTATTGACAGTCTATTCACGGTTAATCTTTAGATAGGGGCTTTCTAAAAATGGTTTTAATAAAGAAAATGTATTCTTATAGAGTTTTTTTTCTCATGCTCGATTATTTTTAGAGCATTTGTTCTATAGCACACTTATTTTAAGTACGTCCATAGGTATTTTGAATGTTTTAAGATAAAATGCTCTACAAATAGTTAATAAAGCCTAAACGTACCTAACTTGAAGTAATTTTATAGATAAAATGATATATTTTAAGATAAAACATTATATTTTAGCTATTGGTATTCTTATCTTTGTATATAAACAGACTTAAGTCTAGTTAACTACTCTAGTCTAGATACTTCAATAGATATTTTTCAGTTAAGTAGTCTAAAAAAATGATAGTGAAAACGTGTTTTAAGTATTTATTTTCCTAAAAATGGCCTTATTAAGTGCAATTGTATTAAATATTTGAATTGGATGATTTTATGCAATAGAGACAATGAAAATAATTAAAAGGCTTTCGTCGAAAAATAGGCAAATATTTAAAAAGGAAGAAAAATGACGAAGAGTTGTAAAATAATTCAGATTCCGAATCGAAATTGTTCTACGACAGAAGATATTTGCAATGTCCCCTACAACATCACAAAATTATGTTATTGAGCAGTTCGATTCGGATAAAATGAAAATGACGACGCGGACGCACAACCGAACATGTCAAAACATGCGTTACTCATCTATTACTTAAACTTACGTCAAATTACGGGCTTTGTACACAAATCTGCGAATATGCACATTACAAATTAAATACGAATACCTACACAAGTTCGGAGTGATCCGTCCACTCTTGTATTGTATACCAGCCTTATGTTAACACTTTGCGTCTTTGGCACCGCCGCGCCGCCCGCTTATATCTGTACATACTTAGTACCTACATACCTACCTACTATTTTTCACATTGTCTTTAAATAAAACAGAAATTTAGTTTACCTACCCTCTTCCATTGATTAATTAAATTGCTCTGTTACTGCTTAAAATGGTCTTCCGTTTACAACACATCAAATTACCAATTCACTAATGAACGTCTAGAAATACTGTGAGAAGATAAAAAGGAATACAGAGATGACAGTTACTAGGTAATCTTAAACCAAGCATAAATCTGTTTAGTCTTTCACTAGATAGTTAAGTATGTAGCAAGTGAAATTATTCTTTTCATTGAGCTAGAGCCATACTATAGAAAATTATCTAGAGTATTTGTTCTATTAAATTCGTTTTTCTAGTAAATTTTATCTTGACGCCATTTTTATTGCCTATTTTTGCTTCAAATGATTTTCGTCACATATTTGAATGCTTATTTTTATGTTTTTATCATTAAATTATGTCTAATTAAACATTTAACATGTTTTAAATAACTATATTTTAAATAAAATGAGTATTTTAAACATTGAAAAGCAATTTAAAAAAAAATCTTATAATTAAATAATATTTATATTTGGTAAAAAAATATTAAATCTTACATTTACAGCGAGCGCTCTTATTTTAAGAGATTTTTACATAATATTCGACGATAGAATTTCAATCGCATATAGATTTGCTTGTTTACCCATTAATAACTAGCTAAAAAACAAGTCATTTAAGAAATTATGAATTTGTTACGCTATGATGCAATTCAATAATAAGTTTAAGTAAATAATTCTTGTGAGTTCTGCGCCATTACGTGTCGTTGTCTATTAGGTACAAATCAAATGTAACTTAAAGTTGTTAGTCTTGAGTTAATTTTGGTCTAAAACCTTGACGAGTAAAGACTTCTATAAAGGTCTCAACTTTATCTATAAACTAACTACTAGTAAAATTTGTGGTCTATAAACAGTTTAATGAGACACTAGAAAAGTCTCTACAGACAATTTGAAAATGTACAACTCTTATCTCTATCTATTCATGTGTTCTTAACTCATTCTTATGAGAACGGATAAGGTTGTGCCCACTTTTACTAAACTGTGTCTATAAGCGTTCTTGAATATTATTTGGGGGATATTTTACTCTTAAGGTAGACAATAAAATAAAATTCTATTAGATATCTAATAGTCCGTTTTTAGACGCGATTATGTTACTTGGGCGGTCACGCGAGATCCATGATTTTTGTTCTCCCAAAAAATGCTAAAAGAAGTTTTCACTTCATAAACGAAGGCTGCAATACTAGGCTCGTTTACTTCTTGAACAGTACGTGTGACGTGAACCTTCTGTCATTAATTCCTCCGGTTTAAAACCAGTGGGCAGCTCTGACATCAGTGTGTACCTTATGTGACGCCCTCAAGATAAATTGATCAGACCGTTTGTGAAGCGTGAAGTCTTTGGTCGTTTGGGCTACTAGACCAGGTTGAATATAGGTTGGTAGAGAATGCCTTGTGGCCTTAAGTCCGCCTATATACCACTCCTGTACGTGAAGTTTAAATAAATAAAGATTTGCTCAGCAACTTTCCTGATTGAAAGCACGTTGAGCGTATAGCCTGGCATTCGAAACAATCCAGCACAGGCTTGAATGATGATAACTGATATTTCTTTCAGTTAGTTTACATAAACACTTTTTTAGACGTCAATTGTTTTAACTACAATAATTTCTAGCGACTGCTGAGCATGAGGTCCTGGGTTAGATTCCCATGTCGGGCAAAGTGTTATTGAGTTTTTCTATTAGGAATTTCTCAGTACCAGCCACGGAGTCGCTGCCTATTCCCTTCAAGCGGGCGCTCCTTATTACTTGGTACCTCAACAATACCTTACTGGCAAAATGTCGGTATACTATTAGATACACCTGTCCTCTGCCTTCACCATTCGGCCATTACAGGCATGATGTTACGAGTATACTATGTTATTCTGAGACACACCAAACCAAACGAAGCGGTTACAATGAGTTTGAATGTACAGACATTGTATTTGTTAGATCACTTTGTGAGTCTGCTAAGCAGTGAATCCGATTACGTTCAAACGTCTGCACAGCAGTGGACACTATTAATTTTTTAAGTGACTATAGTTAGATACAATGGTTTGACGAAAATACTGAGAATTTCAAACTTGGTGTACTGAATCTATGTGCTGTGTAATGTATTTATCGAGGATACTGTGACGAATTAGTTGCCAAGAAACAAGTTGTTGTTACAAACGTTTATTAAGTCTGTGTTACGTCTGTTTTCCTACGAGGTAGGCAGAGGAAGTACAAATTTAGACTCTATGCAGCTTCTGAGAAACAAGTCATCTAAAGTCCCCAGTATCCCATCTCCGGACCTATAAATTGAACCCACTACCTCGGGTTGAACTGTAGCTGGTCCAACCACTTCAGCTTCTGCGACTACTTTCCTCGTTAAGGCAGGCTTTCTATAAATTAATCACAAATCCATTATCCTTGACCAATGACCACCCAGAACACAATAACGCCATCTAGAAACATAGTACCATCCACATTGTGTCTGAAAGCTACCTATTCCTGTCTACCGCTCCGGGGTGCCATAAAAACGTCCCTGGCTACTATATACAGATATACCAAACATAACGCCTATAACTGCACTTATACACGTCTTTTTTTAAGCATGATGAGGAGGGTGTTTTGTGCCTGAGTACTTTAAGAAGAAACAGCTGAACCAAACTCAAAGATCATCTAGTCTTTTAAGCTCCAGACATAATCTTGGTCAACTCACACGAGGACTATGGTCTGAGATGGTTTTTTGAAGCAAAAACCACACAGAATTTGAGTGGGCCTGTTCAGCCAAATCTCAAATCTTAAATCGTTTATTGCTAAGTCGACAATGTACATTATATACAGATACAGATCGTGAATAAAAAGTAAAAGAAAAATTAATCAATAATCGTGTATCTAACCTTAATCTTGATCACAAATCCTTGACCACTGACCACCTTACATAACACCTGAACACTAAAATGACACTAGAAACTAGAAACAAATTACTATCCACAATGTTACTGAAACTTACCTGTCCCCGTACACCGGGGTGTCGTAAAAACGTCCCTGGTTATTATAAATCATATATATTATGAGCGGATTGTGCGAAACTATGGGCTGTGAATTTAGTTCCGATGGTTATGAATACTGAGAGATATAGTGTTAGTTTTTAGTGTAGGTATTGTGTCGGGTTTATTTCTGTTTTTAGCGATAGAGGGTACAAATAGAGCAAGGGAGATTTTGGGTTTTTTGTATTTTTATAAATGTAAATGTTTTATTTTATGTTTTAAATTTAGGAGCTCAGCAAATTTATCAGCTAGTTTTCTTCATCATTAGTCATAATCATCATCATCTGCCTGGCTCTTCCCAACTATGTTGGGGTCGGCTTCCAGTCTAACTGAATGCAGCTGAATACTTGTATTTTACATGGAGCGACTGCCTATCTGACCTCCACACCCCAGTTAGTACTGAGTAATACGATACCACTTGGTAAGACTAATCAATACATGTGACAAAAATACGAATAGTTCTAGTAATAAAAGAGGCAGCAATCGATTTTTGTTACCATAAAATAACAATTAACAATCCATATTTAATCATTGTCAATTGCTATGGTTTTAACATCATAAAATCAATAGCCATCGTGCTTGGCAAATGTCATGACAACCTAGAACGGAATAGCAGATATTGTAGGTCTTTAAGTATAAGACCACACATAAAATTTACACATTATTTTGACAGACAAAAAGCGAAGGCGAATCTACGACTTCGGAAAAATAAACAGGCGAACTAACTTAGAACTGAGAGAACAACGAATTGAAACTGTCAGGTTCCGAACTAGTCCTACATCTACACATAAATCTAGATTCGAACTTGAAAAACCATTCTAGAAAAGAAACAGACGCATCACCAACATACCTGGTATACACACAACTAGACCGAGCCGTTTTAAACTCAATGCATAATTATATACGGTTGAAACTATTTGTGTAGTGTAAGTTAGAAGACAAAAGACAATATATTGCCACATCTCTGAAGCAAAACCTAAGACCCATTAACTAACAATAATGATACAGAAACTTATTCTGATAAAACTTAATCACGATAAGCTAAAGTCGACCTAGTTACACCTCACTACCATAGACAATAGACCAGGTATCAGTTCAATTACCTTCAACCACTAGAGACACAACTTTAGATGTAAACTTAATCATAAGCTATCAACGCGGTAAAATCTCTAAGGCATAAAGATAGCTGGGAAATATGAGCTTTAATGTGTATGGAAATAATGGCTTTAATCGTATTAATATGCTTCGGTATCTAAGCTTGTATTTCTATGTAAGTAAATCAACAAAGAGTTTCGTATTAGTTTTGGTTGAAAGAGATGGATTGATGAAGATAAATGTTAATGGAAATCATTTGTTTCATAAAAAAGTTAGAATGTGGATAATAATAACAGCCGCTCGGATTAATCTTCTGGTTAGGCCGCGCTTGCCTAGGTTGGTCTGTGGATGGGTGACCACCCTTTTTTTTTTTTTTAGGATGGGAAATCATCAAATGACTTCTCCCACTCTGGGCGGAGCGGGAGGGAGTGTCAGACTCTTACTGACTAAAACCCATCCATGTTCCTTCCTCGCCCTTTACGTTCCGGGGCCGCGGTATCTCTTTCGAACAGTCCCGCAACCCCGGCAGGAATGGGTGACCACCCTTACATACCGAGTTTCATCTGCACCTCGAAAGCACGTTAAGCCGTTGATCCCGGCTGTCATTTACAGATGATTTTACAGTGGTCAGAAAGTCTGGAAACCAGTCTTACCGAGGGGTATCGTATTACCCAGTACTAACTGGGTTATGGAGATTTGATAGTCGCTCCATGAAAAATACTTGTAACTGCATCCGGTTAGACTGGATGCCGACCCCAATATAGTTGGGAAAAGGCTAGACAGGTACAGAATAATGAGTATAGGTACTCCTTAGAAATTATACGTGTTAAATAACAAGTCTGTGGCGCCATCTATAATACCATATAGAAATCATACTCAAAGCTTTATTTGAACACTTACAGTAGAGCTTTGCAATGGGCATTTGGCAACTACAGTCCTTTCGCAGTTATTATACGTACATGTGGCCGGACTGTAGGTAGCTTAATTTTGACTACTCAAAAGTTTCTGTCAGGGTCTATTACTATCACTACATATTATAAAATAAAATCCTCCATCGCGTCTGTCTGTCTGTTCACGATAAACACAAAAACTGCTGCACTGATTTTCATTATTTTTTCACCAATGTATAAAGTGGTTATCGAGGAAGGTTTCAGTGTATGTTTTGTCAAGCGGGCGGGCCGCGGGCATCTGCTTGTTTAAACTAAATAATTTTGATTAAGTCTATTAATAAGCTACTCACAACAAACACCAAAAACAGTGGTTAGGTATAGACAAATTAATTTTGTGTTTTATTATAACAGGCTAAAATAGATCTAAGTTCACGCGTACGAAGTCGTAGGCACAGCTAGTCATACAATAAAACTATTAACAGATACTTTTACAAGGCTTGAACATATCCTCAACTTTCATCTTCATAGTTAATTCTAAATATAGTAACTCACATCTTACTCGTATTTGTTATATAATTTATTTCCTTACGGTTATAAATGTATCATTTTGCTACCCACGTTACGATGTTTCCGTACAGCGTGGGTGGGTCATCCAGAATTATCAAATTACTAGCGATCTTCCCTTCTTCGCAAGGTTTTCACTGCTTAACAAAATATAAAGATTAGTTTTTCTTAAAAATAAGTTTGATATAAATGTTTTACACCTACGCATAAACCATTCAGAATAAATAACGTCTAAGAGACACGAAAATCGAACTAATTTCATACTAGTATACTTTGCACGTGACTTCGTCCGCAAAAAGTGTGATAGATCGACCAATACGCATAATAATTATAGAAATAATTTATGTGACCTAATGTAGCTTGCTAAGAGTAACAAAAAATTTAGAATTGAATTTAAAGTTCCAGAGATTACCCCCATATACAACCTGACAAATCAATTATTCACCTCTATATTATCAATCAATATATTTAAAAATCAATGCCACTTTTCGTTGTAATTTTATAACTCAAGAACGGACTCACCTATCCAAACCAAATGTTTAGGCTTTGTTCGGACTATTTAGTAGATGGTTTATGTGAAGTTTGCACAAAATCGGTCGAGCGGTTCTTCACGCAGACGAAGTTGCGCGGGTCAGCTAGTATAAGTATAGATAATGAATTTATTTAAATAAGTCGTCTAGAACTTGTCGTTCAATTTCGACTTTAATATCTAACAGCCCAAAACATCAAATTCCATTCTCTAGAATTCATGAATGAAAATGCTTTGTCAAACGCAAGGATGGGCTGGAACGGTTCGCTCTTAATAGTAATCGGATTATTTCATGCAATGTCCATGCTCTTAGCAAATAGGCGTGTAATATGACAAAGGGCCTCAGCCGGTTGCAAATGTGTACAAGGTCGTAACCTAAAGGCACTTATTGGGTGCAAACATTCCAGCAATTAGTGATTGAGAACATCTACAAGATAATAGTTTGAGTATTGTGATTTGGTGTACCGAATTACCTTGATGTTCCTAAATTCAATCATTTGTACCCATCATCTTCAAAGCTTTTTCTCAACTATGTCAGAGTTGGCTTCCAATTTAATGGAATGCAGCTGTATATGCATAATGCAATATACCAGTATTTTACATGGACGGACTGGCTATCAGACCTCTACAACCCAGTATATCATTAACAGACAAATACTTTCCTACTAATACTAAAACTTTATTAATCTTTATGGAAAAATAATTGAAGGATCTGTCAAAAAGCAATTTTATATTGGTGATGAATCGAGAAGATGAATTTCAGACAGAAAACTATTTGCAGTTATAGGGATTTTTAGTGCGACATGGCGTGCAATCGTAATAGTGACGAGTCGCGCATAACTCAACTCTAAACTTGTTAGTTTTATAAAGAGATACATACTCAAATATTACCTAAAGCTCCATTTAAAAACTTCAATTTGTGGTAAAGAAAACATTACCTACGATTTATCAAAACTATCTACCCACGCACCCAATCCGTTGTTATCTACACACTACAGCTTAAAACAAACAAAACTTAATCAAGGAAATTATTCTTATAAAACGTCTTATCTAATTAAATTTAATTCTCTTGTATTAATTTGCCTTGAGTTTGTTATGTATAAATATATCATAGAAACTTATTATAGCATTTTCAATTTTAACTAAATAAATTTTAGACATTTTGTCTTTAAGTATCCCCGCCCTAAATTCTATGGGAATTAAATGACAAAATGTGGGTGTAACATACCATAGCCTATCTTTTGTGATAATACAGGCGTGATATTAAGGTATGTCAATTTAACTTTGACTATAGAGAATGTCATAATCATGGTTCTAATTAATTTCTGGAGACTTATCTCATTAATTCTTTCGACGATTATTTTGAAAGTACGAAATCATAAGAAACTTACCGCTTCTACATAAAAACCAATTACAAAACGTAACGTGTTTTTCAGATCATTAAGTATACTTTCTAATCGAAAACTGCGAATTTGATTTACAGTGTTTTTACCCAAAGAGTTCATCAAAGCGTTTCATGATTCAGTGTATATTTATGATCTCTTAGATTCTCTCAAATTGGATTAAACTAGCAAAACTCATTTTATGTAAAGGGAGTTGAGAAAATATCTAAGTCCAATTGGCATATCTTATCACGATATAAACGAAAGAAAATCCTAACAAAATGACAATATATAAAGAGCCTAATACACTTGAATGTTTCTCCTTTATTTCCTTGTATTATCACAAGGAAAAAAGTATCTGCAATATCATAAATCTGTAGAGGTTTTCTTATACTATAGGTGTGTACATGCTTCCTTATTGAGCCAGAAAATGTATACAGAAATCTGGCTGGAGAAATATTAGGGCGCGGGGAAATTGTGTTATATCGAAATGTATTGATTGGAGATTTTGTATGATTGGAGAATTTCATTGAAAATTCATAAATTCATGCTACTTGTATATTTGAATGAATGGTGGATAATAAGTGCGGGAAGACTGAACCGTTTTAATATTTAATCTCATTATGAAATTTCCTCAAAATCACGCCTGCCGCACAAAAAGGCGGAATGCGAGAAATACCGCCAACACCACAAACACACAATACATCACACTTTTAATAACAAATTTATACGTATCGTCATAAAATCTCGTCCCCAATACGTAGACCTACTATATAGAAAGAATTTTCCTTATATCGTCATAGTAAATATCTGTTATTTACCTCAAAAGATTTCATCCGCACTCACACAACACTAGTTCACAATCACATCACTATTTGTGCGTTTATATTTTATACACACATACACACAACAGTATTACAATGATACCCACACTTATTACATGTAATAATACGTAATTTTTATTCAACAGAATTGTAATTCGTGCGGCGAGGGAGCGGCGTAGCGTGTGCTACGAGCTACGCGTCGGCTACGACTGGCGTAGACCCCACCCCGCACCGCGCTACGTCCCGTAGGCGCTACGAATCGCTGGGGATTATTTTGATATTATTTTTTTTGTTTCGAATTGTTTTGCTGATAAAAATTCCGATCCATTTATTTGTTTCTCTGAATGTGATTTTGTTTTTTAAATTGTTCTAAAATAGAATTTTGTTAGATAAATAAAGCTATCTGGGAGTCAATACATTTGTCCGCGGGCTGCGAATAATATCAAATGATAAGGATAAAACGCTTCAATTTTATAGATTCCAATGTTGTCAAGGTTACGCGGGATTCCTTTGAGCTAATTATATCTTCGAAACTTTTCATATTCACACATTTATAAACGTACTCTCCCAAGAGTCTCAGATCATTAATGCTGTATTGTTTAGCGACAGGTTATTGACTGATCGTTTAAAAGTCATAATATCGCCTTTCTATTCTTTAACGACATTGTCAACGATGAATGGGAATCTAGATCAAAAGATGGAATCAATTAATGGAAGAATACTTATACTGTAATACAAAAAAAAAATAATTGTGCTGATAATAGAATAGAGTTGAAAATCCAACAGTGTGCTTGTTTATAGTTGCTGCCAGTTAAGATCGCAGTAACGGTCATTGCCCTTTTCCTAATATCTCTTCGTACGAACCAAAAAAAATGAACCATGTATCGTTTTTCATTAGAAAAAATATTGAAGATCATCATAGATGACAATTCAAGACTTGAACAGGATTTCAAAGTTAAGAACTTTAATAAATGTAGGTAGGTCAATGACCGACATTGCGATCTCAACAGGTAGCAACTATAGACATTACACTAAGGTGTCGCTTAGTGTAAGTGAAAACGATATTAAGTTATTATTGAAAAGATTAAGAATACCATAGATATGTTGCAATAATATCAAAACCTGCAATCCTTCTTTTCGGAATGGTATCTCGCAGTTCAACCTAGAGAGGTTGTCGTCTGCTTAACCGGACTATAGGAAACCTACAATCCCTGAGGGGTTTGGCAGAGGTTTTCCTAAAAGTACACACACATTTCACCAGTTATTTTTGAGTCCCATATAATATAAGGTGAGCCTATCACCATCAATCGGACACAAAGAGACAGATATTTGTGGTTAGGAGTTTTAAGTGAAATTCGTATGTGTTTGTGTTAAAAGCTGATCTTTAGACTAATTTAAATAAATAAACATTAACTTTAAAACAAAAATCTATTGTTCTACTTTGTCGTTCACCCTTGAATTGACAGAATGATCGTGGTCATGAGGGGTCGCTCAAAACTGCGATCGCTACCTTCGCGATCCTTTTCCACCGGTCTGTATTGGCCGCATAGCGAGCATATTCTGCCAGAGGGATCTTGGTGCCAGTTTTAATGGAGTCTCTCCAACGGTTTGGTGATCGACTACGTGGTCTCGTGGTCTTCACCTACAGAGAATAAACCAGTACCGTCATCAAAGCTAGCTTACTGAGTAGGTCATCTCTGGCCTTGTAATAAAATTGAAGCATAATTACCCAAACCATGACAGTGACACATCGATTGTATCAGACAGCTGTCAACATGCTGAGCTAACCTTCGTCATAAAAAGGAACGGTAGAAACAAATGACAAGAACGTTCAGGAGGCCTAAAATGGCCGCTTTGGCAGAATCATAACATGAATCACGTTAAAAATATAAAAAAATTAAAATGCACTTTATGATTATGACTGTAAAATCAATTTTAAGAATTTTAAATATATCATATTGGACACTGGGAAAAAAACCGACCAAGTGCGAGTCGAATTCGCGCACGAAGGCTTCCGTATCCGTACCATTATCTATACAACATTAGAAAAAACGCAAAAAAAACACGTTTGTTGTATAGGAGCCCTCCTTAAATAATAATACTATTTTGTTTTTAGTATTAGTTGTTAATAGCAGCAATAGGAATATATCATCTGTAAAAATTTCAACTGTCTAGCTGTCATGGTTCATTAGATACAGCCTGGTGACAGACAGACGGACAGACGAACAGTGAAGTCTTACTTAGTGTCTTTTATACGGTACCTTTTTTTTTAAACGCACTATGGTTGCACTTCAAGGACTAAGTGCGGAAACCTAAGAACCCATGATAGATTGATAGGTACAGAATCTTTAAAAAGACATAGTCTTGTTACTGAGCAACTAAACTCAATACAATTGTTGATTTGACAAGAGTCAACTCATAAGTCTCAAGTTCGAATCCAAGGTACGCACCTCCGATTTTTCGGATTCATGTGCGTATTGTATAATTATCACTTGCTTCGGTGAAGGGAAACATTTTGAGGAAACTAGCATGCCTGAGAGATATTTCTCGACGGCATTTAAAGCCAAGTCAGAGGCGTATGGTTGGTAGAAAACTCTGACACCAGGTTAGGTACTAAACACAAGATAAAGATAGAAGCAGTAGGTTATTCCGAGCTGAAATGATGATGAGGTTTGAAAAACAGGAAGGCATACTTATTTATTTCCCAAGGTTTGCTGAAAAACTCTCATACAAAATACAAAATCTTTATTTTTATAACCAAAAAGTTGGTGATTGGAGCCTCCTTTTAAGCAAGTAATGCCTGTGTTAGGAGACTCCGCTCTTCCACAGCACAGTACAATTTATTTAGTACCTTAGATATAAACATTGTTTGTGTGTGTGTGGGTGTTTGTATGTGTATTCGTGTGTGTATGGGTGTCTCATTTTGTGTGTTGCAATGCTGCCTCAGTCTGCGTAATTTAGTTACTTTATCAAATTTGCTAGATTTTTGTTGCACTCGTGTTTATTATGTACATATATTTTTTTATTTAATCTGTTATAAATTTGACATGATAGTTTATTGTACTGAATGGCAGTCAATTTTGTTTTAGTTTGAGGATGATGATAGTTAGTTCAGTCTAATGAAGTAGGATCTGTGCTAGCCAAGTAGTATTGGCCCCGTCGTAGGTTCGATCCCAGTCAGGCACTTTACTTTTGAATCTACAATTAATGTCCATTCACCAATTCACTAACCGGTTTTGAAAAGCTTACTCAAGCAAATCAGTGCGCTGTCCTTTGTCGATAAGACCGGCCATTGTTTCAAGTTAATGTAACTTACTAAATCCCTTATAATATCGAAATTAATATGGTGTACGCATCTGGGGGCACGGTAGTACCCTCGCCAAGACGAGCGTTTTGTTACTACAAGAACTATTATACAGGGTGTAAGCCACCTCATCACGAAGCCGTCAACCAAGCATTCTGTACATCAAACTAAGTAACTTTACGCAAAAATTATTGCTGGGAAACGACTTTTTTTTTTTTGGGGTGAAAATTATGTTTTGTGGTAGAACTCAAAGTAACGCGCTAAAAACATTGTGCTGATGGATTTATTCAATAGCACGGGGGTCGTAAATGTGTTTAAAGTCAAAATATTACATTAAAAACTTGTATTTGAAAAAAAACCTTGTCGAAAAGTTGGAACTTTGACCCCCAATATCTTCGTAACTAGATGGTTCCCAGGTATGGTGTAGAACAAACATATGATCGCAATGACGGGGAGAACAAGTGCCTTTCAGCTTCGTTAAGAGGTGTTTTACAACCTTTATATGAGAAGAGTAATGATCACTGGACACATTTTTCACCTAACGCCTATGAGAATGTAGCGAAATGGCCAAGCCACATAATATTTTGACTAAGCTGTAGAGTTTGTGAAGTTAGACCTTGTAGAGTTAAGGCGTGTAGAGTTAGAAGCTTGGCTCTACATAAGATCTGATAACTTTCTGACAGTGCGAGTCATATGACAGTCTCCTCTTGGCAACATTTTACATGAAAATGTTTTCAGTGGGATTATGCTTACACAAATGATTGCACTATTATCTTTGACATTATTTTCAATAAATTCATAGTGATTATTGATGAAATCTAGAATGATGACTGCCTCGTTGGTCGGGTGGTCGCAAGGGCGACTGCTGAGCATGAAGTTCGATTCCCGGGTCAGAGAAAGTGCTATTGGTTTTTCTGTCAGGTATTTCTCAGTGGAGTATCTTAGTTCTATTCTAAATGTGAAATTTTATAAAGATGGGTGAATGTTGCTACTCTCTCACGACAAAACTCCTGAACGGATTTAGATGAAATTTGGCATCCAGATACCTTATAAACTGGATTATCACGTATCCAAACGAACCCCATGCCACCAAAAAATAACACAATCTTCAACATTCAAAGTTATCTCCTGTACTTTCCCTCACTCTTTACGAACAGCATCACCCGCGCGCTGTAAACAGTTAACTTGAGAAACACTTCCACCATGACAGTCTATAAAGTATTATATTAGAAACAAACACGATCATGTACTACCAACATAAACTCAATGTCTACTTGTTTACCGATCAGACATTTTACACAAACACCACCTACGATGAATATTGTACTTTGTCTTGTAGACTAGAAGATTGAAGTTTGAATGGATTGTCTGGTCTTCATGCCCTCGGTTTATACACAATTATATTTAATATAAGTATCAAAACTATAGGAACGTTGATATTTTATGAGTATTTGGAAATTATAGTGTGTAAAGTGTTTTGGAATAGTTTGATAGATTATCATTCTGTTTTCTATTGGAAAGTTCCAAGATGGTTTGTGACACTTTGGGTCTGTATTTTTATATTAAAGAGAAGACAAGTATGTCTAAATTACAGTGAACTTTAAGGACATTAAAATAAGGTTTAAACTCGACAGACTTTCCAGTGAAAGTCAGTCAAAATTAGAGTGTTCTTTGTTCCGTTTTCAATAAGTTTGTTGCTGTCAGAGGTAAAAAAACTGTACAGTCGAAAAAGACTGTACAGTCATGAGCATACATTTGCAAACACATAACAACTACTCAAACTGTTTCTCTCCTACTATTCTGATTAAAATTTCATATTATTACGAACATAGTATTCTGATGAGTATCAGAATACTATGTTCGTAATATTATATTATAACACTAGCTTCTGCCCGCGACTTCGTTCGCGTGAATTTCCCGCTTGCAACATTTCTTATTGCTGCTCCGCTCCTATTGGTCATAGCGTGATGTTATACAACCTATAGTCTTCCTCGATAAATGGACTATCCAACGCAAAAAGATTTTTTCAATTCGAGCCAGTAGTTCCTGAGATTTGCGCGTTCAACCAAACAAACAAACAAAACAAACTCTTCTGCTTTATAATATTAGTATAGATTTTTATGAAAAAGATCCTATATCCAACTTTCAATAGTTATTCGTCACGAAAATTGCATTTCGGATCCGAAAAAACCATTTACAGACTGGACAAATTGTAAGCGTCGATTGTTTCGCAAACTAAATCATAATGAATCGAATGGGCGGTGTTCATTGACACCCAAAAAACAAACCCCGTAGTTTTGTAATGCTCGGCAAAACGTGCTCACTGCTCAAATGCTCATTATGCACGAATGCTCACCCACAGTGTGGACACTTCTCTTTACCAAAAAGTATGAAGCAAATAAATTCGTTTGTCTGTCTATCGGCTTAGCACTTTCCGATTGATTTTGATGTGGTATTTCTTTATTATGTTTTTTTTATTAAACGCCTACGATTGTGACGTATTGACTACATTTCAACTAACTAATTTGCGCAGGCGGGAAAACACCCAACTATATAAACTAGCCTATGCCGTTTGATAATAGTCCCACGGGATCGAACTAAGGGGATAAACATATCCTATGTGTTAATCAAGGTTATAAGATATAGTCTCCACCACGAGAAGCTGTAAATTTTGTAAACATACATTCGGGTTCGCAACCTTTGGATCAAATTAAAACCAGCGTCAGCGTGAACTTACTTCAAAATGGCTGCCCAAATATTGACGTTCCATGATGTCAGATGCGTTTCAGTACCACATAACATTAGACAACAGAGCTTTAAATCGGCAAAACATAACCCGACCAAGTGAAAGTGCTCGTTAGTTTTGTAGTACACGTATGATAATTTGAGTTGATTGGATTAGGGAGTATTTGTTGTTGATTGAATTATCTTGGTAGAAATTCTTTGTTTATAAAAATTATAGCTTCTCGTGGCGCGGACTATATCTGTATGCTTAATAAAATTTCATCAGTAGTTTTTGATCCATTCATTCTTACAAACTTTTACATTTTATTAGTAGGATGAACCAAGTTTGAGATAACAATGCATTTTTTCTTGACAAGCATCGCCACTTTGTTGAAAGGCATATAAAGAAAAAGTATTCTATTATTTTGAAAGTACAGGATATTTGAGAGATGAAAAAAAATGTTGATTGATACATATTAGAAGATATATCCAAAAGGATCTACAAATTAGAAGTCCTAAATCATGAAATCAGGTTTCCGTGAGCTTTTGAATAAACATGCATCGGTAGAATGATTATTACTAAATAAATAAATAAGTTATCCAAATTCGTTCTTATTAAAGTAGAGGATGTACAATATGTAGGTACTGGCTCCCTTGAGTGTATGCATAACTAGTACTTTGGTCACCAAAAAGACGATTTTAGTCTATATTATGGAGAATAGCCTTGTTGTCTCTATAAAATATATAAATAATTATAATTTATTTGTCAAAGTGTTTGAATTTGGTTTTTATGTGTACTTTTGCAAAGTCGAGGTCAAGCATAAACTTTTTAAACAGGTTTCATTTGTTTCACGAACAGACGTAAAGGGAATCGACGCACAGGGAATGATTCGAGAAACGAACTATTTGTAAGACGTAATTGTTATTTCAAGCAACGTACGGAAAACATAACTTCAACGAGTAAAACTTGCTTCACGTTATTTTGTAATAGGCCTCTTAACCACGAGCCTCTCATAAACACATGCTGTATAATGTATACCTATAGAATCTGATATTTTTCCAACCAATAAACTTGGTATCCTAAACTAAACGTTTCGGAACGTGAGCGTGCAGCGATAGCGTGCTAACGACTCGGATAATGCAACGTGTTAGGTTTAAACATCGGAATTTATAACTACTTTATGTACATTCGAACCAGCTATGTGGTATAGGTACTGTACATATTATTCGTGTTATTCCACGAAACTAAACAACGCAATGGTATTTAGGGTGACAGGCAATTAGTGTACGATACTGAAACACGTGATTGTGCTCATGATAACAAACAACTTTTACTATGGGACCAAAACTGAAACTGCAAAAAAAAATCAGCTGTTCAGTACTTTTACTATATGTTCGCGTTATGTACTGAACAGCTGTTTATTTTTGCGGGTTCAGGTTTGGTCACATAGTAAGTTTGTTGTTAGTGTTAGTTGTGTTTGTTTGCTATCATGAGCACAATCACGTGTTTAATTCATCATCATAATCTTCCTAGCCTTTTCCCAACTTCGTTGCGGTCTGCTTCCAGTCTAACCGGATGCAGCTGAGTACCAGTATTTTACACAGACCGACTGCCTATCTGACATCCACAACCCAGTTAATACTGGGTATTACGATACCCCATGGTAAGACTGTCTAGTCTAGTGACTATCGTACACTAATTACCAGCCACCCTATATATGACCGATGACCTGGTGAAGGTTGTGTGAATCCGTTGGATGCGAGTCGCATGGGGTCGGTCAATGTGGCGACACTTGGGGCAGGCCTATGTCCAGCAGTGGACGTCTTTCGGCTGAAATGATGATAATGATGAAAAAACGCTATTAATTGAAGCAGTTCTATCAACATGTGTCCACTCAACTAAAAATGTGTCCACTTAGCTACTGTTAAAAGGAATTGGCTCCTATTGTATTAAAGGTTTAGGTAATGCCAGCACATCAAGCTGACTGAACTGCCAAACTTTCAAAAATAACTTTGAACCTAAAGTACTAGCGATAAAGCTGAAAATCTATGAAAGAAATCTGACAGATTGTGGTATTTTGATGTACTATTACATATTATTGACAATTTATAGTTTTTATAGGTTTAGTTACATAGTATTTTTAACATCTACTATTATGAATTAGGTGCTACGTTTTTGCCCTTGTTGGTCTGTGGATGGGTGACCACCCTTACATACCGAGTTTTCTCCGTGCCTCGGAAAGCACGTTAAGCTGTTGGTCCCGGCTGTTATTTGTAGATCTGTGACAGTCGTTACAGGTAGTCAGTGGCCCAAAAAGTCTAACAACCAGTCTTACCAAGTGATATCGTATTATCCAGTAGTAACTGGGTTGTAGAGGTCAGATAGTCTGTCGCTCCATGTAAAATACTGATATTCAGCTGCATCCGGTTAGACTGGAAGCCAACCCCAACATAGTTGGGAAAAGGCTACGCAAATGATGAATATTATAAAATAGATATTTTTTCATAGTTACAATCATTATGAAAATATCAGTATCAAATGTTTCTATGTGTACTTAATAGATATTTATGCTCCTGATTGTACCTCCGTACCAACGCTACAGCGGGTAATATTGAGCCACTTGATGTAGTACTAATCATAATATCAAGCAATATGTTGCTTCGCGATGCTTTATTGTCTGGATCTACGAGCTATTAAAGGTTCAGCTTGCAGGTTCAGAGCATAAAGGAAAATAGAAGGGGAACTCAATAACTGGTACAATATTTACTTAAAGCAAAGAGTAAAATAATACAAAGTGACCTTTTTCACTAGGAAGCAGTTTTGATTTCTTAACATTTATTATGTAAAGCATCATAAAATGAGTTCATGATTATTTTATGTTGGGGTACTATTTTGTTATTAATTGAAGTATAAAACAACTGTTTTTTCTTCCTAACCTTCATATGATGAGTTCCAATATAAAGACGCTATAAATTAATTCATACTTATGTAAGTAAGTAATTACATGCGGTCGTTGATATGGTCGTGGTTGTTTAAAGATAGGATCTTTAAGGATCTTCAGAAAACCAAGTGATACCTGTACCATTCAAATCTACTATCTCTATGACATGTAAACACCATATTACCTATGTAGTTCAGATATTAATATGCGTCGATGTTATAGCTCTCACAATGTCGAGCAATAACTGCAAGTATTGCCGTCTCGCTCTCGCTCAAAGTTCACACGGTTCTACCACCCATGTTGCGTGGTACAAGATAAAAGTAGTAGCGGCTAGTGATTTTTGTGATAATGTATATTTTGTGAGTTTTTCATAATTTAAAATTATTTTTGTTTAAATATGTTTTCTGACTGGGATCATTAGCCTATAGTGCTCTCACTGTTTTAGACTTTCACGGTTTTTCACTACACTTACAGTACTTACGGGATTATATTCGTGATTTTGTTTTGGTTTTTCGAGATCCAAAACCAACTCGAAAAACCAAAACAAAATCACGGATATAATCCCGTAAGTACTGTAAGTGTAGTGCTCTCACTGCTGGGACACACGGCCTCCTCTCTATGAGAGAGAACGGGCTATAATCCACATAAGCAATGATCTTGATTCTAAAATGATATCATCAAGCTGGACTTTAAAAGAGACTATGACCTCTGAGTTTGTTTTGGCTGTTTCTTTTCAGAGTAGTCAGGTACGAAACACCGGCCCCATGTAGTTTAAAAAAAAATGACGTGTTAAAGTATTTGAGAAAACCTACTTAATGAATAAATATCATTTAGCATTTATCATTTGTTTATCATTAGTCCAAAACAAAGGGGTCACCCCGGGGACACAGAAACGGTAATTTGACACTCGTTTGTTCGGAAATCCGGAAAGTGCCCTCGTGATACGTCGAACAGAATAAACGTGACGGATGGGAAAGAAGTAGAATAGATATCACATTTGTACCTTGTAGCTTGATGTTATGTTATTGCAAACATAACATCCAGCCATGAAATCAATTTGTTATATTGCTATCCATTGAGACGCTGCTAGTTAAAGGCTTTAACCACCTTCATTTTCCAGTTGCACGCTGCTGGTTAAAGCCTTTAACCACTCGCATTTTCAAATACCCGCCTTCAAAAAGTAGTGCGCGCGTGTCGCTTGTTTTCTCTCGTGGTGCCCGGCGTCACGCCCGCGCCCCGCCCGTGCCTCGTCTTTTATATGTGCGTTAAAAAGTCGCGACGGCACCGCACCTGCGCCTTGTCCTCGCCCCGTCCTCGTCTAACGTCTTTTCTGTGTGACATACGCCCTAAATTCATAATGACGTCTCTCTCGTCAAAAGCAAAATGTCAAATTAATAGAAGGTAACGACTTTGCACTATGTACGGGCATACCAAATACAAACAATTCTACCAATAGAGTATCATCATCACGATAAAAGAAAAAAAATACCAATTACCAAAACGGAATAACTACCATTACGGTGTCAATGATCGTCTACTCCAATCTGCATTAGTAGATGTAGCTCCCTGTTGGTCCTACAAAGTCATCATCATCTGCCAAGCTTTTTCCCAACTATGTTGAGGTCGGCTTCCAGTCTAACCGGATGCAGCTGAATACCAGTATTTTACATGGGGCGACTGCCTATCTGACCTCCACAACCCAGTTAGTACTGGGTAATAAGAAACCACTTGGTAAGACTGGTTGTCAGACTTTTTGGGCCACTGACTACCTGTAACGTCAGTCAAAGATCTACAAATGACAGCCGGAACCAACAGCTTAGCGTGCTTTCCGAGGCACGGAGTTAACTCGGTATGTAAGGCTGGTCACGCATCCACAGACCAACCTAGGCAAATCGATCTGGGTGGCTGTGAAAATTTTGCCACGAGCTCCTCCTAACCATAACCTTATTACAATTATCAAGCAAAATTAAAACAGTAATCTAGCTCCTCTCTCAAGCCTTGGACCACAGCTCCCCGGTGCTGCGTAACGCAGGCGCAATGCCTACGCCCCGGATAAAACCCTGACTTGCGTATTCAACATTTTTATAATAGTTAATTACTAACAAAGTTCATGTTCTTTATGTGTCGAGTTCATTGCCGCTGCTATTATGAGTTTGTGATTAAGCTGAGTATGTTTTAAAAAGACTTCATTTTAATCAAATTGAGGTATATTTCTTTTCCTTTTTTGGGACTACTTTTTGTCGAATTGTATGTCGTTCTTCTCTGCCGCCTGGAGGCCTAGACCCAAAGGTAAATGACGTTTGAAGCATTTAGTATTTCTATAAAGGCTTTCCATCTGATTGACGTAGGTTTTCGGTAGCATTCGACAGCTTTCGGTAGCTTTCGTCAATCGGCAGCAGCTGTCACTCGCTTATCGCGTGATCAGGAAATGAAATGAATTGAGCAGGTGAACAGTTAGTTTTCATCATCATCATCATCATTTCAACCGAAAGACGTCCACTGCTGGACATAGGCCTCCACCAAGTGTCGCCACATTGACCGATCCCGTGTTATTCGCATCCAGCGGATTCCTGCACCCCGCACCAGATCATCTGTCCACCTAGTAGGAGGCCTTCTAACACAACGTCTTCCGGTTCGCGGTTCCACTCCAGTTCTTTTCCGCCACATAGGCCATCCGTTCTGCGAGCAGTGTCGTAGTGCCCATTGCCACTTAAGTTTGGCAATTCTTTGGGCTACGTGTCGGTAACTTTGGTTCTCATGTGGATGTCTTCATTTCTAATTCGATCACACAAGATCCGCACCGATCATTTAATGTAATGAATATAAAGTAACAATACAAGTAGGTAAACTAGTTTCGATCTAAAGCACCATGTAAATCCGTTGTTCAGGAACAACTGTCTGTTTGTATCGAAATTATTTCAATCTGAAAGTTTTTCAATCGGTTTGATTTGACTTTGGATCGAACTAACTTTTCTATTGGGAAAATTTTCTCGTTTTTAATAATAGTTTAAATTGTTTAGGTGATTATGTAAAGAAACAAAAGAAGATTAATGTTTACCCACATTTGAGAAAGACATTTAATAAGTTGAGGCTTCCAGTCTAACTGGATACAGCTGAATACCAGTTTTTACATGGAGCGACTGCCTATCTGACTTCCACAATCCAGGTAGTACTGGCTAAACTCTTGATTGCCATCCAATGACTTAAGGGGGAATCCCGCCAAGGGGAGGGGCCCGCACGGGCCGAAGCCTGCCGGGGTTGCGGGACTGTTCGAAAGAGATACCACGGCCCCGGAACGTAAAGGGCGAGGAACATGGATGGGTTTAGTCAGTAAAAGTCTGACACTCTCTCCCGCTCCGCCCCGAGTGGGAGAAGTCATTTGATGATATCCCATCCGAAAAAAAAAAAAAAAAAAGGGGGGAAGCCCGCGAAATTCAAATGTTCTAACTTTTTTGCAATTTGCTGGCCAGTGGTAGGTTGTATGGTGATGAAAATATCGTTCGCGACTGTAAGACGTATGTAGTTACAGAATTATAATCATCAAAATCATCAATACAACCCTCCAAGCTCACATATAAGTCTAGGAACGACTTTGACCTGAAAAAAATCGTTCCTCGACTTATATGAACTTAAAAGGCTACCCTGACGCTTTCACCTTAAAACGAAGCTTTTGAAAGCTAGGGAAAGGGATAGCCTACTTCGTATAAGAATTGTCCCAAACATATGTGCTTAAATGGGGGATATGGTCGTAGCAACCCTATCGTTCAGTCCTCGTTTACCGATACAGGAAGTGTTTCCCTTTCAAACGCCAGCTTATCGCCGATTATCCAGCACAATGGCTGTTTGAAGTTGTAGTAGGAGTAGGGTTACACGTATTAAGTGGATAAAATGACGTGGTTCGTGAAATCTGGTTTTTTTAACAAAGTTTCTAGATTATGTGGGCCGTTTTAATGATGTAAGGTCACGCTTGTGCACTGGTAGGCAGGGGTGTTTTTTTTTTTTGTTTTGGCAGGAGTGGGAAATCCCCGCAGACACCTCGACTATCTCACAGGAATTTCTCTTGTGAGATAGGTCGAGGTAGTGCCGGACTCGAACCGGCTAAAAACCACTCCTGCCCCAGCCAGTATTCCTCTAACGTGATCAGAGACCTTTACATCTGTCTACGTTTTTTGGTGGCCAGAGAGACCGTATTTTGTGCATTTTGTAGTTTACGGTATGTTTGTTTTCCACAATTAAAACACGCTAAATTTACTATTTTCTGTTTGTTTTTGTCACTACTGTTATTATATATTTTAATTTTGGTAATATTTTTATGTGTAAAGTATATATGCAGTTTCTATTATTTGTTTTACTGACGTTTTGTTATATTTTTTACTTAGTTTATGTGATATCTATTGTAACCCAAATATTGCCCGTACACTATGACATCTTGATTTTGCTTCATTTTGTTTTAATACTGTCTTCTTTTATTTAACTGTGTTTAGTTTTTAATTGTATGATATCTTATCTATATATTTAATATATAACTCAATATCATATGTTTTTAACATAATTTCATATAACAATAAAGTTTTTACTTTTCTTAGTACTCTAGAAAATGGATTTACATCTGAGAAACTTTCTTCAACGAGGCAGGGGTGTTTAGTACCTACATACCAGGTGTAAACTGAAACTTCACGATGCCGTCCACCAAGCATTCTGTACCTACATCATAAACTAAATCGCTGGTACTGAAGTATGCATGTAAAATACTGCTATTCAACTGCATCCTGTTAGACTGGAAGCCAACCCCTTGGGAAACGCCTTGGTAGATGATGAATATTATAAAATAGGTCATATTATCTCATAGTTGTAATCGTTATGAAAATGTGAAATGGCTCGGCAGATGATGAGGATGATGGTTGAATAGTACAAAAGTCAAGAAGATATTTAAAATAAATTCAAAACATATAAAACTTGTATTTTGTTTTATTAAACTTGTAAGAGCGTTAACACGTATGATCCTGAATAAAAAATTATCGCAATGACGGGAAAAACAAGGGCTTTTCGGTTTCGTGAAAGATTTCTTAGCACCCATGAAATATGTTCTACTAACAACTAAACACCTCTGAAACAAATAACACGCAGTGTGACTACCGTTATTTTTAATAAATAAGTAGTAAATTATTCATTTATTTTCAGGTAAATAACACCCATTGCCAAATAAAAATTAACATCAAATAAAGCCAACTAACATCAGTATATAACATAAAATAAAAACTCAATCAACTAGAATCAAATTAATGCATGCAGTGTAAATTGAATCTGTCTTTGTTTATCGAGCTCTATGTGGAATTATTAACCAACAAGAAAAAACTAGGTTTTTTAAAAAGAAGAGAGGGCATTCACGCTAAATTATTTTTCTAGAAAACAGCACGTCTTTTTATCTCCAGACAGTAAATAATAAACAAGAATCAACACAGACACGAAAAAACAAACATAAAAAAGAAAATTAAAACTCTAATCTTTGCTCAAAATAATAATTAACAAATTGTTACCCGAAAAACACGTAAACGAACTTATTAACCTGCAACAGAGAAAAAAAAACAACGCAACGGAGCAATTTATCAAAATTAAAAACTTAATTTCTTTGACAAACTTCAAACGACACAATGAACGGGAGAAACAAACAATTTAAAAAAAAAAAAAGAAAAAAAAAGGTTAAAGGAAAAAATCTCTCCGGAATTTATGCTTGGTAGTTTCTTTTTCAATTTGCGTAGAGGGGGTGTTCGTTAAAAATTCAGAGGACAGCCCGGGAGGATATAGATTGGTCGGCCCTCTCTGCTACTGCCTTTTTTCCCTTTTGTGAACGCCGTTTGTCTGTGAAATGTTTTGATTTCCATTTGGATGCTAAGTTTAGCAACATTGTGTGCATGCATTATTTGTTAGGCACTGAGATTTCTGGCTAGAATTGGTACGAGTGGGTGTAGTGAAAGTCGAATGAGGGTAAGAGAATAGTTAGAGATGGATGGGGTCTACATTCGTACATATTATCTACGAGTACATATTTGATCAGAATTGTATGAAAGTTAAAGAGGTGAAAGTAGAATGTAAAGACCGTAGTAGAGGTTTTCTTTTGTTATACGAAAAAACATGAGTTGATGCATTATTGTTATTACGGTGAAAAGCAACTTCCAGCAGAAAATAACGTTCTTCAATCACCCGTCCAAGCACAATGTCTTTCAGGGGTAAAATAAAAAAAAACCGGCCAAGAGCGTGTCGGGCCACGCTCACTGTAGGGTTCCGTAGCTTCCCAGACCATTAAAAATACCAACATTTTTCGTCAGCAAAAATAACTTTGTTTTTCATAGTATTTGTATGAAAAACAAAGTTATCATTTGCGTTTTTTTGAAAAAGTGCTATATAACTCAAAAACTATTCAACTCATCAAGTTGAAAATAATTTTCCTAGAAAGTTCATATAAAGGTCTACTTCTGTGATTTTTTTCATATTTTTTAAACTTATGGTTCAAAAGTTAGAGGGGGGGGGGACACATTGTTTTTGACTTTCGGAGCGATTATTTCCTAAAATATTAATATTATCAAAAAATAATTTTAGAAAACCCCTATTCATTTTTAAATACCTATCCAACAATATATCACACGTCAGGGTCAAAATTAAAAAAAAAATCGCTCCCCACTTTACGTCTGGGGGAGGTACCCTAATAAAAATGTTTTTTTAAATTTTTATTTTTGCACTTTGTCGGCATGATTGATATACATATTGGTACCAAATTTCAGCTTTCTGGTGCTAACGGTCACTGAGATTATCCGCGGACAGACAGACAGACAGACAGACAGACAGACAGACAGACATGGCGAAACTATAAGGGTTCCGTTTTTTGCCATTTGGCTACGGAACCCTAAAAAACATGCCAAGCTCTTGTGCTAGCCTCATCCAGGATATACCATACCATCGCGGGGATGGCAACAATTGTATTTGCCTATCTCGCCACCGGATAACCATCACTTTCCAGTCCTTGGATGCCACTTGGTCACAGCTTTATACGCCACGTGCTATTACCGTGCCTTGCTAGGAGTCCAGACAAACTACTTAGCTTTTTTTTATTTTATGGGACGGCTCTCCAAACGGTGCAGGAAAACATCATTCAAAAATATTTTTGCTTACAACCCCTTTTCTTCGCGAAACGGTCATTCATCCTTATCATTTTTCTGCCTAAATCCAGTGCATGCTATCGTAACATTCAATCAGCTACACTCCTGCTGTCCCCGTCGATCTATCAGCGTGATAAATTACAGCTAACTGACGCTTCTGAAGTATTTATAGCTCTTTTTATTTGAACGCAACATTTGTTCGGATTTTTATGGATAAAACAATTGTTTCTATTCGTTTATGAAAAAAATATGAACAGGAAGTTTATTTATGAAGATGTGTTATTTAAATCTGTGTGACAGATAATTTCTTTTATCAGATAGGTATCTCGTCATTCCGTTGTGATAATAAGACGAAAAAGTTTGTTGCGCGACAACACTATTTGGGTAAAATCATCGTAAATTAATAGTAAAACAGCTCAGTTAAGAAGTAGGACCCTAACTTACAAAGAGGTTTAAAATACACACTGATATGCGGGTAGACCTGGCCCGTGTTGGGTCATGGGATGTTTTTTAATCCCGGTTGTACTTACATTTCAGTGACATGTAGGCGAAACCGCGGACAAAGGCTAGTCATCTACAAATTAATATTATTTACTCTATACATTCATTTTTTATTGTAAACCAAACATATCATGAAACTTCAGCACACAAAATCAAAGGAGGTCCCAAGTCCCATAACACGGTAGGATGGCTTAATTCATGGTGTGACAGGCAGTTCTCACAAGGGACGGTGTCTATCTTGTTTTACTGATTCCATTTGACATAATACCGTCCATGTGACCCAGGAGAGACGTGCGTGTGTCGTGGTTTTAAATAGATTTGGTCAATTTCGAGTGATTATGTCTGTTTGATAATTGTGTTACGACAGTAATTATAATAACAAGGCATGTGACCATGGGATTTTAAATCGATAATAATGGTACTGTATGTTATCGGACGTAAAGAATCGCACCATCCCATATCTTCCCGTGAGTGTCGTAAAAGGCGACTGAGGGACTTACCAGAGAGTTAGTAATTATCCATGGAAACGCACTACCGGGCGAAAAATAAAATATCCTATACCTATGTTAATCCAGGCGATAAAGTATCTGAGAGCCAAATTTCATTCAAATCTGTTCAACCGTTTTCATGTAAAAGGAACAAACATCCATACATTCCCACAAACTTTCGCATATATAAAAGTTGTAAGATGAGTTTAGAACAGCCTCTAAAACCACTAACAAAATAGCTCACACAGGTACCACAGGACTATCCTCACGGTCTGAACCCAAGCTAATTGCCACGGCGACAGACAACCGACCCCTGAGACCTAGATCCATTCCAACCGAACTTATGTACTGGGTATGTACTACCGCACTACGAACATATTTTTTTGTTGATTCCCTGAAGGTTTTGTGGGTCAGATAGTAATCTATCTATTGGAAATGTGGGGTTTTGAAAATTGATATAGGCTAGCTATAATAGATTGAGGAGATCGTAGAGTATGTCCGAGCGAAGACCATCTGGACCGTGACAGTCGAGAGTATATATTACTCGTAAATTGGCGTTTAGTCTCGAGGTGCAAACTGTACTTTTTAGTTCGAGTGCGAGAAAAACCGAACACACTCGACAAAAATTCTGAACTGAGCGGTCAGTTTTTACTTCAATCAGGTCAGTCACAGATTAACAATTTAAAACACAACGTAAACTCTCAACAATTTCGCAATGAAGATGATCCACACTACACAGATAATAAGTACATACATTACTGCAGCGGCTAGCAACAGAGGCATTGCACATACTTTTCAAAATCAACGACGCACACAAACAACAATAATTTTTTCACTCCTCTTGCTCGAAAAGACCGTCATAATAGCTTACCAGAGGGGCCGTAAAATTGCTCATTATAGCCCTAGGGAAAATAAGCTTTTTTTTTTAAAATTTCGTCGTCGGTGTTCGCACAGAGTATATAATCACTACGTTTAGGTGTTCGAAAACGCAAAGTCTTTACTCATAATTCATAAAGAATTGACTAATTACTGTTCCATAAAAAAAAAAAAACATTTTATTTAAAAAATGGAACCAAACGCGCCGAACGCCGAACTCTTTGGCAGGATGTGTGCGTTGCATTCCAGCTACAGAAGAAATAAAAAGGCATTGGCGCGAAATTTTAGGATATTTTCTGTATTATTTATTTGAATTATAAGTAGGATTCCTTTTTATCTCCTACGTTTACCCCACAGACGACCAATATTATATTCGTCTTCGCAGAGAACTGAGATTATGTTGCCGGGAAAAAACATCTCATTAGAACAACAGTACAAACTGTGCATTTCATTTTTAATAGAATAAACTATCATATTAAATATGGTTATTTTATTTTCTCGCAATCATAGTGAAAAGTACGGTGTAACACACGGCGCTAAAATCCCATTATAACTCGGTTCCTATTTACTACCTCGCTAAAGCTCGGTAGTAAAAACTACCTCGTCTATAATGGGTCATTTTAGCCCCTTGTATCACAATGTACTATTTCACTCCTCTTGCTCGAAAAGTCCGTCATAATAGCGTACCAGAGGGGCCGTAAAATTGCTCATTATAGCCCTAGGGAAAATAAGCTTTGTTTTTTTTTAATTTCGTCGTCGGTGTTCGAAAACGCAAAGTCTTTACTCATAATTCATAAAGAATTGACTTATTACTGTTCCATAAAAAAAAACATTTTATTTTAAAAATGGAACCAAACGCGCCGAACGCCGAACTCTTTGGCAGGATGTGTGCGTTGCATTCCAACTACAGAAGAAATAAAAAAAAGGCATTGGCGCGAAATTTTAAGATATTTTCTGTATTATTTATTTGAATTGTAAGTAGGATTCCTTTTTATCTCCTACGTTTACCCCACAGACGACACAATATTATATTCGTCTTCACAGAGAACTGAGATTATGTTGCCGGGAAAAAACATCTCATTAGAACAACAGTACAAATTGTACATTTAATTTTTAATTAAATAAACTATCATACTAAAAATGGTTATTTTATTTTCTCGCAATCGTAGTGAAAAGTACGGTGTAACACACGGCGCTAAAATCCCATTATAACTCGGTTCCTATTTACTACCTCGCTAAAGCTCAGTAGTAAAACTACCTCGTCTATAATGGGTCATTTTAGCCCCTTGTATCACAATGTACTATTCTCGCGTTGAAGACTTCATTTGTTTTTTTTTTTTTCAATAAACCGCTTTCTTTCTGCAAACCAATTCGAAATTTAAATAAAACCTTTGAAAACTTAGGTAGGTACTCTTTTGTTACCATGTTTCAGAGTAAAAGATCGTTCCATTTTTCAAATTACTTTTTACTCCCTAGGGAATAAATGGTCACTTTAATCCCGCTTCGTAGGACTATACTGGCGTACTTTTAGAGCATGAGAAGTGAAAAAGAAGTAAATTTCTTATCGTAGTATAGTTTTTTGTCAGCAAACGTAACCGTTAACAAAGACGTCCTGGTTATGATCCCTGTGTGGACCAAAGTGTTTTGATTTTTATTTATTAGGATCGTCTTGTCTTCCCGGGAAAGTCTAGAGACTTGCCGCAAAAATATCGTTCGCGTGTAGTATCTCATTCTCATTTCAATGTACACCGCAATACATGTTAAAATAGCCAGCTGTTTATGAAGCTTCCAAAGTCACCTCACCAAGAAATTAACCAGTACATCTCCACGATATATCCTCACGGCCAATAATTGGTGGGGCGATAGACAGCCGGCCCGGGGGAGCGTGCGCTACGTAATCGTGACGTCACATGCAGCGACACGGGCTGTGGGACTGCAACACGGTGTTCTTTAGACTAGATAATTAAATAAGGGTGTACAGATTTATACTTGTGTTGTGAACCGGGTTCAATTTTCACTACATATTATAAAACAAAATCTCCCGCCGTGTCTTTCTGTCCCTATGTATGCTAAGATCTTTAAAACTACACAACGGATTTTGATGCGGGTTTTTTAATAAATAGAGTGATTCAAGAGGAAGGTTTTAGTGTATAATTTTACGCGGCGAAGCTGCGGGCATCGGCTGGTAATATTATAAACGCGAAAGTTTGTGAGTATGGATGGATGAATGGATGTGTGTTACTCTTTCACTCAAAAACTACTTAACGGATTTGGAAAAAAATTGGCACACAGATAGATTATAACTTGGATTAACACATAGGATACTTTTATCTCTGTAGTAAGATTCAAGTGGGCGAAGCCGCTGGCAGAAGCTAGTAACAAATATTTTCATAAAACATAACATCATCATACCATAACATCGCGCCTGTGTGAGGCAGAAGTGTTCTTAATAGTACACCCATATTTCGTCAGTTATGTTCAGTCTTATGTAATAGAAGACAAGCTTATTCCCATCAACTGGCTACGAATCCAATCCCCGAAACTCCCAAACTGAGAAATTCCTGATGGTATAACCCAATTCCACTTTGCCCAACCTGGGAACCCAGGACATGCTCAGTAGTTACGCTTGAGATCACTAGACCAACAGTTGTAATAAATAGGTACAGGAACAGTGCCGTGTGGTTCCTGCCTAGAATATACCACTCCTCTCCTCCTATAAGTGTAGAAAAAGCCGACTAAGGGATGGTGTAGGTGGTTCGTAAATATTATCCTATATCCGCCGACCCCTGTCCCTCTCATAGAGAGGAGGCCTGTCCCAGCAGTGGGAACATTAATAGGCCGATGATGATGATGATGATCCGCCGACATCCGTGTGAGTATTCTAACTAATAACTCAGACCACACTAGGCTGTCTTTGAGATCGGAAATCGGAAAAGTAGACCCAGTCAGGTGGTCTACTGCGCACCCACTAACCCACATTAGACGAGCGTGGTGAGTTAATTTTTCTAAACACCTTCCCTAAAAATGAACGACACAACTAATATATAAGTACTTAATAAAAAAACTTTTTTAACAACCTTTCTGTCAGTAATCTTAACAGTTTTCATTGACACAGCAATCCCAATAACTATTTACCAGCAACAACACGAACTGACCTACATTTCAAACAGTGACACACACAAACTATACCATAAATGAACAACATTGATTTTTTAAAGCTGGTAACGCGAAAAAATCTGGGTACAATGGACGCATGAACGATCCAACTAATCATGATGGATGACCATCACTGGTGGACGAGGCAGATTGATAGCTGCACATCGAAACCATCCAGACTACAGATACGACCATAAAATATGGTATTGAGGACAAGGCTATGAATATCACAGGGGATCACTTTATGATTCGTGCATATGAATTGTATTGAGTTGTAACAGTGATGGAATAAGGATCAGGTATTAAACATGACGAGTTATTTCTGTCGTCGGATAGAAACGTAACATTCAGGGCAAAGTGCTATGTCGAAGGTATGTTCTGTCGAAAATGGAATCCGCCGAACAAGTGCATAACGGAGAAGGGATTTGTCGAAGTAGTGTTTTTCGAAGGTGTGTTGTCGAAGTATGCTTGGTCGAAGCAATGAGTAGTCAGTCGAACTATTGTTATTCGAAATTGAGACTATGTTGAAATTAATAATTAACTGTCGTAGTTCGGGATGAAACTCTATGGCAATGTCTGTTTTTGTAACACCCGTGTTCGGTTGGGTAACAATTCGCAACTGCGTGGTTTAATACAGTCCAATATTTCTTGCAAAGGGGTGTAAAAACCAGCAGTTGAAATACGACGACGACGTCGACGAAGATGACGATAGACGACGTATTTACGTTACATTTAGAACGACAACAACATTCATTTATTTTCAGGCAACTTTGGCCACACAGACCATGTGATAAAATACAAGTTGCGTTAATATGCTTTAAGTACTTACGGGATAATATCCGTGATTTTCTTTGGTTTTTATGAGCTCCCGATATTTCGACGCTGTTGCTGTTATTGTTGTTGCAGTGAAAAACCCGAGAAAGTAAAAACAGTGAAAAAATAAAAAATTATATTATTTATTCGTCGCATATGCACCACGCGATCGTGTTAGGGCCTCTAAACACTGATGTGTATCAAACCAAATATCTATATCGAGTATCGAGAATATCGCGTATATTGATATTGAGTTTGTTCTCCTAAGTATTTCGATGACAATTAAAATTGAGTGAGCCCAAAAGTAGGTGACGACTTTGACACTTTCAGTAGCGTCCACTAACATCCTATTCAGCTTATAGAAGCCTATTAAAAGGTAATGCATAAAGTCAGTCTCATCAGTCAAATGTTGCGTTCTTAATTAGTGGCATGTAATCAAAACGATACCAGTAAATTCCCCTTTTTTCGAACGAAATATTTCAAAGTTAAACCAAAAATACTGAGTTGCACACAAGTTATGCACACTATAATTCTAAAATAAATTAAATATACTGTTTAATGGTGGTGGTGTTATTAGCAGAACTGTTTTACTGAACGAATAACTATTATCAAAAAAATAGTATATCTAACAATTCCTTAGTTCAACAAACATTTAATTTTTTTTTAAGGAAAACCATCACCTAATTTACTTTTAAGAACTTTCATTAGAACCTGCTACGACTCCATGACGCGCGCTCGCTTCGTATCCCCGAAGTGCTGAGCCTCCGCGGGCCTAATAACGCAACACAAATATCAAAGATACAAAACAATCAAAGATTTCAATTACAACTATTTCTTACAACACATTAAAGATTTCTCTAACAGTACCAAGCCAGATAAAAACGTCAAAGTATGAATTGTCACAGTTCTAATCGGGCTTATCTACTGGATCGAACCGGCCGGGCCTGTCAGGACCGGTTTCGACCGGAACGAACCGGATCTAACGGTCTACTTTGATTGATAGCTTTTAATTTGATAGCTATCGTTTATCGACTGTGAGCGATGAAAAACGGTCGGTTTAGATATTTTGTAGTTTTTTATATGTTGGGTAAATGGAGTAAGGTTAGTGGAAAATGATTTGATTATACTGTCAAATGTGTGTCGGGAGTTTTTGTTCTAACAGTCTAACATGGTCGAACAGGGCGTCTAAAATGGCCGCTTTAGCAGAATCGTAAACGAATCACGTTAAAAAAAAAATTAAATTCTTAAAATGGTCTTTGTAACCATTATCATGAAGTCCATTTTAAGAATTTTAAATTTTGTTCAATAAAATGAATCACGAAAATTAAAAATTCTTAAAATGGACTTTATGGTAATGGTAACAAAGACCATTTTAAGAATTTATTTATTATTCGTGATTCATCTACGATTCTGCCAAAGCGGCCATTTTAGACCCCCAGATTTGTTAAGAGGAAAGGTTTGTTTTTTTTGTTTGTATCATCAGCCTATTAATGTTCCCACTGCTGGGATAGAGGCCTCCTCTCCTTGAGAGTGAATGGGCTCTAATCCACCACGCGGGTCCAGTGCGTCTTCGAAGTTTTTGGTTCTAGGACATGCCGGTTTTTCACGATGTTTTCCGCAGCAGTGACGAAATAAATTACACAAAGTGACGCGCAAAGTAATGAAATTTTGTTTGTATGTTACGATTTAACTCAAGAACTACTCAACCGATTTTAATAATTCTTTCACCATTAGAAAGCTACGTTGTTACCGAGTAACATAGACTACAAATAATATTGATATCATGCAAATTAGCCGAGTTATCGCAATTTTCGCAGACAAAGTCGCGGGCGAAGTGCTAGTTTTCCATAAAGACAGACTTTTAGAAGAAAATAAGAGCCTTAGTTTGTTGTGTTCATTTGAGTACTACACTTTACTGTCTTAAAAAAAATAAAGCCAAAAGCGAAGTAAGTAAAAAAGTATATCCTAAAGGGGAAGCCCAGCAGTGGGACAAAATACTGAGCCTGCATCATCCCACTGCTGGGCAAAGGGCTATCCCCATGACTTCCATGTGTTTCGGTGATTCCAATGTGGATCACTGATTGCTGGTCTTAAATAAATATCGCTTGACATTACATACACCAGCGTCATCTAGTGCCACATTAAGCAAAAAGGCTTGTGTCGTGGACACCAGATAGTTGATATTATTATTATAGCTAGCCTGTATTGTCTCACTGCTGGGCAAAGGCCTCCCTCCATTCCTTCCAACGTTCACGATTCTGTGCTCTTTCAGTATTTTTTTTGTAAATATATACTTATTATACATAATTATAAACACATCCATGACTTGGAAACAGATGGTCGTGCTCATCGCACAAACATTTGCTCCTACCGGGATTCGAACCCGGGACCCTAACAACGTAAGGCAGCCTCGCTACCGCTGCGCCATTTGGGTCGTCCTGTCCTTGTCTTGGACAAACAATAAATTAAAAGATCTTAAAATTTATAGGATCTTAAGAAATACCTTTCGTAGATAACAATAAGTAAATAAAATCAAGAACAAAAGCTACTCTACCAAAGAATCTTCCCATAAAGTTCAACTCAACTACCTTAATAAAAAGCCAAATCTTTTTTCACCCCGTAGATTCCAGCTATCTATTACCTGCCCCATAGATATTCAGTAGTCCCCTGTCCCTTAACGCACCATCACAACCCCATTACTGTTCCCCTGGCTGACAATGCGTGACGTCACACTAACAGGATAGCCCGCCTCCCATGGGCAAGCTGTCTGTCAACCTACAAATTAGCTGGGAGGATGAAGCTCTAATAGTTTTCTGACGGGTAGTTAAATGTGAGAATTCAGTCAGTGGGTAAAATTAATCAAGTGAATATTCATGGAATGTTTCGTGGTGCAACAAAAATGGTTACGTCAGCAGTAGCGAAGGGTAAATTTTTGTAACAGGTAACCTGCAGCTGCCCCGGTGATATTTTTAATAACGTTTGAAAAAACCATACATCGAACCATTGGTGGTTTTAGTCGTGTTTGACCAATCACGTACTAACTGAATTAGGTACATTGTTTTACTTTTCGCAATATTAGACTCCAGTATATAACAGTGGTTGTTTCGAAGGGAAGCCGGTAGGTTTCGAGTTGTAGGAACCCCTCGCCACTGGCGAGCACTAACTCAGGTAGCTCTGCAAGTAATTTAGGTAAAGAGAAATAATCCCTAGATTCTACAGTCGTTTGGCTAATTACTCGTCCTAGAGCTATGTCAGTTGTATTTGTCAGAAAAAAGTTTGTACCATAAAATGTAAGACTTACTTTACTCTAGATTCACAAAAAACAGCCGACCAAAAAGAATATAATAGGGATAACGATGTACTAAATTAAATGATTCTGTTTAGTCCGTCAGTTAGATTATTCAAATTTATTGGATACGTGTTTTTTGTTTTATTACATTAATAAATAACCTAATTAAAAATGACGATGCACTTTCCGGTAAAAAATTAACCGGAATGTGACGTCACGCGAGTTTTCGACGCACTGTTTCATCGTCTGAAAAAAGACGAAATAGATAAATTTATTTTTTCGTCTACCCTATTCAAGATCATTCACCGCAAGTGTCGCGTCCTTTTAAGATTACAATAACTTGGTTATCCCCTATTTGTCTGGAAATGCTCGGCGACCACCTCAAAGGCAACACTATTCCTTTGAGTACCAACGGGCTACGGGGCTAGCAAGAACTCCGTAATAATACCGTATTGCCTTTGAGTGGAGCACTAAAACCAATGCACTTACTGCCGAATACCCGGCACGCCCCTGATTCCAGAGAATACTGATATTATACCTAGATACTAATGCTTATCTTGTACATAGAAATACAAGATTTAACCTGATCCCTCACGAAGCCGTCAACCACGCATTCTGCACGTCAAACTACATAAACAAAATCATTAATCAAAATTGCAAACAAAAAAAAAACAAAATCAAAATCGGTTCATCCGTTCGGGAGCTACGATGCCACAGACAGACAGACACACACACACACACACACACACAGACACGTCAAACTTATGCGTCAGGGGTTAAAAATATTTCTGGGAAACGACTTTTGTTTTGGGGGTGAAACAATCACGTATCCTGTAGGACCCAATGTAACGCACTCAAAACATTGTTCTCATGGATGTGTCACCGTAAAATTGTCAAATACGTTATATTGTAATATCACTAGCGATATTGTAAAGTCTCGAATTATTGTCAAATGAGCATACTGCTTACAATAAAACGCATTATTTTTCGTGAAATGCATGCGATGGTAGTCAACTCACGCGGTGTGGAGAGAAGGAGGGGTCCTCTTTGCCCAGTGGTACCACTCTCATGTAAAGATTCTGTACCATTCCTGAGAAATATCGATTATTATAAGCTAACCTTAAAACACTTCATATTCCCCTAAAAAGCGTGGTCGACGGAGCCCCGCTTCGCGGGCCCCTATTTCCGAGTGCAGGGTTTAAAGGAACCTAACTAACCTAACGGGGGGGTGCCCCAAGTCCCGTTTATGGGGGCAAGAGATACTTCCGTATGTTCAGTTGACAATAATTCGAGACTTTACAATATCGCTAGAGAGATACACGTTATATTGTAATATAACGTATTTGACAATTTTACGGTGACAGATGCAAATAAATAGTAAACGGGTCTTGGAGGTACTTAAAAAAATTCGTCGTAAATCGTTTCCCAACAATATTTTTTGGTAGACGACTTCTTTTACATCTTGTATTTATTGAAAGATCTCTTCCTCCGTCACTCGGAAAGCACGTAAAGCTGTTGGTCCCGGCTGTCATTTGTAGATCTTTGGTAGTCGTTACAGGTAGTCAGTGGCCCAAAAAGTCTGACAACCAGTCTTACCAAGTGGTATCGTATTACCCAGTATTAACTGGGTCGTGGAGGTCAGCTAGGCAGTCGCCCCATGTAAAATACTGGTATTCAGCTGCATCCGGTTAGACTGGAAGCCGACCCCAAAATAGTTGGGAAAAAGCTTGGCAGATGATGATTTATTAAAAGATCTTCCGAAATCCCATCTACAATTTCAGTTCCATATAATTTCCGTATCAGAAATGCATCGAGTGCTTGTTAAATGGAAATGCAGTGTAAAGCATATTTATTGGAAATGTCTTAGGCACACGATAGTAGGGTGGCGACGCCGGTAGTCGGTAGTTCACGCCGATCGGCTAGTAATTTTTGCCTCTGTTAGGTTTGTTTGGGAATAGAACACGGTAGCTGGCATTTACGAAAAGTTTGTATTTTTTCCACGCCACTAGTTTTTTAAATGAAAACTTATTTAGGTGCGTTGAGCACTTTTGGTTGAACAAAATCATGAAATTCGCGTGACTGTCACCTAACGCTTCGTAGCACTCGTAGCCGATCCGCTACGGTGTAGCACCACTTATACGTGCGCGGAGCATAACCCATAGCAGACGTAGATTACTTAGTTTTCACTTTTATGGGCAATCCTCAAAGACTGCCCGCATGAACTTTTTCATAATGGTTCAAATGTGGATGAGTAAATAATTCTATAATTTATGACATTAGCT
This sequence comes from Xestia ashworthii, assembly GCA_950022955.1. Taxonomy (NCBI): domain Eukaryota; kingdom Metazoa; phylum Arthropoda; class Insecta; order Lepidoptera; family Noctuidae; genus Xestia; species Xestia ashworthii. The sequence goes on from OX465566.1 coordinate 19,783,347, forward strand.
ATATGAATATTCCGAGGTAGGCAAAGATAACATCTAATAGATTTGGCTAATTTTGTAAGTGTTTTGGGCAGGACAAACAAATAACCGACTACCAAAAAAACATTAAACAGTAGGTACTTTTGGAAGTCGTTATTGCCACTGACTTCCGACAGTAAAGTAAAACTTCACCTTTTTAATATTTTTTGGAAATGGAATACATAATCTCTTTCTTTTTAGAAATCAGTTAAAATATATCTTCTCGAAAAAGAGGAAACGACTAATGATCACACCCCAATTTGAAACCATTACGTGTTCATTTACTTATGAAACCTTCACAAAATACATTTTGTTTTCCCTAATAAGGTATATGTCACCGTAAAATTGTCAATTACGTTATATTACAATATAACGTGTATCTCTCTAGCGATATTGTAAAGTCTCGAATTATTGTCAACTGAACATACGGAAGTATCTCTGCCCCCATAATCGGGACTTGGGCACCCCCCCGTTAGGTTAGTTAGGTTCCTTTAAACCCTGCACTCGGAAATTGGGGCCCCGCGAAGCGGGACTCCGTCGACTACGCTTTTTAGGGGAATATAAAGTGTTTTAAGGTTAGGTTATAATAATCGGTATTTCTCAGGAATGGTACAATATCTTTTCATGAGAGTTGTACCACTGGGCAAGGGGGACTCCTCGTTCCCTCCACACCGCGTGAGTTGACTACCATCGCATGCATTTCACGTAAAATAATGCGTTTTGTTGTAAGCAGTATGTTCATTTGACAATATTTCGAGATTTTACAATATCGCTAGAGATATTACAATATAACGTATTTGACAATTTAACGGTGACATATATAGTTATTACTTTATTACGTCAATTACAAGCCCGGTATAACGTAAAATTAGATTGTCAATACATACATGGTAGAAACTCACGTCTTTCCCGGCTTATCCATTCCTTTCATCTCCGTATATTAATAATGTAAATATCTGCATGCTTACCTTCCCTTTTGTGGTAAGCAGAAATATTTAATTGAGTGTTTAAATTGTACGTTCACTTCGGGGCGAATACTTGACATTTTGATGGGTATGCCAAACATGAGATTCGACTTTAGTATCGCTAATTTTAAGGGGTTGCGTTTGATGTAACTTATTTGTATTAAAACGTGTGTTGGTTTTTGTTTAATGTCTTGGTTTTAAGGCGATTGGTGTAATTTATCTATAATATGTATGTATTTAGAAATATATAAGTATGTTTATCAGTTGTCTAGTACCCATAACACAAGCTCTGCTTAGCTTGGGACTAGATAGCGTTGTGTGATAGTTGTAGAATATTATTATTATTATTAATGCCGTCGGACTGGGAAAATTCATCATCATCATCATCATCATTGCATGAGCTAAACGCGAGTTTTATAATTACTAAAGGTATATGATTCACTGCTATGAACAAGAATAGAAAAACGTATGATATTCTTCGGGATATATGCTAGCATGATAGTGTTTTGAAAACATAATACAATTTATTAATTTGACTCGATAAAAAAAAACACGAACTTTTCTCTAAAAATATGTTTCAAACAAAAAAAAACGTACTAAATTCATGCGAACATTCTGATTTTTTGGAAAATAATTCTACAATCAATATATTAACATGATAGTGTTTTAGTTTTTTAATCCAATCAATAGTTTTAAGGTAAATCGATCGAAACCACTCATTTTGAGCTATTTGGCCCGCAGTGACTGACGTAACAACCACAATCACGCTGATTAGAACTTTATTCTAACAGCATTTCAAACGAAATTTGAACCACCACAAATAGAGTTGCTAATTTAGCTCGTCTAATCGCCTTAAAGCATTGCTTAGCCATTGGAGAGTGGCTGTTGTAAAGACGACTAGTGGAAGTCACGCGGTTTCACCCACGTGGGAGTACGGAGATAAAATATAGCCTTGTTACGCGCCGATAATGTAGCTATCCATTGTATTGCTGAAAGATTTTTTTAAATCGGTCCATTATTTTTTATGTTTATTCGTTTCAAAGAAAATACAAAACTTTCCTCTTTATAATATTATTAGAATAGAAGTATAGATTGTTGGACATGTGTTGTTAAACCGAGTGGACTATAGAGTGGACCGGGCTGTGACAAAAAAATTTTTGATAAATCTATGGGTGGCTCGGGTTCATTTTGCTTACCGATACTGGGAGTATTTTTCATCATTGTAATAATTTATACAAGGTCCTTATTAACTAATATTTATTCATTCTATTTATTTATTGTCTCTGTCACCGTAAAATTGTCAAATACGTTATATTGTAATATCTCTAGCGATATTGTAAAATCTCGAAATATTGGCAAATGAACATACTGCTTACAAAAAAACGCATTATTTTTCGTGGAATGCATGCGATGGTAGTCAACTCACGCGGTGTGGAGGGAAGGAGGGGTCCCACTTGCCCAGTGGTACAACTCTCATGAAAAGATATGGTACCATTCCTGAGAAATACCGATTATTCTAACCTAACCTTAAAACACTTTATATTCCCCTAAAAAGCGTAGTCGACGGAGCCCCGCTTCGCGGGGCCCCTATTTCCGGGTGCAGGGTTTAAAGGAACCTGCTAGCTAGCCGTCCGTCCGTCTAACGACGACAGGCCGTGTCGACGGCGCGTTCGTGTTCCACGCGCGCCTCAAAGAGATGTCAGCATAAGAGAGGGGCCCGCAAGGGCCGAAGCCTGCCGGGGTTGCGGGACTGTTCGAAAGAGATACCGCGGCCCCGGAACGTAAAGGGCGAGGAAGGAACATGGATGGGTTTTAGTCAGTAAAAGTCTGACACTCCCTCCCGCTCCGCCCAGAGTGGGAGAAGTCATTTGATGATTTCCCATCCTAAAAAAAAAAAAAAAAAAAAAAAAAGGGTTTAAAGGAACCTAACTAACCTAACGGGGGGGTGCCCCAAGTCCCGATTATGGGGGCAGAGATACTTCCGCATGTTCATTTGACAATATTTCGAGATTTTACAATATCGCTAGAGATATTATAATATATCGTATTTGACAATTTTACGGTGACATCTCCATTGTGTCAACTAACTACAAACAATGTTTTTTTTTATGAAATTTCAGAGAAGAATGAAATAGGTAAATCAACATCACTAGCTAGAAAACTGGTTGAGAGTGCAATCTGCACGCAAAAAAAAACTGTGAGCAGTAAATGACTTGTTCATCATCATCATCTGCCTAGCCTTTTCCTTACTTATAAGACTAAAACATGTCTTTAAAAACTATGGTATAAAACCAAATTCACAACAACAAGATCTCGCCAAAACAAAACACAAAAAAAAACAGTTTTCTACCATATCTTAATCCACACGAATCACCCAGAATGTACTGGCGCGAACAAAGCAGTTTGTTAGTGCAGTACTTTTGCCTTACACCGCGCCTCTCAAAACGTCGAGTGCTTTTTCATTTCCTGCCGCCAGAGGGCGACGGCGGTGTTTATTTTATTTTCGCTAATGCCCTCCAACCGGTGTTATACAATTAAATTGTTTTTGGGAGCTATATTTTTTTTGTCTGCTACCGTGTTTTGGTTTTGAGCAATGTTTTTGTGATTTGGATGAGGAAGTTGTATTTTAGAGTCAATGTACTTACTTGTTTTAATGGTTTTATCATAGAAGTGTAAGCTATATAATACCTATTCTCTCACGATTACATTATGTAGGCACTGTAGTGTACGGGACGTGCTACACTACTAAATAAATCAAATTAAAAGGCTTGACTAGTAGAATACTATACGCTATGATAAATTTCAAAACCAAAATGGCCGCCACCACAAAATGATAAATTACATTTTTTTCACAACTCCCTCAATATGGGTAATTGGGTATCAAATGAAAGAGCTTGACTAGTAGAATAATGTACTCTATTGGGTAAAGACGGGGGACCTATGTGTCGGGGGTTTTTTAAATTTTAAATTTAATGTAAGTAACTTGTTCGTAAACTATGTCAAGTCTGGCCCTCTGACAATACCTCATTACAATTTTATTGTCTTCTCTATTTTCTTTATTCTAATTTAAATATTTAAATTTACCAAGCTGCCAGTGTTAATTAGTGGCCAGGATGATGTGTCACCATTGAACCTCTACAGCACATAGGTGTGAGCTCCCAGCAGTAACTTATTAAGCTTTGCAAGCGGGGTTAGGCAGAACAAACGGTATTAGAAGCCGAGAACGAAGCGGTTGCTTCGACTCACACATGTACGTGTGCCTTATGTATAATACGACCATTTTTTTTGTTCTGAACCACACCTGGGAACCTACTAGTTACGGAGATATTGGAGGTTAAAGTTCCAACATACACAACATACATTTCACAATATTACGGTTTCACTTCGACAAATTATAATCTACTGCAAAATAATGCGTCATATTGTAAGCAGTATATTCGTTTGACAATCTTTCGAGAGTTTACAATCTCGCTAGTTTTATTACAATCTAACGGTGTTTACAATGTGACGCTGACATATACATACATCTGTAGTTCGCCACATTGCAGTGATAAGTTGCGTTTAGGCTTGGTAAATTAATAAACGAAAATAGATCTGACCTAAGTGTAAGCCACAGGTCCTTTTGCCGAGAGACGAAGCCAAAAACTTCAAGAATTTAACCTTACCTCTCAAAATGTAACTCAGTTAATTTAATACTTACGTATCAGTAGCAAAAATTATGGTAGTCTCATAGTCTTCTAGTGATGCTATGGTACAATGTACCAGTACTCGATTTACCTATAAACCCACGACCACACCAGTAATAAAGCCATAGCCACACCTAAGACTAAAGCGATCAAATTAACGTGCGCCATAAATTAGCATTATCTCTATAATGATAATAAAATTGCGCATAAACTGAGGTCCGAAAACAAAGGGAAGTTATTCCTTTGTGTAGGTCTTGTGCACATGTGCGCAATGTCGCGGTAATTTGATCGTGTGTACTGGCTCTAAGGTAACTGGAAGTGGCTTTGTAATATGTCACCGTAAAATTGTCAAAAACATTATATTGTAATATCTCTAGCGATATTGTAAACTCTCGAATTATTGTCAAACGAACACACTGCTTACAATAAAACGCATTGTTTTTCGTGAAATGCATGCGATGGTACTCAACACACGCGGAGTGGAGGGAAAGAGGGGTCCCCCTTGCCCAGTGGTACCACTCTCATGAAAAGACACTGTACCATTCCTGAGAAATATCGATTAATATAACCTAACCTTAAAACACTATATATTCCCCAAAAAGCGTAGTCGACGGAGCCCCGCTTCGCGGGGCCCCTATTTCCGAGTGCAGGGTTTAAAGGAACCTAACTAACCTAACGGGGGGGGTGCCCCAAGTCACAAATATGGGGGCAGAGATACTTCCGTATGTTCAGTTGACAATAATTCGAGACTTTACAATATCGCTAGAGAGACACACGTTATATTGTAATATAACGTGTTTGACAATTTTACGTTGACATATACATTGGAAGTATATTATACAGGGTTAGTAGATATGCATTGTATTAAACTTATATTGTCACTTATGGGATATCTTCCGTGATTATTTATTTGTTTTGAACTCCCGCTATTTCGACGCTGTTGCAAGCGCCATGATCACGGGTCGTCTGGAGAATGCGGGTGAATTAAAAATAATTGGTTAGGAGCAGACAAATCTGTCTACCCTTTTTTTGTCAATGTAAGTTTAGTTTTAAACCGTGAAAGATCAAAACAGTGTTACACATTAATTGTTGTGAAATTGGGTCTAAATTATTGACGCACCTCACAGTTACTGCACACACAAGGTACATACTTTTAATGTTGTGTAACTTGAACTCATCATCTTCGTGCACTTGCCCCATGTTATTGGGGTTAGCCAAACACTGTTTTTCTTTCATTTTCCTTCATATAATTCCTCACACAAGACACGAGAAGAAGAAGTCGTAGTGATTCGAGGCGTCATATTATGGTAACGTGGTCCCAGTACGCAGCAACCTGCACAGCTCTATCGTTTGCCTCACTCAAGTCCATTAAGAAGGCGTATTCAGAAAGTTGGCAACCTCGCAAATACCTGCCAAATATTATAGTTACCCACATTTTTTATTTCCATACAGTAATATTTCGAAATTAATTAAAACAGGTAAATATTTGACAGATATTTGCGAGGTTGCCAACTTTCTGGATAAGCGCTCTTAACACATCTAGTCACGCACACATCTGTGTACCACAATTCACTACGACGATAATTTCTTGAGCGCTGATAGTGCCGCCATCAATTTTCGATGAGCCGCAGTGAAAACGGGTCGGAATACTGCTTGAAAATTATAATTACGATTGATTTTACTCTGTTGTTTAAGGTCCGGAGCACAGAACAGATAAAACCGCGCCGCTCATATCAGTGAACGCTCATATGTCAATCGACCAAGAGTCGCGCTCTTATTGTGACAACGTACGAAGCGTGTGTGAGTGCACGTCAAGCACAGTTTTTGCGTTAGTGTAACAATCAATAGCAAACTCGCGATCTTAGTGTGAGTAGTTTATTTGTTGCGTAATGCACGTACGTATGGGTCTCTTGCTCGTAGTGGAGTTTAAAGTGGAAGACAACTTTCTAACCTGTATTGTCTGTTCTGTGGTCTGGAGTTTTGTTATTTAATGTTTTAATAATTTAGTTGGGTAATTATCGTCACATCTTTATTGGGTTTTGTGGTTGTAGAGGGATGTTCTGATGTCCTGTAAAAGCCTGGGAATATTTGTTTATAAACATACTGCTTAACTAATATAAACAGTGGTAGTGCGCCGTTGGTCCTAGTTGTCATTTATATAAATCTTTGACAGTCGTTACAGGTGGTCAGTGGCCCGAAAGACTGACAACCAGTCTTACCAAGGGATATCGTATTGCCACTGGGCAACTAGCACTGACTAACGACTGTTGAGGTCAGATACCCAGTCGCTCCATGTAAAATACTGGTAGTCGGCTGAATCTGGTAAGACGGGAAGTTATCCCGAACATAGTTGGGAAAAGGCTAGGCAAATGATGATGATGTTCCAGAAAGTTAATGGTATTATAGAGATATCTCGAAATCTTATGACTTGTTGCTATTATAGCCGTACAAACCAGGGCAGGTTCATACACCATTAATAAAAAAACGTGTTTTTTTTTAAAACAATAAATTAAAAAAAAAACGAAAAATTAAATTTATAATAAATAATAATATTTTTTTGCTGTTAATTTTTGAAAAAAATAGTCCAATCGTTTTGAGTTCGATGATAGAGTTTATGGCTTTCAGTTCCAAAACGACCTAAAATTGACCGTGTGTTGTTTCGTGAGTATAATTACACCCTAAAAACCAACACGCAGAGGACCACTTAGACCCACGATAACAGTCAAATTTAAATAATTAATCAAGTTCATGAAATAGTTATGTATTATCATGACATGTACACCGTAACCTTGAAATCAAAAGTAAACCTTTACGTGCCTTTACTATGTACTTCATTGTGTGGTCAGTGCCTAACCTGGTGTCAGAGTTTTTAGACTCTGACTTGACATTCCTGGGAGGTTTCCTTACGATGTTTTCCTTCACCGAAGCAAGTGATAATTATACAACACGCACATGAATCCGAAAAATCAGAGGTGCGTGTCTTGGGCTCGAACTCGAGACTTATGATTTTGCAGTCAGTCAGTTACGTTCACACAACTAGGCCATCACTGCTGGAATCCTTTATCTGTTGACCACGACCGAATCGGTCTGATTCGATTGTTTAACCATTGTATCTACTTCGCGAACAGTTAATGAAATAATGTCCTGAGAACTCAGAAGAAGAAGAAAGATGTCAACATCCATAAAATGGAAAAAAATAAAGTTACTAACCACATTAAATTCTGTCATTCAATTTGACTTCATTCAGTCGAAACTCATCTTCTACTTATACATAATTCTAGTACTAAAGAACCCAGATAATCCTGCCCTCTCTGTATATCTAATTGAATTGTATTCTTGCAGGGATTTCTCACTGTGGCAATGTTTGTGAACGTCACCTCGGAGGCTAATACTAGCCGCATTTGTTCTGCATGAGACTAAACCAGTCTGGCTTCTAGGAGTAGAAAAAAAAAGATGGAGGAGGTATTCATAAAGGCAACAAACAATCTTTTCATTCTAATCTAGATCTCTTCAAAGTTCGATTGAAACGGTTTCTTGTCTTTGTAAGAATTGCGAAAGGCAAATTTTCTCCGCACCGGAAAGCACGTAGAGCAGTTGGTCCCGGCTATCACTTGTGTATCTTTGACAGTCGTTATGTAGGCCAGATAGGCGGTCACTCCATGTAAAATACTGGTATTCAGCTGCATCTGGTTAGACTGGAAGCTGATCTTTAACATAATTAGTAAAAGGCTACGCAGATAATGTTGAAGTAACCCGAGAAAACTTTTAGAGAGAAAGAAAAAACTGAATTAAAATTTACCTCATCAGGGGATTGAACCCACTGGTCTCAACAGTCACGCATGTGACTACAACAGTTTATCAAACATTAACCAAGAAATAGAAGATCGAACATCTTCGTAGCTTTGCACAAGTGATGTTTTATGTATGTAGTACCGAACGCAAGCAACCTCTGTTAAAAAAATAAAACATTCCGGCGGTCCGGGACTGATGTAATTCTATTATGAAGACGTACCTACTTATTAAACTTTCAGGCACACGATTTCTCTTGTAAATAGTACTTATTTTGTTTGTACTTATTAGTTTTTTTTGAAAACTTGTAGCTAGAATAACCGTACACATAGAGCAGTGGTGGCGCAGTGGTGGCGGCCCCGACTTACGAACAGTAAGTCGTGCGATCGAGCCCAGACAGGAGCACTTTGTGTAATTTATTTCGTCACCACTGTCTTTCATCTTCCAAGTCTTTTCCCAAGTCGTGTCGGCATCCAGTCTAACCAGCTGCAGCTGAATATCAGTATTTTACATGGAGCGATTGCCTATCTGACCTCCACAACCCAGTAAACGGGAAGTACGATATCCCTTGGTAACAATTATTTCTATATGTCGGTGAATAACATAACATCACGCTCGGTAATTCAGGAAGAGTAAGGCAGAATTGCATCTAACAGTACACCTCCATTTCGCCAGTTATGTTTAAGTCCCTTATTATATAATAAGGGGCGTCCAATGATTAAAAAAAAATAAGTTGCGGAGGCGAAAGACAACAAAGTATACTAAGACTGCCTTCCCACTATGCCGTGACGATTAATTTAACGTTGGTTTTAGTTGACAAAAGTCGTGGACGACAGTAATCGCGTTGTCTTACATGTGAACACCTCCATTTAAATACACAAGCCCATGAGAACTACACGATACGATACGATAATACGTGTTACTATAATCAATTGGCTGGACAAATAGTTGGCCGCATTAACCGCACGCCGCCGGACCAATATAAAGATCAATAATTGTCCCTTTGCACGGGTACAATCATGCTAATATTGCAAGAAACTTTTAACTTGTATGGATGTCTGAATTTGAGGAGCTCGTGGCTAACAGCCGCTTGGGCCGATCTTTAGGTTATGCCGTGCTTGCCTAGGTTGGTCTGTGGATGGGTGACCACCCATGCCGAGTTTTCACAAAACTCGGCATGGGTATGCCGAGTTTTCTCCGTGCCTCGGAAAGCACGTTAAGCTGTTGGTCCCGGCGGTCATTTGTACATCTTTGGCAGTCGTTACAGGTAGTCAGTGGCCCAAATAGTCTGACAACCAGTCTTACCAAGAGGTATCGTATTACCCAGTATTAACTGGGTTGTGGTGGTCAGATAGGCAGTTGCTCCATGTAAAATACTGGTATTCAGCTCCATCCGGTTAGACTGGAAGCCGACGCCAACATAGTTGGGAAAAGGCTAGGCAGAGGACGATGGATGTCTGAATGTTTGTTCCTCTTCACGCAAAACCTACAGACCTTATTTGGATGAAATTCGGCACACAGATAGTTTATAACCTGAATTAACACATAGGATACCTTTGATCTAGGGAGTACGATCTCATAGGAAAATTACCGAAGTTTAAGCCGCGACCTTTAGCAAGTAAAAAATAAATTTGCTTTCACTAAATCTTCCCTAACTATTTCTCAAGACGCGAGCTGGAATTTCAAAGAAAGTCTCAAGGTTTCGTCCATAGAAACATGGTATTTTAATAAACTAATATTGGAAAAACAATATAATTGAAAATCTGTAGGTACAAACAAATTGATTCTGCCTGAAATTGTCGAACAATGTTTCGATTAAAGTTTAATTTCGTCAGCAAACCGTCTCTGGTTTTACAACATAACTTGATTAATTTAAAGATTAGATTTAATTAGATTCTTATAATTTAATATACAAGGTATACCGACATGTATTGGGAAATTACTTTCGACAGTTTGTTGAGTAATTGTACCTAATTATTAGGTTAAGTTTCAGGGTTAGTCATTTTATTATTTCAAATTCACTAGCGTTTCGTTACGCGAATTGATTACTTTACCTAAGTGAGATAAAGAGCTATCTTTATGTATTTCCTATGTTATTACTGCCGAGCTCGATTTTTTATTAAAAATTGGCCAATAATAGAAATGGGGAAGAACAGCCTTTGCCTTTTCAAGTTACAGAGGTGTCCACCAGCTCACGACTCCATGAAACTCCAAGAACACCTGTCTCCCGGACGTGAACTAAACTGGCCTATTTAGAAAGATTTGAATCGATTGCGTACCTAAGTAGGCCGCTGCAAACCTAATCTGGCAAGATGAGGAAATCGTAGTCCATTCAACACCGAGTGCCAGTGCGGTGCTCCGGATCGAACTAAATTCCACCTACTGGAGTGTCCCAAGAATCTACTTGCACTCTTGATGGACTGATGAACGCCTCTGACGCTGAAATAAACGTGTCCACCAACTGGGCATAAACTAAGAAAGAAAGAAAAAAAGATTATTTGATGTCAGTACATAAAGCACACACATAATATTATTAAAGAAGTAACAAAAAAAGAGAAAATACATAGTATGTACTGTGTGCCTCACGGCTGCGCCAAAAAGGTCCATTTCAGCATTCATGCCAGACAGGTGATGCTGTCTGACGCTGTTCTTCCAATGTACCTTGAGGGGGTATGTGACAGACAGAAAACAGTTTCAAACAAAATATATAAACAAATGGATAAATAATAAATAGATATTGAGTAAATTAATGAAATGTGTATGTACGAGTCCGTACCTATAAAGGAAATGTAAGTTACAAGTATTTAATTGTGTTAAATGTAATACTGGTAAACTAATATGAAAGTAACATCGATACAAAAATAACAAGACAGACTCTGTCCAATCAAAACATGAATTATTTGTCTCTCTAGCTTAAAACCTACAAGATAACAAGAAACAGACGTCAGCATCCATTGCAAGCCTTCATCTCGACATCAGCGTAAAAGCAGAACGACCATAATCTTGACTAAACCTAATCCCGAAATAAATCTTCTTTCTTAAGATACCGTGCGCACTTACTGCCGTACCCTGAGACGACACTTGATAATAACGTAAACATCACGCCTATAATCTCCAAAGAAAAGGCGAAGTGTGGGCATTTTGGGGGATGATCTTGTGTAGGAAATTGACGTTTAAAAAAATACAGTCGAATTGAGAATCTCCTCTTTTTGGAAGTCTGTTGAAAATGACGGAGCTTCAACTTAGTTTGAATATTTGACATTTGATTTTGATAAAGAGATGTACCTATAGGACTCCCACTTTTTGTTTGAGTAATAGTGGCGAGCCTATACCCTGGCCTCCTTTTTTTTTTAGGATGGTAAATCATCAAATGACTTCTCCCACTCTGGGCGGAGCGGGAGGGAGTGTCAGACTTTTACTGACTAAAACCCATCCATGTTCCTTCCTCGCCCTTTATGTTCCGGGGCCGCGGTATCTCTTTCGAACAGGCCCGCAACATACCCTGGCCTCCTGGCCTGGGCCTTTTATTGTTTAGTTTTAAGTTTTTTTTTTATTTAATTCCTATTTAATGTTATGTTGTGTGCACTTGCGGCATAAGCCAAATAAATATTTTTTCTTTCTTTTCTTTTCTTTTTTTCCTATTGCCATCAACCGGGTACAAATGCAGACTCTGTCTGAGGCAGTCCCTCCATGTAAAGTGATGGTATTCAGCTACATCGTGATAGACTGGAACCTTACCCGTGTTGAAAGAAAAGCTAAGGAGATGACGATAAATTTGAATTGATTGAATATTGACAAAGATAAAGCGCATCAAAACTCGGGAGTTCAGCCCCCAGGCTCGTGACGTCAGAACTAGCTAAAAAATATAGCACGGCGTGACGTATTGAGAATTTTAAAAGCATCGTATCTTCGTCAATTTTGTTTTATGTAACAAAAGAAAAAATACGGGTCAAATATTTGTTGATAATCTAACTGACGGACTAATCGTTATTTTTTTGTCGCCTAGCCTATTCTGGTTTCTAAATGAAATTTGGCACCAAGGATAGACTGTCACCTGGATTAGGTTATTAGGATACCTATTGTCATAGTCTTTAGTCAACTGATCCCGGTCATTTGGGATCCGCGGGATGAGTTTATAATGTTCCCTTGGGATAATTTACGACCTCCACGAGGGTGACGCCACATGCAAAATCTAGTCAGACATATTTTTCAGCGGCAGCCTAATATATACTGGTATATTAAAGATCACGATTGACTTTATTCTTAAACGACATCTCAGAGTACGGCAGTGAGTCAGATATGACGCCAAGAATATAATTTTACGCCGAAAGTCGTTTTGCTGAGTTCGCCGAAGCATGGCGGTGTCGCCGAAAAACAGTGAGTATCGCGAAGTTTGTCTGAATTTATTAATTTCGGTTGAGGACGGTGCAGCATTCTGATAGTGAAGGAGAAAGGGCATAGATTAAGGATAAATAGATGAAGATGTGACTATCATTTGAATCTATACATGGCAGTTGTTTTATTGCCAACTACTGTATTTTTTACTTTAATTTCATGGCGTGTGCACTTGAAATACCTAGGTACATGTTTTCTTCCTTTCTTTATTTCAACCGGATTTCTTATAAAGGACCCGAAGAAACAACGCATGTGACTTTAATTTTACAAAGCACTTTATTATGGTAAGATGATTTTGGTCATGTTGAAGGTTTAAGTGCGTGAAACGCGGGTGTGGGCGCCCTAGAATTGATTAATGACGTTCTTCGGGAAGTTCAGGTGTTAGGTAGCCTTCTGTAGTTTCTGCCAAATAGATGTGAGTTCATAGGATAGGTATGTTCTGTGTTTTAGCGTGTTTGCATTCAAGCAGTACATAGGTACTGCTGCTATAGAGCAGCTATGGTAATTCTTTAACGAATAAAAATTGATCTTTAGATAAAAATGACTTACTACTACTTAAACAATGAAGGAAGGCAAATGTTTCGTTAATAAACATTGTAGATAAATAGATCATTTTGGAACCAAGCACACTGCAGAATACTACTTATAATTGATTTTCTCTCAATGGTTTCAATTTGGCGCAAATTCTCAATGGTTTCAATTTGGCGCAAATTCAGTAGCAACGTTGCGTACCTGTTTGTACTATTCCTATAAACACTAAATATACATTCCTAGACTTGAGTAATCGTCAAAATATAATCCTCTGTTTCAATAGTATTAGGGCGCTTTCAATTTAGATGTTCCGTGTCGCGCCGCTGCGACGCCGAAGCAGTGTGTTTGTCGTACTGCGTACGGACACAACTCGTTTGTTTTCATACAAAGTGCGCGGCGCGGCAACCGTGCGGCGTCGATATGTGCGGCGGTACAGGCCGACTCCTATAAAAAAAGCGGCCAAGTGCGAGTCGGACTCGCCCATGAAGGGTTTCGTAGCAGCAAGGTACTTAATATAAAAGATGACGTATTAAAAAAACTACTTACTAGATTTCGTTCAAACCAATTTTCGGTGGAAGTTTACATAGTAATGTACACTATTTATTTTTTTAGTTTTATCATTCTCTTATTTTTGAAGTTACAGGGGGGAGGCACATATTTTACCACTTTGGGAGTGTCTCTCGCGCAAACTATTCAGCTTAGAAAAAAAATATATTAGAAACCTCAATATCATTTTTGTCCATAGATTTTTGAAGATGTATACGGAAGGTGAAAAAAAAATTTTTGAGTCTCAGTTCTAAGTATGGGGAACTCCCAAAATTTATTGTTTTTTTTTTCTAGTTTTGTGTGAAAATCTTAATGCGGTTTACATAATACATCTATTTAACAAGTTTCAACAGCAAAGTTCTTATAGTTTCGGAAAGAAGTGGCTGTGACATACGGACGGACAGACAGACAGACAGACATGACGCATCCATAAGGGTTCCGTTTTTTGGAATTTGACTACGGAACCCTAAAAATGACTAAATAGTTTTCATTAAAAACATATTCAACAAGAGCTTTTTAAATTGGTCAACAATAATTTTATTAGGCACAAAGATTTAAATTTACAGAGAACATTAAACTTAATGGAGAACCTTTTCGAATAATTTAACACTAAAATACTAAAAAGTATAATTTAGAATAAAAAGAATAAATTAGGGGACCGGAATAATTTAAAATTTAAAATAAAACAATGATACAAACGATTTTTTTTTATCATAGATAGGGTAACGTGTAATACCTATTACGGTTCTAATGCTCGTTTTCACAAAAAATAGGCACGTAAGTAAATGCCTAAATAAAAGCGAGCCTGTAGCTCTCTCTGCTCTGATAGCGTCATATGTAGGTATTTTATTACTATTTCAAATCGTAGTGGTAACTAATGTGTGGTGCACTTTTATCCATATTTTTAGACCAAAAATAATGTAGGTAGAGCATTACAAATAATTATGTTTAAATTTAGAAAAACATTGCCGTATACAAAAAATTATATATTATATGGAAAGAAAACCTCCGCTTCTGAAATGAAAAGGGTCCCAGTTCACCAATGTCATTTAACACTCCTAGGCAAAAGCTTGCCGCCATTATTTCCACTGCTCTCAATATTGTGCTTTTACTCGCCACAAAAAAAAAACAAAACCACTCTCCAAACCCGAAACATTCTCCAAGAATCAAAACAAAATTAGGTACAATATTCACCTCGGCGTTAACAACTCTGTGGCGATGCTAAGCCGCTGCAAAGTGTCCACATTACTCTTTAAGTGAACCCGTAAGGATAAGTGCTCAACATTCACTATTCAGCAAATAAAAGAGCCATTTTCCTTGGATCTGACCGCGTAATGGAAAAACAGAGGACGGTGATCCGACGCGAAAACTGTGGACCTCGATTTTGTTTGAAAGTTATTGTATCTTTGTTTTACGCACAATAGGCATGACGAGAGTATAAAAAAATGACAAATCTATTTAGTGCGTCAGTTAGAGTATTGGAAAATAATGGACACATATTTTTTGTTTTTTTTTTTGTTTTTAAATCAATGAATAGACATAGATAAAATGCACTCGGGAGTGGGGACTCATGACGTCAGAACTCACTTAAAATTATACCAACGCGTGACGTGTTGAGAATTTTAAAAGGGTCATATCTTCGTCAATTTTGATTTAATTAAAACATAACAAAAGAAAAATACGGTTCAAATATTGAAAATCTAAATGACCCTATTTGCCAACGTATAACGTGCTGTAATCAGATGCAGATGATTTTTTATAAATAATTTATTAGGCTTTTAAATTGATAGAATTCTACCTAGATAGAATATTTACACTTATTTGGACTTACAAATCTCTACGCGAGTTCATAATTTTTAGGCTTAATAAATTTTATAGTTATAATATTATCACCATTAACTCAAGCCTTATAAAAGTTGGCTGTGGCAGATAGCTTGGGAGCAAATTGTGTCCAGCTATGGACTTTGATAGGTTAAGTTGATTGCGCCATTACCTTCCTAAGTTGTAAAATCCCAACTCCGAATCACCACAATCAACTATGCTGTCTTTTCAGATAAAAATAGTCTAAAAAAGATCAGCCGATAGAAGATCAGCCGCTACGACTACGCCGAGCCTACGCAGATCGTTAGGTGACGGTCACGCGAATGTTTTTTGTTTACTCAAAAAGTGCTCAACACGCTAAGGTTTTCACTTCAACAAAATTGCGCCAAGTCCACACAGTCACTGGTCCCGGATCCCCGCTTCGAGTGTTCACCGGAGATAAATGTGGTTAGACGTATAATTTGTACTATTTATCCAGCAGTTAACAATTATTCGGTCAGTCGGCTTAATTTATTCCAGTCTGAGACCACTATTTATTATGTCCCACCTTTTTTTTTACCACCCATCGCGGTTGAGGGTTGGCCAATGTTCTTTTTTTTCTGGTTATTCACGTCTAGGGCAAAATCTGATAAGGGTTTTTATTTTGCATGATAAAAGAATAAATTATTGTTGTAAATAATGTCTTTTTTGGACGCTTTTAGTTATTTTAATTCGGAACAAATGTAGTAACAAAAGTATATTATAAAAATCTTTTTCATGATGTAGTTTTATTTTTATATTTTTTTGACAATAATACGTAACATACAAATTTCAGGGTCTAGAAGCATGAATGCACTAGTTTTATTTATTGAAAAGTCGTCCTCAATCAGACTTGGATAGAAAATCAAAATTTAAGCGAATGAGAATGAGAAATCACCATGAAATGTATGGAATTACACTATTCTATTTTTAATGTTCTTCTCGAAAAACGATTTCAATTCTCAGAGTCCGAATAACAACAAAAGCTGACTTAACAATAGGGTACATGAAGTACAATTCTTCAGATTTTTAATAACGTCCTATGCATATTCCCATGACCCAAACAAAATCTCAACGAGCTTGTTATCGGGCCTTTTCACAGATTCCCCGCCCACCTTCGTAATCACAAAGTAAAAAAAAGGTACAGAAGTTTCGACACGACACTTCAACCAACTTATCTGTACAGGCGGGAAAACACAGAACTAAAATAAAAGTACGAAATTTGACATTTCGATGCAAGCTTTCTTATCAAACAACGCCACCTTGAACAGCACACTTAAAGTGGTCAGTGGTGGTGGTGGCGGTGTGGTGAGTCACAGCATTAGGGTCGTAGCACACATCGGATAAGAAAGGGATCGTCACCGCCTCGTCTTTCCCCTTGGCGTCAAACAGGCGTCCACGTAACGGAACCACGTAACGTAAGCGGATCAGAAGCTCCGGCACGTCGATTCGGCTACAGCTAGGCGACGCCGCGCTTACGGCTCGCCGACCGCTGGTTGACGGCTGGGCGGCACTAGTTTAATCCAAACGTTAACGTAAGCTAGGATACGGAGAACCGTAAGCTAGGGTACGGAAAACCGTAAGCGCGGGGATTGCAAGTCGACCACGCACCGCACTGCGGTTCGTGAGCTTGTCCCGAGGCGAGGCGATTACGTTACGATTCTGATTAGTGTGCGTTGCATTAGGGAGTTTCATACAAATAATTCTAAATGGATCGAGATGATACGGTGACGATCCCTTTCAGATCCGATACGTGTGCTACGACCCTAATGCTGTGACTTACCACACCACCACCGAAACTTGGTTTGAACGAGATCTAGTAAGTAGTTTTTTTTTTTAATACGTCATAAATCGTAAACCGCAATTTACCTTTTATTCAATCAACTTAACTTTTATATTATGTTACTGGCTGCTACGGAACTCTTCATGGCTGGAGTCAGACTCACACTTGGCCGCTTTTTTTTTAACGAGACGCCAACGTGCGTGCCTTTGTTTTGCAGATCATACCTTCTGTGTTTACCTATTTAATGTTCTAAAGGCCTTTAGAGAACAATGTTTGGCCCGTCGAAAAAATGCCGAAGTAAGCTCAGCCCCTTCTATTAAAAATAAAAACGTTGGGCCAATTTGCCTGCTAATCAAAGGGAACTGAGCGAGCTGAGCGAGCGATCTTGCGATAGCTACTGTTTGTGTAGCACGGAGGATGCTTCAGAATTGTGACGTCATATTTTGAGAGGTTACAATGTAGTGTAAAGATATTTGAATAATACTGTTTACAGTGTCATGTATGCGAAATAAACGTGGAATAAGCCAAAGATGTTTGGAAGGAGCGTTGCTGACGGCGTTGTTCTGTAGTTGTCCCCATGGAATAAAGCATGAGTTTATGTAAGTATTTAGATCCTGGGTTCAATTCCCAGGTCAGGCAAAGTGTTATTGGGTTTTCCATCAAGAATCTCTCAGTAGCAGCCACGGAGTCTGGATTTGTGCCCGATTGATGGCAATAGGCTCGTCTCTATTAGGTACATGGAACTTAAATATAACTGGCGAAATGAGTTGGTACTATAAATACCAGGAATCAGGGTAGATTCTCCAAATAAAAGTTTTAATTTCGGCACAACACTTTTACTTTTTCCCAAGTTTTAACTCTTGTCAATTCACAGTCGGGGTAGCTGACTATTCACCTCGATCAACACACTCAGGCTGACTACAATATTCGTCGTCAACCATTTCATCAAACCTCCCCTTATTTTATAGTACAAAAAGTCTAGTTTCATTATTAACGGAAGTATCGAATATACTTTACCAAAAATAGGTACTTTTATTGTTTTGCTGATTTGTGATAAGTGATATTTTGTATAATTATTTAATATTTCACACTTTATTATTAATTCGAAATAACTAATTAGAAAAGGGATATACCTAATATTAATCCATAGTACCATCCACAATTACTAAATTATTAGTAAATACGACTGTTTAATTTTATCTTCGTTTTTGTACTACGTTTCTGATGGTAATTATGTAAAGTTTTTGTGTTTTTTAAATTTAATAATTATGTTTAATTTTATTATCTTTTTTTGTAATTTGGTTAGAAGTGTATAGTTTACCCTGTAAAGATAGTTTAAGCTGTTTTAAATAAATAAATAAATGTATAGATTGGTGATTAAACTTACAAGGCAAAATTCTAACATAAGGTACACTTCTGCTTGCCACCGTCGGGATCCACACTGACGGTAGGAGGGGTATCCATCGGCGTCGAGTCGACGTTGAAGTACCTAGGACTCGTCCTCGACAGCCGGTGGAACTTCGTGGAGCACTTCCGACGTTTGGTCCCCAGGCTGGAACGGACCGGGGCTGCCTACAGGCGGCTCCTGCCCAACCTTGGGGGGCCAAACGCCTCCTGCCGCAGGCTCTATGCGGGGGTCGTGCGGTCCATGGCCCTTTACGGGGCCCCAGTGTGGGCGCGTTCCTTGAGGCGGCGAGCCGCCCACTATCTGAACGCGCCCCAGAAAGTGGTGGCCGTGAAAATGGTCCGTGGGTACCGCACGATCTCCCGCGAGGCGGCGGGCCTGCTTGCCGGATTGCCGCCATGGGATCTGGAGGCGATAGTCCTCGCGCGCCTGCACAACTGGCGCGCGGAGGCACTACGCCAGGGGGAAACTCCGCTGCTGCGGCAAATTGCCGCTGAGCGGACAGACCTCCGGCGCGATCTCATGGCGACATGGAGAGAGCGACTGTCACAACCCTGTGCAGGGCACGCCACGATAGTGGCGGTAAGTCCCCTCTTTGAGGAGTGGCTAGAGAGGCGCCACGGCGTCCTCACCTTCCGCCTGACGCAGGTCCTCACCGGACACGGATGTTTCGGGAGGTATCTGCACCGAATCGAAACGCCCGGGTGTCTCCACTGCGAGGATCAACCGGAGGACACGGTGGAGCACACGGTGGAAGTCTGCCCTGCGTGGGTGGAGCACCGCCGTGTCCTCGTAGCGGCGATTGGCGGCGGCGACCTCTCGCGTCCGGCCCTGGTTCAATCCATGGTCCGGAGCGAGACGGAATGGGAAGCCGTCACCTCCTTCTGCGAAGCAGTCATGCTAGCAATGGAGGTGGCGGAACGAGAGAGGGAGAGACCCTCCCTTCCCGGCCGCCGCGGGAGACGCACCGGGCGTCGGGGGCCACGTGGTGGCTACCGGCCACCGTAGATGCGGGCCTGTGGACGGTTAGCTATGGGCTAGCTAGCCGTCCGTCCGTCTAGTGACGACAGGCCGTGTCGACGGCGCGTTCGTGTTCCACGCGCGCCTCAAAGAGATGTCAGCATAAGGGAAGGGGCCCGCAAGGGCCGAAGCCTGCCGGGGTTACGGGCCTGTTCGAAAGAGATACCGCGGCCCCGGAACATAAAGAGCGAGGAAGGAACATGGATGGGTTTTCAGTTAAAGTCTGACACTCCCTCCCGCTCCGCCCAGAGTGGGAGAAGTCATTCGATGATTTCCCATCCTAAAAAAAAAAAAAAGGTACACTTCTGCTTAACCCTTTGGAGATTACTGGCGTGATGTTTATGATTGTTATAATAAGTCTATGAATTTCACAACTCAGCATATACTCAATAATCCATTGATCAAAACACTTAAACTTCACTCCCAAAAAACAATAAATGAATGCCCCCTCAAAAATGATCCCTACAAAACACATTGGAAGTCAAACTTTATAATATACAGGGCGAGTGAAATGGCTCGATACTGAAGAGGCCTACAGAGTGCTCCATGGTCCTCCACAGTCCTCCAAGATCCTCGGCCTCTGCTCAGCTGAAGGACCATCGATGTTGCGCCACGATTAGCGGTAAGTGAAGGCTGCTGTCGTCTTGTGTGCCTAAGATTTGAATGGGGGGTGAATATGTATGGGGTACTGTATTGTGGGGGTTAAGTGGCCGTATTAGGCGCTTGGTGCCGTATTAGGAGGGTTATAGGCATTTTGTGGGTGTAATCTTATGACATGAATTAAAAAAGAAGCTCGTGGCTGTATATAATCGCCTAGGTTGGTCTAAGGATGGGACCCTTAAATGCCGAGTTTCCTCCGTGCATCGGAAAGCAAAAGCTCCGTGGCTGTCATTTGTCCATCTTTGGCAGTCGTTACAGGTAGTCAGTGGCCCAAAAAATCTAACAACCAGTCTTACCAAGGGGTATCTTATTACCCAGTACTAACTAGGAGGAGGTAAGGCTAGGTGGAGGTCAGATAGGCAGTCGCTCCATGTAAAATATTGGTATTCAGCTGCATCCGGTTAGACTAGAGGCCGACCCCAACATAGTTAGGAAAAGGCTAGGCAGATTATGATGATCTCATGACATGAATGCAGTGTGGTAACACTGTGGTTATAAAGTAAACATCCATAATGCACTAACCTCGACTCGAAGATTTGTTAACCCTTTTTGTCGTCAATGTTACACCATTTTGTATTCGACCCATGTCTATAAGGGTATTGCATTGGAAACTTGCAGTAATCGTGTTCTTGAAGTCAGTTCTCAATTACATTAGTGACTATGTGTAATTTTTCAGCCGTTCCAAGAAGTATCTTGTGCGGAACTGGCATAAGCAGTTTCTTTACGTAAAATACTGGTATCCAGTTAGATTGGAATCCGACCACAACATAGGAAAAACGCTAAGCAGGCGGATCATTGTGAAAATTGTTATCGCCAGTATCTACAGTTTGCGGAATCCTCTAATCACTCACTCTGTAAATAAATGAACCCATTGGGTATTACAAAATGACTAAAACAAAACTACTTACTGTATTGACGTCGGCAACACAAGATCAAATAGTGCCTTTAAATTGAAAACAAATTTCCTTAAAACAATAACCATTCCGTAAAGATAATTACTTTACCCGATCCTTTAATAAAATATTCAGCTAGAAACTTCAGTTGACTTATCAACTTTCGTATTTAATTTTCTCACGAACACGAAAGGTCAGCACGGAATAAAACGAGGCAATTCACTTACAGCGATACAACGCTCATACACACGTCACCATATAACAATATCCATGTATAAATGCGAACATAACTCTGTCTGTTACGTTTGTACATATTACCGGCTGTACGGCTGTTTTCTCTAACTTCCTAAAGTATAACTGTTAGTGAATAGTAGCTATCCGTGTTTCCATGAACAAAGAATCTTTACCCGCATCACCTACTTAGCTGTCACTTGATTCATAGGAAAATCAAAATATAAAGCTTTTCTGTGACGATTTATTTATAACCGGTCAGTAAACAAAATGTCAAACAGACAGAGATAGCCAACCTACCAAAACCGGCTATTTATTATTATTTTTTTTTGTGGGTCAAACCCGCCACACACGCCCAAACCACTGTAACTCCTGAAAGCCAGAATAAAAAAAAACTGTAATTTCCACTTCCCTCCATATCAGCAGGAGACAGAACGAAACAAGGCCAATATTCACAAAGGGACGTTTACAACTGGGATAGGCCCAGTTGCCTAGCACCACGGATAAATTGGGTCCTAAGTTGAGAGCTGTTATATTTGATTCCAATAATAGGTATGGCAAAAACGCTTGAACGCACGGAAATTTGCTCTACCGAAACCGGCTAGTATGTTGTTGAAAATGGCCGAAAGAGATCACGGATAAACCATTATTTGGGTTACTGTCATCGCCGTATTACACGACCCGTGGGTCCGGTGGTAATGTCTCAGGTGAGCCCGGACATCGCCAAATGAGTTTGGGTTTGGTGCCTAGAGATGGGCTGCGCTGGATGGTAACAGGGAACAAGGTAACAGTAGGCTCACGGCAGTGCCTGCGGGGGCTGCGGGACTGTTCGAAAGAGATACTGTGACCCCGGAACACAAAGGGCGAATAAGGAACATGGATGGATAAAAGTCTGACACTCGGAGTCATTTGATGACTTCAAATCCGAAAAAAAAAAAGCGTCACGGCAGTGTTTTTTACACATAACCACATCAGTTCTCCAAGGAACGGTGCGGTACGCGTCATGTATTGTTTACCGCTTAATGAAACAAGTAAAATTAAATTTAAAATTTATAAAACCCCATGTATACTTACTAAAAGTTATAAGAAAATAATTCCTCATCTCATTTCGTTAGTTAGTATTCCTCATTCCCTTTCAGTATAGTATACATTATTATACTAGTCAAGCCTTTTTATTTGATAACCATATTGAAGGAATTAAAAAAAATCGCCATTTTGTGGTGGCGGCCATCTTGGATTTATAGTGATCTCGTCTACTGATCAAGCTGTTTCATTTGATACCCATATTGAGGGAATTGTGAAAAAATATGTAATGCGCCATTTTGTTGCGGCGGCCATCTTGAACTGATTTTCATCAAATGTGGCTAAGAACACTCCCGACTAATTCACCTTTCAAACAAAATCAAAAGGTTCACCCGGTCGAGAGTTACGATGCCACAGACAGACACACACACACACAGACACGTCAAACTTATAAAACCCCGTCGTTTTTGCGTTGGGGGTTAAAAAAGGGTAAACATCATCGTTATCATCATTGGTAACTGTATTCAATCGACTGCTGAATCTAAGTCCTTCTCTGGTTTGTGTTGCCCTGGTATGCGGGAGTCTCAATCAGTTCATAACGATCTTTTGAATGATATCCACTCGCCTGCCAACATGGTTTATAGACAAAGGATATTTTACTCCAGCAGTATTCTTGGGAGGATTTTGGATCTCCACACAGGTGAAGCCACGGTCGAAAGCTAGTGCAGAGTAAACGATGGTAATCCGATTTAATTGCGCGTTATAGTAAGAGCTACACGCTCAGCCACTTCTTGGGATAAATGAAATAGTGCCTGATGAATGTTTGGGTACAATGCTCTGTGATTTTTGGAGGTCGAATATTTTCTGTTTCTAAGAAAGGTCAGGTCAAGGCATCGCGACGACAAAAAGAACTGGGAGGGATGGGACATGCCGTCGACAAATACCTCTCAGGAATGGTGGTTTCCTCATGATATTTCCTTCACCGAAGCAAGTGAAAATAAAATTATACAATACGCACATTAATCCGAACAATCTGATGTCTTAAGCTTGAACTTGGGACCTATGAGTTGACAGTCCAATAGGCCATCACCACAACAACAACAACAACACACAACAACTAGCGACAACATTGCGACTGTTTCGTGCCCGTTTTGCGTTTACATCACTGCAAAATATCACAGTTGGTGAGGATTCTACGTTAGCCCAACCCGACGCCCCCACCACCCTCTTGCAGGAAAGTTGTGGGGAAACCAGTACTCTTCGCAAAACCAAAAACAAACCGCGAATCCAGTCTATCCCCAGAGGCCCCCGCGACCCCCCTGTAACATCAGTACTGCCCGACCCTTGCTCGACGAGCCAGCCCGCGACGCTGAGCATGTAACGATAAATTCCCTAAATAATATTCCGACCCAGCCTGTCCCTTGCTGCCCTCCTCTCAATGACGCACTAAATCGAGGCCCGAACCCCACAGGGGCACTCCCCTGTGGGGTTCGGGCCTCGACTTAGTGACTGTACATTTAAAGTGTATTTTTTTTTAGTTTGTAAGCCCTGGCTGGGAGCCTTAAAGTAATTTTTGGCCACCACAGAATAGTCCGGTTAAGTAGTTAAGCGACCTTAGCGAGTTGTAACTACGACTGGTCATACCTAAAAAAAAAAACTACTTTAGCGGTAATAGAGTATGGATTTATTTCTTTTATTACATGCTGCACAACATGAAATAACAATTTAAAAGATAGTGTTTTAATTTGATTGTGTATTTCAATACGGCGCCAATTTATTCTAACTTCGGATATTTAAAAAAATGCGAAAGCTTGTGAAGATGGATGTTTGTTATTATTTCATGCAAATACTACTACACGGATTTGCATGAAATTGGCACACAAATAGTTTATAACTTGTATTAACACATCGGATGGTTTTTATCTCGGTAAAACGGTCTCGTGGGGCAGTGAGGACGGGGGCGAGAGGTTCCTGAAGAAAAAAGGAGTAAATGATATCGTGACTGTTGACAGGGCAGAATTAAAAAAAACGCGCTCCACCGACCCCAAGCAACATGGCACAAGGACAGGAAGTAGATGGAGACAAGGTGTAGAGTTCGTGCCATAAGGGGGGGGACTCGGGAGCTAAATTAGCAACTCTATTCGTGATGGTTCAAACTTCGTTTCAAATACTGTTGGAATAAAGTTCTAATCAGTTTGCACTACAAAGTGGTTGTTACGTCAGTCACTGCGGGCCGAATAGTGCGAAATGAGTGGTTTCGATCGATTTACAAAAATCTTTTGATTGGACAAAAAAAATGAAACACTATGATGCTAATATGTTGCTTGTAGAATAATTTGCCAAACAATCAGAATGATGGCATGTATTTTAGTATGGTTTTTACTCGTTGAAAGATTTTTTTAGAGATAAGTTCGTGATTTTCTTTTGTCGAGTAAAATTAATTGTATTATGTTTTCAAAACACTAACATACTACGAGTAGCATATATCCTGAATAATAATATATATATTTTTTGGTTTTGTTTATTGCAGTGATTCATATACTTTCGGGCATTATAAAACTCGCGTTTAGCTCCTGTAGTCGCCTTAATATCAGCCGCTCGATTCTAAAAGGTTATGCAACGCTTGCCGAGGCCGCTTTGTAGATGGGTGATTATCTCTAACACACCTTGTCTTGAAAGGAAATTTAAGTGGTTGTTTCCAGCTGTTGCTCGTAGATCTTTAACTGACAACTAGAGCAGTCTAGGTTACTTGAGGTCAGATCAGCTGTCGCTCCATGTAAAATATTTGTTTGGAAATTGCATTTGGTTAGTTTCGAAGTCAACCTTATTTTTTACGCCTTCTTCAAACTATTTTTTTTTGTTTTGTATTCAGACTATCGTGTTATTCAACATTATATTGTTTATTTTTAATCAGAAAAGCCAGCGATAATATTCGCATCTAATCCAATATGGCGCAGACTATGAAAGAAACGCGAATTGTAAGAATCTAATGTAATTATACTGTGTGGGCCACATTAAGCGAGCATTACTTTGAGAGCTACACGCCCAAACACTTTGGCGTGGCGAATAAAAATCTATTTGGTATTGGAGTACGTAGTGTTTTATTATTAGGTAGGTACGTTTTTGTTTCAGCGTAGTGTTGCCAGCATTCGCCTGTAATGTAACAGTTCAAATGCCATCCGTCATCATCAGTCTACAACAGTCCACTGCTAGATATCATTATTATCATCATCATCATCATCATTTCAGCCGAAATACGTCCACTGCTGGACATAGGCCTCCCCCAAATGTCGCCACTTTGACCGGTTCCGTGCGGGTTGCATCCAGCGGATGCGATTTAGGGTTCTTCAATCGATTCTTGGCAATTCTAATCCAGTTGCTACCAGCAGCATTCAGATTCGCGGTCTCCACAAATGCAATTGTAATCAAATGCAATTGTTTCTTTACAAAATCGAATCTTGGATTGTTCTAGCGTTGAGGGAGCACCATAAGGACCTGTTCCCACTATTTCGTGACGACAAATTTATCGTTGGTTTTTTGTTGGCAAAAGTCGTGTACGACAGTAATCGTATCTTCCTGTATGTGAACACCTCCATTTAAATACACATTTGGCACCGTTCCCACTATGCCGTAACGACAGCTAATCGGGCGAATAAGTGTCATTGGCTTGTGTATTTCTATGGAGGTGTTCACTTAAAGGATGATGCGATTACTGTCGTCCACGACTTTTGCTTACTAAAAACAGCATCGTAATACTATTAGTTACGTCAACGCTTTACTTTGTAATGTTTGAACTTCAACCTTTTTGCTTGCAGTGGCTGGGTGATTGGCTGCCGCGCTGCGTGTATGATTCGATTCCCGCACGGAATAAAAATTAATATGATCTGCAGGTAGTTGTTCCGGGTCTGACTGTTTGTGTATGTGAGTTTAAGTGTTTGTAAACGCGCCCACGATACAGGAGAAATTATTACTGTGAAGAAACTATTAAAATAATAAACAAAAATATGTAGTTTGATTCATTAAGAAGTTTTAAGCAGTGAAATTCTGTTGTTTATTGAAAAATCAATATTGACACATTCATTGAATCATTGATTGATTTAGCCAGAAATCCAACGAGCCACGCAAAAATTTCCAAGTACAACTCGAATAAATTGTTGAGTAAGGTGAACACTTCTGTTTTCATCTCTTAAACACTGTATTAGCTTTTCTCGTAGACGTAAATAGATAAGATATCCCAAGCTGATTTAAAAAAAACTAGGATCCATTATTTTTACTCAGAAAGTACGGATCATAGTTTTTTTGAAAGGCACCTTTTTTAGTATTCGTTTTCTTAGATCAAAACGTTTTCCCAAAACCTTGGAACCAGTAAAGCTTATCATAACAAGCCTGCCCAAGATAGGCTGACATGCAAACACCGCATTTGCGTTCGACCCACACTCAATAGGCTTCGGCGTTAGTCGGCAATCTTCGGCAGTAATCGGCTCTTTCCGTTACACGAGCGGTCTAAGTAACTACCCTCGTTTTGTAGTGTTATGAGCTTAGGTTAGGTTTATTGTGGAAAAGTTCTAGGGTGGCCTGCTCATCTATACTAATATTATAAAGCAGAAGAGTTTGTTTGTTTGTTTGGTTGAACGCGCTAATCTCAGGAACTACCGACTCGAATTGAAAAAATCTTTTTGCGTTGGATATTCCATTTATCGAGGAAGGCTATAGGTTATATAACATCACGCTATGACCAACAGGAGCGGAGCAGCAATAAGAAATGTTGCAAAAACGGAGGAAATTTTATTCCCTTTGTGAGCTCTTTCTCTCTTATAAGTGACGCAGACGAAGTTGCGTGGGTCAGCTAGTGTTTTATATGAAACTTAAACATTAGGTACTTGACGTTTTGAAAGGGCTCAAATACTAAAAGTACAAATATGTTTATGTTTTTGAAAATAGATAGATCAAATCTTTGTGTGATGAAAAGTACATTTTGGTCGATTTCGAGTTAGGTACAATAGTAAATTTTGATACAAGTGGAGAAAGTTTGTTATTGCAGATCAAGGCGGTATTAACACACGGGCCGTAGGCGAGTGTGTTTTTGAGCCAAGAACTGCAATAACAAATGTCCACGTGTATCAAACGACGTTCTTCAATACACTTTTGAAGAAATAAAATAAAAAAATGTAAAATATTTGTGTCATGAATTATTACGAGACTATGATTTAATTATTTTTTTTCTCGCTTTGTTTCCGCCAGATTGAAGGAGAGTTCCGAAATAATAATAAAAAACATTCACCTCTGACGAATGTTTTTTTTTAAATATTGTTTTGAACCAATTTGGACTAAGTATATGTATCTGTGGCAATTTTGCATTCCGCACACGTGTGGAAAAAAATAACAAAAACGCACGTGTGTGAAATACACTGCCTTTTGAACCTAATCGTAGTGCGAAAAGAACCAGTTTTCGGGGAAGTGTATTGAAAAATACTTTTTACGAACTATCAAAGTGGTTTGGATGTTACAGAGAGACAAAAACTCACTGTATTCATAATATGAATTTGTCGGATCCGGTCATTGGTATGGACACGGGAATGAATCAAAGCGCGCCAGTGGTGACATCACGCGACCTAGAGACCAGTCTACCCCCCGCCATGGCGTGCTTCTACAGAGTCCTGACGTTAACAGATCACCGCGAGGACGACATTCTGGGTCGAATCGCAGCGGAGTTCAGACGTCTTGAAACTGTATCCGATTCATTGTGCCCAGTGTTAGTGTGAAAGTGTAATGTCAAGTAATTTGTTAGTTTACTCAGTGTAGATATGTTTGAAAAGAGTAACCATGGAGTTTCTTGCCGGTTCTTCTCCATGGAAACAACCAACGCGAACCGTGCACCTGACAATAAACAGTGTATCGCATCCAGTGAGTTTTCATAGCACGAAACCCGTCTTCTGCCCACATAATGCTCGAGCCTAACGAAATAAATCCTGACAAACCCGACAAATTCATATAATTAATTATGTTGTTTAATGAATGTTTGTCTAATGAAATTATAAATATAATAATTTATGGAATATACTCGTACTCATACAATGTTGTATTGGTATTGTGAATTTCATTAGAAAAATGATATAGTATTAACCTACATTGTTATTTTGGGATTGTTTATTTTAATTCATATTTAAATGTATTGTTATAATTAACGCATGTGATTCTGGGTAAAGCTGCCAACATAAAACATTTGACAAAAACAGGTATAACGTAAACACAAAATAACAATGTATAACAAAGATTATTTTCCAAGTAAATGAACCACATAATACTAAAACACAGCAAGAATACACTACATTTTCTTTGAATTTATAATTCCCAATAATTACTTCGTCTTCGTATAACTCATAATACCATAAAGAGACGATTCGTTGCTTCAACATTCAACTAACTAAGTATGAATTACAGCCGGCCCCCTAAAATATGTGGGTCATAGCTTGAAGAATGGGGGAATCGAGTTGACAGGAAATATGTTCAAGCTTTCATGATAAGGTGTATTTCTTTGTGGACGAAAATACGTTAGTTAATCGATATTATGAGGAACGGTGGCCCAGTGGTGGCGACCCCGACTAATGAACAGTAAGTCGTGGGTTCGAACCCTGACAGGCACATTACTTTGTGTAATTTGTTTCATCACCACTGCTCTCAAAACGGTGAAAGAAAACAGCGTGAGGATACCGGGATGTCCTAATACCAAAAAATCCAAGATATGTGACATTTACTCGTACCAATCCGCACTGGGCTCGCATGGTGGATTATTCGCCCATTCCCTCTCATAGAGAGGAGGCCAGTGTCCCAACAGTGGGAACATTATTAGGCTGATGATGATGATGAATCGATTTAAGAGCGCGTATCCCAAAAGTTGGCAACGTCGCAAATAGCTGTCAAATATTTACAAGTTTTAATTAATTTAGCAATTTTACTGTGTGAAAATAAGAAATATGGCTCTGTAGTGGATTAAAAAATTGATTATGAAATGCAATAATTAATATCGTAATACCTAATATATAGTTTTAGATGTAAAAAAAGTATTTGGGAACTTGCCAAATGCCTTCTTTACACCTGAAACGTTTACAACATCAGGGTTTTAATTGCAATTCATATTCAATTTTATTAGTGCACTACAGAGCCATATTTCTTATTTTCATACAGTAAAATTGCTAAATTAATTAAAACATGTAAATATTTGACAGCTATTTGCGACGTTGCCAACTTTTGGGATACGCGCTCATAGTAGTGTGAATGTACACTTGTAACTTAAAAAAAAAACAGAAAAGAAGAATATTTCGTGATTAACTATTACAACTTCAGTATATACATATGTATGTGTGTTTAGATTTGAATAAAAATGATCAACCACAAATCATCGAATTACTGAAAATTCAAGTGACAGATATGACATAAAACACAATAATGCTTCATAGACCAGGTACAACTGTATCCATAGATAATAAATAAGCAACTTCAGAATTTGTTAAACGTATAGCATTAAGTAAATTAAATAGCCCAGCGGTATGTATTTACAAACTACAAATAAATCTTAAATATTTATAAAATACGAGTATGTACCTACAAATATCAAAACGGCAAAAGAATTACAGGGCGTCAAAAAATCTGTCCAAATCGCTGTCAATAGGAAAAGTGCCCAGAAGGCTGTCAGCATTGCCACATTGGATGGCAATGCCGATACTTTGGAAAAAAAATTGACCAGCCTTCTGGTCACGTGAAAAGTCGACCAACCACTTGGCGATTTTCCAAAATACTAGATGGGCACTCGGACGCCATGGTCCTAGTGTTTCAACACCAAACGGATCAAACATATAACTACCTGTTGCCAGGTGCTGAAACCTCAAACGGCAAAAATGTGCTGTTTCAGGTTTCAGCACCTGCAGCATCAGCTCCAGTGCTGCCCACTATTACAAAAGGTTTTGAAAAAACTGAATTAAAGATTGCTCTTAGGCTTGAATTACTGTTGCGCTGACGGTCGGTCGGGCACCGTGGGTTGCATACGAGTATCCATTGTGTTCTATATAGCACCATACTACGACGTTATCGTCAGCGGCGACCGACTGCCGTAATTTTGTTCTTGCTGACGTCACGACCGACCGTACGCGACCTACCGACAGCGTGACAAGAATTCGGCCTTAAGTATTGACAAATATTTTAGACTAAAAGTTACACTTTAGTTTTTCGTTCGTAAATGTAATATTGCTATATGTTCGAACTAAGTATGTAGGTACGGTATGATAAGGATCCTATCACAGAAGATAATCCTGTGAGTCTTCAATCAATCAATCAATTCGCCCTGTAGCAGAGTTCTGATTGATTAAGGTATCGCCCAATCGCCACAACGCTTCGCATGTAAGAGGGTGAATTTCATTATAATGCATCGTCTTTTCCACACCTGAATTTTAAAATGTTGATGTTATAATAGTACAGTCTGAGTTTCATGATGAAAAATATATACCAACAGAAATCATCATCATCATTCTACTGCTCTTATCTCATTTTATTTGGGATCGGCGCAGCATGTGTCTGCTCTGTAACTCGTCATCTCATCAGACAGCACCTTTATTGCCATATCATCCTACCATCATTTAGTTTTGAACAAGGCCCAGCAGCGGCCACGTGTGACGAGGATGGCTTTGTGAAGATGGAGAGGAAGAAAAGGAAGAAGCCACCTAGTCGGATCCAGTGCGGGACCGCGCAGGAAGGACCCAGTGTGTTGCGTTCGGCGATACTAACGACGCAGCTCTATGTGTCCCGGCTACTTCGCACCACGAAGGCAGAGGAGATCGTGGAGTACGTCCGAGCGAAGACCAACTGGACAGTGAGGGTCGAGAAGTTGGAGTCGCGCCACAACACGAATTCTAAATCGTTCGTGGTGCGAGTTCCGACTCATGATATTGAGACCTTCGTCAAGGAAGAGTTTTCCCGAAAGGTGTCGTATATCGGCGATTCCGCGAAAGGCTACGCGACACCACGCAGTGCAACATGACGCCGTCTTTTCGTGTGCAGTAGTTTTATTTATGTTTTTGTGGATTTTATAAATATGTATGTTAGTCTGTAAGGTATATTATTATGTGATATAGGTGTTTTGTTACCCGAATTAAATGATATATTATTATTATTATTTTTCCTCTACACTTATATCAAACAAAACATGCCCCTTCAAATTCCTCTTATTTAAATAGTCGGCTAAAAACATGAATCCATCACCGAAGTCCGCCTCAAAAACATAAAACATAAACGACAAACGACTTAACCGTCAAATCAGGCGTTAATCAATGACGTAAAGCGATAAGCAACAAAACGTAGAACTTATTACGAGCTGCGAACGCAGCGCAGAATGCCGTGTAAAGACGTTTTCCATAGTTGGCCTCAGCTAAGCTATTCACGAAAGAAAAAAGAAGCTATTAAAGAGAGGTCAACACCCAGTAGTGGGTGAAGTCGAGGTGTGGATGGTGATGATGAAGCTATTTACATGTAATTAGTTTCGTTTTGTATGATGGTTGATAGTGTGGGTGAGATCGTGCCTTGCCACCCACGGTTACACACACATGTTCACTCACAGATACCAGCAGTATCAGAGACCGTGGCGCGCGATGTAAACGTAGATTTTAACATTTTAACATTTTAAATAGCAGTTTCTCAATATTTTCATAATTTTAAGAATTTATGAATATCTATGGATGTTACTAATTGTGCTTGTTCCAAACAATTTAACTAAAATGCTATAGGATAATCGTGTTTTCGATTCACAAAACTGTTTTTGTGCACACTGTTTCAATACCGCACTAGAGGTCAATCAGTGGTGTTTAAAATACTTCTGGCACTGTCGTTCACTCCAAAAATCAAGGAAGCTATGCGTACAATAACAGTAACTCTTATAATAACGGTAATAAAGGAAAAATCACAATGAAAGAACCAATAAATACGCACAAATTTGTGGCTGACAAACAAATGAATCACGTAGCTTACGCGGCTAACCTCTCCGAGCAAATTCTCCCACAGTGGACGACCGGCCTAAACCACTGGGGGATTATTTTTAAAACCGCTCCTCAAATACATTAGGGAGGGGAAACAATAACTTTCGCTCAGTTGACTTCGCTAGAGATGTACCGCCGAGAATACTGTGTTAAATTGATTTTTAAAATATTGCTCAAACTTGCCTTAGCTCGCTGCTTACTGGAAAGTTGTTATGGGAAATTGTGCGCCTAACGTTTTAAAATGTGGTGAAGGCAGGGAGGGCTTGCAGCGAAGAAATATTGAAATATGTATAGTAAGATTGTAGTGTGGGAAAGGATAGGAGAGAAACCATTTTCCGCTTGGAATAACTAGTTGGGTTTCCGTTAGGTTATAAATTTCAATTGGACTGAACGAGTGAACAATACATCAGTGAACTGAAAACGCAGTCTGCGCTTTGACCTTGAGAAGTAATGTTTCTAGAGCAATCCGTAGAACTGCCGTAGGTATCAAAATCAAAATAGTTTATTTCACATAGGCCTAGATGGGCACTTTTAAAACGTCGAAAAACGTGCACGGCTCGCCGTAATTCGTTTCCATGGAGAAGAACCGGCAATACTCCATGGTTACTCTTTTCAAATCATTTGGTATTACAATATTATTATATTATGTTACAGTATAAGTACTTAAGTATGTGGGGACAGCGTAGGCCCGACAATAGCTCGTTGCTTACTATACAAAAAACGTAAAAAAAGATAAAATACGAGTATATTTAACAAAAGTTAACAAGCATCTGAGACTCTGCAAAGCTTAAAATTTGCATTCATTCACAAATAATCAAGTGTACTTTTTCTTTTCGTTTCTTTAGATTGGGCGTAAATCACCAGACACGTGATACAAATACCTCTAGAAAAGGGAGCGAAAAAGGGAGGTCCTTATAAACAGGCAATTTGAAGGTGCAATATTCGGGGCATTCCCCCAATGCCGACGAATGAGACAGGTGATCGAGTTAATTGATGCCGACTGTACGTGCGTGTACTGTAGAAGAAAACAGGCAACAATTGGCAATGTTGCCATTTACTGAAGTATTTCCATATTTAAATAGAAACCAGAACCAGGCCCATGCCGTATACGCAGAATATACAACGAAAAAAAAAATTGAAGTTCAAGTTTCAACGCCTGATTTACCCAACAAGAACGAATTAGTAAAAAAAAACATTGTAAACCTGCGCGAATATTTCAACTGTCTGTCAAGTTAGTTGGCCTGAGCCCTTAACATTTCCATTTAAAAAAAGAAGAATCATCATCATCATTCATCATTTCAGCTGAAAGACGTCCACTGCTGGACATAGGCCTCCCCCAAGTGTCGCCACATTGACCGGTCCCTTGCGACTCGCATCCAACGGATTCCCGAAACCTTCACCAGGTCATCAGTCCACATAGTGGGAGGTCTTCCGACGCATCGTCTTCCAGATCGCGGTCGCTACTCCAGAAGTTTTCACCCCATCGGCCAATGTGCCCTGCCCATTGCCACCTACAAAACAAGAATATCCAGGAAATATTAAGAATGATATTAGAGACACTTCTGCCAAACCCTTTGGGGCTAACAGGCGTAATGTTACGGTATGTTAATAAGAATGACCTTTAGCGCACTGCAGAATAAAGTATATTTTGCCAAAACACCTAGGCCCGCTTTCCTTTTATATTTCAGTTGTCCTTACAAAAAAAAACTGAAAAGGTAATTACATTACTTTATTAATATCGTGTAAGCGAATGAACATGTTTTTATGTGTCGTGTGACAGAATATATTTTAAACAAGTTAACCGCTCGAAGCTTCAACGATAAATCTTCACGTACAATGTTCCAGTTTTACCTTTTTTACGTATTTTCGTATTTATAGCCACCAGTGTTGTTGTATTGAAAATTGTGGGTTCCGTTGGAATGGGAAACCTGTCTCTGAAAACCTTACAATGCTTGATAGCATTTATTAAGTATCATCGTTGGTGCAACTGATCCGTAGGTGCCATTTGTGGAATAAAATTTTAAATAATATTATAAACTATTCCACTAATGGCACCAGCAAAAATATTGATAGGTGCCGTATCAGGTGCCATTACCTCAGGTGCCGTTAAAGCGGGTGCCCAATGTGGTATACGTCATTTTTAATATTCCAAACCGTCGCTGACATGAGAGGCACGGGTCGGGGAGCTTTTGGGACCAGGACCGCGGTTCTGGATTCCCTCTAAATATTTTTGGTGGTATTTTGGGACCACAAGAAAAAAGAAGTTAAAGTACTAGGTACCACGAGCGCACGGAATAAATGTTGCGTAAATACGGCGATTTTTTTATCGAAAATATTCAAAAGAAGTTTTTTTTCAAAATAAGTTTTTATTTCAATACTTACATAACAATCAAATAATAGGAAGTACCTTTTGAGCAAAAAATTACTTGTAGTAGGTATTTCCGCTCTTCCGGTTTACATTAACATTACATAAGTAAGAAATTGAACAATAAAATCAAATTCAAAATTAACAAAAAGAAAAATTAAATACCAAAAAATTGAATTGAAAAATAAATAACACTAAAATAAAATTAAACTAAATTAAATTAAACTAAAAACCAACAACAACAACTGAAATTAAACTAAAATCAAATTAAATTAAACTAAAATCAAATTAATCTAAATCAAATTGAAATCAAATCAATTCAAATTAAATCACAATTAAATCAAATCAATATTATCTTATAGGATTTCTGTTAAATTGTTTGCAACACGCAGAACCAGTATCATCCATAGATATTAACAAACTAGCTGACCTGCGCGACATCTGCGTCACATAACAGAGAGATAAGCTCTCAAAAGGCATGCATTTCCCCCGTTTTTGCAACATTTTTCATAGATGCTCCGCTCCTATTGGTTGTGTCGTGATCTTATATAATATATCCTATATCCAACACTCAAATAATTATGTTTCAATTCGAACCGGTAGTTCCTGAGATTAGTGCGTTCAGCCAAACAAACAAACTTTTCAGCTTTAAAAATTTAGTGTAAATTTTGCGTTACGTTTTAGCTGCAGCCGGTAATACTGGAAGCCGTCTGAACGCCGGATCCAAAAGAGTCCTACGTTAAGAACTAACTAATTGATAAGACGATGATGTACGGTCGGCTATTTGGCCCGCAGTGGCTGACGTAACAACCACTTTGTAGTGCAAGCTGATTAGAACTTTATTCTAACAGCATTTCAAACGAAGTTTGAACCACCACAAATAAAGTTGCTAATTTAGCTCGTCTAAGCGCCTTAATAACATTCGTACTCAGCTAGTCAAAGTCAACAAAACAAAATCAATTTTGTCACAAAAGAAAGTAAATCTTTCCAATGATTAGTAACTAGGATATTATAGTTGCTACCAGTTAAATTGGCGGTCATTGACCCACCAACACTTATTTAGGTTCTTATTTTTGAAATTCAAAAGTAAACCTGTTCAAGTTTTGAATCGTCATCTATCTTGATCTTCAATATTTTTTCAAGTGTTCAACGATCACGTCACGTCGTCGTTCACGTTCATTTGTTTTGGTTTGTACGAAGAGATATTAGGGAAAGGGCAATACGATATAATATAGGGGAGACGACAAAAAAAAACGAATTAGTCCGTCAGGTAGATTATTAAACACCATTTGACCCGTATTTTTTCTTTTGTTACGTAAATCAAAATTGACGAAGATACGACGCTTCTAAAATTCCCAATACGTCACGCCTAGGTATAGTTTTTAACTAGTTCTGACGTCACGAGCCCCCACTCCCGAGTTTTAATGCGTTTTATCTTTGTCAATATTCATTGATTTACAAAAACAAAAAATACGTACACATTATTTTTCAATAATCTAACTGACGGACTAAATAGATTTGTAATTTTTTGATACTGTCGTCATGCCTAAGTTCGCTATTGCAATCATAACTTTCAGCAACTATACCAACAATGACAATGTTACAGCTTCTCATCACAACACTATGATATCACACCAATATATAAATTGAAGACCAGTATTTGCCATTACCTATCAAATAAAAATCTGCAGAACCACAAAAAAATCCAGCTGAAAAAAACCGGCCAAGAGCGTGTCGGGCCACGCTCACTGTAGGGTTCCGTAGCTTCCCAGACCATTAAAAATACCAACATTTTTCGTCAGCAAAAATAACTTTGTTTTTCATAGTATTTGTATGAAAAACAAAGTTATCATTTGCGTTTTTTTAACCGACTTCTAAAAAAGGAGGAGGTTCTCAATTCGGATGTTTCTATTTTTTTTTTTTTTTTTTTTTTTTTTATGTTTGTTCGGGCATAACTCCGTTGCTTGCCAACCGATTTGGAAAATTCTTTTTTTGTTGGAAAGGGTGTTCTTTCCAAATGGTCCCATAGCCGCCAAGTCGGGATCTGATGATGGAATCTTGGCGAAATCGAGGGAACTCTTCAAATTTTATATGAAAACGGGTTGCGATTTTGGTATTTTGTACAACAAGTGAAGCATTTGCGTTTGATAAGAACCATTCTACCATCAGATCTGATGATGAAGCCAAGAGTCACGGAACTCCATAATGAGACAATGTACCCTAGTCGTGTTTGGGCTTGTTGTAATTGTAACGGTATGCACTTTCCATGTATATCAAGCACATGTGAACCACTAAAAAGTGAAAAATAAAAACTTTTTTTGCAAAAAATAAAACCGACTTCAAAAAAAACAAAAAAGTGAAAAATAACTTTAGCTTCTGAAGTCGGTGACAAAAAAACTAAATCAATCAAACAAAGGTCACCGACTTCAGAAGCTAAAGTTATTTTTCACTTTTTTGTTTTTTTTGAAGTCGGTTTTATTTTTTGCAAAAAAAGTTTTTTGAAAAAGTGCTATATAACTCAAAAACTATTCAACTCATCAAGTTGAAAATAATTTTCCTAGAAAGTTCATATAAAGGTCTACTTCTGTGATTTTTTTCATATTTTTTAAACTTATGGTTCAAAAGTTAGAGGGGGGGGGACACATTGTTTTTGACTTTCGGAGCGATTATTTCCTAAAATATTAATATTATCAAAAAATGATTTTAGAAAACCCCTATTCATTTTTAAATACCTATCCAACAATATATCACAAGTCAGGGTCAAAATTAAAAAAAAAATCGCTCTCCACTTTACGTCTGGGGGAGGTACCCTAATAAAAATGTTTTTTTAAATTTTTATTTTTGCACTTTGTCGGCATGATTGATATACATATTGGTACCAAATTTCAGCTTTCTGGTGCTAACGGTCACTGAGATTATCCGCGGACAGACAGACAGACAGACAGACAGACAGACAGACCGACATGGCGAAACTATAAGGGTTCCGTTTTTTGCCATTTGGCTACGGAACCCTAAAAAACGCTTTATTGAAATAGTATGCTTTTACCGCTATTGGCATGCCTCTACATATTCTTCCGCGCGGACGAACGCTTTTTTGCTAACGCTACTCGTTCGTGTGGCCAGTGGACATTTTTTGTATAATTATTATGGTTTCCAGGTGTTTAAGCACTTCATAAAAGTCATATCAAAAAGCTTTAGTAATTATTCGGTGGTTTAATGCGAATGTTGTTCGTGGCGTTAATTTTTGTTTTATGGGTTCGGGTCGAATGTGAAAAAGGTGTCTGTTGTATGAATATGCAGTTAAATTACTAGCGGCGAAATCAAAAGCGATAGTCAGCTATTCGAATTAAAGTAAAAATCTTACATTAAAAACTTGTATTAAAAAAACTTAACAAAAAGTTAGAACTTCGACCCTCAACATCTCCGTAACTAGAAGGTCAAACAATGATCGCTAGGACGGGGAGAACAAGTGCCTTTTGGCTCCGTTATGAGGATTTTTACACCCTGTGTAGGTCTACTTTTCACCTCAATCTTGTACCGAAAACAGAGATGAGGAGTTAATTGTTTCAGCTGGTGGTAAAAAATGGCGAATTAACTCCCCGGCAATACATCTCCTGTTAAGTTAGACAGACAGGACACACAAGTTACGCCTTTCCAAACTACGCTTCTTAATGAATTGCGATTTTCGGCCTTATTATCAGCTGGACTTAATTAAAAATATAATTCTACCTGTGTTAATTAGGGCCTAGCCTTAATCTGTTAGCTAATGTACTTTTTCATGCCGGTCCCGTTTCGCTCCTAGGAAAAGTTTTGTCGTATCAGATTTACCGGCTTTACCGGGAAATATTATTTTTAATATGCTTCAGAAAAAGGAATTAACGTCTTTAGCTAGCCAGCTTCTTAATTAGTGTTTTAATATTGCATAAAAATTGTACACAAAAACCGGAGTGCAGGTACCGAAATTCAAAAGATGTATCATGGAACTCATCTGCTTTTTAAGATGGATTCAACCAAAGACATTCAAACATGAATGATAAGACAAAGAAAGTCGCATTAGAACACTTGTTACTACATAGTAGTTGTTGCAAGTAAATCGGAAATGATCGTGATAAAAAACAATTGTAATTTGTTCCCAATGTCCACTTACCTTACCGTACCTTTAAATCTCTTTGGTTTCTCTCTCACTCATGCGAGCTATCGAATAGGGTTGCAGTATTGTTTACACCTCTACGTAACCCTTTAGGGAAGCTCGGCTTGATGAATGCTTTGTAAATAACCCTATTACAGAGAGCAGCGGTTGCCCAGTGGTGGCGGCCCTGTCTTACGAACAGTAAGTCGTGGGTTCGATCCCAGGCAGGCGCATTACTTTGCGTAATTTATTTCATCACCACTGCTCTCATAAACGGTGAAGGAAAACATCGTGAGGAAACCGTCCTAAGAACACTAACCGTCCTAAGAAACTGTCCTAGAACCAAAAATTCGAACATGTGACATCTACCAACCCGCACTGGGCCCGCGTGGTGGATTATAGCCCATACGCAAAATACGCGCTTTGACGTGGACTTGTGGACACCAGCCCGTTGTACAATACAATACATTACGATATGACCTGTGACGACCTGTGAATTTAATTATAATGTGCGTTATTGGAATGAAATAATGGAGACACTGAGAAACTGAGAAATTGATCAAATTTTATTTCACGCAGAGACCCCTATTACACATACTTCAAGAGCAGACCACAAAGACACACAGTCTTAACCAGAACACAAAAGAAAAATCGTCTCCAATCAAGTGTTCCAACAGAAATCGAGAAATCGTAACTCAACTTATTCCTCGAACATTGGACCGAAAAAAACAACATTTCCCAAAATCATCGAGGCCCAGTGAAAATGTATCGCTCAAAGGAAATAAAAAACACATGGGCAATAGGGTTGGCTGGCGAAATTATAAATCATACTGCTCCGAAAACCTAAACATGTCCAGTTGACAAAAAGGGTGATTTCTCATAATTTATGGGCAGCCCTAGCTACGTCGGGACGTGGGTACATTGAGAGTTATACTGCGACGTTGACGTTTGTTTGCCCACAGGGGGTCAGCAGATATGTAGGTAGGCGGGTTATGAATTTGGTTTGTGTTTTAAAATATTACACCTGCAATGGCTGAGAGCCTAATTTATTAACCTAATCTGTTCTGCAGTTGACAAATTCATGCTTCAAGCATGATTTGCAATTTGTGCTTATTTTTGACAACTTACTTTCGTGGTTGACAATGACCTGGTCTGGTTCACTAAGTGCAACATCCGTCACACGGTCCCACAGCCCTACAATACTATCGACATGCAGCAGACATGCCAATTCCATTTAAGCTGAAATACCTTTTAAGCCATTCTGGTGCGTTTTATAACGTAGGTTAATGCCATAACAGCCTTGGAACAACATGGGGTACCTCTTTGGGCTAGTGGCTGCAAACCTGCAACTGTGCATATGGTCCTGACTCCTTTGAGTTCGATTCCCAGGTCGAAAATAAAGAAGTATTTAGTTTTCACACAAGCCTACAAATCGCAATTCGTTGACGTGGCTTAAAAGGCTACCCAACTTAAATGGGTCCGGTGACAGGACATGTCTGTCGCATGCCGAAGGAACTGTTGGCCCGTAAGGCTCAGGATTGGTGCACTAAAACAGTGACACGAGGTCGCGGCAGACCACGAAGAAGATGGTAGGACGAACTAGATGTCTTCCTTGAGAATTGGAAGGAAATAGCGCAGAATCGCGACCGTTGTTGGAAGGAATGGAGGGAGGCCTTTGCCCAGCAGTGGCTAGCTATAATACGGGGTGTAAACAACCGGGGTGTAATTCACCATTTTGTGGTGGCGGCCATCTTGGATTTGAACTTTATTATAGCGCATTCTATACTAGCTATTCTAGAGCGTATTCTACTAGTCAAGCCCTTTCATTTTATACCCATATTGAGGGAGTAGTTGAATTAATATGTAATCCGCCATTTTGTGGCGGCGGCCATCTTGGACTGATTTTTATAAAAAATAGCTAAGAACACTCCCGACTACTTCACCTTTCAAACCAAAAAACAAAATCAAAATCGGTTCATCCGTTTCGGCAGCTACGATGCCACAGACAGACACACACAGACACGTCAAACTTATAACACCCCGTCGTTTTTGCGTCGGTGTTTAAAAAGCTATATGGTATATTTTCAATTTACTTTTTTCAGGAAATAAATTGAATCTCGACTCGTTCATCAAGAAACGAAGTACCTATTATATAATATCAGATGAACACAGCAAAGCTACGCTTTCTGTCGACGGAACTGCAATCAGTTAATGAATGCATGAAAATCATGTGCTTTAAGCAAAACGACCCGATCCGACCCGTGCATGAAACTTCATTCAACAAGCTTTGTCTTGGCTGATCTCATTTCGTTTTCATATTGGATCTACACGTAAAGTCTTCTATCAAATTAGGATGGATAGAGTGGGATAGACTACGTGTTTTTTGACATTCCAGTCGACACAGTGCGGCCTGCTCTGGTCATGATCTTGCATTGCTCCTGGCGACAAACAAAAAAAAGGTCCTGCTTGTCGCCAGAGAGGCAAATAATATGACACATTTATGTTCCTCAAAAAGTACCAGGCTGGCATGAGCTCAAGGTGGGTTATAATAATTCTGGGTAGGTACGATCTTTTAGAAATAAA
The DNA here is from genome assembly GCA_950022955.1 of Xestia ashworthii. Classification (NCBI taxonomy): domain Eukaryota; kingdom Metazoa; phylum Arthropoda; class Insecta; order Lepidoptera; family Noctuidae; genus Xestia; species Xestia ashworthii. Next base: position 19,825,227 of record OX465566.1, read on the forward strand.
TACCATCTTTGATTCATGCTAGCCTAGAACAATTCGTAAGGATATTCTGACACTAATCGATTCATACATTGTTTTCGAGGAATATTTCATTGCTTAAAAATACGATAGGATCAACGGGAACCATTTTGACTTATTCTATCAGTGCTCGTTGTCCCACTGGGGTCAACGGGAATTATTTTAATCATTTCCCGCTGACCCCACCAGTGGGACGACTGGTCAGCGGGAATACACCTGCTCACATTTCAAATTTCAGGTGATTTTAAAGGTGTTATTTAATTATGTGTCTTGTGTTTGCAAGCGCGATTGCTGAGCATAAGGCGCTGGGATTGATTTCCTGGTCAGGTAGTGGTATTGGGTTTTACCAGGAATGTCTCAGTAGGATCCACGGAGTCCGGATTTGTGCCCGATTGATGGTAATAGGTTCCTTCATGTACGGAGAACACATCGCGTACATGGAGTTTTCATCTGCATAACGAATCGATGGCAAGATGAAAAAATGTTTTTGGCCCAAAAACAGATAAGCAAACTCCGCTCACTGATGCAGTAAATAAATAGATAAGTACTCAAATGCGCAGGGGCCTGTCATGGGTGTTCCCAAGGCAGCATGTGATTGTGTGTGTCAATTTTTTCCAGACCAGCAGTGCAAGTACGTAGGAATCGATAGGACTCGATTATTGACAGTTATTCTCGATAAAATGAGTTTTTGACTCCATAAAAACTCATGGTATCGAGAATAACTGTCAAATTTATCTAATCGAGTCCAGTCGAGTCCTACGTACTTGCACTGCAGAACAGAATCGCGACCATTTTGACGTGATGTAAATCGATTTCAGTCTTTACTATAAACTAGCAGACGTCACGCGGTTTCTCGTGGGAGTACAGGGATAAAATATAGAACATGTTACTCGCTGATAATGTAGCTATCTATTGCTGAAAGAATTTTTAAAATCAGTCCAGTAGCTTTTAAGTTTATTCGTTACACACAAAAATATAAATCTTTCCACTTTAATATTATATATGTATGTATAGTATTGACTACATTTTACAATATAATTACCAAAGTTAATACCTTGAAGAGAAGACATCCAAAAACCACTATTAATTTACCTCCGAGATAACAGAGGATTATAACCAAATAACACATTATATAATTAACATAGCGAGAAACCGTACGTATATATAATGTACGCCGAACATACCTACTCACACATACGGCTTCGCCTGAGTAACGAGTCCCTAATTATATCGCAAACTAATTAATACGAACATCAATTATTCAGAGGCCTCACTGAGAGGCCGATGAGTGACCTAGAAAATATTTCATTTAATAAGTTCTACAGATATTTCGGTTATTTATGTAAAAAAGCTTTTACAAGTAAGTGTTTTTCTATAATAGGCTGGAGATTGGATTTTATATCTGGTTGATGGAAATAAGCTTAGTTAGTACTATAGTTGCTGCCAGTTTAGATCGCAAAAAAATAAAACCGACTTCAAAAAGAAAAAGTGAAAAATAACTTTAGCTTCTGAAGTCGGTGACGTTTGTATGATTGATTTAATTTTTTTGTCACCGACTTTAGAAGCTAAAGTTATTTTTCACTTTTTCTTTTTGAAGTCGGTTTTATTTTTTGCAAAAAAGTTTTTATTTTCCACTTTTTAGTGGTTCACATGGAAAGTGCATACCGTTACAATTACAACAAGCCCAAACACGACTAGGATACATTGTCTCATTATGGAGTTCCGTGACTCTTGGCTTCATCATCAGATCTGATGATAGAATGGTTCTTATCAAACGCAAATGCTTCACTTGTTGTACAAAATACCAAAATTGCTGTACGTTATCCTATAAAATTTGAAGAGTTCCCTCGATTTCGCCAAGATTCCATCATCAGATCCCGACTTGGCGACTATGGGACCAACTTGGAAGTATACCCTTTCAAACAAAAAAAGAATTTTTCAAATCGGTTTAGGCGTCTTCGAGTAATCGGTGAACATACATAAAAAAAAAAATACATACAGTCGAATAGAGAACCTCCTCCTTTTTGGAAGTCGGTTAAAAAGCGGTCACTGAACCACGAACATTTACTAAAGTTCTTAACTTTGAAATTCAAAAATAAGCCTGTTCATGTCTGGAATTGTTATCTATCGTTATCTCAACATTTTGTTTTTTTTTAATTAAAAACGTTGCATGGTTCATTTGTTTTGGTTCATACGAAAAGATATTAGGGAAAGGGCAATGACTGCTTTTGCGATCATAACTGACAGCAACTATGGTCCATGTTCACCAAAAAGATTGCGGTCTGTTTATCTAAAAACAGCTGTTTAAAACACATTTTTGTAGGTGAACATGTCCCTTAAACAGCTGTTTTTTATATAATCAGACCGTTATCTTTTCGGTGAACATGGACCTAAGTATAATAGTGTACCGGCCATGTTCAAAATGTGTTGCCAATTTTTATGTGATGTCAATTCCATCTATGAATGATAAAGTATAATCCGGTCGAAAAACATGTTGGTTTGTCTAAAATTTTTTGTTGGTTTATTACAAAAATCTCGAAAACTGGCGATATCTACACAGGCAGTCATCTCCAATACTGCTACTACTAATAATCTAATATTTTTGCCAAGAAATGAATTACTAAGTAACCTATGGGAGTACATACTACCTAATACATTTATACCTACCTGAGCAGGTATATCAGTAAACAAATGCTTGCAGTCCTGTCTATCTGTCGATGCAACAGCGTTGTCAACTCAATCAGATTAGAAACGCATCAAGGCGGCACTAAGTCCCGATTAATTTTCAACGTTAGATGCGTACATCATAGCATATAAGAACACAGAATAGTGTGCGAATGGAGGGACAATGTGTTACAGAAAAAAAACTTATCTGTCGTGTCTACGACATAATTGCATCGCTTAATAAGAGAATCTTAACTCTCTGCTCTCTTAACATTGCAATGCGCTGGAAGAGTTCTAATTATAACTAGTGGTGAACTGCAAACCTGCTATTACATCTTTTAAACTGTGAAAGACTCCCGGATACAAGCCATGTTAGTTAAATCACATAATTTAATTAGTAATTATGTGTTTGAACCGTTGGAGCTCGTGGCTAAAAAATATCAGCCGCTCGGGTCGATCTTTAGGTTAAGCTATGCTTGCCTAGGTTGGTCTGTGGATGGGTGACCACCCTTACATACCGAGTTTCCTCCGTGCCTCGGATAGCACGTTAAGCCGTTGGTCCCGGCTGTCATTTGTCCATCTTTGACAGTCGTTACAGGTAGTCAGTGGCCCCAAAAGTCTGACGCCAGTCTTACCAATTGGTATCGTATTTCCTAGTATTAACTGGGTTGTGGAGGTCAGATAGGCAGTCGCTCCATGTAAAATACTGGTATTCAGCTGTATCCAGTTAGACTGGAAGCCGACCCCATCATAGTTGGGAAAAGGCTAGGCAGATGATGATGTGTTTGAACCGTTTGAGGTTGAAACACTAGGGACATGGGGTCCGAGTGCCTATCTAGTATTTTGAGAAATTGCCAAACGGTTGGCCGACTCTTCACGTGACCAGAGGGCGGGCCTATTTTTTTTAACCAAAAAATTAGCATTGCCATCCAACGTGGCAATGCTGCCAGTGTTCTGGGCACTTTCTCTGTTGACAGCGATGTGGACGAATTTTTCGACGCACTGTGATCCTTTTTGATACTTGTATATATTTTTATTTCTATTATAGAGTTAGTGTGTAAATTATTAGTCTGTGTTTAAAATAAAGTCAATCACATTATATCCTTCCTCTCCATTTGCCACAGAAACATGAGTACTCAAAGGAGCATTCCATTTACTGATTACTCATTGACAGACCACATAATAACAAGCGAGCTCCGTCAATTAGCGACCAATGCACCGGTTCATCTGTATTTATGAGTAAAAACTAGGCCGTTTCAAAGCACTATATAGCACTAATGTGTTTGCTTTTGGATGTGAGATAACAACGTGTTTTCAGCTACCCGAAAATTTTATCCGCTACTGAAAACGAATTGCCTTTTTAAATAGGGAAAAAATAGTTAATCTAATCTAAATCTAAACTAATTTTTAAACAGGAAACATTTGATTTTTGTTTGTTCGTTTGTTTGTTACGATTTAACTCAAGAACTACGCAACCGATTTCAAAAAATCTTTCAACATTAGAAAGCTACATCTTTACCGAGTAACATAGGTTATAAATTATGTTGTTATCATGAAAATTTGCCGAGCTATCACAAATTTCGCGGACGAAGTTCAGAATATTCCTTTACTACTTACTTCGATCAATAATAGAACTATTATTGATCAATAATAGTTCTACTTCGATCAATAATAGTTCTATTATTGATCAATAAAAGTTCTACTTCGATCAATAATAGTTCTATTATTGATCGAAGACTACTTAGGTCACTAGTAATTATCTCTAAGAATGGTTTATACAATCACTAGTTGAGCAGACTCGGATATAAGCTTTTTTGTGGAAATAGGACAAAATTAGGTTATCAAATAGAAATGTGTGCATACCATAAACCTGTACATGCTAGTTTTGGGAAAAAAGCTGTAGTTTCTGAATGACCTTGATGTTGTCCAGATGACCTTTTTTCTTGTCATCCAACGTGCAATGCCAGCCTTCTGGGCACTTTCCCGTTGACAGCAACGCAGACGAATTTATTGACTCCCTGTAATTCCTTTTCCCTTTAGATACTAACATGTTATTATTTTAAGTTGTAAATGGTTTACAGACAGGCAGCCAGTACATCAAGCTAATACAATATTTCAAACTTTAATAGATTTTCAACTTTATCGCTAAGAAATTAGGTTCAAGGCTGATTGGGTTTGACAGTTTCGTCGGTATACTGTTAGTTAAAAAAAAACTGAGAATCTTAAAACATGTATAGAATGTATACTATATTTGGTGGAACAAGTTCGAAAAGTACATTTACCAAAACACATCCAATCCAAATATCACAGAGACATGTATCTAAATAATTACACTCATTGTACAAATGTGAAATTGCCTATTTCGTATCAGATCGCCTGTCGCACATGTTAGGGTTGTCAGTGCACTGATAAATTATTGTTCGTGGTTTGTTTTTGAGTCGTAAAATAAATATGAACGTTTTTAGGCACGAGTGTGTGCACGTTGATTCGAATTTGCAGGATGTGTTGTTTGTACAATGGTTTATTTATTTAGTGGTAAGTTACCGTACGCAAAATACGTGTTTTTATTTCGAGTTGGGGACACCAGCCCGCTGTACAATAGTGGTAAGTTATGTTAGGTACTAATTATTAGTTTGTTTCGTTTATATTGAGTTTAATTTATTACAATCATTGGTAACATCATTTAAGACTTAATACAGAAGAATTGGGTCAGTGGATACGAAACGGGGCTCTGTTGTTTACTGCGACCAATTTCGGGGTAGCGTAATTGGTCACAGTTCTAACCTAACATAACCTATGGTCGGAGTGGACGGAATCCCTTCGACATCGTTTTACGACAAACGGTTAGTCGGAGACAAAAACACCACGACACTTTTAGCCTTATATACAGAGGTTTTATACGATAGAATCGAGAAAATAAACGATTTACGATAATAACACTTTTTTGGCTACAATTTTCTGTCTTTGTTGTCAGTGCCCCGTTATGGTTGATGGCAATTAAACTCGCCCCCTATTACATGAGACTTAAACATAACTGGCTAAATGTGGGTGTACTATTGGTACACCTCTGTCTAACCATTTGGGGATTATAGGCGAGATGTGAGGTGATCAAGCCAAATTCAATGCCAAGAGGGTCGGTCACGCACGGTCGGTCGCGCACGGTCGGTCGCGCCAGTCGGTCGCGTACGAGTATACAAGATGGAATTTTACAATGCCACTTGGAGGGAAAGTACTCTAAATACTGGAGATAGCAAATTTTACACAAAGGAGGCGTTCCTTTATTTAAAGGTACATTGTTATCCAAGGGGTGAAAGTAACTTATTTAGTCCCGAGACGGGGTTTGGCGCCCAAGCGTAGCGCGGGCGCTAATAGCTCGAGGGACTAAATAAGTCTTTAACCCGAGGTAAACACTGTGCTTTTCATTACGAATACAAGGAAAATAAAAACAAAAACACGAAACCACTCGAAAAAAAATGAAGATCGGATTGCCGCTTTCCCGCCTATTTTGTTTTTTTTTTCTGTGGCTGGCTATTCAGCCTTTATTTTCACTATCGTCACTGAAAAAACAGTAAATATATTGCCCAAATTTTTGTTATTTTATAGAAATATTTGTAACTAAATTATAACTAAGTTATTTAAAATAATTATATTCTTTAATTAATACTGACTTTTATGTTATTTCAATTTTACATGGCGCTGTAATTTACAGGCTGTATAGAAGTCGGAACATGGTTCAATAGAAATGTGAAAATAGAACTAGATTTTTTTTTAATAATGTGACAGCTGTCAGTTGAAAGTGATTCTCCCTAGGGCTGAAAAGTATTACTTTCAGCCCGCTCCTCAGGCAACTTCAGACCTACTTTCCGAGTATGAGTAATGAAAAAAAATAAACAAATCTGCATTCACAGTTTTCAGATTAAATTATTTTGCTACACTCGGGCATCGAACCCGGGATGGATCGACTAAACTTCGACAAAATAACATTCTGTACCTTTTTATCATCAACCATATGGATCAAATCTCTCTAACAAACATGATTAATTAAATGAAAGGAAAACCATGAATAAAAGTGCTTTTTCTTTTTGAATAAGTATATCCCATTGAATTTATAACTTACTGTTCTTTAGATTTTATGGTTTTCTTTTCATTTAATTTATTATGTTTCTAAGAGATATTTGATCCATATGGTTGACCCTATCGATTGATGTCAAAAAACTACAGGATATTACTTTTTCGAACTTAAGTCGGTTCTATTCCCGAGTGTGGCAAGCAAAGTTTTGAATATCTGTGAATGAAGATTTGTTTCGTTTTAAAAATAAAGAAATGTTTCCTTTGAGTAAAACTTGCCATCTCCAGTTTTCGAATACTTTCCCTCCAGGTTGCATTGAAAAATTCCACCCAGTATATTGTGTTCTATACATAAAGCACCATACTGCGAAGCTGACGTCTGCGGCGTCCGACAGCCGTATTTTGTTCTCGCTGACGTCACGACTGACCGTGCGCGACTGACCGTCAGCGCGACAGTCATTAAACAACACCATATTTTTAAAGATGTTTCAGAAACCGAAGCAAATAATAATTCAATCATATTTATCTAAGGCAACCCTAAAAATACAACTACATATCTTAAGAAAATCACTATTTCAATAAATATTGTCCCGAAAATATACAGGGTCGAACGAGAGTGACCTTATACAAATAAATACGAATTTATTTGTTTTATTCGAAAACTTTTGCAATCTGCTCTAATTACACAGCGGCCAGTACCTAATTTAGATTTGTTAGTTTTAGCTCTGCAATAAAGCTACTTTATCACCCACAAATATTTCACTAAAACACAGTGGGCACACAGTATATGTAAATGTATATAAACAATAAATAAATAATAAATAATATAAACAATAATAAATGTGTATATAGAGGGTGTAAGTCGACCCTGAATGAAGTCGAAGGGCACTTGTTTTCCCCGTCATTGCGATTTTTTTGTTCTGGATCAAACAACTCTCATGAAAAGATATTGTACCATTCCTGAGAAATACCGATTATTATAACCTATACCTGTGAACCTTCTAGTTACGCTCCATATTGGCTGTCAAAGTTCCAACTTTTTCTCAAGTTTTTTTTCTTCTAATACTAGTTTATAAGGTTATAATAACTATACTTTATTTACCGCCGTAACCGGTTACTATTAAATGCGTCCATCAGCAGAATGTGTTGAGTGCGTTACACTGAGTTTTACCGTAAATTGTAATTTTTCACCTTAAAAGAAAAAGTCGTTTCCCAGCAATAATTTTTACATGGAGTTACTTAGTTTAATGTACTGAATGCTTGGTTGACGGCTTTCTGAAAAGTCCGTTTACACCCTGCATTAAGTCTGGTTTTTATCAATGACTTGTCTGAACGCGATCAGCTCATCTAAACCACGTTCAAGAGCTGTGAGTATCGTAACTCAGTTGCTAAAATATGCTTATTGCAATCAGTACAGGAAGCTCTTTTAAAAATTATAAGTGCAAATAGATAAAAATAGTTTCTTTTGGATCAATCTTCATATCGAGCCGCTCTTGCCTGGGTTGGTCAGTGGATGGGTGATCAGTCATAACATGCCGAGTTTCCTCCGTGCCTCGGAAAGCACGTTAAGCCATTGGTTCCGGTTCTTTGACAGTCGTCTCAGCAAGAACTAGGTAAGGTTAAGGTCAGAAAATGAGAAATTAAAGGAAAAGATATACAATCTTGAAAAACATAGAAGATCAAACAACTTAATTTTATATGGAGTAAAAGAAACCGAAAAATCGACTGCCAATCTCATCGAAATCATTAAAAAGAAATTTAAAGATGATCTAAATATTACTTTTGAAGATAGGGATGTCAACACGATCTACAGAATTGGCAAAAATATTCCAGAAAATGGAAAGGAAAGGCCAATCCTCCTGACATTCGTTAACCACTGGAAGAAAAACGAGATTGTGGCAAATAAAAAGAAATTGAAAAATGTGTATATGTCTGAAGACTACCCGAAAGAAGTCCTTGACACGAGGAAGAAACTACAGCCACAACTGGAAGAAGAAAGGAAGAAAGGCAATTATGCGTTCATAAACTATGACAAGCTAGTTATCAAACAGGGGAAGCCAGGAAATGAGAAACGTAAAAGGGAACCATCAACCTCACCTAATGTAAAAGAGCACCCTCGCAAACAACAACAATTATCAGCAAAAGCATATCGTCTAAATGCTTTCGACGTAATGAGGAATAGAAGCAACTCTCTGCCTTCTGCCAACTTGCCAACTGATCAGAATGCATAGGATATTGCCATCAGCCACCGGAACAAAACTTTAAACAAACTAGAACTTAAAGATAATAGAAACAAAACATTCCCCAAACCGACTTGTCCTCGTGGGGAATTAGACTACAACCCTCCACCAAATACAGAAATAGAAGATATAAAACATACCCTTAAAATTTGCACTTATAATGTAAGAACACTTGCATCAACAGAACGATTCCTTGAATTAACTAATGCTCTAAAGGATATTAATTGGGACATTCTAGGCCTTGCCGAGATTCGAAAAATGGGGTGTAAGATCGAGGAGTACAGCGACCTTATCTTTTGCTATATCGGCGAAACTAAAGGACTACATGGAGTGGGATTTCTAATCAAGAAAAAATTTAAAAACAACATTACCAACTTCATAGGAATCTCTGAAAGAGTAGCACTTTTACAAGTTAAATTTGAATGTTTCTCCTTATCATTAATCCAAGCATATTCACCGACGGAGAGATCAACAGAAGAAGAAATTGGAAAATTTTACAAAGACATTGAATATGCTCACACCAAAACGGAAGGAAAGGTCATAGTCATGGGAGATTTTAATGCAAAAATAGGTTGTCCAAAAACAAACCTTTATCCAGTAATGGGAAAATATGGTTACGGAGTGTGCAATGAGAGAGGCGAACGTCTCTTAAGTTATGCTTACCAACACAAACTCTCAATAATGAACTCATTCTTCAAGAAGAAAGAGAGCCGCAGATGGACATGGTTATCACCCGACCAAAAAACTAAAAATGAAATAGATTTTATTATGATAAATCACCATGGACTTATAACTAATATCGAGGTACTAAACAAATTCAAATTTTCTTCTGATCACAGATTGGTGAGAGCAACATTACTTTTAAGTCGCCCAGTAAAAAGCAGAAAAACCTTCACAACACCAACTAATATCCCCAAGACAGAAGCAGAAATCAAAAACTACATTGAACATCTACGAACACACACAGAAAATATAAAAACAGACTGTATTGATATCCAAACATACTACAATATCCTGGAAAGAGGCATAACAGAGAGCTTAAAATGCAATACCAGTACACATCCTCACGAACACAATATTTTCTCCAAAGAAACAATCCAACTTATAAAAAGGCGCACTGAATTACTACACACAAAGAATAAAACCAAAGATATGAAAGAAGAACTTAGCAGAATGTACAAAGAGACTAATAGATCAATCCGTAAGGACTACAATAAACACAGATACGAGATTATTTCAAGAAACATAAAGAATTTTAGAAGTGCCAAAAAAGCCTTTAAAGAATTAACAACACACAAGTCATGGATTCAAAAACTTGAGCACAACTCTCTAGAAACAAAATGTAGAAAAGATGTAATAAACCATGCAACAAACTTCTACAAAAACTTGTACAGGAAACAAAATAACACTGAAATGAAAGCGCAAACAACTCACATAACACAAAACACGACTGACTGCATCAGACAAATTGAAGACTCCGAAGTTTACGAACATATAAAAAAACTGAAGGCTGAGAAGAGTCCCGGACCAGACGGATTGACCAATGAGGCCCTTAAAATAGGAGCACCTATTTTATTACACCATTTTACGCAATTGTTCAATATGATACTAGACGAAGAAAAAGTGCCAAAACAATGGTGTACATCAGACATAATTTTGCTTTTCAAGAAAGGGAGCTCCTTGGATATAGGGAATTATAGACCCATAAGCCTGCTGGCAAGTATATACAAACTATTTTCATCGATAATTTTAAAGAGAATAGCCGACGACATTGATAAGCAGCAACCGAAAGAACAAGCGGGATTCAGATCAGGCTTTAGCACAATGGACCACATACAGGCATTAGAACAGGTCATAGAAAAATACAGAGAACACAATAGACCTCTGTATGTGGCTTTCATTGACTACAGCAAAGCTTTTGACACCATCAGCCACTGTTCAATCTGGAACGCACTACAACAATCAAATATTAACTGTAAATACATCAATATCTTGAAATATATCTATACAAACAGTACGAGCAGAGTTAAACTAGAAACTAGAGGAGACGAAATAAACATAGAACGAGGAGTGAGACAGGGAGACCCCCTATCCCCGAAGCTATTTATAGCAGTACTAGAAAATATTTTTCAAAAACTAGACTGGAAAAACAGGGGAGTGTACATAAACGGACACTATTTAAACCATCTGAGGTTCGCTGATGATATTGTTATAATTGCTGAAACTGCCAAAGATCTAGAGGAAATGATGATATCATTGGACTGTGAAAGCTCCAAAATCGGCTTAGAAATGAATGTTAATAAAACCAAGATACTAACCAACAATCGCGAACGCCCGATAGTGATAAAAGGTAATAATATGGAATATGTCAGCGAATACATCTACTTGGGGAAACAAATCTCATTCAAAACGTCAAGCAACGAAGACGAAGTAACAAGAAGAGTCAACGCAACTTGGAAGAAATTCTGGGCATTAAGAGAAATCCTAAAAGGGAACTACAGCTTGCACATGAAAAGGACAATATTTGATACATGCCTATTACCCTGCTTGTTGTATGGTTGCCAAACTTGGATATTTACTAATAAAGTAAAACAAAAAATCAAATGTAGTCAAACAGCAATGGAAAGGAGCATGCTGAAAATTAGAAGAATCCATAAAATTAGGAGCGAGAACATTCGTCAAAAAACTAAACTCAACGATGCTCTCAGACACGCACTCTTATATAAATGGAGATGGGCCGGACACATCTCACGATACCCAGACAGAAGATGGACCATTGAAGCCACAAGATGGAAAGGACCAGTGGGGAAAAGGAATGTTGGTCGACAATTAAGACGGTGGGCTGATGATATAACACACATCGCAGGAAACGACTGGATAAAGTCAGGCAAGGACAGGGAATCATGGAAAAGGCTGGAGGAGGCCTTTACCCATACAGGGGTCCAAATCTCATAAATACTACTAACACTAATTTTAAGTAAACCTTTGTAAATTTAAGCAGAAACTTACTAACACACATTGTAATATATATCGGAGATTTGGAATAAATGGCTTTATTATTATTATTATTATACTAGTTTATAAGGTTATAATAACTATACTTTATTTACCGCCGTAACCGGTTACTATTAAATGCGTCCATCAGCAGAATGTGTTGAGTGCGTTACACTGAGTTTTACCGTAAATTGTAATTTTTCACCTTAAAAGAAAAAGTCGTTTCCCAGCAATAATTTTTACATGGAGTTACTTAGTTTAATGTACTGAATGCTTGGTTGACGGCTTTCTGAAAAGTCCGTTTACACCCTGCATTAAGTCTGGTTTTTATCAATGACTTGTCTGAACGCGATCAGCTCATCTAAACCACGTTCAAGAGCTGTGAGTATCGTAACTCAGTTGCTAAAATATGCTTATTGCAATCAGTACAGGAAGCTCTTTTAAAAATTATAAGTGCAAATAGATAAAAATAGTTTCTTTTGGATCAATCTTCATATCGAGCCGCTCTTGCCTGGGTTGGTCAGTGGATGGGTGATCAGTCATAACATGCCGAGTTTCCTCCGTGCCTCGGAAAGCACGTTGAGCCATTGGTTCCGGTTCTTTGACAGTCGTCTCAGCAAGAACTAGGTTGTACACTCAGGCCAGATAGGCAGTCGCTCCATGAATACTGGTATTCAGCCCAATCCAATAAGACTGGAAGTCGACCCAAACACAGTTGGGTAAAAACTAGTCAGATGATGACCTAGTACGTTACCGTGGGGTTATCTTTAGCCTACACTTGGGCGAAGTCGCTCGGTTCTATCTTTAGGTTAAGCCGTGCTCGCCTAGATGCCTAGGTTGGTCTGTATATGGGTGACCACCCATTACATACTGAGTTTTTTCAGTGCCTCGGAAAGCACGATCCAAAGCAGCAAGCAGTTGATCCCGATTGTCATTGTAGATTTTTGACAGCCGTTACAGGTCTAACCAGTCTTACCAAGGGGTGTCGTATTACCCACTTGGGTACGTGGACCTCCTCCACGAGTTGTGGAGGTAAGATAGGTAGTCGCTCCATGTAAAATACTGCTATTCAGCTGCATCCGGTTAAACTGAAAGCCGACCCCAACGATGACGACTTGGACGAAGTCGCGACCAAACGCTAGATATTTTATATTACCAACGTTTTCTGTAAAACGTATCGTTTAATTAGACATTTAGGTATTTCAAGGACACTTGACTTCAAACAATCAATTAATGAACACGTAATTAAACGTAATTAAGGTGGTATTCTATATTTCGTGTAGTGGAGGTCAGATGGTACTTTATCCATATTTCATTATCATAACATCACACCTGTAATACTTGAAGAGTTAGGCAGAGTTGCACCTAACATGTAGTAAGTCTCATATAGTAGATAGGGGCGAGCCTATTGCCATCAACCGACACAAATTCAACTTCCGTGGCAGCTACTAAGAAATTCCTGATGTAAAACCCAATAACACTTTGCTTGACTCGGGATCGAACCCAGGATAACCCAGGATGTGATTCTTGGCCGCTATTTTCGTTCAATAGGGTAGACGACAACAAAAATACAATTAGTCCGATTATCAACAAATAATAGATACTTACGACGCTTTTAAAATTCTCAATACGTCACGACTTGGTTTAATTTTTAGCGAGTTCTGACGTCACGAGCCCACACTTCCGAGTTAAGTATTCATTAATTTCCAAAAAATACGTGTTAACGCTATGGGCTTTTGGGAAAACTTTAAACGCTAACATGGAATTTATCATGAAATGGAAGAACTGTCTAAACAGCTCTTTCCAGGCTTCTAAAAGCCTGGAGCGGTGATTCAAAGCCTTGCTATGAGAATCGGCGGTTTTGTGGACTGTAATAAACTTTATGTTGCGGCATACGTTGATTTTGAAGGAAGCAATTTTATGATATGGAGAAACAGGAACAATAGAGGGACACAGGATGCAGCGCCTTACCTTTTTGAAGCAGTCTGGCGTCGACTCCTGCTGTAGGGGACTTCCACGTCCTCGACGTACAGGTTAACCACGCGGCGGCCAGCGTGGTTCCACGGATTAAAGATCCTTTCCTTTTGCAGCACTTCAAATCAATGTAGCTTGATATTTAGGTGGATCTAAATTTAATTATAGACCTGAAACCCTGGATTTATCACGAAATCTAGAGTTATTTGCGGTAAAGCCCTGAAGAGGTGCTTTCGCGGCGGCGGAGTAGACGAAACTTCTGTCAATATGGCGTCGGCCACGTTCAGTCCTCTTCCAGCCTTGTATTGCTGTTTCGCTCTGACCTATGGTAGACGCTGCAGGAATGAATAGGAAGGAAGGAAACTGATAGGAAACTACCGCCACATTCTAATAAAAGTTAAAGACATTTACCCTTCTTTTTGGTTAGTCGGTTAAATAAAAGGAAAAGATTTAAAGTATGTAGGTTCGGATAAAGCGATGTTTATGGCGACAACATTCTCCCGACCTTAAAGGGTTGCCTTTAACGACGTATACACTAAGATTTACAAACTTACTATTATATAACTAGGCGATAAGATCTGATCCAGACAGAGTCTGTTTTAATCATTTATTCGCGGGATTATATGCTCCAAAAGAATCAGAGAATTAAACATAAATTTACTTATTTGTAATAAACCTATCTCTAAACTAACCTAAGTTATGAGAATTGCATTCTCACTGGCTCGGTAAAAGGCACACACGGACCACTGGGCGGACCAGGCTACCTTTAGACGTTCTAACGGTAAGAGACCGGGTTGTGCCATCCTTCGAGGTATGAACAGCCTCCACCACACCTAGAGGCCAAGCAAATGGTGGAGCATTATCGACAATCAATATAACTACTGATCCCAGTGGGATCGGAGTGGATGGAGTATTCCACTTGGATCTACATTGCAGTTGATGCAAATATTCCACCCGCCATCGCTGCCAGAAAGACTGTACCATCTTCTGCAAGAGAGAATGTCTGTCCAGCAAACTAACGCTCTCTACTTGGGGAGCTGGCAGAGAGGAGAGGGGCGCAGTATTAAGAAAATGAGCCGGCGTGAGAGCCGATGGCTCTGAAGGGTCTCTACTCATAGCGGTCAGCGGACGCGAATTTACAAGTGCCTCGATTTGCGTTAGCACCGTCAACAGCTCTTCATAAGATAATATTTGTTGACCGATAATCTTGAACAAATGAGATTTTACCACCTTTACCATGCTCTCCCAGCAACCTCCCATATGAGGGGATTGGGGTGTTATGCGTTTCATCTCTATGCGACTTTCTGAAAGCTCATATTCAAGATGCGGGCGATGCTCATCGAGGAACTTGTAAAGATCGCGAAGATATGAACTACATCCAACAAAATTAGTACCATTGTCAGTGTAAATATACTGCACAGGGCCGCGACGCGCTAGGAATCGCTTCAGAGCAGCAAGAAAATTAGCGGTACTTAACTCCGAAGCGATTTCTATATGCAAACACCTAGTTGTCAGACACGTAAAAATACACAGCCAAGCCTTGCAGCTTTTAATACCTCTTCTACGAACCGGTGTATACTGGAGAGGGCCAGCATAATCACATCCAGTATGCGTGAATGGCTTGTCAACTTGGGTGACGCGGAACTCGGGCAGATCTGACATGATTGGAAAAGATGGGCGTGGTTTTGCTCTGAAGCACGTATTGCACTTATGGATACGATGACGAATGACACGTCGCGCTGCCAGTATCCAATACTGATTCCTAAGTATGGACATGAGCAATTCGGGGCCGGCGTGTAAATGCTTTCGATGATAATAATCGATTAAAATATCAATCACGTGATCGTGCCTAGGTAATACATACGGGTGTTTCTGTGCGTAATTGATTTTTGCGTAAGTCAACCGACCGCCGACGCGGATAACACCGTTTGCGTCCAAAAACGGTTTAAGCCTTTGCATAGCGGGAGAACAGTTTTTACTGTTTTTTAATTTATTTATATCGTCAATAAAATGAACTTGTTGTAATGCGGATATTATTTTAGTTTCAGCAAAATCTAAATCATATTTGTTTATGTAAGATCTGCGCGATAATAATTTTGTAAAGCGGTACATATAGACAATTATGCGGAGTAACTTCGACCATGAAGAAACACGTTGAGCGAGCTCATAAATAGGCGATGTTGATTCACCTGCTGTTATAGCATTCGTAGAAGCCTTCAGCTCCGGCACTTCACTAATGTCTTCGCGATCGAATTCAGAAATAGGCCACTCCGATGGATGCTTAGATGCCCATGGGGGTCCGGTAAACCACAGAGGGTGATTAACAAGTTGCGCGGGTGATAAACCTCGCGATAAACAATCAGCAGGGTTTTCAATGCCTGCCACATGATGAAAACAACTCGCGGTAACATTATCGACAACCTTTGCGACGCGATTTGCCACAAAGGTTTGCCAGCGGTGCGGAGAAGAATTGATCCAACAAAGAACGACTTTCGAGTCGGTAAACGCGAAGATATTGGAAATTTTGTACCTTGGGTCAAAATTGTTTAGTACATTACGCATAAGCGTAGATAATAAGACTGTAGCACACAATTCTAAGCGAGCAATTGAAATAGTTTTAAGCGGCGAAACTTTCGATTTTGAACACACAAGCCTAACGGTAGTATTGGCGTTATCTTTGACATGCAAGTATACAACGGCGCCGTAAGCACGCTCACTTGCATCAGCGAATCCTAAGAGGTTTGCTACACAACCCTGCACTACCCCGAGATGCCGCGGAATACGTATCTCGTTGAGCGCGGGAAATTCGCTACAGAACTGCCTCCATAGGTTTACGATGCGTTGCGGGGGGGCATCGTCCCAGTCGCACTTCAATAACCATAGTTCCTGAATCAGGAGCTTGGCATAAAGTATGACGGGGGCCACCAGCCCTAGATTGTCCCACAAGCGTGCTACGACGGACAAGATACTGCGCTTAGTACAACTTGAGCCTGGCTTCGCAACCTTAAATTTGAAAACGTCATCGGATTTGTCCCAATGTGTACCTAGAACCTTGTCAGGTACATCTTTATCAATCTCGAGATCTGACGAAGCTCGATGCGAGGCGGGAATAGCGCGAAGGACAGCGTCCGAGTTACTCGTCCATTTTACAAGGTCGAACTGACCGCACTTAAATAGTTGTATAAGTTCGATACATGAATTGATAGCGACGTTCTCGTCTTCCTGCGCTGAATCATTTGACATGATGCTGTAGCAGACGTCATCCATGTACGTGGAAGCCAATGCTATGGCAGCTGCAGTTGGGAATCTCTTACCTTCATCAGCAATCAGCTGATGAACAACGCGGATTGCGTGAAATACGGACGACTTCATACCGAACGCAACACGTGTCAGTTCAAAAACCGTCAGTTTATCTTCCGGATGGAAGCGATAAATGAATCTTTGATATTTGCGGTCTCGCTCTAACATTCCCAATTGAAGAAACATTTGTCTACAATCTGCTGAAACAGCGATTTTGAATAACCGAAAAGTCAATAGAATGTTATTCAAGTCACCCTGTAAATTAGGGCCTGAATGAAGAACATCATTCAAAGACAGACCTGTGCTAGTTTTACAACTAGCGTCTAAAACCATGCGGACCTTTGTGGATGTCTTATCTAAACGCTGAACTCAATGATGTGGTACAAAGTAAGAAGCGGCGTGGGTGGATATTAACTCATTACTGTCAATGGGTCCTACTTCGGTTGCATAACCTTTCTCGATGTATTCACGAATGATATTGTCATAGGCAGTGCGTAGAAAGCTTGATGACTCTAACTTCTTTTCTAAGCACAAAAAGCGTCGACGCGCTGTGGAGAAAGAATCTCCCAATTTATAAACATCGTCGCGAAATGGAAACGCAACGGTGTACCTACCACTAGAATCACGCGTAGTAGTAGTGCGGAAGTGAATTTCACATTCAATGTCATCTTGACTGGTGGGGGTTGGCGCGGAAATTTCCTCGAGTTCCCAAAAACGCTTGAGGAGGTGGTCTAAATCGCCTTCTCCTATAGCGCAACATGCGGTGGTAGACTTAGAGAAGGGCAGTGCGGGCGCGGAACCCATTATAATGTAGCCCAACACCGTTTGTATTGCGGGCGGTATTCCTTGCATGCTGCTATGTACCGTATTCGGCATCAACAGGTGCGGAAAAATAGATGCGCCGAGCAGAACGTCAACAGCGGTGGGAGTGGCGAACGTACTGTCCGCGAGCGGCAATGATACGATGTGGGTAAAGGCAGCTTCGTCCACGGGAACTGTGGGCAGGTTATCCGTGATGCGATCTACGACAAATCCAGATACGTCGAAAGAAACGTGTTTGTCAAAGCGAGAAAATATTTTAAAGTCAGTGGAACCTTTGATAGGCTTTTCAGAACCACCAAACCCTCGAACAATCATTTGCGTATTTTTATTATAATTCAAACCTAACCGGTTACAGCATTCCGTACTTATAAAATTACTCTGCGATCCAGAATCTAAAAGGCATTTTACAATATGGCTCTGTCCATTACGATCGCGAATAACAACTTGAGCGGTCGATAGCAATATCGTTGTGGGACGAATACATCGCGCGGCGCGGTTGCCTTCATTAATATTAAACTGCAAAGGCGCAGCAATGGATGTGTGCAAGGACGAAACTCTCGGCTCGCTCGCGGCAGGCGCCGGTGCCTGTGTAGACGGCGGCGCCTGCGGCGGCGTGGCGCACTCGCTAGGTATCGCGGGTTCGAATCTGGACACCGGCACCGATTCACTGTTATGAGATTGTGTGGCGGTTTGATTAGGAACCTTATTGAAATGCAATAAGGAGTGGTGTTTTTGATGACAGTTGCGGCATTTGAGCGTTGAATTACAATCGCGAGATTTATGTTTGATGCTTAAACAATTAATACATGCACCGTTATCTTTTACGCATTTAAAACGTGCGGACGGTGACATCTCAGTGAATTTTTGGCACTTGAAAAAGTGATCGTGCACAATATTGTCACAAAGGCATTTTTTGCTAGCAGGCGCGATGGCTACATAACTCTGCGGGTTCGGTACATTATTGCGAGATTTAACAGAACTACGCTTGGGAACACCAGCTGAGCTAGGCTGTGTGTTTTGATAAATCCTATGTTGACTCCTAATGAACTCGGTCAGCTGACTAAAAGTAGGCAACGAAACTTCACGATATTGCGACTCAAAAGCACGTATCGTTTCTCCGTCTAATTTTTTGAGTGCTATGTGCAAAAATACGAAATCTGTCAAGTCATCTATTCCAAGAATTTTAATTGCGTTTGCTGCAGTGACATACTGATCCATGAAAGTTTGCATATTAGATGCAGAAGCGGGGCCATTTATTTTAAGATTAATCATTTGATCTAGATACGTAGAAGCGAGTATGCGTTTATCCTGATACCTATCCACGAGACACTTCACGATTACTTGATAGTTTTCAGGACACGGCGCGATGCCTGAAAATACCGTTTGCGCTTTAGTAGAAAGCTTTCCTATCAGATAGTACAGTCTCTCAGCGTCTGTCAACGATGGATTTTCGTGTATTGTAGACTTGTAGCTTTCATAGAATAAGGGCCAATTGCGAATGTCGCCGTCAAATGACAGAATTTCAATTGGCGCTAAACAAGGCCGTTTAGACCTAATGACTTTCTGATCATCATACTGACCAGAAGCGTCAGCGTTCACCCGCGAAGGCACTGGCTCAACCCGCTTCAACACACGTTTGATACGGCAAAACAGATCATCAAAGGCAATCAATGGTTGATAGTTAGGCTTCGCGGATGGATTAATTTCTAAAAGTAGCCTATTGTACTGGTTGACGAGATCCCTAAATTCAGATCGAGTTTCGTCAATGGTCTCGACTGAATCCAGAAAACTCTCCACCATTTCGCTTTCAACGCGGGCCTTTTGCGCCTTTCCGAACACGATTTGAATTGATTCGAAAAGGGCATTTCGTTTTGCTTCTACAAGAATAAGTTCTGAATTTAAATGCGATGACGCGCATTCATCAGTTTTGTAATCCTTATCATCAGCGGCAGGTCGAGGCATCTTGATTTATTACAATAAACTGTTCAAGTAAGTAGATCGGAATGCACAGAGTGAGCTCTCAAAACTAGCGTAAACAACCTATATTCGATAACTATAATGCGTGCGCGGTTACAAGCGGCTAATGTAGTGAACTGATAATATTAAAACCGGTTCTTTATAAAGTCGTAGCCGTAGGTACTTTGTGCTAATTATACGATGCAACTGTGAATGAAGTTAAGTTATGTAAGTATGTATGGCTGTTAGTAAGATACAATAATGAAACGTATTTTTTTTTTTTAAGGACGCGTTCGCAAAATTGATAGGTACAGAATCGAACTACTACATTGACACGGCTCATACACACAAGTGTAGTGCACGACTACTATTCTCGCTACCGAGAAAAGTAAACTTGTGTGTATTGACTCGTGTCAATGTAGGTAGTGGTTCGATTGATTCAAGTGAACTCATTTTGATACTTAGAAAGATTCATTTTTTTACGTATTTATTTGGAATAAAATTATGGCACCAACATAAATATTTACGTTTTATATTTTTACGTTTTACCTCGGACTTGATGGAACGACCTGAAGGTGTACTTCGGTGACTGCTACTGGAACTCCTCGACGTGTTGGACTAGGTGAGCCGA
Organism: Xestia ashworthii; assembly: GCA_950022955.1. Classification (NCBI taxonomy): domain Eukaryota; kingdom Metazoa; phylum Arthropoda; class Insecta; order Lepidoptera; family Noctuidae; genus Xestia; species Xestia ashworthii. The sequence continues at coordinate 19,845,891 of OX465566.1, forward strand.
GTTTGGGCTTGTTTTGTTAGTTATGATGAGACCTTACCTCCGGACTTGATGGAGCGACCTGAAGGTGTACTTCGGGAACTGCTACTGGAACTCCCTAGACGTGTTGGACTAGGTGAGCCGAGTTTGGGCTTGTTTTGTTAGTTATGATGAGACCTTACCTCCGGACTTGATGGAGCGACCTGAAGGTGTACTTCGGGAACTGCTACTGGAACTCCTAGACGTGTTGGACTAGGTGAGCCGAGTTTGGGCTTGTTTTGTTAGTTATGATGAGACCTTACCTCCGGACTTGATGGAGCGACCTGAAGGTGTACTTCGGGAACTGCTACTGGAACTCCTAGACGTGTTGGACTAGGTGAGCCGAGTTTGGGCTTGTTTTGTTAGTTATGATGAGACCTTACCTCCGCACTTGATGGAGCGACCTGAAGGTGTACTTCGGGAACTGCTACTGGAACTCCTAGACGTGTTGGACTAGGTGAGCCGAGTTTGGGCTTGTTTTGTTAGTTATGATGAGACCTTACCTCCGCACTTGATGGAGCGACCTGAAGGTGTACTTCGGGAACTGCTACTGGAACTCCTAGACGTGTTGGACTAGGTGAGCCGAGTTTGGACTTGTTTTGTTAGTTATGATGTGAACTTACCTCCGGACTAGATGGAGCGACCTGAAGGTGTACTTCGGGGACTGCTACTGGAACTCCTCGACATGTTGGGACTAGGTGAGCCGAGTTTGGGTTCGTTTTGTTAGTTATGATGAGACTTTACCTCCGGACTTGATGTAGCGACCTGAAGGTGTACTTCGGGGACTGCTACTGGAACTCCTCGACATGTTGGGACTAGGTGAGCCGAGTTTGGGTTCGTTTTGTTAGTTATGATGAGACCTTACCTCCGGACTTGATGGAGCGACCTGAAGGTGTACTTCGGGAACTGCTACTGGAACTCCTCGACGTTTGGACTAGGTGAGCCGAGTTTGGACTTGTTTTGTTAGTTATGCTCATGTAGTCCAATACGTCTAGGAGTTCCAGTAGCAGTCACCGAAGTACACCTTCAGGTCGCTCCATCAAGTCCGGAGGTAAGGTCTCATCATAACTAACAAAACAAGCCCCAACTCGGCTCATCTGGTCCAACACGTCGAGGAGTTCCAGTAGCAGTTCCCGAAGTACACCTTCAGGTCGCTCCATGAAATCCGGAGGTAAGGTCTCATCATAACTAACAAAACAAGCCCAAACTCGGCTCATCTAGTCCAACACGTCGAGGAGTTCCAGTAGCCGTTCCCGAAGTACACCTTCAGGTCGCTCCATGAAATCCGGAGGTAAGGTCTCATCATAACTAACAAAACAAGCCCAAACTCGGCTCATCTAGTCCAACACGTCTAGGAGTTCCAGTAGCAGTCACCGAAGTACACCTTCAGGTCGCTCCATCAAGTCCGGAGGTAAGGTCTCATCATAACTAACAAAACAAGCCCAAACTCGGCTCATCTAGTCCAACACGACTAGGAGTTCCAGTAGCAGTCACCGAAGTACACCTCAGGTCGCTCCATCAAGTCCGGAGGTAAGGTCTCATCATAACTAACAAAACAAGCCCAAACTCGGCTCATCTAGTCCAACACGTCTAGGAGTTCCAGTAGCAGTCACCGAAGTACACCTTCAGGTCGCTCCATCGAGTCCAGGACGATTAGGCATATAATTATAAACCCTACTTACATACTTTTTTATAGCAAAATGAAATAGAATGAAAATCTTACGAGTACCTTGTCAAGTATCAAATTCGGTTTCTCGAATATTTTGTGTTTTTACAGCGATCTTTTTCAACTCGAGCCGCTCTAAACAGGCGATACATGTCCACTCTCGACGGGGGCCGCGCTCGGACTAAAGTTTCATTCCAAGTGCTTGTGCAATAAATCAAGACGGGTATAGAAATAAAATAACCCTTAATGCAATCGATTAAGATTCATCCAGAATAGCAAAATATGTGAAAAAATAAGTTTCGGTTTTCATTTTTTCTGCGACTATTTAAAGCATTTAGATGAAAAAAAAAACTAACATTAAACATTGAATATGTTAGCCTACATACAGTATTTTTAAAAGTTGTCAAATATGATAATAATAGCACAAAAAATGTACCTAAACTCAACCCGGTATCGTTAAATTTGTGGAAAATGGCAACGAAAGATCGATTTTACATTGTAAAAAAGTAAAATTTTCAATAATAAAGTACCGTTAATTTGAAGATGAAGAACCAATCTATACGATGTAGTTATTGGTTATATTGAATTTTGTTTTATTATGCTATAAAATGTACCGAAAAACAGCATAATTTTGCCTGATATGCAAACGCGCCCTTAAACTAATCTATTGTATTGATTAAATGAATTTAATGACACGAGTGTAATTAATCAGTTGAATCTGAACGAATTCAGATCCGCGATGCGGGGTTCCCTAGGGAAAGAAATGAAGCTCGTCTAATAGGAGATAGAAAATAGACCCGGTTCGAAGGGACCAAAATGTTAACGCTATGGGCTTTTGGGAAAACTTTAAACGCTAACATGGAATTTATCATGAAATGGAAGAACTGTCTAAACAGCTCTTTCCAGGCTTCTAAAAGCCTGGAGCGGTGATTCAAAGCCTTGCTATGAGAATCGGCGGTTTTGTGGACTGTAATAAACTTTATGTTGCGGCATACGTTGATTTTGAAGGAAGCAATTTTATGATATGGAGAAACAGGAACAATAGAGGGACACAGGATGCAGCGCCTTACCTTTTTGAAGCAGTCTGGCGTCGACTCCTGCTGTAGGGGACTTCCACGTCCTCGACGTACAGGTTAACCACGCGGCGGCCAGCGTGGTTCCACGGATTAAAGATCCTTTCCTTTTGCAGCACTTCAAATCAATGTAGCTTGATATTTAGGTGGATCTAAATTTAATTATAGACCTGAAACCCTGGATTTATCACGAAATCTAGAGTTATTTGCGGTAAAGCCCTGAAGAGGTGCTTTCGCGGCGGCGGAGTAGACGAAACTTCTGTCAATATGGCGTCGGCCACGTTCAGTCCTCTTCCAGCCTTGTATTGCTGTTTCGCTCTGACCTATGGTAGACGCTGCAGGAATGAATAGGAAGGAAGGAAACTGATAGGAAACTACCGCCACATTCTAATAAAAGTTAAAGACATTTACCCTTCTTTTTGGTTAGTCGGTTAAATAAAAGGAAAAGATTTAAAGTATGTAGGTTCGGATAAAGCGATGTTTATGGCGACAACAAATACGTGTCCATTATTTTTCAATACTCTAACTGGTGGACTAAGGTCCATGTTCACTGAAAAGATAACGCTCTGATTATCTAAAAACAACTGTTTAAAACACAATTTTGTATGGGAACATTTGTCCTTTAAACAACTGTTATAGATAATCAGTTCGTTATCTTTTCGGTGAACATGGACCTAAATAGATTTGTTTTACACCCAGCATGTGCTGAGTTGGTTACCCTTTCGTTATGGGCATGCTCAGCGCAGTTGAGCTGTTTTAATTAATTGTTAAGCTGATTGTTGTTATAATGTATTATGTCACCGTAAAATTGTCAAATACGTTATATTGTAATGTCTCTAGTGATATTGTAAAATCTCGAAATATTGTCAAATGAACATACCTACTGCTTACAACAAAACGCATTATTTTTCGTGAAATGCATGCGATGGTAGTCAACTCACGCGGTGTGGAGGGAAGGAGGGGTCCCCCTTGCCCAGTGGTACAACTCTCATGAAAAGATAACGTACCATTCCTGAGAAATACTTCCATATGTTCAGTTGACAATATTTCGAGAGTTTACAATATCGCTAGAGAGCAACACGTTATATTGTAATATAACGTGTTTGACAATTTTACGGTGACATATACAGGGTGTAAACCACCTCATCACAAAGCCGTTAACCAAGCATTCTGTACATCAAACTAAGTAACTTTACGCAAAAATTATTGCTGGGAAACAACTTTTTTTTTTGAGGTTCTACATCATGCTTTGTGGTAGAACTCCATGTAACGCACTTGAAACATAGTGCTGATGGATGGATTGAATAGTACGGGGGTCGTGGAGGTGTTAAAAGTCAAAATCTTACAAAAAAAACTTGTATTTAGAAAAAAACTTGTCAAAAAGTTGTAACTTTGACCCCCCATATCTCCGTAACTAGAAGGTTCCCAGGTATGGTGTAGAACAAAAAAATGATCGCAATGATGGCCAGAACAAGTGCCTTTCGGCTTCGTGAAGAGGTGTTTTACACCCTTTATGTATGTACTGCTCTATTGTGTTGTGCTGTCCATTAACGAATAAATGATTATTCTATTCTATTCTATTCTATTTGCAATTTTTTTGATATTTTATTCATGCTATTTGCAATTTTTTTTTACAACAATGCAATCAAACAAGCATCACCAGCCAATCAGACGCCTCCTCTGTGTCACATACAACTCGAACATCTCTACCCACCCCCAAACACTTAACAGAGCGTAAAGGTAAGGAAGGAAGGAGCAATATTTCATGTAAACATAGCCCCGTCTCTCTTGCCTGCAAAAACTTTACGGGATATGCTCTGAGGGGTGAACAGGGGGTGAAGAGGGAGAAAGGGGGCAAACAATACCCATCATCACTTTTTACATGTTAATAGCGGAAGGTCCTAATGTCCTTTTGCGGGTCGCCGATTTATTTAAGAAGTACTTATTTTTATATTGTATGCCTGTTGTCTCGTATGGATCAACATTTTGAGCCACAAAAGTGATAAATGAAAGGCAATTGCGTTAGTACTGGGTAATACGATACCACTTAGTAAGACTGGTTGTCAGACTTTTTGGGCCACTGACTACCTGTAACGACTGTCAAAGATGGACAAATGACAGCCGGAACAGCTTAACGTGCTTTCCGAGTCACGGAGGAAACTCGGTATGTAAGGGTGGTCACCCATCCACAGACCAACCTAGGCAAGCACGGCTTAACATAAAGACCCCGAGCGGCTGATATTATTTAGCCACGAGCTGAACATATGATGCAGTTCTATTTTATTTCAACTATCTCCATGACCCGTTTACTATTCAATGCGGCCATCGACTTAGGTCCATGTTCACCGAAAAGATAACGGTCTGATTATCTAAAAACAGCTGTCACTGCGACATGTTCCCATACAAAAATGTGTTTTAAACAGCTGTTTTTAGATACTCAGACCGTCATCTCTTTGGTGAACATGGACCTTAGTTCAATGTTTTTAGTGCGTTACCCTGAGTCTCACAGTAAAACGTGAGATTTCACCAAAAAAAACGGTTCTCAGCAACAATTTTTGCGTAGAATTTCTTAGTTTAATGTACAGAATGCTTGATTGACGGATTCGTGATTTATACATTGTATAAATAATCGCTACCCACTTATAATTGGAACCAGCAAATACGTAGGCGCCTTTGCTATCTCCGAAAACACATATAGAACCAAGGTTATTTATTCTAATACCACATAAACTGAGCACGTGTGAAGTTACCTACCTCTTCACATGTGTTGGCAGAAACCATATATTACGGGTTGGCGTTCTAAAATTGTGCGAATAGAACGGAATCAGTACTATTTCTGTCAACGAAACATACTTGAAAGTCTATTCAGGCATTCTGAATTGCAACCATTCTGAACGACAAGGCTTTCCGAAATATTGACTGAGATAATCGACGCTGGAAAGCGATTTTGTCGTATCTCGAAAAATGGCTTTTTTTTTATTGCATCATTGAAATAAGAAAAAAATACTGCGTCAGACGGTCTGATCAACGTTTTCCTACGATGTGTTTTTTTTTTTGATACGTCGTTGACTTTTTCTTAACTTTTTTAACAAAAGATACTTAAAAATGCTGTAAATACCATAAAATCAACTATTTTTAAGTTATACATAGATACATCAAAAACGCTACAAGTATTCTTTTTCGCAGTCCACACCTATTTCGTACCAACAACTACCAAGATACAGCAAAATTGCTGCTTCAAATTAAAATACCAATTGCTGTTACTAGTATAAAACGCATGTTAGACTAACTTTAGAATGCTATCATTATTGCCATCTGATAAATTTCATTATAAGAAATAAGTGTTCCAAAAATGACCTCTCTGATTCAGATAGTTTACGAGTTATGAATTTTTGAAATAGTTTTTTGGCTCTGGTGTAAAGTCCAACTTTTCGAGATACTACAAGATTGCTTTCTTGCGTCGAATATAGTCTTTTTAAATAAAATATTGACTAAAAGTGCTATGGTTCCATGAATATGTTGCAGTTAGCAATAGGAGAATAGAAGAAAAAAAAAGAAGAGATAAATGTTGAAATTGTAGATGCTTAAAAGACAACATGCCATTTAACTGTCAGTTTTTTAATAATGACAGACGTCAACTTTTTTCACTGTTCGTTTTTACCTCCAATTGCTGTAACGGTGTGATGCCTTATTAAAGATACGATTAATTAAACAAAAAGCTATTTCACTGGCCTCTGGCTGTTATAAAAATCAACAGCAGAGCGTGGTTGATCATGTCCAGCACGTGTAATTTACCAAAACTAAGCGAAAATGTCGCATTCTCGAACTGGAAGTTTCGAATGCATGTGCTACTCGAAGAGAAGGGACTGGCAGGAGTCCTGGAGAGCAACCAAGAAGAAGACAAGGAAAAACTATCAAAAGACGCAAAGGCAAAGTCTTTAATTGTGCAATGCCTAAGTGACAGATATTTAGAACTCGTTAAAAAATGTACGACGGCATCAGGAATGCTTCATGCCTTGGAAGCTGTGTTTGAAAGAAAAAGCGTGTTCAACAAACTATACCTACGTAAAAAGTTGTTAGCCATGAGATTAGAAAGCAATCAAAGTCTACAAGATCATTTTTTAAAGTTCGAAAACATAATTGGAGAGCTCGAAGCAGCCGGCGGGTCTACACCGTTGGAAGACAGTGACAAACTAACTCACTTGTTTATCACTTTGCCTGATGAATACAATACGGTTATCACAACTTTAGAAACAATGAGCGCTGAAAAGGAAATTACACTACCATTTGTAAAATCACGATTATTGGATGCCGAATTAAAATTAAAACAGAACTGCAACAATACAGTAGAAAGTAGCTTTATAACTTGCTACAAATGTGGGAAAGAGGGCCACATGGCATACCGTTGTGACAAAAATAAACATGCACCCGGAAGAGGACAACATCATCAAAGCAGAGGACGAGGCCATTTTAAAAGAAGAGGACAAATACATGCCGCAGAAGAGAAGAGCTCGGGTGGCGCAGAGATGTTTGTCGCCTTGGGCACTGAACAGATGATGGAGGAACAGCCTGAGGAAGTCCTATTTGTTGTGGACTCGGGGGCCACACATAACTTCATTCAAGAAAAATATGAGAAATATATGTCAAACATAGTGACACTTGAGCAAGATATTAAAATTAAAATAGCAAATGGAGAAGTTTTACTAGCCAAGAAGAAGGGGCTATTACATGTATATTCTGAAGATAAACCAATTATAATTGAAGGCTTAATTGTTAATGGAATCGCCCACAATTTACTATCTGTGAGCGAGCTCATGAACAAGGGAAAAATAGTATTATTCAAAGATGGGAAACTGATAATAAAATCAGAAAAAGCAGTGTACCATGGTGAAAAGCATGGAAAGCTCTATACGATGAGGTTTAACTTGAAAAATGTGAACTATGCCTGTAATTATACAAAGAAAGACATTAATGAAGAACTATGGCATATAAGATTGGGACACATGAACAGAAAATGCATGAATATAATGAATCTACCTACAAGTGACAAGTTATGTGATACATGTATGAAAAGTAAAAGTACTAGGTTACCCTTTAAACCTATTACCAAGTCTCAATCAACTAAAATTGGTGACTTAATCCACTCAGACGTCGCAGGTCCCATGAGGGTGGAAACTAAAGAAGGATACAGGTACTACCAAACTATATTAGATGACCACTCACATTTCACCCAGACTTACCTACTCATTAATAAGTCAGAAGCAGCAGATAACTTGATAAAATACATAAGAGAGACAGAGACAGAAAAAGGAATTGAAATTAAAAGGATCAGGTGTGATAATGGAGGTGAATATTCATCTAACATGTTAAAAAAATTCTGCAGTGAAAAAGGTATTATAATTGAGTACAGCTTACCATACAGTCCACAGATGAACGGAAAGGCAGAAAGGCTTAATCGCACGATTTATGATAAAGCAAGAGCAATTTTGGATGAATCCAACTTACCCAGATATTTATGGGGCCATGCCATACTTGCAGCAACATTTTTAATTAATCGCTGTCCCTCAAGGGCAATTAACTATCAAATACCTGCATTGATATTCAACAGAGACCTTATGCTTGACAAATTGAAGCCTTTCGGATGCAAAGGATGGATGGTGATATTGCCAAGGAAGGATAAACTAGATCCTAGAGCTAGAGAGGTCAGGATGATTGGGTATGCACGGACTGGATATAAGGTATGGGATCCTGAAACAGAAAATGTTAATATTACAAGAGATATTAGATTTGATGAAAGAGACTACAAATACATACCTAAAACTAAAAATACTCAAGAAGAACAGTACTACTATGAAAATACAGGAGAAGAGAAGACAGAACAGGAAACAGGATCTGAAAAGAAAAAGGAAGAATTAGAAGCAAAGAAAACAGAAGAGCAGAATAATGAAGAAAACAACTTACCAACTGAAAATAAAATAAGTCAGCCGCAAGACAGCACCAGCACTACCATAACTACAACAAAAAGTGGAAGACAAGTAACTAAACCTAAGCATTTGAGTGAATATGAACTACATGAAACCTACTGTCTTATTACTAATGAAGAAGATCCTACAGAATATAAAGAAGCTATGAAAAGTGGATGGGAAGAAGCAATAAAATCAGAACTAGATGCATTGAAGAAAATGAATACATGGACTGAAACAGACTACCCAAAAAATACACAAATAATAGACACAAAATGGGTGTTTAAAACAAAAGAAAATGGACTGAAAAAGGCCCGACTAGTAGTAAAGGGGTTTCAGCTTAAAGAAGACTTCGACTTTGGTAAAAATTATGCACCAGTTGCAAGAACGTCTACTGTACGTACTCTTCTAGCCCATGCAGTACAGAAGGCCTGGAATACCAGACAGCTTGACGTACCTACAGCTTTCTTAAATGGAATGCTTGAGTCAAATGTCTACATCAAACCTCCAGATGGTGTAAAAGTTGAAAATGGTAAAGTACTTAAATTAAACAGAGGCCTATATGGACTAAGAGAAAGTCCAAAAGTCTGGAACGAAAGATTCAACAGCTTTGCTGAAGAAAAGGGGTTTATTAGATCCCAGCATGATTTTTGCCTTTACATAGGAGAAAAGATAGATGTATGGATGCTTATATATGTTGATGACATCATCTTAACTGGACGAGACGAACACATAGAATACATTGTTGAGAATCTAAAAACAGAATTTCAAGTTAAGGACTTTGGATTTCCTAAACTATTTCTTGGCATGGAAATAGATAAACAAATGGATGGACTAAAAATTACACAGAAAAGGCAAATAAACAACATGCTTATTAAATTCAAAATGTCAGACTGCAATCCATCAGCTACCCCACTGACAAAAGGATACCAACCAGAAGAAACTGAGGAGCTGAGTTATGACGTACCTTATCGTCAGCTTGTCGGCAGTCTTATGTATGTTGCTACGGTTTCGCGCCCAGATATATCATTTGCGACTTCTTACCTAAGTCAATACCTAGACAGACCAACCAAGAGCTTATGGACCCAAGGAAAAAGAGTACTACGGTACCTGAAAGGTACACAAGGTGCCGGTTTGACCTACAAGAAATCTGAAGCATTAGCTATTGAGACTTACTCGGATGCAGACTGGGCAGGATGCCACACAGACCGCAAGAGTGTGTCAGGTTCTGTGACACTATATAATCAATGCCCTGTTGCCTGGTTTTCAAGGAAGCAAGCTTGTGTTGCACTTTCAACTGTAGAAGCAGAGTATGTGGCCGGTGCAACTAGTGCTTGTGATCTTTTGTATATAAAAGGACTTTACTTGGACTTTAATGGAAGTGACAGTGAAATTTTGTGCATTCTATACATGGACAATAAAGGAGCCATCCAAATGGCCAAATCATTTGAAAATAGCAAGCGTGCTAAGCACATTGACATAAAGTACCATTTCCTTAAAGATTTTGTTAATCAGAAACTTTGTCACATAGAATATGTTCCTACTGACCATAATATTGCTGATGTTTGTACTAAAGCTTTGAATGCTGAAAAATTGTCTAATATTAAAAGTAAATTAAATATCATTTGCTAAAATTGTAACTTAAACTAAATTTTATAGTAGTGTGTGAACATCATAAAAGATAGCTTAAAACTATGTTGTCTTTTGCACTAATTTGTAACGAATTTCAATCAAGTTAGATTTTCATTCGAGGGGGGCTGTTGAAATTGTAGATGCTTAAAAGACAACATGCCATTTAACTGTCAGTTTTTTAATAATGACAGACGTCAACTTTTTTCACTGTTCGTTTTTACCTCCAATTGCTGTAACGGTGTGATGCCTTATTAAAGATACGATTAATTAAACAAAAAGCTATTTCACTGGCCTCTGGCTGTTATAAAAATCAACAATAAATATAAATGTTGATGGATGGAGAGGAAGACCAAGAAACCGATGAATGGATTGTCTGAGGAAATGATCATCTGCCTGGCCTTTTTAATTATTTTTTTGTTCTATACCATGCCTAGGAACCTTATTTATTTATTTAACAATTTATTATTATTTACACACTTATTATAGAAAAGAAGAAAGGAACAGAAAATAGATAAGTTATGGAATCAGGCGTTACTTTGCGGAAATCCGTGACATTAAATGCTATGAAAAATATTTAGTTTTAATACCGCAAGATAAATATCCAGGTCTGAAAGCAGGACACAAGTCCCACCGTCATGCATATGCACATGCACATATGGGCCCACCCTCCCGCCCTCATGCATATGCACACATACAAAACAAGTGAGAAATAATTAGCATGCCATGCAACCAAACCTATACTCGACACGTGTTTTGCCCCTCCACGGGGCATCCTCAGGAGTTGTTAAAAAAATATCCCAAAATCTCCGTAACCTACTAGTTACGGAGATTTTGGGAGTCAAAGTTCCAAATTTTTGAAAAGTCTTTTTTTGTAAATAACTTGTATTAAAAAAAATGGTGCAAGATTGTCTGCTTTTAATACCTCTATGACTCCCAAACTATTCAATCCATCTATCAGCGTTTCATTGAGTTCAAAATATGATTTTTCACCCCATCTTTTCCCCCCGTTTCCCAGCAATAATTTTCGCATAAAGTTACTTAGTTTGATGTATAGAATGCTTGGTTGACGGCTTCGTGATGAGGTTGTTTACACTCCGTATTATAGCTAGCCGGTATTGTCCCACTGCTAGGCAAAGGCAGGCTCCATTCCTTCTAATCTTAAGGAAGACATCCAGTTCGACCCGCCATCTCCTTCGGGGTCTGCTGCGACCCTGAGTCACAGTTTCAGGGCACCATTCCTGAGCCTTACGGGCTCACAGTTAGTTCGGCATGCGACAGACATGTTCTGCCCAGTCCCATATAAGTTGGGCAGCCTTATGAGCCAGATCAACGATTTTTTAAGGCGCTTAGACGAGCTAAATTAGCAACTCTATTTGTGGTGGTTTAAACTTCGTTTGAAATGCTGTTAGAATAAAGTTCTAATCAGCTTGCACTACAAAGTGGTTGTTACGTCAGCCACTGCGGGCCAAATAGCGCGAAATGAGTGGTTTCGATCGATTTACAAAAAAAACTATTGATTGGATTAAAAAACTAAAACAGTATCATGCTAATATATTGCTTGTAGAATTATTTGCCAAAAAATCAGAATGATCGCATGCATATTAGTATGTTTTCTATTGTTTGAAAGATATTTTTAGAGGTTAGTTCGTGATTTCTTTTTATCGAGCCAAATTAATTGTATTATGTTTTCAAAACAGTATCATGCTAGCATATATCCTGAAGAATATCATATATTTTTCTGGTCTTGTTTATAGCAGTGAATCATATCCTTTTAGTAATTATAAAACTCGCGTTTAGCTCGTGTAATCGCCTTAATACAGTATTGTATTCAATACTGAATTAAAAAATCGTTTGCGGTTACATATATAAATAAAATCTTTATTTTTTATATAACCGCAATATTTGCATGCATCTGGCTCCCACATGAAATTCAGGTCATTGCACTCTTTAAAACACCGACCTCCGACCTTTGTGTTCCAACATGAGCAACGCAGATAGTTTAGGTACATTAAATATTTAAGGTTTTTTTTTTAATCGGATATATGTTTATTTGAAAGTACAAGGTTCATTACACAAAAACCATGAAAATTATGATTAAATATGAATTTGGTATGACTTTATGTGTTGATGTTGTATTTATTAATGAATAATTTAAAAAGATCTTCCCGTCATTGCTATATTTTGTTTGAAGGAAGATTTATAACATTTACGACTTTCAAATCATTTGCGATTCCAGCTATGGTCCAGTTCAAATGGTTTTTTTTTAAATGTAATAAATCTTGCTTCATGAGGTACCGCCGCGGGTTCTCTCTACTCATTGTAAAAGACGAAGGAAATGACGTTTTTCACTACAAAAAAAGTCCTTTCCGAGCAATAATTTTTGCATAGAGTTACTTAGTTTAATGCACAGAATGCTTGGTTAATGCCTATCTAGCCAGATTGTAAACTCTCGAAAGATTGTCAAACGAACTTATTGCTTGCTATTTAACGCATTGTTTTTCGGTAGGTTACAACCTCTCGAAGTGAAACCATAATATTGTGAAATGTATGCAACAGAACTCAACTCGTGTGGTAAGGAAGGGGGGGGGGTCCCCCTTGCCCCTTGGTACCATGAAAAGATAATGCACCATTCCTGAGAAAAACCGATTAATGTATCCTAACCTTAAAACACTTTATATTCGCGCGCCTAAAAAGAGTAGTCAATGGAGCCCCGCTACGCGGGTCTCCTATTTCTGCTGCAGGGTTTAAAGGAACCTAACTAACTTAACGTCGGGGTGCCCCAAGTCCCAATTATGAGAGCATAGACACTTCCGTCGCATGCATTTCACAATATTACGTTTCACATTGATATAGGTTGATCTACCGAAAAATATTGCGTTAAATTGTAAGCAGTATTTTCGTTTGACTATCTTTGTAAAGTTTTCAATCTCGCTAGATAGATTACAATCTAAAGGGTTTTAAAATTTTACTGTATTGTTATTATTATTTCATTTGTATTGTTGTATATGAACAAACAGTATCATCATAATGATCCACGCTAATTCAAACGAATACAACAATAGCGCACACTAAACTGCAAGCACCCTGAATTTCAACTATTTCATCATTGCGTCGAAATTGTGTGTCTAAACGCCCATAACGGGGTAGATGTGTGGGCTCAGTGACAGTCAGGCGAATTGCTGTATTTGATTATTTACATAAATTGCATGAGTATTAAGGCATTAACTCCCGTGTGTAGTATTAATCAAGAACTCTAGATGTTTTAAACCAGACCTTGTTTTCGCCAATATAACATCAAAAAAATTTACTACTCTAAGTTTTTCACACTATTTCTTAAGGTGAACACTGGTAAGTATATGGTTTTCCAATGAGCTTTCGTCCATGTAGTAAAAGTTGAAACGATGTCAACATAACACAGACATTAATGATTCGATTTGTCATTCTTCTCATTAAGCTAGGAAGATGCTGCGACTTCGATTCGCTTTTATTGCATGAGTATTCATAAATTCACTTCTGACAGAATCAAATGGCATTTTCTAACCATATATCAACGCCAAATGTTCAATATTTGGCGTCGATAAGTTAGATCACTTCCTGAAAGGCTACTTTTCGATCGAAGATCCACTTTTGTTCGCTATTTATGTAACATAACATCCCTCCTGATCAGAAGGATACGATTATGTCTGTAATCCCCAAAGGATTAGGCAGAGACGTGCCTAACACACCCCCCCACATTTCGCCAGTTTGAGTTCAATGTAAAAGGGGGCAAGCCTATTGCCATCAACTGAGCATAAATAATTTTGTTATTTAAGACAAAATGTAAATTATTTGTGAATAAATTGAACAGAATCCATACCGTGGCAACTATTGAGAAATTCCATATTAAAAACTTAACCTTTTGACCGCCACAGCATAAACGCTCGCGCGTGCCCTCCACGCCAAGCCACAATTTCATCTACTATTTTGTCACATATTTGTGTCATTTGGCGTACAGGGCACGCGCTGGCTCGTCACGTATATGTGACAATGGCGTCCAAAAGGTTAATAACACAAGACAAACGAGGCAGTTGTATTTATTCAAATATCCTAGTATTTACACCAGTAGATAGTAACTATGTGCTAACACCCTTACATGTTGCACGCTGTCACTGGCACCCCACCCCAGCTCCAGTCAAAGAGACCATCTCAAAGCAACCGGATGCAACCAAAATTCATAATCACAAGATACCGGCACTGCAATGAAATTCTGCTCACTATTTAAATATAAACAGTAGAGTTACGTCGGAATTTTCACGTTCATGGAGGTTGTTAGGATTTTGTCTTTATCATAATCAGCCTGCATCGGGGTATCGTATTATCCAGTACTAACTGGGTTGTGGAGGTCAGACAGGCAGCTGCATCCGGTAAGACTGGAAACCGACCCCAACATAGGGCATTAAGGCTAGGCAGATGATGAATCAGCCTACATCGCGCATCAATCCCACCCTGAACCTTATTTTTCTGATGAATTTGGGGTTTAAGTTGATAGTTGCAACTGTTAATTGCAGGTGTTTGACCGACCTTTTAGCGGTAATCAGAACTCTGTTTTTTTTACAACCAGACTTAAGTCTCGTTTACCCAGATCCTAGGTAACCTATCTGATCTTCAGCTCTCAGTTATAGCTACTGAGAGCTGAAGAAAGGTTACTCCATATGCCATATTAATGACATTTAGTTGCACCCAAGCTGGGGCCTAATTCTGCTATTTTAATAAATTCGTCACTCCAACACGATTCCATTCTCATCCCATTGTCATTTTGCTTAAAGTTCGTAATCTGCTAAATTCACAATGGTCGGTCAATGGTCTCGTAATAAAATTGTGTTTTAATGGCATTGTCGTATTGTCATTATTATAAAACCCTTAGTACAAATGGTTTTCGAAAACTAATACTACTAAATGCGAACATTTATTATAATTCATGCCAGATTTCATGTACGAGATTAATATTCTATGACATTTCTTTCAATGGAGTGTCAGTGGTTGTTCATTGAGAAGTCATAATGGCGCCATTATGATAGTAGAATTAACAAACTTGTCAAAATTTGACAGAACTTGATCATTATGAAATCAATGATCGAATACTCTGACACTATCGTAATAGCAGAATCGAGGCCCTGAATACTTGTAAAGTAGCTCCTTTTTTTCGGATGGGAAATCATCACTCTGGGTGGACTTTTACTGACTAAAACCCATGCATGTTCCTTCCTCGCCCTTTTTGTTCCGGGGCCTCGGTATCTCTTTTGAATAGTCCCGCACTCCGAACAGTCCCGCAGGTAAAGTAGCTCCTAAGATTGGAAGCCGACCCCAACATAAGTTACAAACAAAAAGCGGCCAAGTGTTTATTTTTCTATTAGTAACTTCTTCTGCAAGAAGCTTGTAGCTTAATAATAACAGCCACTCGGGTCAATCTTCAAGTTAAGCAGCGCTTGCCTAGGTTGGTCTGTGGATGGGTGACCACCCATTACATACCGAGTTTCCTCCGTGCCTCGGAAAGCACGATAAAGGATGACGCACGCTAGACCGTGCTGGTTCCGAGCCGAGTGTCGGCCGTAGCACAATCCATTGTCCGTTGCTCGGTAGCGGCTCGGAAGCGTGAATGTGTCCATACAAAATTGCATGGTCGACACTCGGCTCGGACCCGACACAATCTAGCGTGCGACATCCTCCCGGCTGTCAATCGTAGTCTTTGACAGTCGTCACAGGTAAATCAGTAACTTATTCTACGAGCCAATAAAACCTTTCTTCTTTTCCGTAGTTCGTGTCAACAAGATACAAAAACAAGAACTATATCCACAGAACATAACAGCTACATATCAATAATATTAGTCTCAGAGATCCGATGCCATGTAATTACCGGCGGGTATCTGGGTAACCGGTTCGTGTTAGATCTTAATTAATGATGCACTAATAACCGCGCGAATGCAACACGGAGCAATCGCACGGATTTGACTAATTGTTGGAGATATGGGTATTTAATCTGATATGATGTTATAAGATCTTTGAATGCATGTTTTGATACAGTTATAGAATGAAATTGTGTGTCTTGGGTGTTGTGTGTTGAACTTGTATGTCTTGTTGTTGTTGGTGTGTGTTGTTGTGTGTTTGTGTACTTATGTTATTTTTAAACCGTGAATGCTTAAAACAGTGTTAGTTATAGAATGGTGTGAGTTAGAATGGTAGAAAATAAAACAAAGAACTACACAGCAAATACCTAAATAAAATTGAAGTGTCGGTTTTTAATTTCAATATAACAGTTTTTTTACTGAAAGCATAACACTGTTAACATTTTTTTTTATTTCTGTCCGTCTGCCTGTTGGTACCGGCTTATCTCCGAAATGGCTGGACCGATTTTAACCGGTACTTACTGGCAGATGGCTGATGTTATAAGGAGTTATTTGGGTATTTTTATTATAAGGAAAAAGGTTGCGCAAAAAAGATCTTTGAAATTGTAAACAAAATCCCATTCCATTAGGCTAGTAAAAGTAAGGACTTACCTAAAGGTGCGATGTTTCAGTTACGAAAAACCCAACTTTGCTAAGCGGAAAAACGAGCGAGCGGGAAAACCAAACAATTTGTTTATACATTAGTTTAGTGAAAACGGGCATCCGTTTTCAGAAGTTTTTTTCGGTTAAGGGTTGTTGAGCTTATTCGGTGTCGCTCTTTCAAAAAAACTAGTTCAGTAGGGTAAGAGAATATGATGAAAGATAAAGACTTGATTGCCAACATATTATGGAAATTCAGCAGGAGCCTGAAACCGTGTAATATTCCCGTGAATAAACACAATTTACGTAACAGATTTACTGCTCTATAGCTAGTCCAGTATCACATAGAATTACCAAAGTGATGCGCAGAACAAGCTAACCGCTGCACGACAGCACCAACCTGTGGTCAGCCGCTAAATGTCAGCGAAATTAACGTTTCACTTGAGAAGCTACAGCGCTGCATCAAGCGGCTTCATATTGTGATCATAACTCAGCATAATGTTGTGTGGTGAAAAATGAAGCGTTTTTACGCTGTGTTTTCGAATTGTGAATGCGTTCGAAAAGAAAGTTACTCGATGTTTGAATAATGTGAATTCGATTTGAATGATGCGTTCGGGAAACGAACAAGTTTAAAATGGAACAGCGTTTTTTTTTCTTTTTTTTTTTATAAAAGGTACGACTTCGCTTTCATTTGTTTTCGAAGCGTTCGTTGGTGTGGGACAAATATAGGACTGCATGGTCTTTCTGACCTGACCGTAGTCGGTACTAAGGCCGCCATCTTGTTTTTGAGTACAATTTCCACGCAATTTTACAAATTGTTTATCAACAGAACCCTCTTACCAATTTCTTACAATCGCCAAAAGAACCATGCAACTATAACTGCATTTCTAACCTATTTTCCACATTATTTAGTACAAAACAAGATGGTAAAAACCACCAACCGATACATTTCCCCCACCCACAGCCAGGAAACATCTTTAACAAACGGCCCAGCGAATTCCCGCTAATTCCCGTGGTCAACGCTTAACGCAAAACGCTAAAGTAATTTACGTTTACAAATGAAACTTTTAGCGTGCTCGTAAATTTTAAAAAAGAGGGTCTCATAAAAAAAACAACTCGGTATCTCAGTAACTGCGGGCGGAGACTTCTTAGCGTTATCTTGTTAAGATTAAATATTGTGAGGGAAGTAATGAAATGGTTCTTACTTGTAACTAGGTTAACACCAAAGCATATTTAAAGAGTGAGAGATTCTGTTTGCGTGGACTTGTGAATCAATTTCCACCATTTTAGAAAAAAAAAAGAAAATTAAAAAAAAAAAATTTGGGACGACGCGCGACGGTCCGGTTGATGACTAAAGGCGCGCTCCCTACTACATTGGACTCAAACATAATTTGCTAAATGTAGGTAAACCATTGGGTAAACCTCCGGAGATCACTGGTGATATTATGTTTTAGAATAGGAAAAGATCGTACATCATCTGTATGAATAGCTGACAGCCTCCTTCTTAATTTAAAAAGGTATTTATTTTTTTAAATTACAAGCTTCTATCTTCGGCTATGCTAGCGCGAAGATTCGGAAGTTACCCCGAAGAAATGTCCTATTGGAATAAAAAGTATGTTGTCCTAATTCAGGTCGTGACCAGCCGTTGAGGTGTTAAAAGGTATGACATACAAACTCGGTTTTAGGTTTTTTCATTGACTATACAAGTCCACGTTTTACAGTAGGTAACTTACCTAAAAGACAAGTTACATTAAATTAAAAATTTCGGCACACAGGGTCATAATTTCAAGGTATTTTAACGGGTAGTGTAATTTAGTAGAAATCCTCACGTAACGAAATGCCGTAGGCCAAGCCCTTTCATTTTATACCCATATTGAGGGATTTGTGAAATAAAATGTAATTCACCATTTTGTAGTGGCGGCCATCTTTGATTTGAAATTTATTCATGCGTATAGTATTCTACTAGTCAAACCCTTTCTTTTGATACCCATATTGAGGGAGTTGTTGAATAAATATGTAATCCGCCATCTTGTGTCGGCGGCTATCTTGGACTGATTTTTATCAAACACAGCTAAGAACACTCCCGACTATTTTACCTTTCAAACAAAAAAAAACGAAATCAAAATCGGTTAATCCGTTCGGGAGCTACGATGCCTCAGACAGACACATACACAGACACATCAAACTTATAACACCCCGTCGTTTTTGCGTCGGTTGTTAAAAACACCTCAAAGTAATAAATACTTTTATGTTTTAGTCTAGAATTCATTTGTAAAGACATGACCTTTCCCTTTTTCATATTATGGCGCACTGCATTTATATCCCTTGCAATCATACACAAAAAGTGACTTATGTAGATATAGATATGTTTTTGAAGTGAAAAATTCTTTAAGCGCGTTGAGCACTTTTTGAGTGAACAAAAATCATGGAACTCGCGTGACTGTCACGTATGCTTTTTGTAGCACTCGATCCGCTATGGCTACGCCACCAACTACGCCGTAGAGGATCGCTACGAGATTTCACATCCATCGGCAGTCCCCAAAGGCGCGGGTCAAATACGTATGGCGTATGGCGTATGGTGGTGGCACGGCGCGGCTGCGGGTGCGCGGAGGGCGAGGAAGTGGCGCCGCGCCACGCCATCTCAGTATGTGTCGCGCCACACCTCTCCTATGCATTTTGTATGAAATATCAAAGAAGTGGCGCCACTCCACCGCCTCGCCCGCGCCGCGCCACCGCCATACGCCACTTATGTTTGACCCACGCCAAAGACTGCCCCGCACATTTTTTTCACCATCGTCAACAACCACAGTCCGACTTCACCCTTCCATAGTTAAGTAGATATTCTCAAAGTAAGCCTCACTTTGCTAGTGGAATATTCCCATCATATTCATGTCACGCTAGTTCCGTTTGCTCAACATAACATTCTACCTATCCCCATGCTCAGTACAAGCGTTTGATTTTATGATAACAGCATGGGTGGTATTCCTATGTCATCCTGTAAGGGTGGCGACACTTGGGGGAGGCCTATGTCCAGCAGTGGGCGTCTTTCGGCTGAGATGATGATGATGAAGGGTAAATAATAAATACGATGTAACATAGAAATGGGAGAATATAGATGATCTAGTATTAAGAAATATCAGTAGGTATCAGTAACTTCGACTATTTTGATATGGAAATCTGATAATAGCCATCATCATTTCAGCCGCAAGACTCCCAAGCTCTCCCAAGTGGCTCATTGACGGGTCCCGTGCGACTCGCATCCAACGGATTCCCGCAACCTTCACCAGGTCATCTGTCCATCAGAGGCCTTCTAACGCAACGTCTACTGGTTTACGGTCGCCACTCCAGAACTCTTCGGCCCCATCGGCTATCTGTTCTGCGAGCAATGTGCCCTGACCACTGCCACTTAAGTTTAGCAATGTTTCGGGCTGGATCGGTTATAGATTATAAGGTGTTAAAAAATTAACTGCAAGAATTTCGTGTACGTACTCGGTATCAAAAAACAAATATATTCCCAAAAAAAAAAACTTTTTTCAAGCTTTTTCAGTTTTTACATAAAAAACATTGCCAGTCCAAAGTCTGCAAAATGTGATGGGAAAGTTAGAATCAGCTGTCTAAGTTTGCGCTGTCGCAGGGTGAACGACCACGCGCGCGGCGCCCTGCACGGTGCAGTCACAGTACTCACAGTATCCAAGTGCGCATATTCAATTATTTTGTGCGCAATGAAAATATTGCATATCTTTGAAACGGATCGTTACTTATGTTTTTTTTTTTTGTGATTATTTAGGTATTATTTGTGATTCCAAACAACTCCTCAAGTTTCTTGCAGTTAATTTTTTAACACCTTAAATAATAGTGATGAACATAAATGTTAATGGTTGGAGTCGTAGAGGAAGACCAAAGAAACGATGGATAGATAGTATGAGGAATGATATGAAAGAAAAAGGAGTAAATGACAGCGTAACGATTAACAGCAGAGACTGGAAGAAAAAAACGTGTTGCGTCGGCCCCAAGTAATATGGCACAAGAGCAGGAAAATAACACCGAAAGTAACAAAATGTAAATAAATTTCGCTGGACATTAACACACAGCGCCATCTAGTGCCACACTAAGCAAGGCTTGTGTCGTGGACACCAGATAGTTGATATACCACATTTATACTTTTTTGTATGAAAATACATCCTTATTATAAGCATCCATGACTCTGAAACAAATGTCCATGCTCATCACACAAACATTTGCTTCTACCGAAATTCGAACCCAGGACCCTAAGAACGTAAGGCAGCCTCACTACCACTACGCCATTCGGGTCGTCATGTGTTTATACCTATCTATCATTAAAATAAATAAATAATGCCTATGAGTTTTCTTAAACGAAGTTACAGGTTCATTGAACTCAAGACAGGTATAAATATCTTGATTTACATAAGGTCTAATTAAGGGATATAATTCTACATCTCTTACTTCAAACAACCTTTGAAGTGGCCATCCTTACAATTAAAGCAGTATTTTCATTTTCAGTATATATCTGTACATTTACATTCTAGCCTAGCGTTACTTTAAATAAATAAATAAATAACGCGGGACATTATACATAGCGCCATCTAGTGCCACACTAAGCAACGAGACTGGTGTCGTGGACACCAAATAGATACTACATTTACACTTTTTACACACAGCGCCACCTAGTGCCACACTAAGCAACGAGACTTGTGTCGTGGACACCAGATAGTTGATATACTACATAGAAACTTTTTGTTTTGCAGATACACACTTATTATACACTAGCTGATGCCCGCGGCTTCGCCCGCGTACAAATTATAAAGGGTGTAAAACACCTTTTACCGAAGTCGGAAGGCACTTGTTCTCCCTGTCATTGCGATCATTTTTTTGTTCTACACCATACCTGGGAACCTTATAGTTACGGAGATATTAAGGGTCAAAGTTCCAACTTTTACACAAGTTTTTTTTTAAACACAAGTTTTTAATGTATGATTTTTATTTTGAACACCTCCACGGACCCCGTACTATTCAATCCATCCATCAGCACAATGTGTTGAGTGCGTTACACTGAGTTCTACTACCACAAAACATAATTTTTCACCCCAAAAAAAAGTCGTTTCCCAAATACAATTTTTGCATTAAGTTACTAACCCCTATCGAGTTTATCGCGCACAGACTGACAGACATACGCGGCGGAGGACTTTGTTTTATAACATGTAGTGATGTAAACATAACTATTATCAAGATCTACTTTTAGAAATCTTAAACCCACTGCAGACAACAAACTGCCTGACCTGTTGGGTCTGAAGTTTTTTCTTTTTGATTCGCCCTTTATGGGGAAAAATATAATTAACCCGACGGGAACTCCCAAAAGACACACGGTTTTTCATCAATTTGAAATCATAAATTATCCATGGGGTAACACAATAACCTTTTGCATTTTAATATAATTTTATCCATGATAAAACACAACAGCGTTTTACATTTTTAATAATAATTATTTCAGAACACGAGCGTCTAGTGTTCAGTGGTAAATTCAGTAAACCGACTCTATACGACCGGTGCCTATGTGAAACCTACGTAGTGCCGACTATGCAGAATCGGATATGTGCACATGATTCTATTTCCATGCTCATAATAGATTGTTACGAACACACATGTAATTCACCGCCTTGGTAGGATAGATACTAAGTTTTGTAATCGCGATATTCCATACCTACATGATATCTTGAGTTTGGTTTCTATTATTCACGAAACAAAATCTAACAATGTATTCGCTAAACATGGTTTTCAGAGGTGATTGAATGATTAGGTAGGACCACCCATCAGATTATCTATTACAGCCTAGTTCATTAACTTCAGGACACCGAATTAAAAATAACGGATACAGCTGTTGGGGTTTCATACCCAACAGTGAAAATGTTATGTACTTGTTTATGTAGACTTTGTTAGATATATTATGTTATGTAAATGAGTAGACGAGTGAATCCCTTGATTGATTTATTGCTTCTGAATTATAATTTAGTATACGGTCACGTGCCACTTCAGTTTGGCAATTCTTCGGGCTACGTCGGTAACCTTGGTTTACTTGGTAAACTCCGGGCATAGCCTTGCCCTTTGGGTGACTTTAGGCCTTCTGATGAGGCTCATTGTGAGCGATCACGTTTCGGTCCCGTATGGCAACACGCACTGGGCATAGACTTTCGTCTTGAGACACTGCGGTAAGTTGGACGAGAAGATACCGCTCAACTCCCGGAACGCTGCCCAGCTGAGTCAAATGGCAGGGCACATTGCTCGCAGAACGGATGGCCGATGGGACCGAAGAGTTCTGGAGTGGCAACCGCTAACCGGAAGACGTTGCGATGGAGTTGCACGGGGCCGGTCAATGTGGCGACACTTGGAGGATGCCTATGTCCAGCTGTTGACGTCTTTCAGCTGAAATGATGATGATGATGGTGGTTACGTGCTAAGTTAGAAAAAGGCACCAATAAACAATATCGATACGCATAAATGAGTATAAACTACAAAAACATACAAGAAAAAACAGCCTTATTTCAAAGAAATGGGTAGTCTTTTTATTACTCTCAAAAATACAGTGTACAAAAAAAAGGCTGAAGTTTTATTACATTATAAACTAACAACCATGATTGTGCCCGACAAACTACCAGATAGACACGTCAACTTGTCCCTCTCCTCCTAGTACGGCGTCATCACTCTATAATGAATGGGAGGGACCCGCAGAGGGCCTGTTCGCGCCCTGCCTGCACCGTCTGAACAAAAGGGGCATGGGTGCGAGGAAAACAAAAGACGGTACACAACGTCTTAGCACGATTATGTCTACATGGTTGTATAGGTACTTTGCACTAGGCACGCACTTTAAGTGAGTGCGTGTAGTTTCTTGAACTAGAAAAATTAAATTAAAATTTTAAAAAACCCCCGACACAGGGTCATAATTTCAAGGTATTTTTTTCTTTGAACGAAGTTCCTTAACGCTTCTTACGGGTAGTGCAATTAAGTAGAAATCGTCACGTAACGAAATGACGTATGCTGTGTGTGTTTAGTATAATAATACAATATTATTCCTCATTCCCTTTCAATATAGTGTACATTATTCTAATAGTCAAGCCCTTTCATTGAGATCGCTGTGAAAAAAAAACACAATTTTGTGGTGGCGGCCATCTTGGATTTGAAATTTATATTAGCGTATATTATTCTACTAAGCCCTTTCATTTGATACTCATATTGAGGGAGTTGTTAAATAAATATGTAATTTGCCATCTTGTGGCGGCGGCCATCTTGGACTGATTTATATCGAACATAGCTAAGGACACTCCCGACTAATTAAACTTTCAAACAAAAGAAACAAATTCAAAATCGGTTCATACGTTCAGGAGTTACGATGCCACAGACCGACACACACACACATAGACACGTCAAACTTATAACATGCCATCGTTTTTGCGTCAGGGGTTAAAAAAGGAGTTGTTTAAAAGATTAAATGTGTTTTTAAGACGTCTATAGTTAGATAGAGCGTTTAATATTTTAGTAAATAATTATGACTGCCTCGTTGGTCTCGTAGTCGCGACAAACGCGGCTTAACCTGAAGATTGATCCGAGCGGCTGTTATAATTTAGCCAAGAGCTCCTACTAAGTATGCAAAAACAAACTTTTCTAAATGACTCCGGCTTAAAACACGTAAAAAAATCAAGAAGATTTTTCACAAACTCAAACTCAGAGCATTTATTTAATTACAGGAACTTTTTTATGTCATAAAAACAAAGAAAACGAAGCTACAGTCACAGTCAAGGAATAATACCTTGTGGAAGTACTGTAGTTGCCCATTCCAAAGCGTAGATCTCTATAAAGAAGAACGGGCAAGAAACTCCATGGACACTCTTTTATTTAAATCATAATGTTTTGCACACAATATGAAGACCGAACAAAGTCCTCTTTCTCCCCACATTCCGTTCACCCCAGCACATTGACATAACGTCTAGAATAGTCTAGATCTAGTTTTCAATAACAAACAGCTCGTACCTCGTAGACTGGTATAAGATTTGTTGTCACAACGGATAGCGCGCAGTCCACGTACTGAACTGTGTTGCACATTATTATTAGTGTGCGACGACATGCCGGCAACGATTACGTGGGTAGGCAGAAGAGTTGGTTGGGGTTAGTTTTGATGAGGAAAAACTTCAGCAGACACAGCTTTGCCTGAAAATAGGCGTGACGTACACGTACAGGTTTTCGAGCAGCGGTGGCCCAGTGGTGGCGGCCCCGACTTACGAACAGTAAGTCGTGGGTTCGAACCCAGACCGCATTACTTTGTGTAATTTATTTCATCACCACTGACATGTCCTATATAGAACCAAATATTCGAAAACCTGTGACATCTACCAATTCGCACTGGGCCCGCATGGTGGATTATAGCCCATTCCCTCTCAATGAGAGGAGGCCGTGTCATCATCAGCCTAATGACAGGTATTTACGATGATGACAGGTATTTACGTTGATGACAGGTATTTACGATGATGACAGGTATTTACGTTGATGACAGGTATTTACGATGATGACAGGTATTTACGATGATGACAGGTATTTACGTTGATGACAGGTATTTACGATGATGACAGGTATTTACGATGATGACAGGTATTTACGTTGATGACAGGTATTTACGATGATGACAGGTATTTACGATGATGACAGGTATTTACGATGTAAGGGAATGAAAATTACTGCCTCGTTGGTCTAGTGGTCGCGACTCAGTTGCTGAGACTGAGGTCCTGAGATTAATTCCCAGGTTGGGTTATGTGTCATTAAGTAAGAAATTCCTGACGGTAACGTCAGGAATTTCTCAGTAGCAGCCACGGATTCTGGCTTTGCGCCCGATTGACGGCAATAGACTCGGCCCTTATTACATAGGACTTTAACGTAACTGGCGAAATGTGGGTGCACCACACACCACCACCACACCTAGGAGCACCTCTACTACACTAGCCGCACTAGCCTAACCTTTTATGGATTACAGGTGTGACATTATTAACAGATTTTCAACCTATGGCACTACTGGATACTATATACGCTTTAAACAAAATAATCTCAACATCAATCACCCCACACTTGACTCACAGACCACCTCCCTCGTTAGGCAAAAACCTAACAACACACATTCTGTCTACATTTTCCTCTATGGTATTTAGTTATGAATTTTTCATAGTGCGGCCGGGCGCCCATGTGTTCGGCACGGTAATGCCGCCAGTGTTACGTATACCGTCTACGTTCGCCACTGCATTCGATGCCACGCGTTGAGGCAGTTACCTGACAATTTTCTGGCGGATTTTTGGATTGGAAAGATGTCTTACTTTTTTGTTTAAAGATATATTCTGAGTGTCCTTGTTTGCTTGTTTATCTACTGTTGTTAGCATGTTCTTAGTAAAAGGTTACTGATAATCTTTTCTTACTAAAACATCATCACCATCAGGCCTGTAATTATATATTGAAAGTAGAGATGTACTTGACAGTTCACCGACATTTCGCCAATAGGGAATATGCAAGAAATACAAAACTATTATTTAATAAAATGCCTTGTATTGGCGCTTATAAACATTATGGTGCGCTTGTTTAAGTTTCTAATACCTACATCACTCATTTTACAATTTATTGTTTTATGTACTTAGCATGTTTTTGGCTAAGCGGAACGCACTCTCAAAACACGTCGTCCTCGATAGCGGCGGTAGTGACATCATAATTCATTTTAAGTCAAAAAATAACTTTTATTTGAAATGTAGGTAGGTAAAGTTGCACTACGATTTTATTATAATATCGTTATCGCAATTTTTGCTTGAATAAAGCACATACAATTAGTAAAATTACTTTATTAAGGTCAAAAAATAGATGTAAACAAGGTAGATTTTGATAAATGACGTCAAAGTATGGTTGCGACAATCACGGACGTTTGAACTATCATAGAAAATTGTAGGAGTTTAGTATTATTTTTAAGCGACAAGCAGTAGTTGAAATTAACTTTTAATACTTTTCTTGGGTTGATAATAGTAATTACACTATTATCAACCCAAGAAATTGATATAAGTGAAGAAAAAAATACACGTTCCCTATTATGTTAAAGTTCCATGTGATAGTAGGCGAGGCTTTTGCTATAAACCGTGAACAAATTCAGACTCTGTAGTTGCTACAGACAAATTCCTGATAGAAAAACCCAACAACAATTTGCCCGACCCGAGAATACAACATATGACCTCCTAGTCAGCACGACGCGCTTGTGACAACTCAACTAACGGCAGTCACTACTTACTTACAAAATATATGAATCTTTGTGAGAACGGAAGGTTGTTTGTTACGTCTCTTTCACGAAAAAACTACTGAACGGATTTGGGTGTTTGGCACACAGATAACTGGATCAACACATAGAATGCTTTTATCCCGGTATAGTAGACAATTACCGTACTCCATGCGGGCGAACCTGCGAGCTAAAACTAGTGATTGAATGAACCTCCGAAGCCGAACTAAAACAAATACTGTCGTTTTTCAATATCGGAACTCAACGAGGCATAAGCTTCATCTTGAAAGATTTCAATAGTTGCTATGAATAGACTGAAGGACTTCGCTTCTATGAACTGGAAAATCTAGACTCAGGGCTGCTGATAAGGATTTATTTATCGGAAAATAGCTGTACTAAACTCAAGTTGAGCATCGAAGCTCTGCGCTCAACCGGGGCTGCAGGACTGTTTGAAAGAGATACCGCGGCCCCGGAACACAAAGGGCTAAGAAGGAACATGGATGAGTTTTAGTCAGTAAAAGTCTGACACTCCCTTCCGCTCCGCCCAGAGCGGGAGAAGTCAATTGATGATTTCCGAAAAAAAGGGCTACGCTCAACATTTACTCTGCTAAACACTAAACCATCTTTCTATGTTTACTTCCTCAAGCTTTTTGACACTATCTATTGTAAAGCAACCATGTACACTCATCATCTGCCTAGCCTTTTCCCAATTATGTTGGGGTCGGCTTCCAGTCTGTCCAGATGCAGCTACCCGTATTTTACGTGGAGCGACTAGCTATCTGACCTCCACAACCCAGTTAGTACTAATTACGATACCCGTTGTTAAGATTGCTTGTTATATAGACTTTCGGGCCACTAACCACCTGTACCGACAGTTAAAGATCTACAAATGACAGCCGGGACCAACGGCTTAACGTGCTTTCCGAGTCACGGAGGAAACTCGGTATGTAATGGGTGATCAACCTAGGTAAGCACGGCTTAACCTAAAGATCGACTCGTGCAGCTATGATTATTTAGTCACAAGCAATTAGCAATAATGTACATTATCTATCTATGGGCGTAGCTACCGCCATATCTGCCGTATCAAAGAAATGGGGCCCCATACAAAAAAAATCGTAAGAATCGTAACATGAAGACGTATTTGCACAAGAAGAAGTGAACAGTTTTTAAGCTATTGCATAACTTCTATCGCGGGCCTTGAGCGTGGAGACCGAATCCAGAAATTCCGTAACGAAAATAACCTAACGAAAAAAACCTAACACCAAAGAGTATGTAAACCTATAACACCCCATGTCACCCCATGTCAGACAATGACAATGACAAGCTAGTTTTCTTTTTAATATATTGCCGTAACTAGGAGTTGTAGGTTGTATTCATTTGATGTTAGACCTTCTTTGTAACCATTTTTTATCAACTTATGCAATAATTATAATTATTTATGTATTTTATTTTTCCGCTTGTTGCCGGCGCGAGGACCAAACGCAGACTGAATGTTCAGGCTCACCACCGCAATGCGTCGGCCGCCGCAAAAACGACGGGGTGTTATAAGCTTGACGTGTCTGTGTATGTGTGTGTGGAACCATCATTGTAAAATTCATAAATTCATTGTGATGGGAAGCCGAGCCTGAACATTCAGTCTGCGTTTGGTCCTCGAGCCGGCAACAAGCGGAAAAATAAAATAAATAAATAATTATAATTGCATAAGTTGATAAAAAATGCTATGCAATAGCTTTACCACGGCAGTCCCCGAGTGCCACACGTCTTTTTTTTTAATTATCGTTATTTCCGTATGGGCTACATAGGTTTCAACAATAGAAATGGTGTTATTCTCAGCCTCTTGCATTTATTCAAATCATACAGACGCCAAACAATCAAGACAACCTGGTAAAAAAGGCCCCAAACGTTATGGTTTTCATACAGGGGCCCTTTAGCTACGTCACTGAAAACCTTAGTAAATAAAGGCCTACCTAATTTTAGTAAAGCTACGTAAAAGTTGGCAAAACCTTCTGAATGAGAACTGATATACTCGTAATAATCAGGCGTCTTCACGTCCTCCATACAAGCTAGCACTTAGCGACACATAAGAACTATACAATATAATACTAGGAGTATATGAGTGCTATGAGTTCAGAAACAAAGAAGATACGGCATTGTATACAAAAGGGGAAAGTTTAAAATCAAAAATCAAAGCATTTATTTCAAGTAGACCAGTTACAGGCTTCGGAGATAAGGACAACAATCAGACAGATAGACAAATATTTAAAAAAAATAGTATTTTCTTAAAGTGCCGTTTTCTTGCTAACTGTTTTTGTTTAAATCTGTGAATGGGGACCAAAATTTTACGAAAAATTGTGGATGGTTTCTTAAGACCATTTTCGTGTAGCTGCAACGGTTAAGAGCTCCCCTTACTGTCCCGTTTATCGTTTCCACCCTATATAAATATGCATTCAGTAATTATTTATTTATTTGTATTCATATAGAAGACTAGTTCCACTTTGATCATTACATCAACAACAGTGCTTTCACAGTTATATGTCTTGTGACTGGGACTGTAGCTACATTTAATGTTCAACTTTGTTTCTGCAATTTAAAAGTGCCTGTAACTGTCGGTACTTGAAATAAATGCATTTCATTTTGATTTCATAGTAAGGCGTCAATACTTACAACTCTTTGTTCCTCCCCCATTTCTGCGCTCTTAAACCTAGACATAGGTACAACCTAAGACCTAAATATAAGTAAGAAAGGCTTCGCCGTGACGCAGCAGCCATTTTCACTAGGATAATAAGCCGCACTTCCCCGCCACCTGTACAAGCAGAGCATTAATCTTCTTTGCAAGTCGGGTAAAAAATTACAGTTTAAAGTTGAAAGGAGTTTTTTTTCTGCATAATGATTGAATGGATATTCGTGATGGGTAGTTTAAAAACTATGTAAGAAAAATTGTTTTTTATTAGGAGTTTTCTGTCTTTAATTTACAGTGCGATGTCTAGTTTATCCGTTATACGTACTATCGTTGACTGTTGTGACATAAATTACATTAGATTGTCTGGACTTCAAAAGAGACTATGACCTCTGAGTTTGTTTCGGCTGTTTCTTCTCAGAGTAGTCAGGTACGAAACACCGTCCCTATCTAGTTTAAAAAAAAACTTGTAAAAGTGTTTTTGAAAACCCTATTTGCAATCCACAAAGAGTCAGGCAGAAGTGTACCAAAATAGGACGCTTACATTTCGCCAGTTGTGTTTGACTTTGAAGTCCCGTGAAATAGGGAGTAAGCCTATTGCCATCAACCGAGCGCAAATCCAGACTCCGTGCCTGGTACTTACTTAATGAACCTATTGGAAAAAAATACACAATGATATTTTGCCTGACTTGGGAATTGAACATGCTCTTAACCGCTGTTACGACCCTCTTCTCTCCCAAAATCTGTAAAAAAAACGAAGTTCCAAACGAAAAATGAACGAATAAAATTAAATTTTAATCACAGCACAACATGGACAGCACACATAACTGCAGAGGAATAAGATACACCCTTACTTCCGAAGTAGTGCTCAATGAAGCCACACAAACGAAGAATAAAATAATGTTCATTTCGTACCCAACCTAGCTGTACGGGAACGTTTCAGAGATCTGCAGAAATATTTAAAGACTAGCTGATCTACGCAACTTTGTCTGCGTCACAACATAAGAGACAAAAAGCTCACAAAAGGCCCATTTTTGCAACAATTTTCATTTGTGATCCGCTCCTATTGGTCGTAGCGTGATTTTATATAACCTATAACCTTCCTCGATTATTGGACTATCCAACACAAAAATAATAATTTCAATTCCAACCAGTAGTTTCAGAGATTAGCGCGTTCAACCAAACAAACAAATAAACTCTTCAGCTTTAATATTAGTATAGATACCGGTTTATTAAAAAAAAAAAACATTAAAATAAAGGTCTTACTGTTTCTGTTAGCCTGATTCATGCCACTGCTGAACAAAGGCTCCTCATGACTTCCAGTTCTTTTAATCAAGGGCTACTTAATGTGGAAAACTTAACGTTGGTTTCGTCCAGGGCCCCAATTTTGCTATTACAATAGCGTCGTAATGTACAACCAATGTGACACTATTGTAATAGCAGAAGTGGGGCCCAGTTCGTCCTGCTATTAGGGATTTCTCTGTACTTAGCAGCCGCAGTGTCCGGATTTGTTGGTGTCCTCTATTACTTACTTGGGACTTAGAAAAACATTACTGACAAAATGTGGTTTGTACATTTAAGCCCGTTTTCAATAACGTACTGACGTTTAACCGTCAGTTAATTTGCCTACGCCTCGTAGCTATCGGTGTTTCTATAAACAAAGTTATCTTGGCGTATCCTACCCGCGTCACCTGTCTGTCTCTCGGAGGGCTGACCGCTTACCATAGATAGTTGATTCATAGAAAAAAGGAAAAAAGCTTTTCAGGACGTTTTATTTCTGTCATGTATCTATCGTCCGCAAGCTTAAATGTCAAACAATCACAGTTGAGCCTACCTCTCGATTTCGGGAGATTATTCAAAGATAACCGCACAAAACAGCATTATAATTCGGGTTTAGCTGACTCTATCACGCAGTGTTTTTGAAGACAACTAACAAGAGCTCATCAAAACATGGATTTGTTCAGTGATGACAGCGATAACGAAATGCATGAAGCCGGGGTTTTCGATTCTGGCCATTCTTCTGGATCTAGGCTGGAAAATCGACGTTTTAGCCCTAGGATAAATTATTGCAGTCTACTATCTGAATCAGAATTTGTATATAGATTTAGACTAAATAAGGAAACGGTGAATGCTCTATTGTTGGAGATAACTCCAGCTATAAGGGTAAAATCCTCCCGGTGAGTTTGTTTCTTGCATGCTATTTTCCACAATGAAATTCAGTGCTGTTTTTACGAGATTAAACGCTACGCCTCGCGATATCACCCGCGTAATGTTACTTCCTGATTATTTAGCTTTCTAATGGTGATAAAAATGATAAAATCGGTCCACAAACAAACAAAACAATCTTTCCACTTAAGTCTAATGTTATACATTATTTCAGGAATCTTGGTATATCTCCACTACATCAATTACTCTTGACGCTAAGGTTTTATGCACTGGGAACCATGCTGGTGTCAGTGGCGGACTTTGTCGGAGTATCGATATCATCAGCTAGCCGAATTGTGAAAGACATTTCTCGGGCGATAGCTGGATTATATTCGCAGTATGTGCGAGTACTGGAGAAGGCGATTCCCTGTGCTCTCCTTAAAAATTCGTTTATCTCTGGAGACAACACAGGCTGTCATCATAGCGACATCGGTATTACACAACATCTGTATGTTGCACAGAATAACTGAAGTGGATCCAGAAATCGACCTGCCGTCTGAATCCAGTAATCCTGAAGAAGTACAACATAGCCCTGAGGGTGTTGGGTTGCACAGCCATTCAGAGAGGCAAAATCTCATTAATAACTTTTCTTTTAATGTTTAATTAAGTAGGTATAATATTGTTGTGTGAATACTTGTAAATAAATAAAAGCTTTTAAATAAATTATTTCTTATTTTATTACTCAAAAATATGTATTTACTTTAACAAAAAAGAAGGTAGGCATAAAAGCTGGTTTAACACACGAAATAAAATTAAATAAAGTGCAAAATAGAAAAAAAAATCAATCTGGTTTGTTTTGCGATCTATCAATTTCATTCAACAGTTTTATATTTTCAAGTTCAATTTTTTCTGTTTTCGCTCGAAAATAAGCAGCCATCATCAACTCCTTTGCAAAATAGAAAAAAAAAATCAATCTGGTTTGTTTTGCGATCTATCAATTTCATTCATCAGTTTTATATTTTCAAGTTCAATTTTTTCTGTTTTCGCTCGAAAATAAGCAGCCATCATCAACTCCTTTGCAAAATAGAAAAAAAAATCAATCTGGTTTGTTTTGCGATCTATCAATTTCATTCATCAGTTTTATATTTTCAAGTTCAATTTTTTCTGTTTTCGCTCGAAAATAAGCAGCCATCATCAACTCCTTCTCTATTTGGGCTTTTAGAAGCTCGTCAGTGAGCTTTCGTCGGTTATTTTCTGCAACAAAAAAATTGTTACCCTCCACCATCACCACCACCTCTACCACCAATAACACAAGACCATCGTCACCATCTTTGTTGTATAACTAAAAATAAAATTATACGCCATTGCATAGGTATGCGTTTTGTTAATTTTAACAAAGCGCCCAGCAGATATACAGTTCCAGACAAATTCTAGTCCGCGCGCGAGCTCCGAGAAATCATGAGTAAGCCACCGATTCCACGGAGCTCGTGCGTGGTCCATACTTTGAAACTTAATAGGAATACCTATTGTAAAAATTTCACTTACTTGTGTTTTTTGGTGTATTAAATAAAAAATTTTTAGAAGTGTAACTTGGTTGCTGTTCTTTAGTTGAGGTCTCGGTGATCGCTAATCCACCAGCATTAACGTCACCACACTCTGTAGCATCAGACACTATCAAAACTGGTACCTCATCCGGCAGTGCAACCATGGCCTCATCTATTGAGTTAGGCCCGGGGTGTTCACTGTCTCCACCAAACTCAACAGTGTACCCATTGCATGTTGCACCTAGCATGGTTGTTACGTGATCAAGGACCTCATCAGGTCCAATAAACGATTTCCCTCCCCCAGTCTGCAAAATGATTAAAAAATAAATAATGGAAAACAATTAATTAATGTTTAACCATTGATCGAACCACTATGATGAATTTAGCAGAATATTATGAACTTTAAGTAAAATGGTGTGGTGCAAGGTGGGCCATTGTCTGTGGGGAGACGCTGCACGCGCACTTGAGGTCTGAGCCGTTCATGAACTCCCATTGGCAGAGATTGTCTTTAGTCCGGCCGACTTGGGTTCGAAGTCTGTTTAAAGTCGGCCACGGCAACGCGTGTATCGATATATTATTTTTATCGTCGCGCGATATCGGCGCGTTGGAATCGATAAAAATTACGAATTGTTGATGCACATTAATAGTTACCAAGTTACGTCTATATTATTTTACACCTTTAAATTATTTTGTCGTATGTTCGCAGAGCGTTTTCTAGCAGCTTTTTTAAGATTGTCCCATTTCAGGCGTAGCTGCTCTGGGGTTCGATGTTCTCCAGTATGAGCCCTGAATGCAACGGCTATCGACTTCCAAGCCTCCTCTTTGAGTTTATTGTTTGTTGCATTCGTGGCCTTAGAGTTAATGACACTATGGTTTTCAACCAAGCTAAGGAGCAGCATGACCTCATCTTTGTCCATGGGTTTTGCTTTAATCTGAAAATGTGCTTTTTGTAAATATGCAATCATTATGGCGTCAATGTGTGGCTGGCTAAACTAAAGAACTTTTGAATACATTTTATTCAGTCGACCACTTGCAAGCGCGACTGCTGAGCGTGGGACCCTGGGTTCAATTCCCAAATGCTATTGGGTTTTTCCATTAGTAATTCCTCAGTAGTAGCCCGGAGTTTGGAAGTTGGAGGATACCCCCGTGCCTAGGAAACCGGTTGGTCCTACACCTTGTCTTGCCTGCGCTCGCACTTGTGCACTATATTATCTTCCGCGCAATGGCTAATCTTTGCCAAGATTAGCCGGTTTGACCGACTAGGAAAGGACATTCAGTAAATACGCTTCAGTAGACTTACAGTTGCGCTTTTTTGAGCCATTATGTATCACACCTAAAACCAACACAGAAATTCTACAATTTCAGAACAAGCGATGCTTTCCGTTAATATTTGAACCACAGAGCATCTATAATTTGAACATAAAATGATTTTACAATACCGTCATGTAACTGCCAAAATTACGTTTCAATTCTGCATCTATTAACTTGTTTTTTTATAATTAATTTCCGCAGTATGCCTCTAATATTCAAATTTAGTAACAATTATGCGAAATAATATAGAATCTATGTAAATTGTAGTACTGAAATACATAAAAAGGATGTTTAATATTATTTTAAATCGTACTCGTGATAATAGTTATTACAGCCGAACGCAAAAACGAAACGCTTCGGAGGAATGCGCTTACCAGCGGTTAGAGGTACTATCTTCCAATTATGTCTGATTGACGTTTGAAAATAATGTTATAGAAACAGCAGTAACAGGTAACGCTCCGTAGGCTCTTTATCTGCGACAGCAACCGACCGAGACCTGTCAGTACGTTATTGAAAACGAGCTTAAGTACACCTCTGCCTAACCTTTCACGGATAACAGGCATGATGTTATGTTGTTAAGATCGTGCCGAGTATAACTTAGAAGTCAACATTTGCAAAGAAAATTTCATTAACTCGGTGTTTTGATTTATCACAAAGTGTTTCAGTAGATTTAACAACAAAGTTGTACTTAAATTCATTGCCTTAATTGACTTTTTAATTAGGCAAAAAGTTAGAAAACGCCGTCGCTCGGTACGGTACGGTCTAGCTTAATTTATGAGTATCAGATTTTTTTCATAAACGCCTGGATTAAAATGAAGCAAGGAGAAAATGTATTTGAAACAATCTCCTTTGGGTATCTTCGGAAAATAACGTAGATTGACAAAAGAAAAGGCTTCCCTTCCGCCGCGAGAGACGCACCGGGCGTCGGGGGTCACGTGGTGGCCCCCGGCCACCGTAGGCGCGGGCCTGTGGACGGTTAGCTATGGGCTAGCTTGCCGTCCGTCCCATCTTATGACAACAGGCCGTGTCGACGTCGCGTTTGTGTTCCACGCGCGCCCCAAACAAATGTCAGCAAAGTGAAGGGCAAGCAAGGGCCGAAGCCTGCCGGGGCTGCGGGACTGTTCGAAAGAGATACCTTGGCCCCGGAATATAAAGGGCGAGGAAGGAACATGGATGGGTTTTGGTCAGTAAAAGTCTGACACTCCCTCCCGCTCAACCCAGAATGGGAGAAGTTTAAAAAAACGGCTTCCTTCCAGTTCCCCCACATATAAATTTGTATTAAGCTAGTATGAAAAATCGAATTATCTCTGAAACGGAGAGTTAAACACAATATACTTACTTACAGAAGATTTTAGTGCTAATTATTAAAAAAAAAACAGTAACCGTTTTTTTTTGGACATATTATACGTTTTTGAGCAGAATTAACTCGAGTGCCTTTTTTTGTATATAGTAATGACTAATAGAACCTATATCCAGCAAAAAAACTGGAACTTACAAGTTGAAATCCGTAAGTCTATGAAAGCCGATTTTCAGCCCACCGTGTGTCGGGCCACGCGCAGTGTAGGGTTCCGTAGTAGCCCGTTATCACAATATACATAGAACGATTATGTTGTTCTTAAACTTATTTATGATAATTTATTATGCTGCAGCAGTTTAGCTTTTAGAGGGCCCACGCCTTACCAGAACAAAAATTTGCACTTTAAAGTACCCCATTACGAAATATTAAATTTCGTAAATGGGGCATTATAACGAAAAATAGTATTAACTACCCCTAAATCAAAAACTTATTGAACGATACCCCACACGATGGGATAGACGACGAAAAACAATCATCCCCACTTCAAATGTAGGGGACGAGCTACCCTAAAAAAATATTTTCCAAAATTTTATTTTACCGTTTTGTTACCGTAATTAATATACATACCCGTACAAAACTACAGCTTTCTAGTACTAAGGGTCTCTTCGCAAAACCTCGGACGGACGGACGGAAAGACGGACATGACGAAACTATAAGGGCTCCTTATCAGAACTACGGAACCCTAATGAGGGCTCCTTGTCAGGACAACGGAACCCTGAAAAGCTGTGTTACTGTTTTTATGTACGGTCGAACAAGCTATTTGGTTTACGCTTTACAATGTAATTTCTGGGTTAAACTGTAAACCAATTAGCTTGTTCGACCATACATAACAGTATGTTCTATCAGACAAGCTCATAATAATATGCATAATTTAAACCAACGTCTGCGAAATATTGACATAGAGTAACGGATGGCTGCAGTAACGTGACGTGTCCTACACGGTACTGCAGCTGTTCACTTGTTATATGAGAGATCAAACTCAAAGCATAACATTCAATTAGACCTTGACAGGCCCTTTTGAACGTCAATAACAAAAGTATGAAACTACATGCATATAAACTTAAGGAAATACATGCAGTTGCCCATTCCAACGCGTAGATTCTACCTCTATAGAGAATGGCCAAGTAACTCCATGGACACTTTTTTAAAACGAAATACTTTTACAAGAACTTTGTTATTTCGAGATTATACATAATTGTGTGTGAAAACAATGTAGAAACCAAGAAAAAACATGTGCACATTAACAATGTCCAGAGTAAAAAGCAATACCTACCTACCGATACAGTCGATTCAGAGACATCAAAAATCCAGCCAAGTATGAGTCGGAATCGCGCGTGACGGTTTCCGTACCATCGTAATAGAGAAGGCTCCTTTAATTTTTAAATAATTTATATTTGCTGTTATAGCGGTAACAGAAATAGGTCAAAATATAACAGCTCACAACTTAAGACCCATTAATGAAATAATAAATATTTATCCGTGGTGCTAGGCAACTGGGCCTATCCCAGTTGTAAACGTCCCTTTGTGCCTATTGGCCTTGTTTCGTTCTGTCTCCTGCTGATATGGAGGGAAGTGGGAATTACGGTTTTTTCCAACTCCTCCGCTATACTTTCTGATTAGTTTCGTTGCGGGATCCAAAACAGTTAAATTCGATCTCGGGACTTCGACGAGCTTCATTGTCTCGGCGCTTTTCTGGTGGTCGCCACTGTTGATTCTGGCTTTCAGGAGTTACAGTGGTTGGAAATAAGGTAGCGGGCTTGACCTAAAAAAAATTCAACTGCCTATTACGAATCATGAGACACAGCCTGCTGACAGACAGACGGACAGCCGAGGGTCGCGTTGGTTAAGGAACCCTATAAAATGCGCCTGGATTTTTGATGATGATGATGAAATGGACCATTTGTCTGTGACATGGAGGCGAGCATTTGTTAGCATAAGGACAGATTCACTTTACGACAGATTCGCGTTACGAGAGATTGGCGTTAGGACAGATTTGCTTAAAGACAAGTACAGTCGAATGAAAAGTCATTTTATTCATTAAGTAATACGAAATATCAGAAAAAGCAAAAGAACTTTCAGACATCGTTACTAACCAAAACTCTTAGAAAATCTAAGTACGTGCTAAGTAGTTTGTATGACTCAGTTTAGAAATAATGGATTAAGTACTAAAATTTAACATTAGATACTTACCTGCTTAATTTAATTTAATTTGTTTTAATTCCGCCGAATAAAATACAACGGTTAAAGCCCATCAAAGAACGTCGTTAAGGCTATCCAATCAATATAAAAATGTTAATATAACACTCCTTAATGGTTTCCGGACAAAATTAATATTTTGTGAAACAATGTCCCCGATATTAAAAACAGCTGTTTAATGCTAACAAAATATTCTCCAAAGAATTTAAGGTTTAGCTTTATTACAATGAAGGGACATAAAAATTACCATTTTTATGCTTATAGGTAAATTTTAGAGACGTACGTGATTACGGGAAATTAAATAGTGTGGGGAAAGTATCGACTAGTTACTTATTGGGGTTTTTTATCAGGAATTTCTTAGTAGCAGCCACGAACTCAGAATGTATGCCTGGTTGATGGCAATAGGCTAGTTTCCACCATTAATAAATTACAAATCTATTTAGTCCGTCAGTTAGAGTATTGGAAAATAATGGACACGTATTTTTTTTCTTGTAAATCAATGAATATTGACAAAGACAAAACGCATCAAAACTCGGGAGTGGGGGCTCGTGACGTCAAAACGCAATAAAAATTATACCACGGCGTGACGTATTGAGAATTTCAAAAGCACCGTACCTTCGTCAATTTTGGTTTACGTAACAAAACAAAAAATACGTGTCAAATATTTTTTGATAATCTAACTGATTTTTTCAGTACACAAGCATATTAGCTCGCACCCTATTTCACGGGGACTCAAACACAAATGGCGAAATGCGTAGGTACCTACTATTAGGTAGGTACACTACTACCTAACCATTCAGCGATTAAAGGTTTGATGATATTTTACGTTAAAATACGGATTATAGATTCCCGATTACTCAACTATTTTGAAAAGTTATAAATATTTTGTGTTGGAACCTTCTGGCTTGGTAAGTACTGACCTAGTTTAAAATGGTTCTCGATATTATTAATTCAAATGTAATTGATATTCTATGCCTTGAACTTGACATTTGTTGTGTAACTATGGATTTATGAAGTGGTAAACAATAACTGTTTCCAAACTTTTAATTAAAGTTACGCTACCATTGTAGTGTAGGTACTTTCTCTCAGCAACATTTTTTATTTAACTGTTAATATTACTTAGTTAATATTTAGTCCATAAACGAAATCAATCTTATCGGAATCACTAGTACAATACTTACCAGATGTCTCGTTACAATGTAAATGTGGTCCTGTTCCATAAACGATATAGGTAATAGGTATACTTGACATCGTGCTTTACGTATCCTGTTGGGTCCCTACCTACCTTTTACAAGAATAAATGACCACTACAGGATGTATCCAGCTCCTAGCTAAATTCTGGTCCAACTCAATTGATAGATTGCTATTGACACACTCTCCTATGTTGGCCTCTGTAGATATACCTGGCCAAATAAGGTATCCTCGATCCATCCGTCCATCCCAAACAGAATGCCAGTGTGGAGAACCTTTTCAGGATGTCCTGCCCTGCCCATCCTGCACCTTGCAGGATTTCATCGAAACAAATAGAGCTGTGCAGGTGGCTGCATTCTGGTCTACGACGTATATCATGTTAGTTTCCAAAGGATATCGACACACTGACAAGAATAATTACGGGTTTCATCGACTCCGGATAGTTTCAGCTATGTCGGCTTTATATCGACTAAACACCACCTCAGTAAACGACATCACTACTAAAAAACCGTCTGATTTAGGTGGTGATTTATGTACAATAAGGGGCAACTTTTAATTTCGTAAGGGAGCTATGTCTAAGCTATTTGTTTGAGGCTGGTTATAAAACTGTCTACTCCCCGTGTTTTATTGTTTTGGACGTGACTCTGTAGCTGTGTGCTTGTTGCCTAATTTGTAGGACGATTTATAATTTTTGAACATTTAAGGTAATAGGAGAAAATGTTTTCGTGTGAATGTCGATGTGGTGTGTGGGGAGTGCGGACTGAGGCGTACCTAGTTAAATATAATTTAACTCCAATAAATGACTATTTCATGAAAAAGTAATTTAATGGGATTAAATGAACTGATTTTAATGATTATAACTTTGTAAAGCCATTCTGTTACGGCGGTGGATCGTATTTTAATCAACAAAACTGCAAATTGCAAAAAAGTAAGATAATTTGAATTTTGCGGGCTACCCTGGCGCTTCTACCTCAGGCTTCAAGCGGGCGCATGGTCATGTTTTTTGTAAGAAAATTGGTTGCAGTAACCTAATTAATACAAAAAAAAGTATGTAATCTGTCATTGTATACAATTCTTAAGAAATGTGTAGGTAGGTACCTACTGAAAAAATCGAATCAGTCCGTCAGATTATCAAAAAATATTTGACCCGTATTTTTTCTTATATTACCTACGTAAACTAAAATTGACGAAAATACGACGCTTTTAAAATTCTCAATACGTCACGCCGTATAATTTTTAGCACGTTCTGACGTCACGAGTTTGATGAGTGTTATCTTTGTCAATTTTCATTGAATTACAAAAACAAAAAATAGGTAGGTACTTACGTGTCCATTATTTCCCAATACTCTAACGGACTGAAATAGATTTGCAATTTATTGATGGTGGAAATTTGTGTAGCCTATTTCTAAAATAGTAGTAGGTAATTATGCACTTTTCCTAGGAAAATATACATTTCCTTAATAGCGATCGGAAATGTAGGTATTACATTATTGAAGTTCTCAAGTAGGTACAGCTGGGATAGTCGTGCAAAGGGCGATTACATACAGTCGAGAATAGGTACTATTTTTAGGGTCCCGTAGTAACCAAAGGGTAAAAACAGGACACTATTAATAAGGCTCCACTGTCCGTCTGTCTGTCTGTCACCAGGCTGTATCTCATGGTTTTTTTTCAGATGATGTATTTCTGTTCCCGTTTTATTAACAAATAATAAACATGCAGGGGGTAACTCTCCTACGGTTTGCACTTGTTTTATAACGTTACCCAAATCAACACACCACACCAACATAAACGGGTTTTGTGGCAAGGAAAAAGGAAAACTTAGGATGCAAAATCTCGCGGGCCTGTGGACAGTGAGCTATGGGTTGGTTAGCTCGCCGTCCGTCAGTCTTATTATGACGACAGGCCGTGTCGACAGTGCGTTCGTGTTCCACGCGCGCCTCAAAGAGATGTCAGCATA
Source organism: Xestia ashworthii (assembly GCA_950022955.1). Classification (NCBI taxonomy): domain Eukaryota; kingdom Metazoa; phylum Arthropoda; class Insecta; order Lepidoptera; family Noctuidae; genus Xestia; species Xestia ashworthii. The sequence goes on from OX465566.1 coordinate 19,887,442, forward strand.
AGGATCGGGCCCGCAAGGGCCGATGCCTACCGGGGCTGCGGGTCTGTTCGAAAGAGATACCGCGGCCCCGGAACATAAAGGGTGAGGAAGGAACATAGATGGGTTTCAGTCAGTAAAAGTCTGACACTCCCTCCCGCTCCGCCCACAGTGGGAGGAGTTATTTGATGATTTCCCATCAATAAAAAATAAAGGATGCTAGAGCTAGCTAATCGAGCTCGGAACTTGGAGCACCCCGACTCCAGACAGTGTTGCATTTCACAATTCACTTTGACAGATTATAATCTACCGAAAAAGCACACCTACTCATTTCTATCAACAAAATAATTTGATCAACACGAGACGCGCAGGGAGGAGTGATATTCAGTTGTTTTTGATTGTGATGAACATGGGGCTTTTTTTTTTTTTTGGGCCAAGCCCGCCACACACGCCCAAACCACTGTAACTCCTGAAAGCCAGAATCAACAGTGGCGACCACCAGAAAAGCGCCGAGACAATGAAGCTCTTCGAAGTCCCAGAGAATGAATTTAACGGTCTTGGATCCCGCAACGAAATTAATCAGAAAGTATAGCAGAGTAGGAAAAAAAACTGTAATTTCCACTTCCCTCCATATCAGCAGGAGACAGAACGAAACAGGGCCAATAGGCACAAAGGGACGTTTAAACTGGGATAGGCCCAGTTGCCTAGCACCACGGATAAATATTTACGTTAATGGGACCTAAGTTGAGAGCTGTTTTATTTGATTCCATTAATAGGTATGGCAAAAACGCTTGAACGCACGGAAATTTGCTGTAGTTTCTACAAGGTCCGTATAGTAAATAACTCCAGATGTTACCTGTACACTATCCAACATAATATTGCGATCATTTTGCCAAAGACTATACTCCCACAAAATGTGATGTGCAGATTGTGCACACGTGAACATGGGGGCTATTTCAAACGAGAAAACGTCGATTGTGTGACAAAAAGACTATGTATATCTATAAAATATATTTATTTGTTTATTTAAATGATCACCCACAGCACGTATTATACGTATGTGCATACATAAATTGTGTACAATTAAATCTTAAGATTAAAATTAAACCTTACAGTAACATTCTATAATAACAATTACGTACAAAAATAAGCCAGTGTAGCGTTTACAAATAACTCTTAGATTTACTATTAGAGAGAGATTACTAGACAATTAAAAAATAAAATGTTAAATGCCGACAACATTATTAGACAAATTATAACAAATAACTTAAATTATTTTATTTAATGAGTCGACCATACTCAGACCGTCATTCACTGCAAATGCCTCCCACAATAGATCTTTAGGTACCTACAACAAAACTAGGATTAACCTCTTGTATGCCGTAATTACAGACACAATTAAAAAGCTATTATGTTTTGTGTAGTTCTACGTTCCGGCATACAAAGGGTTAAGGGTGTGGAGTGGCCTTATCTCATATGTAAATACATTGACTCTTATATTCAAAAGCCCTTATCATATAACTGTAGCTTTCTATGCTTAAGCATCTAAAGTTGACTATACCTCTGACATATCCAAACTATCTTATTCTTTATGGCACACAAAGTAAAAAAAATACATACAAATTGCAATTAACACAAAATCAGGATTATTTTATATTGATTTAAATAAACTATTAAGGGCGTAAATAGTGCTTCAACGTACCATATGCTAGAGACTGTTTTAATCTAAATTTATCCCCTTCTAAAATTCTATAACATATAGTTTGTAAAAGATCAGGTTCACCGTATTTTAAAATCCTGTTTTCTTCAAGTTTGTTGTTATCATCATTAGGACTAATAAAATTTAAATCAAAATAAAACCCTGATGAAAGAAAAATAGCTTTTCTTAACACATTAAGGCCCAAATTCTCGAGAATATGGAACATAATGTGTGATTCCTCATCTTCATATTTCCTGAAGTTCACACCCTTAATAATATATATTTCTAAATCCTGGTGGTCACTAACACTATAAACATACAATGACACATATCCAAGATGACTTTCAGTGGTTGAATGATGCATGAAATTTAACTCAGTTAAGTGTTTCATCAATATATTATGTCTGGCTCTATCAATGCATAAAAACTGGATTTTCTTATAACTGCTCACATATCCCATTATATATGATGCATACAAGCCTATAAACGCACCGTTTAATCCAGCTCTCTCCAAAAGATTACAAATTTCAGGTTGATCAGTCCGCACTTTATTTATCATACTTTGGTCTAACTTTAGATATGATTTGGAAGGTATAGGCATCAAAAAATATTTGTCTAAAAAGATCATTTTCAATGTTTCCGTAAATTAATTGATGACAATGATTCAGAATAGGGCTGGAACTGTCCAGTATTTGTGCATAAACTATGAGATATTTATTGTATTCTGTATCAGGATGTTCGCTAGATAATGATCACGGTTGGTGATTACTATAATGAAAACTTTTCTTTGTGAAGGTAACCTGAATGAACACAATTTATGGATTTGAGAGCTCTTTTTACATAGATGCACTGAAACTTTGGATTATCTTTCGATGCACTCACTTCACTTATAAATTCTCCACTTCCTTTTATCTGTCCTGAAGAAACTCAACGTCACAAACCTATTTGCCAAGCTGTCAAATTGGTGGTTGGTGGCTGGTGTGGAAGAGCTTTCAGCAATATTTAACTTATGGGACACTTAGTATGAAGAAGATTTGAGAAAATATCAGCAGTAGTTGAAGTCTCACACAAGACAATAGCCAGTCTGGTCACTCTCCAGTTTCTCCTTCAAGGTGCTGGCTGTGGGCTTGTCCTCTTTTTATTTGGTTAAATTGTCACAATTTGCGCAGTTAGGTATGGTCAGCTGAAGGGGTGTGGTCTTCTTGGAGTTGGAGTTTCTAACTGAACCTGCTCCCTGGCAAGTCACGTTGCAAAATCAAATCTGCCGCCGAGCTTCAGCAACTTGTTGCGCAGTTCCCGGTAGCTACAGCTGCGAAGGTTGCATCATCTCCTATGAGAAACCCCACGATTTAATGTCGAATTCCAAATTTTATGTCGTGTCGGGTCGGTGTCGGTTAATCATGATTCACTGTTTCTATTTTTTGTTTTGACAGTTTAATTAATGACAATTTGATTGACATCACAATAAGATTGTAACTTGCTCGTTCGGAAACTATGTTAACTTAAATCTACACGTTTCGTTTTGAATTTTGTCGCAAAAGAAAGAAACTGTAAGTTAAATCAAGATTTTAAACAATACCACATTATCACAACCGAAACAACACGATCTTCGAATTCAATGATACCTACTCGTAGTTCTAAAAGCCGTGTGAAGCTTTCGACACTATTAAGTTCCGTACAATACGAGATGAACGTAGTCGTAGTCATTCTTTTATTACAGCTGCGGTGGCTGAAATAAAATATAGCTTTCTAGTTGTGAAGGAATCATTAAAATTGGTTCAATAGTTTAAGAGTTTATCTATTAAGGGGCCGCCGGAGCATGCGTTTTTCATACAAACGTAATAACAAAATAATATGAAAATCAAACATATTCTTATGGTACTTAGTTAGGTACGTTATATTGTAATCTCTCTAGCGATATTGTAAACTCTCGAAATATTGTCAAACGAACATACTGCTTACAATAAAACGCATTATTTTTCGTGAAATGCATACGATGGTAGTCAACTCACGCGGTGTAGAGGGAAGGAGGGGTCCCCCTTGCCCAGTGGTACCACTTTCATGAAAAGATAATGTACCATTCCTGAGAAATACCGATTAATATAACCTAACCTTAAAACACTTCATATTCCCCTAAAAAGCGTAGTCGACGGAACCCGCTTCGCGGGGCCCCTATTTCCGAGTGCAGGGTTTAAAGGAACCTAACTAACCTAACGGGGGCACCCCCCCGATTATGGGGGCAGAGATACTTACCGTATGTTCAGTTGACAATATTTCGAGAGTTTACAATATCGCTAGAGAGAAACACGTTATATTGATTATAACGTGTTTGACAATTTTACGGTGACATATATATTTCGATTGGATAACAGAACATCTATGTTCCCAAACAAATATTTTGAAAGGAAAATGATATAAAGGCGAGATATGAGGAATTTAAAATTTCTATAGAAAATTTATTTTTGTCATAACTCTTGTTTAAATCATCCATTCAAAATATGTGTTTGGGAACCTATATATTCTGTAATACAATCGAAATAAATTCACACTACCTTAAGAATAATTATGTTTGATTTACAAATTATTTTGGTATTACGTTTCTATGAACTTCGTTCTGCTCCGCAGGCTTCTTAAGGGGGAAATTTAAATTTTATTACATTTTTTGCAATTTACAGGCCAGGTAGGTTGTCTGAAGGTAAAAATAGCGTTCGCAACTGTAAAACGTACGTAGGTAAAATAATCAATACAACCCTCTAAGTTCATATTATTATAAGTCGAGGTACGTTTTTTTTAAGGTCGAAGTCGTTCCTTTAAAAGACGACACTGAATAAAATTGTGCCAAACTTATTTAATATTAATTGTAATGAGGTGGTTTTCTTGGCCAGCTTCCATCAAAAAACGATAGATGGCACTGTGACCAGTGTTAAAAAAATTGTTTGACTGGACGGACTGGACTGGAGCTGGCGTTTAATACCTTTCAAACGTGTTCCTTCCTATAGTCTATTCACGGAGACGAGTTAGTAGAGCGCTATCTCACTCACACAATTTTTTAACTACGATTGGTCAGTGATAAACGCTAAGGCGGTGTACACAGTACGAGTACTTTTTAGTCTACTCATACTTTCCGTACTGTGCAGACGTGCTCTTACTTGTGACTGTATGCTCAACTCGTGAACTGGTTTGTATTTGGATTTTATGAGTGATTGCTTTCCTTAAACAAGAGTTATGAGAAAAATAAGTTTTCTATAGAAATTTTAAATTCCTCATATCTCGCCTAAATATCGTTGTTCTTTCAAAATATGTATTTGGGAACCTAGATATTATGTAATCCAATCGAAATAAATACACACTTTCTTAAGAATATGTTTGGTTTACGAACTATTTTGGTATTACGTTTGTATGAACGACGCACGCTCCGCCGGCCCCTTAACACTTCATTTTAACAGCGCCATCTATCGTTTTTAGTGGAAGTTGGCCTAGAAAAAACCTCGTTATTTAAATGCATTTATGCAAATAATTTCGTAAAGGAACTTGGGTACATCTTGTTTCTAGATTAAAAATGCATACTTAATGTTGCAAAATTTTGCAATGCAAAACTTTCACAAGTTATTGTGCCTTGTGACTGGGACTGTAACTTCCTCTATTTTTCGACATTCAAAACTATAATAGTCTAATTTGAAAAACATGTTTCGGTCCCTGAAGGTGCAGTCAATACGGTACGGACTAATTCTCCGGACTCGGATACATCCTTAAAAATACTACCTACTGGAAGTGTCTATCTGTCTGCAAATTGACCGTCCAGTGTGACCAATCATAGCTGACCACAACCACTGTCTAACAGGTGGGCTTTCAACCAGTCTGCAAACCTATTTGAACAACAAATTGCGATGACCATGTCCGTTTGCTAGGCTCTGTAATTGTGACAATGTCTCCTTTATTGACCGTTTATTGCAGCAGTCAACTGGAAGAACACGACTGAGCTTCATGTGGAATACCTACTAATATACAAATTCCAACCACACTTACCTGTGGTGCTATTCCGCAAAGATTACATCGTTTTATCCAAACATCTTCCATACAAATAAATACAATTGAAATGTCTGTTTGTAATATCAAAATAACAGTTTTTTACTGATTGCCTATGAAAATGCATTTACGGCTCTTATAAAAAACATTTTTTTTTTTCAATACACTTCCTTGAAAACTGGTTCTTTTCGCACTACGATTAACATGATTATTTATAACTAATATTTACTTTTATAAAAAAATAACATTTATTTGTGTTCTATATTAAAAAATATAAAAAATATATTAGGCTGTATAACGGCTTCATACCTTTGCCTCTCCTTCAATCTGGCGAAAGCAAAGCGCGGAAAAAAATGAAATTTAAATCATAATCTCGTGACACAAATATTTTACATTATTTTATTTTATTTCTTCAAAAGTGTATTGAAAAACGTTGTTTGATACACGTGGACATTTGTTAGTGTAGTTCTCAGCTCAAAAACATCCTCGCCTTACGGCTCGTGTGTTAATACCGCTTTGAACTACATTATCAAACTTTCTCCACTTGTATCAAAATGTACTATTTTTCAATATTTGTCTGTCTGTCAGGTCTGTTTGTTTGTTCCGGCTAATCACCGAAACGGCCAGACCGATTTTGAAGTGACTTTTACGGTAGTGGCAGATAGCTGATGTTTTATGGTCTAATTTAGGATGTTTTCTTTTTTTTTTTCAATTACGATTCCGTGCAAAAAAGTAAAACCATTGAAATTGGTAAGAAAATCTGATTGAGGAAAGTTATAGTATTTCTTATTTTATAATATTTTTACGTCAGGTTAGGCACTTACCACACGATAAAGAAGAATGTAGCCAGCAAAAAAAAAACGAACCACAGAATATAACATTCAGCCTTGCCAAATAATACTCGTATACCAGCCGGTTGAATGAACGTAGATTTTTCCTCGAATTTCCTCTAGGTATATCCATCAGGTATGTATTATTAAGAAGCCGCTCCTTCTCATATGTCGTATTCCATAAGGAAGCAATGCTCATATGAAATGCCTGTTGAATTATTTGTCGAGCTCTTTGTTACAGTGGCATTACACTCGCTCTTTGTTGTCGGTTAAGTATTCAATCTCTTGACGCGCGTTTTAATTTGAATGTTTTGGGTTGTGCGTATTTTTTTTTCGTGAGTAAGGAGGTTATGTGGGGTTATGAGCAGAGTGTGGAATGGAATGTGAACTTTTAATTTATGTTATTACATCTTTTCTATCAGGTTTTCTCTGTCGTGGCTTGGAGTCTAGATTTGTGCTCGATTGAATGACTATTAATTAAAACATTTAAAAAAACATGGTCTGACTATTAATGAATTGTCGATTCTTTCTTCGGACCCTCCAGCAAGTCACACACAGTTGACACAGTCGGACATAGTCTAGTCCGGAGTACCGCAATCACACTGTGTGTCGGATGGTTTACAAATGGTAAATTGTGTGTACAGATAGTGGTGGTACCTACTTTTATACAAGCCCACAAGCTTTAGCTTCATGATGCAAGAGTTTCTGAAAACTCTGCAGCTTACCATTTGGGCTTATGGTATTCTTGGCCCCTAGGCACGCCACTGTTTACAGCAGCCTTGGGTGTACAATCACAACACATTTTCTCTATTATCAAAACCGATATCCAATCTCCTACAAACAGATAACTTACAAGCAGTACCGAAATCACTGAAAACATATAAAGACGCGTATAACGAAGTGAACACAATTCAATTTGGTGACGTCACTATGTAAATTAGTTGTGTTGGTATCCCGGCGTTTCCCGTCAAGATACAATAAAGGCGTTATCTGCGCAGCACACCCTCGTAGCTTCGAACAATAGGAGGAGTGCGTATACCGTGTTATAGTTCGTTGCGTGGATTAGGGAGATCTGGATATGGACGAGATAAAGTACTGCAGTGGACACGCTTCAGAAAAGAATCTAATATTGTCCAGTGTATCGTAAGTTCTTTCTTTCAACGAAACGTCTGCGTTTGTGATTTGAAAGAATGATTTAGGCTTTGCATACCACCAACAGTTTTGATTTTTCCTCTATTTCCGTGATGGGTTAGGCAGGGGAGTATCTAATAGCACACCCACATTTCGCCAGTTATTTGCAATAGGGAGGGGACCTATTGCCATCAAACATGCTCAAATCCAGACTCCGTAGCTGCTATTGAGAAATTCCTGATTGAAAAACCCAATAACACTGCTTGACCTGGGAATCTTATAGACTAGACCAACAAGGCCAACAAGCGACGTTGTTTTTCAACCGACTTCTAAAAAGAGGAGGTTATCAATTCGTCTGTATTTTTTTTTTTTTATTTTTTGTTTGTTACCTCAGAACTTTCGACTGGGTGAACCGATTTTGATGATTCTTTTTTTATTTGAAAGCTGGTGCTTCCAAATAAAAAAAGAATCATCTTCGGAGCTTAGCATCTTCGAAGATATACAATGGAACTCTTCAAAAATAGACGGCAAATCTGCAGTGATTGCTGCATCCGCTTGTAGGTTCATTGTTTATACTACATCATGACGTAACATCACGCCTGTATGCTCTGAGGGGGTACGCAGATGTGTACAATATACCCAGATTTCGACAATGTTTGTTACCTCAGAACTTTCGACTGGGTGAACCGATTTTGATGATTCTTCTTTTATTTGAAAGCTGGTACTTTCCGTGTGGTTCCATGTCAATTTGGTTAAGATCTTACCCTGACTTTCGGAGATATAAATGGAAATCTTCAAAAATACACGGCAAAGCTGCAGTAATTGCTGCAATCCTTTGGTTGTTTATTGTTTATACAACATCATGACGTAACATCACACCTGTATGCTCTGAGGGAGTACGCAGAAGTATACAATACACCCAGATTTCGACAGTTAGACGTGTAAAATTCCATTCAATGGGATCCCGGAGAAATAGAGGTAACTCCTCCTCCTTAACTTTATAGGCACACCAGAAGCGGTTTGGGTAGTTTTAGGCAGAGTACTTTCTCGGAGTGATCCCGTTTCGATTTGATAAAGATCTGGTGACTTCGGAAGATAGGCAACTGAACTCCTTAATAAATCATAGCAAATGTACTGGGATCGCTGAAGACTCACGTCTGTCTATTGTTTACACCAGTTCATAACAAGAAATCACACCGATACGCTGTGAAAGGGTAAGCACATGTGAACCACTAAAAAGTGAAAAATAAAAACTTTTTTGCAAAAAATATAACCGACTTCACACAAAAAAGTGAAAAATAAATTTAGCTTCAGAAGTCGGTGACTAAAAAACTAAATCAATCAAACAAAGGTCACCGACTTCTGAAGCTAAATTTATTTTTCACTTTTTTGTGTGAAGTCGATTATTTTTTTGCAAAAAAGTTTTTATTAGCAATACGACGCGGTGGAAATTAAGTAATTACAAAAACAATTTTAGCAAAATTTTTAATCATCATTAAAAAAAGTTTGTATCATGTTAGTTATTATTTAATCACATTTATACAGAAAAAAAACATCACAGATTTTTCGAAAACAATTTGAATTGTTATATGAAACAGTGCCAATTTAAAACAGTTTCTTATCCACAATTCTCTACTCCAAAGTCTCCCATGGAGAACAGCAGCAACAACGGGGTGAGCGATAAGTGTTGATGCCAAGGGTTACGTTTCATACAACATGGCGTTATGGTGCCCCGTCACGGCTTTATAGCCGCCAAGTTATGGCCAAAGTAGTCGCCTTTTTACCCATGAACAACCCGGCAACCCCTAAGATTTGCAGATAAGGTATTTTATGAAGGTTGCCCATAATATCCGTTTAAACAGGTGGTAAGAAACTGTTTGGTAATAGGTAAATAGTGAGGTAGTTAGTTTTTATTAGGGGAAGTGAATTGCTGTATTTTGCAGACAGAATAGGCTTGTCAACTGAAAAAATCTCATTATTGTGTTCGTCAATTACAAAATATTTGACCCTTATTTTTTATTTTATTACGTAAACCAAAATTGACAAAATTATGCCGCTTTTAAAATTCTCAATACGTCACGCCCGCGCCGTGGTTTAATTTTTTGTGCGTTCTGACGTCTCATCACAAGCCCCCACTCCCGAGTTTTGATGTGTTTTATCTTTGTCAATTTTCATTGATTTCCAAAAAAAATACGTTTCTATTATTTTCCAATACTCTAACTGACTGACTAAATAGATTTGCAATTAATTGATGGCGGAAATTAGCCAAAAAGTAAGTTTTTTTTTCTAGCAACCCGACGCGGCTTCGCACGGATTTTACTCTTTGAGAAGTAAGTAGATAGTGTTGTGTAGAGAATTTGATATTTTTCTGTATAATCTTTCAAGCCATCTTCGGCGTTGCCCTTCCTTAAACGTCCAGTGTGTGAGCTGTTCATGTTTGTGGGGCTAGTATGGCCAGAGATCGTTCAGGATAGAGAGGTATGGGAGGAGACAGGGGAGACCTTTGCCCAGCAGTGGGACACGATGTAGAATAGTAAAAACAACTTTCAAGACAAATAAACCCAGCTTGGGTTTGTTTGGAAGACGTAAATAGAATAGATAAAGATACCTAATGGTTTCCATTTGTCAAAACGCGTGAAGGTGACTTCTGTGGTTGTGTCTAACAAGCCCGTTGGTATCATTGCCTAGCCTTTACCCAATTGTTTTGGGGTCGGCTTCCAGTCTAACCGGATGCAGCTGAATATCTGCTGTCTCATACTTACATTTGATCGAGTAGGCATTGGAATTTTGTACAGGGCCGTTGATTATTTTTTCGCGATTACGATGATGGTTCCATGGAGAAAGTTGTTCAGTTTGATGGTCTGTAGCACACCCTTTCATATGACTATACCCTTTCTGTTACACGTTGTATAAATGTAGTATTTTACATAGAACAACTACCTACCTACTATGTCTTACTCATTGTTTTGTATCTTTTTTATATTATTGTGTGAGTGCTTCAGAACTGACGTCAAATAAATATTTTTCTTTCTTCTTTCTTTCTATCTGACCTCCACAACCCAGTTAATACTGGGTAAAACGATACCCCTTGGTAAGACTGGTGGGTAAAAAGCCCATACGTGGACTCTAATATTATGATAATAGAATAGTTTTGGTTGTTTGACCGTCCATAGTGCAGGCTAGGCTGTTATACGCGAAATTTTGCGGTTTAGCCAATGGAGTGGAACGCTTGCGTCAGCTAAAATTCACACTGTAACGAATTTCGAACTACATGTTACTTTTTGGGTTAAAACTACTATGAGTAAGTAACGAACAGTAATTTTGAGCCTATTGTTAATGTAGGTACTCGAGAGAGATAGACTCGTAACTAACAACTGAAAGAAATTGTCGAATTTAAGGCCGTTAACCCTTCGGTATAAGCTTGCATTTCACTTTGTATTTAAATTCAACCCTATACGTTCTGGGTTTCAGTCCCAGGTTAATTGTAGACTGATTTCGTATACTGCAATATTACTGTGCAAAAATTAAAGTAAGTATGTACAATTGTACATACATACACGGTCATCACGAAGCCATCAACCAAGCATTCTGACAAGTTTTTTTTAAGTACAAGTTTCTGTTGTGAGATTTTGACTTTTAACACCTCCACGACCCCCCTACTATTCAATCCATCCATCAGCACAATGTTTTAAGTGCGTTACATTGAGTTCTACCACAAAACATGATTTATAACCTCAAAAAAAAAAAGTTGTTTCCCAGCAATAATTTTTGCGTAGAGTTACTTAGTTTGATGTACAGAATGCTTGGTTGACGGCTTTGTGATGAGGTGGTTAACACCCTGTACTTAGTGGGCGAGATAATGCAATTCTTTTAAATCCAATTACGAAGAAACTGCTGGAAATAACGACTGCTTAGTTGGTCTAGTGGTCGAACGTGAGGTCCTGGGTTCGATTCCCAGGTCGTGTAAAATATTATTAGGTTTTTTCATTAGGAATTCCTCAGAAGCAGTCGGAGTCCAGATGTATGCCCAGTTGATGGGAATATTCTCGCCTCGTAGATATAACATGGGACTTAAAAATATCGTGCGAAATGTGGATCTTCTCCGACTCTGTTTTAAGCTTTCACGGTTATAATTAAAGACTCATACGAAGTACGAACGACGAGAATGAACGATGTACGTCGCTATTAGGTATACCTCTGCCAAATCCTCCGAAGGTAACAGGTGTGATGGTATGTTACCATGTTATGTTACCTAAAAATAATAGTAACCTTTGGTTGTAAGCACTGGTCATCTTCTGGCTACCACATAATACCCTTATGTATGGCACGGATCTTGATCTTTACTAAATATTTCAGAATCCGCTTTCAAGCCGAATTGACTTGATATCAGTTTTGACACGTAGGATGAATACCGCCTGACCTGCACAACCCAATTTGTGACCGACACATATATTCAAACGTTAAGCCTTCTATACACGCAGAGTGGGCAATTCGAACGGATACACCTGTGTCAAAATGTGCGGACTGGACTGATCGAATGATTGCACCTGCATGCGAGGTATAAACGAACCCTTCATGAAGCTACGAGTATCATCCAGGCATTCTGTAGGTACTTCAAAACTAACTCTACTCAAAAATATTGACATTGTACTGACAGGCACTGAATAGCGCCTGCGGGACATAATATTTCGCGGGGAATATTTCTTTTAAAAAAAATTACAAAGAATATAATGGCTATAAAACGCAACCAACCGAGGTATTGAATTTGAATTATTTCAAATAACAAAAGTTAAAAAAATTATATGATTTGATTTTCCTGAGTTTATATTTAACCCATTTACACAAAAATAAGAAACATCGTATTAATAAACGAATATGGGCAGATTTGTTTATTTTCATGAAAAATTCGTAAAATCCGGATAATCCGGATTAGACCAATGAACGGATTTGCATTCCCTAATTGTGGTTAATTAACTTCTCGGTGAATTGACTTACGAATTAGGTGTAAAATAAAAAATGTTTATTATGTTATGTTCTATCCAAATAATAAGTTTATTTTGGTTGGCTACTTTTGAAAATAGCCCAAAAATGTATGGAGGCTGGGTGATCTCTTTTGTATATATTTTTGAATGTAACGAATAAACTTAAAAACTGCTGGACCGATTTGAAAAATTCCTTCAGCAATAAATAGCTACATTATCAGCGAGTAATATAGGCTATATTTTATCCCCGTACTCCCACGGGAACGGGAACTACGCAGGTGAAAGCGCATGACTTTTGCACTTAATTTAGGACTTTATTCATAACTAGCGAAAGTTATGAATGAAGTCCTAAATTAAGTGCAAAACGATAGATTTCCCTACGTTCATGCTAAGACCTTCATAAATCATTCCTTTTCCAAGAATAACATACTGTTCAACGTACACATACTCCAAGGCAATGTAAAGTAATATAAACATTGAATAAGCTAACCCGTTCTTTATCTGGTCTTACCCGTTGTGGAATTTACTTAACGCAGTAATTCCTAAGTAAGCCCTTTATAGTGGTCTCTAACCCGTACGTAGTGTTGTGCACTGTCTTGATAATCCCGGGGTGCGGGTATCTCCGCTTTCCGATGTTCTGCATTCTACGACTGATCCCGGATTTTGTGTGGCTATTTCTGTTGTGTATTTTGAATAATGTTCCTGTTTGGTAGTAAGGATTGTAACTTAAATAAGTCTTTGATGGAAATTAGATTCAAATCAAAATCATAATATTTTATTTCACATAGGCCTAGATGGGCACTTATAAAACCTCTAAAAAGGTTCGCGTTGGCCGATTCCATGGAGAAGAACCGGCAAGAAACTCAATGGTTACTCTTTTCAAATCACTTGGTATTACAATATTATTATGTTACATTACAGCATTAGTACTAAAGTATGGGGGGACAGCGTAGACCCGACAATAGGTCGTTGCTTAAAAAATGTAAAACAAAAGGAATATTTAACAAAAATTACACAGCATCCGGGAATCTAAAAAGCCTACAATGTTCACTCATTCACAAATAATAGGTAAAAAAGCATCTTTACAAAGGAAAGTAAATTAAAAAAAAAGTAATACTTAATTAAAGAACAAGTGACACAAATATTGTCATCAGTGCTGCAATTATTCGGATTTGAGTTGTTTTGGGACATTTCTAAAACAGCTTTGTCTAATCGTGCATTATGAAAAGCAGGTTTAATTGATATAGATATAGAAAAAAATGACAGTGGACAGATCCACTCTAATCTGTGTGATTCATTCTTCAAAAGACCATCTCGGACACCAATCTGCATAGTCCTCATCTGAATTGAGCAAGATTGTCTGGACTTAAAAAGAGGCCTCTGAGTTTGTTTCGACTGTTTCTTCTCCTAGTAGTCAGGTACGAAACACGGGCCCCATCTAGTTTAAAAAAATACGTGTTTGTGAAAACCTACTTACAAAATAATCATAATTTCTGTGAAACAATTACTAAATACATCCAAGACTATACAAATTACATAATATCCTGTAAACAAAAACCGTGTCAAATCAATAGATAAAAGAGGCGAACGAGTAATTCCTCTATTAAAATTTATAAATCCCGCATATAAGGATTTCCTCCGAACACTTCATATCCCGGGCTCGTGTCCCGTTTAATAACAATACTAATCCCGGCGTGTGTGGGATCAGTGAGGTGTTGCCTTATTATAATATCGTAAATCCTGACAGTTAGTGGTTACTGTTACTGTCAAGTATGCAGGTTCGATGCCCGGGCGTATTAATGTTTGAATCGTACCGCACGTACTTGTGGTATGACCTGGGATATCATTAATTAAGTATTTATAGTAGATATGATATGGTTAATGTTATGTTTGGTGAATACGTATCAAAGAACCATGTACTACATACTACATACTCTATTTTTTTTTACTTCTTTTACCCGACAACGGCGAAACCAAAAGGAAGGGTTATAATTTTAGCAGTCTATGTAAGTATGTTTGTATTTACGTATGTTAAACAATTCACCTGATTTTGAAGAGTAAGGTGTTTATCCATTTCCTTATTATGGCCCGTGTAACATAGGCTTCATTTTATCCAGTAGTCGGGTTTTAAGAGGTAGTATGTATACTCACAAATTCTTATTGATAACAACATAATGAGGGTGTAACGAAGCCGGAAGGCACTTGTTCTCCCCGTCATTGCGATCATTTTTTTGTTCTATACCATACCTGGGAACCTTCTAGTTACGGAGATATTGGGAGTCAAAGTTCCAAGTTTGTTTTAAATACAAGTAAGATTTTTACTTTAAACACCTCTACGACCCCCGTATTATTCTATCTATCCATCAGCACAATGTTTTAAGTGCGTAACATTGAATTCTACCACAAAACATGATTTTTCACCTTCAAAAAAAAGTCGTTTCCCAGCAATAACTTTTGCGTACAGTTGCTTTACAGAATGCTTGGTTGACGGCTTCGTGATGAGGTGGTTTACACCCTGTATTGTGCTAACTAGTGTCTTTTCCATGGAGCAAGGTAGAAACTACACCACGCTACCTCTAGGATCCTTTCAACTTCGTGCACGTTGATCTGAACTTTGTGAAGAACATCACCAATAAGGTCAGTTTGTGTCCTTCAAGTCGTCTTCCCAAGGCTATTACTAACATCTTCCTTGTAAATTTTCTACTTCATCATCATCATTTCAGCCGAAAGTCGTCCACTGCTGAACACAGGCCTCCCCCAAGTGTCGCCATATTGATCAGTCCCTTGCGTTTCGCATCCAGCGGATCCCTGCAACCTTCACCGGGTCATTAGTTCACCTAGTGGTGTATTCCCGCTGACCCTACTGGTTCGTCCCTCTGTTGGGGTCAACGGGAAAAATCAAAACTGTCGTTTCGTTCCCCCCTCTAGCCTACCCTACTGGTGGGGTCAACGGGATGAGAGGCCTTCCGAGGTAGCAACTAAACTAATTATCTCTTTAATTGCTAAATATTATTTTGTTAAGAGTACCGGTACCTGCACACACAATATATGTGTAAAGATCAAACTCAAGATAAACCCTAGGCATTGTCGCTTAAAAAACGTCATAAACACAGTACTACCACCATTAAATAAAGAAAACAGATAAAAGAGCACATTTCCGCGTCCGCCCATAAGGCATAAGACACAATACATTTGGCAGGGCACATAAATCGGGCGGCCATGTTAAATATTCGTTAAGTCGGCCCTCGGTTCGACGCACCATCCGTTGTAATATCGGATACATTTGCCGTTGGTTCAAATAAACGTTTTACACTTACATAGGGACGAGCGTTTGGAAGTTCGCAGTTCAATACGTTACCAAGTGTCAAAAACACCTGACACACTTATCACCAATACAACACACCCACACTTCCGATACAACACACTTGAAACATGACCGGCCGTCCGTCCGGCTGTCAGCGGACTGTATCTCATGACATGTTTGGTAGACAGTTGAAATTAACACAGAATGTGTATTTCTGTTGTCGCTATAACAACAAATGACTAAACTAAATTAAAAGTTAAAGGCCGACTCGCACTTGACCGGTTGTTTTTTGAGCCCTCGTGTTTAAAACAATTGCGTACCAAAAACAAGAAAAGCACTCACTACATTAATTATATCGTCATACCCTAACCTAACCTAAACCCTTTTTTTTTTAGGAAGGGAAATCATCAAATAACACACCAGACAGACACACACAGAGACGGTCAGACTTTTACTGACTAAAACCCATCCATGTTCTTTCCTCGCCCTTTATGTTCCGGGGCCGCTGTATCTCTTTCGAACAGGCCCGCAACCCCGAGCACCTAAACCCTTGAAGTTTCATTCGGAATTTAAGATACCAATTTTATTCTGCTGTGGGAAGTAAGAAGGTAGGTAAAGTAAAGTAACGTAAAATTTATTAGCATAGATTACAGGTACATAAAATAAGATATAACAATAAGGCCTGAATTCTTGTCGCGCTGACAGTCGGTCGCGTACGGTCGGTCGTGACGTCAGTTAGAACAAAATACGGCAGTCGGTCGCCGCTGACGTTAACGTCGCAGTATAGTGCTGTATAGAACATAACTAGCTTCTGCCCGCGACTTCGTACGCGGATCCTGTTGCTTATGCCAGCGACAACGGGGTCGTCAAAATCGAAGATCTGAATCGTTTGATGTCGAATTCTAAGAGCCCGGGGAAGGGAAAAGCGGATCTTTCCCATCTGAGCAACACATACCGTTTGTTTCTTTTTACCTTTTAACAGCTTCACAAAAAGTAGGTACAATTTTGAACCATAATATGTGGCGTATTCAATCATATGAGTATACGTAAATGCACTCCGTTCCTTATCAACCCAAGGAAGGTTGCCATGCCCTAAGGCTATATCTTGAGACACATCCGATTCTTCAGATGATATCGACATTCTGTTCAGACAATGTCGAATTCGATCAGAATTCAAACGTTCGTTGTGCTCTTCTTCTGTCTCTTCATGCCGTAGGTACTCCAGCAATTCTTTCTCTCTCACTTTCTAACTGATTATGAATAATTTGGTTGTGTGCGTGTTCGGGGCAATGTATAATAATCTCGAGCAGCAGTTAGTCGCGCATCACGTTCATCACTCGTTTCAAAAGACCTGTTAGTAGATGTGCGAATACACTGAGAACTCAAGCGTGATTCTGTATCGGTAAACGTTTCCGATTCGCGAGACAATGCATGTCGCTCACGATCAGCGGACAGTCGCGCATCACGTTCCCCACTTGTCTCTAGAGATCTACAAGTCGATGCGTAGATCCGCTTGGTACTCAAGCGCAATTCTCTATCCGTGAACGTCTCCGACTCGCGAGACAATGCATGACGTTCACGATCAGCCAGTCGCGCATCTATTCTTCACTGGTCTCTAGAGATCTGGATGTAGATGCGTAAATACGCTAAGAACGCAGGCGTGCCTCGCGATCCGAAGAGGTTTCCACGGAGCAAGTTGCAGCCTGGTGTTCTCGAACAGCATCAAGTCTCTCCTGACGCTCTTCGGTAGATTCTTGGGATCTTATGATCCTCAATCTTGTAGCTCCTTTGGAACATTGGGAACGATTTGACCTCTTTCTAGGCATGGTTATAGTTTTGTTGTGAAGATATCTAATCAATTAAAATCTAATTGACTGCTCCCCTGCGTTACCGGGTAGGCTACAGAGTCACGAAGATAAATGGAAAAGGAAATTCAACACTCAAATAACATAAACCCGAAGACATATTTATTCGATAAAATAAAATAATAAATGGGAGTTTTGGCCAGTCGAGTCAAATTTTCATTGATATACAATCGTCATCGATAATCAGTCCTAAAATGTTACCGCCTTCAGCGCCTGGAGGTACTCCCAGCTTATGTTATTTTATACAGTGAAATTAGTAATAGCTTTGCAATAATTTTCACATCAGATGTTTCTGACCTTCGATTTTTTCTAAGTAATCAGGAAATGCCCATCAGACCGAACAACTTTTGCTAAGACGTCATTCCTATATGTGTTATGGTGTAGCTGGGCTATTGGAGTTCCACAACAGGTGTCCCAGATCTTCGATTTTCATAAGTCAACAGAGAGTGCTCATCAGATTGAACAACTTTTGCTAAG
The DNA here is from genome assembly GCA_950022955.1 of Xestia ashworthii. Taxonomy (NCBI): domain Eukaryota; kingdom Metazoa; phylum Arthropoda; class Insecta; order Lepidoptera; family Noctuidae; genus Xestia; species Xestia ashworthii. The sequence continues at coordinate 19,905,732 of OX465566.1, forward strand.
ACGTCATTCCTATATGTGTTATGGTATAACTGGGCTCTTGGAGTTCCACATCAGGTGTTCCAGATCTTCAAATTTATTCTCTCAGCAGAAAATGCTCATCACGTGGAACAATTTTTGCTATGGTGTCATATATTTTGTATCTCTTATAATTTAGCTGGTCTGTTGCGGTTCTGCATCAGGTGTTCAAGTTTCCAAGATAAATTATATCCTATAGCTGACCAACGCAATTTCGTCTGCGTCACATAAGAGAGAGAAACGAAAGGAAAAAAAACCCGTTTTGCAACATTTTTCATTCCTGCTCCCCTCCTAATTGTCGTAGCGTGATGTTATATAGCCTAAAGCCTTCCTCGATAAATTTACTATCCAACACAAAAAGAATTTTTCAATTTAAACCAGTAGTTCCTGAGATTAGCGCGTTCAACCAAACAAACAAACTCTTCTGCTTTATAATATTAGTATAGATTGTCACTATTATTTACACATTGAACTATTATTATATATGCCATGCATTGATGAAATTGTTAACTAATGAATAGGCAAAGCTCATTAGCAAGGAATTTTACAGACCATTTATTATTATTACGCATTTTAATTTATGTTTAGTGTGCCAACCTCGCCTTAAATCCTATCCAAATATACGCGGCTATTGTTGGAATTCAGTTAAGTTATCAAGCTTAGGACTATAGTAAGTTACAGGCGACATTTGGCCTAATGTCTGATGGGCCTGGGTAAGTACTGGGGATTGAACTCATAGAACTTAGAAACCTTACCCAATCATTGAGCAAAAAACATACCCCATAATTATTTACCCAAGCTTCAACAGTACTTCTTCTTTTTAACTCAGAAAATATATACGAGTAATAGCAAATGATGTACTGTGGGAACAAGTGTAGGGAATTGTATATTTTAGGCGTATTTTAGGGCAAGAATAATAAAAAGAAGGTAAAGTAAGCATTTCTATTCCATTCGAAATTTGCAAGCTCTAAAACCAAGTTATTGCTCCACTTCTGAAACAGGTAGAGCATAAAATAATACTACTTACATAATATTTTTATCTGCTTACTATTGATAGTGTATTATTATTCTGAAAGGGTCCATATTTTAATATTAGGTATTTTTGGCAGATGGAGACGTACGAAGGTCTTCGATATTGGAAATTGCGGTTCGGAACTCCAGCTAGAGTGTTGGCTACTTGAGTGTTGGCCAGGATGCCTTGCAAGGTTCGGTGACGGCAAGTGGAGTAAAATTGTAACCAAGTGCAGCGCAATGGGTAGACGACATTGTTGCCATCGCGTGTAAAACCTGGAGAACTAAGAAAATACTATACTCAGCAGTGGATCAAGTTGGTATGTGGATGATGATAAGGCAAGGTATAAACCAAATTTTGAGAGTAGTGTGTAGTGCTTCATGTGCCTTGGAAAGTTACCATCCTTCTAGTAGTTCCCGGTAAGCTACTTCGCCTGCATGCAATTGCAGTGAGTAATTACGGCCTTGCTGAATTCTTCATAATATCAGAGGCAAATATCTTCTCGTCCTCCATATTTAAAACTATCATCATCATCTGCCTAGCTCGTTTCCTTGTAACTTTGGGAGCTGACTGTACTGTACAAAAAACAGTTGAAAATGGTTGACGAAATGGGATTCAACGTATGAAGATTAAAATAGTTTTTCTTCTTTTTCTTTTTCTTCTTCTGCCAGTATTTTACACAAGCACACTTTTTCTTCTTCTGCCAGTATTTTACACAAGCACACTTTTTCTTCTTCTGCCAGTATTTTACACGGAGTGACTGCCTATCTGACGTCCACAACCCTGTTGGCACTACACTTGGCAAGACTGGTAACGACTCTCAAAGATCTACAAATGACAGATGGGACGAACAGCTTAACGTGCTTTCCGAGGCACCGAGGAAACTCGCCAGTGTAACGGATGGTCTCAAATCCACGGACCAATCATGGCAAACGCAGCTTCACTGATCGACCCATGTGGCTGTTATTATCCAGCCATAGGCTCCACATTGAAAACGATAATACTGATACATTACAAACAATCTAGGGTTTGTTATTTAATTCTAGTGAAATCCTTTTTCTTTAATTTATCTCGCAACTCCTCAAGCAACTCCCAACTCCTCAAGCTTGAGGAAACCTCTCACCAGGAAGACGAAATATAATTAACGGATGCTGCTTCTTTGAGCAGCATCTTGCCCAAAGGCACTCTTTTACCAGAGCATTCGCTCAGTTGCGAGCATTTCATCAGTGAGTAACTTCGATCAACAATAGTACGTGAGTAAGGAGATCCGAGCTTTTCAGTGCGCAACCTGTAATGTAACGATACAAACTGCACACAGTCACTTGTTTCTATATAAAATCGAATCTTGGAGTGTTACATTACGAATACTCTCACCTCGAGTGTCTATTTATAATGTAATGCTCGAAATCGGATCTTGAATTTGTTACATTACACGGAGCTCCTGAACATTCGCTAGCTCGCTTCGATCAAAACTCCCTCTCCATATTAAGTGGTCATAAATCGTTTGTGTCGCAGATGACTCGCGCCGTTTCACTTTTAGCCTTTTTTTCGTATTATTTTTACATTTCAGCGTCTTCTAAACGCGTGTTACGATACGGTAGGGTATCGAATATAACCTTGTAAATGTAGGTCTGGAAAAAAAGGTCCTTGTAACCTTCGGCGGGAAAAGATGGATTACGGAAAAAATTTGCGGATGATACTTGACAGTTTCACAATGTAAGAATGATAATTGTTTTATTATTCAATCGATCAATCATTAGAGAATTTGGCACGAGCAACGTAGTCAGTTCAACGCCATTCATAGTTATCTTGGAAACTATTTTTAATTCTCAAATAAGAAAATCTCTCATTGTTGATAGGTATTGTGATAGGCTATATCTGTTTCTTCGTGTCTTGTCTTTTAGTACTAGGTCATAGATGCAGTCTCTTCAAATTAGAGCGTCATCAAATTCACGCTTTGCAAAAAAAATGGTGGTCGTATATTTCTTAGTTATAGTTATTTCGTAGCAATGGACAGTGATGTCGATGGATGGAGAGGAAGAAGAAGAACAAAGAAAAGATGAATAGATTGTGTGAAGAATGTTATTAAAAAGAATGGAGTTCGACTCCGTAATGGAACAGGGGAGAATGAAAAAGAAAACGTGTTGCGCCGACTCCAAATATAGTGGGATAGGGGTAGGCAGATAATGATGATGCGTTTCGGAAGAAACTCTACTACTGCTCATATTATGACTAATAGGCTTGTGTCCTGAAAAAATCTAATGAGTCCATCAGTTAGATTAAAAAAAAATATTTGACACGTATTTTTTCTTTTGTTACGTAGACCAAAATTGACGAAGATACAACGCTTTTAAAATTCTCAATACGTCACGCCGTGCTATATTTTTTTGTGCGTTGTGACGTCACGTCCCCCCACTACCGAGTTTTGATGCGTTCTAACTTTGTCAATATTCATTGATTTACAAAAACAAAAAGTACGTGTCCATTATTTTCCAATACTCTAACTGGCGGACTAAATAGATTTGCAATTTATTGATGGTGGAAACTAGCCTATTGCATTGAACCATACAGCTAACCCCTACCAGCTGACCCCTATTAAAAAGCTAATAAACACACAAACACATCTTTACCTAATAAAATATCATCATTACACCACCCGTCTCGTCATAACATTACCCCACACACCTCGCTACTGAACCAGTGACACAGTTCGCAACAGCCTGTATATTCAGATCACGTATACAGGGTGCGTGCACTTACCCCCTCTCACGTTAACCCCTTCACTGGATACATTGTCAAGTAATAAATTAAGTTTTACTTATGCGGTGTTGTCGCGATCGTATTTTGTTTTATGGTTCTTTTTTTTTTGTTGTTTGCTGCGTAATTGCTTCGGTTTTTGTGCTAGTACTTGATGGTTTTTGTAACTACCTTTTTGGTGTAACGGTCGTAAACTAGTTAATCGTGAACTACTTACTTACTTTAGCTTTGGTCCGTGGTTGTACCAACAAGTTTTAATTAGGATATTTTACGGTATAACACAGTCCATTGGTGTACCGGGTGGACTCTTATTTTATTGAAAGTTCGTCCTCTAGGTCATCTCAAGGTCCAAGGTCAAGACCAGCTCAAGGTGGTAACCCACTGACGTGTGCGCTGAAGACGTCTATTTTTTAATTTGTTATTACATCTGATGTATAGCCTACTGTGGCATGGCTATTTTGGCGATTGACTGGCATTGTCAAGAGGGCGCTGTTAGTAAATATTTGTGATAGTACACAGAAAAACAAGACCACAGCTAATATTGGGAGTATACACGTAGAACGTTGGTTACCGGCTCAGATCTACCAGCGCTTACCGCGCCAGACGTCGCCGACAGGTTCCGGCCTTATCGGCGCTGGTTCGGCACAAAGTATAGGGATTGCTTGCGCCGACTATCTATGCGCATCGGTTCCGATAAGCGCTAGTAGATCGGCGCCCGGTAGCCAACTTTCTACGTATACGCCCTTACAAAAAACCCCAAAAAAGCCCTTATAAAGCCGAGTGCCAAGTAGTCCTTGCAGCACTGTACCTACCTATTCAAACACACATTCAATACCAGTTTATAAAACCTATGCAAACGCGTATTCATCGCGAACATTACTTTTAATTTAAGCCCGACGTTTCGACAGGATTGCCGTAGTCGCGGGAAGACTGAAAGTATTGGAGGTACCGCCACAGCAAAGCGAAGGCGTTTAAAACCCGTTTGCATAGGTTTTATAATGTGTTCTGATCGTGAAATATTAGGCTTGCGTTTGGTCGCAACTCACCTGATGTGAAGCGATGATGCAGCCTAAGTTGGAACACGCTTGTCTAGGTGCAACCGAGTCATTCGAACTTTGAAAAGATCCAGATTATAATGATGATCGGGAAACAAAAAGCCGGTAGTGAATGCCACAGACGATTCACACAATAAATATGGAAGCACAGCGCTTTGTTGTAACTTCAGCTATGTAATGGTGATGCTTTGCTATATCTCTGCCCATCCGGTGATAGAATGAGGCTGTAGGGAGAATTAGGTTGTGTAATTCCAAAGCACACTCTCTAAAATGTAACCGATAGATAACCGATAGGCTGGCAATTTGGCAACAATGTTCAAGAGGGAACTGCTGATTTTTGTATCGCGATTCAGAGTTTGGTCCCATAGTAAAAGTTGTTCATACTAATGAGTACAATAACCTCCAGGTGATGAGTACCCACAGGCAAAGTTGTTCCGAATACGACTTTGACGACAAAAACGTATTCAAAAAGCGCCATTTTTGTCTCCTATCAAAAATTTTACAACGTCCACAGTTTAGGCTTTCTGCAAATCCGCAACCATTAAAGGCGTAGCCCCATAAAGCGGAGGTTACATCGATCAAGCTATTCCACAGCGGAGTCGGTTAGACCAGTAAATCAAAAATAGCCCACCTGGCCGATGACAAACATTTCCGAAGCTAAACAAGAGCTATTAATCCAGAAACGTTTTGAGAGCGCAGTTGAAAACGGGCCCTAAAATGGCGCTTTATGAAGCAACAATTTGGAGCACCTTTGACCGCTCTGTGAGTAAGTTTGTTCTGTGAGTAAGTTCACGGCAGCCATTTTAGTTCAGAGTGGCAAAGTGAACGAAGTGCTTTAAATGAAATTGTTTATGAATATTTGTCGTTTTCTCATGTGCACATTTTGACTATTTGCGAATAGTTTGCCTTTACGCAGATTCCGATCGATTTTTGGCCATTACGATGACTTTTGAGATGTCTAGTATTAGATTTGTGCGTAAACAAACTGATTGTCTCATTGGTCTAGCGGTCTGAAACGCGAGTGCAGAGCACGGGGGTTCGATTTCCGAGTCGGGCAAAGTGTTAAGTATCGAGTTTCTCCATCAGGAATTTCTCAGTAGCAGCCATGGAGTCCGGATTTATGCTCGGTTGATAGCAAAAGGCTTGTCCCCTATTATAAGGGACTTACACATAACTGGCATTACACCTCTGCCTAACCCTTCGGGGGTTCTAAGCGTGATGTTATGTTAGTATAGAAGAATGTGCCAACCTTGAGTAAATTGAGAGGATAATCTGTGTTTTGGCACTACCTTTTACGTGTTACACCCGTTAAAATAATCCTGAGCCTTCAATTTAATTTTAAGTTAATTGATCGCAACTCAACATAACAAGCGATTCTGACAAAAAGTATTTTTAACGATGCAGAGATTTTTGGCGCGAAAATTTTAACAACCGGGATTTTGATTGGCCTTTTACACAGATTGTTTTTAATTAATGGAATTCAAAGTGCCATGAATTTTTCAACGTGTCCTTTTTATGAAAATTTTATCTCTTCCTTTGACGTATAACTACTAACAAAATGAGTAATATAATTTATTATTTTATTTTCACCTATCAATCATGCTGGGTTGGGATGCCACTCTCATGTTGCGCCAAAACCATCGTAGTCAATATCAAATAATACACAAAAAAAGTCTTAAGGGGCCGGCGGAGCGGTCGTCGTTCATACAAACGTAATACCAAAATAATTCGTAAACCAAGCATATTCCTAAGGACATGTGAATTTATTTCGATTGGATTACATAATATCTAGGTTCCCAAATATTTATTATGAATGTACACCGATTTAAACAAGAGTTATGAGAAAAATAAGTTTTCTATAGACATTTTAAATTCCTCATATCTCGTCCAAATATCATTGTCTTTTCAAAATATATATTTGGGAACCTAGATATTATGTAATCCAATCGAAATAAATACACACTTGCTTAAGAATATGTTTGGTTTACGAATTATTTTGGTATTACGTTTGTATGAACGACGCACGCTCCGCCGGCCCCTTAATGAAAGCAGCATTTTAACCGTCTAATATTTCACTTGTCACGGTCGGAGGCACCTAAAACGCCACTCAGTTTTCAACTGCCAAAAGACACTCAGGCAGTATACTTGAAAAGATTCCTTTTCGCACAAGTGCAATGGACAATCATTAACGTCGAGGTTTTCTGAGATTTTTCGCAGGTAATGGCTTTTATATTTGACATTTGACCCCTAAATGGGCCAGGAAAACGGTTCAGCAGATTGAGTGGAACGGTGTCTAGTCATTCATGTCCAATCGGTTTTACTTTGATTTTAGAGGGATTTTGGGACGATGATTGGCGTCTGTCAAGCATGTGGAAGGAGTTTGAGGTTGAACATTTTCGTATCTGACGGCAAAGTCCGATTTGATATACAGTATGACCACTTCTGCAGGTTGCAGGAATCCGCTGGATGCGAGTCTGCGAGAGCTGTGGTTCGAACGTTCGAACCCAGGCTGCAGGCATTTAAGTTGTGTGATCCTCACCACTGTTATCAGTATTAAAAGTAAATATTGTGAAGAAACCAACATGTTGTAGAGCCAAGAATTTGACGATATAAATGTGACATTCATTGATCCGCACTGTGCGCGCGGGGTTTATACTCCCGGATCTCCCACAAAAGGTTCGTGTCCCAGTAGTACGAAGATTATGGCAAGCAGGGTAAACCTCTTCAGGTGGAGATTCATAGGCTTTGCCCGGGAGCGTAAATGTGGTGTTGCCCCAAAATGATGGGACACTTGATATCGTGTTCTGCCTGTCCTATTATTTGTACATCAGGAGCAGGAGCAGGAGCTTATGGACGCTACTGAAAGTGCCAAACTCGACGGCTTTTGGGCTTGTCTTCGAATTGAAATTGTCTTCGACAATGCTTTTTAATAACGTGCACCCTGAGTAGTACTAATTGTACCCGAGCATTGCTATCAAACAAGCTGACTAGGTAGTCTACATAAAATAATGTTATAATAATATAATAAAGTTAGCAGATAAAAAAATCAAGTATCTTCACTTGGCTCGTGAGGTTGTCGGCATGTGGGAAGTGGACTCAGCGATCATTGTGCCGATAGTCGTATCAGCCCATGGCTTAATTGCCAAGAGTAATACCTGAGGAGGCTCTCGTAAGGCAGCTGAATCAACGGCTTGATTCAGAAAGCGGTACTCCTGGACACGGCTCGTATTGTTAGGAGGTTCCTCTCTCTGGAGCCCTGACCACCGAAAGCTCGGACCCTATTCCCAGCGCAGGTGGACTACTATTTTTTTTTGTATTTGTACGTTTTTCTTTATTAATATTGTGATATTGTGTTTATATGTAAACGATAGCGTGATACTTCCTGGCCGCGCCACAAAAGTAATTTGGATCGGAGTAAATACAAAAAAAAATGTTCGTAATATGTTCATGATTAAAAAAAAAAATTACTATATAATGGTTTTCGATATATTGAACAAAATTGGTGGCAGGGCCAGGAAGCCGCGCCACCACGTACGCAGCAAATAATAGTCCAATAATGTACAAAATCATTGGTAAACAAATGTTCATCTAATATCTATTGTTCATGCGGCTAGGAAGCATACTTCCTGGCGCAGCCACCAATTTTGTTCAATTTCTCGTAAACCGGTGTAGTGCTATTTCTGATAATCACATACCTTATTGAATAAAAATAATGTTCCAAGTCTCTTAATTTCCGAGATCCGCCTAAAGGGGGGGAGAAGGGGGGAAAGAGAGCCAACTTTGAAAAACGTTGTTTACTTCCCCGAGCCTCCTCTATACGAATCCGTAAAAAAACAATACACGGATCCCTTAGTTTCCGAGATACGATAGAAAGAAAAAGAAAGAAAGAAAAAATGTTTAATTGACGTCAGTCACTTGTTTACGAATCTGTCAAAATATACCCACCTTCCCCTTCACCATCTGGGAGAACAATTATGTCACTGAGTGAGTCAGTCAGTCAGTCAGTGGCAATCGAGCTTTGTATAGTACTAGCTGTACGCATGCGTTGTAATGCATTTTTCCTACCCGTAAATCTACTAACTACCTACTACTACCTACCTACTACTACCTACTTACTATTACCGACCTACTACTACCTACCTACTACTACCTTCCTACTACTACCTTCCTACTACTACCTACATATTACTATCTACCTACCTACCTATTTCTCACCTTTTCAACCTACCCTGGACTTCCACATATAATTCAAAACCAAAATGAGCCAAATCGGTCCAGCCGTTCTCGAGTTCTAGCGAGACTAACGAACAGAAAATTGATTTTTATTTAGATTGATAGATAATAAATAAAACACTAAAACCTGCTTTCCTATGTCCCCAAGATCCAGGAAATATAATAAATAAAATGTTAAACCTCTTTGTTAACCTCTTATATCATTACTTGTCTAATTTATATCCGTGGCTACCGTTTCCTAAACCTGAGCAGTTAGACCGGGTTAGACTGCCTTCAATAAATTAGGAACATGATACCGTGGAGTCACGCGACTAAATATATGATGGGAAGTTTAGTCTACCTGTCCTGAATGGACAAATTGAATGTTTGTAGTTTCTTTAGTATAGCGTTCCTACCTTGATTATTGTCATCGGAACTCGTGGCTAAATAATAACAGCCACTCGGGTCGATCTTTAGGTTAAGCCTGTGGATGGGTGACCACCCTTACATACCGACTTACCTCCGTGCCTCGGAAAGTAGGTACGTTAAAAGCAGTTGGTCCCGGCTGTCATTTGTAGATCTTTCACAGTCGTTACAGGTAGTCAGTGGCCCAAAAAAAGTCTGATAACCAGTCGGACCAAGTGATATCGTATTACCCAGCATTAACTGGGTTGTCACTCCAGGTAAAATATTGGTATTCAGCTGCATCCGGTCACACTGGAAGTCGACCCCAACATAGTTGGGAAAAGGCTGGGTAGATGATAAGGGGCACTTATGAGACATAAACTAGGTGCACAGTTTTTTTAGTCTATGAAGATGAACAGACAAGAATGAAGAAACTCCACGGTTATTTAATCTTGCATGTTACCTCCTTTAATTTCCATTGTCACAACAAGTACCCCAGTACTACTAGCAAATATTTGTTAAAGTTATTACCGACCACTTATACTTAAGGATAAGCTTCTGTCGAGCTATTAATCCGTTGCTGAGGCGACTGAGCCCAACTGTTTGTGTTTCGTACTATTTAGATACAAACGGCTTATAGTCGGGGTTTGGACGTGATAAATTGCCTGAGAACAGGTCCTTTTTCCAGAGTTTATGAGGCTATTTTGTGGGCGGGAAGTTAGGCTTTGTTAAATTGATTTCTTGAAATATTTGCTGCTCCTAAGTTCTTTGAACTGCTCATAAGTAAAACATGCTGCTTTTGCTTCTGCTTTTGTGCTAGGGGTTAGGTTGCTTCTCTGTGAGAGAGTGGTCTTTTACTTACTAAGGGGGCCCGGTGCAGTTTGGTGGGTATCATCCAATTTTTCGCTCTAAGACATATATTTAAGGAGTTTTTTTCAAAACTTGCCCCACATTAAAAATTCGCGATAAATCAAACATTTTAACTTACATTTACAAATATCCAAACCCGGAACAACTATCTGTAGGTCATACAAATGTTTGTTCCGTGAGGGCATAGAGCCCGCGACTCGCAACCCAGAAGTCAACCGCTCAGCCACTGCGCCAACCGTGCCACCAATTTTGCCGTTTTGAGAGCAATGCTTGGTTCTGCTCCACAGCCTATGAAAGTCAGGAGCGACATCTTCAAATTGAACAAGCCCCTTTAAATATAAAAAAGTCAAGGTCATTACAACTAAACCACTTCTGCTCACAGGGTTACACCCCGATGGAAAGGAAATTAATTCACGTACCACTAGTCGCCAGTTTCAACCCATTCATCCGTTTCACTATTTGACTGAAAGCTCTTGCTATAAATAAAATAAAATAAATAAATATCGCTGGACATTACTCACAGCGCCATCTAGTGCCACACTAAGCAAGGCTTGTGTCGTGGACACCAGATAGTTGATATAGTACAAGTATACTTTTTGTTTGTAAATACATACTCAATACATACTCGTATAAACATCCATGACTCGGAAACAAATGTCCATGATCATCACACAAACATTTGCTCGTACCTACCGGGATTCGAACCCGGGACCCTAAGAACGTAAGGCAGCGTCACTACCACTACGCCATTCGGGTCGTCAAGATGGTCGTCAATGATGAGTCCAAGTTGACTTGAAAAAGCAATGTAAGATTTTCTAAAAGTTGTGTTCCATTTTTGAAAATAGATGGCTTAATCCCGAATTAATCAATTTTTCCTTTTTCGAACGCCTTTTACAAACGTACTATTATTGATCGAAGACAAACGGCCAGTATAAATCACTGCGTTCTGAAAAGAATAGCAAATAAAGAATAAAATAAAAGCGCTGCTTACTATGCATAGGTTGCGTGCAAACGTGTGGTGGTGCTATGAGAATTGTGATAGGTGTAATCTGTTACGTGTAGGACAGTTACTGGATATAGTATTGGTTTGTTTGGTGGTTAGAACTATCTTACTTATGCAGTAATTAAAATAACATTATCATTCTTACTTTTTTTCCAAAACAGATCTGATTGAACTTCAAGTCAATCTGGCAAATTGTTTGTTAGTAGTACAGTCTCCTTTCTCCAATTGATTTTAGCCATAAAATATTGATATTAATTAAGTTCAAAATCGAATAACCTATTTCGACAGTTTGTGGTGTGCTGTTTCTGACTTTTAGGAGTATACTGGCGACTGTGTGTGTCACACATGTTTGAACATCATTAGAAATAGGGGAGGTAATCAATGAATGCGCCCGTCTATCGCTCCATTCCCATCTGCTTGCTACACCGCACACTGGATATTTAAAACAAACATTACATAACGTTACACCTGTATGGTGGTCCCTGTAGGGATTGGCAGAGATGTACATCTATTTTAAAGTCCCATGGTAACAGGGACATATTACCATAATTCTACCAGACACAAATCCAAACTTCGTGGCTGCTACTGAGATATTCGCGATGGAAAAACTTAATAACACTTTGCCCTTAGGACTCCCAATTCTCCTACTCAACACCATTGTCCGGCAGGCAAAAATATATAAATGCAAAATATGTAGTTTTGATTTTAACAAAAATCTTGTCAAATGTTTAACTTTAACATTAACTAATAATGTTCGTTGGGGTATTGATTGACATTACATGACATGACCCTATGCTTAAACCCTTACCCTTGATAACCTTCTCAGATCTAATATTTCATGTGTTAAACAAAATGAGTGTCACATAACATTTGAGAGATGTCTGCTGCATTTGTAATGTTGGCCATCCCTGCTATCGGGCAGTCTGTCCCACACACCTATAAATTGTATCCTATCACTGCTATGCCACAGTGTAGGCGGGTACAGAAGTTCCACATGGGACGAGATAAATCAGTAGTAAGCATAGGACTAAATAATTATTATAATTATAATAATTATTATTTATTTGCAATATTTTGATACTTTCGGTATCAAAATATTGCAAATCTATTTAGTCCGTCAGTTACACTATTGGAGAATATTCAGTATTTTAGATAAAGCGACAGCCTATCTGACATACACAACCCAAATAAAAAAAAAATAAAAAAAAATTAACGACTGTCAAAGATCTTCAAATGACAGCCGGGAACAACGGTTTAACGTGTGTTTGTCACGGAGCATACTCGGTAAACTAAACTATGGTCATTCACAGACCAACCTAGGCAACCACGGCTTAACCTAAAGATTGACCTGAGCGGCTGTTATTATTTTGCCACGAGCTCCTTCAAAACTCCTCCTCCTCTTTGAGCTGGAATTTAAAATAATGTACCTTATTACAAAAATCCCTCCCTTAGTAAAACACCCGTAGGTATTACCCTATTCCCGAAATAGTTATAATGTTCAAGACCTTAGATCTGTTGTTTCTATGATCTGAGTTCAAAACCTAGACCAGTTTAATTAAACGATCATTGACTACTAACATATTTATCCACCGTTGACCTTCTGAGTTCTCTTCTTGTAATCGCAAAATAAAACATAATTTCAAAGGTATATGCTCTGTCACGCGGTTACACCTGTTCACTTTCAGCTCGCAATTTTTAAATACAGCAGCATTTTCCGGAATGTTTAAATCCGTCCATCGCATTGTCCAAATCAGAACAAAATATACGAGTATGTTCCATCGTGCGAAATATTTTATAAAAACTTTTGTCAAAATTGATTTTCAGAATTTTGGACAGGAAATATTTTATTTTACGAGTTTTAAAGTATTTGTTAACAAAAAAAAGGCATTTTTAAATGGCTTTGTTCGGCCATATTATGAATGGTTTTTTAATTTTGTTCTTAATGGGAGGAGTTTCATAGATCAATTCTCTGTTGGAGTGTTATTCCATAAACGATGACACAGTCCTAATTTTACCTCCTGCCTGTTCTGCCGTTTGCACAGGAGATTTTGGACGCTACTGAAAGTGCCATACCCGCCACCAAATTTTCTTCAACGCTCTAAGAAAAAGAATCCAGTCCTTGGAAGCAATGTCCAGGTAGCACTCTCAAGTTCGTAAGTAATATTATTTAGAGTCCATTTTTATAAACGTAAAGACGGCATAACACATTTTTACTTAAATCTAAACATCATTATTCGAAACACGTCTCTAATACTTGCAAATAGGTAACTATATACCCATACCCCTATGTACACACAAGCATATAAGTGCTACACTTAAATGTAATCGTTCTAGCTCCATTAAAGGTATTGGTATCTCGAATAAGTTGATAAAGTAGTGTTACTTATAATGCTTAATGTATTAGCTTGTGACAAATGATGCGTCTGAGGCTTGGGCATAAGCTGAGGGCCATGTGGTAGGCTTGACAGTTGACAGAATACTGCATCTCGTGATTACGAAAATAAGGGACTTATGACTAGGCTAGTCAGCGGGGTATATGCGTGACACACTTACAATTGCAATCATCGCCTTTAATTTTGACAATATCACTCACTAGCGGACGTCACATAGTTTCAGCCGCGTAGTACCCGTTCCCATGGGAGTACGAGGACAAAATATAGCTTATGTACTCGCTGATAATAAAGCTATTCAGTGCTGAAAGAATTTATAAAATCAGTCAAGTAGTTTTTAAGTTTATTCGTAACACGAATCTTTCCTCTTTATAATATAAGTATAGACTAGTATTATATTATCTGTGGTATAGATATAGATTGCGTTATTTACGCGGCCAACCAGACGAATTCTTCGAACTTATGAATCAATAATTAGGAAAATCCTATTATTTTATATTAATGAACAACATTGTAAAGTCCATTAGAAAGTTATTATTGAAACCGTTACTGTCCGTCTACCAGAGAAACGTTTACAGAATTAATTGAGGGATCAATTAAAAACCTATCAAAGAATTCTAGATATCATTAGATAAGCGAATATAAAATGTCATGTTTCGAAGAAAACTAAACAATAAAAATCCAAACAAATTACAAATAACACCTAAATTCCACTGAGTTGTAAACTGTTCGATAAAATGTTTATTTTATACATATTTGCTATAGTTATCAACGGTGTCATCTCGGTCACACCATGCACAGACGGCGTAGAAATCGTAACTCAAGAAACCAAGAACCCTGAAGATCTGCTTGGAAACTGGACCTACGTGTACCACTGGGACCCTAAAGTAAAATTTGAGAAAGAATTCATTGCCAGTTCTGACCTCGAGTGCCCTCAACTACATTTTGAAGTAGCCACTCCAGAGTTCATAAAGGCTAAGGAAGCTGAATGCGCGGAAGAACTGAAATCTGTACCTTTCAACTGGAATGATGTTAAACTAAGAGTAGATGCTCCCGTTTTGAAAATGGAGGGAGGTATGGTCGTAATAGGAGAAAAGGAAAATTGGATGGCCATAGACTGTACCACGATGGTCAGACTTGTGATAAAGAAGTTGTCTGATAATTACATGGCCATGGCTAGTCCTGATAAGAATGAAGAAGCTGAACTGCTTGTTCGAGAGGCCCCGTCTTTAGACGAACTTAGATGTATTGCACATAACGTTGATGTTCGCCAAGGTATGTCGGGAATCGGACTTTGTTACAAGAAGTAAAGGGAAGTGGATTGAATTTTTAATAAATAAAAAATGTGAGAAAGTTAAATGTGACTTTTTTTTGGTGGTTGTTTCCTTACTCGAGGATGTGAGTGGCACTGACTTACAAGCTGGTGTTCCAGGTATACCAAATCAATTTTGTGGATCGACTAAATGTAGTAAAACTTACTTATTAGTGATTTGTATAGTTGTTTGATTCGTTGCGTTATTTACACAGCCACCAGACAAAATTTTCAAACTTATGAATCAACAAATTACGAATTTCCTGTGATGAGTTGTAATGTTATATTGAAATCGTTACTGTCGCTCTGCCAGACAAACGTTAACAGAATAAATTCAGGGATCAATTAAAAACCTATCAAAAAGAATTCTTGATATCATTAGATCTGAAAAGAAGCGAGTATAAAAGTCTTGTTTCGAAGGAAAATCAACATTGAAATTCAAACAAATCACATAAGAACATCTCAATTCCACTGACTTTGAAACTCCGGTAAAATGTTTATTTTATACATAATTGCTATAGTTATCCATGGTGTCATCTCGGTCACACCATGCACAGACGGCGTAAAAATCGTAACGCAAGAAACCAAGAACCCTGAAGATCTTCTTGGAAACTGGACCTACGCGTACCTTTGGGACCCTAAAGTAAAATCTGAGAAAAATTTCATTGACAACTCTGGCTTCGAGTGTCCTCAACTACATTTTGAACTAGCCACTCCAGAGTTCAGAAAGGCTAAGGAAGCTGAATGCAAAAAAATATTGGACTCTTTAACTTCTTACAAACGATATCTATTCAACTGGGATGATGTTAAACTAAGAGTAGATTCCCCCACTTTGAAAATAGAGGGAGCTATGGTCATAATAGGAGAAAAGGGAAACTGGATGGCACAAGACTGTCTCAAGATGACCAAACTTGTGATAAAGAAATTGTCTGATAATTACATAGCCATGTCATACTCACATCCCCCATCACGTCCTGGTAACAATGATGAAACTGAACTGCTTGTCCGAGAGTTTCCGACTTTAGATGAACTTAAATGTGTCGTGCATAACGTGGATGTTCGCCAAGATATGTTGGGGATTGGACTTTGTTAGAAGAAATAAAGGGTTTTAATGTTTTATAAATAAAATTTTGAAAATCAGAAATGTAAATTAATTTTTGAAATTTATTTCCTTACTCAAAGCCACTTACATAGCTATTTATTTAGCTGATATTATTTAGCTCGTGGCTAAATAATATCAGCAGCTCGGGTCGATCTTTAGGTTAAGCCATGCTTGCCTAGGTTGGTCTGTGGATGGGTGACCACCCTTACATACCGAGTTTCCTCCGTGCCTCGGAAAGCACGTTAAGCCGTTGGTCCCGGCTGTCATTTGTCCATCTTTGACAGTCGTTACAGGTAGTCAGTGGCCCCAAAAGTCTGACACCAGTCTTACCAAGTGGTATCGTATTTCCCAGTATTAACTGGGTTGTGGAGGTCAGATAGGCAGTCGCTCCATGTAAAATACTGGTATTCAGTTGCATCCGGTTAGACTGGAAGCCGACCCCAACATAGTTGGGAAAAGGCTAGGCAGATGATGATGACTCAAAGCCACTTACAAGCTGCTGTTCTATATTTCAATAGTTTTTGTTTCATATTAATACTTATTATTGTAAGTAGAAATTCTCGTCCACAATTCAGTACCTATGCCATCTTGTCTCAAACTTGGCAGTTACTTATTATACGGACACTTGGCACTTTTTTCCGATTGATGGATTTGTAAAGTTGATGATTCTTGCTTCTGATAACTACTAAACCAAAATCATCATCAACATGTTTTTCTTTATAACTTAACGATTTCTTGACGAATTAAAATTTTCAAATTGGTTACGGTTTTCGCAGTACTAGTAATACCCCGTATGCAGCCTACACAACGGTTTTGGTGATATTCGCATCACTTTTAATTTTATTGTTTTTATTTTGGTTACTTTGCTTTTTTGAAATATTCGATCACTTTAAAAATGATGGTCTTAATATCACGACATAACTCAAATATTTATCTCATGTGCATCTGATATAAACAGCCCGGTATAAACAATATTAGGTACCGCGCCAACTGAAAGAGCGGAGCGGCCCGTATCCCCGCGCACATTCCTTAGGCGTGGTACGCGGTTTCGGACAAACTTTAATAATTATTATTGTTTTCTATTCCAGATTCACCATATCAGTATAATTACGAGTATCATATGCTGTAATGGGTTTTACATTATCATCACCATCATCTGCCTAGCCTTTTCCCAACTCTGTTGGGGTTGGCCTCCAGTCTAACCGGATGCAGCTGAATACCAGTACTTTACATGAAGCGACTGCCTATCTGACTACCACAACCCAGATAACACTGGGTAATACGATACCACTTGGTAAGACTGGTTTTCTGGTTTGGTTTCACATTATGTAATTATAAAAAGCCATTCGAGAAATTCGTAAAGTTATGACGCATATTTAGTTCACAACGCAAGGCACTCTTCACAGAAACTTAATTATCAAATCACAAGAAACATTAACTAGTCAGTTAATTGTGAGGACCATTTATTAAAGTAATCATTATGCAAAAAGCAATTAAATATAATTATACAGAATATTAACTTAAAAGGTGATGTCTTTGACAAGCGAAAGCATTACCAAGTAGGTCTTCGATAAAGTCATAGCTGGACATTGTTCAGCTCGTAGTAACGGAAAGAAGCCATCATGTTTCCTCTATACACATTGGCCTTGCTTATCCACGTTGCATATTCTACCACACCTTGCCAAGACGGAGTTGAAATCATTTCAAAGCAGACCAAGAACCCTCAAGATTTAATTGGAAACTGGACCTATGTGTACCACTGGGACAGCCTAAACAAATTCGACCGGGAATTCGCTTTCGAAGACAAAGCTGACCACGAGATGCAATGCCCAGGAATTGCGATTGAAGCTATTACTCCAGATTACGTCAAGGCGAAAGAAGCTGAATGTGCAGACTCTTATGCACCATTCAAGTGGTCCGATGCGAAATTAAAGTTAGATGCTCCTCTGATGAAGATGAAAGGGGGTATCCTCTTTATTGGAGAAAAGGAGAATTGGATGATGTTGGAGTGCAAGAAGATGGTGCGCGTTGTGATGAAGAAGGTGTCTGATGATTACATCGTGATGATCAACCCGGAGATGGCTCATATCTCAGAAATGCTTGCCAGGAGAACCCCAACTATAGAAGAGTTGAAATGTGTCGCCCATAACGTAGATGTGGGCAAAGGTATGTCCGGACTCGGACTTTGTGCTTAATTTAGTAAACTCGTAATATACTCATATTCTTGATGGAATATTTGTTGTTGTATAAACAATTTTATATATTTAAACCGATTTTTATTTGTTCCATAATATTTCTGGTGATCTGATCTCGTACATGATCTATCATGTAAAATTCACTGTAATAATTAATCAATGCTACTATAATTAAAATTGTTGACTAAATTGACGTCATCATTAAAAAAAGATAATTTTATTACTCCATAAGAATCAATTGTGGATTTATAAAGAATAATTAAGCTTCTTAGAATAAATTAACGATGTTTTAATGTCGAAAATGAAACGATGAGAACATGGATGTTTGTGTGAGAAATGATAACGAAAGACAGAATTATAATAAATGATAGCAAAGCGTAGTGATTTACAAGGTGGAATTTACGAAAAAAAAATGTGTTGGGCTAATCACAAGTAAAATGGGGCAAGAGCAGGGAGATTTTGATGATGATGATGATGAGTTTAAAAGTAATATTTCTTATATCAACTAGGGAGAAAAATAACAATCGATAGCAACAAAAGAAAGTAGGCTACTACCAATGATCAAATATCTGGTAACATTAACAACAGATAATATGACACATAACCGATATTTTGATGTACCACTTAATTCATAATTCTGCAAAAATCAATTAAAAGACCACTTAAAACAACATTTATATAAAAGGTGGCGTCTTTAACAAATTAAGTCATTACCAAACAAGTCTTCGTTATAACGGTACCTGTTTTAATAATAGCATAACTGTCAAAAGAAAAACCCATCATGTTAGCTCTATACACATTGGCTTTGTTCATCCATGCTGCGTATTCCATCATATCTTGCCATTATGGAGTCGCAATCGTTTCAAAAGAGACTAAGAACCCTCAAGATCTCATTGCAAATTGGACGTACGGTCGAACAAGCTATTTGGTTTACAAATACGCTTGTTTCCACCATCAATAAATTGCAAATCTATTTAGTCCGTCAGTTAGAGTATTAGAAAATAATGGACACGTATTTTTTGTTTTTGTAAATCAACGAATATTGACAAAGATAAAACACATCAAAACTCGGGAGTGGGGGCTCGTGAGGTCAGTACTCACTAAGAATGATACCGAACAGTGACGTATTGGGAATTTTAAAAGCGTCATA
This sequence comes from Xestia ashworthii, assembly GCA_950022955.1. Lineage (NCBI taxonomy): Eukaryota > Metazoa > Arthropoda > Insecta > Lepidoptera > Noctuidae > Xestia > Xestia ashworthii. The sequence goes on from OX465566.1 coordinate 19,925,210, forward strand.
TCTTCGTCAATTTTGGTTTATAAAAGAAAAAATACGGGTCAAATATTTTTTGATAATCCAAGTGACGGACTAATTAGATTTTTTCAGTTAACAAGCCTATTACATTGTAAAGTGTAAAACAAATAGCTTGTTTGACCGTACGTGTACCACTGGGACAATATGAACAAATTCGACCGGGATCTCATCAATAAAAGGGCTGATTACATGATGAACCTATGCCAGAAGAAGTCAAAGCGAAGAAAGCTGAATGTACTGACTACGTTATTCCATTCAACTGCGCTGATGGCAAATTGAAACTAGATGCTCCTCATCCGATGATGCAAGGCAGCATGCTTGTCATTGGAGGGATCGAGAATTGGATGATGTTTGAACGCAGTGTGATGGCTCGCGTTGTGCTGAAGAAGGTGCCTGGAGACTATATCGTGATGGTCTACCCCGAGATGGCTTATATCACTGAAATGATTGCTGATTGATTGTCCCCGACTATGGAGGAGTTGAAATGTGTCGCCCATATGTGTTGTGTGTGGGAAAAGATGTGCGGGACGGTTATGAACTTTGTGTTAATACGGTTTAGAATCACTTTTCTGTGTTGAATAAACAATTTTACTGGAATCTAGTTAAAGTTCGTAAATATTTTTGGTTATTCGTTTACAAATTATTGCTTACTGCAGCAGTGATGTGGTAGACCTTGATTATTCTGTCATATTTTTGGAACCCGCCCCATTTCATTTTAGGTCATCCGCATGCACGATTACCGCTGGGCAAAAGTCTCCACAGGATAGTTGCTAGAAGGCGGACAGCGCCGCCAAGGCTGCCCCAGTAAGAGGTGGCGAGACGATCTGCACGCGTACTGCGAGCCCTGGTTCGAGGAGGCACAGGAAGTGAGATCAAGGAAGGAAAGGGGAGAAGCCTTTGCCCGGCAGTGGAACACTTAAAGAGAAATTTGGAATGATGCATTAGGTAAAACTTTCAAGACACTGGTTCATAACACAAAAGTCAGGTGTTATCAAAGAGGCACCCGCTAATTCAATAAGTAAACAGAATAATTCTGTGAAAATGTTGACAAATCCAAGTTTCAAAAAGTATACTGGTCAAAGTTAAACCCACGTGGATCCACAAACAAAAGCTATAGGCGTTCAAGTCGAACGCGAACATGCCGCAGACGATAAACGCAGTTATATTAAGAAAGTTGCTCCGTACTTAGCGATAGTTTAAAATCTCGATATTCACCACTGAAGTAGAACTTTAGAACTTTATCTGCGGAGATTCCCCGCAATATGGAAAGCGTGTAGTGACTGCGTGTTTGCAACTTATTACAGACTTAGATTTTGTTTGAAAATACGAAGGGAATGTGGGAGTTTATGAGCAGTTTCGGTCGCCATGAGTTCCTGGGTTTGATTTCCAGGTCGGGCAGAGGGTTATTGGGTTTTTCCATGAGGAATTTCTCAGTAGCAGCCACGGAGTCTGGATTTTTGCTCGGTTGCTGGCAATAAGCTCGCCCTTTATTAAATGAAACTCAAACATAACTGGGGCCTAATTCTGCTATTTTAATAAATTCGTCACTCCAACACGATTCCATTTCCATCCCATTGTCATTTTGCTTAAAGTTCGCAATCTGCTAAATTCACAATGGTCGATAAATGGTCTCATAATAAAATTTTGTTTTAATGGCATTGTCGTATTGCCATTATTATAAAACCCTTAGTACAAATGGTTTTCGAAATCTGCATCTAAATGCGAACATTTACGAGTATTCATGCCAGATTTCATGTACGAGATTACCATTCTATGACATTTCTTTCAATGGAGTGTCAGTGGTTGACCATTGAGAAGTCCTAATATTGGCATTATATTAGTAGATTAACAAACATTACACAAACACTTAACCATTATGAAATCAATGATCGACTATTCTGACACTATTGTAATAACAGAATTGAGGCCCTGGTGAAATGTGGGTGCACTAATGCTTCAGAACTTTATATGATTCCCTCAGGTCGATCTTTAGGTTAAGCCCTGCTTACCTAGGTTGGTCTGTGTATGGGTGACCGCCCATTACATACCGAGTTTCCTCCGTGCCTCGGAAAGCACGTTAAGCAGTTGGTCCCGGCTGTCATTTGTTTATCATTGACAGTGGTTACAGGTAGTCAGTGGCCCGAAAAGTCTGACAACCAGCCTTACAAAGGGGTACAGTCTTACACAGTACTAACTGGGTTGTGGAGGTCAGATAGGCAGTCGCTCCATGTGAAACACTGGTATTCAGCTGTATCCGGTTAGACTGGAAGCCGACTCCAACAGTTGGGAAAAGGCTAGGCAGATGATGATGATTTAAGCTTTCCTGAAATCCCATAACTCCCATTCAAAATATCCGAAAACAAACACAAATATAATAATAGGCATGATAACCGGGAAGCACTTGAACTATTGGCCCGGCACTAACTTAAAGTACACTCGAACACATAAGTCTTTGCGTAAGGACTTGCAAAATTGTTATTAGCTTTGTCGTTACTTACGCGGACGCGGTAACTTGCGTTCTCGTCTGATTTTGCTGATATGCATCACTTGATGTCGTTGATGTGGTTTTTGGAGTATGCTTTTTGTTTAAAGGGTTCCTATCTCATTCGATTTTGAACTTAACCCCAACTTTTTATGGTTCAAATGATTTGGAGTTTGACAGTTTGTGATAACTCGATGTGCTGGCGACTGTACATAAATGGAAATGTTTTTGAATGCGAAAAACATTTATGCAATGTTGGTTTTATTTTCCATTTTCAAAATAAAACAACAACAACCCACATTAAAAAAAAACAATATTCTCCACCAAAAAAAAACTAAAAAAGAATCCGTACAGTCAGCATACGCGTGATTCTCGTCACGACCGTGACACGGGTCGGATACGGTCAGCACAATTTGTCTCTTGACCGCAATACATCCATCAATTACCCGCTGCAGATATCGCCGAACTGCGAGCGAGAAATGTGAACATACCCTTACTGATTTTCTGTGATGTATATTTGAAACAATTTTATTTGGCGTGCGTTACGTTCGCTCTTCGATTCGGGAGTGGAGCGAAATATCTGTGCGTGCCCTAAATATTTTTTTGGGGATTGACGGCTTTCTTAGAAAAATACTTTTACGGCTTTTTCTTTTATTAGCTGCTGGTACTGTTTTTAGGTGGTGTTATATTGATAGAGCAAAAACTATAGACATCAAAACATTTATTAGAAGGAGATTAGAGCCTGAACCTGTGCTGGGTTGATGGCAATAGCGTCATGTTATAGGTAGGGATTCCTCAGCGTAAAAACGGGCCTTTTCTTTCGTATGTGATCATCAAATGACTTCTCCCACTCTAGGCGGAGCGGGAAGGAGTGTCAGACTTTTACTGACTAAAACCCATCCATGCTCCTTGTTGTTGTTGATGTTAAAAATATTATGATTGCAAAATATGAAAGAAGGCTATTCATTCTATCAACGTAAAGTTGCTTGGCTTCCAGTCGTGGGGTCGGCTACCGGCTCTGATATGCCAGCGCTAATAATATTTAATTTTTGTATGTTATTTAATTTACTTGTACTGAACCAGTGCCGATGAGCACAGATGGGAACTTATCAGCGACGTTCGTCCCATATTTTCGCTTGTTATTCGCATGAATACGCTCAACAGGATGCAACTGAATATTACCAGTATTTAACATGAAGTAACTGCCACTCGGGCCACAACCCAGTAAGTAATAACTAATACGATATTCCTTGGTAAAACTGGTTGACTTGCCATTCCATAAAACCAAAAAAATGAGGCCGAACCACGAAGAGCAGTGTCTAAATAATTTAAAAACCGGCCAAGAGCGTGTCGGGCCACGCTCACTGTAGGGTTCCGTAGCTTCCCAGACCATTAAAAATACCAACATTTTTCGTCAGCAAAAATAACTTTGTTTTTCATAGTATTTGTATGAAAAACAAAGTTATCATTTGCGTTTTTTTGAAAAAGTGCTATATAACTCAAAAACTATTCAACTCATCAAGTTGAAAATAATTTTCCTAGAAAGTTCATATAAAGGTCTACTTCTGTGATTTTTTTCATATTTTTTAAACTTATGGTTCAAAAGTTAGAGGGGGGGGGACACATTGTTTTTGACTTTCGGAGCGATTATTTCCTAAAATATTAATATTATCAAAAAATGATTTTAGAAAACCCCTATTCATTTTTAAATACCTATCCAACAATATATCACACGTCAGGGTCAAAATTAAAAAAAAAATCGCTCCCCACTTTACGTCTGGGGGAGGTACCCTAATAAAAATGTTTTTTTAAATTTTTATTTTTGCACTTTGTCGGCATGATTGATATACATATTGGTACCAAATTTCAGCTTTCTGGTGCTAACGGTCACTGAGATTATCCGCGGACAGACAGACAGACAGACATGGCGAAACTATAAGGGTTCCGTTTTTTGCCATTTGGCTACGGAACCCTAAAAACAATAGAACAGCTATAGACACCCAGTATTTCATGATAAAAAGACACCCTTTCACAGATTTTTCTCAGAAAGATGTTAAGGATTATTTAATTTGCCGACTTTGCGGAAAGGGGTGCGTCTGAGAGAAAGGGTGCCAAAATAATTATATAAAAAGAAAGGGTCCTGTGTATGTATTTATTTTGGGCAGTTAGTAAGGCCACTCTGTCGCATTGGATCATTGATCTGTAATGATAGTGTAGGTAAGATTGTTATAAATAAATAAATAAATAAATAAATAAATGTATAAAGGAATCGTGGAAGGTTGAATTTGTGGGTTTTCTTGCAAAGAGAACCTTCTCAGAAGGTGTTAAGAAAGATGACAGCCGGATAGCCTAACTTAGTTCAAAAGCTGCAAATAGTTGGTTGGGCAATTAAATAAGTAATACAGGCTGTCATTTTCTATGAGATGAGACTGTGAGCTTCGCAATGACAGTTTTTATTTTCATTGCTAAGATTTTCACCGTTAAAAAACAAACGAGAAAATTTGTGAAATTGTGTGAAAAAACACCAGTTTTTTAATCCTCTCTGAACAGAATGCTTGCCAAATGCATACAGGAAACGAGGATAAGGTCAATTCACACTAATAGTTTTTTTAGTACCCGTAGTTCAGCGTTCAAATATTCCGAGCCCCTTACGAAAGCGTAACACTTGTTTATGGCCGTTTAAAAAGTTTTAACTGAACACTAAAACTGCATTTAGATCACAGCATAGCAATTCGAACTCTATTCCACACGAAGCAAAGTTTAAAGTGTGTTTATCAAGTACTTGGGAAGGATTAAGTCGTCTTCTGTTTGAGTACGGAAATGAAAAACCTCTTTCGCGCACTAGGAACGCATTTGGTATATTATTAAAAATGTCGTACAGTTCCTATATGTATTTTTTGTGAGAAATAATTAGTTTCTGCAGTTAAGGCGACTACATGAGCTAAATTAGCAACTATATTTGTGATGGTTCAAACTTCGTTTGAAATTCTGTTAGAATAAAGTTCAAATCAGCTTGCACTACAAAGTGGTTGTTACGTCAGACATTGCGAGCCGAATAGTGCGAAATGAGTGGTTTCGATCGATTCACAAAAAATCTATTGATTGGACTAAAAAAATGGCTAATATGTTGCTTGTAGAATTATTTACCAAAAAATCTGAATGATCGCACGTATTTTAGTATGTTTTTTTAGAGATAAGTTTGTGATTTTTTTTTTATAGAGTTAAATTAATATAGTATTACGTTTTCAAAACATTATTATACTAGTACTACTGTAACCTACTAACACTAGAACTTAAGTAAAATTGTTACTAACCCAAAGACTATAAAACCACTAACTAACTAACTATGTACCCTCCTTTATATGTTCTGTGTACCTACCCTATGGACTCCGGTCTGAAATAAAAAGTCTCTATTCTATTCTATTCTACTAGCATAAATCCTGAAAAATATCATAATTATATTTTTCTTGTTTTATTTATTGCAGTGAATCATATACTTTTAGGCATTATAAAATTCGCGTTTAGCTCATGTAGTCGTCTTAAACTTTAGCACCCATTTCCTTGAAAAGTTTAGATGACATTTTCAAGTGTTTTATGTCTCCCAATGTCTACTCGCTCTATTTAAGTTAGTTACTAATTGCTTTTTAGTCATGCATATCGTTCATAGCGTACCTACATAAAATTGCGTTCAGGCTTTTCTCAACGAGTTAAAGATAGCTTTACAATTACTGCTAAATAAGCTAAGTAATTCATAACATGCGTATGCATGCGTATTGCCCCAGTACTAACTGGGTTGTAGAAGTCAGATAGGCAGTTGCTCTATGTAAAATACTGGTATTAAGCTGCATCCGGCGTGTATTGGTATCACACAAACCTAGGATTTCTATCTTAAAAGGATAAAATACCGAAAACATGCATATCTGAGGTACAGCAATGATCACATACGCCATTTAAACAGCCTAGATATAGTCACACAATCATACGGCACTGCCCTCATCAACCACCATGCATTACACAGATAATCCCTCTTAAAAAAACACAATAATACCGTCACGAACCACGAAAACTGCTGAGCAAAAACCGACCGAATCCTTCCCCGAAAAAACCGACAATATTGTGCTACACCCGGCATTGAATGACGGGCACAATCGAGACGTGCTCAGTAATTTTCCTGCTGTTTTTATCTGAAGAACAATAGAACTCATTTTTGGTCACAATGAATTTCATTTTGGTGCCGAAAATACATTGTCATTAAAATCCTCTCGTTTTGTTCCAGGAAGAAGGGGTATCTAGGTGTGTCCCGAGTCTGTAGCAATTACCATCGTATTTGTGGGTAGTTTGGGTTTATCGCGATGTGAGGGGCCGGGTCAGTTTCTATTAGTTAATTTTTGTAATTGTTTTAAATGTGAGGGCGAAGATCTAGATTATAATCTAGAGAGACTAATATCAATGAAGTGAGTGTATTTTTAGATTAAGACACAGTTTTTCAATATGTTATTTTTGTCTTTTAAATACTTTCGTTTTTTGTTTTTGCCAAGTTTAGGTGGGTAACCAATTTCAGCTAGGTACTGTACGTTAGAAAATTTACAACATTAGTGAGTCAGACCTGGCTACTAAAGGTGCTACTTCTTACCTTGAGTTTGGACAACTATGACTTCGTCAGGGATCGTCTGTTGTCCTTAAATTAGTATGGAGAAGATCCACATAAGGTTTGTACTTCAGAAACACTTCATCAGTGACTTCAGAGACCAGAAAGTAGCTCCAGGCGTTCTCTATACGGCAGGCGATTTAGATTCTTTCAACAGTAAATATAAAAGAAGTCGTAATCAAAGCAGATCAAAGATAATCGTAAGCATAGGCCGTTTAAAGTCGGCTTCCAGACTGTCAGTATAGCTGGGTGCAGTATTTTACACAGAAAGACTGCATAATTTGCTGTTTTTTGCAAGACAGTTTGGCAGGGTTAGGCCAAGAGACCACAGCCGTCCTAGAGTTGGGTTGACGACATCGTTAAAGTCACGGGAAACACCTGGATAAGAGATGCACAGAACCGGGAAGTGTAGCAGAAAAAAGGGTAGGCCTATACCCAGCAGTGGGTGATTTCGAGCTGATATGATGATGTTAAATAGCTCTATTTAAATGATTATGATCTATGAAGACATCATCTGCCCAGCCTTTTCCCAACTATGTTGGGGTCGGCATCCAGTCTAACCGGATCCAGCTAAATACCAGTTTCTTCTCGTAGATAATGCCGAAAGGTCATCCCAGACATCCGGCTGAAGTGACTACCCACATCACAATATCTAGACCGGAAACGAACTTGTCTTGCCCGGGGGTCGAACACGGAAGCATTTCATTACATATATGGGTCGTCTAGACAGCAAACTCACTTTGTTATGACATAAAAAAATATATATTTGAGCAGAAAAGCTCCGAAGGTAGCGGTGAACCAGAAAGATTTATTACAAACTAGCTGATACCGGCTTTGCCCGCGTACATATTATATAATAGAACATTCCTCGAGAACCACTCTATCCATTGTTGAAAACAGCATGAAAATCGGTGCTGCCGTTTTTTAGTTTATCGTGAATAGACAGACATACGCGGCGGAGGACGTTGTTTTATAATATGTAGTGAAGAATAGTAGGTGTTGTGTGTTCTAGGAACTAAGAGTGATTAAACTGCTTGTAATGGGACTTTCAAGCGAAATATTATTACTGTCTTTATCAGGGAATACCTTTGAATAAGAAAATTGTATAATTTCGTCATCATCCTCTGCTGGGTATTGGCTTCTCCTTCCTTGTGCCAATCTCCATGGTCTTGTGCTAACCTCATCCAGGTTTTCCCATTGATGACAACTATGTCGTCTGCCTATCTCGACGCCGGATGACCCACATTTCTTTTCAAAATCAAAATCAAAGCATTTATTTCAATTAGGCCAGTAGCAGGCACTTTTGAATTTGCGAGACAAAGCTACAGTCCCAATCACAAGACATAAAAACTGTGAAAGTACTGTAGTTGCCCATTCCCTAGCGTAGATCTCTATGGAGAAGAACGAGCAGAAAACTTCTTTACTCCCCGTTCTAATGTAATAATTTATATCCTAGGAAAGATAACTATTTACAAAACCCATCGTATTTCGACCGTACCCACTATTTAATCCTTTCATCTCCTCCATTTCCTCCCCGAACCCATAAACATCCCATAGAATAAAACAGCACAATAAAGAACCCCATTTAAATAAACCATTCTAAATTCTACATTAACTGCTAGACTATTAGTTGAGGCATTTCTCACCGCGTTCCTATTCCAGCCACGTAGCAATTAGGAGCCGTTAGTATAATCCGGTCGAAACCGGCCCGGTCCAGTTACAACCAGTTTTAGCCGGTTTTCATCGAACATTCGTCGGATTTGTTGCGTGTAGATTGTTTTTGTTGGCGCCCAACGTGGGACGAATCTTAAGAGGCACTAATGTAGACTAAAAGTCGATATTGTGGATGTTTGTGTAAAACAGTATCTGTTTAGATGTTGTTTATATGGGATGCTGTTATGGATGTTTGGATGTGGTGGATAATCTGGGTAGATAAATAATGTATCGCTAAAATATGTATAGGTCGCTTGTGATTATTTAAGTTGTGATACAAAAGGGGTGTTTCGGATGTTAATTTTGTCCGAAAATACGGATTTGAATAAAATTAACTCACAAAATAGCACGCCTGTAATAAAATAAATATCGCTGGACGAGGGGTGAGGCAGAGATGTACTAACAGTACACCAGTTACGTTTAAGTCCAATGTGATAGGGGGCGTGCTTATTGCCATCAATCCGTCACAAACCCTGACTCCGTGGCTGCTACTGATAAATTCCTGATCGAAATACCCAATAACACTTTGCCCGACCTGGGAATCCGAACCTGGTACCTCATGCTCAACAGTCGCGCTTGCGACTACTCGACCAATGAGACAGTTAAATAAACTCGTTATAATATTGTTACGAGCTGGGTATGAGATAAATTAATTACTACCGATTAAACAACACAATAACTTTATTAATAACAAAACAATTTAAACTTAATCAAAAATACACTATAGTTCACTATTCGCTTAGATATCGCACTTCTAGTTCACTTCGATTCGCTTCGTTGTGTAGCCAAAACAAGACTGTCTGTCGCGTACCTGAGCGGTGTATTTATACTCGCCAACAGACACACAAAAAATAACCACGAATATTCTAGAGAGTTATAAAACTGCTTCATAACAAACACTAACAAAAGAATAGTAGGTAATAATAAGCTACTTGTACAATACAAACAAATATGAACCGTATGCCCTAGGCGTACGGTCGAAATTATAATGTATTTTTATAAATAGGTCGCGAATTTGTACCTACCTAACTTTAAAACTAATAATAATGGAAAGCACTCGAAATTCCAACGTACACATACTGTAATCACTTGCTTTCTCGAATGTTCTCTAGTAGGTCCGATGTAACAATACATATTATCCATACTTACCGTTAGGAATGTGAGATTTCTATTACCTTAATTTTCAAAGCCAATGTTCTGGAACTTTTTTTGGCAAAAAAAATGTTAACATTTGAAGGAGCACAATTGTACAACAAACCCTCATGTATTAAAAAAGTGCACACATTCAATGCATTCAAAACTCTATTAACGAAATATTTGATTACAAATAACACCCTTCCTAACATCTGAATGCACGGGATGGGTGTATAGTAATCATAATTGCTACTGTGACGTCCGTGACGAACTTTAATTATAATTTATTTTAAGCGTTATTCTCATGTGTGTCTTTTTTGAGAATAAATATTTTTAAACCGAACTTAAAGTTTTTTTAGGGGACCCTAATACTAAGCCTCCGCTGTCCGTCCGTCTGTCTGTCTGTCTGTTCATCATAATCATCATCATCTCAGCCGAAAGACGTCCACTGCTGAACATAGGCCTCCCCAAAGTGTCGCCACATTGACCGGTCCCGTGCGATTCGCATCCAACGGATTCCCGCAACCTTCACCAGGTCATCGATCTACCTAGTGGGAGGTCTTCCAACGCATCGTTTTCCGGGTTGCGGTCGCCACTCCATAACTTTTCGGCCCCATCGGCCATCCGTTCTGCGAGCAATGTGCCCTGCCCCCTGCCACTGAAGTTTGGCAATTCTTCGGGCTACGTCTGTCTGTTAGCGGGCTTTATCTCATGATCCGTAAAAGGTAGACACTTCAAATTATCACAGAATGTGTATTTCTATTAACTTGGGAGATACCTATGTCCAGCAGTGGACATCTTTCGGCTGATATGACCGCCGATGCTGTTGCCGCTATAACAAAGAATAATAAATTACACTTATTCACTATTCACTTTAAATCCAATAAAACTTCAACAATTGCAAACACCTCACCCAAAACTCATTCACAATCAATTTCCGCCTCTCAAACAACTTACTCCACCATTCGTAATACTTTCTCCCGATTAAAAAGAAAAGACAAGAATAACATCGAAGATGTAGCAATCATTATCGCAAACTTTTCCTTCGCCCACAATTTCTTTCGCCATAAAATCGTGAACCGTCAGGCGTCCGTTAGATCTTTACGGTTTCCACTTCCCGCCTTGCAGCCGGGTTTTATCCGGGTTACCCGGCTCTGACAACCGGGTGCACAAGATATTCACGATTGTATAACAGGATACCGGGTAGTTGCATATATTTTGCTGATTTGTGTGTGAGCGGATGATTTTATGCATCTTTCAATGCGCTTTATAAAGTCTAGATTATCTTTTAACTCTTGTATGGTAGAATTCAGTTTTGTCAACGCTATAATAAAAAAAATTGTCAAGGAGAACAGAAATATTATGCAGATAGTAAAACTATTCTGAATGGAAGCATTTTTCTATTATTCGTTACTATGTAAATTATTTGCAAACTACAAGTAGATTTAAAATAATAATAAAATTAAGTGCAAGTATCAAATGGGAAAAAATACAGGGCGTCAAAATGTTCGTCTACATCGCTGCCAATAGGAAAATTGCCCAGACAGCTGGCAGCATTGCCACGTCAGATGGCACAGGCAAATCTGACAAAGATATTGAGGCCTTTCTCATAATCTGAGGAGTCTTAAAAAAATGTTGGACATTTTCAAAGGATACCAAAGTTTCGTGTTGAATATAATAATAATAATAATAAATCTTTATTTCAGACCAAGGTCCATACTAAATTAATATTAACTACAAAGGTATTAGAAAAATTACATAACTATATACCTACATTTAAAAATTACATTCATTTAATAAAAATTACATACATTTATTCGTGGTCTAATTATAAAATTTGAGCACGAATAAATGTTTTTAGGATATTTGTGTCGTGTCTATCCGCAATGACTTGTAGGATGCTGTTAGTACTATCCCGGACTCTGCATAGTAACGATGCGAGCCGTTTGCGTACGATGGCATGGAAGCCGTCTACCCTAGCCTCGGTAAACATACCAGAGGCACTACAAAAGCGGGGTAGCCCTAACAACATCCTAAATCCATTGTTATATTGGACACGTAGGGCATTGAGCTGTCTCTGCGTATACCTGAACCACAGGCTGCACGTGTAGAAGGTCTGACAGTAGGCTCTAAATAGTGTGACTTTAACTTGACCACTACAACGCGCAAACCTGCGAGCCAGCATGTTACTTCTGACCGCTGATGCCCTACGTTCCCTTTCTATGTCGATTTGATCGTCAAGGTCCTCGGTAACGTAATGTCCGAGGTATTTAAACTATTTTACCCGCTTCAGTTCAGTACCATTCATGAATATGCTTAGTAAGTAACCCTCTGCTGCCCGCCGGCCGATAAAAAAAATTAGCTCTATTTCATGTTTTATTAGTAGTATAAAGTAGTGTGGTGCGTTTTCTGCCTACCCCTATTAAAATTTTAAATCGCGCATCATCGACATAGAAAAGATCCGGCAACAACTATCGGGCAGCAGCGGAACAGATATCATCGATCTCCCTATTCTATAGTGGTTGAAGAACTTTACACCCTGTTACTCATATCCCTAAAGATGTATAAAGACGTGTCAAAAAACTAACTAACGCCGCCATATTGTTCTATCGGTATTTAACAATCAATGACATTGAAGCGGCTAAAGATCCCTAAGACACTGTGGCAATGGAAGCCCTGAATTTAAAATAAAAATCTCCTTGGTCAGAACTCAATAAAAACTATAGGCGTATTTTTTTTCATGTACCTAATGTCAAAAAATATGACACAAACCGACAAAAAATGTTTGGGCAATGCCCACTAGTCAGAAAATTATTAAAACATACAAAATTAAAACAATAACCCAAATGGAAAACATGAGGAAGTTCAAAAATGTAGAAAAATAGTGTAAAAAAAATTGCTGATAGTTGAAAAGCTGTCAAATCGAATTCAAGACTTCCACTAACTTGGTGAGTTAGAAGTTTGGTGACCTTGCTGTGGAATAAAATAAACAGAGTAATGCCATACCTGCAATGGATCTAGGCTATCTTGAAAAATTCATAACATACACGGGCTAGTTCTTTACGAACAATCAGATTTGAAACACTGCATAAGGTGAAAGCGTCAGGATAGCCCGCGAAATTCAAATTTACTCATGTTTTTAAAAATTTGCTCTCGTGTAGCAGTGATGAAAATATTGTTCGCGACTGTAAGTCTGTGTAGTGACAGAATTATAAGTAAGTAATCATAAAAATCATCAATGCAGCCCTCCTTAGAGGTCAGGGAACAATTTTTTTAAGGTCAAAGTTGTTCTAATCAACATACAATCTAGCACTGGCCTCAAAAATGAGTGATGGCCCATTCCCTCTCATTGAGAGGGTGATGATGATGATGATGATGATGAACATGTTGTAATGTTGTAGCTGAAGACACGTCTGCATTGAAGGATGTGCTGAGTCAATACTGCAATGATCTCACCTGGCGAGTCGACGGAAAGTGTTCTGGTACTTTGGTTGTTCCAATCTCCTTAATAAAAATGTTAAATTCCTTAAATCACAAAACGCACGGCCTAGCTGCTGGATCTAGAAGCATGAAATGTTCCAAAAGAGTTTTGGGGGGTTACCATGACGTCTTAAAGCAGGATTGTTTTAGTGTGGGAAAGTGATGGAGCTCTATAGGACGTCTAGCACCATCTCTTTCTCACTCACGAATAATATTAAAACAGCTGCAGCTACCTACTACCTGTTACTTTTTTAACGAAGCTGAGACATGCGAAAGATTTTTGAAAATTAATCCAGTCAGCCTTTCTTTTTTTTTGACTCGATATTATTTTGAAGGTTTACACCTTTAAACGTGGAAATTAAAGGGGCAACTATATAATAAGGTTTGATTTGTGTGTCCTACAGAAAAGTCAAAATATTGTGGAATGGTGGTACCTCGCTCCGATCGCCTTGGCCATTTGTATGTTTTTGGTGATGGGAACTCTCTTTGAGCACAGAATAGAAGCATTGTATCGTAGCTTTGGCAAGTATATCGTACTGGTAATTTTAGAATGTAATCATCCAGCTTCTCGCACAGAAACCGTTCAAATATGAGCTCTAAATACACGGCTGTAAGAGATAACAATGATGGAATAGCGCCAAATTTTTATGAGTCCATTAAATTCTTAGTGCTGCGCACTTATTAATAACTTCAAAGTTGTTTTATATTTGTTCAAGTTGCAAACTAGGCGTTCGCTCAGAGATTGTGGTACAAAAAAAACAATCAAAATTACAGAGGTGATTATTTCAAACCCCTTTGGGCAGAAGTAGTTTTAGAGGTCAATACATTCCCGGATTTGGAGCTGAAGAGTCTATACCCAGTAATGGGAAAATTCAGGTTAAAATTAATGTACATGCTGGACACCCTTGACAGATGTCAAGGGTTGGGCATTATGTGCATTAATTTTAGCCTGTATTTTACAGTCACAAGTTCTAATAAACCCTTATGATATGTATTACAGTGGAACGCCGTCAAACAAATATTTCGGAACAAACTGAAGTTCAACAAGAAGTCCCCACAGTCCCTCCAATCAATACGTCAATACCCAGAACCCCTTCGCAGAAGAGCGCGAGCGTAAAAGTCACAGCCGAAAAAAGCGAGACTACGAGTATAATTGAAGCAGGAAAAGAAACCATCAAGGTCTAATGTATACTTTATCGAAAAAGATAATTCCGAAAATACTATACTTCATAGGAGAAGCTCCACAGCCCCATTTATTCAAGTATCAGAGCATGCTGACAACTATTCTGTGTGTAAACAACGTCTGGGTACATTACCAAGACGTACAAAATACTTTTTTCAAAAAATGTGATGTTATAGCTAATAAATTTAATGAAGTAGCAACTACCTGAAATGTATACTAAAGACGTTTATTTAAAACTCTGTGACGATAGGGGCTGATGTAAGTAAATGCCACACGAATTTCACATTATTTATTTTGACGTCATACTTTTTTTTTATCACTTTTAGAATGAAATTAAAGGACGAATTTAATAACGAAAGCGCTACACCACTGAATTGCAAAAAAAAACTAAATACAGCACTGATACTCGAATAAATATAGACAACGTCAAATATCACAGAAATATCACACGATCTTCTCGTTTTGTGAAAAGTCAAAATACAAAGTCACTTAAAGTAGAGAATGGGTAGTAAGCCAGAATTTTTGGTCGGCTGCTTACTACAACGGAATACCATGTACTATGAGAACGCTCACGGTTCGCCTGACTGTCCGGCTGCCCCAGAACGACCAGAATACGAGGTCTTACGCAATTATATCGCGACTATCCGTAATTATGCGTTAGTGTCTATGCACATTCAGCAGTTTGCTACTGAATGCTTGAGCATGCGCGATAACTCACCGTCCTTTATGGGCATCGAGCAGTATGATTGCATACATCCAATTTCCCTGCTGATACTGAGTGCCTCACGCCGTACGCGTATACTGGACTACGTAACATCGTTTAAACAGGCAACCACAGATTACATGATCATGCGCAAAGCGCTCTCGACTAAAACCGTATCCACTAGGCTTGTTGTGAGTGCGTGAGCATGTGAGAGAATACGCCCGTGTCCATGCGCATTTAGCAGGCTGCCACAGTACGCATAAGCAAAAGCATGCACGAGAATGCACTCGGCTCATCCGCCAATCTGCCTGTTACTGAATGCGTGAGCACGAGAATGCACCTGCCAGAGAATATGTGAGCATGCACGAGAACGCACTGTGCTTATCGTGTATCCATCAAGTTACCTGCCACAGAATACGTGAGCATGCACGATAATGCACTTGGCTCATCGTTTAGCCATCAAGTTGCCTGCCACAGAATGCGTGAACATACACGGGAATGCATTCGGCTCTATACTCATACCACAGGCTGTCTCTGACTGCGTGAGCATTTGAAAAATGTGTTTGGTTCTATGCAAATTCCACACAATGCCACTGTATGCGAATGGATAATCTTGTGCGAAAATGCGCCCTTCTCCAAGCTCATTCCACGCTGTCGCTGAGTGACTATGGATAACCTTATGCGAAAAGTCGTCTGACCCCAAGCTTATTCTACACTGTCGCTGACTGGGTATGGATAAGCTAATGCGAAAATTCGCCCGACTCCAAGCTCAATGTATACAACATTAGTTTTAGTAGTGGCCCAGTGGTGGCGGCCCCGACTTACGAATAGAAAGTCGTGGGTTTGAACCCAGACAGGCGCATTACTTTGTGTAATTTATTTCACCACCACTGCTCTCAAAACGGTAAAGGAAAACATCGTGAGGAAACCGGCATGTCCTAGAACCAAACATTCGAAGATATCTACCAATCCGCACTGGGCCCGCGTGGTGGATTATAGCCCATTCCCTCTCATTGAGAGGAGGCTGTGTCCAAGCAGTGGGAACAATATAGACTGATGATGATGATATAGCACGGTGTAAAAGTTATTGGAATCGATTCAGTTGCTTATTCAGGTTTCACATATATACTAAAAATAATGTTGTAAACTAATTCACTCGGTTCGACGGCTGTCACTAAGCTGTGCGCGAGCATACGCGACAAAACTCGACATAATTATGTGCGTATTATAGAGACATTACTTATTTTCTGAATAACAATAAGTTATAACAATAAGTGTGGTAGTATGTATGTCGCCGTCATCTGGTTGTATCTGCTATTTGATTGAATGACTAGCGCGTTCATTGAATGACGACATTTAATTGAATGACTTGGCCGAACGTTGATTGAACAAGCATCACTCAACGTCCAACTAGTTAGCGGATTGTAACATAGCCCTTTGAGCAGAGCGGACGTAATTTTTTTCCCACTGCGGCGCTAGTAGTCTCCAAAACAAATATATAGCGTCAAACAGCTCGCACAGATAACACTGTGTTGATATTTTTTTGATTAAATTTACTTTAAAGGGCGTTATTCGTAATAAAATAGTGTGACAGCATAGATTTACCTATTATTACGCTGTCGCCGGCTACTTTTCATTCCTAAAAAGCGTAGTCGACGGAGCCCCTATTTCTGTCTGCAGGGCTTAGAGGAACTTAACTAACCTATCGTGGGGGTGACCCAAGTCCCTATATGTCGGCTATATCCCATTCAACGACTATGCTAAATGACGTTCAGTCAAGACGTTCAACGTTTCATGAAACAACTTGACGTTGTCCTTTAGTCATTCAATTAAATGTCGTCATTCAATGAACGCGCTAGTCATTCAATCAAATAGCATCAACCAAATGACTGCGACATGTACATCGAGTAGTGTTAGTATGTACTGTGAAAACGTATGCATACCTGCTAACTTGTGCCAGCGGGCAATTTTCAAATATCAGGTCCTAAAGTTACGTAAAAATGATATTTTTATAAAGCTTGAGTGCTGATTTTTTTAAGTTGTTGTACAGAAGATTGTTAAAAATTATGTATTAACACCGCCAGTTACTTCCGGTGACGGAAATTTCTGCCGGACAATTTAAAGCACGGTAAAAAGTGTGATTTTACCTATAACCTAAGTTTTAATCAGGTATGCATAGTTCACAGTAAATACTAACACTACTCGTTGCGACACATTTTGTTAATCAGAAAATAAGTAAGATCTGGCGACGATATCTTGGACCAGTGCAAATGTGTGAACATTACATACAACCATACACAAGCAGACGCCCGGTTCATTGTACATTCTGCATTAGAAGGCACGAGAATATGCGAATTTTTGCAGGAATGCATCCAGCTTGAAATGCATCCGTCAAGCTGCCTGCCACAGAATACGCAAGAACGTGCCCTTCTGATTGTGCATCCGAACGGCTGTCATAGATTCATGTATCTGTGGTTGCTGGTTAACCAGTAATTGACGACTATGTAAGTCCAAAACTAAAACCTTCACTTTAGATACGTTGTACATAGAAGTTATTGGTTATCCATTATTAATAAATAAATAGAGCGCGCGAGCTTGGATAATTCAGTGGTGCCGGCGAATTCGTTTTTCCAAAAAATTCTAGGACCTAATTTCATGAAAATATTGTACAATTTGTCACAAACGACTTAGTAATTTCTAAGTGCGTATACACGTAGAACGCTGGCTACCGGCGCCGATAAGTGCCAAACGTCGCCGACAAGCTCCGACCTCTTTACGCCGCCGCGCCGTCAGAAATTGTCGGCGCTTATCGGCGCTGGGTACAAATTATTTGACTGCCTGCGGCGACTACCTGCGCGGACCGGTGTCGATGCGATGCGATGCGTTCTACATGTATACGCCCTTATAGGTACAATGTAGCATCAACCACACATCAGCATCTCACTAGAAAAATCAGTCAATGACTAATTGTATGTTATCGCTGATGTGGAATAGCCTGTACGACGGATATCGGTTACAGTCTCAGATCCCAGGGCCGCCAAGACTTACTTATTTTCACATTATATAAAAGTGTGGCATCGAGTATTTGTTAGTACGTACTGTGAACGTACCAACAATTGTTAGATATTAGATGCAAATTTTTCTTAAAAGTAATAAAAAAAATCATAAAGCATGAGCTGATTTTTATATAATTGTGTTAAAAAGAATATTATTAGAAAATGAATTATCAACATTGCCAGACACTTCCCCCGCTGACGGAAATTACTGCCAGATCCTTTAGAGCGCGGAAAAGATAAAGTGAATTATCACGTCTGAGTCCATTTTTTTAAATGTATGATACTAAGAGGGTAGTTTTATTAGACATTGTAAGCAGTCAGAACAAATGTAGGGTCGCAATAAATCATATTTGGGTTCAATAAACCAATGCGTCAGTTGTGTCTGGGGCATATTTGGCCTAACTATGATTGGTCTGGCTCAAAATAATTACTGAAATAATTTCCTGAGTATCAAATATAAAAAAGTCTCAGGCTATGGGTAAAATCACATTATTTGTTCCATGCTTCGAATTGCCTGGCAGAAATTTGTCGTCCTGAAGCGTCGGGCAGTGTTAATAATATTTTTTTAACAAACTTTAATACAAAATATAAAAAAATCAGCACTCGCGCTTAAGGCCTGAATTCTTTTCACGCTGACAGTCGGTCGCGCAAAGTCCGTCGCGTACGAGTATACATTGTATTCTATATAGTGCCACACTCAACGCTGACGTCAGCAGCGACCGACAACCGTATTTTGTTCTCGCTGACGTCACGACCGACCGTCAGCGTGACAAGAATTCAGGCCTTAAGAAAAATTTGTATTATTTTTACGCAACTTTAGCACCTGATATCTAATAATAGCTGTCGGCTCAAGTTAGCAGGTATGCATACGTTCACAGTACATACTAACACTACTCGATGCCACAATATTTATGAATGAGAAAAGTAAGTCTTGGCGGCCCTAGGGACTATAGTTGTACAAGCTATTGCATATCGGCGATAATAATACAATTCGTCACTGACTGATTTTTGTAGTGCGCCACTGATGTTTGGGTGAAGCTACATTGTATCTGGCGGCCCTGGGATCTTTTTCTACTAGTCATTTTAGGACCTAGAATATCCAAAAAGACCTAAGACCCTAGGTCTTTAGTCGTCTAAAGCTTTGAAGGTAGTTTTGGAAAATAATATACATTCTCTTCACTTGGAATCCATAAATAACTTACTGATGAACTTAATTAAGTAACCGAGCCTTAATTTTTTAATTGAGTCAATGCAATTATAAGTATTTCAAGCTCACCCCTTCTTTACAAATATTTAATAAAGATATAACATAATCGTAAAATATGTCTTTTATTATGTAAATCACGTTTATCACCTTTTCTGTGTCTCCTTGCTACCATGCAATGTACGAGTAGTCGAGAGGACCACAATCTCTGATGAATACTTTAAATCTCGATACTGAAATATACACCAATAATTCTTCGAGAGGTTATATCTTACCATTATCTTACATAAGATAATGGTGTCGATTCTGTTGTGCACAAACTAAACTTAATTTAGGCTATTCCTATGTTTTCCTTTCTAATAAAATGCGAAAGAGACGGACGTAATTTAGAGCTGTCAAATTCAATTGGAACTATTATTTCCATACAAATGAAGGGTGCACGTAAGGCATAAACTAGTTTGACGTCTCTAACTTAGTTCATAGCTATAGCCGTCCTTTTCTCGCACTGCCTTTTAGTCAAAGATAGCAGTAGCCTAAATTAAGTTTTGTTTGTGCTCAACAGAATCGACACCAATGCTTCGAATAATTATATTAGTCCATGAGTTCAAAATTGATGACTTAGGGCGTCAGCTCGGGCCTGTGGACGGTTAGCTATGGGCTAGCTAGCCGTCCGTCCGTCTAATGACGACCAGGCCGTGTCGACGGCGCGTTCGTGTTCCACGCGCGCCTCAAAGAGATGTCAGCATAAGGGGAGGGGCCCGCAAGGGCCGAAGCCTGCCGGGGTTGCGGGCCTGTTCGAAAGAGATACCGCGGCCCCGGAACATAAAGAGCGAGGAAGGATCATGGATAGGTTTTAGTCAGTAAAAGTCTGACACTCCCTCCGCTCAGAGTGGGAGAAGTCATTTGATGATGTCCCATCCGAAAAAAAAAAAGGGGCGTCAGCTAAGATTAAGAGTTCAAAAAATACTCCCCCTCATCGTTAACCCAATCCCAAAAATTGTTTCGCCTAAGCTCCTCCCGACGTCTAAAGAGCCCCAGAGACACCTATCCTTGATAACTAGGCCTACGTGAGAAATAATTCCACACACGTCTTAGAGGCTTATTTAAAATTAATCCCAGGCCTTTGGAGAGCTGTTCTGTTGTCAAACTTGTTGCTGTACTGATTTAAAGGGAGGGTGTACTTGGTTTAAGGAATATTTGAAACACCATACCATTTTATTCCTTTCACAAAACGAAACCATGACCTGCCCCCGTATTCACAAACGCTTGGAATGAATTTCGATTCGACAAGTCGTACGAGTATGTCTATCCTTTTTTGGCATAACAAAAACGAAAGAGATAGACATACCAGTTCCCGAATCGAAATCGAATCGAAGCGTTGTGGAAATGGGGTCTGCGGGCCTAAAATGGAACATAAAACAATCACCTTAAGGCGATTACACGAGCTAAATGCGATTTTTATAATTACTAAAAGTATATGATTCACTGCTATAAACAAGACCAGAAAAATATATGATATTCTTCAGGATATATGCTAGCATGATACTGTTTTGAAAACATAATACAATTAATTTGGCTCTATAAAAAGAAATCACGAACTTACCTCTAAAAATATCTTTCAAACAATAAAAAACATACTAATATGCATGCGATCGTTCTGATTTTTTGGCAAATAATTCTACATGCAATATATTGCATGTAGAATTTCATGCATGATACTGTTTTAGTTTTTTAATCCAATCAATAGTTTTTTTGTAAATCGATCGAAACCACTCATTTCGCGCTATTTGGCCCGTAGTGGCTGACGTAACAACCACTTTGTAGTGCAAGCTGATTAGAACTTTATTCTAACAGCATTTCAAACGAAGTTTGAACCACCACAAATAGAGTTGCTAATTTAGCTCGTCTAAGCGCCTTAAAAAATTTAAATACCTAGAATGGACTTTATTGTTATGAGCGTTAAGTCCACTTTTAGAATTTAAAATTTTTAATGTTCTGCTAAAGCGGCCATTTTAGACCCCCTGGTGTCTGGAGAAGAGCGCGCGCATTTACGAATGTTTATTACTCTTTCCTGCGAAACCACTGAACGGATTTGGATGATCACACACAGATAGTTTATAACAAAAAAACAAACATAGGAGACTTTTTATCCCGGTATTAAGATCGGAGCAAAGCAGCTGGCAGAAGCTAGTACCATAATTATAGGACCGGTCGACGCGGCGACGCCCACTTGAGAGGCCTAGACGTTTTTCGGTGGATGTGGTAATACTGATGAAATCGAAACTTTCTCAGACTTACAGGATAAGATAAACTGTGCTTACGGCCGTTTTCTACAACTTACTTACGTATAACTGATGGTTAATATGCCTTCTTCCGTAGCTATCGGTGTTTTTATAAACAAAGAATAAATAATCTATCCGCGTCACCTACCTCAGGTCACTTCACTATCACTATCACTACATATTATAAAACAAAGTCTCCCACCGCGTCTGTCTGTCCCTATGCCTAGATCTTTAAAACTACGCAACGGATTTTGATGCGGGTTTTTTTAATAGATAGAGTGATTCAAGAGGAAGGTTTTATCATATAATTTATCGGCTAGTGATTCATGAAAAAAAGCGGCCAAGTGCGAGTCGGACTCGCCCATGAAGGGTATCAAAATTGTGTAAATTGCGGTTTACGATATTATGACCAATCAAAATAATTTTCGGTGGAAGTTTACATGGTTATGTACACCACAAATTTTTTAAAGTTTTATCATTCTCTTGTATTAGAAGTTACAGGGGGGGGACACAGATTTTACCACTTTGGAAGTGTCTCTCGCGCAAACTATTTAGTTTAGAAAAAAAAAATATTCGAAACCTTTGTTTTTTTTTTTATTAGGATGGGAAATCATCAAATGACTTCTCCCACTCTGGGCGGAGCGAGAGGGAGTGTCAGACTTTTACTGACTAAAACCCATCCATGTTCCTTCCTCGCCCTTTATGTTCCGGGGCCGCGGTATCTCTTTCGAACAGGCCCGCATATATTCGAAACCTCAATATCATTTTTGAAGACCTATTCATAGATACACGTATGGGTTTGATGAAAAAATAAATTTTGAGTTTCAGTTCTAAATATGGGGAACCCCCATTTTTTAAGTTTTTTTTTTTCTATTTTTGTGTGAAAATCTTAATGCGGTTCACAGAATACATCTACTTACCAACATAGTTCTTATAGTTTCGGAAAAAAATTGGCTGTGGCATACGGACGGACAGACAGACAGACAGACAGACACGAATCTATAAGGGTTCCGTTCATTGCCATTTGGCTACGGAACCCTAAAAACAAAAAGCTTTTCTGTGACGTTTCGTTTCTAACCGTCAGTACGCCAATTGTCAAACAGACAGAGATAGCAACCTACTGAAACCGGTGAGTAAGTTATTGAAAATGGCCGTTAGAAGACTTGATCAGCCAATTTTGTACAACGCGACACTAAGGACGCGTTCCTACTATACCGGCTCTTACCGCCGCCGCGCCGTACGCCGAAATATCGGGAACTCAAACCAAACAGTCTACATGGTAAATATCCTGTTTTCAGAGGTAAGTAATAATGATGACATTGAGTTCTTTTTGACACTGATGTACTTATACAATTTTTTTAATGTTCTTGAGTCTACCTATTTACTCATCATCATCATTTCAGTCGAAAGACGTCCACTGCTGGACATAACCCCAAGTACCGGACATTGATCGGATTGCCGCAGCCAAAATTAATTGAACCGCAAACGCAGAATTGACTCAAGAAATTTTAAAAAAATAATAATCGATAGTGGTAGACAAAGGTGTGTGGGACTGTGTGTACACACAAGAGTAGGTATGTGCCTACGCAGTTAGCTACCCTTCAGATGCTTTTGAACACCCACGTAAACATTTAACCTTTATTACCTAATTTGTGCCGTCACCTTCAAATCAAATACAATAAAAGCTCAATACAAATATCGAAGTCTTTATAACTAAGGGCTAAGAATGAAAAAGTCTAGCCGTTTATAAATATAATAGTCAGAAACACGTTGTTATTGCAAGTTTTTATCTAGGTACAAGTAAACATCCATTTTTATATAACTAGTAGCTTATGCCCGCGGCATCGCCCACGACGTGTTCGATATTTCCTTCATCATCAATATCAGCCTAATACATTTGTCCACTGCTGGGACACAGGCCTCCTCTCTATGAGAAGGAATGGGCTATAATCCACCACGCGGGCCTAGTGCGGATTGGTAGATGTCACATGTCTTCGAATCGTTCTAGGACATGCCGGTTTCCTCACGATGTTTTCCTTCACCGTTTTTGGGAGCAGTGGTGATGAAATAATATATTTCACAAAGCCTGGGTTCGAACCCACGACTTACTGTCCGTAAATCGGGGCCGTCGCCACTGGGCCACCGCTGCTCTCTAGAAAGTATCCTATGTGTTAATCTAGGTTATAAACTATCTCTGTGCTAAATTTCATCCAAATCCGATAAGTAGTTTTTGCATGAAACCGTAACACACCCGTCCTCACAAATTTTCGCATTTATAATATTAGTAGAATCAGTAGGATCTTTCTCTTTGCTTAGCCCTAACCTATTTTATTTAGCATCGGCTCACTCTTCGTCATTCTTCACCAGACCTACTGGTATTCGAGACATCTAGATGGTGCTTTCTTCAAGACGTTGCAGAAGTTGGATGGTCTTCCGCACTTTCATAAACCTGTGTTGATCGTTAGGACTTGTCTAGTCATGTGTTTTTCGGGTTTTCTTATCAAAATCTCAGGCATGTTGCGGAGAGATTTTTCTTCATTGGGCTTCTGATTTCTGGAGAGATTATGTCTGAATTATTTCTAAATATAGAATCCGAGTACGGTTTTGTCACAAATCAGAATCTTATCTGCAAAAACCAGCACCTAGTCTCTACTGCGCGCCAGTCATCGATGCGAGAAGAAGAATTTATCTGTAGCAAATCACATGACTTTTAGTGATTTTAAATTGATCATCACGTCTTAACTTCTAGTCTAATTTATTTGAAAAAAATATATGTTATACTAGACCATTTTTTTCATAATTTGATATGTGAAAATGTGAAGAAATATTTTTATAACTTAGTGTGATTAATTTGTAAAGTAATGTCTAACGCGGCAAAAAAAAACGATCATCACGCAAAAACTATAGGGCGTATTTGCATGAAACTTAGATCATCTCAAAGACAATTTAATGCCCTTTATATTAGTATACGGTTTTTATCCGTATTGTGTTTGATAAATCAAGGTGGGTTGTTTTTTCGAATAATCTTGGTGCGCATTGAAGCGGGGCTCCTCGGGGCGACGGGCGGCAGTGTATCGCTGACCACTCTCACGCACGGGTATACGCTATTGCTAAACTTCTCCCACTCGCTCAAGGTCGTTGGCGTGAGGTAGCCCCTTAAGGAAACCTATCAAGACATGCGAACAAAAAAAAAAGAATTACTAACTACATTGACGTTCCTAGCCAGTTTTTTTCCAAAGGAAACCTAAACTGGGCCGTGCTCTTAGCGTCTGACCTTAAATTAGTGCTCCAGGTTTATATGTCCTTCTACACTTAATATCATAAAAAGGAAAGATTTTTATTTGTGTATGTTTGTAAAGAATAAACTCAAAAACTACTGGACCGATAAAAAAAATACTTTCCCCTTTAGAATGCTACATTTTCACTGAGTAACAGGCAGCCGGGACGGATCATTAGCGTGAAATAAAATAGTTTGAATCTGAGTAAGCCAAAGATTGTTTCCTGCCATTAAAATTAGAAGCTATTTCTACACTAAGCCTATTTGCATGATCTTTATCTCCAAGTTACCAGGACTTTATGACACCACGAAGCTTCATAATCCACCTCCGACACAAGACAATTGAACATCGTCCCAATTATGTTTTTTGTTGTCATGTATCCACGTAACAGCGAGGCCTTACCTTCGACCTTGTCACGACATGTTACCGGTTGATACTCCGCCACGAGCCGCGTACCCCTGCCCAGGGTAATTTCCCTAGCGGCTGCGATTTTGGGAGCGTTTAGTTTGGAGAGTACTAGTGGAGAGTATCCTTCTTCTTCACGTATCAATGGCAAAAATATCAAATGTGTTTAGCCCAAAACTTAGCCATGCGAACCCCGCTCACTGATGCAGTAAATATGTAGATCATCACAGGAGCAAGTGGGTGGTAGGTGGTAGGGCATGCGGTGCAAGATAGAGAGTATTTAGAAGCGCTTCAAAGGGTAACAACGAGATTTTTTGTTACAGATTTTTTATAGGGGAACTTAGTTCTTCCTGGGATAGCTGTGGATGGTGAAAAGTGTGTAGGAGTGGTAAATGTTGGTCGCATTCAATTTCTGGAAATTGATCTTTTGGCCGCACTGAACTTAGAATGTCCGAAATTGATAGTAGATATTGAGTTAGAGCAAACGTTGGAGAATAATACTTTGTTGATAAGTACAGCAGTATTAGTACTCATTCACGTTGACTCGCGGGCGCGGTGGCGGGCGCGGTCACGAAATATCAAACATATGGCGTAATATCCAAGTGTTCACGTACACAACGCACGTGCGGTCTAAGTAGCGGGCAAGCTAGCGACTAGCGCGCGCGGCGGGCTCGCGGCAATATCAAACGCGTGAGATGTTTGTGTGTGTTCACGTCGAACTAGCGGTGGCGCGCGCGATTCACTCGCGACCTTTGGTAAGTTCAACCAGTATGAACTTGTCGCTAGAAACGGACTCGCGCAAACGCCTGGCGGCCAATGTGAACACGAACTCGGCACGTCTCCGCGCCCGCACCCGCTGCCGCGCCCGCGCGTTCCTACGTGAACATGTACTTGTGCTTCGATGTTTTCGTTTCAAGTAAGTGCGTCTTCTCATATCATCATCATCCAAAGCCCGACTTCACCCACTGCTGGATATAGGCCTCTCTTTGTTTGTGCCAAGCTCTACGCTCTTGTGCCAACCTCATCCAGGATATTCCACACTCTTCACACTTAGTACAGTAAATTATGAAATTGTCTTCATTGTTATTTTGTAACCCATTCCTTACTCTCCCACACAACTTGCCTGTACAGTCAAGTACTCTCCCAGTTCAAACGCTCGGTAGGATCGCATACTATTTGCCCACAATGCTCCGGTTAAACGGGCAGATTTTATTATTTTAAGCTCAGCCCGTTACCTGCGCTATTTGTACTGATACTATGCTAGCAAGGATTTCATGCGATTATACTAGTCTTACGTGCCTTTTGCTCTGGCTAGTAGTTTTATTGAAACTTTGTTCTTAGTGGGTTATTAAATAGAAAATTAGTTTGAAGGGGGTAGCACCAGGGTAGCCCGCGAATTTCATTGAATGGCCATTTGATGCAAAAAGTCATTTTTCAACACACTTGCTCATAAAGTGGCTCTAATTTCACCGCAATTAGGCACATAATGACACCTGTAATCAAACTGTGACTTTTTCATTGCTATTATTCACAATTGAGTTATAGTTTTTTTTTTTTTGGTTGGTTTCGATACAAAAAAGATCGTGTTCAATAGTACAAATAAATTAATGTACCTATTTCTTGCTCATTTTATGCAACTTCGTATCTACATAGATAATTTCAACTTAAGTTTTTAATAAATTAAACTTTCACTCAAATGTAACTTTTGTTTTCTCTGTAATAAAACTTTGAATTCCCCATTTCGTACGTGGCTAAAACGCTATCCGCGAAAAGTAAAAAAAAAGAAACCTCATTTTTTTGGTCTATGGCCGATCGCCATTGTTAGATGCGCGCGCATAGGAAAACTGATTAATTATTCCCGCCATTGCGAAAAAGAAATCACAACTCGTTTTCACTGTTGAAATTATAGTTATTTTAAGTATTATTTATTCTCAAGTGTGTTGAAAAACGTCGTATGATACACGTGTGTGTTGATGATTACCGTCCTCGGCTCTCTTAAGACCCTCGCCTAACGGCTCGGGTCGCAATGGCGCCTCAGCGGTAATCACCAACATTACACACTTGTACCATAATGTACTATAATGGGATTCAATGAACTTAGGGAGTTGTATTGTGGATTTTAATTATTACAGCACTGTGTATATTTGTTACGGTCGTGAATCAAGTTTTAATCAACATACAAGCTGACACTGACCTGCTAATCGCTAAAAAAAACATGAAGTCGTGGGCAACATTAACGCATCCTCCATAACAGCGTAGGATAGGTATAAGATAGAAATTTAAAGTCAGGTTGATTGAAACAAAACTTACGTTCTTTATTCCTGTAATCTTCCTCGGCTGGGCAGCGTTCGGGACGTTGTGCAGTATCTTCTTGTCCAACTTACCGCAGTATCTCAAGACGAAAGTCTAAGACCAGTGTGTGTTGCCAGTGATTACATACGGAACCGAAACGTGGTCGCTCACAATGGGCCTCATCAGAAGGCTTAAGGTCACCCAAAGGGCAATGGAGAGAGTTATGAAAGAGAACCAAGGTTATCGACGTTGCCCGAAGAATTGCCAAACTTAAGTGGCCATGGGCAGGGCACATTGCTCGCAGAACGGATGGCCGGTAGGGCCGAAAAGTTCTTGACGTAGCGTTGGAAGGCCTTCCACTTGGACCGATGACCTTGTGAAGGTTGCTGGAATCCGTTGGATGCGAGTCGCACGGGACCGGTCAATGTGGCCACACTTCGGGGAGGCCTATGTCCAGCAGTGGACGTCTTTCGGCTGAAATAAAATAAAAAAATAAAAATACTTTATTTCAGACCTTGATCCATATTATGATGTTAGTAATACACACTACTTATAAACTATGTTAGTGACTATCGAAAAACAAGATTTAATTCATATATCTGCTGCACTCACCAGACGCACCAGGTATATGTACATGTACACGTACCCAATGCGCCATAATGGTGCAGCACGGCTTATCACTAATGACCTTCAGAATGTCAGTGCCGCTCCCCCGCAATGAGGATGAACGATGAATCTGTGAAGGCTTTGGCAGAAGTGTACCTATAGCACAACTACATTTTGCCAGACATCTTTGACTTCCATATAATAGTGAGCGAGCCTAATACCATCGACCGGGTACAGACGGGTTATTCAAACTCCGAATTGCTACTGATAAAACCCAAAAACACTGCCCGACCGGAGAACCAAAAGCAGGACCAGCATACTGGCAACAACAAAGCAGCCAAGTCATCATCATTTGGCTAGCCTTTTTCCATCTATGTTATGGTCGGGTTCCAGTCTAACCGAATGCAGCTGAATACCAGTATTTTACATGGAGCGACTGCCTATCTGACCTCCTTAACCTATTTAGTACTGGGTAATCGATACCCCTTGTTAAAAATTGTTGTCAGACCTTTGGCCATTGACTAACTGTAACAAAGCAGCCAAGCGATTGAAAATAAATAAGTACGCACTATTCCTGTGTGAGCAAGAATAAGCACTTCAGAAGTTAGAAGTAAGAAACCCACGCATAAAACGAAAAGTTCAACGATCACTTTGTATATTAACAATTTCGATTTTCCTGGAAAATTCATCACAATAGATTACCTTTCTGATAACCACGGTGAGCTTCAAAGACTGAATATAAATCAAAAGGAGTACAGAGATGTTAAAAATAAATTTTACTGTACGTAACTCAACATATTTAATAGCAAGAAATCAACAAGGTATTAACTTCAAAGGTTAAACCGGCACCCCAACCTTTAATTAAAACAATCAAGTATTACCGAAAGTCTGCGACTTATTCCGAACTTGTACTACGCATCTAGGGTTGCCAACCCTTCTACACCGTAATTTTAGGTCGTTCTGGAACCAAAAGCCATAAACTCGATCATCGAACTCGTTCTATCGTTCTATAAAAAAAAAACAATAAAAAAAATCTGTCGTGTCTTTTTTTTTAAATAACTAACAATAAAAAAATCATGAAAAATTAAATTTATAATAAAGGGCTTGGAACATTTCTGCATGAAGCGTGGTTGGTTTTTTTTCCGCCATTTTGATTTTTTTCTACGCATAACCATAAGAATTATATTAATCGATAGCTGGTATCAGAACCATCAAAATCGGTTCATCTAGTCGAAAGTTCTGAGGTAACAAACATTGGCGAAATCTGGGTGTATTGTACACATAGATCTGCGTACCCCCTCAGAGCATACAGGCGTGATGTTACGTTATGATGTAGTATAAATAATGAACCTACAAACGATTGCAGCAATCACTGCAGATTTGCCGTCTACTTTTATTTATTTATTTATTTAAACAACACATACAACTATTATTACAGGTTAAGGTACCTAATACAATAGAGCAGTTATATTTAAAGTTAAATGATTGATGTAATGAATAAATTAATTAATTTGACAAGCTAAAGTAATTGGGCAAAATGCGGCCCGTGTGAATTCGCTCAGCTCACAATTGAAGCAATCAATCTGTTGTGACACCATATTGAGTGCACGCAGCGGGCGCGTCAGCGGCGCGTGCTGCAGCAAGTTGGTGCGAGCGGGCGGCACCCACAGCAGCGGCGCCGCGGCGGCCGCCTCCGTCGCCCCACGTACCTATCAGGTACACACAACCCAACCGTTCTTAGAACGCCTGGGTTGTGTATTTTTCCACGCAAAATTTTAAATAAGTAAGTGGCAAGAGCTACTTCCCTTCTTACTTCTAATTTATAATAACCTACCATGCCCAGCACAAATAGAGTGATTTTGAAGAGTTCCATTATATATCTCCGAAGATCAGCATCAGATCTTCAGCAAATTAAAATGGGACCACACGGGAAGCACCAGCTTTCAAATAAAAAAAGAATCATCAATATCGGTTCACCCAGTCGGAAGTTCTGAGGTAACAAACACAAAAAAAAAAAACAGTCGAATTGAGAACCTCCTCTTTTTGGAAGTCGGTTGAAAACAGTCCCAATCGTTCCGAGTTCGATGATCGAGTTTATGGTTTTCGGTTACAGAACGACTTAAAAATCAGTGCATTTGTACGAGTATATTATTGTTGTTATTATGAATCAAACCACTAGGTTTGAAAAGTGCGAGACACTAATCCAACTACAACATTTTCGCACTTTTTTCGAAACTTAACAGGACGTATTATACAGTGTGTTTGGTTCACTGTTATGAATACTTTATGGACATATTACGTACTCATTTTATCAACAAACACATAATACTTCTAGCCCCACAAACCGCGAATGGCAGCCATTTTGTATTTTTTAATCGGCTAATCTAGGGTATTTTCAATAAAATGCAAATATCTTTGAATGTAAGAGACGTGAAAATGATCTTGCAAGGGTAAACGCCGAGGCTATCAAATTATTAAACAAATTTTCGTGAAAAATGTGCAAAAACAGTTTTCTATCGAGTAACAACCCTACCAACAGTTGAATGGCAACTAAAAATCCAGTGAAATTAATTTCTCGCGACTAGTAGCGACCTTTGCGTCACCGTTGGTTAAACCTGTGACAAAAAACAAGTTTATACTACAAACAACTTTACCAAAGAAATTAGAATTTACTTTATGCTAGTTCTTTTGGAATAATTTGATTTATTTGAGAAAATATTGAATTTACTTTTGGAATTACAATTACTTTCATGTGGAATGAAAGTTTGGTTTGGAAGTGAAATAAGTGGAGCTGAAATTATTGTAACAGGGTTAGACAGAGGTTGTTCTGCCTTGTCGTGTTACTGCTTCGTAGATCGAGAGGCTTGGTTAGCGCAACTGCTAAGCTTGAGGTCCAGGGTTCGATTCCCGGGTCGTTCGAAGTGTTATTGGGTTTTTCCATCGGGAATTTCTAAGTAGCAGCCACGGAGTCTGCATATGTGGCCGGTTGATAAATAAATATTACACACACCGCCATCTAGTGCCACACTAAACAACGAGGCTTGTGTCGTGGACACCAGATAGTTGATTTACTGCATAGATACTTTTTTGTTTGCAAATAAATGCTTATGAACTGGACTCTGAAACAAATGTTCATGCTCATCACACAAATATTTGCTTCTACTGGGATTCGGACCCGGGACCCCAAGAACGTAAGGCAGCTTCACTACCGCTGCGCTATTCGGGTAGTCCAAATGATGTCAATAGGCTCGCCCCCTATAACAAGGGATTTAAACATAACTAATGAAATGTGGGTGTACTATACGGACATATAGGTACCACGGCCTCACGCATCCCGTCTCATCATTCATCTTCCTAGCCTTTTCCCAACTATGTTGGAGTCGGCTTCCAGTCTAACCGGATGCAGCTGAATACCAGTATTTTACATGGAGGGACTGCCTATCTGACCTCCACAACCCAGTTAATATTGGGAAATACGATACAACTTGGTAAGACTGGTGTCAGACTTTTTAGGCCACTGACTACCTGTAACGACTGTCAAAGATGGACAAATGACAGCTGGGACCAACAGCTTAACGTGCTTTCCGAGGCACGGAGGAAACTCGGTATGTAAGGGTGGTCACCCATCCACAGACCAACCTAGGCAAGCACGGCTTAACCTAAAGATCGACCCGAGCGGCTGTTATTATTTAGCGACGAGCACCTCCTCACAAGCTCCATATATTTATGTCATCATCATTATCATCAGCTTATAATGTTCCCACTGCTGGGACAGGGCCTCCTCTCGATGAGAGGGAATTTATTTAAAAATTCATATTATGTGTTATGTTAAAAAAGCAACAACATCACATAAATAAAATAATTCCACCAGTTCGGAGAACTTTCATTTGTAATTCGGTCCCATTAGCAGTAAAAGGACCAAATACGGAAGCACTACCAACATAACATAATTACAGGCGAAACGGACCACCCAACTTCTGAGAATCATCCATTTCAGATATATTTTCTTATCACAATTCGATTTCACATCGATATCCCTGACACTCTAGCCGAGATATTCTGAGGCAGGACGATTGCGAGAGTGGGTTTAGTCTTAGTGTTCCTCGCTTACTCTTCACCACTGTCGGTTTTCATGGTTCCGTACCCGATGGGTAATTAACGAGACCCTATTAATTAGGCCTGAATTCTTGTCGCGCTGACGGTCGGTCGCGTACGGTCAGTCGTGACGTCAGCGAGAGCAAAATGTGGCTGTCGGTCGTCGCTGACGTCAGCGTCGCAGTATGGTGCTATATTGAACACAGTGTATACTCGTACGCGAACGACCGTGCGCGACCGACCTTCAGCGTGACAAAAATTCAGGCCTAACTAAGCTTCCGCTGTCCATCCGTCCGTCTGTCTGTCAGCAGGCTGTATCTCATGACATGTTTGGTAGACAGTTGAATTTTTTTACAGAATGTGTTTTTCTGTAATAAAATATACTATGAGGCACGGAACTCTCTATCATATACGCGAGGAGTCCAACTCGCACTTGGCTGGTTTTTTGGGAGACGTCTCGGTAGAGACAGTGAGAGCTCTCAGTCGAAAGTGTACAGCCGCCATTACAGTTCCGGCCGCGAAAATATCGAAAAGTAAATTAGACCGAGACACACTGTCATATACATTAATGAAATCCATAAATTCATGAGCATGGCACAGTGGATGTGCCATCAAATATTCAACGCCGGTGCGCTCGTGTGTAATCAGAATATTAAAAATGTTTTCTTTTCGTGTGTAATGTAATGATTTTTATTCGCAATGAAAATCTTTCTAATGTCGATGAGGTTTATTTCTGGTATTCTCGTGGGTTGTTTACTAATACAGGCCCTCCAACAGAAGGGCACTCCTGTCAATGTCAATCAAGCGCCAAAATAATCATGCAACACTATCTGTTATTAAGTAGATACGTTACATGAACAGTGTTCCATATTGTATTAGGAATATCTGTTTTGGTCACTGAGAGTAAGTCAAAGGCCAATTGATGGCCATTTGAGTATGCCAACAGACATATCTGAATGCGTCCTGAGCTACTTTGATTGAGGGCAGCTCCTTTGATGGTTCAAACGATGGGTTTCACAATAGATACATCCGATATATCTAAAACGATCAGGCATTTGGGTCGCCACTGAGATGTTTGTGAGATTTAATTGAAATAATGATTTATGGGATTACATTAACACTAAATTAACACCTGAATTAATGCCTAATTTCATTACTGTACTTTTTATTTTTATGCTGTTTTTTCATTGAAAAAACATTAGTGTACTTTTGTTTAGGCCTCCATGAGGAAAGGAATCAAATAGCCACATTGTGGAGTCCTGATACAGCCAAAAGGCATCGCGGCAGACCTCGTAGAAGACGGGAAGACCTGAACAAAAACAACGAACAATGTGAAACGTGTATTTTAATTTTAAAATTGACGTATTTAGGTTCGTTACGTTTGCACCGGAAAGACGTTTGAACCGGAAGATGTTGCATTAGGAGGCCTTCCACTAGGTGGACCGATGACCTGGTGAAGGTTGCGGGAATCCGCTGGATGCTAGTCACACGGGACCGGTCAAGGTGGCGACACTGGGGGAGGCCTATGTCCAGCAGTGGACGTCTTGCGGCTGAAATGATGATGATGAAGTTTACACCGCGTGATTGTGCTAGGGCCTCAGTAGTCAACCTTAACCCTGGATCAAAAAACTGGTCAAACAGTCTAAATAAGGTGATATTAATATGTTATATAGACTGATATTGCTAAAACAGAATTGAAAAGAACCCAAATTAAATCGAACAAGCTAACTTACCGACCTACGGTGAAGTAACTTACCCAACACTTCCAAGAGTCCGTTTCTCAGCCAAGCAATTTCAATACAACAAAGTTGCCATTTCCAATAACAGTGTTAAGTTAAACACAAGTATCGAATAAACCCAGTCCACGTAAACTCGAACTAGCCAGAAAGGAAAACAAGAAATCCATTACGTATTCCAAACAACTTTTTTTTTATTGGCAACATGTTAAATACGACTCAAGGAAGTGGCCTATGTTTGTATAGGACTACTCAAATAACCTAGAACCACAACTTACACCTTACACTTCCCCAAACCCCCGTAACTCCACCTTAGTCCTTATGTAATTTGTAATAAGGATAGCTTTTTCCTCGTGGTTAGTTTGGGAGATGGTGTGATTAAGTTGGCGGGTAAGTCAAGACTTGATAGAATTAAAATATAAGTAGCAAATGTTAGCGTATCTATTTGAGACGTGTTTGTCTTATTTGTGGATGCTTTCAGTGTGGTATTGGCTTTATATGGTGTCGGGTGTCGTCTTGTGTTGTCTGGGAGGTATGCTAATTTTGGGATATGGAAAGAGATGATGGAATATGGATTTTACGACGTTAGAAGAGAGTAGCTTAGCGCGCGTCCAAGTAGGCAATGCCTGAAAGGCATAGGTGTACCTAGCTCCTACGTAATAAATAGTACACCCATACGTCGTCAGTTATGTATAAAACACATGTAATCAGGGGAGAGCCTATTGCTCTTTGGGAATCGAACGCAGGACATTAGGTACGCTCAACAGTTGCACCAATGGTTGCATTGCACTGTGATAACTTACACATAAAGTAACTTTTCAAAATACTCTGGGGTTAAAAAACTCTGACGCCAGGTTAGACATTTTACAACAACACGAAAAAGAAATAAGAAGCAAAGATAGAAGATTTCCATTTTCTCTTCTTTCACGCAAGGGACAATCATACATATATTAGACCAGCGCGGCAGCGAGAAATCTATAATGAGGCCTGAATTCCTGCTACACTAATGTCGGTCGCGTACGTCGCGTCGGTCGCGCGTACGAGTATACACTATATACATTGTGTTTTATACAACGTGTAATGTTAAATGCGCAAAACCTTAGACACCCCAAATGATTTTTAATTCACTTGACCTCAAACTGAGAGAAAAAAAAACATTTAATTGTTTTATGTGCTGTTTTAGTTTTACTGACAGTTAGATCTATTAGTGTCCCGCGTATGGGACAATTTAAATTGGACGACAGCCAATTGTGTTTGTTTGTTTACCTATTTTGACGGGTTTGCGCACGTGATGGCTTGACCTATTAATAAATAGACAGGGCAACATTTGTAATGAAGTGATTTTTGAAAAATGTGACCTATATTAAAAAGTGGTTCAATTGATTCTGCCCGTGATTTTGATCAAACTATTTTCAGGTTAAGCGCATTTAACGTTACACGTTGTCACCATACTGCGACGCTGACTTCAGCGGCGCGTTGTTGCTACTTTCTCGTTGACGTACGCGACCGACGCGACGTCAGCGTAGGAAGAACACCCCTTGAGCTTAGTCGGTCACGACTTAAGGTTAGTATTTGGGTGCCACAAGTAGTCGCCTGTTTCAGCCACACTTGGCCAAGTTTACAACAACACAAAACAACTGAACAGCAAAGTGCCGTAGTACTTGCATAGTTGCGAATAAACTCGATGCACACGTTACCTCTACATCATAGACTAAGGAGCTGATAAAGCACTTTCAGGGAGTAAGTAAGTGGGCTGAAATACAGGCTTTGCCTAGTTCGACCTCAAATGCTAATACTAGTAGGTACTTTAAAGCACTGTACTTGGTACTTATGTATATGAAATAAATATTACTATTACCACAGATAATATAATACTACTATAATAAGTATGCTGTTATTTGCTTCAGCAAACGGTAGTAATGATACGATCTTTTAGGTAGATTTCCTTTTTTTTTTTAAATCTACCTATTGGTCTCTCACCTACGGAGATATTATATGTATACGTATGTATATGGGTGACAAGCAAAATTTAGCCACACTCAACAGGTCGCAATTATGAACCGATTGCTTTCAAACTTGGCCAAAAAATCGAAAAGGTCAAAACGTAGGCTAAGTTCGTGAATGGGCGGAATTCGTACATGGCGGGCGGCGGGGTGGGGGGGCGGTTTTTCTAAAATCAGTTTATTGGCTACAACTTTTTTCCGATGGAAATTTTTTGAACCGTTTATCATTCTGAGTAAGAATACGGACAACTTTAAATTAAAACTTGTTTGATGCAACCCCTAAATTGGGGAGGGGGTTGAAATTTCCAAAATTTTTGCAAAAAAAAATCATATCTCCGAAACAGTAAATATTTTGAGCGTCGCTAATATTTTTTTTTGAAAGCCAATTGTTTACTCTACAATTGTTACCTTTCAAGTTTAGCGATAAAATTTATTTATAGTTTTCGAAATAAAAAATTATAACTAAAAAAGTGAGAGCGTTTCCATGCTAAACTCTTATGAGAGGATTTAAAAAGGGTAAACTTTCCATTACAGGATATTTTTTTTTGTAGATTGTACACATAAGTACAACTCTTTATACCAATTTTCAATAGTCGGACGCTCCAGCACTTCTCCGAAATCTACCTCCTCCTGCGGCTTGCCGGAGGGATTTTTAGACATGGTAGGTATCTTTTTTCACGAAACTAGCATAAGACGCGTCCGCTTTCAAGCGATAATTTCGTAGTATTTCATCACTCATTTTCACTAACTTCTAGTTAAGTAACACCAAGTTTGTTGAAGCTAGCAAATTACAGGTCCCTAAGTAAACACTCCTGTTTCAACATTCTTTCTCTACAGGTAGGCAACTTGTAAGCTTTAAAATCTACATTTTGGCAGGCCGTCCTGTAGCTGGGTGACTGGTGGCGGATGACAGTTGCTGAGAATCGAGTTAGGTGGCGTGCGATTGGGGAGGCCTATGTCCGCTGTAAGCTGATGATGATAAGGTTTCTAGAGACGAAATATGAGTATGTTATTTTTTACCACCCCCCCCCCCCCCCTAATAATACAGGATGGAGACAGAATCATCACGAAACCGTCAACCAAGCATTCTATACATCAAAATAAGTAACTTTACGTAAAAAGTATTGCCCGGAAACGACTGTTTTTTGGGGTGAAAAGTCAAGAAATGTTTTATTTCAAAACATTGTGCTGATGGATGGGTTGAATAGTACGGGGTCGTGGAGGTGTTTAAAGTAAAAATCTAACATTAAAAATTATAAAAAAAAAACATGTCAAAAACTTAGATCTTTGACCCCCACGTAGAACTAGTGAGGATACAAATTGTCTTAAGTTCTGCCGTAAACTGTGATAGAACAGGTAG
This sequence comes from Xestia ashworthii, assembly GCA_950022955.1. Lineage (NCBI taxonomy): Eukaryota > Metazoa > Arthropoda > Insecta > Lepidoptera > Noctuidae > Xestia > Xestia ashworthii. Next base: position 19,962,885 of record OX465566.1, read on the forward strand.
AACTATTGGGAAAAATTGGTCCCACTATGTCTTCGTTTTTTTGTATCACGTTATAGTAGGACTAGTGGGAACAATAATTCCCATTAGTTCTACCGTAAAATTGTGTAATAGAACAGTAGAAGAAATGGGACTTTTTGTTCCCACTGGTTCTACGATTTTGTACCACCTGAAATCGTAGGACTAGTGGGAAAAATAATTCCCACTAGTTCTACCGTAGAACTAGTGGGAATGATCCCAATATGTTCGTAACTGGAAGGTATGATCTAGAACAAAAAAAAATGATCGCAATGACGAGCAGAACAAGTGCCTTTCGGCTTCGTTAAGAGGTTTTTTAGACCCTTTAAAACATGAAAAAGCATGGCAACATTTCTCTGGAACTTACTTTTTCGCTTGTAAAAAGGCTTGTAAGTCAGTAAATAAGTTTCTTGAGCGTTCATAAAATAACATAATACTGTGCATTTGTTCATTAAATCCCAAAATACAAAAATATTTTTATGTATAAATGTAAATAAGAAGATACAATTATTCATGTCTCCCGCTGAGAACTTAGCAAGGCAAACAAATCATATCATTTGAAATTGTAATTGTCTGAGAGTCTGGGTACATAATTGGTTGCATCGATAGTATTCCCATTTGTTTTCAACAGTAAATTGCTAAAGAATAATTATTCTGTTTTTAATGATAGAATTTATGCCCAAAAACATTCATAGACCGCAAATCTACATACTTACGTGCGAATTTTTGGTCCTAAGTTCCGAATGTAGGTAAACCGATTTTTAAGTACTGCTGATGACATAATGATAATGTGGAGAAATGTCTAAGTTTACAAAACTGTTGGTAAACAAATCATAATTCAGCAAAGCATTCACAATATGGGAGGTGAGGTATGAAATAGTTATTTGCTATACAAGAGTGCAAAGTTGTTTTTTAACCGCGTGCTCAATTTTGATGACCGAGCAAGCGAAAGATTCTAAAATTGAGTCACGAGCGAAGCGAGTGATTCAAAACTTAGAATCTTGAGCGTTAGCGAGGGAATCAAAAGAGCTCGAGGTGAAAAATCTTTGCACTCGAGTGCAACACGTAACTTTTCATCCCACCTCAGCGAGGAAAAGAATAAACGCAAAAAAAAAATTGCGCATTATTAACAAATTCGGTTAATTCTGTTGGCGTCAAATAAACTTCCTCGTCGCTAGATAATGAGTGGTCATTTTAGGTTTTTCACTTGTTTTCAAGTTCGATTCCTTGTTTTTAACCTAAGGTGTTAACAAAATGACCGATGCACGATGACGTGAAAAGAAAATGTACACCAAGAAGGTTCTGAGTCTGAGTTCTTAACAAATTAAAAAAAAAATATGATAAATTCGGCACCATAGAGGTAGAAGTAAATAGGTTTAATGATGTTTTGAATGCACATGCTTAGTGCACACGATGTTCTAAATTCAAATTTACTTTACCCTCATGACGATAAAAACGGCTTTTGCACTCAGATATCGAAGAGCAAAAATACTCTTTCCGAGATGGGGGGATGAAATAGTACATTGTTATCCTAGGGGTGAAAGTATCTTATTTAGTCCCGAGACGGGGTTTGGCGCCCAAGCGTAGCGCGGGCGCTAATAGCTCGAGGGACTAAATAAGTCTTTAACCCGAGGTAAACACTGTGCTTTTCATTACGAATACAAGGAAAATAAAAAGAAAAACACGAAACGACTCAAAAAAGAAAGAAGATCGGATTGCCGCTTTCCCGCCTATTTTGTTTTTTTTTCGGTGGCCGGCTATTCAGCCTTTATTTCCACTATCGTCACTGAAAAAATAGTAAATATTTTGCCCAAATCTTTGTTATTTTAAAGAAATATTTATAATAAAATTATAACTAAGTTATTTAAAAAAAAATATATTCTTTAATTAATACTGAATTTTATGTTATTTCAATTTTACATCGTGCTGTAATTTACAGGCTGTATAGAAGTCGGAACATGGTTCAAAAGAAATGTGAATATAGAACTAGATTTTTTTTTAATAATGTGACAGCTGTCAGTTGAAAGTGATTCTCCCTAGGGCTGAAAAGTATTACTTTCAGCCCGCTCCTCAGGCAACTTCAGACCTACTTTCCGAGTATGAGTTATGAAATAGTACATTGTTATCCAAGGGGTGAAAGTAACTTATTTAGTCCCGAGACAGGGTTTGGCGCCCAAGCGTAGCGCGGGCGCTAATAGCTCGAGGGACTTAAGAAGTCTTTAACCCGAGGTAAACACTGTGCTTTTCATTACGAATACAAGGAAAATAAAAACAAAAACACGAAACCACTCGAAAAAAAAATTAAGATCGGATTGCCGCTTTCCCGCCTATTTTGTTTTTTTTTCTGTGGCCGGCTATTCAGCCTTTATTTTCACTATAGTCACTGAAAAAATAGTAAAGTTTTTGCCCAATTTTTTGTTATTTTAAAGAAATATTTGTAACTAAATTATAACTAAGTTATTTAGAATAATTATATTCTTTAATTAATACTGAATTTTATGTTATTTCAATTTTACATCGCGCTGTAATTTACAGGCTGTATAGAAGTCGGAACATGGTTCAATACAAATGTGAAAATAGAACTAGATTTTTTTTTATGTGACAGCTGTCAGTTGAAAGTGATTCTCCCTAGGGCTGAAAAGTATTACTTTCAGCCCGCTCCTCAGGCAACTTCAGACCTACATTCCGAGTATGAGTAATGAAAAAGTTGTTTACTTTATGACGAGTAGACTCAAAGCAATAAAAATACTGATTCTCTATCTCTCAAATTAATTACAAGTTGATTCGTCAGGTTTTTGAAACAACTGACTATGCCTTCGATTATGAGCCCAGCTGAGAATTCTACACGTTATAGCACGTATTTGCGACGACTTCGTGACGCCTCCGAGACGGTCAAACAGTTTGGTTCAAACCTTACGTGTTTGATGAAACCGTTTGATGTCGATTTGAACGGTTGTCAAACGGCACTGCGCAGTTTGGTTCGATACGCCACCGTAATTAGACTTGTAATTGTGACGTAGACAAATTGTGAGATCCCCTCGAACAGGGATCGCGATTTCCTTCTTTTTATTATATTAATGTCCTACGTTTTTACGCAAAAAAAGAAAAAGGAAAAGAATAAGAATTTGGTCCAAAGACGGTACGGTACAAACTAAGATACCGTTCCGTACCGTACCACACATGGACATCTACAGAAAGTGCTAGACATAGATAATACACTTATAATACAAGAGTGCTAGAAGCTATCGCACCAGACCACAACCTCACACTGCAAAATCCAGTGCAATTTGAGCCGTGTTTGTTCAAACTCATCGGACGACGATCAAACGACGCGTCAAACACAGCAAAAATTTGTAATTTCATCAGTATAATGTGTTAATTAATAATGTACTATGTGGTGTAAACTATCAAAATAGTCATACCAAAATCTACGTGTTTGAATCAAACAATTTGACCGTCTCGGGTAAGAGACATCTGTATAAACCGCGGAGAACTGGTTTGACGGTACCGCAACGGTATTCGTTCCAACTTTAGCCAGTAGAGGGCAGAGCAGACATGAGACAACCTAGGCTCCACACTACCAGCCCGGCTAGCATGGGCAGGGGATAACATTTTATCCACCGGTTATTTCCACTGACAAGGGACAAACTTCAAACAAAAGTAGAAATAACCGGTGGATAAAATTTTTATCCCCTGCCCATGCTAGCCGGGCTGGGCCTCTTTAGTAAGTTTAAATGGTATTTTTCATGAGGCCTGCTATATAACTTATACTATATTATACTATACTAAATTAAACACCTTATAATTTGCTTACACATATATAGGTATTTTTTACTTTTTGGCACCTTGGTACTTTTGACCGAAAACCTTTTTCCCTTTCGAAATTAAGTAAGGCAAATCTGCTTCCTACCCAAGCGAATATCGGTAAACAATTAAAATTCGAGTGAAAACTCGTGAAATATGCTGTGTGGTCTAAAGTGTAGGAGTTTACGAACACCATATACTAGACTGCTAAAATTCCCCAATACAGGATGAAAACTACTTTTCATCGGGAATGACTACACTATAAATAAATAAATAAATATCGCTGGACATTAACACACAGCGCCACCTAGTGCCACACTAAGCAAAGCTTGTGTCGTGGACACTAGATAGTTGATCTAATACATATATACTTTTTTGTTTGTAAATACATACTTATCCATGACTCGAAAATAAATGTCTATGCTCATCACACAAACATATTTTGCTCCTACCGGGATTCGAACCCAGGACCCTAAGAACGTAAGGCAGCGTCACTACCACTACGCCATTCGGGTCGTCAAACCACAAGACCACACCACCACAAGAGCACTATATCAGTCGGTCAAGTGTTTCACTGTTTCGTAAAACTCCGACTGATTATTCGTATAAATATTATTATGATTGTTCTTAGTCTAACATAACTCTTCAAATGAAATGAAAATCAGACCATGATTTAGACTTGTCTTTGCGATTTAATTGGATGCAGTAAAGTGCAAGTAATCATGTATAAGACGGCCGAAATATTTATTTATTTATTTATTATAAGGAGAACCAACTGCTAAAATAAATGAGTAACAATTGAATAAGCGACACAGAGCCAATTACAGGTTCCCACGAGTAGACACAGAGATGATATCTAGATCATAGGGTGAAATCTGTAATATTTTTTTGTAGAATTAAAATCAGTACTCTATCATGTGGCTCAGGTTGGCTGGACAAATCTTCAAAATAGCTCGCATTTTACTAGGTCAATAGGGCACTTTATGTGACGGCTAAACACCCTTATTTCAGAATTTGTGACGCTACAGAATCTTAGATAATCGATCGAATACGGGTCCAGCCATCTTGAAAAACCACTTTTCGCTGGTCTCTCAATCTCGGTAACGGAAGTGATTTTGACGACTTTTTGCATATCAACGGGCGTCACATAAGTTTGTGACAGGCATCGAGCTAAAAGTTTTGTGATACGGACAGTGGTTTAGTAGAGAAATGCAAAAAATCTGTGCCAGCCATCTTGAATTTACGTAAAAAACTTTTGGCTGGCACTTCCGAATCTCAATAACGGTAGCGTTTTCGAATATGGTTCCTTTACTAAAACTTGGTGACGCAATGTGTGACAGTAATAACGTTTGATTTATGGCGTCACATGCAAGGGTTTACGAGAAATCAATAAAAACCTAATGTCCAGCCAACCTGAGTTCAAGCTGGCTGGACACCAGTATCTCCGCTGCCTGATGATCTACGACCTTCAAAATGTGTTCAAAATGTTGTGACGGGGACGATAATGATAACCTGAATTTGTGACGGAGAAACTTTGCGTAGTTTCAAAGATATTGATCATTTAAATTTTCCCATACAAACATCCATTAATATTGTGAGGTGACCATATTTTTTACATAATTATAGGATTTCTTTTTAAAATACTAATCAGCCGGTAGCAGCCACGCCTGCTTTGTATTTGATTTATCCGTGGGAATAAAAGGTGTTCCTGCAATAAAAAGCGTAAGTATGTGTTAATTCAAAATAATAATTGACTACCAGCGCTGCAAAAGAGAGCCCACTTGTATTTCGCGTTTAGTTCATTATTTTAGATACCTGAAAATGAGAACTAAACTCGACAGTCTGCAGTGTATGTACTTTTCGAAGTGTTATCACTAATCAGAGTAAGACAACTTTTAATTAATCTGCGGTAAGACAACAAAATAATAAGAGAAGATTCGACCAGTTGTCCTAGTAGTACCAACTTTAAGCAATAGATGGCGACGCCAACATCAGCTATCATGGAAGTATTACATTCCGTTCAGATATTTTGTACATTTTTTACGCAACTTATTGATTCAAAATCACCTAGCTAACTAGGTAGTACGTATTAAAACCAAAAATGAACACTGATGCTGTGATTGATTTTGTGTAATAATTGTCTTTTTTAGATAGGTATTGAATTTGAATATTACAAATGACGACCACCGACTTCATTTGCGCTTCAAACACTTAGGGCGGTGGTAAAAACAACGTTGTGGTACAAGGCGAGGGTTACTGAAATGGAGTTGATCGTCGTCATTTGAAACGCTGTATAAGTACAAATAAATGTGATTTTATTTACAGCAAACATTATTTTTTCATTTTAATACCTTAGAGCATTAGTTATTTAATTATCCTGACACATTAACTACCTATGTACTTACCATGAAAAACACCAATACCTACCTACTAAAAAGAGTAGAAATCTGCACGTAAATAATTAATAACATTAAAAAATTACCCCCATTCCTCACTTCTACACTTTTGTCTTCTATTGATTTAAATATCTACAGTTGTTCTTATTAGTATCACCAGTACACGGATTTTCGTCCATTAAAGAAAACACCATAAAATATACTTCATCATTCATCATTATCGGCCTATTAATGTTCCCACTGCTGGGACAGGCCTCCTCTCTATGAGAGGGAATGGGCTATATAATCCACCACGCGGGCCCAGTGCGGATTGGTAGATGTCACATGTCTTCGAATTTATGGTTCTAGGACATGCCGGTTTCCTCACGATGTTTTCCTTCGCCGTTTTGAGAGCAGCGGTGATGTAATAAATTACACAAAGTAATGCGCCAGCCTGGGTTCGAACCCACGACTTACTGAACGTAAGTCGGGGCCGCCACCACTGGGCCACCGCACCGTAAAATATACTCAGTCCTACATAAAACCTACAATATTGGTAACCCTACTGCAGTGTCTGTATGGGAAAATTTAAATGATCAATATCTTTGAAACTACGCAAAGTTTCTCCGTCACAAATTCAGGTTATCATTATCGTCCCCGTCACAACATTTTGAACACATTTTGAAGGTCGTAGATCATCAGGCAGCGGAGATACTGGTGTCCAGCCAGCTTGAACTCAGGTTGGCTGGACATTAGGTTTTTATTGATTTCTCGTAAACCCTTGCATGTGACGCCATAAATCAAACGTTATTACTGTCACACATTGCGTCACCAAGTTTTAGTAAAGGAACCATATTCGAAAACGCTACCGTTATTGAGATTCGGAAGTGCCAGCCAAAAGTTTTTTACGTAAATTCAAGATGGCTGGCACAGATTTTTTGCATTTCTCTACTAAACCACTGTACGTATCACAAAACTTTTAGCTCGATGCCTGTCACAAACTTATGTGACGCCCGTTGATATGCAAAAAGTCGTCAAAATCACTTCCGTTACCGAGATTGAGAGACCAGCGAAAAGTGGTTTTTCAAGATGGCTGGACCCGTATTCGATCGATTATCTAAGATTCTGTAGCGTCACAAATTCTGAAATAAGGGTGTTTAGCCGTCACATAAAGTGCCCTATTGACCTAGTAAAATGCGAGCTATTTTGAAGATTTGTCCAGCCAACCTGAGCCACATACTCTATCTACGAATAAAGCACAATAAAGACGTTAATCTGAATAACGTCCCAACAACCCCTTTTTTAAACGTACAATAAGCCTGCTTGGTCAGTGGCCCACTCTCACTCCCTCAATGCTTCCAGACTGGGAATAATTTTTGCACGGCAGTTGGTATTTATACTATGTATTATAATACTCGTACATTCCAACATAATTCATTCGTTCGGTCGGTTGGTATAGTCGGTTTTTATCTGGGATTTTCTCGAGAAGGGCCTTGCAGTTTGAAACCACAGGCGTAGTGCAGCGAAGTTTTGAGTAAACCAACAATCTCTTTTGACTTGTACCATCACCAGCAGATGCAGAGAGGCATAATCCTTGAACATATGACGGCTGGGGGCTCGGCAGCGACCATTAACTACTTATCAGAGCTTGCAAATATTCCACACATCTTTATTGAGGATTGTCGTGATTTAACACTGCGTTGTAGGACTGAGTTCACTCTTGAACCAATTCGTATGTGACTTGGAAGAAATCCAGTATGTGTGCTTGTTTCTGAACGTTGAGAATAGATGAAGCGCTTGTGACTGAAGTAGTGAGGAATACAAAATGTTGATTTGATAGAAGGAGAGGTAGAGGTCCAAATAGAAGAACTTGAAAGAAAAAAGAGTAAATGATAACGTGAAAAAAGACGTGTTGCGTCAACTCCAAGTAATATGTGACAAGGACAGGAATATGGTGATGAACTGAGAGTGAAGTCAACATTTTAATTAGGTATATTAAATAAGATGTAGCTACCTACTGCTATCCTACTAGTGCTCAATGGATGGCGAAAAGCGAAAGGAAATAAATAAAGGTAGGTACCATACGACATCCATTTGACTCACGACTGTCTACATACTGCCTAGTATGAAGCAGAGTCGTCATAATTTGACATTAGCAACGTTATGCAAGGGTGCAATTCAACCACAGGTCAAGAAGAGGATACTTTTGAAAGTATCACAATATGTAGTACGTATACGCTAAGCCGTAATCATCATCATTTCAGACTGCTGGACATAGGCCTCCCCGCGCGTGTCGCCACATTAACCCGGGCCCCTATCTCCAGGTCATCGGTTCACTTAGTGGTAGGCCTACGCATGTTTACGGAATTCTTGAAAAGCTCCTTAAAGATACTTATTTTAAGGAAATAATCTCAGAGAGGCCGTGTTTTATCTTCATCTTCACAATATAACTAAGCCCGTGAACGTCCTCTAGAACCGAAAACGATGTAAAACAGTTTAAACTCGTATACAAGTAAGTGCGAAGTGAACTATGCAAACGACGAAATAAGTGGGTAAAGGATGACACACGCCAGACCGTGCCGGGTCCGAGCCGAGTGTCGGCCGTAGCACAATCCATTGTCCATTGCTCGGTAGCGGCTCGGAAGCGTGTGTCCATACAAAATTGCTCGGTCGACACTCGGCTCGGACCCCACACGGTCTAGCGTGAGTCAAGCTTAAAGTAAAGCTAGACATTAGCTGATCATTACCGCGGCCTGTGTCAATCTGTCAACAGTTAAACACATCGTCATCACTCTAACCCACTTTCACTATTTACCTATTGCAGTTATCCTAAACGTTATGTAATGTGTTTGACGCCTTGAAACTGCTTAGTTTTAAAGGAGACACCTTTTTGGGGGATGGTTGATACCCGTTGTAGTATTTTTTAAACTTTGACCCACACTTAGAATTTCACCTGTATCTTGGGTACGTTTACAAACATTTAGACTCACGTAAATAAACAGCCAGACCAGCATAAGTACCTGTAAACAATATAAATATTTTTGTTCCAACGGAAATCGAACCTGAACACGCAGCGCAGCAGCCAATCGCTCTGCCACTGCGCCAACTGTGCCCTCCCCCTGTAATTATACGGTCGTGATTAGAGAACTACCAGACAAATTGGAAAAGTTTTTAATATAAAGAAATTGATAACAACTTAGACCTACCCTTTCTTAAAATTTCTTAATGCAATGCAAAAATAATTGAATGGGCGCAGTTTTTGAGGAAAAAAAAAGCGGCCAAGTGCGAGTCGGACTCTCCCATGAAGGGTTCCGTAACAGCAAGTAACATAGTATAAAAGTTCTTGCAGTTCGTGGTAAATGAAAGGTAAATTGCGGTTTACGATTTAAGACGTATTAAAAAAAACTACTTACTAGATCTCGTTCAAACCAATTTTCGGTGGTAGTTTACATGGTAATGTAGATCATATATTTTTTTAGCTATACACATTTTACCACTTTGGAAGTGTCCCTCGCGCAAACTATTCAGTTTAGAAAAAAATGAAATTAGAAACCCCAATTTCATTTTTGAAGACCTATCCATAGATATCCCACGCGTATTTGTCAAAAAAAAAATGAGTTTCACTTCTATGTATGGGGAACCCCCTAAATTTATTGTTTTTTTTTTTCTATTTTTGTGTGAAAATCTTAATGCGGTTCACAGAATATAATTATCTAGTTACCAAGTTTAAACAGCATAGTTCTTATACATAGTTTCGGAAAAAAGTGGCTGTGACATACGGACGGACAGACAGACAGACAAACAGACATGACGAATCTATAAGGGTTCCGTTTTACCCTAAAAATGAGAATACGAAACGTCAATGTCGTATTTTTTTGGGATTTAAGTAATCGTAGAAAGCTGTGGGGAGGCCTTTGCCCAGCTGTGGGACAATATAGCCAAATTAAAATAAACAATCGGTCTGAGCTGCAGCTGTCCCGATCCGGACTCTACAAGGACAGGCTTGACGCAGCGCGACGAGATGAGGTGGTTTACACCCTGTATTAGCGTCGCGACGCTAATACAGGGTGTAAACCACCTCATCACAAAGCCGTTAACCAAGCATTCTGTACATCAAACTAAGTAACTTTACGCAAAAAATATTGCTGGGAAACAACTTTTTTTTTTGAGGTTATATCATGTTTTGTGGTAGAAATCAATGTGAAGCACTTAAAACATTGTGCTGATGGATGGATTGAATAGTACGGGGGTCGTAGAGGTGTTAAAAGTTAAAATCTTGCAAAAAAACCTGTATTTAAAAAAAACTTGTCAAAAAGTTGTAACTTTGACCCCCCATGTCTCCGTAACTAGAAGGTTCCCAGGTATGATGTAGAACCAAAAAATGATCGCAATGATGGGGAGAACAAGTGCCTTTCGGCTTCGTGAAGAGGTGTTTTACACCCTTTATATTATTTATAGAGAAGCTAATATATTAAAATAGGTATTTGAAGAAACTATAGTTTCTTCAATATTATTAGTATTTGAAGAAACTATAGTTTCTTCAAATAACTATTTTCAAGTTCCTCGCAGGCCTGTACCATGTTAAATGACCTCATCTTTTCCGTACTTCATCAATCTAAATACGAGTAATTGGAAATAATGGTCATATTTTAGCCACTCTTGCGAACTATATCTTACAAACTAGCAAATCAATGAGACTATCTATTAGATTATCTACAAAACAAACGACTACTGTTTAAATTACAATAATAGGTATTACACCAACAATGCGCATAAAATAAAAAGTGAAAACAGTCTTCGCGCACAGATATAACAAAGTATAAGTAGGTACGTAAAGTATGCATTATCAAGTCAATTCGAATGGTAGGGTGACCGCAATGAGATGAAGAGAATGTTTCTGTATGTTTATATTTTGTACAAAAGTCTAGGCAACCCATCATCTTCCTAGCTTTTCCCCAACTACTATGTATGGGGTCGACCAGTTTACCTAGGTGAAGGTGAATACAAGGACATCTGATAGAGAAGTGCTAATAGAGAAGTTCCTAATTAAGTAAAAGTTGCTATGATTAAAATTCAAAAGGCGTTTGAGTATACCTATTTTAATAATAAGGACACCAATCAAATCACTTTTAAAATCTTCCTATAACAACAAAATCAATTTTAACAGTGGTCTTTGTGTAACCCATATCATATTATCATATTCTGTTCTCATTTTTTTATCAAAGGTCCTGAATAATGTCTGTGTCCCAGAACAGGGAGCGTTATAAGTAAGCTGATCATGCGTATGCTAAATCAAAAGCTTGTCTCAGAATCTCTTACATATTCATGAGGTGCATATCACCAGAACAGGTTTATCCTACACGCAGCAGAACGCATGGCCACAAAATTGGAGCGTACACAAAGTACGTTTTGCAATCTTGAGAGTGAAAGCTTTGACCATCTGACAGAGCCACAGTGGGCCTGACAACGTTACTTGACACACGGCATTATGGTAAGTTACTTCAAGTTACGTTACATATTATTACCTCATTTTCATTTTACTGCGTAAAAAAATCACTGAGAAATGTCTATTCGATAAGTGTGTTAAAAAAAAGAACATCAAGTTTTGAATTTGGAAACTTTGATATTGATATAGTAGTTCGTAGAAAATGGCGGGAGTGAAAATAGAGTTGCGTTTGCGTGATTTTCTTTGTTGTGAGTTATCGATGCAAATCTTAAGAAAATTGGGGCTGAGGCTAAATCATTGTTAGCAATTAACATAGATTTTGGGCAAAAATATAGGAGAAATGCTTGTAAATCTTCTTGTTAAATTCTTGTTTGCGTACATTTTCATCACAAGCTTTCAGCTAAGTAAAATGACCCCTTGATCTAATTAAGTGAAATTAACATAAAATTCGTACGAATATACAATTTTATTTGAATGCGTTGCAGAAAAACAAACAAATGTTCCATCGGAGTTTCCAGACTTCGTATTCAATGCAGAATTTATTAGTCAAATTATTGTAAACATAAATATTATTGCTAGTTATTTATTAACGTTCATTAGAACAGATATACTCAAAAGATATCTTCAAAATATTATGTACTTAAATAAAGCTTCATCAATAATGTTCAGATACGTAATGAGTTCTCAGAAATTAAAATAGAAAATAAATACAGTTTTAATGATAACGGTGCCTTTGATGTGTAATTTTATTTCAATTACTAGAATAAATTTCAGACTTTCAGTGTAAGCCAGAGAATGTGATTCGATTATAGAAAACTAAATGCTATGGCGACCGTATCAGTGACGTAGCTATTATAGTTCTAGTAGGGCCCAGTATCAATTTTTTTTGAGGGCCCTTTGCCGCACTCGGGTTCAGTGCGGCAAAGCCCGTTATGAGGACAAAATCATTAATGTCAGACAAATGACTTTTGCAGAGAAACTTGCACCCTGACATTTGGAGCATTCTGGACCGTGATAAGTTATATTTTCATTTTATATTTTGTCATGAAGAATATTTGAAGTTGTGAGAATATTTTTTTCGACATCAGGGGCCCTCGTTACTCGGAGGGCCCGTATCATTGATACGGCTGATACAGTGTTAGTGGTAGCTACGCCCCTGGACCGTATTATACCTACTCGTATCTAAACCACCGTCCGCGTCACCACCGGATGACACTTAGCACTAATTATTTCACTTTGAAACATGTGTACGAAACGATTGTTGTCATCAGCATCGACGAACACGAGACTATTAATTTACAACATATTACCACATCACTCCTTTATTATATAAGTACGGTCGAACAAGCTATTTGGTATACAGTTTAACCCACAAATTACATTGTAAAATGTAAACCAAATAGCTTGTTCGACCGTACTAATGCTGCAACATGAGAATAAATATTGTAAAACTAAAATCATTTTAAAAGAGTATTCATGAAGTTTCTTGCTGGTTCTTCTCCATAGGAAGTGACCAACCCCGTGAACTTCTTCTTGACGTTTTATATGTGCCCATGTTATCAGGCCTATGTGAAGTAAATATTTTTATTTTGATTCTGAATCTCCGAAAGGTTAGGAAGAGTTGTGTCTGTACATATAAGGTGTGTTGATACACGAATTCTCTCCAGGGCTCATTGCACTCATCAATATGAACGACTTATAAGTAGTTATAAGGACCAAACCCTGAATCAAAAAATAAAACAACTGTTCCCGACAATATGTTTGCATAACTCGTCAGAATGTATGGAACCAGCTGATTTTTTCGTGTAGGTATGATACACCTTATATTGCCCTCGTAACTGATAACACAGGAACTTCCATTACTGCTAAACAATTTACTCATAAACCCTCTCTCCATAAATTCCAGGGAGCCTCACACAGCGAGCATACTCCAAAGGCAAAGGCAGAGAAAGCAGACCTGGTCAGCAAGATCAAGGCTCGGCTGTCGTCCGTGGACCCCAACAAGGCCAGGGAGCTGGGGGGCGTGTTTCTCTTCAATATTATTAAGGGGACCAGCGTTTATTCTTGGAGTAAGTTTTTTTGTTGTTTCACCTGCCCGCTTAGCATGACCACCGGAGAAACGAGAGAGACTCGACAAATCTTTTGTTCATCTGTCATTGAATCGATAAAATGACAGATGAACAAAAGATTTGTCGACCCTCTGTCGTGTCTACAGTGGTCATGCTACGCGGGCTGGTGTTTTTATTTGTACAACAACAAAAAGCTAGTATACTTACTGTATTTCGTCATAAAATCGCAGCCATTGTTGCCGAACTCAAATTTAGCATCCCAATTCTGACCTGCCAGGGCCGGATTTAAAGGTGTGGAGACACCTTTAAAATCGCGGATTTTTTTTTGTAACAGGCGAAAAATATGTGTATTAAATGCTATGAAAAATATTTAGTTTTAATACCGCTAGACAAAAATATCCAGGTCTGAAAGCAGGACACAAATCCCACCGTCATGCATATGCACATGCACATATGGGCCCACCCTCCCGCCCTCATGCATATGCACACATACAAAACAAGTGAGAAATAATTAGCATGCCATGCAACCAAACCTTTACTCGACACGTGTTTCGCCCCTCCACGGGGCATCCTCAGGAGTTGTTGACTTGAGTCAACAACTCGAATGAGTTGGAACGCTCGACGAGTGATGACGGTGGGATTTGTGTCCTGCTTTCAGACCTGGATATTTTTGTCTAGCGGTATTAAAACTAAATATTTTTCATAGCATTTAATGCCATGGATTTCCGCAAAGTAACGCCTCACTCCATAACTAACTAAATAGGTGTATGTATATGTCACCGTAAAATTGTAAAAACCGTTAGATTGTAATTTATCTAGCGAGATTATAAACTTTCGAAAGATTTGGGGCACCTTTTTTACTTTATTATTTTATTTTATAAACCATGCAGAATTATTAGCGCCACGAAGCGGGGCTCCGTCGACCGGGACTCCATCGACTCGGACAAACCGGTCTGGCCTAGGAAAAACTAGTTTGTCCTGAAATGTGTAAAAAAAAATTGAGGGCCCCTTCCTTGTGGAGAAGCGGGGTGCCCTAAATCCGGCGCTCCTGTCTTATCACTATGAATTTAATTCCATCCAAGTTATAGACTTAACAGACCAGAAAAGGCCCTAAGTTTATTTATCCACCGGACAAGTAGACACTAACCTAGTTCCTTTAACTCGCACCAGTGGCTATGCCAGTTGACTGGCTCACTTATCGTAAAACTCACTTTACACACTCGTGACTTTCTTAAGATTTATGCTTTGCACAATTTGTTGCAACTTTATGTTATATGTATTACGAAGTTGTTAGTATAAATTATGTCACGTTAACTTGTCTTATGTGATCATGATTAGAATTTCTTCAATATTACCTATACCTATCATTGAAATGATTAGCTACATTTTAAGCAGACTTTTTATAGACTAAACTTGTCGAGCTTCAGTTTGTCGCCCAAGCGTGATGTCAAGCTGCAGTTTGTTGCACTAGCGTGATTTTGAGCTTCAGTTTGTCGCCCAAGCGTGATGTCAAGCTGCAGTTTGTTGCACTAGCGTGGTGTTGAGCTTCAGTTTATCGCCCAAGCGTGATGTCAAGCTGCAGTTTGTTGCACTAGCGTGGTGTTGAGCTGCAGTTTGTCGCCCAAGCGTGATGTCAAGCTGCAGTTTGTCGCCCTAGCGTGATGTCAAGCTGAAGTTTGTTGCACTAGCGTGATGTCGAGCTTCAGTCTGTCGCCCTAGCGTGATGTCAAGCTGCAGTTTGCTGCACTAGCGTGATGTTGAGCTTCAATTGGTCGCCCTAGCGTGATGTCAAGCTACAGTTTGTTGCACTTTCGTGATGTCGAGCTGGAGTTTGTTGTACTAGGATGATATTGAGCTTCAGTCTGTCGCCCTAGCGTGATGTCAAGCTGCAGTTTGCTGCACTAGCGTGATGTTGAGCTTCAATTGGTCGCACTAGGATGGTGTAATGACTTACACGAATATAATGTGCCTAGTATTTGGATCCAGACACGTGAGTCAGCCGGGGCCGCGGTATCTCTTTCGAACAGTCCTGCAGCGGAAGGAACATGGATGGGTTTTAGTCAGTAAAAGTCTGACACTCCCTCCCGCTCCGCCCAGAGTGGGAGAAGTCATTTGATGATTTCCCATCCGAAAAAAAAGACACGTTAGTCAGAATTTACCACTGGATCACCACCGTCTTAAACCTATCTACCACCTACCTATCTATCTACAAAAGTACTAATTATAATTTTCTTCTCTATCTGCAGCTCTAGACCTTAACCAAGTAACAGTCTACGAAGGAGAACCAGAAGAAGACCCAGACACCACCTTCACTCTCAACGAACATTACTTCAAGCAGCTGGTGACGGGTCGGGAGGATCCCAGGGTCATCATGCAAGCCGGACGCTGTTCCGTCACAGGAGACATCATGAGAGCGATGCAGCTTGAACCTTATATTAAGTTAGAGTAGAGTTCAGTTTAGTTTGGAGTATAGCTCTAGACGTAAATCAAGTGATAGTCTATGAAAGAGAACCAGATACTACTTTCACGCTCAACGAACATTACTTCAAGCTGCTGGTGACCGGTCGGGAGGATCCCAGGGTCATCATGCAAGCCGGACGCTGTTCCGTCACTGGAGACATCATGAGAGCGATGCAGCTTGAACCTTATATGTTACATCAAACGATGGTCATTCTTCAAATAGAAAATCTCAAACCTGTATGATCTTATTTAGAAATTAGCTTCGCCTTTACACATTTTTTTCCATTGGATATGATCATCACCACCATTTTGCTAATTTTGCTGAACCTAGGCTAGTCCAAGTATATTCATTCATTCAGCTATCATCATTGTAGTTATGTAGGAGAATTCAATGGGGACTATCGCGCATCAATTCGCCGCTAGGGGCGCTCGTGTAGAGGAAGGTCTTCCGATTTCCGAAATGTCAGATGTGTTCGTGCGTTGCGTGGTTTTTTTATCACGTATTTTTACTAATATTCAAGATTGTGGTCTAGATTGAGCCATTCCTGATTATTAAATGACTTGATGATTTTAAGTAACAATAGGATGTAATTTGTTGGTACTTGGACAAAGAATGATTTTTAAATGTTTAATGCTCGCTTATTTTAGGGACAACATTGTAAGTATCCACAATACGCAATAAAATAAACTTTTTATGAAGTTATTGGTACTTTAAAGTATCAAATAGAATGAATGACAGGACCTTACTCGCCAGTGCAGCAATGGCACCATCTGGTGAACTCAAAAACGGTAGCCCTCATTAATGGGGAAGACCGTTAAAAGCTAATTGTAGATGGCGCCACCATAGCTGGTCTCAATCTGACCAATGAGGTCAAGGTATTTTAAAATATGAAATGACAACCCTTGATTTTCAACCAATGACTATGCTTGAAACCAGCTATTCTAGCGCCATTAGTTCCACAGTGTGCATCCCCATTGCGAGTCGTCGTCAACATTCTCTTGCCCTTATCTCAATTCATATGGGTTCGGGGCAGCTTCTTCCATACTCCTATATTACTCGTCATCTCATCAGACATCTCCTTTCTTGCCATATCATCTTTTATACAATCCATCCATCGTTTTTTAGGTCTTCCTTTACTCTTATACTCGTACCCATCCACATTCATACTAAAACATTCCTCAAAACATTTTCATCATTCAATTAAATGTGACTATCAACAATTTACTCAGAACGACAGCAATCCAATCTCCGGAAACCCGACTTATTACTATCAGAAACCATACCCAAGGTTGTTTGGTTATAATAATACTTATATAATTAGTCTGAATTCTCAAGTAGTTAGAATAGCCATAAGACCATAAGTTACCTTAGACATAAGTTATTCCTAAAAGATAATCTGTTAAGTTTGTTAAGCTTTAAATTAATAAAATAAGTGCCAATTTTAATGTTACATTAATTCATACCAACAAATAATTATCCTACCCAAACCATCCCGATTAAAATTATCTGGAGATTTGTATGCAGAAATCATGCAAGGCACACAATTCGCTTGGGTAACATAGTAAATCTCCGACATCCACGTAAAACCCCATTGGCAGATATTCCTAGAAATCAACATAGATGGGCATCTATGGCTTTATCTTTAAAGGGCTTTAAAGGAGTTGTCACGCCTTTAGGTGTTTGATAGCTCCTAAGCCCAACATTATTTCTTCATTTACATGACCTTTATGATCGTCAAGATTCTCAAAAACAAAATAGCTGTTATATCGCAACGGCTCACTAGCAATCAATATCTGGCTGGCTTTTGGTCGCGATAAGTGACATCCAGGCGGGCGAAGCCGCGGGCATCAGCTAGTCATTATATATTTCAAATAGCTTTACGTCATTGGTTTAATTGAGACTTAACTATGGTCTACAATTACCTTTTAACGGTCTTACCCAAGTACACTTTGCTTTGTAAACTCGGTCAAAACAAAAAGAGTGGACAAGCCATTTGACCCATTCCTAACATGGTATTAATAGTTTTAGACTTCGGTACTATTTTTTGTGGAAGTACCGTTAGCAACAACGGTATACGTGAGATACATTTTATATTTAAAACTAACATGACTGACTGATGTAGATCAAGAACTACTTTTACAATTTATTAGATGAATCAAGCCTGATTAAGACTATTAAGATTGCTTGATTGACGGATGAGGAAAAAATGGCTTTTATTTAAGGTGAATGTATTGAAGCGAGGTTTAATACAGTTGAAGATATGTGGAAGATTTCTATATTAAGAACACACGCTCTGACGGCACGAACTAGTTGGTGGGCGGGGCTAAAATGCATGCTATCTCATCCGACATCACGAGCGAAAGGGATAGACGCTGTGATGAGCAGTAAGGAGCTAGTGTTCGTACACATACGCATTCCTGACGCTGAGTGACGCAAACACGCGCAACTTCATTGAATAGTGGATGACCGCGGGCGGCGTGTGGTTGTGTGCTATCGGTGGCGCGTAGGCGATTCATGTTTGAAAGACGACATGAACTCAAACAAATAGATGTTAGAACTTAGGATTATCACTGTGTGAAATGTAATAATATGTACCCAATTTACCTGGTTGTTATTATGAATGGTCAAGCTCCTACATAATACTTACCTGCGACTTTTCCCACCTGACAATGAGTTCTCTTGCTACAGTGTGAACATTATATATGTTGAATAATGTAGGTAGTTATTGTTATTATCAACAAATAATTTCATTGATTAGATTTTTTCTTTGATGTGACTGTGAGGCTTGTTGTTGGTTCATCAAATAAAAAAATCTGTTATTTTGTAAAGTGTTTATTGGCTGTTTATTTACAATAGCGGTCAATAGTACAATAAGCGTTTACAATAATCTCTTAGTATACATTTATCAACAATAGGCATTGTGTAACCACAGAGACTATACGAAAGACTCGCCACAATATTTGCTTCACGTAGGTTCTTGGCGACATTTATTTATTTAAACTTTTGCCTTGGACATTTTCTACATTTGCAGTACGTATTGATATATCCGCAGAGCACCTAAAAAAAGAAAGATAGGTATATGTACGATAGCAAACTCCGACTACTTACAAAATAACTTGCTAATAGAGATTATAAACTCGATGTAAAAGTTGTAGGTATCTATATCTAAAACTTGAGAGATTATAAATTGTGATCGGTAAAAAGATATATTTTTTATTATAATACTAGCTGACCCACGCAACTTCGCCTGCGTCCCATAAAAGAGATTTGATTGATTTAGTTTTTAGTTTTAGTGGTTCATATGTTACACTTACCCTTTCACAACATTTTTGTTATGAACTGGTGTAAGCAAAAGACAGACATGAGATTTCAACAATCCCAGTACATTTGCTATCATTTATTGAGGAGTTTCGTTGCCTATCTCTGAAGTTCTTCATCACATCTGTACCAAATTGAAACGAGATCACTCCGAGAAAGTACTCTTCCTAAAACTACCCAAATCGTTTCTTGTGTGCCCATAAAATTTGAAGAGTTCCCTCTATTTTCTCCCCCCTCCAGGATCCCATCGCGTAATCGCAGAACATGGAATTGAGAAATTCCTCCTTTGAAGTCGGTTAATAACGATTATGGTAGGTTACTCAAATATCCGGGTAGCCTATACAAGATTTGGTCGAGTATCGTAAATTTGCTGCTAAGAATTGAACAGTTCCGTTACTTTGTCATGTATGCCATAATCAGAACCAAACCAACACTCATCAAACTACCCTTCAAGAGTGTTTGGTAAGGTCACCCTTTCCAATAAAATAAAATAAAACAGTACATGTAATGGTAATAGGCTTATCCCTAATAAATGGAATACACACCTAACTGTCGCAATCTTAGAGTATTGTCCCCCCTCAAAGCATACAGGCGTGATGTTCTGTCATGATGTTGGATAAACAATAAACCCATCAATTGCAGTAATCACTGCAGATTTGCCTATCTCCACCACACGGAAATCATCAGCATTCAAATAAAAAAACCGGCCAAGAGCGTGTCGGGCCACACTCAGTGTAGGGTTCCGTAGTTTCCCGTCCGTCACAATAAGTGTTCCCACTTATGAGTTTAGAAATTATTTTGCACAACTTTTTGTCTTTTTTGTTCAAAAACTGTTGTTTCCATCCAAGTTCCTTATAAAGTTCTACTTTTCCGATTTTTTTCATATTTTCTAAACTTATGGTTCAAAAGTTAGAGGGGACACATTGTTTTTTACTTTTGGAGCAATTATTTCCGAAATTATTGACATTATTAAAAAAAATGATTTCGGTGAACCCCTATTCATTTTTAAATACCTTTCCAACAATATATGACACATTAGGGTTGAAATTAAAAAACAAAATCACTTCCCACTTTACATACAGGGGGGCTACCCTAATAAAACATTTTTTTCCAATTTTTATTTTACCTTTTTGTCGGCGTGATTGATACACATATGTTACCAAATTTCAGCTTTCTAGCTAACGGTCACAGAGATGAAGCGAGGACGGACGGACAGACAGACATGGCGAAACTATAAGGGTTCCGAGTTGACTACGGAACCCTAAAAAAGAATCATCAAAATCGGTTCACGCAGTCGATGTTTGTGTGATTTGTGTTTGTTACCTGAACCTCCTCTCTCCTCCACCTCTGAGGTAACAAACACAAAAGGAATAAATATTCCCCGTGTTTGCAACAATTTTCATTTATGCTCCGCTCCTTTTGGTTGTAGCGTGATGTTATATAGCTTATAACCTTCCTCGATAAATGGACTATACAACACAAAAAGATTTTTTCAATTTCAAACAGTTCCTGAGATTTGCGCGTTCAAACAAACAAACAAACAAACTCTTCAGCTTTATAATATTACTAGCTTATGCCCGCAACTTCGTTTGCGTGATGTTTTGATATCGCAACGCATCGCCTCCGCAACGGAAGCTTTTTTCCCGCTTGCAACATTTCATTTTGCTGCTCCGCTCCTATTTGTCATAGCGTGATGTTATATAGCCTATAGCCTTCCTCAATAAATGGACTATCTAACGCAAAAATAATTTTTCAATTCGAGACGGTTGTTCCTGAGATTAGCGCGTTCAACCAAACAAACAAACTCTTCTGCTTTATGATATTAGTATTGATCGTCACGAGTAAACGTCACGTCTGAAATTAAAAATTGGTATTGACCAGATCTGTGGTAGTTAGTGTTATCATTTTTCTTGCTAAAAGGTTTACCATCGAGGTCATCTATTATAAATAAATGAATAAATATCGCTGGACATTACACACAGTGCCATCTAGTGCCACGCTAAGCAACAAGGCTTGTGTTGTGGACACCAGATAGTTGATATACTACATAGATACTTTTTGTTTGTAAATACTCTAAGAACGTAAGGCAGTCTCACTACCGCTACGCCATTCGTGTCTTCGTATAATTAGGTATACACAAAAAAGAACTTCAGAAAAAGTCATTGTTGCAGGAATATTTTCTTTATTTGCATTTAAAAATCTCCCTTTTACTCTGCACCTCTTTTTGCGAGCGACACTTGGCCGTAGGCTGGTCTTTCTGCATATACGTTTATCCTTATTTGCCTCTGTAACACAAAAGATTAGTCTGTATGGTTGTTTCTATCTATGTAGTTCATATTATTCTGTAAGAAATCAAATCTATCTAAAATATACTCTAATGCCATAGCAAAACTACTAACTACTATTTAATTTAGTAGTAATACTTACCTAAATGCCTCTAGGTAAGTATTACAAAATACTACTTCATGTCACAAAGAAACTAGTAACTTCGGTCGGGCCGAGCTTGTGAAAGTCGGGAGCGAGTCTATCGCAAATATTACCACAACATTTTTTTTCGTTCATAATAGAAAATGCCGATTTAGAAATGATCAATTACTAAAATGGTCGCTTTAGTAGATTCTGCTAAAGCGGCCATTTTAGACCCTTTTTAGAACCACCCCCATTTTAGACCCCATTTTAGAACCACTGCCTATTGCGTTCTATAAAACAAAGTCTCCGTCGCATCTGTCTTTCTGTCTGTCTGTCTGTCCGTGACTAACTCAAAAACTGCGGCACGGATTTTCATGCGGTTTTCAACAATAGTCAGAGTGATTCACGAGGAAGTTGTTTACACACACATGCTAACCCTTGTTAGATTTAACAAAATTATGTTATAAAGACTCATAAAAAGCGTGAAAAAAGTCCATCATCATCATCAGCCTATAATGTTCCCACTGCTGGGACACGGCCTCCTCTCAATGAGGAGCAATCAGTGCGGATTGATAGATGTCACATGTCTTCGAATTTTTTATTCTTGGACATGCCGGTTTCCTCACGATGCTTTCCTTCACCGTTTTGAGAGCATTGGTGATGAAATAAATTACATAAAGTAATGCGCCTGTCTGGGTTTGAACCCACGACTTACTGTTCGTAAGTCAGGGCCGCCACCACTGGGCCACCGCTGCTCCGAAAAAGTCCGTAATAACATAATAAGTATGTTTATCTCCTGTGGTAAACTCTAAGTAACCATAATTAATTTCAAAATTTAAAAATGTGACCTAATTTGCCAAGCCGTTTTCCCCTATTCAGTATTAATCCTTATCCAAATAAGTATGTTCATTATCTTGATAATTCAATTTAGATTAAAATTGTCTTTTACAGCATATCATTTGGATGAATAGTTCAGAAGTTATCACAGAATTTAAATTATTCGAGACTGAAAATATCATTCTCAGCGAAACAGTTGGTCACTATAATATGTATAATTTTCATAATATTATTGCGTAAAAAGTAAGAAGTAAGTTATACTACCTGCTTTAAATTTTATCAAAACATGCTTCAACAAACTTTTGTCCTACACAAAAGTGTTAACGCACATTTTATTATACCTAAACAAACTCAGCAGCCGGTACTTTATAATTCTAAAATGCGCGTGAAACGTCATGAATTTTACAAAGTAAAATAAAACATTCCACTTACCCAATCAATTCTTGAATTGCTGAAGATCACTTCACTGACGCAACAAGTCCAAATTCAAACGCCGCCCGTAAATCAATATCAAATCGAAAATAAAAATTAGGGACAAATTCTAAATTCAACACGAACTATCAATAAAGAAATATCGGAATCCATAGTTCAAGCCATACTCGTACAGACCTACGATAGCAAACAATACCAGTTTCATGCACAGCACGCGCAGGCGTCGAAACCAAGCATGTGTGCACCCACACACTACGCACACACACGCGCTGCGTGCCTCCCGTCTTCCCCACTGACCGGGGAGGCAACTTGCAGCGAAATGCAATGAGATTTACAACTAAAACGGGCGCGCGAAATTTTCTATGCAGACCTTTGGTAGTCTAGATATTATGAAAAATCTATGGAATGTATCAGTTCAAACTAAAGTTATTTGAAATTTTGAATAACTAATCTATGACTGTATGGTTTTGCTTTTTTCATTTTCATACTATATACGTTACTTATTTAAGCCCAAAGATGATCTAAAATTAGTGTTAAAATGTGAAAGTTTCGACGCTCATAACTTCCAAACCAATACTTTTTTTCCAATTCTGCTTCCACACAAGCATAGATAATAACAAGACCAGTTGATACAGCTTTTCATTTTGAACCTACACCGTCAAACAGAGGAGTAATCACCAGATTACGTTTGTATGGAAGAATGACCGGCGTGTTTGTCCTTAAGTGTAGATACCGTTGCCGCGCTGGGATACAGATCAGAGAGGGAAAGTGCTGGTGGGAAACTTAAACTACGAATGTGCGAAAACAATATGCTACTGTATTTCCAATGTATAGAAACGAATTAATGAACGAATAAATGTTTGTGTGATGAGCATGGACATTTGTTTCCGAGTCATGGATGTTTATATGTATAATAAGTATGTATTTACAAACAAAAAAATTATATATGTAGTATATCAACTATCTAGTGTCCACGACACAAGCTTTGCTTAGTGTGGGACTAGGTGGCGCTGTGTGTTAATGTCCAGCGATATTTATTATTTTATTTATTATTCCGTGAATTTATTTTGCCTTAGGTATTTTACGAGGAGTAACGAATGCTCTTTGGAGTTAATGAGAATCCAGCAGTAATGACCATGCAGTTTCACAGACGCGAAAGCTGACATCTGTCATGACTATGTAAGGAAAAATCTGGAAAATACTAATAAACAAAAAACTATTACTAACGACGAGTCAGTATTTTGTGGATTGATAGAGGCAAATCGACACCTCACAGGTAGACGCTACGCTTGCAGAAATGTTGACCTCTACTTACAAGACTTTAAAAGACCATCGTAGGATTTTGCACAGCCAACGAATGACACACGTCACAATCATCATCTGTCTGCCCCAACATTCTGTCAAACATATAACAAGTTAATAAAATGCGCTAAAACAAAGTATATATCTCTACTCGACCGACAGGTTTGCGAACGGTACCCGAAGTTCATCCGTAGGTCATGCACCTCTGCTGGTCCGACTCGAAATAGAGCCGATACGTTAATAGGTTGAGGACGTATCTTATTATATGTGATAGCTAGCTTATGTGTGCGGTTTTACTTGCTTACTGTTCGTGAATTGTCAAAGTATTCTGTTAACACAGGATATTTTTCATCCAGGTTATTAACTATCCGTGTGCCAAATTTCTGTGCCTGCACGGATTGCAGGTTCCGTACCATCGATTTAGGGGAGCCACCTTCAATTTTTAATTTGTTTGTACTGTTGTTATAGCGGTAACAAAAATACACATTCTGTGACAATTTCAAGTGTCTACCTATTACGGATCATGAGATACAGCCCGCTGACAGACAGACGTACGGTCCGATGGACCGGCTTAGTAATAGGGTGCCGTTCAGGGTAGGCAAGGAAGGGAAGGGTAACCCGTTCAGGTACAGAACCCTAAAAATATAAAGAGATAACTTGTGAGCGCCATGCACTTTCGATTATAGTCCATCTTATCTATAGGGCAATGATTTCTTCCGATGCGATATTAGCACCGAGCACGATCTTTGTGATTACTATCATAAATTCATAACCACCATTCCAAGTGAGAATCCATTCTCAAAACATGCATAAAACTGTACCTAATTCCTGGGTTTTTTTTTTGCTAAAACTAACTTGTGACAGGAATGACAGGTATCTTTTCCACACTCTTTTCATCGTAGACGGTAGAACTCACGCATCGCTTTACATCGGACAAAATCCAGGTGATAGAGACGCTTGTCCTACAATAACTAGCAAATAAAGAAAACAAGGAAGGTTTTCTTTCAGTCTACGGAATCCTAATCAAATGTTTTTATCATTATAAAACCTGTTGGTATGGAATTGCAGATGTCAAGTCCGGTTGTTAACTGGTAACTACTCGTAGATTATGTAGAAAATGTAAGATTGTTTATAAAAATATACTTCGCTAGGCTGTAAAGAAACTTGTATGAGCAAAATAACTATAAAAATATGAAATTATGAAAACTTTTGTAGTAATTGACAGTAGCTATCCATAGTTTGTGTTTACGCCTGGTTGTTGGCAATAGGCTCGCCATCGCTCGCTATTACATGGGACTTGAACATAATTGGCGAAATATACCCATATTTCGCCAATTATGTTCATTGTCACATGTACTATTTTTGTTGTTATAAGTACCTCTGCCGAACCAGAAAACGGGTGTGTGTGTGATCTTTACTTAGTTTTTGTACTTACTAATAAATTTTAAAATACTGTCTCTAAGTAAACAACAACATTTGGATACCAGTGGCGAAACTTTGTTATTGCAATCGAGGCGCAGTTCACTCTCGAGCCGCAGGCGAGGTTGTCATGGAGCAAAAGCCCACGTGTATGAAACTACGCTTTTCAATACACAGTCGAAGAAATTAAATGATACGACAAGTATTTTTGACAAGAATTATTAGGAAACTACATAATTATCTGATTTAATTAGCGTTTTTTCCACGTTTTGCTCTCGCCAGGTTGAAAAAACTACACTTAACAGCCTTACAGGGCCTCGATTCTGCTATTACAATAGTGTCAGAGTATTCGATCATTGATTTCATAATGATCAAGTTCTGTCAAGTTTGTTCATTCTACTATCATAATGGCGCCATAATGACTTCTCAATGAACAACCACTGACACTCCATTGAAAGAAATGTCATAGAATATTAATCTCGTACATGAAATCTGGCATGAATAAATGTTCGCATTTAGTAGTAGATTTCGAAAACCATTTGTACTGAGGGTTTTATAATAATGACAATACGACAATGCCATTAAAACACAATTTTATTACGAGACCATTGACCGACCATTGTGAATTTAGCAGATTACGAACTTTAAGCAAAATGACAATGGGATGAGAATGGAATCGTGTTGGAGTGACGAATTTATTAAAATAGCAGAATTAGGCCCCGGCTTTAAAGATTAACAACTTCAATGTTTATTTTATTTGTTACATAGATCAGTCACTAAAAACTTATGCTTATGGACAAGTTCTATTTAAGTTCTTCTATGAGTCCTTCTAACGCCACAATATTTCTTTTCAATACGTTGTCATTAGTCATAAAACCATCGCACAAGTTATCCAGTTCTACCGGTAACCTACCTAATTAACTTTTAGTTAGATAATCGTTAGAATGGCCAGGTGTTAAGGACAACTGCAAGACCCTTTGCAAGGAATAAAATATGCACTTGTTGTACTGGCGATGGTAGAAGTGTTTGGCAAGATTATTATTTAGTCAGTAGGTTTCTCTTACTGCTAGTCTGCACCATCCAATTGCTGGGGAAATGGCTTTCCCCATCCCCATTCAGTTCTTCCGACCCATAAGTTAGGATCACTGGTCATAGATTTTTCACAGTTCGGCCGACCATCTGCGGTAGATAGTCCACGGTTAAAGTTAAACTACTTATAAACCACTGAAATGATAAGTAGAAAAGTTTATACTGCCACTTAATCAAAGCATAATGCCTACCTACCCTTTGCTTTGAAAAGTATCAGAAAGAGATTGGAATAATCCCTTACCCAACACGTTTTCAGTGGTAACAGCAAAGAAGTTTTGTCATTATTTGTGTTTAATACTAGTAGATGTTTGTTGTTTTCTTAAGTCTCAAAGAAACCATATTCTTCCACATACACGCTCAACACTAAAAAACCAAAAATAACAGTTATAAATACGTTCCCAAAGTCTATTTTCGATAAACAAGTTCTCCGCAACCGACTTCGCATCTTATATCTTGTTGCTCACCACTTTCGCGCTCGACTGCACCGGTAAATCCAGCTTCCTAAGCCGAAGTTGTACTTTATTATTTACACGACGCTCTTGAACGGCGATCGTGCCAAACACACGCATAAACACAAAAGTTTACTCTTCAATAATAATATTTTAATTTTATTTAAGTACACGTGAACGTAAATAAGTTTGATTGAAAATGTACAAAAAGGTTTTCTTTTTTATTTTCGCGGCAACCCTGGCTATGAGCGATGGTAAGTTCTCGATTTGAATTATTTTTTCGGTGTTCGATATTCAAAACTAGAGACAGTATTTTTGACCCCAAAACCAACGGCGGATTTAAAAATTTCATAGATAAAATTTACGTCGATGTTGTTTTTATCAATCCCTGATTGAAAAACCTGATTTTCCGTCTGAAATCGTAATTAATTAAGTGGAAAATTACAGTTTTCTGTGACTGATCTTGACTTTGTGTTTATTATTCTATTAAAAGTCTAAGAAGCCCTACATAATCTAATCACGATTAAATTAAAATGAGGACAAATAATTTAAATTGTTTAAACAAAGGCTTTTATTTGTTAGCCTATTAAGTGTCCCACTGCTGGGCAAAGGCCAAGACTTAATCTACATTAGTAAATTTAGAGCTTCGGCACTTATAAGTATTAAGTTTAGTAAATGTCTAATTAAAAACATAGTGCGATCTCAATCGATAGGTGTTCAGCCCACGAATTACGAAATAAGCCGAAACCAACTGGGCGGTAAGTTCTACCAATTTTACCACAGATTTTGTCATAACCATTTACCAACTGACAAAGACATTAGGTACCATGGTGGTCATACATTACCATTCTCATTTTATGTTACAAAATCATGGGATTTCTAATTAATGGATTGTTCATCATTAATCAAATGGAGTATTCAAACTGCATGTATTCATTATTAATAAACCTTATCATAGACAATGTTTATTACCTTAATAGGTACCCCTCAGTGTTCGCTATCGCAAACCACGTAGGTAGACTTCACATTAGCTATTTTCTTTCAAGTAGGTACCGATATCTCAAATTTCTCCCCAGATATGTGAGACTTCTTTTTTTCGTCTTTTCAATTACTTACCTACTCAGTTCTCTTGGGCACATTACCAGCTGACAGCTTTGAGGAGTTTTTTGATGCCCTTTTACAGTCTGTTGTTAGTTGATTTATTAAATAGTTTTAATTGTGTTATTGTATACAGGCCGATATAACGACAATTAATCGAAACACGGTTGTCTGCATAAAATTGTGTGTTATCGAAATACAACACCATTTATAAAATAATATTGGTTTAGTAACCTTAGCTATAATTTGCACTAATTCGCGTCTGGAAATATTATTGAATTAAGTACCTAGGTTAAGATTTTTGAAGTATCGGGTTGGCAACATTTGTGTGTTTAGTGTTTATGTTACAGTCAAAACTTTTAATCGGTCAAAACCACTTTTGACTGGCGTCAGTCCAAATCCTTATAAAGTTAGAATGCGTTTTCTGTATGAAACAAAATAAGTTGTTTTGGAACGCCTCAGTTGTAATTAGGTGCCAGAATTACCTACATGATGTTTTTCAAAGGGTCACAAAAAAAACCTAACGACCTACAAAGTTTCTAAGTAAATGTCAGTTATTGTTAAATATCAGTCAAAAGTAGTTTTGACCGGTTAAAACTATTTTTCACCGGTCAAAAGTAGTTTTGACTGATATTTGCAGGGCCCATCCCTGCAAATATCAGTCAAAACTACTTTTGGATGATATATGCAGAGAACGTACCTGTCGGTGCTAGCCTGTACAATGTAGATGTCATATCAGTTGTAGAGTCGAGAGTTCTCTATGATGTAGAGTCTGCATCATAAAGAAAATGCTGAAAATTTAATCATATTATCCTGTGACTATGTATCTGGAGGGAAAGAACTCTAAATACTGGAGATAGCCAATTTTACTCAAAAGAGACATTCCCTTATTTTTAAAAAGAAACAAATCTGCATTCACAATTTTTCGAAAATTGTTTTGCCTCAATCGAGCATCGAACCTGGGATGGATCGACTAAAGTTCGAAAAAATAACATTCTGTACCTTTTGACATCAATCGATAGGGTCAATCATATGGATCAAATCTCTCTAACAAACATGATAAATTAAATTTAAGGAAAACCATGAATAATATCCCATTGAATTTATAACTATTCTTTAGATGTCATGGTTTTCCTTTCTTTTAATTTATCATGTTTGTTAGAGAGATTTGACCCATATAGTTGGCACCATCGGTTGATGTCAAAAAAGGACCGGATGTTATTTTTTCGAATTTAAGTCGGTTCGATTCCCGAGTGTGGCAAGCGAATTTTTAAAAATCTGTGAATGCAGATTGGTTTCTTTTTAAAAATAAAGAAATGTTTCCTTTGAGTAAAATTTGCTATATCCAGTATTTACAGTTCCCTCCAGGTGGCATTGTAAAATTCCACCCTGTATATATTCGAATGAATGGTTGTATGTAGACTGGCAACGTCATGAGGTAAACACACGGAACAGTAAAAACAGCGTATTGTCGGCGACATCCTGTATACTTATGTTCACCGAAAAGATAACCGACTGATTATCTAAAAACAGCTGTCACTGTGACATATTCCCATACAAAAATGCGTTTTAAACAGCTGTTTTAGGTAATCAGACTGTCATCTTTTTGGTGAACATGGACCTTAGTTTATCAAATAAATCATACGTAGGTTCTTACAAAAAATAAGTGTTTGAAGCCATCATTCGTTCCACTAAATTAATTTCAATTCGGGGAAATCTGTGCTTTACCTATAAACCGAAAATAACTTGGAAAATGATATGGTTAGAATTAGAAGTAATTACACGTTACGTGGTTCAATTAAGTACTGACGCCAGCACATCGAACTACCCGAAAACTGTAATTTTTTTTCCAATCAACCTTGAACGTAACGCTGTAGCTATAAAGATGAAAATCTATTAAAGAAAGACAGATTAGAGTATTTTAGTGTCTTTATGTGCTAGTCTGTACCTACTGTGTGTGTATTTAAGAGCAACAAAAAGATTCCAGCTATTAATGTTTTGGGTAATTCTCTTTTTAAACTGTAATTTATTATGTACCTACTGTAGTGTGGGAGATGTGTTATTCTACTAAATAACAATCCTTTTTTAAGATATTAGGTATGTTTACATATATTTTTATAAGTTTCAATACTTATTACAATGTTCTTTCCTGTTCTTTCATAACGTATCAAGTCTGGTTCCCTGACAATAATTATTAACGGTCTCCTGTATTTTCTTTATTCAAATTTTCATATTTTAAAATTATCAAGCTCGTAGGGGTTAAATGGTAGTACCTACCATTGAACCTCTACAGTACCTAAGACTACTTACTCGTATCACGCCTACATCGAACTAATCGTCGTAAGTGCAACTCTTGAGTGTGGTGTCCTGGGTTCGAGGCCTGGATTTTCGCCCGTTTGAAGCCAACAGGCGTCACGCGTCACTAAGACACGAGAATCAAAAACTTATCTGACTGAAAATATTTTAATTAGGTACCTCAACTCTCAGCGCACTCGCCATTGAAATCTATTTCTGCATTAAAAAACTATTTACTGCCTATCTATATTCTGTTATGTAGATAGGTAGGTACTTATTACTGTTTTACTCTGAAAAAATATCATGTGTCATCTTCACAATGAACAGCGTGACGCTAAACAGACGTTAATTAGGAACCCAGACTAATTACTAAAATTAAGGAAACATCGCAAGGTCGTCAGTTTTGTTAATTTTTTAACGTTATTCTGATTCAACAATTATGAAGAGACGAATAGGTAAGTAAGTAATTCATTGTTTTTGTAAAGATTCATATCTATTTTACATTAAGACATTATTATTCGTACCTACTGAATCATGTTATTATAACAGATTCGCTTCTGGTTGTGCTCAAAATGCATGTTAAATCAAGGATTTGTTATTAATTGTTATTGTACCATGGGTCGTGTGAATGAACTGCGTTTTGGAGGCTTTTATTATAATTCTAATAACATCATAATCATAATTAAACCAAACAAAACGTTACACAGACATTTTTGATCAAACGATAAACAAACAAACCCACAGAAACATATGTACATTGTACAAAAAGAGACCTACTTAATTATATTAGGGTTCTATTTTGGTACATAAGGCAAGTAGGTAGGTCACCATACATTAGGAGAAGCTTTCTACATAAACTTGAGTAGAGAAATTGGAAAATTTATTATTATTATTATTTTAATGGATAAAACATCACTGTACTCTATACTCGTACAATTAATAAATGAATGAATGAATCTTAGCAACTCCTAATCTTGTTCCTATAAATCACAAGGCATACACGCACTTTTTTGTTAAGCACAACATAAAATTTCTTAGAGAAGGTGATCATACAAAAACACATCTTACAAGCAATCGAAAGCCTAACTACAACCAGCCTGTCACTCAACCACACTGAACAAACACGTAAAGCTGTTCATGGATCTTTTGGCGCGCGGGTTAAATCGGAACTATAAAGCGCCTCTATCATGTTTGGCTATATTACTTTCGTAAAATATGTTTCCCACAGTGGCACCCTGTCATCGTTATTCGAGTCCCAAAAGATCCCATATCTACCACACTTGCATACTATTGGGTTCACCCATGGTTCAACAATTCACGGGTCCATCCCATACGTTATCACGACTAACAATCATCATCACCTAACCATTCACCAACAGGTTTCGTGGTAAGAGACATACTGGACTTTTTGTTAGGAGGCAACTATGGAAACTACCCTTATCCTGTTGGCCCGGGGCAGTATGGACAGGGGCAATATGGACAGGGGCCGTATGGACAGGGGCCGTATGGACAGGGGCAGTATGGACACGGGCACAACGGCTACGACCCAGGTCACTACGGGCCACCTGGCCCACCCGGCGCTCATCCTGGATGTCCCCTTTGCGACTCTTCTGTGTACAGCTACTGCTCACATAAGCAAGCTCATGATTCATGCTGTTGCAGTTCAGTTTGTGAGTATTCAATATCATTTGTTTTAAAGTAAAAAAACGTAAGTAGGTACTCAGCACTGTGGTGTATAGGCAGTTTCGATAGGAAGCCCCTTGGTCGCAGTAATAGCAAAACTCGTATTCATCTTCAAAATTAAAATGCCTAATGGTGGCCATGCAAGCTAGTGTCAATCACACAAACGGGGCGAGCCTATTACCATCAATCAGGCACAGATCCCGACTCCGTGGCTGCTACTGAGGAGAAATACCTGATGGAAAAACCCAATTTGCCCGACCTGGGAATCGAACTCAGGATCTCATGCTCAGTAGTCGCACTTGCGGTCACTAGACGACTCTCGACTAAGGCCTGCGCGGTTTACGAAGAGAAGAGCGGAGCGGAGAGATGTGCAAATTCGACCAATCACAGAAGGGATGACAAACGCGATGGAGATTTCAACAACAATGTGATTGGTCGGTTTTCACACTTCTCCCCGCTTTGGTGGAAACCGGGCCTAACGGGGCAGTCCAGTGTTTTATATCTTCATACACATAATATATCTCCCACATTCTGACTCAGCCATCAACCAACACTGCTCATTATTTTAACCTCCTCCAAATAACTACTACCCTTAATTTTGTAGTCAACCCCTACAACTGTGGCAAGACTGACTGCAAGTTCCTGCACGCGAACTCCTGCGACGAGCACCAGCTGATCACGAACTGCTGTTGCGTGGACCTTTACAAGAACAACGCGAACGCCGCGAATATTGTACCCGTTGTCGTATAAACAACTACTACCTACCTATTGTAATTTGAATAAGATTTAAGTTAAGTTAGCCGCAAGGTTGTTCCTGATTGCATCAAACTGACGATCTATTATAAATTGGAATGTTTCGGTAGTTTTCTAATTAATTAGTTACTTCTGATGAGGTTGCTGCCGACCTATGTGCTAAGAAAAGACTGAAATACCCATTTTGAACTTTTTAGTTCTAAAATTTAGTTTGATGCAACAGGTTTTAGGTACTTATTTTAAGAATAGTTTGTAATCCATACTCATTCAATCATTGCAACATTAAATCAATTGTAATCATGGTACTGCTTCCTTATTTCTATAGACACAAAACTTTCTAATAGGCATGACGACAGTGGTGTCGATTCTGTTGTGCACAAACTAAACTTAATTTAGGCTATTACTATCTTTTTCTCACTAATAAAACGAGAAAGAGACGGACGTAATTTAGACCTGTCAAATTTAATTCGAACTAATATTTCCATACAAATGAAGGGTGCACGTGAAAACATGTCGACTAAAAACACGGTGAAGCGCAAGGCATAAACTAGTTTGACATTTCTAACTTAGTGCATAGCTATAGCCGTCCTTTTCTCGCACTGCCTTTTAGTAAAAGATAGCAATAGTCTAAATTAAGTTTAGTTTGTGCACAACAGAATCGACACCAATTATCAAAAAATTACAAATCTATTTAGTCTGTCAGTTACATTATTGAAAAATAATGGAACGTACTTTTTGTTTTTGTAAATCAATTAATATTGACAAAGATAAAACGCATCAAAAATCGGGAGTGGGGCTCGTGACGTCAGAAATAGCTAAAAATTATACATAGGCGTGACCAATGGGGAAGACCGTTAAAAGCTAATTGTAGATGGCGCCACCATAGTTGGTCTCGTTCTGTCCAATGAGGTCAAGGTATTTTAAAATATGAAATGACATTCCTTGATTTTCAACCAATGACGATGCTTGGAACCAGCTATGCTAACGCCATTAGTTCCACAGTGTGCATCCCCATTTGTACCATGGCATGGGCGTGAAGTAATGGGAATTTTAAGTCTTATCTTGAGTTTGATTTACGTAACAAAAGAAAAAATACGGGTCAGATATTTTTGAATAATCTACCTGACGGACTGAGATTTTTTTGTCGTCTACCATAATAATTTGATACAGAATTGACAGTGTTCAAATTTCACTCAACTTTCCAGCTGGTACACTAGCACAATTTTATTATACATCAATATAATCGCGGATTCGGACTGAGCTGATCAGGATTGCATGAAGTGAACAGAGTATTTAAGTTCGACATACTGTCAGTTTGCGTTTGCAGAAATCCTCACGCACTTTTTGGATATCACTGATTAAGTAGAAAATTCGACGCAGATAGTCTCCCCGCGCGTGCTCGAGAATGCGCGAGTGGCTAATTGATATTATCATTATTCAGTGAAAACAAAAAAGTGCACAAGGATGATTCCGCTCGGTCGAAACCAGACCCTGACCGGTAACATGCGTATTTCCAATACTAGACGACGTTAACTGGGTCGGGAACAGTAGAAAGGTAATAAAATAAAACAACAAAGTTTCTTATAGGTACTATTCATGAATGCACCACAAATATTCGTACACCATACATACAGTCGCTAAACCGTAGAAAATAGCTAACGCCACTGAGTGGCCGCATTGGCATCGGTAGTTGAGACACTCAACCTTAAACTATTACATGAAGTGATCCGTACATCTAAACTTATTTGTTAATGGCAGTTTTAAATCAGCTTCTTCTATAAAGTGCCAGTAAAGATCGCAAAAGCTGTCATTGGCCCAAAACTACATTTATTCAAGTTATAAACTTTTAAATCAAAACCGCTGGCCACCTGTACGCTGTACTACAGCTAGTCACTCGTCAGTACGAGCTGACCGTGCGCGTTGTGCGGCACACACCACGCCTCACATCACGTGCGACGGGCCATCTTTTCTAATGAAAAACGATACCTGGTTCTTTTGTTTTGGTTCTATCTTTCTTTCTAGATAATATTAGGGAAAGGGTAATGATCGCTATTGCTATATATCCTAAACGGCACTTACTATAGCTATGGAGCGTTAAGTTGAGCAATTTTGGACTAAATATTATTTATTAAGTCTCCGCACAAGATTTTGTCGGTATACTTAGTGTTAGATAAAAATAGCACTTACGATTCTGGTTTTTTTAATAAGATATTGAAATTCGGATTTTGATGTGGATTCGCTGCTTTGGCAATATTACTCGAGGGGTACTTTTCAAAATATTACCACAAATCTGTCCTACAGACCATATACCCTCAAATATCTTAAAATCGTTGCATTCTTAATCTCAGGAATCGCCAGTACAAAGATAATGACAAGTCTTGTCATGAATAAGAAATGGCTTTACTAAACTGTATGCATATATTCCTAAATCTATAATCACTCACCATACTCACAGCTACCATACTCGTGGAGGCATGAGTGTTAACCTATTATGATTTTGTATTATTCAAAACTGCCATTAACACGTCATATCTCAGTATAACAAGTATACAGTGTTATGAAGTTCCATATTAATTCCCGTATTCGGGCTTAGCAGTATCCTTTAGGCGGTCATACAAAAGTGAGATACCTAACCTAGCTCAAAACCATCGTCAAATGATCCCAACTCACTCTATTCAAGCCGTCAATTACATAAACAAAAATACTGAAAGGTATAATCGACTACTTATTTCATACTTAGTCGATTCTTCATGGTATTCGTTCGTCAACTAAATGTGCCGATCATGATTGCTAACCTAATTTATATACCTCTGGATGACAAAAGTACAATTTTAGTAGAAAAACAACCATTCTAGCTCGACTCAACATTTTATTTAGATCGGTTATCACTCAATCATGCATCAATAAAACATATCAAGTACCAAAACGTATCACACAGAAACAATAAAGTAATGGAAATAAACTAAACCGAATAAAGTGAGTTGAAAACTTATTTTTTAAGTAATTAAAAATTACGCAGCAACCTATTTCTTAATAACCTTGTTGTTACAAAATTCGTTTACTAATTAATTAAAATACCAGCCTTCGGGCATGTTTATAGTTGCCCTATATACAAAGCGACAATATAATAAAAATCTTAAACATTACATCCTGTTGCTCGCAAGGATTATTGATTAAATGTAAACGAAAAATGAAACACTAGTTTTTCTACACATGACAAACAAAACCGAGTAAAGGATGACGCACGCTAGACCGCCGACCGTGTCACCCTCCGAGCCGAGTGTCTGCCGTAGCACGGTCAACTAAATATTACATATATTTTATATGGACGAACTCACGCTATACCGAGTGGCAACCGAGTGACGGCCGAGCAACGGACAATACGATACTATACGGCCGACACTCGGCTCGGACCCGACAAGGTCTCGCGTGAGTCAAGTCTAATACTAGTATACAAGTCTGTCAGAACGAATTGGCCTAACAACAATGATCACCTTTTTACAGCCGCGTCGCTGACATTCCCAAAATAAAAATCTCATAGGTCAAATTAAAAATAATATAAGATACTAAATTGTAAAAATGCGAGGAAAAGACTAGAGTTAGGCCAATCTGACGAACAGGCTAAGTACGAATACAATGTAAATTTGTCTATGATGTAGAAAAACCAGCGACATAGTCACACCCTTACATACTCGTATTTACCAACAGAGAACTTAAAATTTCAGTACAGCTTGAAGCTTAAACAATTTGCGTGTATTGGTGTATTACCAAATATGAAAACGGCATCTAAAACCGTTCATATGTCACCGTAAAATTGTCAAACACGTTATATTACAATATAACGTGTTTCTCTCTAGCGATATTGTAAACTCTCGAAATTTTGTCAACTGATCAAACGGAAGTATCTCTGCCCCCATAATCGGGACTTGGGGCACCTCCCCGTTAGGTTAGTTAGGTTCCTTTAAACCCTGCACTCGGAAATAGGGGGGGCCCGGGAAGCGGGGCTCCGTCGACTACGCTTTTTAGGGGAATATAAAGTGTTTTAAGGTTAGGTTATATTAATCGGTATTTCTCAGGAATGGTACATTATCTTTTCATGAGAGTTGTACCACTGGGCAAGGGGGACTCCTCCTTCCCTCCACACCGCGTGAGTTGACTACCATCGCATGCATTTCTGGAAAAATAATGCGTAAGCAGTATGTTCGTTTGACAATATTTCGAGAGTTTACAATATCGCTAGAGAGATTACAATATATCGTGTTTGACAATTTTAGAGCTATACCTTTTTTGATAGTAAACATTATTGAAATCTGATACACAAAGACTTATCACCCAAGAATTCACGATATTTGCACGTCATACAACTCCAAAATTTATTATTGCATTAAGAACAATATGACCGTCTTACTGAAGCTCTAATGTAATGGGAGATTTAAAGGCTGATGCTCCAGTGTAGCCCGCGAAATTCAATTTTTCTTACGTTTTTTTTTTTCAATTTGCAGGCCAGTGCTACGTTGTATGTTGATTAAAATATTGTTCGCGACTGTAAGACGCATTTAGTTACAGAATTATAATCATCAATACAACCCTCCAAATTTATAAAGCTGGAGGAACAACATTTTCAAGGAAATTCCTCGAAAAAAAAATGAAATTCGCGGGCTTTCCTGACGCTCTCACCTTAATCAAAAGTTATAATATGACGAGGTCGAATACAAAAGGGTATATTTAAGCCTAGTTTTACTGATCAATCAATTTCCATGAACACAATAAACCTGCAGCAAGGGTATCCGGAGCGTTATGGTTTAGTAACGGTGAAGGCTGGTACGGCTGTAGGTCCTCTACGACGAGGATATCAGCGCATCCTATAGTGATTCTTCTCCCGAACCTGGCACAGTTCGCCTTTGAAGTCGATCTCTATCTCGAAGTCGAGGTCGCGGTTATTCCGCGCGTTCTGGCGCATCGAGAACGTACCGGTGATCTCCTCGAACTTTTTTACCTGCAGTAATATTAATGTTTTGGTAAGTATATAGTTGGTGGATTCGATAGTTTAATGTGGAAAAGAAAAATGTCTCTTTTCTGTTAAAGCTGAGCTTTTATAAAATCGTAGACCTTTGATTTGTTGTAACACAGAGAAAAAAACCCTCCTGGTGACGAAACTGTAAAAAAAAACCCCTAACACAGTAAGGATGCCAGAAGTCCCAGCATTGGAATATTGTTATCTGATTATGGTTACACCTATGTTGTTGAAATTGGGTTAATAATAGGGATGATTTCTGACAAAAAAAAATATGTTCTTGACTAGTCCGTCAGTTAGATTACCAAAAATTATTGGATACGTGTTTTTTGTTTGATCAAATTATTAAAAATTGACGAAGATAAAGCGTCAAAGATCATAAGTCAGGGCTTGTGACGTCTTTTTCCAGTAAAAATGTACTCAAATGTGACGTCACACGAGTTTTCGACGCACTGTATCGTCATCATTTTTTGTTTACGTGCAAAAGAAAACATGTGCCCAATGTTTTTTGATGATTTTCAAAAAAGTATCTGACTAGACTAATTTGTTTTTTTTTTACCCTACCCTATTCAAGTTGTATACTTTAGCTGTTATAAGTTATCTCTCATTCACATTGCCCATTTGATGTACAGACGCCACCAGCACATTAAACTACCCGTAACTGTCAAACATTCCAAATCAACCTTAATTCTTCAGCAATAAAGTTGAAAATCGATTTAAGAAATTGGATATATTGTAGTAGCTTGATTTGCTGATGTTTGACAAAACTTGTAATAGTCGTCACCATTATCATCTCAGCCGAAAGACGTCCACTGCCGGGCATAGGCCTCGTCAAGTGGCGCCACATTGACTGGTCCCGTGCGACTCGCATCCAGCGGATTTCTGCGACCTTCACCAGGTCATCAGTCCACCTAGAAGGCCTTCCAACGCAACATCTTCGTCATAAGCATAAGTAGGTAAAATGTAACACTCACAGTCATGTAATCATCGAAGTAGAAGACGGTCTGCTTCCAGTGCGTGTAGGGCGCCTCGGGCGCGGTGCTGAACCCGAGCCGCTTGTGCGACTTCGTGAACTCCACGTTGAAGAACGTCACCAGAGCCTGGATGAAGTCGTTGCGGCGTACCTGGCGTAGTACAACAGATATTTAGTAAATGGGAACTGATTTAGACACTGCTACTTGAGAAAAAATTATCAAATATTAAAGAAAACTATTAGATCGCCAATTCGCCACAAATGTTTTGGATATAATTCTCTCCCACATTCACTATACCTGTCTGTTTACATGTAGCCACAAAATAAGAAGTGTATAATAAAATATTGAATAAATAAAAACGTGTTCTTACCTGGAGGTGGAACTTAGATTCAAAGTTAAGATCCTCCTTCTTAACTGTGTATAAGTCTATTTCTTTCAGCAAGCAGGAGTTGGTCACCACCTGAAGAAAACATAAATATGTATATAAATTTAAATAACATTACATCACAATGTCATGACTGTATTGTTTACATGCAGTGAGTAACACCCACATTTAGTTAAGTTTAATTTCCAAACTCAATATCGCCAGGACTAGAGGATCAAACCCTTGACCCCATGCTGAGCAGTCACAATCGCGACAGCTGAACCAACGAGGCAGTCACAGGTAGTTTTTTTTATGTGCTAACAGGGTCACCTTGATGGTGCTAATCACAGAACAGATAAAAGAAGTTAGAAAGGAAATAGTTCCTGATTTGTATTAGAAGTAGAACGCGTGTCGCCACTAGGAAGAGACCCATACGTACGTGCATTACGCACACAAATAAACAACTCACACTTAAATCGCGAGTTTGCTATTGATTGTTACACTAACGCAAAAACTGTTCCTGACGTGCACTCACACACGCTTCGTACGTTGTCACAATAAGAGCGCGACTGTTGGTCGATTCACATATGAGCATTTACTTATAATATGAGCGGCGCGCCTGCCCCGCCCACAAGGCCGTTCTAACCTTCTTTATGTTCTGTGGTGCTAATAGCTATAGAAGGCCTGATATGTGACGGTGGCGCTGTTGTCGACACACGAAATATGACAATGGCACGCGGCCCAAGAGCCTCAGAATGTGTAGCTGTCTCATACCTGCTTAGCATCAACGACATCGACAAGCGGCTCGGAGATGGCAACCTTCCTGATAGAAGACATGTCAAAACCGTACACATCATCCCACCAGTTGATCTTCTCATCCTTGTACTGGCGGTCTTCAATGCCGCAGATGAATAACGTGCATCTGTTAGGTGTCATAAAATGTTACTTAAGCGCTAGGCAGGCATAACATCACAATACCGTAGACGACAAAAAATAATAATTCGTCCGTCAGTTAGATTATCAAAAAATATTTGACTCGTATTTTTATGTTACATAAACCAAAATTGACGAAGATACGACGCTTTTAAAATTCTCAATGCGTCACGCCTTGGTATAATTTTTAGCGAGTTCTGACGTCACAAGCCCCGCACTCCCGAGTTTAGATGCGTTATAACTTTGTCAATATCCATTGATTTACAAAAACAAAAAATACGTGTCCATTATTTCCAGTGCTCTAACTGACGCTGATGGACTAAATAGATTTGAATTTGTTGATACTGCCGCCATGCCTATTGGATTGTTAAGAAAGGTTTGTACAGCATCCACTATTCCCAACTCTCTGCAACTCCTGAAAGCCAGAATCAACACTGGCGCCAACCAGAAAAGCGCCGAGACAATGAAGCTCCACGAAGTCCCAAAGAAAAAAATTAACTGTCTTGGATCCCGCAACGAAATTAATCAGAACAGAATAGCGGAGGAGTTGGGTAGCACTTGTGATCCAAGCATGTTTTGGTGTAGCTGTAGACGATAGGAAGAAAGAAACCTTGTCGCGTAGAACGCTTATATGAAACCCCGTTAATATTTGTATAACAATCTTAGGTAAGAAAGAGCCCATTATGGCTACTAATTATACATACATTGCATGTATTACTCGTATCGTCATTCCTAGTGTCGGTCTTAGTGTTAGCCAATTAAAGATGAGGGCTATGACTGAATTCTAACCTTTGTTCGCTCGTTTTAGTCGAGCCTCTCTGGCTGACGTGTTTATTGTAGCGATTGCGACCATGAATGTGTGTGTATACATGAACAGAGCAAGTTGTAATAACTACAAGACCTTCAAATATACATTTAGGAACCTAGGTATTCTGTAATGCAATCGAAATAAATACACACTACCTGAAAATGTTTGATTTACAAATTATTTTGGTATTACGAGTACATTTGTATGAATGAACTAAGAATGCTCCAAGTCCACAGACCTCTTAATCCCAAAAAAAATGGAAATGTCTTCATTACGGCTTAGTCATGCAAATAGAGTTAGCACTCGAAAGCATGGGCGATTATTATAGCGCACTGAATTTTTAAATCTCGTTATTGAGCTGACCAGTAAGGAATCGCCCATGTGCAGTCATCATCATCATTTCAGCCGAAAGACGTCCACTGCTGAACATAGGCCTCCCCCAAGTGTCGCTACATGGACCGGTCCCTTGCGACTCGCATCCAACGGATTCCCGCAACCGTGTGGAGAATGGCGAGTATAATTCGGAGCCTTCGTGTTAACTGTCGTAGCTTTAGAAACAAAATCCTTTACACTTAGCAAAACTGCACAAATGACACAGAACACAGGTCTCCTCTCTGTGTCACAGAATGGGATGTACCATTGAAGCCCGGTTCAAGTTGAGAAATGCCAAGCCAACATCAGAATACTACCCTGGACTTTTTAAAACAAAATTCTAGTCAAAATCCTACCTGTCAGGGAAAAGCATGCCATCAGGTTGCAACCACTTGTCCCGAGCGTACAGCACGGTGTCCAACATGCTCTCGTAGAACAGGCAGTAGCCCATCCACTCTGATATGATGATGTCCACTTTCTCCACTGGAAGCTCCACTTCCTCGACCTGGTGGGATATGATACTTTGAGAATCAACAAGTAGTGAGTACAATGTACATGTCACAGAGAGTGATTCTTAAGACATTTCATCATTGAAGATCTAACACCACATAAGTAAATTTTTCGTTGTTTTTTAAGTTGTTAGAACTTATCAATGATTTTCTTTTGTTGTTTTTACTTGAATTTTTCACAGCAATCAATCCTAAAGTTGTTTCAGTTCTTTACTTTTTTTATGTGGAGAAACATATTTACAAAGAACACCTCTGCCTTTTCATTTGAATTTTGTTTTTTTTTTTATTTTTTTTTCACATCAAAATAAGGCAGAGGTGTACCTAGGTATAATACTGCCATGTTTTTCTAGTGACATGTATGTTCTATGTAATAGTGAGCCTATAATCGCCATCAACTGAGCAATGTTTATTACTCTGGGTTGCAAATGCTTCAGAGGAAACTGTTTTATTTCTTACCTTTCCTTTAACAATCTCAATGACATCACTGAGTCTGTTAGCCTCTATGATCTTGCGAGCGTAGTCCACAATGTTGGAGCACTCGACCGCAATTACTTTAGTTGCACCGGCCTTCGCTGCGAACATGGATAGGATGCCCGTACCGCACCCAATGTCTAGTACTGTCTGTTGAGGAGAGGGGGGTATTGTTTACAATAGTTTTTAAAATTTTTTTTGCCCCTTAAATACACCCTCCCAATAGAGCAGCGGTTCCCAACCTATGGTCCCCGGAGCACCAGTAGTCTGCAAGAGCTTCGAATATGGTCCGCGAAAGGTCAAAATGTTAATCAAAATTTTTTACTTGCACAGAAGATACAAGCTCAAGCAAGCCAACTTAATTGAAAACCTATCAGAGGCCAGGTGCTAAACTTTTTTGAGGTTGCTGCTCTCGCTCTTGCTAGATAGATTGATAAGCATTTTTGCAAAAATCTAATTACTTATTCCTATTTTGTATGAATGATTGCTTTTTTTGAGCTCACTTCTATGATGGTACTCTGTCGTTTTTACAGTTGTTCCCTGGTCCAAAAAAGGTTGGGAGCCACTGCTATAGAGTACAGAATAATAGCATAATCATCAAGCCTGTAATTCCCAAAGGGTTAAGCAGTGGTGTCCCTAACAGTACACCCACATATCACCAGTTATGTTTATCAGTCCCGTGTTATACCGGGAGAGCTTTCCATCACCTCTGCATCTCTGCTCACCCCGTTGTACCCAGTGTGCTCATTTCACTGCATGTTTGTCTTTGTCCAGCAGAACAAAAATACTCAGTTATTCAAGAATGGTATCTGCGTAGCAACTAATGGACTCTACACACCAAACCCATTCAGTCACTGAATGTGTATGGCAGTCTTTATCATGATTAATTGCTTTGAAGATAATCTTTATGAAAGACTTGTTAAGTGCTTCCATTTTTGAATTTTAACTTAACTAACATGACATAACTTTGTACGAATAAAATTACATAATTATTCTGGTAATATATTAGGCGTGGATTTGATTTTACTGTAGTCTGTAGACTACAATAAATTCTTTCAGATTACAAGCAATAATTTTAGTAGACACACTCAAAAAAAAGCTCTTAACAATAGTTTTGAAACTGGTTTTTAGTAATAACCACGACAAGTGGAAGCGGTGATCCAAGGCCAAGTTCATTGATGAGACCATTAATGTTGATGCTCATGGCTTAGACAACTTAAAATGGCGCCAAAACTTCAGACAGCTTCAGGGCATTGTCTAATTAGTCAAAATGTGTGCATACAACAAATTGCAAAAACTCAATGTAGCGATTTATCAATATTGATAGATTGCAGAAATAAACAGTGCAATCATGAAAGTGTAAACAATGTGTTGTAATTTTAGGTTATAAAAATTATAATCTCATGAGTTGGTAACAAAGAGATTAAGAACTAAAGAATAACCTTTCTTGAAAAAGTCACAAAGTTCTAAATCGATGATCTGCTACTTTTTAGTGTAATAACAGGAGGCATACTTACTTTTCCTTTAAACAAGTGCTTATTGTGGTACATAGCATTTCTGTAGGTGAGTGTTCGTACTTCATCTTTGAGCATCTCCTCGTGAATACCGAAGTGTGCATAAGAGTCGAAGTAATAGTCCCTGGAGGTCATTTCTTCC
The DNA here is from genome assembly GCA_950022955.1 of Xestia ashworthii. Taxonomy (NCBI): domain Eukaryota; kingdom Metazoa; phylum Arthropoda; class Insecta; order Lepidoptera; family Noctuidae; genus Xestia; species Xestia ashworthii. Next base: position 20,007,240 of record OX465566.1, read on the forward strand.
GCCGTAACATTCTTATCGGGTCCTACACGACAAAAGAACAGAAAAAACTGTAAAAAATCGAAGCACGTTTCCGCTCACCCAAGCCGTCGGCTAAGACAGAACATCACTCACCATTTTCCCCCGCCGGCGTAGTTGCCGCAGAAGTACCTTCTTGCGCTACGTCCATGCTCTCCATTACGATAATTTAGAAGTAATTAATCAATCAAATCAAACTATTTTTCAATATAACCTGCAACTTCGCAACGCCGAATCGATCTGTCAGCAATACATTAACGAACTTAAAAGTAATACCACTTTGGTTTGACGTTATTTATAATAACAACTAGTTCTTATAACTAAATTATGAGATTAGATGAACAATTATCACAAAATTTAACAATAGTTTTACGCAAAATGCTCGAAATCGCTCAATACGATACAACGAGCTTTTTTCACGAAAATTGAAAGACAATTTAAAGTTGCCAGTAAATTCATCAAACATTTCATAGAGTCGTTGGCTCGTTGCTTTCTTTATTGTTTGTTTTATTAAAACATGCATACTTTCATTTTTATATTTGAAACAATTGGGAATACACTATAAATGCTTAAAATGTATAATTTAACAAAATATAATAAAAACAAATACACATTTTATTTTTCGCCAAATTTTATTATTTTGCTGTAGTAACACCTAATTTTGGATTGGTAGCACTGCGTAGAGCTGCACCACTCGATTTGACTCGATTGCTCCACGATGGACTATTCGATTGGGAAAAAGAAATATCAAAATCGATTTGATCAATAATATTAGAATAGAAAAAGCTATAACCTTTTTCTATTCTATTATTGTTGATCTAATCGATTATGTTATTAACGCTGAAATGTATGTGCAGTTTATTTATTACTTTAATTTTTCCCTAAATCCAATCCACTGCTGCACTAGAAGAATAGATACTTTTCTTAAGTCTCGTTAAACGGTTAAAGTTCGCAGATTCTACTTCACACATTATACCCCACTATGAAAATTTCTTGTCCACGAAATTCTACAGGATAATTATTATGAACACCAAATTGCGCAATATTCTTTCTTTCCTTTTTTTAATACATATTAATAATTGACACGTAATTATATTCATAAGAACATTTTTTTTTCTTTTCGACATTGTGTAAATTGTATTATTCTGTTTCAGTTGTTTAGTAACAGTACAGGGTACAACTTATTAATGCCTTGAACTCTAGATCATTTTATTTATTCACGTGTTCTGCTTTGTGAACACGCTTAATGTAAACAGATACACCACCGGAATATACATTTACTACAACATTTTAATTTAATCAGTATAAAATAATAGTAAGCCGGAGGTCGTCAGCCTTCCATCCAATACAATCCAACTCAGTCAGTAACTTTATTTATTTCGGTGGTGAAGCACGTCCGTCGTGTAAATTTTGGGCGGGAAACAGTGTCGACGAAAGTGATTTACAAAATTAAATATTAGGTGAGTAAACGATAATCACAATTTATAAAGCGAATATAGTGATGAATAAAGTTAATTATATATTGTTGTTTTGTGCATGCTAATTGAGGTGCAATGAAATGTAGATTTTAATTTAATCATTTTATTAAGAACTCGAGTGGCTCTTGCTCAGGCAGGTTATGTTTCAGTTGAAAAAGTTATTTTTAAGAAAACGTTATATTGTTGAAATTGATTTTGATATGGGCATCATGGTAGTAGTGGTGTAGACAGTGCATAAACTTAGATGGGGTGATAGGAGCAATCGCCCAACTAAATAATTATAACAATATTATAATCCTTATCTTTGTTTTTGTTTTGTCAGACCAACTGGCGCAGTCCGTGGTTAATCTTGGTTCTACTTTGTTAGGGTCACAAGTTCAATTTATTTATCATTGTTTTCAGAAAAAATGTGATTTGTCTGAATCATAATCATTTAAAATCTGTTTATTTGTATAAGTATTCCTATCGTCATCTAACCGGAAAAGTTATGTAGATTGTACCTAGATTTTTCTGGCAATAGCCTACCTAGTACTACACTACCTATACTCCAAAACTTACGTCAAATAAGTTAAAAGAAAAAATAGTTAGGTACCTAGGTCTTCCTGGTTGTAGATATGGATATGGCTTTCTGATACCTAATAGGTCCGCCCCTAAGTCGAACCACTATTTTTGGCTCAAATGCCTGGGCCAATGTGCTAATATGGCAGAGTGAGATATTAAACACAGCAATAGTTGATTGAAATTGCCCGACCATTACCTAGGTAGGTACCTAAAAAGTTCATCAAAGTTGCAGGTTTAGAACTCTATTTTTGGTGACCATATTTTATTTTGGCACACACCATTGATGGTGCAGGTCAATGGTGCATACGCATACGGCACGACGTGCAATCACCAAAGACCTTGGTAATTCTTGCACCATTCTTGGTTTTGGATATGTCACCGTAAAATTGTCAAACACGTTATATTACAATATAACGTGTTACTCTCTAGCGATATTGTAAACTCTCGAATTATTGTCAACTGAACATACGGAAGTATCTCTGCCCCCATAATCGGGACTTGGGGCACCCCCCCGTTAGGTTAGTTAGGTTCCCTTAAAACCCTGCACTCGGAAATAGGGGCCCCGGGAAGCGGGGCTCCGTCGACTACGCTTTTTAGGGGCATATAAAGTGTTTTAAGGTTAGGTTATATTAATCGGTATTTCTCAGGAATGGTACATTATCTTTTCATAAGAGTGGTACCATTGGGCAGGGGGACCCCTCCTTCCTTCCACTACCATCGCATGCATTACACGAAAAATAATTCGTTTTGTTGTAAGCAGTATGTTCGTTTGACAATATTTCGAGATTTTACAATATCGTTAGAGATATTAGGTACAATACGGTGACAGATACACCAGAAACCACAGGTCTATAACCTAATTTTTTATCACGTTTCACGTGTTGATAAATAAAAAAATATCCGATGAAATTAATGTGGTATCATTGATAAGATTTACAAAAAGCCAACGCCGATTACGCTGCGCTGACACGAATTCCATAAGGCCATGATTTTGACATTAACACATTTTATTAATGCAATATTAAGGCGATTAGACGAGCTAAATTAGCAACTCTATTTGTGGTGGTACAAACTTCGTTTGAAATGCTGTTAGAATAAAGTTCTAATCAGCTTGCACTACAAAGTGGTTGTTACGTCAGTCACTGCGGGCCAAATAGCGCGAAATGAGTGGTTTCGATCGTTTTACAAAAAACTATTGATTGGATTAAAAAACTAAAACACTATCATGATATATTGGAAAAAAATCGGAATGATCGCATTCATATTAGTAAGTATGTTTTTTTTTGTTTGAAAGATAGTTTTAGAGATAAGTTCGTGTTTTTTTTTATCGAGTCAAATTAATTGCATTATGTTTTCAAAACACTATCATGCTATCATGTATCCTGAGGAATATCATATATTTTTTGGTCTTGTTTATAGCAGTGAATCATATAATTTTAGTAATTATAAAACTCCCGTTTAGCTCATGTATTCGCCTTAAATAAAATGTTATAGATTTCAAAATGAGAGGCATGTGTAATGTGCGTTTATGTAAAAAATAGTTTACAGTGTTATAAAAGCAGAAAACCAGATATGTGAGTAACTGTTTTGATAACGAGCTTGTGGAACGTAGGAAACCAATGAACTATGTATGTTCGTTGTCCTCGTGAAAGATACAATAGCACGATAAATAAAAACACCTTCTCAATTTTAATTAGGTAGGTTACCTAAATAATCTCACGCCTTTTTCCCATGGGGTAGAAACCACAGAACGTTACCTGCTATTATCCTTACATGATACTCCTTTAACTTCGTCCACGTTCATACATCTAGGTCATACTCGCACGCTGCGCGCCGGTTGTAAGCTAGGCTTTTTAGCGGACTTCTGGACTTGTGGTGACCTTTACGACTTAATATCATTTTAGTAATTCCTATATAAGCATTTAGCATACAAGTGCATGTATTTTAATAATCTTTTCATGATTTTTTTCATTTTTTTAAGGATTATGTTTTTCATTTTTTTTATGATGTTTTCATGATTCTCAACTATTGTAATGATAATTTAACGATTTTTCAATTATTTTTTACCCATTCTCATAGCATAACGGTAGTGATAAATAAATTAGGTAAATCATTTTACGTACCTAGGTAGTAGGTAATCTTCCGATGTTAATTAAATAAAAGCGAGCCATTCATTACTAGAAGTGCTTTCCATTTAATTGACAATACCACGCACACAACTGCTTACCTCATTCCTTATGTAAACTTATTTAGCTTATCGTGTCATTACTTAATTAATAAAAGTTAACACTTGTTAACTTAACTAATTAAATGACCATTAAACCAATTAATTCTTTTAAAACCAGCGAAATAAAATTAACTTGTTGTTCTTTTTTTTTTGTTTTTTTTTTCGCGGTGTTATCACAGTCTGTATAAGATTAGGTCGTGAGGAATACACTATAGAGTTGGTACGCCCCAGTGTGATAGACGTGGTGACCAGAGTCAGACGTGTAGGTACTTATGCACATTTGAGTAAACAGTGATCACTTCGTGTCGTGAGTTCGTGACTGCCGTGCTGTCGTGAAATTTAAATAAACCTTGGAGTAAGGTAATTTGTATTAAAATTTTTGTATTCATTGTCAATAGATAAGTTTTAAGTAAATTTCGCGTTGTTTTTGACATAAAATAATTGCAAACCGAGAAGAATATTATGTTTTTAAATTTATTCATTTTTGTGTGGTTCGCGTTTATTTTATTAAGTACTAACTTCACATAAAATATTGTTGTTTACTACCTAGTAAGTAACGTGTTGTGACAGTGCCAGTATACTTATCTTCAAAGTAAGAAAATATATTTCGTAATCAATAGGAATATATGGGCTTCGTGTAAACAAAATAAAGTTTATTTACTTTTTCCTAGACCGCTCTGTCGGTCAAAGACCTCTAACGTGGTTATATTTTTTTTATCTTAGCTTAATTTTCAAATATTTAATTTCAATATCTTGATTAACGTAGGTACATGCACATTATTTTAATGTAGGTACACACGACAAACGTGCTGCATCTGTGATGCAAATGTGTAACATGCAGTAGGTATTTACTTACGTTCCTTTATTTATCTTCTTTATTACAAAGTAATGTTAGGTAAACTTCTATCCTAGGATAGGATACGTCCGTCGTATCAGTCGATAGGTGCTGTGCATCTATTCCGGCGTGTCGCTAACTCGATAATGATAAAATAATACCTACTGATAAATGTGATTTTGATTTGGAAATGTAAAAATGACATGTGTCTCAAAAACATTTAATAAATAAATATTTACAACAAAAACAAAAATTCGTTTTGGGTAAATTCTGATGAATTGTTTCCAGTCAAACTCGATAAAATTTAACGGACTGTTTATTTTCGAATTCGATCATAAATATTGCAGCTACATGGCAAAGTTTTAAATTATTAAAAGTCCACACGGGCTTACCATGTGGACTTTTATTATTTTAACACTTTCATTCATCATCATCAATTCATCACACATGATATTAAAAAATAAAAATATGTATCAAACATGATATTGAATAAAGAGAAACTCGAATTCGTAGATAAAACGGTTTTCCTGGGGCTTTAACATCTCTTGCGGGGCGCTTAAGTTCAGCAGCATATGGCATTAGAAAAATCCGTCAATTCACTGATGTAGATACCGCTAGACTGGTCTATTTTAGTAACTTCGATAGTATGATGTCTTACGGTATTTTGCTATGGGGACGGGCTGCTGATATTGAGTCTATATTTATCCTGCAGAAAAGAGCCATCAGAGCCATATAAGGGAACTATTTAAGAATATTGGCTTCATGACGGTTCATTGCCAATACATGTACAAAAACATAATGGTCAGAAAAAATATGCATCTTTTCGGTAAAAGAGGTGACAGACACAATTACAGTAGGTACTAGAAATAGGGACCAACTAGTTCAGCCAGGCTTTAGACTCGCTAAAGTAGACTCATCTTTCATGGGGTACTGTTTGAGATGCTATAATAAAATTCCACAAAGTATTCTTGAACTGAATGAGACTAAATTTAAAACATGCATTAAACGCACACTATGTAAACAAGCAAGCAAGTTGAGCGATTATATCGCTGATAAAATGCTTGGCTCAATGCTGGTCCTGCTCCACAAGGACAGGGGCGCAAAAATTGATAGCATTAATTGGTATAGTTGGAGCTGCTGAAGATTGTACAACTATCTTTGCATTCTATAAATTCAATATCTTCAGTATTATATAACCTCATAGCCCATATTGTGTGAGTACTATGTAGGTGCTATCATTCACTGGAAACCTACTTTAGTTTTTGACTTGAATGTGCCCTGGCGGTTGAGAGTATGTCATGCTCACTCAAATGTCTCACTGATGGTGGCGCGTGTGTCGGACCATTTAGTTCCCTTCAAAATGGTTGAGCTGAATCGTGCTGATCCATGCGTCATGTTCGTGAACGGGCGCTGTCAGTTGTGACTGGTCATCTCCATGGTTAAATGAAGTATACTATTGTACCATGGTCATCTCTTAGTTGCCATGGCTTATTTGAATGAATTATTTTGTTTTTACTATGGACACTTTACATTGTTCTCACATAATTTACCATCTCAACATGAATGATGTAACCAAGATTTTGTAACAATAATTTGATTTAAAAGAGTGTCCATGGAGTTTCTTGCCCGTTCTTCTCCATAGAGATCTACGCTAGGGAATGGGCAACTACAGTACTTTCACAGTTTTTTATGTCTTGTAGTTGTGACTGGGACTGTAGCTACATTTAAATGTCATCTTTGTTTCGACAGTTCAAAAGTGCTTGTAATTGGCCTACTTGAAATAAATGCTTTGATTTTGATAACAACTATTTATTCAAAATTAAGAATCTGTACCCGTCTGGACCTCAAACGGATGTAACCATGTAACCCTTTCACCAAATGCGACAGTTTGGCTGTCTACTTTTTTTAGCTTTTAATCGGCATCAATTTAAAGTTTAACCCAATTCATCGCTCCTGTATTCTGGTTTCGATAAAGGAATTCTTGCTTAACTTAGAAAATGATTACGAAGCCCCATAACGGTTGTTGCCTTTGTATACTCAGTGTGACGTCAAATGCCATCGCGGAGGGATAGAATTCTAACAATAGACTACGTTTGTGTTATATTACGTGCTCAGCTATGTAAATATAACCAGCCCGTGTATAAAAGGGATGATTGCCTAAATTACATGTCATTTTGAGTTGATTGTTATAAGGGGTATCGTATAGCACAGTTACTGGGTTGTGGATACCAGATAGGTAATAGGTAGCTCCACGCTCCATGTAAAGTTTTTAGCTGTATCTAGTGACTGTCAGCCGATCCCAACATATTTGGGAAAAGGCTAGTCAGGTGATGATGAGCTTAAACAAGAACAATTTTTCATTTTAATACTAGATATCAGAAAAAAACACTCCCACAGTCCACAAGCTATAAGCTAATGGCCAAATGACACATAGTTGATCAAATAACAAATCCGTTTTTACTGGAGTGCCATGTGAACAGAAAATACGGTGAAAATAAAACATATTTATTTAAATTCACTTACTCATAATCTTCCGAAGGACACATTATAACAAACCCGGGCAAACAAACCCCAAACTTGGACAAACAAAATGACGATCATGAGTAGTTTGTGTACCTATGCTGTCAAATGTCAATCGGAATCGCCAAATGGTCAAACGAAATACATATTTGATCAAATGACATAACCGTCATAACTGGAGTGCTATGTAAACAAATAACACGGTGAAAGTTAAACATTATTAATAGTCACACATAGGCTTCCGAAGGGCAAAATAATAAGGAACAGAGGGTAAAGAATCACCATGCTTTGGCCAAAAAAATGACGATTAAAAGTGCCAAGTATAGTATGCTGTCAAATATCAATCGAAGTCCGCAACACGGTCATTTTTCGTGTTCCAATGGATCAGGTAAACAGAAAACCAAAACAAATAATATTATTATGTTGATACTTGATACTGGCCAAGGTTATGCGTAGGTGCGACTCGAAGCTCGGAGTTTATAGACTGCACCACGTGTGTGCATAGGAATCAAATATGTGTTGTCAATAAATATTCAAATCTTGGGACAATTCTCACACAGCGTGACACGCCACGTGCATCTGTGAGTGTTTTGAGATTAATACAAAATCGCTCAGTTGTATTTAAACATCCAAGAGTGGTTGGTTCTGGTTCTGGTTTTGAACATTTCACCTAATTAAAATTGTTCAGTGAAACTAATCATCATCATGATCATCATGGGAGTTACGTAAATATTCAACACTCTGTGTGCTGGATGGAATTGGTGGATTGGTCCTTCTGGGCCAGAGGACCAAAATTTGCAAAAAGGACCTAGAACGAAATAAATTTCTCTGTCTTGGTAGATTTTAGCTATTGATTGCCCAATAAATTACCATTAAAAGCTTGATCTCAAAAATAAATAACTGGTAGTCGTATTACCTAAGATACCGGATAGCGGGAGTTTTTCTTATTCTAAACTATGACATAATTTCTTACAAATTTTGTTTACGAATCACCTCACGCGACATGATTGTGTCTTGCGAGACCAATACCCTTACCAGTATGCTTGCTATCATTATAATTAAGTTATCGTCCGAGTAATTATCAGACTTATTTATCGTAATAATTGTTACGCACATAATATCGATCTTTTATATTAATCATTAGTTGGCAACAATGAAATGATACGAGTATTTAGATGTGTCATTTTATCTTTGCTTTTAATTTGTTTAATCATGTTTTTCTTTTTACTTTAAAGATGCGTAACAGCCAATTAACTGGATAGAAGATTGGCTGAGGTTTTGTGTTACTAAACTGCTTTTAAATTAAAGTTCTTATTTTATTGGTACCGTTATATTTTATTTTGTACTTATAGATGAACTCGTAAGTATTGTTGACTTTGCTCTATGCGTGACTCGAACATTAAAGTAAATACCTAATACTATAAATAATATTGTTATTCAATGCGAGGAACTAAAATAAATCTGCGCCAATAAAAAGATGAAAACCCATATATCTTCGGCTCAGCCAATAATTACTTATACCCAGCCTTTTTGTACATTTAAAATACCTCACGCAATAATAAATAGAAATAATTAACAGGCACCCCATCATTTATCTTTTTACTTAATCAGATAGGTATGTCATGTGTGTTTTAGATTACCATCCGAAAAAGAAATAACTTTCAAGCTTCGAGTTTCAAATTCGAAGAAGCGCAGTGCGCACTTGCGCAGTGGGTGTTGTAAATCAGGTAATTGCAACAAAAAGTACATGGAAGTAACGAAATTCAATTCGGAGAAACTTTGCATTCTGCCTGCTTGCATACTGCGGGTGTCAAGTTGGATATGTGGTGTAACCTGTTTGGATTTTTTGTGTGTGATGCACCGTGCAATATAAATACAATACAGCGTATAGGTACCTATCTCGATGCAATTAGCCGCACATGAAAAGCATGCAAAACAAAGAAAATTCTCGTTTCAAAATAAAACAACATGCACAGTTGCACACAGACATATTATCTGACGCAGGAATGAAGGATGCACGCGATATTATAACAAAAATAAGCCAGTTTATGTTATTCATGGATCGCAGCTTTACAATGTACGGTGTCGTTGCACTTTGCCACGAGGGCAATAAATGTTCCAATTTTGTAAAATGACTTTCGCGTTTTCAAGGGTACCACGATCTTCTGCTACACAAAAACACTCTTTGTTTATAAATTCCAATAACAGTTTATGGGCATTGTTCAATTTTGTTTATTACTTTATGTACCCATAATTTGGCATAGACCGCATAAACTCATACGGTCTATAGGTACTTGAAGTTTATTTCGCTGGACGTCCCACGCAAATTGTTGGACATAATTGCGGGAAACGACTAATAGGTTAATGTATTAATTCTTTATTATATTTAGTAAATAAAACACTAAAATATATGGGCACCATTATAATCAGCAGAGCTAGTCGGACCAGAGAGAACACAGAATCATAGTTTTAGGAAGAGTGAGCAAACACAGATAATACAATACCACAGATAAACAATCCTCAACACAGCCCCTCAATTTACAGAATTTTTAATTGCTTAACTGTTTGAATAACATTCTTAAATTGCTTATTAATTATGAACATAACTGATTACTCTATTACAATTCTTAGACAATGTTCTCTCTATACATTAATAATTCAAATTTTTGTTTCCTATATAATTATGTAATTTTACAATTATTTTGCTCATAAATCTATGCAATACAATAATTATTTTTAATTAAACAATATTCCAAAAATAATAAATACACAGCATAACAATACCTATAAACTTAAATCAAATTCAGCTTTATACAAAAATAGTTATGTTTTTGAATAGGTAATGATTTGGTGAAGATGTCTGAAATGTTTTCATTTGTAGGTATATATGAAATAGACACAACTTTCTTGTAAATTAAATCTTTTATAAAATGGTATTTTATTTCAATATGTTTAGATGCTTTAGTATTAATTTGGTTCTGAATCAATTTAATTGTGCTCTGATTATCAATTAACAAATGAGCTGAAACACTTTTATCACCTATGAAATCAGAGAGTAAGCCTTTAATGTGTATAAGTTCACTTACTGTATGTGCTCCTGCTACATACTCGGCCTCAGCTGTTGACAGGGCAGTACAAGTCTGCTTCCTAGAGAACCATGATATTATATTGTTACCGTGATATATAACACAACCACTGGTACTTTTGCGGTCGGTTTTGTCAGCTGCCCAGTCTGCATCTGAGTATGCTACAAGTTTCATGAAATTACCTGTCTTTGTATATAACAGCCCCTGTGTGGTTGTTCCTTTGAGATAACGTAGTACTCTCTTACCTGCCAACCATAATTCCTGAGTAGGCTTATCTAAAAATCTGCTCAAATAGGCTACAGTATAAGTAATGTCTGGTCTGCTATTCATTGCAATGTACAATAAAGAACCTATTAATTCCTTGAATGGTACTTCAATCACTTCAGATACAGTGTTTACATTGAAGTTGACTTCCATTGGAGTTTTACATGCTTTGCAATCTTGCATATTAAATTTCTCTAACAGTCTTTTAATCATTTCACTTTGTCTTATTTCCAGTGTGTCCTTTTTCCTTGTAATTTCTAGTCCTAAATATTGATGTATTTCTCCCAAGTTCTTTACTTTAAATTCCTTTTCTAAAGCTTTTATCATCTCAATGTCATCACCAAGATGTAGAATATCATCAACATAAAGTAGTATCCATGTATTCCCATTTCCATATAAACATGAATCATGCTTCGATTGTATGTATCCTTTCTTAGTTATGAAGTCATGAAATCTTTGATTCCAGCATTTGGGTGCTTCTTTTAGTCCATAAAGGGCCTTTTTTAATTTTAAGACCTTTCCTTCCTTTATGTTCATTCCTTTAGGACATTTTATATATATTTCTTTATTCAAATTACCATTTAAAAATGCTGTTGGCACATCTAATTGTTTAAGTGTTAAATCTCGTTGGACTGCTAAGCTCATCATCAATCTTATTGTTGATAGTTTGGCTACTGGAGCATAATGATTATCATTACTATGTAGTTGGAAACCTTTAGCTACCAGCCTTGCTTTCTTAGTACCATCTTGCTTTGTTCTGAATATCCACTTTGTATCTATAGCTTTACTTCCTCTAGGTAATGTAGCTTCTTCCCATGTTTGTAATTTTTTCTGTGAGCTTATTTCTTTTTGTATCGCATTTTCCCAATCTTTATCCTGAACTGCTTCTTCATATTCTTGAGGATCTCCTGACAATAGACAGTATGCTGTATACAACTCATAGTCTTCTTCAATATTCTTTGGCTTGTGCACATTTCTTCCTGATCTTGTTGTATAGTATTTTACTTCTTTTGTATTCTCATCATTTTCACTTTCTTGATCTATTTGTTCAGTTTCCTCATTCTCTTCTTCATTCTTCTGTATTTCTTCCCTGCTATCTTTTCCTTTTATTTGATCCTTTTGTATATTTTCTTCATTCTGATCGTGTTTTTTCTTTTTCAGGTTATCATCTTCTTGGTCCTTCTTCATATCTTCTTGCTCTAACTCGTCTTCAAGTTGTCCTTCCCATTCTCCATGATCTTTGTTCTTCAACTCTTCTTTGTATTTTATTTGAGTCTCATCAAATCTCACATCTCTAGATATTATTACCTCATTTGTTTCAGAATCCCATAAACGATAGCCGTTTAAGCTATATCCTACAAATCTCATCTCTTTTGCTCTTTCTAGTAGTTTGTCCTGTTTTGGTAATATATGTACCCAAGCTTTTGATCCAAATACCTTTAGCTTTGTCAAGTCTTTGTTTCCAAGCATCTTTTCAGCTGGTGTTAGAAAATTGATGGCAACAGATGGACATCTGTTAATTTGATAGACAGCACATTTTACCGCTTCACCCCATAGCGTTTTTGGTAATTCTGTTTCAATCAATAATGTTCTCGCTCTGTTGTAGATGTTGCGATTCATCCTTTCCGCAACCCCATTTGATTGTGGACTATATGGTGTAGTGAACTGCTGAATAATTCCTTTGTCTCTGCAAAATTTAAAAAGCTTTTCATTTTTGAACTCGCCACCATTATCGCTTCTTATTTTCTTAACTTTATTTCCTGTTTGTCGTTCCATTCTATTGACATATTCTATAAGTCTATCAGTTGCTTCACTTTTCCTTTTCAGTAAGTATACCTCACAAAAATGTGTATAATCGTCTATGATTGTATGATAATATATCTCACCTTTAGATGTGGGAGTGCTCACCGGTCCAGATATGTCAGTATGTATCAACTCCGCAATATAATGGGAACGTGGTTTCGGAGTGTGATAAAATGGTAATCTAGTGGACTTACCTTTCATACATGGCTCGCATGGTTTGTCGCTAAATGGAAGATTCATCATTTTTAGCTGTTTCCTGTTGGCATGACCTAATCTCTGATGCCATATATCCTTTGTGATTAAACATTTTTCATCAATTAATTTTGTGTCTATAACATATAATCTACTTTTATTTTGCCCTATGACCTTATATTTTGAATTGTAAATAGATACACTATTATTATAAAATTGTATTTTAAACCCTTTCTCTAGTAATTTTCTGACTGATACTAAGTTATGTGACAATCCAGAAACAATCAGTCCTTCTAGTTCTATTATAATATCATTATATTTCAATTTTAATTTACCTCTTTTATTACTTTTTAAATATTGACCATTTGCCACAAAGATTTTAACTTCCTTTTCTAAATCAGTTATATTAGTCATATATGGTAAGTATTGAGACATTATCAAATGTTCAGTAGCTCCTGAGTCAACAATTAATTGAACACAATCATCTATTTTATTATCAAAGTCACTTACACTGAACGCTGTAAACACCATTTCCTTGTCTTCATCTTCAGTCTGAGCCATTCTAACTGCCTGTGATGGCCTTCCATTTGACCTTGAGTTGAAGCCTCGACCTCTGCTCCTCGTGCCTCTTGAGTAGCCTCGTCCTCTTGTGTTTGTATGTTCTGGTTTCTTACATTGGTAGGCTTTGTGGCCATTTTTACCACATTTAAAACAGGTCAAAAAACTTTGGGCATCTTCTGATACTACCGGGTGACTCTGAGTTTTCAACTCCGCATCCAACAATTTACTTTTGACATATTCCGTTGTGAGTTCCATATTAGTTGTTTCCAGAGCAGCAATCGTCGTATTATAGGTTTCAGGCATGGTTAACAATAGATGACACACCTTATCTTGCTCTCCCATTGTACCTCCAGTTTCTTCTAATTGTCTGATTAATGTGTCAAAGTTGTTGAAGTGGTCACACAGTTCCGTTTTGGCATCACATTTTAAGGTAAGTAATTTCTTTCTTATGTATAATGCAGATAGTGTACTCTTCCTTTCAAATACCTTCTTCAAGTTTTCTATCATTTCCCTTGCACTTTTTGCATCTCTCACGTATTCCAAGTACTTGTCGCTTAGGCTGCATACTATTAAGCTTCTCGCTTTCGCATCACTTTTTCTGAAATCTACAGTTTTCGCGATCTCCGGCTTTATATTTTCTTCTATTGTTTCTTTACACTCTTTCTCCTCCAGAATGCATTTCATTCTAAATATCCATGTACTAAAATTCGTGCCTGTAAATTGCGGCAGCATTTTTCTCACCGCTTCATCCGCCATATTTTTTCTTCTTACAATTTTCAACTTTTCTATTACTTTATCAACTTTCGTAGTGATATTTTTCATCGGCGGCACTTAGCGAACTTTTTCGCATTTAGCGCAGTGGAAGCGTATTAATTCTTTATTATATTTAGTAAATAAAACACTAAAATATATGGGCACCATTATAATCAGCAGAGCTAGTCGGACCAGAGAGAACACAGAATCATAGTTTTAGGAAGAGTGAGCAAACACAGATAATACAATACCACAGATAAACAATCCTCAACATAATGGAACGAAATGTTGGTGAGAAACAACCTATCGTATTTCCTCAAGGATGCTATTCCTCTATCACCAAATACCTACCTTTAGTTTTTCAATAACCTAGATGAAGATTTATTTATGACATCATAATACCTACTTATGTTACTTACAGAGTTACGTTTGGGAAAATAAAAATAAATTCATAAAGGAAAGAGCGTGAAATGGATAAGTTACTGAAGTAACTATCTCGTCTAACGTTTCCTATCTCGATTATAAAATCAATCGATATAAGCGTAACGTGTTAAGAAATAAACTTTGAGTGCCAGGCGAGGACAACCGCTTACTTATGTAGTCGTGTTGTGATTGTGACCTGACTATCGTTAGTCAGTGGCGCAAGAGGTCGAAATTCAGGGGCCTAATTCTAATATTTTAATAAATTCGTCACTCCAACACGATTCCATTCTCATCCCATTGTCATTTTGCTTAAAGTTCGTAATCTGCTAAATTCACAATGGTCGGTCAATGGTCTCGTAATAAAACTGTGTTTTAATGGCATTTTCGTATTGTCATTATTATAAAACCCTTAGTACAAATGGTTTTCGAAATCTACCACTAAATGCGAACATTTATTCACGCCAGATTTCATGTACGAGATTAATATTCTATGACATTTCTTTCATTGGAGTGTCAGTGGTTGTTCATTGAGAAGTCATAATGGCGCCATTATGATAGTAGAATTAACAAACTTGTCAAAATTTGACAGAACTTGATCATTATGAAATCAATGATCGAATACTCTGACACTATTGTAATAGCAGAATCGAGGCCGATCACTAACGATCGGTTTTGAATGGTGTGATTAACAGGTGTAAGTACTCAGAGTACTTACCTACATTCTGTTATCATCACAAATGGTAATAACCTAATCAAATATTTACAACAAAACAAACATAACAATGAAACTAGGAAAAATAATTGTCCAACTGAAACTAGGATTAGTTGGACAATTATTTTAACGTCGGGTTGACGTGCTTGCTCACCAGTTAATAAGTTTTGTCAATTACCTTATATTACACAATAGTTACTTCATATTTGGTAAATATCATTAATATTATAGTGAAATTTCAATATCATTAATAGTGTCAGTCATTATCATTAACTCGCTCGTTACCATCTGAAAGAATAGGTACTTACCAGCTATAAAAAACAGTAAAGAACGGCTCATTCAATTTGAACAATTATTTTACCTATTGTTTTCATTTCATCTACGTTAATTTATTTTATTCATATCTACGTAACGCCCTTGAAAATACACTTTTCACTTGG
Source organism: Xestia ashworthii (assembly GCA_950022955.1). NCBI lineage: Eukaryota > Metazoa > Arthropoda > Insecta > Lepidoptera > Noctuidae > Xestia > Xestia ashworthii. The sequence goes on from OX465566.1 coordinate 20,023,110, forward strand.
TTTTCTTTTCTACATTTGCTCGGGCCGGAAGATTTCTAACTGATGATTTAAGTGCCATCTTCTTTGTACATAAACTGACAAGTTAGTTTTATTGTTTGCCGAGACAACATGCGATTACAAATAAAATTAAACGCAGCGAAAAGATTACTGTATGTATTTACATACTCACAAGGATTTCGTCCAAATTCCATGAAACAGCCTTCAGCTTGCATTGAGCCTTGTTGACAAATCTTAGTAAATTAAACAACGACATACGAATACTGGAGACGGAGATAGATATAATTTAAGCATGCTACAATCACGAGTTTATACTAGTTCGTTACTGTGACAGATAAAGTACATTTTACGTAGCCATGATCTATTAACAGTAAACAATAGTACACTAATAAAATGACGGGAACAATGTTCTATTACCAGCTTATCTTTAGTGCAAATTGTAAGAGTCAATCGAGGAGGTTACCTATTGGATATCTTCACGTGTTTTTCCCTATCTCGAAAGTTCTAAACAGCAATCAGAGGTTAGCCAAAGCCATATAATGTGACAATAATTGCTAATATGGAGAGTTGCAAGTCCATCGAGGTCGTAAACTGCGATAACCCGCTTCCTACAGCTGCCTGACACTACACTGTAACTACAATGGCTCATGATCGAGGCAATTCAAAGTCGATCGTAACAATCCATTCGTAATTTGTACACAATGCGTTCATCAAAAAACACGTATTTCTGTGACTGAATTCTTGTCACAGGAACTTTCTCAGGCTGTCTGGGTCGAGTTAACCTGGGCTTGAATTCTCATAGGGGGTCGAGTTGTCTGGGTCAGGTGGTTCGGATCTAGATATCTCGGGCCGAATTGTCGTATTATAATCGCCGAGATTCGGTCCCAGTCTAACTGCAATATTAACAGGTGGTGAGTAATAAATATTTTTATCTCATAGGAAATTGAGTGAGTCAGGCCGAACAGGGCAATATGGATGTATCTATCTAATCCACACAGCTTTGATTAATACCTAAGAGATTACTAATGGGCGATGGTATTATAGTAGCGATACTCATACTCATACACATCAGACTCAATTCTTTTCGGCACGAACCTTTTAGTAAGATTGACTTACCTAATGTCGAGTACGAGACGAACCCCAAAAACGTGGTTCAGTATCTCAATGATGATAGGGTGCACGATTGGCAAACTACATTTTATTTCTTGCTTCGCAAATGCTTGAAACTGTCAATCTCCTTTACTACAAATTCTGTATTTTCAGTAAAGGAGATTGCCTGTTTATTTGATGGGGGTGTTTTAGGTGATTACAATAGATGATGATTTTTCGCATCACGCAGGGTTTAATTTAGAGCAAATAGTAGTTTTTGATCTATCTTTGTTTCATACATCCAAGTCACGAATTTTGCGTGTGGCTATACCTACTAGTACCTATGTAGATACTGAATTACTGATAAAGCTGAATTAGTTTTTCGTAGGTAGCAAAAATGTAGGTAACGACTAACGAGGCATATCAACATGCAGATAGGTAGTTCGTTTTTTTTAAATTATTTTTTTATCATAAAACAGAGACAGTCAAGGTTGATTTTTTATATTTATCAGAATAATATTACATGTTCTGTAGGAGATAGCCGAGTTTATGTTAGAAAAGTAGACCGAAAATAGGTTACATTTACAATTTTACATGTTATAGGTACACGACACCCATTTATTTTGAAAGGAAATCAATAAATATCAGTATTAAATATTTATTGTAATTATGGCAAACTGCGTCTAAGAAAAGTTTTGTAAGCCATTTAGGTATGGCTAAAACCACCGTTTAAATTGTTTAAAACATTATGTTTCACCAATGATGTTATATATAATACTGAAAATCTCATTGTGTTTCATACGGTTTACGAAGCCAATTAGAATTATATCTACCTACTTGTTTAAAGTTGGATAAACCAACCCGTGTTTACATTCATACTATTGCATCTAATTGGCACTCGAAGATCACCTAAGTATACGTTTAAGCATCATAGTGTTTTTATCGACGCGTTTCGTGTTTAACATATCAATTCTTTTTTCAACTATTACGCATAAAAAGAAGTTACAACGCATCATGTTATACATGAAACGTGATAACGTTACTTCTCATTTAGACCATCAACTTTACCTTGGTTGTAAGTTTGGATATACCTACATCGAAACTGTGTCAATATGTAGGTATAACAACGCCAAAGTCATTTATTTCGAAAGGTTAATCGTTGAGCTACGTTCAACCTTTTGAAGTGGACGATGACCGGGATCGAAAAACGTACAAAATCAAAAAGTTAATCACCAGTAATGCAGGTACATAACTGGTTTACCGCTAACAATTTAGTACTCAATGGGAAAAAAACTAAGTGCATTCGATTTGCCCTACCAAATATCAAAAGTAGTGATTGTGACATAATGTTGAATCAAGAGGAACTAGAATTTGCCGATAAAACAGTTTTCTTGGGAATTACGCTCGATTCAAAGCTACAATGGGGTCCTCATTTAACATCTCTTGCAGGACGGCTGAGCTCAGCAGCATATGCTGTTAGAAAGATCCGTCAACTTACTGATATTGATACCGCGAGGCTAGTCTATTTTAGTTATTTTTATAGTTTTATTTCATACGGTATTTTACTATGTGGACGTGCGGCAGACATCGAGTCCATATTCATTCTGCAGAAAAGAGCAATCAGAGCCATATACGAATTACGCAGACGCGATTCTCTAAGAGAATTGTTTAAGGAAATTAATATCTTGACAGTACCTTGCCAATACATCTATGAAAACATCATGTACGTTAGGAAAAATCTGCATTTATTCAGTAAAAGAGGTGACAGACACCACTATAGTAATACTAGAAATAGGGACCAACTCGCTCAGCCAGGTTTCAGGCTTGCTAAAGTAGATTCATCTTTCATGGGGTACTGTTTAAAATGTTACAATAAAATACCTCCTCACATTGTACAACTGAATGAGACGAAATTTAAATCTTGTATAAAACGCACACTATGTAGGCAAGCATATTATAATTTGGGGGATTACAAATGCTTGGCTCAATGCTGGTCCTGCTCCACAACCATAGGCAAACTAATTCCCATGTTACGTTATTGTGGAAGCTGCAGAAGATTGTAAAATAATATCTTTGCATTGTATAGATTCCATCTCGTAGTATTATATAATTGCATAGCACATTTGTGTGAGTTCAATGTACTGTAAAGCCACCATTTACATTTAGTTATCTTTGTTTTTTGACTTGAATATGCCTTGGCGGCTGAGAGAATGTCATGCTCACTCAAATGTCTCGCTGACCCGGGCCGACTTGGCCTATAGGGAAATCAACCCCTGAGGGCAGCAGAAAAAATATGGCACAGAATATCGGTTACTAGGTTAAATAATAAAATATGAGTCCATTTCATAGAAATATCATAGTTGAGCAGCAAATTAATGTCAATATCAAAAGTGATGTGCAGTACACCTACACTGTCCATTATTATTTATTAAATTCGTTCACTCTTTGTTTTCCAAACATAAATGTTAGGTATTTTGCAGGATAACATTACTGAGTCATAAACATACTCCTATACAAGCTGTTTATACGCAATACGAACCTTATTGGTCAAATAGAAATAATTATTGTTACGCCAACATGAAGTGCCTTTACATAGCTTTTTAAAACCGGTCAATGCTGAACACTAAATGAATGGTAAAAATTTGGATAATATTTGTAACTAGCTTTAAAAAAACCGATGTACGGTCGAACAAGCTATTTGGTTTACACTTTACAATTTGTGGGTTAAACTGTAAACCAATTAGCTTGTTCGACCGTACTTATTTCTCATTACCAGCCCATAGGCAGGATTTTTGCCCAGTTGAAAGAGCAGTAGGTGTGGACCTATTACCCCCTTATCCTATTATATGAGATATAGGTAAGCATTAGATGCTGGCGAAATGTGGGTGGTCTGACCTGTCTTGGCTTTCAAGTATGAGTGGCGTGATAAATGTCATAAAATTCCTTCTGTGGTTTCAACCAAATAAACATCGACGGCCTCGATTCTGCTATTACAATAGTGTCAGAGTATTCGATCATTGATTTCATAATGATCAAGTTCTGTCAAATTTTGACAAGTTTGTTAATTCTAACTATCATAATGGCGCCATTGTGACTTCTCAATGAACAACCACTGACACTCCATTGAAAGAAATGTCATAGAATATTAATCTCGTACATGAAATCTGGCATGAATAAATGTTCGCATTTAGTAGTAGATTTCGAAAACCATTTGTACTAAGGGTTTTATAATTATGACAATATGACAATGCCATTAAAACACAATTTTATTACGAGACCATTGACCGACCATTGTGAATTTAGCAGATTACGAACTTTAAGCAAAATGACAATGGGATGAGAATGGAATCGTGTTGGAGTGACGAATTTATTAAAATAGCAGAATTAGGCCCCTGATACTCAAACAATTATATTAACTTCAATAAGCATGCTACTACTCTACCTGTACCTATACCAATCAACCAAAATACGGTTTATCGTTTACACTTTCACACAATTTTGACGTGTTTTGTCCAATCGAAAACTAATCAAGTCTGGAGCCGATAAGACTGCAATGTTGTACAAAACAAAATGTTAATAATCTTTAACACTAAATCTTCAAGTCTTACACATGTTTCAGAAATTCTGGCACACTTTATGGCCCAATTTTATGGCATTAAACTCAAACTCAATTACTTAAGTCATTTACAAATTAATGACAATGATACCCTAATGTTCATTTATTTGAATAATCTAATTGCTAGAGATTACTGTCATCATAACTATAAACTTAGATAAAACAATACTTACTAACGACATTTTCGATTTTTAATTCATATCCGGCATTTGTTAACCATGTTATTTTTTTTTTATTCTCTTTTTTTCTTTGGTCAAAAAAGTACTTAACATTTTACATATTTTATTCAATCACTTTGTCATTAATTATAGTTTGTTACTACTTAAGTTGAAATTACATAATTATCAAAATCAGGAAGTTTATTATAATTTTTCCTTGTTTTCGTTCATTGCGTAGGAAAAATAGTAAAGTAACTGTTGTCGCCCACTTGCAATAAGTTAGTAGATAAGGCACATTTATTACTACGCAATACCTACAAGGAAAATTCATGAGTTCTACACACAAACAAAGTTCATAAGTTCACATCTAGGTCTGAGACGATTAGAAATTAATTATGTCTAGAGTAGATCTGATTCTGCAGAAATAGGAATAATGCAGATATCAAATAATCATAACCTACTTCAAAGAGTCTATAACTCCATACAATCGGAGGCATAATAATTAAACTGCTTTTGCCGGGTTATTCCCGCTCGGTAACACCCTTTCGTCAACACTGTTGACGATCGGGAAAAAAAAGTTTCGTTCGTTCACAGTGTTGACGATCGGGAAAAAAAAGTTTCGTTCGTTCGCAGTGTCCATGAATGCTGGTTTTTATTTTTAAAATATGGAAATAAAAATAAAACATGTCATGGATTTTCAAATGTTTAATTACGACAAAAGTCTAGTTTAATTGATAAAAAATGTTGAATGTTGTTCCATTTGTAGAATTTAAGTTAGTAGATTGCAAACTTCCCTTTGCAGCAGGCAGGTATAGCGATGCCGCGCAGGTAGCCGGTAACAGTAGATAAAATAAACAATAGATTCGCACGCTACCCCCGACCGGCCTATTCTAGTACGTTATCCACCATGACCTTGAATTAGCCAATCAGAGCACTGCAATAATAAGTATCGTTCATTTTGGGTAGCTAATCCTGATTTATGCATCGTACATAAAGTACATTATTAGTTCTAAATTCGGACATGTCGGAACAAGATTTAGCAGGTAGTTCTAGTGGAAAATCCGTGTTAGTGCGTTTAAAAAGAAAACATGGGACTGTTTTACTTCATGGCGGTCGCCAATATTACAAAAGAAAGGCGCATAAAAGTGGTTTAGTTATTTGGAGTTGCTCTCAACGTAAATTAAAGTGCAGTGGAGTTTTGTGAATTAAGGTAAGTGAATTACCATAGCATTTTACGTAAACGTCTAAACTCACTTTAGCTTTATAAAAGTCCTATTATCGCTTTTTTTCACAATGATTTGTATGATGTTATGAATGATATATATACCTACCTAGCCTGGTGTGGCATTTCATGGCTTGGCATTGTTTAAAATACGATAACCAAAAATATCAACATATTTTGACATACCTACCTACCCACTCTTTTTTTTTAATTATGCTGTGTTTGAAATATGCAAAACGTTTGTGTTTATTTTTAAGTTAAGGCTTAATTGTAATGCATAATTCAGTTTCCAGATTTTATTAGTTTTGTTATAAAAAAACATATGTTATGTTTGTTTACATTGTCGGATAAATAAGATAAATGTAGTAGAAACGAGTAGTTAACTAGTAATAAGTAGTAGTAGTAATTATTTTAATTTGCCAAAATGTTTCTTAATAAAACTAAGTCTCTTTTTAAATGCCTGAATGAGTAAGAAAAAATTTCTAATTCTTAAGAAACTATCATCCCAAAAGATAAATGGAACATTTTTTATCAATTAAACTAGACTTTTGTCGTAATTAAACATTTGAAAATCCATGACATGTTTTATTTTTATTTCCATATTTTAAAAATAAAAACCAGCATTCATGGACACTGCGAACGAACGAAACTTTTTTTTCCCGATCGTCAACACTGTGAACGAACGAAACTTTTTTTTCCCGATCCTCAACAGTGTTGACGAAAGGGTGTTACCGAGCGGGAATAACCCCTTTTGCCTACCATCATCTTCAACTGACTTTCAATTACATAACGATCGATTCTAAGTTTTGTCGATAACTCGATTGATAAAGGCGACATATTATCAGGTTTTTGTAATCAACACTTCACAGTTCGGTACCTAGTTATCAGAAAATTAACAGACAATAGTTTCTTATCAGTAATATATCGTGGGTTGTGTAGTAATAACTATCAATATAGACTGCGTTGATGAATGAATGGCGACGGGAGATAATTATGGTCTAGATAATTATACATATTTATTTAAACATGCGGTCTTTGTGACAGGTTAATAATCTTTCGATAGTACCTACTTTGATAATAAGATAAAAATATTCTTGTCTTCTTAAATTTAAATTGTATCTTGGTCCATTTGATTCATATGAAAAAAAAAACTTCATAAAAACATAAAAATACCATTAATAATTCACCTCTTTTCGAATTACACCTAACTACCAACATTGTTATGGTAGAGTGTGTAAAATCAACCAACGTAAAATACCTACTCTTTGTTATAACTCGCATAGTTTTAGTAGGTAGGTAGGTACCTAAAATTATTTGATCTGAGCAAAGGAATATTATATGTTTAAGCCATTTCATTATAAATTCGCAAACTAATATTACGGTATTAATTGGAATTGCACTATTTATTGATTTATTTATTACCTATTATTATTTATTTTGATTTAATGTCATAAAAGAAGAATTGATATATTTTGATATATTTATAAAACTAGCTGACCCGCGCAACTTCGTTTGCGTCACATAAGAGAAAGAGAGGGTTACAGAGAGTGGGTCGTAAGCACCTATAATACAATTTTCAAAGAGCACATCATACACATCCTTCCGCATAATGAAAATGCGCGCCTGGGACATGATCATTATTTTGCTACGGAGTTATTTAAAACGGTGTATCTTCTAAGATATGCATTGAAATCAATTTACGTACCAAAGTGCAATTTTGTTCAAAATCAAAAACTTGTAATTAACAACGTATTTATTTGGATAAGAATAAATTACCATGTTTACAAAAGTTTTAAAGATAAAAACAGCTTTAAGGGCTTCTATTGGTATTACTCCAGCTAGGTCTGCAGTTCTCATCAAGGTGCATGAAATGAGCCGCAACACGATATAGCTGCTATAAACTGTTGCGGACCCCTTACAACTGCTTACCATTTAAAATTTTGAACTCTACGTCCCTACGCTATGACGTGTCTTAAAGTGCACAACCTCTTTAAAGCTTAGAAACCAAATGCGGTATTAATATTTTACGGTGACTTTCGAGACATTCTATTTTTAAAGAATATTTGCAATTTTGCACCAAATTTTTATGTGAGTTCAACCTTTTTGGAATAAAATCAGATTGGGTTTTGAAAAATTGTAGTTTATATCAGAATCTCTAAGGAGTATTGATATCAAATTCGAAAAAATCACAGCCAAAATAACTTTCTACCCCTTTTTAACCGTTAGGGGATGAATTTCAATGCAACACGAAACGCATCCATCAATCATATTACGAGTAATATTGTTGATTGCCAAATTTGAAGTAGATTGGACGAAGGAATCACATTTTCCCATACAAACTTAACCCCCGCCCCTTTTCACCCCCTTAGGGGTATACTTTCAGAAAATCCGTTCTTATCGTATGCCTACGTCATACAAAAAATACACACTTCCAAGTTTCAGGTTTCTACAATCTGCGGTTTAGGCTGTGCGTTCATCCATCAGACAGTCCTTCAGGATAAAGCATTTTTATTAATAGATAGTAGGATTAGTACTCGTTTGTAATGTATTTGTAACTTTTCCAGCTTTATGTCTTATGTACATTCGGATAGTCTACATTTTCTTCGTAGTATTATTTTATTTGTAATATATTATACAGGATGGAAACCATTAACGGGACAGTAAGGGGAGCTACCTTAACCGTTGAGTACTAGAAACAGGATCGATTGTCATCAAAAAAATGTTTAGTGTAAAATAGCAATTTTCTGGCTAACTGTACGTTTTTTTTAATCTGTGAATGGAGATCAAAATTTCACGAAAAATTACGGATGGTTTCCTAAGACCATTTTCATGTAGCTGCAGCGGTTAAGGTAAGTTCCCTTTACTGCCCCGCTGTAAGTTATTTTTTTTTGCAATTTCTGACTTTTTGAGTACTCTACTAACCTGAGTAGGTCTCGAAGAACTTTTTGATTAGTGTCGGAAAGAAGATCGATTGGCATCAAAAAAAATTGTTGTATGTAAAATGATAATTTTCTTTGCTATTGTACTTTATTTTTTAATTAAATCTGTGAATGGAGATCAAAATATTGTAAAAAAATTACAGATTGTTTCCTAAGACCATTTTTGTGTAGCTGCAGCTCCCCTTACTTCCCCGTTTACCGTTTCCATCCTGTATTACCAACTACTTATACCGAGGAAAGCCGATTTTCTTGAGTTCTGCTATTTTGGGCGTATTCACTTCAAAAATCAAATTTCAAAAAAATTGAGAAATTATATTTACCTGGATTAGATTTGAAGTATTTACAACAACTTTTAAAAGTTTGTACTTCATTGGATTTTATTCTATAGGTGTATGAAGTTAGTTAATTTTAAACACAAAACCCTCTTTTTTACGTCTCTGGATGAGATTTAAAAAAAAATGCTGAAACAGGTATTTCTTTATTTTTAATAATAAGTATTTACTCTGAGTTTTATGATTCTAGAACAATCTAAAAATTTTTTTTCATACAAACTTTACCCCCCCTTTTCACCCCCTTTTTCCAAAATTTTCCATAATTTCTATATCCTAAATGTTATTCTGAGTTTATTTAAATAGAATAGTGAAAATTTCATCAAAATCCGTCCAGCAGATTTTGCGTGATGCGCGTTCAAACAAACAAACAAACAAACAAACAAACAAACAAACAAAAATTTTTAAAATGGTTTTAATATGTTCAGTTACTTATTTTAAGTCACCCTGATCGGTTTTTTTTTTTGAAATCTTCAATGTACAGATTTTTTGGTCTCAACGATTTTATTATATGTATAGATATCAAAGAAGAAATGCCATTATTTGGATATTTCATGTAAGTAACCAATAATGAAATAGGTATGTTATTTAATTTTTTTGTCCGCCTTAAGATGTTCTGATTCATCAAAGAAAAGTCGCACTACTATGACGGGCAGCCGTAACTCTATAAAATGAGATGTCGAATAACGAATTTGATCTGCGATACTCAGTAAGCCAACGAATGTCACATTATCTTGATTGGTACAAGTGGGTTCACCGGTTCACCTTCCTTCATTCAGCGATGAGGTCAAAATGTTCCCATGCGACCTTTCTTGGGTAAGTATAATAATTCTTCACAAGGACCACATATGACTTGGTTGGCACTTTGGTAGCCAAGTTCATTCACCACCGTTAACTCAATTACATCCTTACGACCTTACACAATGGCACAGGTTCACATACATCGAAGCTCATTACTCAGTTGAAATACAAGCGGTTTTTGCAAAGTACAAGTGAGCCAGCAATGGATATTTGACGTTGGACGGTTTGTTCGATGGACGAGACGTTTCGTCGGAATTCCTTTCAGCAAAGCAATTTATGTTTGACAAGTAGCTGGACCATTGTTACACATTGCCCACGAGTTTTTGTAGTAACCGATTGCGACAATATACTGTGAATGACTCTTACTGCATTATGCAACGCTTAGCGGCAATCTTTTCTTGAATTGCCATATTCAATGCACTGAAATATGTATGAAATACGGTAGATACTTAATTTAAGAAGCCTGCTGGAGCGAACGGCCTTTTTTCCTTGACATACTGATACTAACGAACTAGTCATTTCCTTTTGTTTGTTCTGCAAATAAGTCATTAGAGTTAATTAACACAACAGAGCCACATTTCCGTTTTATTCTTGCTGAAACACTCAAAAGAAGAAACAAGATACATCCACTGCAATTTGCAGAAAGAAAACGCGTGATAAACCCACGTGCAGCAGTCGTGTATTTTGCATTTTCCAAAACTGGGCTTCAATGGACAATCCGAGACTGAACTCGCTTGAGCACATCGATATAACTTACAGTCATTATTATACCCATAAATAAATATAACAATGTATATATGTCACCGTAAAATTGTCAAATACGTTATATTGTAATATTTGTAATATCACTAGCGATATTGTAAAGTCTCGAATTATTGTCAACTGAACATACGGAAGTATCTCTTGCCCCCATAAACGGGAATCGCATGCATTTCACGAAAAATATGGCGTTTTGTTGTAAGCAGTATGTTCGTTTGACAATATTTCCAGATTTTACAATATCGCTAGAGATATAATATAACTTAGTTACCATTCCTGAGAAATTCCGATTATTATAACCTAACCTTAAAACACTTTATATTCCCCTAAAAAGCGTAGTCGACGGAGCCCCGCTTCGCGGGGCCCCTATTTCCGGGTGCAGGGTTTAAAGGAACCTAACTAACCTAACGGGGGGGTGCCCCAAGTCCCGATTATGGGGGCAGAGATACTTCCGCATGTTCATTTGACAATATTTCGAGATTTTACAATATCGCTAGAGATATTACAATATAACGTATTTGACAAATTTACGGTGACATATATGTATATATATAATACATCATAACATGGTAACGGCTGCCCATTAACGTTTTGTTTTATTGTTATAGGTAAACAAAAATGACTGATAAAGAAGCGGAGCTGATTGAAAAGAGCGAGACAGGAAATGGCATGGCAAAAGCGTGTGGAAGTGCCGTCAAACTGAAGAGGGAACTGGGCCTGTTCTCAGCAGTCAACTTGATACTGGGGGTCATGATTGGTTCTGGTATCTTCGTGTCACCAGCTTCCGCGCTCGAACACTCTGGATCTGTTGGCCTTTGCCTGATAATATGGACAGTTTCTGGAATAATATCCTTATTAGGTGGGTGTAGGTAAGACGCCTATTGTTTACCCTATTCAAAATACTGCTATTAGTGTTTCTTCGAGCTTTCTTGTACTGAATATTCCTGTTTTTTCTAGGAGCGTTATCGTTTGCTGAACTTGGAACTGTACTCGGTAAATCCGGCGCTGAATACTCCTACTTTCAAGAAGCATTTGGAAATACACATAAGTTTTGGGGACCGTTGCCCGCATTTATATGTGCATGGATTTATGTTGTTATCTTGAGACCAGCAGAAGTCGCTATAATCGTTATGACGTTTGCTGAATACGCAATTCAACCTTTTACGCCTGACTTAGATCCAGACTATAAAGAAATAGCTATTAAACTAGCTTCTATAACAGCATTATGTAAGTTTTCTTTTAATTTTACTTTGCATTTAAACAACGTATCAATTTACGTTTTGATAATAAATCGATTAGTAATATAGAATCGATTGGTTCACATGTACAGTTTCCCAGTATGCGCGCCCCACTAGTACACCTTGTTTGAACTGTCAGTGTCACTGTCAATTTCAAAATTCAAACGACATTGGACGCGCTGTTTGTATTTTCGAAAATTTATTTATAAGGTTTTATCAACTTTTACTGTTGAATATCGAAATAGAAGTGTCTTAGCTGACTTAACTACTTATTGCAAGTAAGTAAAAACAATTTATTTGTATGAAAGTTTGTAGAAATCAAGTTATTTTTGAACTAACAATGTAACTCCATACAACTTGTTTTTAGAATGTCATCCGACCTTAATAAAGAAACGAGTGATGCTGTGAAACGCGAAATAAAAGAAATACATGCTCGTTGTAAGCACGAGTGTTATGTTATCGCTAATTCGCCGAAGGAAGCTCCAAGTGCTACCTTGGAACAAATAAAAGAAAAAGCTCTTTGCTACATCGAAGGACTGGGAGCGCAGATTCAAAATTCAAATACCCCGATAACAGCAGATGATAACCTCCTTACCAGCCAGTTTTTAAAAGAAATAAAAGATAAAACAAACCAAGTGGAAGAGTATACTGCCTTTATGAGGGGATCCATAAATGATATTAACGCTGAGATAAATAGGTAGGCTGAATGTTTTATTACGAATGATTCTGACTTATTGTTTGCGTATTATTTTGCAGCCGGTTAGATGGAAATCAACCCCAATTCAATAGGGAAAGAACTAGGCAGTCTGAATGATTGATTTGATTTACAAAAATCAAAAATAATTTGCTTGTTTTTTGGTCTTCTACTTAGCTGTCAACTTTTATTTATTTTTTCTTGTTATTAAATCTGTTTTATTTAACTTATTAGCACAGTCTCAAAAAAGAAAATATATCCCACAATTCTAAATATTATTTCAGATTAAAATCCCTAATCACTGTAACACAAGAAGCCAAGTCCAGACCAAAGACAAACAAGTGCGAAGTGCAGCCGGAACACATCCATAGAGCTAAGGAGATGTTCCAGGTTATGAAGACTGAGCTACACGGGCTCATACAGTCACTGTTCCCCAATTCTGATGGCATCATCATTGAGATTATGGGGGTGAGTTGGATTATAAATGATTATATCGTTTTTTTATGTCTTCATTTCAGAGCAGAATCACCCACTCCTGTGTGCTGGTTTACCCTTTCTTCTGCTATAGATCTTGGTCCTGTGTGTCTCTGATTTCTGGCCCTCGGATTTTTTTTGTTGTATTCATCATGATTGTCCTGCGATTTATCTCAATTTATTTGGGGTTGGACTTGGCATGTCTTCTTCCGTACTTCTTAATTTTTTCTTTGCCTAATACATCATCATTGATTTTCATTTATCCCAATTTATTTGAGGTTCTGTCTTAGACTGTTGAATTCAGATAGGCAGACCATTTTCAGGTATTTGGAAAAGGCAGCAATAGACAAAAGAAGGTTGCCTTGTAGAGAATGCTTTCAAAAATAAGTCTATTATTAAGGGGCCTATTGGATTGATTGAATAACAGGCTGGTGTCTGTAACTCTATGTCCAAAGTGTGTATTTTGCGTACTGCATACAGCGTACAGCAGATGAATGGCTTATGCCAAAATGAAGAATTCTAGCAGAAAATCTATTTACCTAGCTCAGTACCTGTATTCTTAAAAAAAAATTAAGATTTGAGGAATGCAAATCTTTTAAACAATTTTTTTTATTTTCAGCAACTTATGGCCGAGCATCTAAATGAGGCTTCCAATGGATACATACCAGTCACATCAGAGACATACCAAATAATTGAAGTACTGAAAGACATGAAGATTGTAACTGTTAATCCTTACAACCATATGGAAGTTAAGTTGTCATATTGATAGTCGGCGTTTTAGGGGGAAGTATGCAGTTCAGGTTTCTATAACAGGCCAAAGTTCTGTCATAATACGACCCCTAATTTCCAAGTAATTGTAGTTATTTTAGATTGTAAAGCAGAGTAATTATAAATCTGTTCCAACCAAATGTTTCCAATGTACATTTTTAAGACTGATTCAACTGAATTTATACAGATTGTGTTAGCCACAATCTCTATAATAATAATATAGTAACAGCCGCTCGGGTCAAATAGCCATACATTTGAGATTTATTTATCTTATTTCTAAAATGCATGCACAAATTAAATGTTAATTTCTTGACTGGTACCACAATATTATTTAATTTTCAACTCTTAACCTTAATATTGTCAACTAATAGTCATTTTATGCTAAAAATTTAAAGATATACAGTCGTGGTCAACTAATTAGGGACACTCTGGTTAAACCGAATTGTGAATTTATTTTTTATTTTCCAACGAGTCTAAACCATATTCCATATCTCTTACATGTAAGTATAATTAGTCATTTATGTGCCCGATTATACAAACAATAACAACTTATTAAACATTAAACCTCTTTACAGTATAGCTGATAGATTATCGTAGTGCTATTTGTTCAAATAATGCTGGCTGGCCATTTAATTAGGGACACTGAGATATTGCGTTCTATTTTCAAAATTTGAATCTCAATACTTTTTTACTTCTTCTCTTATTGTTTCGTGGTAGTTTTGGCGGCAATCCCGATATTTATTTTAAGTTTTGAAAAATATTTTGAAGAAAAATGGGTAAAAATAAAAGTTGCGATCCAACACTACGAAAAATTATCATGAAGTTTGTTGTCGAGCATGGTTGGCCATACCGAAGGATAGCAGAACATTTAAATTGTTCAAAAACTATGGTATACAATGCAGTGCAACATGTCAGACGCAATAACACAGATTTAAATGTGCCCAGAACAAAAAGATCGAGAAAAACAACTCCGCAAGAAGATAGAATGATAGCCAGGTTAGCTAAGAAAGATCCGTTTCTAGGCTCTATTTTAATTAAACACGAAGTGTTTGGGACAGACGAAAGAGCTGGTGTCTCAGCGAGGACCGTTCGACGACGTCTGGTAGAAGCAGGGTTGTTCGGAAGAGTGGCTCGCAAAGTACCGTTGTTGAAGAAAGAACATAGAAATGCTCGTTTGGCGTTTGCACGTAAATATGGACATTGGACCTACGCCCAATGGCAACATGTATTATTCTCTGACGAGACCAAGGTTAATTTGATTTCTTCAGATGGAAGGCAATACGTACGGCGTCCAGTAAAAGCGGAAATGAATCCAAGATTCACAAAAAAGCAGGTGAAACATGGCGGTGGAAACATTAAAATGTGGGGTTCATTTTCTGGACGTGGAGTGGGACCTGTGAGGAAAGTTCAGGGTAACTTAGACCAACATCAATACAAGGCAATATTGGAGGAAACGATGCTTCCCTATGCTGAGGAGCATCTCCCTATTATATGGACGTTTCAGCATGATAACGACCCGAAACATACCGCCCGTTCAGTCAAGTCGTTTCTTACCAGTCAGTCAGTATCGGTGCTAGATTGGCCAGCAAATAGCCCGGACCTTAACCCAATCGAGCACCTTTGGCACGAAATCAAGAAAAAAGTAGCCACTTATCGTACCACAACTTTAGATGAACTTAATGAAGCTTTTTGTGAGGCATGGGCAAACATTCCTGTCGAAACATGCCAGAAACTGATAATGTCTATGCCACATCGGTGTCAAGCGGTAATTACTAACAAAGGTTTTGCT
Organism: Xestia ashworthii; assembly: GCA_950022955.1. Taxonomy (NCBI): domain Eukaryota; kingdom Metazoa; phylum Arthropoda; class Insecta; order Lepidoptera; family Noctuidae; genus Xestia; species Xestia ashworthii. Next base: position 20,038,983 of record OX465566.1, read on the forward strand.
ACTGGGTACTGATTTTACACGAAATAAAATGGAGCTGTTAAAGATATTATAATACTGCAGATTATTAGTTTTGTTTAACTCTATTTTTCATTATAGTTTACTGTCCTTAATTAAATGTCCAGCTACAGAATTATACCTTAAAATTGAATACATGTTCAACCTTTGATATTAAATACTTTTTTCTATTTATTTATTCTTTTATTTACAGCCATTTAAAGCATAATAATCGGACCAAATTATGCAAATAATAGTTACTGAGAAATCAATAGGGTTTTATATTTGTATGTACATAACCGGTTATTGTTCTTCACTATCTTGCATGTCCCTAATTAGTTGACCACGACTGTATATAAAGAAGGGACCAAACATGTCAATTTAATGTTAAGTTTAGTGTAAGTATTAAAAGTTAAGTTTTTTTTTTAATATTGTCTTTGTTTCATTTACAACTGCCCCTCATAAGTAACAATAACTTAGCAATTTTGTTTAAAATTTTTCGCCAATCTTAAATTTGATCAACACACAACCCGACATACTGAAAACTTGAATTTCGCGGGCTACCCTAACGCTTGTTATTCTGGGACTAGGTCGAGCTTCATTGTCTCGGCGCTTTTCTGGTTGTCGCCACTGTTTATTCTGGCGTTCAGAAGTTTCAGTGGTTTGATCATCAACCTTATCCCATCGAGATAAAGATTTTTGTTTGACTTTGACAGTGTTGCAAAATTAGAGATAAAATAATAAAACTGTAAAAGGAGTGAAGTTCCAATTTGTGTGACCATTTTCACCATGTTAGAAACTCATGGTCAAACGATTTCCATCGTCTATGGTCCACAAGGTCCACATTTTTATTAAGAACCAAAAGGTTGTACCGATTTTGACGGGACTTTCACTAGTAGATAGCTCATGTTATAAGGAGTAACTTAGGCTTAGACAGGATTAGGGTTCCCTGCAAAAAATTAAAACCCTTGAAATTGGTAGCAAAATCAGATTCCAATAGTAAAGTAATATTTTTACCATAACTTCACGTGGAGGAAAATCACGGGCAGCAGCTACGAAAATATAAAAACAGCATGCAATAACATAATTACTAAGCAATTTAAAATTGAGTAGGGTCAGACAGAACTTGGGCAACTGTATTATAATGTTACTAGCTGATGCCCGCGTACATATTATATATGCCAAAAACTTCCTTGAGAACAACTTTACACATTAGTGAAAACAGCATGAAAATCGGTGCAGTAATTTTTGAGTTTATCGCGAACAGATACAGACAGACAGTGGTGACTATCATATGCTAGCCTAGTAGTACCTACCTACACAGTGGTCCCACCGCTGCTGGTCAAAGGCCTCCCTTCATATTTTAAATGTACCTATCTAATTTAGGATCTTCTTTTTTCAGTTGTGATGACCTACATCAATATAACGAGCGTGAAGTTGTTCGTAAAAGTACAGAACATATTCGGAGTGTGTAAGGTCCTAGCTTGTCTCATCGTCATTGGAGGAGGGATCTATGAAATAGCGAAAGGTACTTATTAAACTATTTTAAGCCCAAATACATAGGTATTTAATGTCATCACATAGATAGAAAGAAAATACTTTGTATCAATAATGTCTAGTTTTCCCATTTATAAACCTTCATGCATAAAGTTATGCCTGTTTATTCAGAAACTACAAGCCATCAACATTCATCTGACGACCTGAATGGCGTAGTGGTAGTGAGGCTGCCTTACGTTCTTAGGGTCCTGGGTTCGAATCCTGGTAGGAGCAAATGTTTGTGCGATGAGCATGGACATTTGTTTCCGAGTCATGGATGTTTATATGTATAATAAGTATGTATTTACAAACAAAAAAAAAGTATTTAAGTAGTATATCAACTATCTGGTGTCCACGACACAAGCTTTGCTTAGAGTGGCACTAGATGGCGCTGTGTGTTAATGTCCAGCGATATTTATTTATTATTTATTTATGTTTTCTTAAAAAATCATTATTCATATAAGCATGGCTAAATTACCTAATCTTATTTAAAAAAAACTCACCATCCTCTAGCTAGATCTTTACCAATTATAAAGAGACAAATTTTGTACTAAAGTTTAGATGTTGGGGCCGGGGTTGGTTGGTTATTTAATCTTCGGAATTATCTAATCCGATTCCTCAAATTCGTTCACCAATAGGAAGCCTCATGAACCCCGAGTATCATAGGCTTATTTAAAACGTTCCCGTAGAATAATTTCCAGTTATAACGCGAGCAAAGCTGCGGGCAAAAGCATAATATAAAACTTTAATCTTTCCAGGAAACACGGAAAACTTAAACAAAGGCTTTGAAGGCAGTACCTTCAGTCCTGGAGGGATTGCCCTCGCGTTATACTCCGGGCTGTGGGCTTACGATGGATGGAACAGTGTGACTGTTGTCACTGAAGAGATTATTAACCCTGGGGTGTGAGTATCATTGAGGCAACGTTTTTTTTTTAAAAATAAAACCCTTGCTTTCTTTTGGAAGTTGACAAGATATTTTTACCGCGTCCTCGTTTTAAAACGCTTGGCTCGGGGGAGTTGAAAAATCAATTACTAACGCGCGGTTTTCTTAAACACGCGCTTGAGGTTTTTTCAACGCCAGGAGTTGAAATTCCAGTGTTCGGTCAAAATAGATAAACGTTACATAACAGCACGCCAGCGGGTCTAAAATGGCCGCTTTAGCAGATCATATGAATCACGTTAATTTTTTTTTATAAAAATGGACTTTATTGATATAAACATAAAGTCTATTTTAAGAATTTTAAAGTTTTAATGTGATTCATATTATGTTCTGCTAAAGCGGCCATTTTAGACCCACTGTAATCCCCGGAGGGATAGGCAGAGGTGTAGTAGGTACACACATTTCGCCAGTTATGTTTTAAGTCCCATGGAATAGGCAGGCAAGCCTATCGCCATCAACCGGGCATAAATCCAGGCTCCGTGGTTGCTACTGAGAAATTCCTGATGGAATAACCCAATAACACTTTGACCGACCCGGAATCAAACCCTGGACTTTATTATAAATACGCACGTTAATAAAGTGCCCGTGCCGACAACAACTTTGACCTTGAAAAAATCGTTCCTCGTCCTTTATGAACTGGCAGGGTTGTATTGATGATTTTGATGATTATAATTCTGTAACTACATACGTCTTACAGTTGCGAACGATATTTTCATCACCATTAAACCTTGCACTGGCCTGCAAAAAACTTACGAAAATTTGAATTTCGCGGGCTACCTTGGAGCATCCACTTTAAAACATCACACACACATTCAAGGGTGTTTAGGTAGGTGTATTCCCTTTGACCCCACCGCCCGGGAATGTAGGGACAACCATATTTCGCTAGTTTTATTACCATTTTGAAAAGTACCTACGTCCTATATTGTGCGTATCAGAGAAAGATACAAATCTCACATCAATCACCTAGACGGGGAACTTATATCTGTAACACTAATATTTCCGGCTCATTAATGAAGCCCTGTAACGATAAACGGATTAGTGCGCGTTGGTATTGCTATGATTATATTGCTGTCACTAACGGCTCCGAAATCCTTCTAAACAAAGACCCGTCTGATAGCGAACTGATATTAAATTGTCGTTTATCCGGCATCAGTTTAACTGTTGCTTATAAAGGGAGTATTGCCAGCTTTCATAGGAATCTTTTCTAAAATCATCATCGTTCTCTTGCCCTTATTCATTTGGGTTCGGATGCAGCATGTCTTCTTCATCCATCATCCTCATCATCATTTCAGCCGAAAGACGTCCACTGCTGAACATAGGCCTCCCTCAAGTGTCGCCACATTGACCGGTCCCGTGCGACTCGCATCCAACGGATTCCCGCAACCTTCACCAGGTCATCGGTCCACCTAGTGGGTGGTCTTCCAACGCATCGTCTTCCGGTTCGCGTTTGCCACTCCAGACTTCCATACTTCCAGACTTCTATTTTTCGTCATCTCATTAGACAATTATTTTATGACAAAATTAGGCATATGTAAAATAAATAATATGCACAATAGCGTTCTCAAGAAGGGTTGACGTCAAGCCGGCCGTCGTCCGGTCATAAAATACTTGCCAAAACCCAAGCAATATGGAATCATTTCTAAAATGCCATGGGAATGATTTCTAGCTTATTTTTTTTCTTGCGAATTTAATTCTGTGTAGGTACCACACAGGCATCAAAAGAATCTCAATTCTTCATGTATCTCTCCTTTTCCCTTGGGATCGGCTTCCAGTCTCACTGAATGCAGCTGAATACCCGTTTACAGGATGGAAGGGATTGACGCACGAACGATTACAATATATTCAGTAGGTACATCATTCCCCACATACGGAAAATTTAAAAAAATATTCAACTGTTTCATACAAAAATGCAATATCTACACGGTCAAACTGTATGGAACAGGTATTTTTTTAAATTCCGTTGAAAATTTCCCCATGCGCGACTCCATAACTGACCTTCAAAAACGGAAAAGTCGTACATTTTCAAAACATCCGGACATTCAATTCTACGATAAAATCTGCAGTCCTGTCAAATTACAAGACTGAACTAAGTCCAGACGCAGGGCTAAGACAAAAATCCAGACAGATACCCATAGATACAACTGCCTACTAAACCAATTTAATTTTTCTTCCAGTAACGTACCCCTCAGCATATCAATCGCTGTACCCCTAATAACAGCGCTGTACGTGTTCATGAACGTGGCGTACATGACAGTGCTGAGTTACAGCGAGATGACGTCAGTACCCGCTGTGGCTGTGGCCTTCGGTACTCGAGTACTAGGACCGGCTAGCTTCTTGATACCGTTGGGCGTCGCTATAGCCACGTTTGGATGCGCAATGAGTGTGCAGTTTGGTGTTACCAGGTGAGATTATAAAAGATAGGTCTGTCTCTTCTTTCTGCCAAAGGCATTCTTAAGCTGGTTTGTCCTCAGCCAATACAGTCCTTTCAGAGCACAGTTATAAATTACAATACTGCGTGGTACGTAGCGCGCGTGGCCATTATCGGTACTAAATCCACCATTTTGTTTTTTCAATACAATTTCTATAGACAATTTTGCAAATGTGAAAAAACCATGCTCCACAATGACAGTGCTGTACAGTATGACCAGTTTTAAGTGTGCAGTTCAACTCAAGGTCACTCAAGGTAGCGCTGCTTGTCAAAAAAAGATGCATCCATAATTATGTCAAAGTTGACACATTTTATAAGTTCTATCTTTTCCCGCCTGCACAGAATACTTGCTCCGCTTTCACAAGGTTTGAAGACTTAGACCAAATAGTGATGTATTTTAATTTTATTTCAGGGTATGCTACACAGCCGCGCGAGGTGGGCACATGTTAGAAGTATTCTCTTACGTTAATTTAAAGAGGATGACACCAGCGCCTGCTGTTGCATTCCAAGTAAGTATAGGAGTTTAAGTTAGTATTGCAGTTTTACGACTGCTTGTTCTAATTTTATTTGGAAGGCCTATGCTACTGAGCTTTGGGTCCTGGGTGCAATGCCCGTGTAGAATGGTGTTAGGATTGTCCCATTAAAAATCAGTGGCAGCGGGTTGGTTGATGTCACATGGTCTTTTTGGTTCTAGGACGTGCCGCTATCCGCACGATGTTTTCCTTCACCGTTCAACACAAAGTAATGCACCTGCCTGGGTTCGATCCAAATACTTACTGCTCGCACTTGAGGGGCCGCAATCACTGGGCTCATGTTATGTTGTTGTATTTGAAATAAAGCAATTAACGTATCTTCTTTTTTGTTTCAGGCATTACTAACAACAGTATTCATTTTAGTTGGCAACATTAAAACCCTAATAGAATTCGCTAGTTGGTTCCTCTGGTTCTTCTACGGGCTAGCCATGGTTGCTTTGTTAGTGCTACGAAGAACACAAGCGAAGAAACCACGGCCTTATAGGGTACCAACATTGGTACCATGTTTTGTATTAGTAGTGGCAATATTCTTGTCAATATTGCCAATAGTACACGACCCATCGCTGAAATACTTGATGGCTGTTGGCTTCATACTGATGGGCGTCACCGTGTACACCGTATTTGTTTATTATAAGAAAACTCCGACTGCTATTTTAAGTGAGTATAAGTTTTTTTTGTAGTCTTTTTTTAGGAAAAAAGAGGTTTTAATTTTTAGTGTTGACATTTTAAAATAAATATACGAGATCGAGAAAAAAAAATACACGTAGTGTTCACATCACTATTACTTACTATTTGTTGATGAATGACTGACATCGACTATTTCCACAATTCTTTCAAAATATAAAATATTGTTTTATTTTCTTTAACAGGAAAATTCACATTCCTGACTCAAGTCCTGTTCGAAAGTGTGCCGCCAAGCGATCGTCAAGACTGATTTATTATTATTTTAAAGTTATAACTGTAAATATAGTACAAAAATATACAATAATAAAATATATAGATATAAGTTCGCCAACCTTGTTTTTTATTTAATGAACCTGTTTAAATATGCTACGAAAACATACGCATGAAAAGTACAACATGCAGAATGGTATTAATTACCACGTAGATGGCAACATAAGCCAGATACTAGATACTGATAATTGAATGAGAGGTTTTCTTTTTGAGAAATGAAAAAAAAAGTTTTTCAAAGAACTCGGTAGATGGTGTTGAACTGACTACGTTACTAATTCCAAAACACTTGAAAAAACACGTCACATACAATCGTTGACTGACACTTTCGTTTGCTTATGTATCCGAATAATTATAACCATTGGGTCCAAGTGAAATTATGGTACGTTCTGTTCCTTGCAGTGACATACCGAGATCAGCGACTAGGGAAGAGTTGAAAAAGAAAATCTCTCATTACAAATGTGAATAATATTTCACATATAGCTTTCATCATCATCCTTATAATAAACATTATATTTATTACAGAAAAAACTGATTATTCAGTTGGAATTACGTTAATTTCATTACTTTCCAAGTCACGGGGTCAGATGAGCATGTTGCTCCATGTAAGGTTGAGTCGCATATGAATTCGGCTATATGAAGTACACATTCGTCCTCATCACCCCTTTGAATTTTTGGGTTGAACTTTGTGATAGAATTTTTTTATCTGATGTGGTCGCAAATACGACTGGAGTCGTATTCATAATTATCTATCTCTAAGTTATTTGACATCCCTGAAAGGTACTTGGTCTCCCCTATGCGTATTAAAGCAAACAAAACAACAAATTGTTTAGATCTGTATCTGGGTTTGATTCCCAGGTTAGAAAAATGTTATTGAATTTTTCATCGACGATTTCCAACGATGACAAATAATAAAATATAAATATTGGGTAAACCTCTGCCTAACTTTTTGGGGATTACGGTCATATAATTATCAGTTATTTAACACCAAAGAGTCGTTCTTTAGTCCAAATGTTGTTGAAAACCGTGATTTAGTCGATTCTACGAAATAGGCCATAACTCGATACTCGAGCGTTCAGAAATCCACATTTTCCCATCACTCAAGTCAGCAGCGACCGCCGGTGGATCCGCCACTGTATCCGCGAATTGTTTTCAGCAGTCAGAAATACAAAATAATAGTCGTAAATTGATGAAAATTTATGTGTGCTTAGTGAAATATCATCATGGCTTACCACTACGTGGTTACTGCACAGAAACCGACCGCCGTGATATCATGTGTTACCGGTAAACGTCCATTTTCATCTGTGTTATTGTCACGTTGAGGTTAAAATTACTACAATAATATCGCGCTCTGACTCGCGCTATTTTCACTTACTCATGCCTTTTGATGATATTTAGAGGCAGTTATAGCCTGCTCATTTTTATTTTTCCATGCTGCTCTCCACATACTTCAACAATACTTCGTTTTCGGACAGAGATTTTAAATAGATCGTAGTTGTTACTGCACGCTTTATAACAAAAACAAATATGATAACATACACTTTTTTACAGGATTGCGCCATAATACTGTAACATAGTAATTTTTTTAGCAAACACACCATATTGTTCAGTTTTAGCATGATTATGGCGTCTATCCAAGCTTAGAGGTTGAATATAGGTATACTTAGAGATATGTCAGGGTTATGGCTGTCGTGCGTAAAATAACTGCACTATCGATTAGACTGGGTGGTTTCCATAAGGCAGCATCTATCTACAATAATGCTACTCCTGTATGCTTTAGGGTCTGTCCTTATATTGCCAAAAAAAGGGAACTGTTCTAATTAGATTTTGTTTCATAACCCTACCATACTATTTGATTTTTATTTTATTTTAAACACCACCCATATGAAAATAAACCTTCAGAATTCAATTCATAGTAGTAATAAAATTGGTCTATAAGACAATGAAATAAAATGTTCCACTTTTATAATGTTGCTTTCACAGGTTTTGAATAGAATGCAGCTTCTTTTAAGCATGACTGTTTAATTGTTGTTAACAAGCAAAGCCTAGGTTGCTAGTTCTCCAATAATAAGTTAAATAAAATGTACTTTAGGCAACTTCACTTCGCCAACCGACTTGAACCTTCTGGTGGCAAAGGTGTCCCGTCTGGAGATGTACTTGGTGACTCCAGAGGGTTTGCGTCCGATGAAGGAAGTGGGTCTCTATGGGCGAGTTGCCAAGATGAAGATGTTCAGACCACCAGTGAGTAACTATGACTAAAAAGGATCCATTCAAGAATTGTAACACACAATCTTCCACCCACTATCATGATCTTTCTAGCCTTTCCTAACTATGATGGGGTGGCTTCCAGTCCAAATGAATGTACCTGAATACCAATATTTTGCATACAGCAGCTGCTGTCAAATTAAACAGAAAAAAATACCAAATATCTTAATGCAAGATCAAAATCTATCAAATGTTGTGCTATTAGATATTATGCAACATGTTTATTAAATATTCTAGTTTTGAGGTGTTCGCTGTGTGTTAACAGGACCATGTCCATACTTTACCCTGTAACTGTGTACAATGTGCAACATATGAATAAATAATCTGTAAAGAGGTACAACAAAATATGAAGGCACAATCTTGGCTCTTTCTTGTATTGCTAATTACCAACATACCATGTAGAGCTGAACAAGCTATTTAGTTTACAGTTTAACCCTTTTTTTTTTTTTTTTTTTTTTTTTTAGGGTGGGAAATCATCAAATGACTTCTCCCACTCTGGGCGGAGCGGGAGGGAGTGTCAGACTCTTACTGACTAAAACCCATCCATGTTCCTTCCTCGCCCTTTACGTTCCGGGGCCGCGGTATCTCTTTCGAACAGTCCCGCAACCCCGGTACAGTTTAACCCTCAAAGTTTTTTGAATTTTACACACATTGTAAAATGTCAACCCAATAGCTTGTTCGACCGTACCTTGAATGCCTGATACAGTGCACACTACAAGTTACTAAATGAAGAGTAGTACCTTATTGGAGTTCTACTGGGCTAATGTTCATTTATCAACTATTGCTACAACAAAAAATTGTATTTTGTTGCACACACATTGCTTGCAACTGAAAGAAAATATACCTACTAGAAATAAATGTCACAAAGTCCCAACAAAAGCCCTTTTATTGAATGGTCTTAAATCTGCCTAAAACCATTCAATAAAAGGACACTGACAGTTGTCTGACGGACACTTGTTTTCACTGACATATTGCAAATATAGAAAATACTCATATTCCTTTTCAGCATGAAAATAAGGACCTAGTGTTCATCTTAACAGCCCGCTACAACGCCATGATATTAGAATGGAGAACTGCAGCCAACGGTGAGCTAGAAGTAGTCACCAGGGCCCATGGTAATGTCTCAGACAGAATTGGAAAGCCAGCAGAGAACGGTATCCTAGCGGTGATTGATCCGCAAGCCCGAGTGATAGGTCTAAGACTGTATGACGGTCTATTCAAGATCATACCACTTGATAAAGATTCTACAGAGCTTAAAGCTGCTAGTTTAAGGTCAGTGAAGCTTTTGGCTGCAATAATTGGTAGTTGTTCAGTAATGACATTGAATTCAGTCAGCCTTGTGAAATAACATTTGAAAATAAATGCATAATACAGGGTGGAACGGAGACCTATGCACAAATGGTTATCAAGTATTTACTACATCATTCTGGGCCAGGTTGGCAGATGCAGATACAACCTGGTCCAGTGGGGGTATTCCAATGAAGCCATGTGTGAGTGCAGTGCCTCAATGCAAACTGTGGCTCACCTCCTGTCCTGCGCTATGTGTGGTTCCACCTGCACTCTGACGGGCCTGTCTGAGGCCACCACCAATGCTTTCGAGGTGGCAGAGTACTGGTCAAGCATAATATTTTTTTTTTAAAAGGGGTAATCATTGGCACGGCGAAGAAGGATAAATCTGAGCGCCTCCATATAAAAATTTCATCTGCAGTAAAATTATCACTTCTTTGGTGAAGGTAAACATTGTGAGGAAACCAACATTCCTGAGAGAAAATTTTTGACGGCTTTTAAAACCAAGTCATGGGCCATGGTCGGCAATAACCTCTGACACCAGGTTAGGTACCAAAACCAACATCATGATCAAAGTAGAAAAACTACAATTAAATAAAATACTGCTGTATCCTGCAATACCTACATGACAAAATATATGGAAAGCCTGTTTTTTTTTTTTTAAATTACCGCTATATATATATGGTATGTATGTCCTTGTACGTTTGTGTGTCCCTTCCACCCTGACCACCACCATCTTCTCAAATAATAAAATTTATAAATGTTCTCTTAAGTTACAATCATGTTAAAATACAGATATTTTGAATATGTGCTGTTTCTAAGTTTTACTTTCTGTTTTCAGACTTGATGAGCTAAATGTGTTTGATGTTGAATTCTTACATGGCTGCTCGAATCCCACTATTATTTTAATACATCAAGATCTTAATGGTCGACATATTAAGGTAACACACAAATAAAATACAATACTGGTTGTAATAACTTGTATCTCAGAATATTAAATTCATTGTAAATGATTACAGACTCATGAAATAAACCTGAAGGAGAAAGAATTCATGAAGATACCATGGAAACAAGATAATGTAGAGACTGAAGCTTCTATTTTGATACCAGTACCCAGCCCTCTTGGTAAGTGATCGAAAATATCTTGTAACTATTTCATTTTATTCATTTACAAAATACAGTTAAACCAACAAAGTATGTGCATTGGTAGTTTTCGTGTTTCCAAGAGGCTTTCAACTTTGGTCCTGCCGCACCGAGTAGTATAGTAGTTAGTACACATATCATTAGGCATATGGGTGTAAAAACCCGTTAACGAAGCTAAAAGGCACTAGTTCGCCTCGTCTTTGCGATATTTATTTATTTTCCCGAAGCGCATACTTTTCCTTGGAGATCTGCATTTCTGTAAGTCTCAAGTTGATGTGTAAGTGACTGCCTCATTGGTCTGCGGGCCTAAAATGGCCGCTTTAGCAGAACATAATACGAATCACTTTAAACAATTTAAATACTTAAAATGGACTTTATTGTTATGACCGTAAAGTCCACTTTTAGAATTTAAATTTTTAACGTAATTCATTTAATGTTCTGCTAAAGCGGCTATTTTAGACCCCCTGGTGGCCGCAAGTGTTACTGGTGAGCATGAGGTCCTGGGTTCGATTCCCTGGTTGGGCAATGTGTTATTGGGTTTTTCTATCAGGAATTTCTCAGTCTGGATTTGTGCTCGATGGATGGCCGATGGATATGCTCGCCTCCTATTAAATGGCATTTAAAATAATTTTAAAACTAGTACAATATTTACAGGCGGCGCCATAGTGATAGGTCAAGAATCAATAGTGTATCATGATGGACAGAACTATGTTGCTGTTGCTCCACCACAGATTAAGGTAATTCTTAACATTATGAATCGATGGTTGAAATTGAACGTTCCATTTCCTAAGTCCCCCAATATCCAAAGTTTGGATATTCAACTTTCAACTCATCCGAATACTGCTAATCCAACAGCGCGATCATTTAGAAGTTTCACCGTCGAAATCTGATTTTTGCCCTTCCATGATGCTAATGTGACTAAGGTACTGCATGAAGACAAGTTCTAAATCCAGTCTCGTATAAAAATATATAACGTATAATAAATAATAATTTAGTGGTTTAATTGATAAACCACTAAATCATCATATCACGCAACAATTGTCTTAGTACTCCATTTGTTTACTTTATTACAAAGTATGTATACGCACCCATCACAAGGGCGATTTTATACGCGAGAATACGCGCACTTAAATTTCTACTCACTGCTCAGTTCTGAAAGTTGAAAATACAACAGCCAGATTTTTTGACGCGATGGGATATGCTCTGTCGGATTCTCAAAATCCAGCTCAGTCATGTGAACATCATGTGTATATGGTCTAAATTTGAGTACACTTTCAGCTTACGCCAATAAACTGCTACTGCCGCGTAGACGGACGTGGCCTACGGTACTTGCTAGGGGACATCGCTGGACGTTTGTTCATGCTACTGTTGGAACTGCAGGAGAAGGCGGATGGCACACAGGCTGTTAAGGATCTCAAAGTGGAATTGTTGGGTAAGTCACTAACAGTTCACTTTTTGAAGTGAAAACTTGTGTAGGCGCATTGAGCACTTTTTGGATCATGGAACTCGCGTGACCGTCACCTAACACTTCGTAGCACCTTTCACTTCTGTCGGCAGTTCCTAAAGACTGCCCCGCATTTTTTTTTTGTCATTATTATTTTACTAATGCACAGACAGTATGGATTACTTGAAGACAAGAGTAACTTGCTGCAAAAAATTCAATTCGTAAATAAGTCAGAATGAGAACATCAGTCATCTTCCTTATCGTGTGATTATTGCCTAACCAGCGGGCCTAATATGGCCGGTTTAGCAGAACATAATACGAAAGACGTTAAAAAATTTAAATTTTAAAAATTGACATTATCGTCACTACCATAAAGTCCATTTTAAGAATTTTAAATTTTATTATGTTCTGCTAAAGCTTCTATTTTAGACGCCCTGCCCGGCTAGCATGGGCAGGTGATAAAAATTTTATCCACCGGTTATTTCCACTTTTGTTTGAATTTTGTCCCTTGTCAGTGGAAATAACCGGTGGATAAAATTTTTATCCCCTGCCCATGCTAGCCGGGCTGGTGTCCAGAGTTTTCATTCCGCCCATGGGCCTCTGACTTGGTTTAAATGCTGTCGAGTCAGTGGCGGATTTGCAGTCTCGGCCGCCCTAGGCCCCAAGCCATCAGCCGCCCCTTTCTCAGCACCCACCATATAGACTACATAATGAAATTACTTTATTGCTAACTTTTATCTAAATAGATTTAGAAAATTAGGAAAAGAAAGAGTTTTATTTCGCAAGAATATGGTACATAAGTTGTTACAACTAGTTATTTGCTCTAACATACCTTGGCATACTTGTTTATGATAACTTTTACACGAGTGTTATTAACTTTCAACACTTAATTGCGAGTAAAATATTTGAATATCTAATTAAACACAATTAATTTGTACGGAGCTACTTATTATCGCGAGTGCGGGTGGGAAGTGTGGGTAAAAGTAACTATAAGTTTGGCTGATATTGCAGCCAACAGCGGTTTATGGGATGAAGCTTTTTTGTAAATCACGGTTATCATTATATTATGGATATTATAAAATAATAATAGTATGCATATTAGATTTGACGGTACATTTGTTTGTATACGGAACAAGACGCAACTACCATAAAAAAGTCTCTACGCGGTTATGCTAAGCTCACTGCTGAGCCTGAGTGCCCGACCAAAGAGTAAGTCTGGACTGCACTCATGCGTAGTTCGCGCACTAGCTCTATCTGTCTTACTCTCATGCAAAGGACGCGGAAAGAAATTGATGAATCCTGGCGAATCTAATCAAGATAATCGGATATTTCAACCGAATGATTGCTTTGCTATCGGTCTTTGACAGGTGTGCAAAGTCTGAATTAAATCTGATCGTTCAAAGTAGGGCAACATCGAGCCCAAAGGAGTCGGTTACAAACAAGCAAGCAAACATACAGGTGAAACTAATAAAAGCGTGTTAAAAACATAGAAGGTATTTAAGGATGCGGTATAGATTGCACCATGTAGTGCAGTCCGCCCGCCATACGTTATAATATTTTTTGACACGATTGGGGCCGCCCCTAAATCTAGCCGCCCTAGGCCCGGGCCTACCTGGCCTTAGGGTAAATCCGCCACTGTGTCGAGTAATATCTCTCAGGCATGCTGGTTCCCTCACGTTTTCGTTCACCGAAGCAAGTGATAATTATACAATACGCACTTGAATCCGAAAAATCAGAGGTGTGTGTCCTGGGTTCGAACTTGAGACCTATGATTTGGCAATCTAACGGTCACACTACTCGGCTAATGCTGCTGCATCAGTGTTATTTTGTAAGAGTATTAAGCCGGAAACACACTTACGTGGCGTGACGTGGCGCTTGCTGTCGTGATGGTGACTGTGCACACTATTGTATCGTATCGTGGCGCGCTCTGGCGTTATTTCTGAACAGCACATATTGAACCTTTGCAGCGTTCAAACGTGCATAATGTTTTCTTCGGCAAACTCGCGCCACGAGCCACGTGGTGTAAAAACACATTTGCCTGTTGTGGCGTGTCGCGCCATAACCCCACCACCGCTCTGGCGCAATCGGCGGTGAGCAGTCAGCGCCACGCCAGAACGCGCCACGACACGACACGACACGACCTACAAATATGTCTCTAACCATATTAAATGTATGAAACCGATATGCTTCTGGCGCGCCACGCCACGTAAGTGTGTTTCCGGCTTTAGTTGCATGTCATTTAAACTAAGTCAAGTTTAACTTTGGACACAAAGCTTACCTAACTTTACGATAGACTCCCCAATTAACGCGTCCTCATATAAACCTGATAAAAAAAAAATCGCGCGACATGTCTCGCATGTTGATAACGACCAACTGTCAAGAATAACATGATGACAATCCGAATTAAACAGCTATTCCTTTGCAGGAGACATCCCAATCCCAGAATGCATGACATACCTGGACAATGGCGTCGTATTCGTGGGCTCACGTCTGGGAGACTCCGCGCTCGTGCGTCTGTCGGTCTCAAGAGACGAGGCCAGTCAGTACGTGCAGCCGATGGAGAGCTTCACCAGCCTGGCTCCCATCGTGGACATGTGTGTGGTGGACTTGGAGAGGCAGGGACAGAACCAGCTCATTACTTGCTCGGGTAAGTATAGTTATCAGTGGCGAAGGATCCATACAACTAGATTCCTACAGGATTCCCTTTGAGAAATGACACTGTCAGTAGTCAGTATTCTATTGGCAAATAATATAATCACTTTAAAGATATGTACTCCGGCTTACCTCTTACAAAAAATGATTCTTCGCTACTGATGGTTTTGATATTTAACAATAACCATGAAGTTAAGGTCTGTATTTATCGCGAGCATTTGCGTTGCGACCAAATATTCGTTGCGCGAACTTTTGTTACGCAACGAACATTCGCTCACGAACACAACTTGATTAGAATAATTAGAATTTGTTATTCGTATTTGAATCACAAACTCCAAACTATTTGTTTTACAAATTCGTTTCATAAAATAAAGAGTGTATTGGGGGTCAAAGTTCCAACTTTTTTTTTTAAATACAATTTTTTATTATAAGATTTTTGCTTTAAACACCTCCACGACCCCCATACTGTTCAATCCATCCATCAACACAATGTTTTGAGTGCGTTACACTGAGTTCTACCACAAAACATGATTTTTCGCTCCAAAAAAAAAAGTCGTTTCCCAGCAATAATTTTTGCATAAAGTTACTTAGTTTGATGTACATAATGCTGGGTTGTCGGCTTTGTGATGAGATTATTTACACCCTGTATGTCGTGTACGAAGAACGAGTCAGTTGGAAAAAAAGATTTTACAATTGTTTCATAGTATTTTAACTTTGTCAAAAACCTCATAGCATTTACAATAAACGAAGACCATTGTACTGCAAGATCAGACTTAAAAATAAAAGATTGTCCATTGTCTTCATCAAATCTCTACTACAAAATAGCATTATCTCCCCAGGTGCCTTCAAGATGGGTTCCCTACGCATCATCCGCAACGGCATCGGAATCCAGGAACAGGCATCTATCGACCTGCCGGGTATCAAGGGCATGTGGGCGCTCACTTTAGCAGAGAAACAGACGTATCATGACACGCTTGTGCTAGCCTTCGTAGGACAAACCAGGTATGGCTCTTTATTTAAGGGAGCGTTCAAGTATTACATAATGCAATTTTTGGAGATTTTTAATAAATAAATATTGAGTGCCACACTAAGCAAGGCTTGTGACGTGGACACCAGATAGTTGATATACTACATTTATACTTTTTATTTGTAAATAAATACTTAATATACATATACAAACATCCATGACTCGGAAACAAATGCCCATGCTCATCACAAAACCGCTACCGCCGCCGCCGCGGGGTATAACCGCTGTTATACTTGAACGCTCCCTAAGTATTAGCTCTTAGCGGGCATATGGCCGCAGCTCCGTGGAGTTCAATAATGGTCCCACGGCATCATAGGATTAAAAGTAACCTGTGTTAATCCAGGTTATAAGCTATCTGTATGCTTCATTTCATTCAAATCTGTTCGGTAGTTATTGCGCAAAAGAGTAACAAACAAGGATCCATCCAACCATCTTCACAAACTTTCGCATTTACAACATTAGCAAAATGTCATCGATGTCGTGTCGTGTCATTCAGATATGATTGACAGAGTCGACTTTCTGCAAAGCATACTCATAATCAATGCATTTAATACGATTTTGTAATGTCAAAAGATCGATTTTTCAGAAAAATAAAGCTGATTGCCCATGCCTAACTGTAAATCTCAATGGAGAAAAGCAGACAATAAACATATTAAACACTATATATTACTTTTTGTATAATCAGTTGCGTCATATTTTGGGCCCAACCTTATTATTAGACTGTTCTATTCTAACGACATTTGGTTTGTTTGTTTGTAAGTTTGTATGTAGGGGACATACAAACTTACAAACAAACAAACCAATTTTACCTGTTTATAATATTATAGTATAGATACAACGACTGCATTTCTGACTATTAACTCGCTACTGACTCTTGTACCGATTCGCTCCCCCATTTAATGACCACATTTCCAATAAATTGTCATGTTATGGCCTATTCTACTTTCGTGTAATGAATGTTTGTTTGTTTTGTGAACAGGGTATTAACGCTAAATGGCGAAGAAGTAGAGGAGACAGAAATCAAAGGTTTCGTCGCAGACAGGCAGACATTCTACACAGGAAATGTCTGTCATAATCAACTTGTTCAAGTGAGTTTTTATGCATTTTTTACATAATATGATGATTTTGTCCTGTCTCATCCAGAACATTTATTACGAATATACAAATTATCTCTTTGAAGAAATCTCATGTAAAGTATACGAAAAATCACAGCAATAAATGAATTTGAATTTGTTGTTATTGAATTGTACCTTTATGGCAAATAGTTGGCGAAAATCTTATACACTAGACAAAAAACCAGTCTTCCGCGAGAATACTTATAATAATAGATGTACATCTCTCACCGTGTGTCCGAGACAGCAAGTGTGAGAATGTATAGTAACACTCATCTAGCCTCGGTGTTCCCTGCTTGCTCTCCACCCCGTGTCGGTTTTTTGTGCGACGTTTCGGGAGACAGAGAGAGAGAGAGCTCTCGGTCGAAAGTGCAGAGCCACCATGCACTGTTTAAATTGAAAGTATTCTAAAATAAAAATGTACTCATGATTCAGGTAACAGACGAAGGCATCCGTCTGATCGGTCGCAGTCCTGCGGGCTGGGCGCTGGCGGGCGAGTGGAAGGTATCGGGCGCGCGCGGTGTGTCGGTGGTGGCGTGCAGCAGTACGCGGGTCGTGGCCGCCGCCGGGCCCAGGCTCTACCTCGTCGCCATACAGGACGCCAAGCTGGAGCTTATGGCGTGAGTATACATCTCGATTTACAACTATTTATGACCGTGGACGAGGTGAAAATATTGTAATGATCGTCGAGCAGTTGATTCAGGCTGTTCCTGTTCTCGAATAAAGGCGCGATAATAAAGGACGTAAAAAACCTCTTAAAGAAGCCGAAAGGCACTTGTTCTCCCCGTCATTGCGATCATTTTTTGTTCTACACCTTACCTGGAAAGGTTCCCACCTTTCCAGTTACGGAGAAATTGGGAGTCAAAGTTACAACTTTTTGACAAGTAATTTTTGAATACAAGTTTTTACTGTAGGATTTTTACTTTAAACATCGTCAAGGCCCCCGTACCATTTAATCCATCCATCAGCACAATGTTTTGAGTGCGTTACATTGAATTTTACCACTTATCATGATATTTCACCCCAAAAAAATGATTGCATAAAGTTACTTAGTTTGATGTACAGAATGTTGGTTGAGGGTTTCGTGATGAGGTGATTTACACACTGTTGCCCAAGGCTTCGTTCCCGTAATGTTTTTCTGATTTTATAGCAAATGTTTCATCACAGTCTGATAAATGGTTTGAACGTAGGAAGAAGGAATGCAACAAATTGTTTAATATTCTACCCAAGTTTTTGTCAGCAGTATCTAACTGAACTGCTGTCCCATATGATGGATGGCTTACGACCCACCTGATTTCATTAATTCTGTGGTTTCCAAGCCAAATTGGCAATCATGCATCAAAACCCTTGATCTTTTTCCTCAAGAAAAATAGGTCAGATGTAAATAATCTTATTGTTCTCAGCGAGGTTTGCATGGACGAAGAAGTTGCCTGCTTAGACCTGGGACCTGGTGAAGAGGAGGCGCTTCTAGGCGTGGGGTTGTGGACCGATATCTCCGTGAGGGTGCTCAAGCTACCCGATCTCAGGCCACTGCATACCGAGAAACTGTCTGGAGGTGAGTACATACATATACAGTGTCTAATAACTTTTTTGCAAAATACAGTGCCAATTATAAGTAGCAGCAGCAAGTTTCTAATGTGCTCTTTTTCGCTTTGGGAAAAAACCACGGCACAGACGCGAAATAGCAACGCAGCATGGGGGAAAAGATATAGTAACTGCGGTGTTAGTAATTCTGAAGACGAGTTCCTTCACAAAAATTTTAATAATTCCTGATCTGACCTTTAAAGCCAGTATGCCAAACGTGAAATTGCCAAAATTCCTTCTGTTAGCTACGGTCTTTAAAACACTAACTTCATTCATTCCAGAAATAATCCCTCGTTCGCTGTTAATCTGCGTACTGGAAGGCGTGTGCTACCTACTGTGCGCTCTCGGCGACGGATCCATGTTCTACTTCACGGTGGACCAGGAGACTGGGGCACTCACTAACAAGAAGAAAGTCACGCTAGGAACACAGCCTACCGTGCTCCGGAGTTTCAGGTATATTCTCACTGCATGTTTACTACTTACTTGCTTTTCTCTGTGAATTGGGTCAAGAGCAAGTCGGAAATTATCTCATGGTAACAAAAAAAAAAAGAAATTTTTGGTCAAGGTAGTACCTAGACAAAAACTTTCTTTTCTGTTCAAGCGTCCTAGTAACTTACAGTTTAATGTGAGTTACGTCACACGGGCGTGGCAAGCTATTAGTGTTATAACAGGAGTTTTTTTTAATATTATGTATTATGTTGTTGCTTAGTTATTATAATAAATGCATTTGGCGTTGTTGGTAGGATAGGCTAGGCCTAATTGCCTTTATTGACGGCACGCCCCTGGCGGCTCGGAAGTTAGCTGCGAGTAACAGTCTGCGCAGATATAACGATTCAAACTTTGTAACGGCTCTGAACATCTAACGTAAAGCTGCGCAGAATACAATTTTAGGTATCAGCGGTGCGCGGAGGACGTATCGTCGTCTTGACTGTATAATGCGCAGACCGTCACTCGCAGCTAACTTCCGAGCCACAGTAAAGGCAGAATTAATAGCTGTGTGTCAAATTTTATACAATTGGGGATGTTCCTGGCTAAAAAAAAATGATTCTGTTTTGTCCGTCAGATAGATTATCAAAACATATTGTATACATTTTTTTTAATCAAATTAATGGGGGCTTGTGACGTCAGTTGATGGTAAAAAAATGTAGGTACCCACTTCTATCTTCAATTTTGTTTAAATGTGATAAAAGAAAAATTTGTGTTCGATGTTTTCTGGAAATCTATCTGACGGATTAATTAGATTTTATTTGTCCTATCACCTATTTGGCATTTGTAATAATAGTATGGATACTGGCAACACAGAATTAAAAAATATCTTCTTCCACAGATCCCTCTCCACAACGAATATATTCGCTTGCTCAGACCGGCCCACAGTGATCTTCTCGTCGAACCACAAACTAGTATTCTCTAACGTCAACCTCAAGGAGGTCACCCACATGTGCTCGCTCAACGCACAGGCCTATCCTGACAGGTGAGTCTCGGCCTTACAGCCCTTGACTTAAGATATAATTTTCATTGCAGAGTTTTTGATTCAAGTCCCTCTTCGCACTTGCGCGGTAGAAATAATAGCGAACTAGATTTTTGAAATCTAAGTACTGATCTGAGCATTGAGTGTACAACAGCCCATCCCAGAAAACAGAGCTTTTTTGCATTAATGTGGATTCGGTTCCCGACTTATTACAAGCGATTTTTTCACGCGAGTATAGTGAAGGCCAGGTTGAAGTGGGAGTACGCAAGCCACGTGGCACGGATGCACCCGGAGAGATGGGCAAAGATCGTCACACACTGGACGCCTGAGGAAGGCGAAGGTGGCGTGATGATCTGATCATGTTTGCGGGGCTTACATGGCCAGTAGAAATGAGAGGCTTTTGCCCAGCAGATGAAGGCTAGAAAACAGAAATAGAGTAGGCACATCTAAATAGACATTTCCAGTTGGTTCTACCGCACCTTTTGTACCTACTTCTATATTTGCTGTCTAAACCGTTGTGATTAATTGGACTTGTTTGTTCTAGTTTGGCGTTAGCTACGGACAGCACAGTGACAATAGGCACTATAGACGAGATACAGAAACTGCACATCCGCACTGTGCCGCTAGGAGAGACGCCCAGGCGGATCGCCTATCAGGAGGCTTCACAGGCAAGTAAAATAGGAGCTTACACTTACACTTTATAAACGCGATACATAAACGTAACTTTTTTAGTACCCTTCTATCCTATCCTATTCTATCCTTTCGTACCCTCCGGGTATGGAACCCTACATACATTTCACAATATTACGGTTTCACTTCGATAGGTTGTAATCTACCGAAAAATAATGCTTTAAATTATAAGCGGTATGTTCATTTAACAATCTTTGGAGAGTTTACAATCTCGCTAGTTTTATATTGCAATCTAACGGCTTTTACAATGTGACGCTGACATATATAAAACCACAAAATAAACATTAAAAAAAAACAATCATCTTACTGAATTCATTCATCGTTGACAGGCATAACGCAGAGTTTCAATTTGGCCCGCTTGACTCGGCCCTTGCAACGAAGGGTAACTATGCGCACTAAATTGTCTTTGTTAGGGTGTAGTTCAACTATCTTCCATTTAAATGTCACCGTAAAATTGTCAAACACGTTATATTACAATATAACGTGTTACTCTCTAGCGATATTGTAAACTCTCGAAATATTGTCAACTGAACATACGGAAGTATCTCTGACACCATAATCGGGACTTGGGGCACCCCCCCGTTAGGTTAGTTAGGTTCCTTTAAACCCTGTACTCGGAAATAGTGGGGCCCCGCGAAGCGGGGCTCCGTCGACTACGCTTTTTAGAGGAATATAAAGTGTTTTAAGGTTAGGTTATATTAATCGGTATTTCTCAGGAATGGTACATTATCTTTTCATGAGAGTGGTACCACTGGGCAAGGGGGACCCCTCCTTCCCTCCACACCGCGTTAGTTGACTACCATCGCATGCATTTCGCGAATAATAATGCGTTTTATTGTAAGCAGTGTGTTCATTTGACAATATTTCGAGAGTTTACAATATCGCTAGAGATATTACAATATTACGTGCCTGACAATTTTACGGTGACATATATAATATATCTTGTATAACCACTTGGCAGGTGGTAAATTGTCTTTTTTAAAAAGGGGACAACATCACCAACCTTCAGATCGCGCGTACGCTTAGCCCACTTGTGTCGTTGGAAAAACATAGTTTTAAATACTCCTGAGACTAACGTTTCCAGAAATATTAAATCATCCTTTGTGTCAATTGCCAACGTCTCAAGCTACCGACTCACATAGGGGTATTTTGCGTTTCTAGCCGGTCAAAATTATTTTTATGTTTGTTTGTTAAGTAGTAGGGTTTTTATTGTGTATTGTATTAAAACTAATTGTTTGTACCATATAATAACATGAAAAACGTCTTTTTTATTTTTGAATGGAGATTAATTTTAGATAAAATGTTAAAACATTATATACAATATAACATGATTTGTTTTTTAAATCCTGCATTAATCAGACGATGACAAGTGCCAGGGTTCTTCATCAGATTCTCCCGTTTCTTCGTCTTCTGAGTTTTCCGAGTTAGAAACTTCAGGATCGGGATCAGCAGACAACAACATATCTATTGTTTCCATTGAGAAAGACTGCTATTTTTTGGAAGGCTTTTGTCTTAGACTTGTTATTAAAGGATCGGAGGATAGCAATAGCCTATTCAGGACATCAAAGTTGCAGTCTATCCTGGAAAACTTTCGCGCGAAATTATAACGAAACATTCTAAAATGTTTATTCCTGGATTCCGCAGGTTCTTCGGACAGCAAGCCGATTAGTAATAATGCTTTATCCATTACTGTTGCGCCATGTATAACTTTCAAACTTATGCAAGTTGACTATATTAAGACCACTTGAAATTACTTCTAAAATTATTTTCAATCTGTAGATTAGGTGAAAGTCAACACCAGTGATTTCACTTGCTTTTTCTGGATCTGCAAAAAATCGCCTGCTTGTATTGCCGTCATTAGTATACCAAAGCTGGCTTTAGGTACCTCAACTATCAAACCAGTATCCACTCTAAATTGGTGTTGTATGGCGGCTTTCCTTTCTTTTACGATAGTTTTGTCAAATTCAACCATGTATCATTATGCATAAAAAAATTGTTTAGTGTTCTGTTGGCTTTTAACCATCTTTTTTTTTTAATTCAGTCCTTAGACATTATATTTTACCCTTCAAATCCTTTACTTGATCTTCAGAATAATTTTCAGATGATAGAATATTCTTTTCCAAATAATTTAAATTTTCCTCAAAAGAAGGCAAGTCCTGTTGTTGCATTTTATCGAGTAATGCTCTCCGAGTCATGAATCGATAGTTCGAGCCACAAGGTTCCCCTGAAATTGAAAATAAATTACGTTTATCACAAAATAAAAAAAGTTGAGAAAATCAGTAATTATTACCGTCACCACTAAAATGAGGGTACCTGGAAAAAGGGCAAAAAGTGGCACCTAATTTGCATTACAGATTATTTATGTTGAACTGTTCTATAGGATACAATCAAAAATTTTGCCCAGAAACACCGAGGAATACAACTAATAGTCTTTTAAACATAGAAATTTGGATAAAAATCGTTATAAAATAGCTCATGATTCAAACTGATATCTAGGGCAGTAATCAAATAGAAATCAATATTAAATTACGATATTAATACGTGAACTTACCTGAATTAGACGAATCCATAGCTTTTTTTTCTCTTTGATATTCACAAAATAAAGTATTATTAACCTGAATATCCGCGTAAAAAATATTGCCCGTAAGTTACACGTGCTTGCGAAACAACGGTTCACTTTCGACTAGCACTGCACAGAACGGACCCAACAAGGAGGGTGGGGAAAGGGTGCCTATTGGTCACCAACTACTTGGCTTATAGCAGGTAGGTGATTTTCAATAACAATTTTGAGGTATTGGCCTTTTGACCGGCTAGAAACGCAAAATACCCCTATGTGCGACTGTCACGTGCTTATAATCATAATCTGGCGCTGTTACAAGTAGCTGACCGACCAAAAAATGTCGTGGCGTCAATGGGTTTGGATCTGATGAGTTCACGCTAGACTGTGTGGTAATAACGGTCTGGAATTCAGACACGCCTCAATTTGGTATAAAACGGTACTTAGCTCTTGAAAAATCAATGTCGATTCACCAATCACCCGTTTGAGGTGATGCTTGGTCCCAGCATCCCATAGACCTCCAAAGTAAGGAGAATGAGGCTGGAAAAGGTGACTGTAATGACCCCGTCTAGCCATAAAACGTTTAAATGTAACAAGAAAGCTTTGAGATGTCCAATCAGAGACCGCATCTTTATGCACAGCGCGAGTCGCGATGCATATAAACTGATACACATAGCTCTTGTAGGACTTATGTCCACGACCCTTTGGTGTTCTTATTTGAATCGGTCCCGCGTTGTCGACCCTTGAATGAAGAAAAGGCTTACTTGGAGCTACTCTGCATGATGGTAGTGGTACGGTTTCATATCATCATAGTAGATGCGGTCGTTCCCGACTCATCCGACCCTGCGGACATGACCGACATACTCGAGCCGGTTCTCGGCGAGTATGCCGACCATCCGGCCGGGGAGTCAGTCGTGTGTGCGCGCGGCTGTGTGAGGGCGCGCGACCAGCCGGCGCTAGGGGTGTGTCCGCGCGCCACGGGATCGCGGCGGTCTGCACACGCGGCTCGGGGACGCGCACAGCTGCACGCGCGGGCGCGGCGGCGCGCGCCTTTTATTCGCGGCGGCGGGGGGGCCCTGGGCCTGCGATAGAACCGGACGGAACGCGGGCGGGCGCGGCGGTAAGGCGTGCGGTCGGCTCGGCGGGGGCACCGGCGCAACACGCGCAGGCGCCGATGACGTCGACGGGCCGCTCGCATCAGCAGCTGCGCCTCGTCTCGCTCCCTCCTCTTCCTTGTACTCCCGGGCTTCGGGCTGTAATGGGCTCGCGACCGCTTCAGTGCCTAGGCACCGGACAGCTTTGGAGGCTTCCCCTGTGCTCGCACCAGTGCTGGGCACTTGCGCGAACACAGGGTAAGAGGACAAAATTTGCAGTCCGTGGGAGCGGTGACTTTTGCCGAGTACCAATACAGTTGATAATTCGGCGAAGTCTCCTCCCGAATCCGCTTGGTGGCGCTGCTCGTCACTGTATGCGTCTTCTGTGGACCACTGGCGAATCCGAAAACACGCATGTTTAGTATCAAGGTTACTTATACCTAGCGAGTGAATCAAACGATAGCTTGAGTTTAAATCGATCAACGCCATCTATAAGGCAAAAAGTAAATCTTGAATACAAAATTGATTTTATCTGTGATACGACGTTAACACAGGTTATGTTAGGTTTTCAGACAAATTATGTCAGGATTACGAGATAGAAGAAGGAATCGCCTTAAATATACATTTAATTGAAGTTGTGGTTTAATTGAACCTAACTAATCGGTGATCCTTTGAAATGCCTCTTTTCATGATCAAAAATCAATAAATTGGTGTGCATTTCAAGTGTTCATAAGCACTAGAATGTTGCATTAAGACTTGTTATTTTGTACCATCTAGAGGCCCTGTAAAACTGGGTGGCGGGCGGTCGATATCTGACCAAACTTATATTGTCACTTACGGGATATCCTCCGTGATTATTTATTGTTTTGAGCTCCCGATATTTCGACGCTGTTGCAAGCGCCATGATCGCGGGTTGACTGGAGACTGCGGGTGGATGGAAAATAAAATTGTTACGAGCAGACAAATCTGTCTACCCTCTTTCTTTGTCTTTTGCTACGCGCACTATTGGAACTCGACACTAAGTCACGACAAAACGCACTCACAGTATCACCAGGTTTTTTGGGTTTTTTGGGTTTTTTGGTTTTTTGTTTTCCAGTTTTGAGTATGCTCAAAAGTAGCAGCCGGCATCATACAAAAAACTCCAAAAAACCTGGTGATACTGTGAGTGCGTTTTGTCGTGACTTAGTGTCGAGTTCCAATAGTGCGCGTAGCAAAAGACAAAGAAAGAGGGTAGACAGATTTGTCTGCTCGTAACAATTTTATTTTCCATCCACCCGCAGTCTCCAGTCAACCCGCGATCATGGCGCTTGCAACAGCGTCGAAATATCGGGAGCTCAAAACAATAAATAATCACGGAGGATATCCCGTAAGTGACAATATAAGTTTAGTTTTAAACCGTGAAAGCCTAAAACAGTGATATCTGACCAGTTGAGGCGGCACGGGCCGTGGTGCGATTAAATTTATAACTCTGTATTGAAATGCTCTCGGTGCCAGCGACACGGCCTGCTCAAGCATCGGCCGACAATGGCCCAATGTCATCCAGCGTTGTGATTCCATAAATGCTTACACAAAATTCGTCTTTTCCTAGACCTTCGGCGTAATAACAATGCGAGTAGACAAGCTAGAGTGGACGGCAGGCGGCGGCAGCGCGGCCGTGTCCGTGCGCGCGTCCGCGTCTACCGCCGCCGCCGCCACCTCCGGCGCACCGCTCGCGCAGCCCAAGCACGCGCCCAACGCGCTGGACCTGGAGGTGCACAACCTGCTCATACTGGACAACCACACGTTCGAAGGTATGTCCTGTTATTCATAAACTGGGCTAAATATCTGTACTTTTTGAACCTGAAAATGACATAAAACAATCCCCTAAACGCAACACTTTCCAGTATTTTCACTTAGTTTCCATTCCACAGTACTACACGCACATCAGCTGATGACCAACGAATACGCCATGTCTCTGGTCTCGTGCAAGCTGGGCGACGATCCTAACTATTACTATGCAGTCGGCACCGCCATACTTAACCCTGAGGAGTCGGAACCTAAACAGGTATGCGAATATTTCTTTATAGAAATATTGGTTAAGTTGGGATATAGCGGGAGCTCAAAGGACCATGCGGGACTATAATTTTTGCGCGGGAAAACAATTTATGAGATATTATTTGTTGCCAACACTCATATGCGAGTAATGGGGAAGAGGGACTTACTTGAAGGTGAGGATGATCGCCTGGACCGATGATAGATGCGACTGGAGTGCGCCGGGATGAGATCCAGCACGTGTTCCGGATATTTCTTCAGCACTTCACTTGGTTTTTAATTGTCCCACGTTGTGTTGGCCAACACGTATTTAAAGGTTTAGAGTCTTGCGGTAGAATAGAAAGCGGTGCGGTGCGGTAAGCGAGCGGTAAAATATGTGTGCGGTGCGGTGAACGATTCAAACGGAATAGCAAAATTCCACCGTGGTGTTCTCCTGTCAAAAACCGCGGCGGAAGTTGACGTGGACCTTTCTCTTTCTGTCGCATGGGACGTAGTAGGAAGGAAGGAGTAAGGTGTATCAAATAAGTGTTGACAACATGAAAAAATATGCGTGTTTTAGAAATATAACAATGAGATGTACCACGCTCGTATATACTATAGTAAAAAAAGCTTATACTACAGAACTTGCGTAAGCAAATATAAAGAAATAACTTTGAAATATAAGGCTAGCAAAAGTTTTGAGGAGACTGAAAATACCGTCATTTGCACGAAACAAAACATTGCAAAAACTTGGAACTATAGAAAACGCTTCCAAAAATGCGATATTGCCGTTTTTGTAGAGGCACTAACAAGTCCTTTCGCTGCCGTCATGAAGCCTTTGATTATGGTCACTTATTCTTGGATTATTATTATATAGTGCCCTTCAGGTTTTCGAGATATTGCATTTCTTGCTGGAGTAACGTTTTGCAGAATCGTATCGATATGTATGAATCCGTCGCTTTTTAGCAGTCATTAGAATTTGGTCGGATAACTAGCCGTTGTTTACATGTTTTGTTTTTTGTTTATATTTACTCAATGCGAAACATTCCAAGCTCAATATTTTTACCATGTATTTCCATTAAAGGCACTAGCTTTCGGTTTACACCTATACATCTGGAATTGAGCCGGTTCCTTGGACTTTGCCGTCAAAGTTATGACACCATTGTTTTGACTTTTAGCAAGATTATTCAAAAACGCATGCATGAACAGTTTTGAAACTGTGCATGGTTATTATAAGCGTCAAGAAGGACCGAATACAGTTTTCAGCGAGCTTGTACCTTGTCTCATTTAGGCGCTGCGACGTTTTTCCGGTTTTCATAAAACCGCGATAACTTGAAAATTATAAATATTTTCTTAAATCTAATTGGGGCACTAATGGGCACAAATTAAGAGCTACACGTGTATGTTTATTCTACAGGGGCACATGCAATGGTTTTAGAGAAATACGACTCTGCAAAACGTTACTCCAGCAAGAAATGCAATATCTCGAAAACCTGAAGGGGCACTATTTTTATTTTTGGGGGCACAGTTTGGCACTCATATAAGCTCTCTGGCCATGCACAATGTTTTTCTCTCCGATCATTCGTTTAGAATTTTCCTGCTGGAAAAACGTTACCCTAGCAGGAGTCGTTTTTTCAGTTTTTCTCCAAAACTACAAGGGGCACAAATTATTTATGTGGGGGCACATTTACAGCAGCTAAGGCTCTAATTATACATTCTACTCAGATAACTCTAGGAGACACTTTCCAGCTAGGGTAACGTACACAAAAAAGGGAGGCTTATACCCAGTCGTGGGTGATTCTTGGTTGATATGATGATGAGAATTACTTACTTTATTTTAATGTCTCCTTTTCTCACAGGGCAGGATCCTATTGTTCCACTGGTCAGAAGGCAAGCTCGTTCAAATAGCAGAGAAAGAAATCAAAGGAGGCTGTTACACACTAGTCGAGTTCAACGGGAAACTCCTCGCTACGATCAACAGTACTGTAAGTTTCCCCGAACACATATTTTTTACTTGCTACGCTATCTTGTTTTTTCAAAAATTTTTACGTGTTAACTTTAGAATGTTATGTTTATAAAAGCGATTTGAGTATGAATCTGGATGGGTATATGAGTAGAGGAAGACTAAAGTAAATAAGTGTCTGATGAGATGACGAAAAATAGAAAAGTATGTGTACGGGTAAGGTACATTTAAATGATAGACTGATATAATGGTTGATTGTATATTGAAAGAACACCCAAAAACTGATAACTGATCGACTCGCGGCGAATGAGTCTTTTTGTTAGCCCGAGCGGTGCTATGCAACTACTGATCGTTGACCTAATATTGTATATTTTATTCATTTGCTGCGCGTCGATGTCAGCATAAAATTGATACATATGCTATTGTACGGGTTTGCTCGCACAGTATGGAAGAAGAGGACATGCTGCGCAAGAGAAGGAATGAAAAATGATTTTTAGAAAAGCTCCGAAAGATCATTTACGACATAGGTGAACTTAGGAAGAATAATGATTTTGGAGGCTCTGTCAATAGCTATAGATTTCAATCCATGTAATAACGGTCGACCGTTTTGCAAATATTCTATGTATTATAGAATTTTACATAATGATAAGAGGTTCTAGTAGGCTATTCCCGTTAGGAATTTTATCCGTGGCAGTTTGAGATTTGTGCCCGGCTGATGCGAATATTATACTCATCCATTTGGATACAGGGGTGATGTTATGTATTTAATTAAAATGAATTCGTCAGGTACGTCTCTTCGAATGGACATCAGAGAAAGAGTTGCGGCTCGAATGCAGTCACTTTAACAACATCGTAGCGTTGTACCTCAAAGTAAAGGGCGACTTCATATTGGTAGGCGATCTCATGCGGTCGCTGTCTCTTCTGCAGTATAAACAGGTGAGCCTTATGTTTTTCAAAAGTATAAAGTGAACCCCGAAGCCGTCAACCAAGCATTCTGTGCATCAAGCTAAGTATCTTTACTCAAAATTTATTGTTGGGAAACGACTTTTTTTTTCGCTTAAAAATCACGTTTTACGCTAAAATAGGTATATTACCCGTGTATAGGCATTGTGTAGAACAAAAAATATATATATCGCAATGACGGGGAGAACAAGTGCCTTTCGGTTTCGATAAGGATCTTTTTGCACTCTTTATAAATAGAACATTGGTTTGTGTAAACGAATATTAATTTTATGGGCAATATATTTTTTTTTCAAATATTAAAAAGTAACTAATTGTGACCAGTGTTCTCGACCATGTGTGCCAAGTCTCTTATTTTACACTATCAGCTCCCATAGCTGTAAACTGCTAGACAGGATGGCATTTTAAAATATTAAATACAAAACTATTTAAAATTAAATTTTATAAATGGCTACTTGAAAATAGTTTTTACAGCTTATAAGAATTAATAGTTAAATTTTTTTGATGTTTTCAATATACTGTGCAGTGTTTGATGCCTGCTTACCTTTCTTTCACTGTCTAAAAATTTTTGCATGCTTGGTCTTATCCTAGCTAAATTTGTAACATCTTTGTATACCATGTTTTATGCGAATAAATATACTATTACTATTACAAAAGGGCCTTGAATTATTAGGCCTGCCTAACTTCCACAATTTCATTTTCAAAATAGCGGCCACATATTAAATCTGAATAAACCAATCAATAGCTGGCATCAAGACAAAAAAGATTAAAACGAGACAATAATCTTCTCAACCGTCACGTTTCTGGGATACATGCTAATAAAGTTAGATTTGATTCACGAATGGCACAAACAGTAAAACTTTAATTTTAGTAGCCATGCCTAAAACCTGTATCAATCAATATCTGGCATCAAGCCAAAAAATATTAAAACGAGACAACAATCTTCTCAACCATCACGTTTCTGGGATACATGCTAACAAAGTTAAATTTGATTCACTGATGGCACAATCAGTAAAACTTTTATTTTAGTAGCCACACATAAAATCTGTATCAATCAATAGCTGGCATCAAGACAAAAAAGATTAAAACGAGACAACAATCTTCTCAACTGTCACGTTTCTAGGATACATGCTAACAAAGTTGATTTGATTCACTGATGGCACAATCAGTAAAACTTATTTTAGTAGCAACGCATAAAACCTGTATCAATCAATAGCTGGCATCAAGACAAAAAAAGATTTAAACGAGACAATAATCTTCTCAACCGTCACGTTTCTGGGATACATGAATTGTATGAAGAGCGGACTTATACAAACACAGTAGAATTTAATTTGTATGTGAAGAATTACTCTAAATTATTTAAAAAAGTTTGTTTATTAGCAAAGTCACGTTACTTGAGTTCAAAAATAAAAAATAGTAGTAATGTAATTAAAATGACATGGAACATTATTAATAGCGAAACGGGAAGGTCTTGTAACAGCCGGTGTTGAACTTTTAGGACACATTTATAATGCTTGGGAGGACAAATGCGATGCTTTGGGATTTTTTTGCGATTTATCTAAAGCTTTCGATTGCGTTCTTCAGGAAACTACACCACTACGGAATCCGTAACGCCTCTCTGGATCTTCTTACTTCATACTTGAGTGATAGGATTCAGAGAGTTGATGTTAACGGGAAAAGATCTCCCGGATCCGTGGTGAAAATGGGGGTACCCCAGGGCTCAATTCTTGGTCCATTTTTGTTTTTGATTTACATAAATGACTTGCCTTACCTCATAAAGGATAATCATGACGTTGTATTGTTTGCAGACGACACTTCTCTTTTATTTAAACTCAAACGTCAGCAGTCAGTTATGGATAATGTTAATAGCGCCCTGGCAAAAGTCGTTAATTGGTTTATTAATGTTAATAATCTACTCTTAAATGAGAAAAAAACTAAATGTATTAAGTTTACGATACCCCATGTAAGACAAGTTGAAACTACTGTACTAATTAAGGATGAAGAGTTGCAACCGGAAAATAGCATAGTATTCTTAGGCATAACTTTGGATGCAAAGCTTCAGTGGGGCCCGCACATAGACAAATTGTCGAAAAAACTTAGCTCGGCAGCATACGCCGTTAGAAAAATTCGTGATTTAACTGATTTAGAGACAGCCCGTTTAGTTTACTTTAGTTATTTCCATAGCGTGATGTCGTACGGTATTCTCTTGTGGGGCAATGCCGCCGATATTCAAACAATATTTGTTTTTACAAAAAAGGGCAATTCGTTCAATTTATAAACTAAGTCCCAGATACTCCCTCAGAGAAAAATTTAAAGAGATTAATATTCTTACTGTGCCCTCTCAGTTTATTTATGAACCCTTTGTACGCACCTTTGTACGAACCTTTTGTACGAACCTTTTGTACGCACACAAAAATATTAATTTGTTTAAAAAATACAGTGATATCCACAACATAAATACGAGGAACAAACCAGATTTATTATTCCTGCAACGAGGCTCAAAAAAATAGGGGGTACGTTCAAATGCTAATGTATACGTTTTTCAATAAAATTCCGAGCCATAT
Source organism: Xestia ashworthii (assembly GCA_950022955.1). Lineage (NCBI taxonomy): Eukaryota > Metazoa > Arthropoda > Insecta > Lepidoptera > Noctuidae > Xestia > Xestia ashworthii. Next base: position 20,071,185 of record OX465566.1, read on the forward strand.
TCAAGCACTAAGCCTAAATAAATTCAAATCGTTTATAAAACGGAAGTTATGCCTGAAAGCCTTCTATCATGTTAATCACTATCTCGAAGATAAAAAGGCTTGAGATTAAGGCCCGCATGTAGTGCGGCATGCTGGTATGAATTCGGTACCGCGTTCCCCGCCAGTTCGTTGACGCAGACGAGTAGCGGGCGAGTCGATTGCGCGGGTGGGCGAGTCGATTTTGCGGGTGGGCGAGTCGATTGCGCGGATGGGCTAGTCGATTGCGCGGGTGGGCGAGTCCATTTTGCAGGTGGGCGAGTCGATTGCGCGGATGGGCTAGTCGATTGCGCGGGTGGGCGAGTCCATTTTGCGGGTGGGCGAGTCCATTTTGCGGGTGGGCGAGTCGATTGCGCGGATGGGCTAGTCGATTGCGCGGGTGGGCGAGTCCATTTTGCGGGTGGGCGAGTCGATTGCGCGGATGGGCTAGTCGATTGCGCGGGTGGGCGAGTCCATTTTGCGGGTGGGCGAGTCGATTGCGCGGATGGGCTAGTCGATTGCGCGGGTGGGCGAGTCGATTGCGCGGATGGGCTAGTCGATTGCGCGGATGGGCTAGTCGATTGCGCGGGTGGGCGAGTCGATTGCGCGGAGCGCGCCGCGACGCGGCGCCGGCAACCCACCCCGTTCCTTCGTTGCCTTTCGTACCGGGACCAGGCCTTATTTTTATAAGATCTTTTATTTTTTTTATTACCCATCCTGTTTTCGGGGAAATTTAAATAAAATAAACAAATTCTTAAAAGTAATAATGTACCTATAACTAATAAAAAAACTATTTCAAAATAAACTTCATCTAAAAGATAATAAAAAGATACAAAAACGTTGCGTAACAATTATGAGGGCTAGCTCTGTGAAAAAAGCGACATGCGTCCGCTCTCGGTCACGCCTCGGCGAGCACTGGCTGCCCTGGCTGGTGTATTTCTCGACTTTCGCGACCCGCCAAAGCAATTTTATTTTTATTAAAAAAAATATAGCACTTTTCCAATATTTTTTTTGCGAGTCCCTTCTATAAACAATGTTTGATTGTTTTATGTAATTTTCAATACTTTTTGAGACATAATCTCATATAAAAAAATACGTTTGAAAACACAAATTAGAGTCAGGTTTGTGATTTTTTTTTATCGAGCCAACTTATTGATATCATGTTTTGGCTTTTGCCCGGCGCTTGGTCGTATGTTCAATTATAATAAAATAATTTTTCATTGCTTTCTGTTTTATAGTTGAAACGTTACACATGTTCAAAAAAGTTCAAAATTAGTAAATTCTCGCCTTAAGCTGCTCCAATTTGCGCTATGAATGTTGAAATTTCGGACTTCGCTTGTTTATTATTGATTCCTTTATTTTATAAACTGTGACTTTACTTATTTTTATTTTTTATGTGTGTGTTTATTTGACATGAATATTTACTTGTCACTGTCATGACATTTAATGATTTGACATGAATACTTAGTTCAGTATTTTAATATTTTTTACTTTATTTTTGTTTATTTTATGTGTGTGTATTTGACATTTCGTATTTTATTGACATTCGAATTTGAATTGTAAAGTATTATTTATTTTATTTAATTATTGAGAATGTGAGGACCTTGTGGGTCACTTTTTGTTGTTTTTTTTCCCACGACTGTCTGGCAGTTTGAGTACTATAAGCGACCTACACAAATGTCCTTTTTTTTGTATTGTTCGTCGTTTCGTTGAGCTCCTTGAGTTAAAAGTCGAGCTACACGAATACACGATAACTGACAAATGCTTGCACTGACTGGGCAGGTCCACTCAAATCTGTATGGTTCTTTCTTCAAAAGACCATCTCAGACACTAATCTGCATAGTTCACATGTGAGTTGAACAAGATTGTCTGGACTTTAAAAGAGACTATGACCTCTGAGTTTGTTTTTCTTCTCAGAGTAGTCAGATACGAAACACCGGCCCCATCTAGTTTTAAAAAAATGACGTGTAAAAGTGTTTGAGAAAACCTACTTGCTGAATAAATACCATTAATCATTTACATGCTAGCAAAATTAACATTTCATTCACTGACAGCGTAATCGGTAAAACTTGAATGTTAGTAGCCTCGCCTAAAACCTGTATCAATCAATAGCTGGCATCTAGACAAAAAATTTTTTAAACGAGACAAATTCTTCTAAAACGTCACGTTTCTGAGATACATGCTAACAAAGTTACATTTCGTTCACTGTTGGCATAAATGATAATCAGTTAAACTATAATCAAATCAAATCAAATCATTTATTTCAACTAGACCATTACGGCACTTTTGAATGTCGATAAAACGAAAAATAAAGCGAAGCTACAGACACAAGGCATAATAACTTGAGAAAGTACTGTAGTTGCCCATTCCCTAGCGTAGATCTCTATGGAGAAGAACGGGCAAGAAACTCCATGGACACTCTTTTCAATCAAAAATGTTGTTACAAAATCTTGGTTACATCTTTCATGTTGAGATTATACATATATGTGAGAACGATGTAGAAAGACGTGCACAATAAGAGCGTCCAGAGTAAAAAAAAAAACAACAATTAAAAATAAAGCAATTCAAATGATCCATGGCAGCTAAGAGATGACCAGTCCCGACTGACAGCGCCCGTTCACGAACATGACGTATGGATCAGCGCCATTCAATTCAACCATATTGAAGGGAACTAAATGACCCGACCCACCCGCCACCATCAGCAAGACATTTAAGCGAGCATGACATTCTCTCAGCCACCAAGGCATATTCAAGTCAATGAAAGATAACTAAATGCAAATGGTAGCTTTACGGTACATGGTACTCACACATATTGTGTTATGCAATTATACAATACTAAGAGATGGAATCTATACAATGCAATAATATTTTTACAATCTTCTGCAGCTACCACAATAATTGTCCAATAAGTTTGCATCCATGGTTGCGGAGCAGGACCAGCATTTAGCCAAGCATTTTTATCCTCAATGGAATCCCCCAGCTTATAATATGCTTGCCTACATAGTGTGCGTTTTACACAAGATTTAAATTTCGTCTCATTCAGTTGTAGAATGTGGGGAGGTATTTTATTGTAACATTTTAAACAGTACCCCATGAAAGATGAATCTACTTTAGCAAGCCGGAAACCTGGCTGAACTAGTTGGTCCCTATTTCTAGTATTATAGTGGTGTCTGTCACCTCTTTTACTGAATAAATGCAGGTTTTTCCTAACGACCATGATTTTTTCATAGATGTATTGACAAGGTACTGTCATGATATTAATTTCCTTAAACAGTTCTCTTAGAGAATCGCGTCTACGTAATTCATATATGGCTCTGATGGCTCTTTTCTGCAGAATAAAAATAGACTCGATGTCTGCAGCATGTCCCCATAGTAAAATACCGTATGACATAATACTATGAAAATAACTAAAATAGACTATCCTCGCCGTATTAACATCAGTAAATTGACGGATTTTTCTAACAGCATACGCTGCTGAGCTCAGCCGGCCTGCAAGAGATGTTAAATGAGGACCCCATTGTAGCCTATGGTCAAGCGTAATTCCCAAGAAAACCGTTTTATCGACAAATTCAAGTTTCTCTTGATTCAATACTATGTCACAATCACTACTTTTGACATTTGGTAAAGCAAATCTTATGCACTTAGTTTTTTTCCCATTTAGTACTAAATTATTAGCGGTAAACCAATTATGAACCTGCAGTAGGGCGCTATTTACGTCGTCAAGATTTGTGGCACGTCTGTTTATCCTAAATATTAAAGAAGTATCATCAGCAAACAACACCATTTGCGGATGGTTGTTAAATAAATGGGGTAGGTCATTAATGTATACTAAAAAGAGGAAGGGACCCAATATCGAACCTTGTGGTACACCCATTTTTACTTTTAAACCCATCGAATTTACACCCTTTACTTGTACATGCTGCTGTCTATCATTCAGATATGATTGTACTAAACTGAGCGCAAGTTTACCTAAACCGTAATGCTCAAGCTTCAAAATCAGGGTTTCGTGATTTACGCAATCAAATGCCTTCGAGAGGTCACAGAAGATTCCTATGGCATCTTGTGCCTCTTCCCACGCAGTAAAAATATGTTTTAATAAAGTGACACCGGCGTCAGTCGTACAACGTCCTTTGGTGAAACCATAATAATAATAATAGTTATATATATATAGTTAGTTTGATCGAGCATTATCTTTTTAAACACCTTGCTGAAAACCGGCAACACGGATACGGGCCTATAATTGTTGGTGTCTTTACTGTCCCCGGATTTAAAAAGCGGTATTACCTTACTGAATTTCATTAGATCCGGGAAGACCCCTTGATCCACGCACAAATTAAATATTGAGGCTAAATACGGCGCTACAGTCTCAACAATTGAGGTACAAGCTTTGATAGACACACCCCATAGATCTTCGGTTAATTTGATCTTGATTTGCTTAAAAGCTTTTATTATTGTCATGGGGTTTACATGCTGAAATTTAAATTCATTTGAGCAGGCTGAAACGTTCGCCTTCAATAAATCCATAGAGAGCAAGGGAGAGGAATTAAAGGTTTCAGTAGTTTTAAGTGGGATACTGGTAAAGAAATTTACAAATTCTTGAGCGACTTCATTATTAGAACTCACGAGACCATGTGAGGTCTCTAGTGTTATGTCATTACTTGTTTTTTAGATCTATTAGTCTCACTGTTGATAATTTTCCAAACCGTCTTTATTTTGTTATCGGCTGATTTTATCTTGTTGCTAATGAAAAGAGACTTGGCTATCTTGCAAGAGTTTTTAAAAAATTTCGAGTAAGTAGCTACATATTTACTAAAAGTTTCTGTGTTGATATAAGGCTTAAGGCCGTACAGCTCAAATAATCGTTCCCTACTTTTCCTAATACCCTGTGTTGCCCAGTCACTGAAAATAAACTTTGGGCCAATAGTCTTAGTTTTCTGTTTTAAAGTATTATTGAACTCAGTGTGCACTACCGAAAAGAATTCTTCATACAATTCATTTACATTGTTTCCAATATGGCCTGGTATATTTAACTTACTAATTAAATTATTATTAAACTTTTCTAAATTGCTGGGTGTTATTTGTCTAGTTTGAATCTGAATTCTTTGTAATTGTTTATTAGACGCGAAAGCAACAGTCTGTCCGCTGTGATCTGAAGGAAGGTAATTTGCGATGGATTTATCTAAGTAGTCGCAGCAACCAAAAACATTATTAATTAAGGTAGCCACGCATAAAACCTGTATCAATCAAAAGCTGGTATCAGTACAAAAAAGTTTTATACCAGATAAAATCTTCTAAACCGTCACGATTCTGAGATATAAGTTATTAAAGTTAGATTCGATTCAATGATGATATAGTCAAGTCAAGACTGACGATAGAAGGCGGGGATATAAAACACTAAAGTGTTTTAGTGTTGATAGATTTTTCTAATGCTGTCAATATAATCAGTCCTTTTTTCCATCCTTGAAAGACAAAATCTTTAAAAACCACACATTTCCGAAATATAAGCTATCAAAGTTGGGTTTCCTGGCGAACATTGTAGCTTTGATTGCTTATAACGCGGAAACATGCTGCCTCAGAACATTTTGTCTCATACAATACAATACATTTTAGTGCATTACTGTTCAAAAAAAGGTCCTCACCTACATTATTTATTTATTTCAAAAAATTACGATTACGTATTTACCAAAAAAAGTGTCTATGATGTGTCTATCAACTATTTGGTGTCCACGACACAAGCCTCGTTGCTTAGTGTAGCACTAGATGGCGGTGTGTGTAATGTCCAGCTATATGTATTCATTTATTTCTATAGATGGAGGGTAGTTTCGAAGAGATAGCTCGCGACTACAGCCCCAACTGGATGACGGCCGTCGAGATATTAGACGACGACACGTTCCTGGGCGCTGAGAATAGTTTTAACCTCTTTGTGTGCCAAAAAGACAGGTAAGCAAGGTTTTATATCGTAGCGTAGCAAGGCAGTCAAAGGTGGAAGTGTAATAATTCCTGCCATTTTTGCTCTTTGCAGGTTGTTTGTTGACGATTTATGTAAAAAAATTATATTTAGTAAGTATGAGAATAGGTCGTAAAGTAAATGTATTTTGCGGGGTCAGCTAGTGTATTTTATAATTATGTATAATCATAATTTCTTATTTTTTCATTAGGTACGAGTAATACACAGTATTGATGATTCTAATGATTACAATTCTGTTAATACATATTTCTTGGAAAAAAAAAAAAAATCATCAGTATAATACGTGAAACTGAACTGTAAATTGAAATCAAGCTTATTTAAGCTTTCTTGCTGCGGGGCCTGCAGTTGACATGGCGCGTAAAGTATGCAGCATTTCAAGCAAAAGCCATGTTTGAATTTATTGCGAACCGCGACGATTAAATGAGGTTTGAAAATGTACAGAGGGTTCCAATAACCTCATTTGTTCTCAGTGCGGCAACGACCGACGAGGAACGTCAACAGATGTCGTACATGGGGCAGTTCCACGTGGGCGACATGGTGAACGTGATGCGCTCGGGCTCGCTGGTGGGGCAGCACGCCGACACCGCCGCGCCCGTCACCAACCCCGTGCTGCTGGCTACCGTCACCGGCTCCATATGTAAGTGTACCGGTGTACCCACTACCCACTACCCATACCTCATGGTGAACGTGATGCGTGAGGGCTCGCTGGTGGGGCAGCACGCCGACACCGCCGCGCCCGTCACCAACCCCGTGCTGCTGGCTACCGTCACCGGCTCCATATGTAAGTGTACCGGTGTACCCACTACCCACTACCCATACCTCATGGTGAACGTGATGCGTGAGGGCTCGCTGGTGGGGCAGCACGCCGACACCGCCGCGCCCGTCACCAACCCCGTGCTGCTGGCTACCGTCACCGGCTCCATATGTAAGTGTACCGGTGTACCCACTACCCACTACCCATACCTCATGGTGAACGTGATGCGTGAGGGCTCGCTGGTGGGGCAGCACGCCGACACCGCCGCGCCCGTCACCAACCCCGTGCTGCTGGCTACCGTCACCGGCTCCATATGTAAGTGTACCGGTGTACCCACTACCCACTACCCATACCTCATGGTGAACGTGATGCGCTCGGGCTCGCTGGTGGGGCAGCACGCCGACACCGCCGCGCCCGTCACCAACCCCGTGCTGCTGGCTACCGTCACCGGCTCCATATGTAAGTGTACCGGTGTACCCACTACCCACTACCCATACCTCATGGTGAACGTGATGCGTGAGGGCTCGCTGGTGGGGCAGCACGCCGACACCGCCGCGCCCGTCACCAACCCCGTGCTGCTGGCTACCGTCACCGGCTCCATATGTAAGTGTACCGGTGTACCCACTACCCACTACCCATACCTCATGGTGAACGTGATGCGTGAGGGCTCGCTGGTGGGGCAGCACGCCGACACCGCCGCGCCCGTCACCAACCCCGTGCTGCTGGCTACCGTCACCGGCTCCATATGTAAGTGTACCGGTGTACCCACTACCCACTACCCATACCTCATGGTGAACGTGATGCGCTCGGGCTCGCTGGTGGGGCAGCACGCCGACACCGCCGCGCCCGTCACCAACCCCGTGCTGCTGGCTACCGTCACCGGCTCCATATGTAAGTGTACCGGTGTACCCACTACCCACTACCCATACCTCATGGTGAACGTGATGCGCTCGGGCTCGCTGGTGGGGCAGCACGCCGACACCGCCGCGCCCGTCACCAACCCCGTGCTGCTGGCTACCGTCACCGGCTCCATATGTAAGTGTACCGGTGTACCCACTACCCACTACCCATACCTCATGGTGAACGTGATGCGCTCGGGCTCGCTGGTGGGGCAGCACGCCGACACCGCCGCGCCCGTCACCAACCCCGTGCTGCTGGCTACCGTCACCGGCTCCATATGTAAGTGTACCGGTGTACCCACTACCCACTACCCATACCTCATGGTGAACGTGATGCGTGAGGGCTCGCTGGTGGGGCAGCACGCCGACACCGCCGCGCCCGTCACCAACCCCGTGCTGCTGGCTACCGTCACCGGCTCCATATGTAAGTGTACCGGTGTACCCACTACCCACTACCCATACCTCATGGTGAACGTGATGCGTGAGGGCTCGCTGGTGGGGCAGCACGCCGACACCGCCGCGCCCGTCACCAACCCCGTGCTGCTGGCTACCGTCACCGGCTCCATATGTAAGTGTACCGGTGTACCCACTACCCACTACCCATACCTCATGGTGAACGTGATGCGTGAGGGCTCGCTGGTGGGGCAGCACGCCGACACCGCCGCGCCCGTCACCAACCCCGTGCTGCTGGCTACCGTCACCGGCTCCATATGTAAGTGTACCGGTGTACCCACTACCCACTACCCATACCTCATGGTGAACGTGATGCGTGAGGGCTCGCTGGTGGGGCAGCACGCCGACACCGCCGCGCCCGTCACCAACCCCGTGCTGCTGGCTACCGTCACCGGCTCCATATGTAAGTGTACCGGTGTACCCACTACCCACTACCCATACCTCATGGTGAACGTGATGCGTGAGGGCTCGCTGGTGGGGCAGCACGCCGACACCGCCGCGCCCGTCACCAACCCCGTGCTGCTGGCTACCGTCACCGGCTCCATATGTAAGTGTACCGGTGTAACCACTACCCACTACCCATACCTCATGGTGAACGTGATGCGTGAGGGCTCGCTGGTGGGGCAGCACGCCGACACCGCCGCGCCCGTCACCAACCCCGTGCTGCTGGCTACCGTCACCGGCTCCATATGTAAGTGTACCGGTGTACCCACTACCCACTACCCATACCTCATGGTGAACGTGATGCGTGAGGGCTCGCTGGTGGGGCAGCACGCCGACACCGCCGCGCCCGTCACCAACCCCGTGCTGCTGGCTACCGTCACCGGCTCCATATGTAAGTGTACCGGTGTACCCACTACCCACTACCCATACCTCATGGTGAACGTGATGCGCTCGGGCTCGCTGGTGGGGCAGCACGCCGACACCGCCGCGCCCGTCACCAACCCCGTGCTGCTGGCTACCGTCACCGGCTCCATATGTAAGTGTACCGGTGTACCCACTACCCACTACCCATACCTCATGGTGAACGTGATGCGTGAGGGCTCGCTGGTGGGGCAGCACGCCGACACCGCCGCGCCCGTCACCAACCCCGTGCTGCTGGCTACCGTCACCGGCTCCATATGTAAGTGTACCGGTGTACCCACTACCCACTACCCATACCTCATGGTGAACGTGATGCGTGAGGGCTCGCTGGTGGGGCAGCACGCCGACACCGCCGCGCCCGTCACCAACCCCGTGCTGCTGGCTACCGTCACCGGCTCCATATGTAAGTGTACCGGTGTACCCACTACCCACTACCCATACCTCATGGTGAACGTGATGCGTGAGGGCTCGCTGGTGGGGCAGCACGCCGACACCGCCGCGCCCGTCACCAACCCCGTGCTGCTGGCTACCGTCACCGGCTCCATATGTAAGTGTACCGGTGTACCCACTACCCACTACCCATACCTCATGGTGAACGTGATGCGTGAGGGCTCGCTGGTGGGGCAGCACGCCGACACCGCCGCGCCCGTCACCAACCCCGTGCTGCTGGCTACCGTCACCGGCTCCATATGTAAGTGTACCGGTGTACCCACTACCCACTACCCATACCTCATGGTGAACGTGATGCGTGAGGGCTCGCTGGTGGGGCAGCACGCCGACACCGCCGCGCCCGTCACCAACCCCGTGCTGCTGGCTACCGTCACCGGCTCCATATGTAAGTGTACCGGTGTACCCACTACCCACTACCCATACCTCATGGTGAACGTGATGCGCTCGGGCTCGCTGGTGGGGCAGCACGCCGACACCGCCGCGCCCGTCACCAACCCCGTGCTGCTGGCTACCGTCACCGGCTCCATATGTAAGTGTACCGGTGTACCCACTACCCACTACCCATACCTCATGGTGAACGTGATGCGCTCGGGCTCGCTGGTGGGGCAGCACGCCGACACCGCCGCGCCCGTCACCAACCCCGTGCTGCTGGCTACCGTCACCGGCTCCATATGTAAGTGTACCGGTGTACCCACTACCCACTACCCATACCTCATGGTGAACGTGATGCGCTCGGGCTCGCTGGTGGGGCAGCACGCCGACACCGCCGCGCCCGTCACCAACCCCGTGCTGCTGGCTACCGTCACCGGCTCCATATGTAAGTGTACCGGTGTACCCACTACCCACTACCCATACCTCATGGTGAACGTGATGCGTGAGGGCTCGCTGGTGGGGCAGCACGCCGACACCGCCGCGCCCGTCACCAACCCCGTGCTGCTGGCTACCGTCACCGGCTCCATATGTAAGTGTACCGATGTACCCACTACCCACTACCCATACCTCATGGTGAACGTGATGCGCTCGGGCTCGCTGGTGGGGCAGCACGCCGACACCGCCGCGCCCGTCACCAACCCCGTGCTGCTGGCTACCGTCACCGGCTCCATATGTAAGTGTACCAGTGTACCCACTACCCACTACCCATACCTCATGGTGAACGTGATGCGTGAGGGCTCGCTGGTGGGGCAGCACGCCGACACCGCCGCGCCCGTCACCAACCCCGTGCTGCTGGCTACCGTCACCGGCTCCATATGTAAGTGTACCGGTGTACCCACTACCCACTACCCATACCTCATGGTGAACGTGATGCGTGAGGGCTCGCTGGTGGGGCAGCACGCCGACACCGCCGCGCCCGTCACCAACCCCGTGCTGCTGGCTACCGTCACCGGCTCCATATGTAAGTGTACCGGTGTACCCACTACCCACTACCCATACCTCATGGTGAACGTGATGCGTGAGGGCTCGCTGGTGGGGCAGCACGCCGACACCGCCGCGCCCGTCACCAACCCCGTGCTGCTGGCTACCGTCACCGGCTCCATATGTAAGTGTACCGGTGTACCCACTACCCACTACCCATACCTCATGGTGAACGTGATGCGTGAGGGCTCGCTGGTGGGGCAGCACGCCGACACCGCCGCGCCCGTCACCAACCCCGTGCTGCTGGCTACCGTCACCGGCTCCATATGTAAGTGTACCGGTGTACCCACTACCCACTACCCATACCTCATGGTGAACGTGATGCGCTCGGGCTCGCTGGTGGGGCAGCACGCCGACACCGCCGCGCCCGTCACCAACCCCGTGCTGCTGGCTACCGTCACCGGCTCCATATGTAAGTGTACCGGTGTACCCACTACCCACTACCCATACCTCATGGTGAACGTGATGCGCTCGGGCTCGCTGGTGGGGCAGCACGCCGACACCGCCGCGCCCGTCACCAACCCCGTGCTGCTGGCTACCGTCACCGGCTCCATATGTAAGTGTACCGGTGTACCCACTACCCACTACCCATACCTCATGGTGAACGTGATGCGTGAGGGCTCGCTGGTGGGGCAGCACGCCGACACCGCCGCGCCCGTCACCAACCCCGTGCTGCTGGCTACCGTCACCGGCTCCATATGTAAGTGTACCGGTGTACCCACTACCCACTACCCATACCTCATGGTGAACGTGATGCGTGAGGGCTCGCTGGTGGGGCAGCACGCCGACACCGCCGCGCCCGTCACCAACCCCGTGCTGCTGGCTACCGTCACCGGCTCCATATGTAAGTGTACCGGTGTACCCACTACCCACTACCCATACCTCATGGTGAACGTGATGCGTGAGGGCTCGCTGGTGGGGCAGCACGCCGACACCGCCGCGCCCGTCACCAACCCCGTGCTGCTGGCTACCGTCACCGGCTCCATATGTAAGTGTACCGGTGTACCCACTACCCACTACCCATACCTCATGGTGAACGTGATGCGCTCGGGCTCGCTGGTGGGGCAGCACGCCGACACCGCCGCGCCCGTCACCAACCCCGTGCTGCTGGCTACCGTCACCGGCTCCATATGTAAGTGTACCGGTGTACCCACTACCCACTACCCATACCTCATGGTGAACGTGATGCGTGAGGGCTCGCTGGTGGGGCAGCACGCCGACACCGCCGCGCCCGTCACCAACCCCGTGCTGCTGGCTACCGTCACCGGCTCCATATGTAAGTGTACCGGTGTACCCACTACCCACTACCCATACCTCATGGTGAACGTGATGCGCTCGGGCTCGCTGGTGGGGCAGCACGCCGACACCGCCGCGCCCGTCACCAACCCCGTGCTGCTGGCTACCGTCACCGGCTCCATATGTAAGTGTACCGGTGTACCCACTACCCACTACCCATACCTCATGGTGAACGTGATGCGTGAGGGCTCGCTGGTGGGGCAGCACGCCGACACCGCCGCGCCCGTCACCAACCCCGTGCTGCTGGCTACCGTCACCGGCTCCATATGTAAGTGTACCGGTGTACCCACTACCCACTACCCATACCTCATGGTGAACGTGATGCGTGAGGGCTCGCTGGTGGGGCAGCACGCCGACACCGCCGCGCCCGTCACCAACCCCGTGCTGCTGGCTACCGTCACCGGCTCCATATGTAAGTGTACCGGTGTACCCACTACCCACTACCCATACCTCATGGTGAACGTGATGCGTGAGGGCTCGCTGGTGGGGCAGCACGCCGACACCGCCGCGCCCGTCACCAACCCCGTGCTGCTGGCTACCGTCACCGGCTCCATATGTAAGTGTACCGGTGTACCCACTACCCACTACCCATACCTCATGGTGAACGTGATGCGCTCGGGCTCGCTGGTGGGGCAGCACGCCGACACCGCCGCGCCCGTCACCAACCCCGTGCTGCTGGCTACCGTCACCGGCTCCATATGTAAGTGTACCGGTGTACCCACTACCCACTACCCATACCTCATGGTGAACGTGATGCGTGAGGGCTCGCTGGTGGGGCAGCACGCCGACACCGCCGCGCCCGTCACCAACCCCGTGCTGCTGGCTACCGTCACCGGCTCCATATGTAAGTGTACCGGTGTACCCACTACCCACTACCCATACCTCATGGTGAACGTGATGCGTGAGGGCTCGCTGGTGGGGCAGCACGCCGACACCGCCGCGCCCGTCACCAACCCCGTGCTGCTGGCTACCGTCACCGGCTCCATATGTAAGTGTACCGGTGTACCCACTACCCACTACCCATACCTCATGGTGAACGTGATGCGCTCGGGCTCGCTGGTGGGGCAGCACGCCGACACCGCCGCGCCCGTCACCAACCCCGTGCTGCTGGCTACCGTCACCGGCTCCATATGTAAGTGTACCGGTGTACCCACTACCCACTACCCATACCTCATGGTGAACGTGATGCGTGAGGGCTCGCTGGTGGGGCAGCACGCCGACACCGCCGCGCCCGTCACCAACCCCGTGCTGCTGGCTACCGTCACCGGCTCCATATGTAAGTGTACCGGTGTACCCACTACCCACTACCCATACCTCATGGTGAACGTGATGCGTGAGGGCTCGCTGGTGGGGCAGCACGCCGACACCGCCGCGCCCGTCACCAACCCCGTGCTGCTGGCTACCGTCACCGGCTCCATATGTAAGTGTACCGGTGTACCCACTACCCACTACCCATACCTCATGGTGAACGTGATGCGCTCGGGCTCGCTGGTGGGGCAGCACGCCGACACCGCCGCGCCCGTCACCAACCCCGTGCTGCTGGCTACCGTCACCGGCTCCATATGTAAGTGTACCGGTGTACCCACTACCCACTACCCATACCTCATGGTGAACGTGATGCGCTCGGGCTCGCTGGTGGGGCAGCACGCCGACACCGCCGCGCCCGTCACCAACCCCGTGCTGCTGGCTACCGTCACCGGCTCCATATGTAAGTGTACCGGTGTACCCACTACCCACTACCCATACCTCATGGTGAACGTGATGCGTGAGGGCTCGCTGGTGGGGCAGCACGCCGACACATTAAGGGTGTAAAAACACCCCTAGCGAAGCCGAAAGGCACTTATTCTCCCGTCATTACGTTTTTTTTTATGTCATACCTAGGAAACTTCTAGTTACGGAGATATGACTTCCAATGAGTCCTACCGTAAAACTTATTACAAAAAAAGGCCTCCTGTAACTAAACAAACACGTGTCAGAATCGGTCTTTGTCATGGCTATATCCAGTTTCTTCCGACCACTTTAATGAGATATTTCAATGATATTCAAATCAAATACTTCTCCCCAACAGGTCTTGTAGTCCAATTACCCCCAGACCTGTACGAGTTCCTACACCAGCTGGAAGAGAGGCTCACACACACCATCAAGTCCGTTGGCAAGATCCCTCACAACTTCTGGCGGTCGTTCAACACGGACATCAAGACAGAACCCGCTGAGGGCTTCATCGATGGAGACCTCATCGAGAGCTTCCTAGATCTTAGCCGGGATATGCAAAAGGAGACGGTGCAGGGGTTACAGGTTCGTACATACAAAGTATTAGACAATTCAAAGTTTCTTCTTTCTTTTAAGATTTTTTTGGGATCGACATGATTTGGCACAGCAGTGCTTAGATATAGTTTTGAAAAAAGCCGCTCGAATGAAAATTCAGTGACTGTAGATGCTGCAGAGTTTGCAGTTCTGGATGAACCATTTAAAAATCAAGTAAATACTGAAATGACTATACACGAAAATAAATACTGCCTCGTTGGTCTAGTTTTGTTAAGCGCGACAGCTGAGCAAGAAGTCCTGGGTTCGATTCCCGGGTCTGACAAAGCATTTTTGTTTAGGAATTCCTCAGTAACCGCCACGGAGTGCGCGGTTGATGGCAATAGAGTCACCCTCTATTACCTGGAACTTAAACATAACTGGCGAAATGTGGTCTAACCCTAAATGTGATGCTGATCCACAAACGATGCAGCACTTAGTATCGTGTCCTGTTGTCTTTTCACTACAGGAACTGATGGACGCTACTGAAAGTACCAAACTAGTGACTCAGTTCTGGGCCGACACAATAGGGTTGACGACAAAAAAATAATAATTAGTCCGTCAGTTAGATTATCAACAAATATTTGACCCGTATTTTTCTTTCTCTCTGCTCTCAAAACGGTGAAGGGAAACATCGTGAGGAAACCGGCATGTCCTAGAACCATAAATTCGAAGACATGTGACATCTACCAATCCGCACTGGGCCCGCGTGGTGGATTATATAGCCCATTCCCTCTCATAGAGAGGAGGCCTGTCCCAGCAGTGGGAACATTAATAGGCCGATGATGATGATGATTTTTCTTTTATTACATAAACCAAAATTACCGAAGATACGACGCTTTTAAAATTCTCAATACGTCACGCCTTGGTATAATTTTATCGAGATCTGACGTCACGAGCCCCCACTCCCGAGTTTTGCTTTGTCAATATTCATTGATTTACAAAAATAAAAAATACGTGTCCATTATTTTCCATTACTCTAACTGACGGACTAAATAGATTTGCAATTTTTTTATACTGTCGTCATTAAATGTTTATGTTTCAGATCGATGACGGCGGCGGCATGATGCGAGACGCGACCGTAGACGACCTCATCAAAGTGGTGGAGGACCTTACCAGGATACACTAGACTTGTGATTATGTTATAGTTCGTATTGAAGATTAATTAAATACTTTTATGTACTTCACACTGTGTTTGTGTATCAATTCAGAGCGTCAGATAGATTTCCAAAAAGGACACATATTTTTTCTTTTTTCACGTAAACAAAAGAAGACAGTGCGTCGAAAACTCGTGTGACGTCACATTCGAGTACACTTTTACCGGGAAGTGATGTCACAAGCACCCATTCATGATCTTTGGCACGTTTTATCTTTTTTTTTATTGAACAAAATGGCATGAAAAGAAGTGTCTGAAGAGGCGACCTCGAATGAATTGGGTTAAGGGCAAGAGAATGTTGAATTTTGATTAAACAAAAAACTCATTATTTTTCGATAATCTAACTGACGGACTTTCATATTTTTTTAGTCTAGAATTATCCCTCTTGTATTCCTGAAAATATTTTTCAAGTCTTGGTATGGTACCAGTAAACTCGATTATCTTTAATTGGAAAGCACTGATTTTTATTGTTCATCATTTGCTATATAGGTTCTTTGTGATTGAATAACACTGCTGATTCTAGATTACAACATTTTCTAAGTTATATAGGCAAAGAAAATTTAAAAACAAATATTAGGGAAAAAAACTGCAGAAAGGTCAAAATAAAATTTCTAGAATTCCGTTCCAAGATTTAATCACAGAAAGGCAATACAATCACAGTTTTTATGTACCAATTAATAATATTATCATAAAAAATATGCCTAAAGCAAAAACACAGATCCCGAACCAGTATTTAATAAATACATACATTATTTACAAGCAAATTGTGTATGGGGCTTTTCTCTCTGACAATACAAATTTGTTTCATCTTGAACTGAAGCGTTCGAAGGTTCTTCAGTCTTTCCCAGCTGAAATGTGATGTAAAATTACTAAATACTAGAAAAAAATTAACCTTTTAAACGCCTTTGTCACATATACGTGACAAGAAAGCGCGTGCCCTGAACGCCAAGCGACACAAATATGTGACAAAATGGTAGGTGAAATTGTGAGATTGTGACTTGGAGGGCACGCGCGTGCGTTTATGCTATGGCGTTCAAAAGGTTAAGGCCTGCTTGCGCCACAAATCACTAGATACGTTTAGCTTCAAACATAGGTGTTAAAGAACCTCACCACCATCACGTAGCCGTGAACCAAGAATTCTGTTTTTGTACATCACAAACGATTTTACTTTCCATGATTACACCCTCATGATAAGCCCACGGTAAATATCCTGTGTTCAGTGTTAGTTTACCATGTCAGTTTAAAAACTTATATCACACACAAATTCACTGATGTTGCGCAAAAATGATTGCTTGAATACTAGTTTCTTTTTTGGTGTTAAATCACGATTTTCGGTAGCGCGTTTTACACCCCTTACGTAAAGCATCGTGTTTCTGTCAAATCATATGAAGATGACAAAGACGGAATTAATGTTTTCAGTGTGTTCTTAGAATAAACGCCGTTTAAAGATTTGTGATGCAATTTGACCTAACGATAGTTGCGTTTCGGAGCTGTATTTCCTACGGGAATACTCAAATATTCGGAAATATTTTATTCCTAATTTCGATATTCCCAATATCAAAAGTTCGATTTTCATAATACCGAAAAATCATAATGTCTATTTAAAAATCCCGGAAAGTCGTAAAGACGATTTATATGTTGTACGATTTTCATGTCCGAAGAATCAAATGTTCGATGGATTGTTGGTCCGAAAAACGACAATCATATTTTCAATACTTCGAATAAACTGCTAAAATTTGGTTTTAGTGATAGAAATCGAATACCAAGGAAATAAAGTAGAACTCGGTATTGCTTAGTGCTTTTCTGCATTGGGTCTTGCTAGCTTTCGTGGGGAGCGTAGGCCGAAGGCCGGAGCGATGACGATATTTGTGACAGAAAGTGGGAACACATAATGTAAAATGCGAGCGTAGCGAGCACGCGTCACAGTCAAATTCTAATTATATTCGGTATTTTGAACCATTCGGAATTATGAAAACTGGTATTTTAAAATACGGATTTGTGACTTTCGGAATAATGTTTTTATTTATATGTATGTAGTGTACCCATTTTTTACACATACAACACAATCTCATAAAAGGGCCAAAAAACATAAATAATTATCTGTCTTTCCAAACAAAGTAAAATACCACGAATTTTTGTATGTAGAAAAGCATAATACCGGACGTCAGTAGTAAAAATAGATTTTGGGATAACAGCCCTTACTGCTTCTAAAAAAAGACGCTTTCAAATAATTACTATTGACGTACGGATGTCTGTACCAATGTTATAAAGGGTGTAAAACACCTCTTCACGAAGCCGAAAGACACTTGTTCTCCCCATCACTGCGATATTTTTTTTTGTTCTACACTATACCTGGGAACCTTCCAGTTACGGAGATATTGGGGGTCAAAGTTACAACTTTTTGACAATTTTTTTTAGATATTGGGGGTCAAGGTTACAACTTTTTGACAAGGGTTTTTTTAATACAAGTTTTTTTTGTAAGATTTCACTTTTAACACCTCCACGACCCCCGTACTATTCAATCCATCCATCAGCACAATGTTTTAAGTGCGTTACATTGAGTTCTACCACAAAACATGATTTATAACCTCAAAAAAAAAGTTGTTTGGCAGCAATAATTTTTGCGTAAAGTTACTTACTCGTAGTTTGATGTACAGAATGCTTGGTTAACGGCTGTGTGATGAGGTGGTTCACACCCTGTATAAATTGTAGTTTCTTGTGATGTAAATTTGAAAAGACCCACATCTATCTTTTTATTCGTTATCTATTCTAAGGTTCTTAACTACGTGAAAAAGTGATGTTCCAAGCGATTTCATAGTGACAAGCGTTTGTTTGTGCATTTCAAGATACAGTTTTAAGGCTGTCTCGTACGGAGGTATTCGATCAGACATACATAGCTCACAAGCTTATTTTATTGAGCACCATAGGTTATGTTTGAGCGACAATAAGGTACAAATCCTGCTGCTATAGCAGCGCCGTCCTATATGACAAACCGCAGCAACTCTAATGGGATTTATGCAAGTCTATTTCTTATGGAGAAGAACCGGAAAGAACTCATATTTAGTTCACAGATTGCCGTCTATTGCCGTTTTCATACATTAACATAAAAACCAGTTGTGCTACTACGGTTTGTAATTGCGATTTTGTAGACTGATTCGACATTTAAGATTTATTGTAAGAAACATGTTGCTTGAATAATTAACAATAGAAGATATAATTTAATTCCACCTCAAAGCCTTGGTTACATGTCAAAGTATTTATTTCAATTACACCATTTACGAGCTTCTAGTCAAGGTTTACAGGCTGTTATTATTTATTTTAACCAATGTAAAAAGTTTTTTTAAGAAATTTGAATTTAATTGAAATCCTGGGGGCTTGGACAAGCAGCAATTGCCTCGAAAATTGGCATAACTTTTTGGACGAACATATTGTCATTCACATACATTTTTCAAGGCACATAGAAGCAACTTTGTATAAGTTCTACTTTGCAAAAGAAAAGTCCAAAAAAAATATCGACACGTATTTCTCATCATTGTGTAGGGATTGTCTTTTTGTAATACAATTATACTTAAAAAAAGAATAAATTCACTATTAAAACTTTGCTTACTAGTAAAACTGCATACAACTATCAAGCTATTCGTTCTGCTAATTGAAAAAGAATTAACTTGCCACAAAATAGTCATTTGACATTTATGTACATGGATATAAGGTTTTAAATTACAATTTTGCGCAAAAAGCTCTAGTTGCTGCTCAAGTGCTCATTTACGGAGATACACGCGCAATCACAAACATATGTTGTTTACGAAGTTGCGGATAATCGCTACGTTTCACACGCCCCTGAACGGAGTATTGCAGGAAACTGGCTGACCGCAACGCTGCGCGTGAACCGCGTACGTCGCTGCGATGCGATGAGATGCCATCTGCGGGCTCCTCCGCAAGTACCGCTGCATTTCAAGCAAACGCACGTAAAATGGCTTGTTCATACGCTCTCATGCATCGCCATATCTTTGAAACCGCAGGCCACGCCGCGTCTCCGCAAATGACCCGTAATACGGCTTAATTCAGAGCCTATGCAGAAGTATATAAAAAAAATGTAACTAAAAAGACCCTGTGGTTTAAAGATCATCAAGTTCAATTCTATTTCAATTAAATCATAACTGAATACTCAACGTGTTATCTAATAAGTATATTAACTCAAAGCAATAAATTGTCTACGCAATTAAAGCTATAATGAAGCGATAACCTGGTGACGCTAAGTACAGATGTACAGGGAAGTGTTCAGTCGATCTTGATACTAAATTTAAATTCACAATCAGGTTGGTACGTGGATGGGTGACCACTCATTACATATCCAGTTTCTTCCGTGACTCGGAAAGCACGTAAAGCTGTTGGTCCCGGCTGTCATTTGTAGATCATTGACAGTCGTTACAGGTAGTCAGTGGTCCGAAAGTCTGACAACTAGTCTTACCAAGGGGTATCGTATTACCTAGTACTTACTAGGTTGTGGAGGTCAGATAGGCAGTCGCTACATGTAAAATACTGGTATGCATACAGACTGGAATCCGGCCCCAGCTTTGTTGGGAAAAGGTTCGGCAGATGATGAATCAGCCTGTCGCATTCCCATCGCTTGGACACAGAACTTCACTTTGTTCGTGGGAGTAGGCTATAATAGACCAGACAGGCCCCGCACGGTCTTCGATTTTTTTATTCTAGGATTCCTCGCGATGTTTCTCTTCACCGAATTGCGAATTGTCGCGCAAAAAATGAATTAGAATACAGATAGTTGAATAAGTAAAAACCTAAAATTCTAAATTCAAAAGTAACCAACACCACTTACATGAACTGTATGTCAGCATAAATGATGAGCTATTTCATAACTAATCGTTATTATATTCATAAAGCTTACATCCGGTCGTCATAAAAATGTTAAATAGTTTACATAGCAATGAAACTTTACCTTGTATATGTATGCCTATAACAATGAAACGAGAATTTCCTAACCTTTTGCGACCTTGACACAATCATTGTCAAGGTAAAATAATAATAAACCTTGTAATGACGTGGACCGGTAAAAAGTTAAGTAAATATTTATTGTCATGTAACTGATTCATACAATACAAACACGAATCTATTTTTGTCATTACATTGTTATGTAGACTTGCTATACCTGTTTGGGTTTACGGATTCTGATGGCAAAAGGAACTATCAGAGTTGGGAAGAAGGCCCAAATTCCTTTGTAATTTTTAGCCTTTTGAACGCCAGAACATAAACGCACGCGCGTGCCCTCCACACCAAGCTTCAATTTTATCGTAAATACATAAAAATAGAATCGGGATTCCAAAACTATTTAATTATTTATTTAATGTTCTAGCTGGTGCATCGCATTTTTTGTCACATACCTATTTGTGTCGTTGACGCACAGGGCACGCGCTTGCTTGTCACGTATAGGTGACCAAGGTATTCAAAAGTTTAAGTATTACCTGGAGTAAATATCGACAACTATTTCTATAACAACTGGTCACAAACTATGCAAGTTAAAAATAATCAACTTACCTACATGATTATAATGCGAAAAAAAAAATACATACATCGAATGAAAAATCCTTCGTTTTCCACGACTTTGCATTCACCACAGTACATCTCAAATGACCTGACTTGACAGAAAATAGACATTAATAAATAGGTAAAAATAAATATATTATTGTAATAACATTAATTAATTGTAGAAATATTGGCGCTAATAAGTTTGAAATGGTTTCAAAAATAATGATTTATACAAATAAATAGACGAGTACAATATACGAAAACAAGTACATACATGAGCGAAAATAGGACTAAGAAAAAAATACAAAAATAAAATCTACCTAAGCTTTAAGGTTGCACCAAAAGAAAAATCCACAGAATTAGAAATCTACTTTAAGCAGCTTCTACAAAAGTAGTTGATAACCTATTACTATAACATGTACTTATGTACTTTAGACCTCCCACAAGGTGAACTGAAGACACCCCGAACTCTCAAACGCTTCGATTCGAGAAGTCGTATGTCTTGAACTACGAAAGCGAGCGAGATAGACATACAACTTCCAGATTCGAAGCGTTTGTGACTACGGGGGGCTGGGCTGCTGAAGATTGCGAATATCTGCAGTATACAGGATGCAAATGACCAGTCGATTTGACATTATCTGGAGAAGGCCTACGTCCAGCAGTGCAGTGTCTTACGATGTATAAAAGTTATGAACGCCTATATCCTCAATATTAGACCGTATAGTTAGCAGCCGGGTATACACTGTGTTTCACACAAATTGACCTACTTTCTGAACTTATCCGCCTTGTTTCGTAAAAACCACATGAGAGCGAATAGACAAGATGGCGGGCTGTTAAGTGGTCCTGGACCGTATATCCATTTCTCTACTTCAGTTATTGATTTTTCTACCACTTCTATTATTTCATCTTCGACGCCGCCACCTGCGAATTAAAATAAAAATTAAAATAAAACTAACACTATCTCTAAAATGGGGTGACTATGGCCCGGACTCCATCAAAGCGGAGACTAGCAGAGCGGAGCGGAAATTTGCAAGATTCGACCAATCAAAGGACGAGAGAAGCTATGCCCTTTTTTGTGCTTGTTCAGTTTCTGCTTTTTGGTTGACTTTGAAAAGTATTTTCACTTAAACTTAAATATATTTTTTGGGGCCATTACAATAATTTTTGTTAACTTTAAAGCCGATCCAAAGAAAGTACTACATTCAACACGGAAGTGAAGGTTGCGTTGATGTCCTGGCATACACCGGGTTACTCGAGTTTGCTGCCTGGCTGTGCCTATATTCATACACAAGTGTGAGTTGCACGGCATAAGAATATTACAATCAGACATAAGTTGAGCGATTGTGGAAGTCTTCTTTAAAAGTCTCAATAAATCTGCTGTCAAATTTTATACTGACTTCTGTGATTGTTAGTGTTAGACATGATAGTTTGACGGCGAAATGGTAACAGAAAGCGGAATATCCTCCTGCTTCGCTTACAACGAATATGCAAAGGCGACCACCAATAATTGCGAAGCATTACCAAAGATAACCTTCACAAAGGTCCCTCGATAAACTGCTAATCGCGATTTTTTACAATAATTTGAATAGGTACACACTTAAAGCGATGTTTTTTCTGTACACAGTGCACATAATCAATACGTGGAGGCCATCAAACAATTGAGATCGATATCGCGAGTAGATTCTTAGAAAGATATTAAGTGAGTGTGTTCCGTCAACGATACGGAAGTCCCAATGTCATCATGTCGTACCTTTTTTTTTTTTGGTTGGGAAATCATCAAATGACTTCTCCCACTCTGGGCGGAGCGGGAGGGAGTGTCAGACTTTTACTGACTAAAACCCATCCATGTTCCTTCCTCGCCCTTTATGTTCCGGGGCCGCGGTATCTCTTTCGAATAGGCCCCCGGCAGGCTTCAGCCCTTGCGGGCCCCTCCCCTTATGCTGACATCTCTTTGAGGCGCGCGTGGAACACGAACGCGCCGTCAACATGGCCTGTCGTCATTAGACGGACAGACGGCTAGCTAGCCCATAGCTAACCGTCCACAGGCCCGCATCTACGGTGGCCGATAGCCACCACGTGGCCCCCGACGCCCGGTGCGTCTCCCGCGGCGGCTGGGAAGAGAGGCTCTCTCTCTTCCTCATTTCGCCACCTCCTTCGCTAGCATGACTGCTTCGCAGAAGGACGTGACGGCTTCCCATTCCGTCTCGCTCCGGACCATGGATTGAACCAGGGCCGGACGCGAGAGGTCGTCGCCGCCGATCGCCGCTACGAGGACACGGCGGTGCTCCGCCCACGCAGGGCAGACTTCCACCGTGTGCTCCACCGTGTCCTCCGGTCGATCCTCACAGTGGAAACACCCGGGCGTTTCCTCCCGCCCGATCCGGTGCAGGTACCTCCCGAAACATCCGTTTCCGGTGAGGACCTGCGTCAGGCGGAAGGTTACAGGTTATAGGGACTGGCGTTAGGCCCGGACCCCAACAAAGCGGAGACGTCTGGAGATGTTAGAAACAAAGAGGAGGGGAGAAGCTTAGGAGTTAGGGTGTATCCACCGGAACTGGCTAGACACACCCAATTTAGCGTGAAGCACGAAAAACTGGTGGCTGGCGAAAACAAATATGAGACATACCTCTGCTCAACTGATTCCACTAAGCTAAGCGGAGACGAGCAGTGTAAATTCTAGTGGCGGTTTACAGCACATCACCGTTCCTCACATCTCGACTCTACTTCGGTCGAGCCCGGGCCTATGTACGGTGTACTATATCAGCACATCGTTGCGAGTTGGGGACCTCAGGCTTCAATCAATTTACCTGATGTTCCCGATGTATACCAATAGTCTTTCTAAGAAGCCTATATTGAACTCACCATCGACCTATCCAGAAGTGGACGTATTTAAATTCAATCTTATTTCCTCAAGATCGCAAATGACAGATTTGCTTATCGCACCACTTACGTATAATTACGTTACGTTATTACTTGTAATCAGTTACTTTTCTAGTAGTTGCTTGAGTATGAATTACGTCGTAAAGAAATTGTGGTATACGTTTTGGAATGTGTTATTTCATGGTCTAACGGAATTTTAACCAAACTACACAGTAGCAACATTTAAAGCTGATTATGCTATAGTATTTTAACAAAGTTATAATGTGACTTGCGCTAGGGAATGAGCATCTATAGTACTTTCTCGAGTTATTATGCCTTGTGAGTCTTGTGACTGTGACTGCAGCTTTGCTTTTTTCTGTATTTTTGAAGTGCCGTAATGGTCTAATTGCAATAAATGCTTTGAATTTGAGTTTGACTTATCAGAAAATCTAACTGAAGATTAGTTATAAAGTTTAGCTTCCAATTTTGTGTTTTTAACCATTGGCGAGAGATTGCAATCATTCATAAGCCAGCGGCAGCACCAAGCCCGATTAAACATTATTACAATAATTAGCATAACAAGCTTTATTTCTTTATAAAACATAGAATAATTAGGCCTTGTACACCGTATTACAGTACTGAAAGTATCCTTGAGAATAAAACTGTGTCAACAGCTTAAACTTAGTACGAGAAAACCATTACAAGATATAAATATTATGCAGTTAT
Organism: Xestia ashworthii; assembly: GCA_950022955.1. NCBI lineage: Eukaryota > Metazoa > Arthropoda > Insecta > Lepidoptera > Noctuidae > Xestia > Xestia ashworthii. The sequence continues at coordinate 20,095,883 of OX465566.1, forward strand.
ACACGATACGTTTACTTGATAAGTGTATTCAGCTTCACAAATACTGGTACAAGGCAATGGTGTTAAGTGTACACAGTTCTGTTTAATTCAATTAAACCCCATAATTATGACTTATCAGTAGGGAGCGGATATTCGGATGCATATTTACCTGTAAGTACGTTTTTTTTTGCAACGGGTAGGTACAATCGGTACAAAAGTATGGGAGCGGTTTCTTTAGATGCCAATCTTTTTATCGGGTTCGCGAAATTTTATCATTCTTTCGTGTGTATAAAATGTAGTACTCAAAAACATAATGAATATTTATATAATCTTAAAACATGCAGGAAATTAGTTGAAAATAACAACCATTACAATAGGCATGTGTCCTAAAAAAATCTAATTAGTCCGTCAGTTAGATTTTAAAAAAATATTTGACCCGTATTTTTTCTTTTGCTACATAAACCAAAATTGACGAAGATACGACGCTTTTAAAATTCGCAATACGTCACGCCGTGCTATAGTTTTTAATGCGTTGTGACGTCACGAGCCCCCAATCCCGAGTTTTGATGCGTTATATCTTTGTCAGTACTCAGTGATTTACAAAAACAAAAAATACGTGTCCATTATTTTCCAATACTATAACTGAAGGACTAATTAGTTTTGCAATTTATTGATGGTGGAAACTAGCCTATTCATGCTGCTGAAATATCGAATAGTACGAAATAGTAAATATGAAGGCATACCTGATTCATATTATTTATTTAAATACGCGCACTCCATACTTTTCTACTGCATGACGACATGCATCCGAATATCCCATCTCTGCTTATAAGGCACCGGTCCCTCCGCAGACGATTAGCGAGAATCGAGTAGTGCTAGCCACGAAAAACTTCTCTAGACGAACTAGAAACAACTAGACAGTTCACGCCAGCAGTGTAAGAACACAGCGAGGAACAGATAGGATCTGTTCTATCTTTATCTATTGTAGATTCATTTCTTTAGAAGCTTATCGAGAAAACTAGTCGCTTTCTCGTCGGAAAATACTGAAATCATATTTACACATGCATTCATTTTCCCTTTCTCTCACACCACTTAAAGTGCGCGGTCCAGTCGCATATTAAAGTGCTTCCGAAGCGGGCGCTAGGCTGAGAATATCATAATGAAAAACCCAATCCTTATCACTATTTAATATAGCACGCGATGTTTGCCATATTTTAGCTAGTAACAGTGTAACTAATGGATATTCGCTTATGATGTCAAGGTCAGGGATGGGCGTCCTCGATTATATGAATAACGACAGCATATATTATCGTAAGTTTCTCGCCACCTTTCATTCCTATAAGCTGGCGGAAATTTACATGAATAATAAATTCATAATCTGCCTATTATGAAAAAAAGTTGGCTTCCTCTGTAAGACGTTGACCATAAAGTACCATGCGGGTGCAGCTGTGGTCGGTGTCATGATATCATGAATGAATAATGAAAGACGAGCCCAGTTTGCATGCTGAATATGTTTTAACCGACTTCAAAACAAGGTTCCGACAGGAACCTTTCGGGCCGGGGCCCACATTCAGCTTTAAAAAGGGCCAAAAACGAACAACAAGCTGTTCAGCAACGTTGATTTTCATCTCATCGTACGAGGCCTGAATCAATACGGCTCCAACAGGCAAGACTCCTCGAGAAGACATTGTGGCCTTTCACTAAAGTTATTCACAATAAACTATTGTTTACAAATATCCCAACTCTCACACGTTGACTTTATCATGTGTTGTGGTCACCTACCACACAGGAAGAAGTAATTTATCAATCAGGCAACAAAAACCTATTATCTGATAACATTTAACTATTCGGGCCCGTACAAATTTTGGAGAATCATGCGTCGCGAAAAAGCCCATTTGTGAAAGACTGCGTGTAAAATTTACGTTGATTCTGGTTCCAATTCTAGCATCCTGATCAACAAGTATTTTCAGCAAAGCACGAAAGAGGCAAACACGGAATATCTACGTGCACTACATTTAGTTATATCTCTATTAGTATAAATACAGCTAAAGAGTTAGTTGAACGCGCTAATCTCAGGAGCTACAGGTTTGAATTGAAAAAAAAAATGTTGGTTACGCCATTAATTTATCGAGAAAGACTATTAATAACTACTACGACCAGTAGGAGCGGAGCATTATGTGTGGCCTTAAGTATTATGTGTGGTTTACTGACCTGTCGATACTTTCATGTCATCGGTGACCTCGCAGTAGAACATCGTCTGTAACGCGCCTTGCACGCCCACTCCGGCCCTGCGTGCAAATTAAGGGTCAATCAACCAATTTACATTACTTTCAATTAGTTTATACATTTATATTATTGTATTGTTTTATCAATTTTTTCAATAAAGTTACTTCAATTTCATTAATTAGAATTTAGGTTAACAGATAGGTATCGTAATTATTAATTTAAGTACAAGCCTGAATTGAAACAAAATGATGAATAAAATACTAGTTTTATTGCTCAGAATCTAATTCACGCTAAGAAGTTCAATGCAAGATAATGCAAAATGAAGTGGTACATATAGTTCGAATTTCATTCACACAAAAAAAGGATGACGCTATTTCTTTGATTTTTTTACCTCTTTGGAACTACAAACATTAATATCTCTTACAATAATAAGTTTCAGTCTACATATGTAAAACTGAAAATGATTATGAAAAACTGACCTGTAAGATGCAATTTTTTGCAGGTCTGTGACGGGCACATCATACCCACATTCTTCCAGCACTTCTTCCTTGGCAATCTCCTGGAGTGACTTGTTCTTGTCGACAATGCCAGCACACATTTCTAGGGTAATGCCTAGCCGTGCTGGGTACTTTGTAGTGTCTATCACATTACTTTGACGGTCTTGTAATGGTATACTGTTGTAGTATATTGCTGGGGACAAAAGAAAAAACAATTGTATTATAGGCCTACCACTTAAGGTGCACAAGGTAAATGAGCAATGCGGGAGGGGTATGGTGACATATGAGAAGAGCCAAGGCATTCGTCAGCACCCTTGTCGTACCACGCAGCTGTCTCAGGCACCATCTCACTTAAACAGTATATCTGTAAGTGTTATTTCATACAAAATGGAAGGCAAGGATTCTAAGGTCATGGTAAAATCTAATAAGACCTGTCTGGATATTTCATCAAATCAGTTAAAATTAACCTGGGATTACTAAAATGCTCTGCAGGAGCAGCTAATACGGCCATGCTGATAGACCTAATGTACATTGCACACAACAGAAAAATAGATCAATGTGATTAGATTGTGCAGTGTCAATCACTCACCAGGTCTGAAATGTTGCGATAGCACCAACATTTTTCTTGTAACATTAAAGATCAAAACAATATAAGAGTCACGTTGTGCCAGAGAATCATGCGTCTCTTGATTACCATTCAGCTTAAAGAATATACGATAAGGTTTAAGGTCAGGGGAGTATTGTATATCTGTTTTATAGACTTGTCCAATAACTAGGTGATCCATTGCTTATTTTGTTATATGGATTTAACAATAATTTGTAAACTCATAAAATTAAATTTAGATCTGAACCACTTGCAGAATTTTATATTTATTATGTTTTAAATATTTCTCTTTTTATTTAATTAATATTTTGACAGTGTCAGGCTGACAATTTTGAGTTACCAAAGACCTTTCCATAGAGAAGATTCTAAAAAGTTCCTTCAGGGTTTGTAATCAATTTCAAACATCTGTAGAATGTGAAAAAGTTGGTTTTATATCTAATCTAGAAATCCTTATCAGCTCATGTAATTAAAATCATTTAAATGTAGGCCAACTGAACATTTTTATCTCAATGTAGTTGTTTAAAAATGAAAAAAAAAAAATTCCTAAATAAGAGTATCATACTAGCAAAACCACTACTGTGTAATGGAAGCTGTTTGAGATTGCTGTTTGCCAGTTTTATGAAGCTGTGAGTTTGTTTAGACTGTTTCTTCTAGGAGTAAAGTACAAAACACCAGCCTCATCTAGTTTCAAGAAAAGATTTTTATTTTGTTGTGTAAAGCGTTAGTAAAAACTAAAAATAATTAAAACAGATAATGATCAGCAAGGCACAGCATCAGTAACTTGTGAAGGTTAGAAAGGCAGATGTTCCATGCAAAGCACTGCTAATCAGCAGATCAGGTTACAGTAGAAGCCAACTTCCTAAGATTTTTTTATAATAATGGCAGAAAAATCGTCTACCGAAGATTGTTTATAATCTGTATTATATTGCTTAATTCTGCGTATTCACCATCCACTTTAAGGTGTACCGTGTACAAATTCTTATAGTCGCGTCATAGCGTTTTTTTTGCTTTCCGGAACAAAAAATAAATCTCGTGTACTCACCGGGTCTGAATTGTTTCACAAATATTAACACATTCCTGGTAACATTGAAGACTATGATAGCGACGCTGTCGTGCACCTCTAGCATATCCCAGTTCTTCTCCTTGCCTCCCTGCGTGTAGTTGAAACGAAAAGGCCTCACGTAGGGCGAATCCGGCAAGGGAGTCAGAAACACATCCTTTAGGTCTTCCATCTTCGGAACTCTATACTGTCGAAACGGCGGCAATTATTGAATTAATGCTTTCAATTAATTGATGAACTGATTGCAGGGATTGTGTATGCTATAATTTCAATAAATTCTAAATTAAACACCAAATTGCAACACTTTAAGCCTTTCTCGACGCTGTCGAACTGAAAGCTGAAACTGACGTTGACGTTATCTGTCTATTACAGTTTTACCACAGATTGCTATATAGTTTCACCATCTCAGAACAATCTATTATTCTATTCTATTCTATTTTTGATGAATGGCAATTGAAGCCGATGTCGACTATTCTGCCAATGTCGAAAGTGAAATGGAACGGCAAGTGAATGTTTTAAGAAATAAAAAAAATCTACGGTTGATACAGTTGGACTTGTTGGGTTAAGTAGCAGACTGAAACAAACAAAAAATAAATAATAAATAAATATTATAATTGTTAAAAAAAATCCAAATCGATTCATCCGTTCGGGCGCTACGATGCCACAGACAGACACTCAAACACACGTCAAACTTATAACACCCCGTCGTTTTTGCGTCAGGGGTTAAAAATTAAAGTCAATGGAGTTTTGGTGAAACTTTAGTGAACCGAACCCACACAGAGACATGCATCCTATTGCTACAAACGCACACGAAACAAAAATTGTGCGTGTCAACTCTGACGCGTGGCTGGAGATTACTCCCAAATAAAATTTCAAATCATTAAAATTACTCAACTTACTTACTACAAAAAAAAATGTTACTATCTTTTTGCTCAGACACACACAACTAGCCAACGAAATCTAAAAAGTTTGTTTTGACAGCCGTCAAATCCATAGTAAATTGACACCGCTATCGGAAATTGATCTTTATTACTATTACGCTAACAAATGTCAAAATGGGCTTTTTTACTTTTTGAATACTTTAGACTAGGTATATTTTAGCCTACTGAACGTACTAATAAGTAACTGAACTGAAAAACTTTTATTTTATCATTCATTCCTTCCCGTTATTACAGCCCTATGTCAAATCGCCTACCTTTTAGGCCCCTGTGCTACGTTTAAGCTACCAACGTCTCACGAAATTTTTCTACCGTAACGGCGACGTAAAAAATATTTCGAAATTGTAATTCAATAAAACCATGTTAGTGCATATATTTCAGTAGTATTATGATACGAAACACATGGTGTAACAGATTTGAAGCGAAACACCATGGTTTTGCAGATTTTAAGTGACAGATTGGTTTTCACAACAGCAGGGCTGAGTATCTGGCTATCTTTTTGGTCTCCAGTGACTATCAGGTTTGAATTTATTGTACCAAACTTTGATGACAAATATGAATGTCATAACATGAGTATTGCATGGATATCACGATACGGTTACTATCAGCCCGGGCGTCATTCACGAAAGCCACTTCAAACTAAGTGATGATCAATTTGATGTCCATTAGGTTAGGCCAGCGGTTGGCAACCTTTTGGCAGGCAAGGGCCACAAGGTGACAAAATAATTTATAGGCGGGCCGCACTTGAGATATTATTTAACCTTAGAAGTTCAATGTACCTATGTATTTTTGGTCATTTTGGTCTTGTCCCATAGAAAAACGAAAAGCGAAAAAAATAATACGAAAATGGCTTTGGAAAATCAAGTTTTATGAAAAAAAACCAGCAAATCAGTTACAAATAAAATTTATTGAATTCTTCGATAATAGGCTAGTTTCCACCATCAATAAATTGCAAATCTATTTAGTCCGTCAGTTAGAGTATTGGAAAATAATGGACACGTATTTTTTGTTTTTGTAAATCAACGTATATTGACAAAGATAAAACGCATCAAAACTCGGGAGTGGGGGCTCGTGACGTCAGAACTCACTAAGAATGATACCAAACAGTGACGTATTCGGAATTTTAAAAGCGTCGTATCTTCGTCAATTTTGGTTTATGTGACAAAAGAAAAAACATGGGTCAAATATTTTTTGATAATCTAAGTGACGGACTAATTAGATTTTTTCAGTTAACAAGCCTATTGTGCTTTGTCGGTACCGACTTTGTTTTGGAATTTTGACTTCTTTTAATACTGTTACATCGGACCTACTAGAACATTCGGGAGGGCACGTGATTGCAGTATGTGTGCGTTGGAATTTCCAGAGCTTTCTATTATTATTAGTTTTAAAGTTTAGTAGGTACAAACTCGTGACCTCTTTATAAAAAGACATTAGAATTTCGACCGTACGCCTAGGGCATACGGTTCATATTTGTTTGTTTTGTACAAGTAGCTAGTAATAATAATTACCTAGCTACGTACCTACTGTTTTTTATGACCCTCTAGAATATTCGTTGTTATTCTGGTGTGTCTGTTGGCGAGTATAAATAGACCGCTCAGGGCCGCGACGGTCACTCTTGTTTTGGCCACACAACGAAGCGAATCGAAGTGAACTTGAAGTGCGATATCTAAGCGAATAGTGATTATTAGTGATCAGTAGTGTATTGTAGGGTACTTGTGATTAAGTTCTAATTGTTTTGTGAATAAATAAAGTTATTGTGTTGTTTAATCGGTAGTAATTAATTTATCTCATACCCAGCTCGTAACAATACTAAGTTGCGCAAATTTGGCAATAAAACGAATCTTTGGTAGTTCCTAACTTTTTAATGGGTTTTTATTTTACTATTCTGATTCCGCACAGACAAAATTAATAATGAGACAAAACGATGTTATATTTAACTTTAGATGTACAGTTTTAAACAGTGGTGTAATTCCTTCCCGAAATTTCCAAAAAAATGTCGACTAGTATCACCTTAAAGCTGGATCCACACTATATGGTCGATCGCAGTTCGTTCATGCATTTATTTAGATATGTACAAAACATTCACGGGCCGCGGGTTGCCGACCGCTGGCTTAGACAATCACAATAATATAAATCGACACAAAAGTGTCTTTCAAAATGAGTTACAGTGACCATCAGCCACGATGAGCACTAATGACGTAACAATTGATGGTCGAATACGAAACTAACCCTTTGACAGTAAAATGATGAATACAGCCAAGTGATCATCACTATGAACTGTCACCAGACGCAATAGCATTGCTAGAAACTACACCACTGACAATTTTTATAGAGCACTTGTGTACGACATAAAAAGATACACGATGGCGTTTATCGGTGAATTTTCTAGTTTTATATTACTTGTGTGGTCAATGTGTGGTCAAAATAATGGTCAATATGTTTTGGCAGAGGCTAGCTAGCTACCTACCAATATCTAATCTGTGGCAGACGCCTCAGCCCAGCTATGCTATTTCCATAACATATTCCTCTGTGGTTGACTAAAAGGCTGGGTCTACGCTAGCGAGTCGAACTCGAGTAAAGCACAAGCGTCGTCGTTGTGTTATCGATCAGAGGCTTTTAGGTACAGTTTTGTGTGAGTCTACGCTCAGAGAATTCTTGCTACAATATTGTTCCGTTCGTTTAGTGTAGACGCAGCTTATTGTTTCACTTCACTATGCTTCACTTTTTATTTTGACAATTGACATTGACATGTGGAACCTGTACGGCACGGGAAAATAAACAAATCACAATTTCATTTCACAATTTTCACATTTCACATCGACATTGATATCAAACTGAATGTAAAACAAAGTACAAATTTTTAATTTACCAAGATTTACTAAGTGTGTATGGATATGCGACGAAAGGTTTAGAAATATTAGTATGGCACGGCAAGAAAAAGGCTCTAAATCGGGCTTTGTAATCAAGCTATCTAACGAAACAGCGCAAAAATTGGCCGAAGAAGAACTACAAGCTAAAACTCTGCTAGAGGAAGCAGCAGCGAGTAAAACTGCGAGTTCGGATTCGGATAAATTAGATAACTCAGTAAGTTCTGTGAGTAAGAGCAAAGAGAATACATTGTCTGAATCCAATGAAAAGGATGCAAATTCTAAAAGTAAGGATGCACGTGATTTATCGGCTAAAACTAACGTAGCTGATAAAGGTACCACTAAAGACGATTCAGCCTGGGGCGACTACGCACCATATGTTACTTATGAAGGTGAAGAAGCTATCTACACTGACCCTTCTAACTATCAAAAGTATATATGGGGCAAAGAATCCAATTCATGGACCTTGAAACCAGGTCAAGAAGTGATCGGAAGAGAATACAGTTATGAAGATGATACACATATTTACACAGAAGCTGATGGCTCCAAATTTTTCTGGGATGTCGAAAAGAAAGCTTGGATTCCTAAAGTTGATGATGATTTCTTAGCTTTATATCAAATGTCTTATGGATTCGTTGATAATACATCTGAAGAAAAAATCAAAGTAGAGGAAAAAAAGAAAGAACAGAAGAAAGCAGAGCTAGCTGCGGGTGTGAAACGGAAAGTTGAGCCTCAATGGTTCCAGCCATCCGAGGAGACGAACACCAAGGTCTATGTATCCAATCTGCCTCAAGACTTAACTGAAGAAGAATTTGTCAACTTCATGCAAAAATGTGGCCTTGTTGAGCGAGACCCCGCTAATCAAAAGATGAAAGTCAAACTGTATATGGATAAAGAACAAGATTGTTTCAAAGGTGATGCACTGTGTACTTATATCAAAATAGAATCTGTTGACTTGGCATTGAAACTCCTTGATGGCAGTGATTTAAAAGGAAATAAAATTAAAGTGGAAAGAGCATCCTTCCAAATGAAAGGTAATTACAATCCTGCGCTCAAACCAAAGAAGAAAAAGAAAAAGGAACTAGAAAAACTAAAGAAAATGCAGCAGAAGTTGTTTGACTGGAGACCAGAAAAGTTTATCGGAGAAAGATCAAAACATGAAAGGATTGTTATAGTTAAGAACTTGTTCCATCCAACTGATTTTGATCAGGAGGTCCAACTGATTCTGGATTTTCAGCAAGACTTGAGGGAGGAGTGCGGCAAGTGTGGGGAGGTACGAAAAGTGGTAATTTATGATAGACATCCTGAGGGAGTAGCCCAGATAACTATGAAAGATCCAGAAATGGCCGATGCAGTTATTCAACTCATCAATGGAAGGTGGTTTGGAAAGCGGCAGATCACAGCTGAAATATGGGATGGTAGAACAAAGTATAGGATTGCTGAAACTGATTCTGAAATTAGTAAGAGAATAAACAAATGGGATCAATTTCTAGATGGTAAAGAAGGTGAAGAATCCAAGAAGAATGGATCAACTGATTCAGCTGATGGCAAAAAAGAACAAAGTGCTGAAGAAGTTGTAAAAACAACTCCATCGACAGTTGAAGAAGAAGTTGTAAAACCGACACCATCAACAGTTGAAGAAGAAGTTGTAAAAATGACACCATCGACAGTTGAAGAAGAAGTTGTAAAAACGACACCATCAACAGTTGAAGAAGCAGATGTTAAATCAGATGATTCAACCAAAATTTCAGATGATGGTAACACTGAAGTTGCTGATAAAAGCAATGAGAATATGGATTTTGTTGAATCATGTGCAGAGACAAAGTAATTTTAATTCAGTTTACAAAAAAATTAATTTATGTAAGTGAAATTATAATAAATGAATAAAATCAAAGATCTTTTTTTGTAATATAAGAAAACATGCAGAAACCCCTATGACGACATCTGCTTTTTACTTCAAAAGTACCCTCAATGTAGATCACTTTCTTTTGTATGGCGCCAAAACTGTTAGACCTTACCTAATTGCAGTTTTCTGAAACAGGTCCATGATGCGGTTGCTGTGAGTATGTGAAATTAAGAACGCCATTTCATTGTAAATCTTAAACCTAACATGGCTCCTGAAGCTCCGAAACATAAGGTGCGTCATGGCATACTGTGATACTAAAAATCTTCTACATCAATAATTTATTATTTTCGAATTAATGGACTTTGGCCTTCGACGCTGACATGACAACTGACAACAAGTCACAGAGTATATAATCACTTGAACAAGTTATCGTTTTAATTTTACGCATGTTGAAGAGCAAGGCCATGGATTTGGCAAGGTAACTATTGGCTGCGAGTAAACGATATAGGAATCAAAAGAAAGTTGTGGCCTCATGGACAAATAAGTCATTAATGATGTCTGATAAGAAGGCGGTCAAACAGCCAGCTACCTTACTGCGAAATTGCGAATACATTATGCAGGCAGCATTCGTGCCTGCAAATTGAAAAGACACAACGCGCTGTGTAATTAAAGCTAGTGGCAGACTGCACAGGTATCCAGCCTCGTTCTCGCAAACGAACTGATTCTTTGTTAAAAGGTAAATGGTAGTTTTTAGCAAAAAAAACACAGACGAGCGGGTCGTGATTCCATTTATTAGTCTATGGTTCTCCGGCCGGCAGAATGGTAACAAGTCATTGCACCTTAGCCTATCCTTATTTAAGAAAAATACATATTACCATAAACAACAAGCCGTCATGTTGTCTGACACCTGACTTTTTAGTTGCATACACAAATTTATCTAATTCGACGTTTTGTAATCAAAAACGTTCACAATAACGCTTGATAACTAAGAGGCGGATGAATTAAGTTCACAGCTGTGTATTGTTCCATAATGGGAATCGTGTTCGTACGCTCGAATACGCGTCTATACTTGGAGTGAGGTGTCACGTCTAATCGGGGCTTCTCTAGCGGCCGACTCCATGAATAATAACAGGATAATATGTTAACATGGCTGTGCAATCGGACTCTGGAGGGAAGGACGACGTGAAGACACAGTTCGTAACGCGAGAGGGCACATATCGCTTGATGACACTGTCGGAGTATTCGAGGCCTAATCGAGTTGGCTATACGAGTGGCTCCGGGTCTTCCCATGTGCGCGTGTCGCTGGTCAGCCTGCCGCCGGGGCTGGGGGGCGGAGCGCCCGGCTCCGACGGACAGGGCTCCGACGATAGGATATGCTTCAACCATGGCAAAGAACTTTATGTTTATGTGTACAGAGGTGTTAAAAAGGTAAAGTAAATTGTATTTTTGCGTTAAAATAAACTTAAATTTAATATTAAACACTCATTGGGTAGTTTCACATTTAATTTGCATATTATATAGATTGGAGGATATTTATGTAAAATATTGAGATTTGAAGATACTTGATTGACAGATTACATTTTATCATTAACTTTACTAAGCAAACTTGTATGAATACTCAAATAATTAGAGTATAGAATAGTTTAGAATTTTTCCTATTTTCAAAAGTAATAGGACATTCTAGGTTCAATTTGGTTACTTAACGCTTTCTGTAGCCATATTTTGCAACAGTATCATATCTAAAACAAACAGTCCATATCTAAAAATAGGATCTAGATATAAATAACCTTAATTGGTCATTTTTATGTGGGTGTGTTTGTTTTATAGCATAGCAACATACTGATGAGCTGAATACTTTTATGATTTAGTTTTTTAAAGCACAATAATTAATATTAACTTTGAGTTTTGACCATTGAAAGCTAAACTAACCAATTCATGTTTTGATAGATCCAATGTTGTATTGTTCAATTCTTTTATCTACTTAGATAATGATTTTAATGAATCATATATGGGATGAATGGGTACGAAAACCTGAAATCCAAATTATATACTGTTTGATATTCCTTTTAATTGAATGTAAAAACCTGTTTTATGGTAATCGTCTCTTAGCCTGAAGCGTAGCAAGAATTTGTTCATAGTGATAGTCTACTAGAATAATAATTTTACCTTATCCTAATCTTTCAGGAGTCCTAATAATTTTAGATGCCTGATAAAAATAAGTAGTATTCTATAGTTTCTGTTTACCGCTAAGAGTAAGATGCTGAGCATTGATTTGTTTGCTTTTTAATAACCATAAGTTAATCCCCGTAATGCACTGAACTCATACAATTGTACGTCCGACAGGGCATGTCACTATATTACACACTTCCTCGGCAGGCAGCAGATCTCACGAAGCCCGTTGACAAGAAGATGTACAAAGGAACGAACCCGACCTGTCACGACTTTAACACTGTCACGATGACACCGGACAGTGTGTCCCTAGTTATAGGATTTTCTACCGGCCAAATACAACTCATAGACCCTATTAAGAAAGAATTAAGTAAATTGTACAATGAAGAGGTGAGTAATGTTTGATTTTATCATATCTTAATAAAGAAAAACTGGCATGTTGTTGTAAAAGGTGACTTTTTAAGCAATTGTGGCATACCTGTAACCCTGAAGGATTAGGCAGAGGTACCGAATGCTTGGTTAACGGCTTCGTGATGAGGTTGTTTACACTCTGTATAACTGCCATGTAATAGGGAGCAAGCTTATTCAAGCGAGACACAAATCATAATCAAATCATTTATTACAAGTAGGCCAGCTATAGGCACTTTTGAATTTATTGTCGAAACAAAGATGAAAATTAAATATAGCTACACAGTCCCAGTCACAAGGCATAAAAACTGAAAGAACTGTAGTTGCCCATTCCCTAGTTTAGATCTCTATGGAGAACTAGCTTCTGCCCGCGACTTCGTATGCGGATCCTGTTGCTAAAAAAAATTTTTTTCGCAACAGGATCCTATTCGAAATAGGGAATAATGTGAGTTTGTCGTTATTGCCACAGGGAAATTTCTTTGGCAAAGCCCAGTCGTAGCAAAACATATTTTTTTGTAGGTAAAAATCAAAGCAGGAAGTAGCATTCTGTCTATTCTGCCTTTATCCATGTTAAAAAGACTTGAGTTTTTTTGTTTTACAACAAGACAAATAGCATAATCTCTTAAAACTGTCTCTTTTAGAAAATCTTCGTAAGTGCGTCTACCGCGCGACAGTTCCTGGCCTTGATTCCCAGTTCTTGCTGAACCCCCCACACTATGATTTCCTCCAGTTATGTGGATGTACTTCAGATTCAATTATCTAAAGCTTGACTCACACTAGACCGCGTCAGGTTCTAGCCGAGTGTCGACCGTGCTATTTTGCACACACTCATGCTCCCGAGCCGCTACCGAGCAACGGACATTGGATTGTGCTACGGCCGACACTCGAGTCGGAACCGGCACGGTCTAGCGTGCGTCATCCTTAATTCGTATGCGTGGACCTCAGCTTGCTAACCTTACTTACCAACTTAGATACGGAAAAAATAACTGTCTTAGGTGCGTATCCATTTCCGCGATACAGAAATCTATCATTGCACCAACCTCATCAACACTGCGATGCTGAAATATGCTGTTAAAAATCACGGAAATAATCTAAAATCATTTTTTCAAATTAGGCTGATAAATCAGCACTATTCTTCAGACCCAGGTTCTATACAATCGTGTGTAAGATAAATAATGTTACTGCATACACCATTGGAAAATACAGGCGCGTCGTGTTTGTATAACACTACGTAAGATTTCTAGTACGGTCGAACAAGCTATTTGGTTTACACTTTACAATGTAATTTGTTTGTTAAACTGTAAACCAAATAGCTTGTTCGACCGTACATGGCCATTGAGCTGAAGTAAACATAATATGGCTTTACAAATTCCTCCATTATGCGTTATTATATAAGCTTTGTAATGAAGATTTACTTGTTACACATGTAGCATATTGTTTCCTTTTCTTATAAGACCTTGAAGAATCGAAGATGTCAATAGTGTTGGTCAGTATGTATGACGTAGATAGTGAAGTGACCGGTGGCCTTGTAGAATTAGGGGTTAAGCCTACTCAGTCAGGCAGGGGTGCTACACAGTCTTCGAGTCGGCATATTCCATTCGGCAAACTCCGTTCGGCATCTGCCATCGCTCAATCGCTTCGGGACGATTCGACACAACACACAAGAGATTTTTTGAAGCCTTAGTCTCAGATTATCCTCCTTATACTGCGGGGCAGTATCCACCATGCGGACTCAGTGCGGTTTGGTGACTCAACTAAATGCTGTCAATCAACTTACTCATATACAAATTACTTGAGACTCAACTCTTGTTGAACGTCAAAAATTTAAAAATAATCAGTCCCCCAAAAAGCCCTCCCTCATCATCGCAATCCAGTGCTTACATAATAAGCCAGAGGCCTCCTCTAAGTTCCGCAACCAATTGTTATCCATCCGCATTCAATCTGCCCCCTAGCCGCCTATTGAATGATGTCACCGAGCTACTTAGGTTAAAACAGTACAACTATAGCATATTAGGGTACCTACTTGCGTATTTGATAGAGCGTAAAGTGCCTGCTTATTGCTATGCGCTGCATTATCGCTAGCCAGTTATCATAAGTATTATATCCTATGTATTGTATAACATCATAACATGATCTGTTATATAATATTGCGTATTGAATGGGGAATGTTGATAACGTAGGTACTGGAATTTACATAGCATAAAATAGGAATAGAATTTACGTAACAAAGGCCAGTATAAGACTCTTGGGCTAAAATTGAAAATACTCATCTACTTAATACTTAATATTTATTTAGTTTTAAGACTTTATTATAGAGATCATGCAAGATAATATTATCGTGCTTGTCGAAAAGTATTACACAAGAATGAGCTTCAAAAAGCGGTCGTATTTACGTTACATTTGCTCCGCACATTCGTACTACGGCCTCTAAGCAGTGGAGACTGGAGACCCAGTGGGAACGCCGCGACCATTCATATATGAGTTTGGACTTTGAATCGAACTTAGACAGGAATTAATAGGCTGATTGTATGGACCTGATGATGTGGCAATCCTTTCTTAATGCACTCCACACTGCACCTAAATACGTATCTACCTACCTCCGAATACTGAAACGTCACTCAAAATTGAAGGGCTGCTAACATTTGAGCAGCTCTTAAACTTTAAATTTTGTGTGGCCAAACGTCACTTTTGAGTATCTGTTAAATATAAATGCTACGTTTCGTTTCAGCTCAAATACTGCCGAAGTATCTTCCATTCTTTCTATTTGTAATCGATCAAGATTGACACATTTCCTGCCCTTATCCCAATTATTTGGGGTCGACACAGCATGTCTTCTTGTTCTATACTTCTATATTACTCGTGATCTCATCAGACACCTCTTTTCTTGCCATATAATACTTCACACAGTCCACCCATCGTCTCTTTGGTCTTCCTCTACTCTTATACCTACTCATCCACATTCATACACTCAAAACTTTCCCTAATTTTCCTAACTTTGTCCCAATTAACAATCTGGTTTAACATAACATTGTGTAGGTAATTTAAATACTTTTGGGTCGTGGGAACTGGTATTTTTGAACAATAGAAAGTTTTAATTATTACGGAGTGTGAGATAGAGCTGCACTTTGCTACTGTTGCTAGGTTGCTACTACGAATTCAGAATACAAATCATCATAAGTTTACTCAATAGTTTTTCTATTAAGTACCTGTAATAATTATTTTATGGTAATTCCTACAGAAGACTCATTACCGCATGCCCTTAGTACACGTAACCTGTAATATGTAGGAAAGGATGTTATCTTCTGATTAAAATCTGCAAGGAGTTTACCAAGAATGATATGATATATCCATCTGCTTGAATGTGTTCTTTTAGTCGCAAGTATCATAATCCTCGGTACCACGATATCATTTTCGAGGCAGTTATACGTCAAGGTTATACTAGACTATTTCTAGGAATGCTACTATAATTTTCGAGAAATCATCCTTTATTATGCCGACTTTTCGAAACATTAAATTGCTTTGCGTGTCTAGGATATTCAGTACCCGCCTCTGTACTATTGCTTGAAGTGTTAAATATTCAGTAACTAAAACTTTCGACTATCTTTTAACAATGTATTTGACGTGCTATGTAAGCACGAAGGGGCTGTGTTTTATTTTTGGTTTACAATAAATATCATCATCATTATTTCAGCTGAAAGACGTCCACTGCTGGACATAGGCCTCCCCCAGATGTCGCCACATTGACGGGTCCCGTGCGTATAAAGTATATTCTATTTATATTTTTCAGAGACTGATTGACAAAACCCGAGTGACGTGCATCCGGTGGGTGCCGGGCTCCAGCAATCTGTTCATGACGGCGCACGCGTCGGGCCAGCTGTACGTGTACAACGAGGAGCTGTCGTGCGGCACGGCGGCGCCGCACTACCAGCTGTTCAAGCAGGGCGACGGCTACTCCATCCACACGTGCCGCACCAAGTCCACGCGCAACCCGCTCTACCGCTGGCTCATCGGCGCCGACGGCAGCTGCATCAACGAGTTCGCCTTCTCGCCCTGCGGCACCAACCTCGCCGTCGTCTCGCAGGACGGCTTCCTCAGAGTGTTCCACTACGACACCATGGAGCTCATCGGCAGGGCGAGGTCCTACTTCGGTGGCTTCCTCTGCGTCTGCTGGTCTCCTGACGGCAAGTACGTTGTCGTCGGCGGAGAGGACGACCTAGTAACCGTCTGGTCGTTCAGCGAGAGGCGCGTCGTAGCGCGGGGGCAGGGACACCGGTCGTGGGTCTCCGTCGTCGCATTCGATCCCTACGTCGTTAGCTTCAGCGAACCCGAGAGTGAAGAAGGCGTCGAAGACGACAGACAGAAAAGTGAAAGTGTGCAGTGTTATAGGTTAGGCAGTGTATCTCAGGACACACAGTTGTGCTTGTGGGACCTCACCGAGGACGTGCTGAAGCCCCCCGTCCGGGCGCGAGCCTCCGCGCATCTCTCACCCAATAGTCAAACGTTCTCCCCTAACGGAGTCCCCGGTATGAAAGTACCGGCGCCTAAAGGAGCTAAAACTAATAAAATAGGACACAAACACGCCGAGCTGAGCGGGTCGAACGCAGCGGGCGAACCGTCCGGCACGAAGCAAACAAAAGCGAAAGTGAACAACGTCTCGACATTAAACATTAGTGTAGGGAAAGCGAAAGAGGAGACTTCGGGCTCGCTGGGGGTGAACTCGCTAACACAGCGGTTGGCCGGGTTCTCCTTCGGGGAGCGGCGCTCGGAGCATCGGAGGAACTTCAGTCTGACGTCGAAGCCGGCGGAGCAGAAGTCCTCGGCGTCAAACAGCGTCGCGCTGAGGGGGAAGTCTGCGGGCGCGCAATCGAACGACTCCTACGATCCTCTAAAGTTGATCGGCACGCCGTCGTGTCCGCGGTTCGACGAGTGTCCGGTGCTGGAGCCGCTGGTGTGCAAGAAGATCGCGCACGAGCGGTTGACGGCGCTGCTGTTCCGCTCGGAGTACTTCGTGACGGCGTGCGCGGACGGGTGCGTCAACACGTGGGCGCGGCCGGCGCGCGCACACAACGGCGACAGTCGGCCCGCGCGCCGCTTCGAGCGCATCGACCTCGTGGACTAGTCTGCGCCGCGCCGGCGACACCGCACGCACACCGCGCACACTCGCGCTGCTACTGCTCCTAGTCTATACCGACGTTTTGAACACTCACATTTCGTCAACCTGGTGACGACAGTAATGGCACATAGAGATAGGTACAGAAGGCGGGGTCCGTATGAGTGAAACAAGCGTACGCACACATAGACGTATACGGCGATATAAAAAAAATACATGTGGGGCAGTCTTTTAGGACTGCCGCCGATAGAAGTGAAAACTAAGTAATCTGTATCTGCTACGGGTTGTGCCCCGCGCACGCCTAAGTAGTGCTACGCCGTAGCGGATCAGCTACGAGTGCTACGAAGCGTTAGGTGACGGTCACGAGAGTTCCATGATTTTTGTTCACCCAAACAGTGCTCAACGCACCTAAAGTTTTCACTTCAAAAATGCCAGTCATAAATGCGTTTGCCTTCGTTATATTTAAGCATGTCTAAGTGTGCGTTCGCATTCGCTCGATGTATAAAGCCGAAATTCCGTCCCTATTATATGTTGTGGTTACTGTACTTGTACGTTTCCAAGAATCAAGAGTAAAAGATTAGTACAATATTATAGTTGAAAATATGTGTATTTCCTACTTTAGCAGCACTGAAGGTTGAAAGTATACGTTAAATTAATGAAATAGCTGTTATTTTGGTTGCGTCCCCAACAACGTTATATTTGATGAAAAGTAGCAGTTACTTGACGATGTTGTTTTAAAAACGTTGTGACGGTGTTGCTTCCAAGAATTTTTAATAGACTAAGATGTTAAACGTTTGGTTATTTGATATACTCTGGGTTGTCTGCAGCGGTGTCGCTGGTTGCTATAATAGTTAAAGTTGTGAGTGGTGTTCGTGTGCTATTATTCCATGTTAGACACATCGTTCGGAATGCGTGTGAGAGTACATGTCGTGTCCTGGAGCTCTCCTGTGTATGCCAATACCATTCATTATGTATCTTCATAAGTTCCCGGATTGCAGCCAAAGTTTAAGCATAGGAAACTTTAAAATAATTGCACAGATTTTTGAGAAAATTGACACTTTCTGGTTTTTTAATATTGTATTTCTATGCGAATCTGGGAATTAAAATAGTATTGATTTCCATTTTATGAGGTTTGCACACCAAATGTCAAACTCTCGACCTTATTATAAATATTTAATTAAACCGTCTTTGTGGTGTGTCAACCTTATAAGTTTTAAATAAGGTATGATTTCAAATACCGCACGCATAGAACCAGCAAAACTATGTAGCACTACAAAATGAACCTTATTGTAGTCTTGTTAGAATTGGTTTCTTGTTTAATACTTGTTGGACCCTCCCTCGCTCTTAGGTGTTCACACGACACGTTACTAAACTAAACTAACACTCATGAGTAAACTATAACTAAATTGTGATACTCCCCTAAATCGTTGGTAATCTGTCCTTATATTAATAGCTGGGTAGACATAGCAACCAACTTAAATATTGTTAATACTTCCTTGATAGCTCTATCGACATGTTTTCAATTATTAATAGAATAGTCTAACATGTGCATCGGCATTCTGTTCATAAACTAAGTCAATACAGGAAAGTTCCAGCCGTGGGTTCCACTAAGCATTTTCTAGAGTTGTAATGATATACGATGAAAAAAAAAAAACATTTTAGATAGCAATAGATAATTATGAGATTCGTAACTATGTATAGACAAATGTATATTGTAATTAAGGAAAAACGTTTTTTTTTCTCGGCTCACATATGTAAATATAGTTGGTAGGTCAAGCGATCTGATCGCTTCATAAACACTTGCGCTTTCATATTAAAGCTATTTATTACGATTTTTTTATCGATTTAAATGTTGTTGCATCGATTGACGTGTCTGTAAGACTTGCAGTGTTTAATCGTTTAACTCTGTTTTTTTTTTAAATATTGTGAGACTCTTCTAAGTTGTTAATTATTTAGATATTAGTTGTTAGTCTGTAGTTTAGTGAATTTATTTTTATCATAGATCAATATTTGGTTCTATATTTTTTGCTCTCGTGTAGATAAATTGATCGAACAGCGCGGATTTGCTGGTCTTTGAAAAGGAGAGATATATCGGAATGAATTAAAACAGTTCTAGTAAAATTAAATGAATGCTTTATTAGAATATTCTTGGCGTGGATATTTACTATTGTCCTTGTTACGTTGTAATAAATAACCGGCCAATTTTTGAACGTTTGGTGTAAGTACCTATTCTTAAAGTCAATGATTACCACTTATGACGACAACAATAACATTTATAATGATCTATTTGATGCTAGTATTCGATCTATAGGCATTATTAGCACTTTCAAAGTTGAATTTTAAATTAAAGCACGGTGTATGAGACTCCCTTTTCACAAATCCGCGCTTACGCATATTCCTCATCTACATTTAAATATTTTCACAATTTGACCAGTGCTAATTGGAAAATAATACTATAACAACAATATAAAGAACGGTAAAAAACTGTTTTATCAATGCAATAGCGTAGTAACGAATTAACAGAAGTCTTTTCTTGTATTCGCCTAAATTATTTGTTATAATTATGTTTTATAGTCACTATTATTTATGTGTATAGCGTATAACGTTTTATTTTAATCTTAAAAATCGACATTATAAATGAAATAACGTTATTTGTGGCACCGTTATAAGCCGTTACTTTTTGAAAATAGCTGTTATGCATGTTGCAGAATATTAAAAGAAAAAAAAGAATTTTGTGTCATTTTTTACTGTATGTAGGAATGTTTTCTTTTTTGTGGCCTTATAAATGTTACTTATTATGAATATCAGGTGGCTGCAATTAAACTTGCCTTTCTTATGTATGTATGTCAGTTAATTTAAATAAGTTTGTAATAAAATAAAGACAGTAGTTGTGATTCAGGGCTAAATATGGCCAACATTGGAGCCAACTTGCGACAAACTTGATGATACATTGTCTAACGAATTGTTAGCCAATGGCTATTGGTCCCAATGTTAAGAGCCAATGTGTCTCTTGCGCATCGTGATATTGCATTCTAATGTTTTAATTAAATACGATACTAGTCGTAATGTGCTATTATTGGTACAACTTGAGCCTTGGTAACGTTGTAAAGTTGTATAGTTATTTGTACAGAATAGAGTAACGTCTTCGATAAAATTAGGTTTAAGAAAATGACCTAATAAATGCAAAATACGTAACATCATGAAATTAAATGATCTCAAGCTAAATTAGCTTTTCACTATCGCTTTAAAATCGCGATGCGCATCCTTTAAGAGACTTGTGAATATCCTGAATATTTGTAAAATATTTATTTAATAAAAATGTTTGATAATTCCTAACTTGCGTCTATAACGATACTATTGTCCTTTGTAAGGTCAGCAGCTACTCTCAATGTATCTGTTTACATTCAATGAGCCATTTATAAGTTTTAATTTCATACTTAATACTAGGTTGTGCTCATAGTTATAATATTAGCCTTTGAACAATCACTGTAGCACTGTTTTGACTGTTTGCGAACAAGCAATGTTATTCAAAAATTGCTTTTTTCGAGGCATAACTTTATATCAACCGAGGCATAGATTTAATCAGCCGAGGTACGCCTTACATCAACCGAGGCATGTCTTCTTTCATAATAATAATATTATTTTATTATGTCGCCAATTGCTACCCGTCTTACTGCATTTAATTTAGTGTGATACTCTATTTAAAATGGTGGATAATTCCTATAGTTTGATAAAATTGACAAGACTGGTTCTATGGAAAATCAAGGAAATGGTTTTAAATGTGGATGGATAAATTGGCAAACTTAGAAGTGTTTTCGTGTACAGTCAGAACAGCGCTTGAAAATATTGTATGTAATGTTTTTTTTCAACAATGCAGTGGGCACAATGCAAAGCGTCTCAAGACTGTCATGTCTTGTGAACATTTTTATGCCTCGGTAAAAGTTACTTTTTGTGAGGCAATGCAGATGTAGTAAATTATCTAGCGTTATAAATGAAGTGTTACATTTGCTTGAAAATCCAGTGATTGAGTATCTTTGTATTGTGTCATAGTAGAATTAAATAGCTCTCTGTTTTGAGCAAATATTATGGGACTAAGGTTTGCGAGACTGCCATTCATACTTTGAATGTAAAAATGTACTTGTCACTTCTGTAGTAGATAACTAGTGAAGAAACGAAAAATTTCTATGAAAAATATTTAAAAGTATTCGTCGAATTTGAATTAACCTACAAATTATGCACTGAAGTGTAGATAGACTCCAGGCCTTACTTAAGGCCCTTTTGTTCCTTAAACAGTGTTTTTAGAATACCTGTATAATCGTCCAGACGTCAGACTAAACCCTGTACAGTGTACATTTATAGAATACCAGTGTTGTTTCCACATAAGTATTTTCCACAAATTGCAAATAAAATGTTTCATAATTAGGTCAGTCTAATAAACGTTAGTCCCATAAAAGTTAACTATGTCACCGACATTATGCAATTATGTTTAATAATTATAATTATTAATTTATTGGAGTTTTTTGTTCAATAATAGTGAGACACGAATTACAAGCCTATAAAGTTAATATTTAAATAGAGGATTCTCTTTATAATTGTTGCAGTTTTATTTATTTGAGAAATGTTCGGAAGAATATGTCCTTTACCTCCGAAAGTATGATAGAAAAACCGGCCAAGCGCGAGTCGGCCTAGCGCACAAATAGTTGCGTAGCACCAACCAATATTAGGTATACTTAATTATACCAATATTTTTAACGCTTTGAATGCCAATTTCCACTCAACAGCAAAGCTAAATTTGTTATGATACTGCTGCAGTTTTACGAAAAAGTCCCTTAACTCAAAAAATCAATGTCAAATCCTGTTCAAACCAATCTACTTTCGAAAACCTTAAGTTTTTCTAAAGTATCCTGCTCTTTAGAAATCATACGGGACCCGGGCTAAATACTCGTATCTTTATCAATGTTATCACTTTACTTGAAGTACCTCCATGACCCCCGTAATATTTAATGCATCACCACAATGTTTTGAGTCTTTCCGTAAAACAGGATAACCGAAAACGTGAAAAAAAAAAACATGTTGGCATAAAGTGGGTTAGCTTGTGTACAGAATGCTTGGTTGATGGCTTCGTTAACACCTATAAAGGGTGTAACAAGTAAAATTAAATTAAAAAAAGGATTGTGTGGTTTTTTGAAACCACGGTAAGAGTGAAACTTTTTTTTCACATTATAGATATTTAATCTATACACTACACGGTCAGCTGCTGCGAACTATAGGCGCCGCCATATTGGCCTTGGCTGCTCTGACGAGCGCCATTCACTTTATCCCTACTCCGCGGCCGACCGTCACGCGACATACAACACACAGACGAAAAAATTAATAGAAAAAAAAAGAAAATAATGAATAAAAAATTATTAGTATTTCGATGTACTTAATAAAAGTTTCACTTTAAAATTGTAAAAACCCCCGACACGTAATGTACTAAAAGTTAAATAGAAAATAATTCGTTATTCGTTAGGTTCCTAGGAACCGGTCATCACCCCACTTTCCTCATCTCATTTCGTTAGTTAGTATTCCTTATTCCCTTTCAATATAATGTAGTACACATTATTGTACTAGTCAAGCCCTTTCATCTGATACCCTGGGGTAATTATGAAAAAAAAAAAAAAAAACATACAGACGAATTGATAACCTCCTCTTTTTGGAAGTCGGTTGAAAATATTCGCCGTTTTGTGATGGCGGCCATCTTTGATTTTAAATGTATCATGTGTCGTATTCTACTAGTCAAGCCGTTTCATTTTATACCCATATTGAAGGAATCGTGAAAAAATATGTACCTAACCCGCCATTTTGTGGCGGCGACCATCTTGGACCGATTTTCATCAAACATACATTATTTTACCTTTCAAACAAAAAAAAAACAAAATTGGTTCATCCGTTCGGGAGCTACGATTCCACAGACAGACACACACACACACAGACACGTCAAACGTATAACACCCCGTCGTTTTTGCGTCGGGGGTTAAAAAGACTAACGAAGCCGGGAGGCACTTGGGGAGAGGGGAGAACCTCATCATTGCGATCATTTTTTTGTTCAATACCACCTCCTCCTCTAGTTACGGAGATATTATTCTATTCAATAGTTTTACAGAAAACGGTTTCTGTAAAACTATTGAATAGAATAATATCTTAAAATGACGAATGGAAATGACTTATTTTATGGGGAAAATCACGGGATTTTCCCCAAAAAATAAGTCATTTCCCAGCAATAAATTTTTGCGTAAGTATCAAACTAGGTAATAGTTTGATGTACAGAATGCTTGGTTGATGTCCATTAACACATTGTATTCTTCTGAGAATTTATTGTTCCAGGTTTTTTAAATAAAACACCAAAGAACTATGTAATTAATTTATTAATACATCTAAAAACCGGGGTCCCACGAGGTAGTGTCGGCCGCGTCGACCATTTTGTAGCAGACCACGGTGTCTCCTGGCTGCACGTCGAATGGCTGGTCGAAGCGGAGCCCGCATTCCATGTCTCGCTTTATGGTAGGCACCTCGTCTTTAAGGTGCTTCATTGATGCTAGTTTTCCTGAAGAAAAAATATAGTATTATAAGCACGAAGGCAATAGTTCGACAAGACAAAACCTTTTTTAACGCCAGAGCATTAACGCACGCGCGTGCGCCACTAATTAATAATAATTTACTTAATAACATAATCCTACTTCCTACTAATATTATAAATGCGAAAATTTGTGAGTATGGATGGATGGATGTTTGTTACTCTTTCACGCAAAAACTACTGAACGGATTTGGATGAAATTTTGCACACAAATAGTTTACAACCTGGATTAACACATAGGATACTTTTTATCCCGGTAGTTAGATGGGACAGTTATCAAATTTGACCCCTCCTTCCCTCCCTCTCCTCCACACCGCGCGAGTTGCCTTCCATCGCATGCATTTCACAATATTACGGTTTCACTTCGATAGATTATAATCTACCGAAAAATAATGCGTTATATTGTAAGCAGTATGTTCAGTTGACAATATTTCGAGAGTTTACAACCTCGCTAGAGAGATTATAATCTAACGTGTTTGACAATTTTACGGTGACATATACACTGCTCGTGTCCGCTTAGCTTTACAGGAATCGGTTGAGCAGATAGAAGATGCCTCATATTTGTTTAGTCAGCCCTCGGCGGCCAAGCTGGCAAGCGCGCACAGCGGAGACGACCGGCTTGCGATGGTCGCTAGTTGGCTACACTGGGCCCGAGTGCTTCTACACACATTTCTGCTCCGCTCTAGCCCGTACACATCTCCTCACAGCTTCGGTGGATAACCCTATAGTCCACGCCACGAGAAGCTATCATTTTCGTAAACAAAGAATTTCTACCAAAATACGTTGTGACAATTCAATCAACAACAAATCCTCTCAAATTCAATCACCTCAAATTATCATACATGTAATACGAAACTAATGAGCAATTTCACTTGGTCGGGTTATATTTTGGCGATCTAAAGCGCTTTCGTCTAATGTTTTGCGGTACTGGAAGCATCTGACATCATGGAACGTAAACATTTTGGGCCGCCATTTTAAAGTAAGTTTGCGCTGTCGCTGTCATTTTTAAATTTGATCCAAAGGTTGCGAACCCGAATGTATGTTTACAAAATTTAAAGCTTCTCGTGGTGGGCACTATAGATCCTTAGCATCTCCACTGCGCTTCGCACACCTCCGAACGTCTCTAATTTGGAGAGTTCGGTCTTTAGTGTCCCTTTTTGACTAACTACAAACAAGTAGGTATATAGCCTCACCTTCAAACACGACGTCCTGTCCTCTGATGACCCTATACATGGCGTTCCTGGCGAGGGATCCCTTCACACACCTGCAGCCTGCTACCGGCACTTTCTTCTTGTTTTCAGTCACTACGAACTGCTGTAGCACGTTCGCTTCACCTTCAAACAATAATAATATTACTTGTAGATATGAGACTGTACATCCCGCGGAAGCGCAGGTGTCGAGACTTTTTAAATGCGAAGACCCTCTACAACCGCGAGGTGTGCAGTCTCCGAGAATATTTTTTAAAAGTCGGTATGCACCGACATGTGGTCGCAGTGGACAAGGGACTCACCCCGCTGTCCATGGCTAAAGAAAACTGGCGCAAACCTGTGGTACTCACTACCGATGATCGCAAGAAAGAATGGCAAGGCAAAGAGCTTCACGGGCGTTCCTACCGGGCTCGTCATGACCCGATGTAGATTTTCTGGCGTCTGCGTCCTGATAACGTTTAGGCGACCTTTTCAAGGAAACTGAAGGTTTTTGTCTGTGCGATTATGGACGAAGTTATCTTGACGAACAACTACCGGAAATATTAGAATGAAGGACGGGACGATTGACGTGTGTTGGGCATGCCACTGTCCGGGTGAGTCCATCAGACATATTGTTTCTGGTTGATCTCGTCTGGCAAACAGCGAGTACCTCATCATCATCATATCAGCCCGGAATCACCCACTGCTGGGTATAGATCCCCTTTTTTCCGCCACACTTCCCGGGCGATGCTTGGCGATTACTTGCACAGGGCTTGTGTCTGTGCGGCGAAGTGCGAAGCTGGGTCATCGTTTTGGCCTTCGCAAAAATTTGCTTATTTTCGACTTTATTTCAACGAGAGCGAAGTTGAAATTTATATGCAAGTGAAACTAGTTGCAAATGGGAGCTCGAATTATTTTCGGCTTTAGTTCAAAGGATACAAGGTTGAAATTTGCACCTACCTATAAACTCTTCTTCAGACCTGGTGGGTATCTTGCTACTGATCTCCTCCTTCACATCGTCGATCAGTCGGTATATGATGTTGTGCAGCTTTACTGGTATGTTCTTCATCTTAGCTTCCGCGGCTATAGCGGGAGGGCAGTCCACGTTGAACGCGTAGATTACGGCTTTGAAGGTTTCTGCTTGCTGCAAGTGTTAGAACGGTGGATGAAAACTTATATGTAGATATGTAAAAGACCTCTTAACGAAGCCGAAAGGCACTTGTTCTCCCCGTCATTGCGATCATTTTTTGTAGTTGTATATTATACCTGGGAACCTTTTAGTTACGAAGATATTGGGGGTCAAGGTTTTATAAAATTTAAAAAAAAGTTCGAACTTTTTGACAAGTTTTTTTTTAATACTAGTTTTTATTGTTAGATTTTTACTTTAAACATCTCTACGACCTCTGTACTATTCAATCCATCGGCAGCAAAACATGATTTCTGACCGCAAAAAAAAAAGTCGTTTCCCAGCAATAATTTTTGCGTGAAGTACTTAGTTTCATGTAGAGAATGCTTGGTTGACGGCTTCGTGATGAGGTTGTCTACAGCCTGTAGACACTGCAGCATTGCCTTTACCTCTATCTCATTTTGTCACGTAAAAGCGTCATTTGGTGGAGCAAGAGGTCCGATCGCTAGCATCCGCATTTATTCATTTATAAACTGACTGAATTATAAATGACAGAAAGGTAAAAAGATACACGAAAATGCCGATCTGTGCGTGTAAATGTGATTTCACTCTAAATAATATGTTGGTTACATAGTCAGATGATCTTTTATTTTAACCTTTTGACCGCCACAGCATAAACGCACGCGCGTGCCTTCCACGCCAAGCCACAATTTCATCTACTATTTTGTCACATATTTGTGTCGTTTGGCGTACAGGGCACGCGCTTGCTTGTCACGTATATGTGACAATGGCGTCCAAAAAGTTAAAGAAACTCTTGCAACAAACAAGTTCCCAGACACTACCTGTCCTGCAATGGTGGTGGGGAGAAAACAAATATTTATTATCGATTTTTTTTTTAACCATATATTGATTGTCATCATCAGCATTACTTTGTGTAATTTATTTCATCACCACTGCTCTCAAAACGGTGAAGGAAAACATCGTGAGGAAACCGGCATGTCCTAGAACCAAAAATTCGAAGACATGTGACATCTACCAACCCGCACTGGGCCCGAGTGGTGGATTATAGCCCATTCTCTCTCATAGAGAGGAGGCCTGTGTTCCAGCAATGGGAACATTAATAGGCTGTCAGCCTACCGCCACACTACGAAAGAGTCAGTCCACCATTCGTGTTTGAGTTGTTAAGTTTTTAATGTTTTTGTAAGGAGTCGACTTGTTGTCTTTTTGATTTCATTCTGAACAAAACAACTACAAGGACGCAAGGGCTGTGTAAAATTAAACTACCTCCCAACACCCAAACCACCCCACCCTTACCTCCAAATCATTAGGAGTGACGGGTCCAACCCCGAAGTGCACCAGATCGAGCCTCACTGTGTCCTGCTCATCATACGTCTCCAAGATGTCCAGGATAGCCTCCACTGAGCCGTCCACGTCACCTAGTGAGGATATTAACGAAAGTAAATAAAAATAACTCTTAAAGAGTGATTATACGAGCCAGCGAGCGAGTAAATGGCATCTGCTGGAGGAAAATAGGGAAGGCAAATAAACATTACTCTTGAAATGTGGTTATACGGTTCAATTTAGCATCAACAATAACCTTCATACCCTCTACTGAGCCATCTACATCACTTTGTCAAGATTATGAAATTCATGAAGATAAATAAAAATAACTCTTGATGCGTGGATTTATGGTTCAATTTAGCATCAACAAACAATTTTTTTATCTGGTTTAAGGAGGCACAGAAAAAGAACTCCTGGAAGGAATTGGGGAAGGCCCTTGCCCAGCATTGGGACAGTATCAGCTTACAATAAAAAAAATACCTTTAACAATGACGCTAAGCGAGGGATGCGTGTCATGCTGTATCATCTTCTGTCGCGGACCGTCTGCCCTCAGCTTGTACCTCCCCAGCGCCCTCTTGTGTGCGAGGCGCGCGTGGTACTGTTCCTGATGTGCGGCCTCCTTCACGGCGATCACTTCTTGGTCGGCAACTTGTTTTTCCTTCATACGGAGGTTGTGACGCCAGCGCATTACTTCGGCGGCGCGTTTCTGTGGGTATTGTGTTTTGTCAGATTAGTTAGGCTGGTTTTCAAAGTATGAGGTGTCGTACGAAAGAACTTCAGCGTGTTAAAGATTCCTCCCGCTTTGGGCGGAGCGGGAAGGAGTGTCAGACTTTTACTGACTAAAACCCATCCATGTTCGTTCTTCGCCCTTTATGTTTCGGGGCCACGGTATCTCTTTCGAACAGTCCCGCAGCCCTTCAATATGCTGACATCTCTTGCTCGGCGCGCGTGGAACACTCTGGTCTGGTCGACACGGCCTGTCGTCATAAGACGGACGGACGGCGAGCTAGCCCATAACTCACTGTCCACAGGCCGCGCCTACGGTGCACGCCCGGTGCGTCTCCCGCGGCGGCTGGGAAGAGAGGATCTCTCCCTCTCTCGTTCCGCCACCTCCTTGGCTAGCATGACTGCTTCGCAGGAGGTGACGGCTCCCCATTCCGTTTCGCTACACTCACGGTAACCAGATTTAATGATTTTGAACCTCCAATTTATAGATTTGGTTGAATATATTGACAATCAACATTTTTTTCCTCTCACAAATGTCCTATACTTTCATAATAATATAATACTTTTTCTTTATGTGCCTTTTTAAGTAAACTGTACAATTAGCGTAACACTGAAATGTAAAAGGGCTCTTAAGAAAAACTAAACTATATTAACCTCGTGAACGCGCAGATAAACGCAGGCAGATGCCGTCCACGCCAAGCTACAATTTAACCTGCCATTTTGTCACATATTTGTGTCGTTTGGCGTATAGGGCACACGTTGCTTGTCAAGTTTATGTGACAATCCGAAAGGTTATTTATAAAACTAAATCTATTTTTTTTAGTAGAAATAAAGCTAGAAGCTGAAGAGTTTGTTTGTTTGTTTGAACGCGCTAATCTCAGGAACTATTGGTTCGAATTGAAAAAATACTTTGGTGTTGAATAGTCCATTTATCGAGGAGGGCTTTAAGCTATATAACATCACGCTGCAACCAATAGGAGCGGAGAGTAAATGAAGAATGTTGCAAAAACGGGGAAAGAATATTCCTTTTGTAAGCTTTTTTTTCTCTTATGTGACGCAGACGAAATTGCGTGGGTCAGCTAGTAAAAAATAATAACAATCTGAATAAAGAAATGTTTAGCTTCATCGACTAACTCCAACATCCCTGAATTTGGCCATCAGCACTTTGCGGTCACCAGCGAGATTCCTTTAATCTCTTAGCTAACTCTTTGTTTTATTACTACTGATACTGTTACTGTTAGCCTGCGTCATACCACTGCTGGGCAAAGGCTCCTCCCCATGACTTCTAGTTCTTTCAATCCAGGGCCACAGATATTATAATACTTCGTCCAGGGCTAAGGTAGACCACTGGTGGTTGGTTGTATCCAGCTCGTCCTGCCATCTTCTACGAGGTCTGCCGCGACGCCTTCTGGCTTTGTTTTTTTTTTTTTATTTACATGTCGTATTTGAGATAGGTTTAACAGCAGGTCCCAAACTAGGCACAGCCTGTCTCTTGGTGACCCAAACACAATTATACATTATTCAAGGTTAAAAGTATACAGTGTTCTGCTAGCGCAAGAAATGTACTTTAGTTATACAAACAAAACAATTGGCTTTAGAATTATTAACAAGGAAAAGAAACAAATTTTTTTTTTTTTTTTAACAAAATGACATCGATAAAAACAGAGAAATACACAGTTTTATTAGTTGAAGAAATATCTCACCTCCGAGTTAACTTCTAGAACCTGGTCTCCTGCTGAAGGCAACACTTTCCAGCCGAGCACAGACACAGGCGTCGATGGCGGAGCTTCTTGTACGGACCTGCCTTCCGCTGAGTTCAGTACACGAACCTACGAATAAGTAATTTTATCTTGATTATGAATGTAATAAGACAACGAATTAGTAACACAAAATATCTATACTTATATTAATTTTACGAGCTAGGTATGAGATAAATTAATTACTACCGATTAAACAACACAATAACTTTATTAATCACAAAACAATTTAAACTTAATCACAAATACACTACAGTTCACTATTCGCTTAGATATCGCACTTCTAGTTCACTTAGAACTGCTTCAT
This sequence comes from Xestia ashworthii, assembly GCA_950022955.1. Lineage (NCBI taxonomy): Eukaryota > Metazoa > Arthropoda > Insecta > Lepidoptera > Noctuidae > Xestia > Xestia ashworthii. The sequence continues at coordinate 20,126,647 of OX465566.1, forward strand.
AAAAACACTAACAAAAGAATACGTAGGTACTTGTACAAAACAAACAAATATGAACCGTATGCCCTAGTCGTACGGTCGAAATTCTAATGTCTTTTTATAAATAGGTCGCGAATTTGTACCTACCTAACTAATAATGGAAAGCACTCGAAATTCTAACGTACACATACTGTAATCACGTGCTTTCTCGAATGTTCTAGTAGGTCCGATGTAACATTATAAAGCAGAAGAGTTTGTTTGTTTGGTTGGTTGAACGCGCTAATCTCATGAACTACGGGCTCGAATTGAAAAAATATTTTTGCGTTGGATAGTCCATTAATCGAGGAAGGCTATATAACATCACGCTATGACCAATAGGAGCGGAGCAGCAACAAGAAATGTTGCAAGCGGGAAAAAAGCTTCCGTTGAGCAGGCAATGCTTTGCGATATCAAAACATCACGCGAACGAAGTCGGGGGCAGAAGCTAGTTATTAATACGGTTGAAGATACGTGTACGAGTTGTGTAGGTAGGGCGAAGATTTTGTGGCTAAATAATAACCGCCGCAAGGGTCGATCTTCAAGGTTAAGTCGCGCTTGCCTAGGTTGATCTATAGATGGGTGACAATCATTTCCTCCGTGCTCCAGAAAGGACAGTAAGCTGTTGGTCCCCTGTCATTTGTAGATCTTTAATATCGTTATCGGGGGTGTCTACAGTGGTCCGAAAGCCACCAGTCTTACCAAAGGGTATCGTATTACTCGGCACTAACTGGGTTATTTAGGTCAGATAGGCAGTCACTCCATGTAAAAAACTGGTATTCAGCTGCATCCGGTAAGACTGGAAGCCGAACTCAACAAAGATGGGAAAAGGCTTGACAGATAATGACGATACGAGTTGTATAGGTTTAAGATCTTACCTTTGCCCAACCAGTGCCTGCCACGATGATGCTCCCTCGTCGTAAAGTACCGCGTTGTACTAAAACTGTGGCTTGTTTTCTGAAGCAAATGAATTATGTCAACATTTAGAAACAAATGACCTACCGGCTACCCTATGTAATCACAAGCAATGCTTTACCTGTACAACTGAAGGAGTGTATTTGCAGAACCCATATTCATAAGTGTACAAAGCTCACGAATTGACACAAACTAATTGGAGCCAACGCCTTTTTCTATCAAAAAAAAAATCACTGTTCTCAGTGTAACAATTTTTTTCTGTGATCTAAGTAAGGTGAGGACACATTTGAGTAATTAAATCTATGGTCAGCATCGTCATCTTTTCCGGATCAGATAGAATAGGGTAGATGCCACACCAATCAATGACATACTTTTTAAGAGCTGTCCAAACGCAGTTCTCTCATTGATTTTGTATGGCAATAGCACGCTGTGACGTCACTGTAGTCAACTCAATGACTCAACTATTTATTGACTTCAAAGTAACAAAAACTCGATTTGGCAATTAATTGAAAATAAATCTAATTTTCAGACTTTATTTGAAGAGATTGGTGTTTTGTATCGTAAAAAAATTTGGTTGTACTTCATTTACAAGTGATTACCTAACATAACATCCACTCACCCAGTCCTCGGATCCAGTTGAGCTTCAATAACGACTCCTTCGACGTACCCTCCGGGGTCTGCCTTCAGTTCCATCAGCTGAGCTTGCAGCGTCAGCGCCTCCACCAGGGTGTCGAGATTCTGCTTCTTTAGTGCTGACACTGGTATCGCTTGGATGTCACCGCCTAACGCTTCGCAGACTATACCTTGGTTGGCCAGTGAATGCATCGTGCGGTCCTGTCGAGGAATTTGAGGGTGAGACTTTTGGATTTTGTTAGTTAAGAAGGTTGAAGCTGAGTAGTTCTGGCTATAAAAGTGCGGGTAGGGTACTTGATCTCCTAAAACCTAAAAAAGTAAAATTAAATTAAAAATTTTAAAAACCCCCGACACATAATGGGCTAAAACTGTTAGTATTCCTCATTTTCTTTCAATATAGCACACATTATTGTACTAGTCATTCAATCAAGCCCATTCATTTCATACCAATATTGAAGGAATTGCGAAAAAAAATGTAATTCGCCATTTTGTGGTATCTTGGATATGAAATTTACTTTTATTTTTATTTGGCTAGTAGAATACCATTGTATTCAAGCCCTTTCATTTGATACCCATATTGAGAGGGAGTTATGAAGAAATATGTAATGCGCTATTATGTGGCGGCGGCCATCTTGGACCGATTTTCATCAAACATAGCTAAGAAAACTCGACTAATTCACTTTCCAATTAAAAATAACAAAACCAAAATAGTTTCATCCGTTAGGGAGCTACAATGCCACAGACAGACACACACACACACACACGTCAAACTTATAACACGGGACCCCTCCTTCCCTCTCTCTCCTTCACAGCGCGCGAGTTGACTTCCATCGCATGCATTTCACAATTTTACGGTTTCACTTCGATAGATTACAATCTACCGAAAAATAATACGTCATATTGTAAGCAGTATGTTCAGTTGACAATATTTCGCGAGTTTACAACCTCGCTAAAGAGATTACAATCTAACGTGTTTGACTATTTTACGGTGTGGAGCGACTGCCTATGACTTCCACAACCCAGTTCATAACGAAACTCGGTAGGTATGTAATGGGTGGTCACCCATCCACGGATAAACCTAGGCCATTCTGATTCTGGATGATGACTAGGGGTAAGAAGGTAGGTAGGATGAAGGTGAACATCTAAAGTTGAGCATTGAAGTTATCCCCGAGAACTTGAATCGTAAAGCACGGTCGGAAGATCTCTTTAAGTAACACAATAAGTTTCTTTGTTTTACGATTGATTAGGTTTCTATGAACTATGAGAAAACTTCCTTATATAGCGATATTATCGAATGTTGCCTTTTTAAAGACTTTGCGGTCGGGGTCGACTTCACAATAGGACTTTGGAGTATAGGCTGCTTGTTTAATCACGCACATTGACCAATGACAGAATACTGAATGATTCAGCATTTTCCTACACTCGCATTCATGATGACGTGACAAATACTAATGAGATGCAATCTTTTCTTAGCTATAGCGTAATTATGTATTAGTCATTATGTAAACGAATCATTACGATGCATATTAGCACGTGATTGTGATGCGCAGACGATAAAAAGTTTACAAGTTATTACTTGACGATGAAGCCGGTTAGATCAGGAGCTAAGCCAAGTTGGTTCAGCTCGCATAGCTGAGGAATTCTAAATACTTAGTAAAATATTCGATCAACAATAATAAACTGCGAAATGTTTGTTTGTGTGTGTAGGTTTGTTACTTCTTTACCCAGAAACCACTGGGATCATTTTGATGAAATTTAGTACATTCATCATTATCCACAACCCGACTTCACAGTGCTGGGTATAGGCATCTCTTTGCTTGTGCCAGCCTCGTCCAGGATATTATCGCAATGGCAACTATGTCGTCTGTATATCAACATACAAGTATAACAATTACATCATCTATGCGCGCTAACGTAAACTAACTTAGCTTCTGGTCTGCAACTTGCTTTATCGTAGTTGCGACGGAATTTGCATACACGTGCGATGAATGAACTTGTAGTATGAATCCGTATGTGAGTAAAACAATGGTTATCTAAGAATAAGGTTGCATATTTTATACATGCACATTAAAGCAGGTATTTTTGAATGTATAATTGAGTCGCATCGCATTAGTGATGCTACACACAAGCTTGAGTGGGCATGATTTGACACTCATCATAATTTTTCTGCACTTATCCCATTTTTTTCTACTGAGCGTCGGCGCAACACGTTTTCTTCTTCCATTCCATCCACCACGGCACCATTTACTCCTTTCTCTTTCATATCATTCCTCACACAATCCGTCCATCTTTTCTTTGGGCTTTCTCTCCCTCTCTTCGGCTCTCCACGGTGAAATAAAAAAAGTGAAGATAAGCCAGAGTGAATTCACATTTAGAACAACATAGAAATATAAAAAGAGGCATACCTACAATGTTCACACCTGGCTTGTCGATTTTGTTGATCGCCACCAGTATTGGAACTGAAACAAGAAATACATGTTAAAGAACTTCCCTACGTATTATGCAGTTTCTGATTTATACAGCTTTCTTCTGTGTATAATTTGAATACGAGATTTACAGTGAACATTTTGATAGCTTTCATTGCATCCAAGGGCAGTAGCTAGTAGCTCACGGAAAAAGGCTACGCGTTACGAGTTTGCAGGTCGCAGGTATGGACCCAGATAGGCTTTATATTTTAACTACATGAAGGAAAACATTGTGAGGAAACCGGCATGCGGCATGTTCTACAATCGAAAAAAAACGAATACATTTACCACTGGACCCGCATAGATTAATGTAACACTCAGTCTCAACGAGAGGAGACTCTTGTCCCTGCCTTTTCGTATTGCTGGCATGACTTTATATTTTGCTATTTGCCTAATACGTGTGGTGGGAATATTACTATCTATTTAAACTCACCGTTGGCCTCCCTGGCCATCCGGATAGACTCGACGGTCTGTTCCATGACGCCGTCGTCAGCCGCGACTACTAACACAACGATGTCCGTCGCGTGCGCACCGCGCGAGCGCATCGCTGTGAAGGCGGCGTGTCCCGGCGTGTCCAGGAATGTTACTTTGTCGCCTGACGGGAGTTGGACTGGGGACAAAATTATGTTTTCACTTCTCATGCTCTAAAAGTACGCCATTATAGCCCTACGAAGCGGGATTAAAGTGACCGTTTATTCCCTAGGGAGTAAAAAGTAATTTAAAAATGGAACGATCTTTTACTCTGAAATATGGTTACAAAACAGTAACTTTTTTTTTTGTTTTTTTTTTTTTTTTATTGGATTGCCTTGCAAATAGAAAGCGGTTTATTGAAAAAAAAAAAACAAATGAACTGTTCAACGCGAGAAAAAATATTGTTGTTTGTGTAGATCGTTGATTTTGAAAAGTATGTGCAATGCCTCTGTTGCTAGTCGCTGCAGTAATGTAGGTACTAATTATCTGTGGAGTGTGGATCATCTTCATTGCGACAATGTTGAGAGTTTGTGTTGTGTTTTAAATTGTTAATCTGTGACTGACCTAATAGAAGAAAAAACTGACCGCTCAGTTCAGAATTTTTGTCGAGTGTAAATTTGTTCGGTTTTAAATGACTATTTTTCTCGCACTCGAAGTGAAAAGTACAGTTTGCATCTCGAGACTAAACGCCAAATTAATATACCCTCGCTTTTTAATCAAACCACCTCGGGTATATAATGGCTTCGTTTAGTCCCTCGTTATAAAATATACTATAATATTGATGCCGTGCAATGAAGCACACGATTAGTGTAATACATACTATTTGATAATAATATACTCATACATGACTAGCTTCTGCCAGCTGCTTCGCCCGCCTGATGTTTGAAAACTGTCCCATGGCATCTTACTACCGGGATAAAAGTATCTTAGCTTTTAATCTAGGTTACAAACTATCTGTGTACAAAATTTCATCCAAATCCGTTCAGTAGTTTTTGCGTGAAAGAGCAAACATCTGTATATCGATACATCTATACATCCATACTCACAAACTTTCGCTTTTAAAATATTTGATCGATATACAGGTTGAATTTTTCAAGTGGGCATGAATGGCCAAATTGGAAACTATGAGGAATAGCGAAAAATTAAACTCAACTCAAAGGAGTCTTTAGCCCGATTTTTATGAAAACTTGAACTGCATCATTAGATTCATCAGGCTTTTGACAAAGTAATCAATATTCCTAGCCAGGAATCGAACCGAATTTCGAATTTTGAAAAAATATACACACTGTATTATTACAGCATTCGACATTGTCGTTAATAAGCATCAAACTCTGAGAAGTAATGACATAGGTACAGCAAACTTTACCCTGTATAAGCCATGGTTTACCTAGTGTTTTGATTTTCTTTTGATGTACGAAAATAATGAAAGAACAACATTAATTCCATTCGATCTATCTTTAGTCTTCAAGACTTATAAAACTTAAGTGGGTAGTTTCTTACCTTCAAAAGCGCCTATATGCTGGGTTATCCCGCCAAACTCCTCATCAACCACAGCCGTGTCCCTCAAAGCGTCCAGCAGCGTGGTCTTCCCGTGGTCCACGTGTCCCATCACGCACACCACGGGGGGGCGCGGCCGGAGGGCTTCGGGGGGCGCGGGCGGCGCCGGTACTGCGTCTCTGTTCTACAAACAGTTTTCATTCAATAGTAAAGTTGGTTTTGACAAATCAAGTAACTTAAGCAAATTGAGCTTTATTTCTAATGCATTACATTCAAATTCGAGTGAGAGCAAGGGAGTCTTATCATGGTGGTACCAGCTCTTTACGCGGGGAGAGCTGGTATTGCATCTTTACTCTGGGCAGAAAGAGTTGCTAATAACTCAAGTTATGCTTCGGGTTATAGGTTCATTGCAGATTGAATTGTATTTCCATAACATAGAGTTAAAATTTGAGTGAGACCAAGGAATACGTAGTGTACCTATGTACACTACGTATTCCTTGGTCTTCTTGGAAACATTTGTGTGGCGTAGGTAAGTAGAAACGTAGGTAAGTTGAGCGAAATCTTTTAAATTTGTTATGATAGGAGCTAAAATAGGCCGAAATATGCACTAGTCTGTTAAAAAAAAATCTTTAAGTAATAAAACACCTGACTTACTTCTTCTTCTTCCAACTCCTGATCAGGTCTAGGTATGATCTTGAACCTGCATCCTGATATCTTAACAACGTCCCTGATGATGTGCGGGTTGTGTATCACAGTCTTCTCCGTGTAATCTACTTCAGAGTTCTTGTCAGCAAACTCTAGGGCTTTCAGTACATGATCTGAAACAAAAAGAAGTTGTTTGTAACTTACTTAGCATAGGCAAAGCATATTCAGCCTATACAATATAATACAATACAATACAATGTCTTTATTTTTCTCTTAGCCTATCATGTTCCCATTTTATTTTCACATTTCCAAAAGTTCCTTATGTGGGATGTTTTTAACCCCAACCTAGGAATTTCTCCTGTATTGTGGGTGCATTTAATTTTACAAACATTTAAACTCACTTAAAAAAACAGGCTTATGAGCTCCAACTTACTTTTTGTAATTTATTAAAATCTATAGTTTAGTGACGAGTTATGCTTGCTCCTGGTGGTGCTAATGGTGTTCAAACTGGTGACAGTACTAGTGACTTCCTGACATGCTAGTAGCAGTGCCTAGTAACATGCAGGATACACCTCAATGTGACCACAGATTCAGAAGCATTAATCATTGATATAAAGCTCTAGTTACAACGACAGTCCCACACTCATGAACAATCCCTTAAAATGGAACTGACGTAAAGATACCAAGTCATAACTTAAGTGTCACATAAAAAGATACTAACCCACATCTTTGTTGAGGACAGTGGCTATTTCCTGAACAGTCATGTTCCTCCATATTCCAATAACCTCGGCACCTTTGGGAGAATATCTGATTGATTGCCTGCCATGACTCTCAGCCTCCTGTGTATACAAAGAAAAGGAGCTAACTTGTAAAGAATATTAAATATGGAATACTAGCTTATGCCTGTGGCTTCACCCATATGAAGTTTGATAATTGTCCCACGGGATAAGGCTACTAGAATAAAAAGTATTATAGTATCTGGAGTAAGTGTCTAAGTGTAAAGGAGAATGCTCATGGATATGTCACCGTAAAATTGTCAAACATGTTAGATTGTAATCTCTCTAGCGATACGGAAGTATCTCTGCCCCCAAAATCGGGACTTGGGGCACCCCCCCGTTAGGTTAGTTAGCTTCCTTTAAACCCTGCACTCTGTTGACTACGCTGTTTAGGGGAATATAAAGTGTTTTTAAGATTAGGCTATATTAATCGGTATTTCTCAGGAATGATACATTATCTTTTCATGAGAGTGGTACCATTGGGCAAGGGGGACCCCTCCTTCCCTCCACACGAGAGATTTCGAGAGTTTACTATCTCTCTAGTTATTTTACAATCTAACGTGTTTGACAATTTTACGGTGACTGATATATGGAATCCCGTACCATGCTGCGTCAAAATCAAACTTTGTTTTTAAGGGTCTACACTTATCATATTAACTCCTACAAAAGTTATTTTTGTAAACAAAACCAGAGTTTCGGAGTAATTTTATAAGATCCAAGCCTTGTTTAGTGTGGCACTAGATGGCGCTGTGTGTAATGTCTAGCGACATTTATTTTATTTTATTTTTTTACCTCAAAACCATACAAGTAGAAAATGAGCCTTCTGATACATTGATATCGCCAGGTGACTGACGGCATTATTCGGTTGACCTTATGACTTGACATATTTGCAGAATAAACAGAAATAAGTTCAAAAAATACAAACAAATACTTCACAATACAATTATTAATTTATCTCAACTATATGGACATTTAGGGATGAGATCAGTAAATCAAAATCTTTAGTAAGAAAATCGATTTTGTGTCAATTAGTAATATCAAATCGATTTGGTGTACCGCTTTTACTTGATTGTTAATGTTATTCAACAAAAACAAAGCAAATGTAATACGAATAATTCATTAAATGATTTAAATAAAACGTTATAGGTATTTATAATAAAAAATAAACTGTTGGAATTGCAGATTAGTCGATTTATCAAAATAGTTTCTATAAGATTCTACATCTCTGTGACCCGTTGTGTAGTCATGTAAAGGGAGTAAAACAATATTCATACTTCTGTACTTTAAATTAAATTCCCTGTTCAAAAATTAATTCCCAGACGCGTAATGTCGTAATAGTAGATTGTATCATAAGGGAGCAAAATAATATTTTTACGGCGAGGGCGCTTTTTTGAATCCAGAGCGAAGTGAGGGATTCTAGAGTAGAATCCCGAGCGTAGCGAGGGATTCTTTAGTAGAATCCTGAACGTAGCGAGGGATTCAAAGTACGTCGCCCGAGCCAAAAATATATTTTGCGCCCGAGTGATACACTCTACTTTTCATCACCCACTATGAGAAAATAAAAGGCGCCTCATATTTTATTGTAATATTGATATTTAATGAAACAGAGTAACAACTAAATTGAAATTAAGTAGTATCTAATAATAAAACAACTAAAAACTTATATTTACATTTGAGACATTTTCACAATTTTGAAAATTAATTGTTACAGTTTTATTAGGAATAGAGATTGTTGTAGATTTAATTTTATTCTGCGTGTTTGAAATAATGTCAGAATGTGGCTCATTTTGAGGAAAATGTGACGGTGAATCTCTTTGTTTGGATGTAGATGGGCGCGGCGACAGTGGCATGGATGGATTAACTGAAGGTTGCAATTTAATGTTTTCCACGATGCGTTCACATGTTTTCGCCTTGTTCTCAATGGAATCTTCTATATATCCCTCTGCTACAGCACTCGACTTCCATCCTCCATGTCGCTTGAGAACAGTTAAGTCCGCTCCAGAATCTGCCAACAGGGTAGCAGAAGTGCGACGAAAACAATGTCCTGTATATAGCTTGATATCTGGTAACTTCAAATAAGTAGCGATTTCTTGTGGCATGTAAGAAATTTTATTTTTTCCCATAACTTGTTTGAAGCACTTGCCATTTTGATAACGGATGAAAAACCGATTGGTCTTTATATCAGCAGGACGCAGGTCCAGGTATTTCTGTACAATAGTTTTGTATTCTCCTCGGATTACGAAGGATCGGTCAATTTTTGTTTTTGTGTCTGTCAGCTTTACTAACAGTAAATTATCCGAGTGATTTTCGACATCATCAACAGTTATTTTTAAAAGTTCATTGCCACGACAAGCTCCATGTACTCCGAAAATTAAAGCCACCTGTAACAAAACCGAATGTGAATAAGACAAGTACCTATCTATCGAAGTACAGGTTACAATAAAATGCGCATTTTAAAACACTGGTTATACTTTACTAATCCACCATATATACATACATAGTTACTTACTTTTACGGCAAGAAAGATGTTGTCGGGTGCCTCATTAAGGAAAGTCTCCACGATTTTGACTGAGAACACTTTGGATTTTTTAGGTTTAAATCCATCAGACATCCTCTTCAGATACGCTATTAATTTCGAATATGTGTCCAGTTTTACGTCGTTATTAGAACTGACTGTTGATTTTAGCATTGAGTAGGTACTCCAAAGTGTGGAAGGTTGTTTAGTTTTGGCTAAGTACTGGAAGTAGGCCAAAAACACAGATTCTGAAAAATTCTTGGCGCCTCTTGAATTTCTCCATTCAATAAAATTACCATAAGCTTTCATATATTTCTCCCGGGATTTTGCAGGTAGTAGATTATCCATCACATTTCTTGCGTCAGTTCTAATACTATCAGGAGTTAATTCTATACTTTCACTGTCACTTGAAGAACTCATTTTTCAAAACAAAATCATGAATTTCTATCAATCCGTGAAAATTGACGAAAACGCGGGCTATAGTTCGCGCGTTTTTAATTTTATTTCTTTTTTTTTTGTATTCAGCCGGCGCGCGGCGCTACTATGGGCCGTCGCACCAGCCAGTCTTTATTCAAACAATATTTGCGTTCGATTTCTTGGGCGCTGAACACAAGATGTTCCAAATTCAAAAAGTGCGCGGCAAAGATAATTGCGGCGCACTTATAAAGAGGATTAAAAACTCATTACTGCCCGCTAAAAGTTTCTTATAGAAAACACCACCTTTGGGTGCACTTAAAGGCGAACCAAGTCGTCTTTTTCGAATAGATGGGATGAAAAAAATATGGAAATAATTACTATAAAATTTTAATCTTGATGCATGAGGCCTTTTGCTACCACTTTTGGTCATCTCCTTTAATTAGCTGAATTGCTATATTGAACTTTTAGGAGGACTTTGAGGAGCCTGTGGCTAAATCATAACAGCCACTCAAGTCTGTAGGTTCAGCCGTTCTTGCCTAGGTTGGTCTGTGGATGGGTGACCACCCTTACATCCCGAGCTTCCTCATGCCTCGGAAAGCATGTTAAGCTATTGGTCCTGGCTGACATATGTCCACCTTTGACAGTTGTTACGGGTAGTCAGTGGCCCATAAAATCTGACATCATTCTTATCAAGTGGTATTGTATTGTGGAGGACCGATAGGCAGTCGCTCCATGTATATTACTGGTATTTAGTTGCATTTGGTTAGACTGGAAGCCGACCCCAACATAGTTGGGCAAAGGCTAGGCAGCTGCAATATTGAACTTTTAGTAAAAACATTTTTCTAGCTTAAGTCGTAGTATACCTTTTCATCATGCGATCTCCTTTTCTTGCAGCACACATATGATATTGAAAGCTGTCTAGCCCATTGGTGACTATTGTTCAACGGAACTTTCTTAAGCCCATGGACTTGGGAAACAAATTCATTCTTAATTATCTTTGATGGTAACCTGGAAATAAAAGTGTTCATAATAATATTGTAGATAAATTAATAGAGACATCTCCTGTAAGCCTCAGTATAAACGTTATGGTTTTGTATTGTTACCGACCCACAATGTATGATAGTATCCTTACCTTCTAAATAAAAAACTTTTGTACATTATTCCTGTTAGAAAATATAACAGTTAAGTCATGAAGTAATCGATAGAAACGGTTCAACTGGTACAAGTTATCAAAAAGGTTATGTCACAAAGTTTCAAGGTTATGAGCTAGTAATTTTTATTGTGTTTTTTGTATCAGTTTGTGTTATTTTCATACCGCTTTAGTCTTAATATTCACAAGTTAAAGCTAAACATCAAAATTATCAGAAATTGCGAAACATAACATAACCTCTCCACATGACTTTGACAGAAGTCAACAGACAAGAGAATTGCGTTTCGTTCGTGCAATAGCGTGCTCCGGCCATCTTTGCCCAGCGTTTTGTTCAGTGTCCTCAGTTCGTGATGTCAGAAGACAACATAACATAAAAAAACTACGTTACACAAAAAAACAACGTAACATAAAAAAAAACCACATTGTGGCTATAGATAAGCAAGCTAAGTTATAAAATGCAGAAGGTACCGAAATAACAATATTATTTATTCCAAAACACTGCCCAAATCATTGCGTGTTATTTATTAGGACGAAAATTCACTTGCTTGCTTCATTCTAGTAAATAAATGCTTTTTTTGATAAACAGAGTGGGAGCAAGCGTACAATACAACCAGATTTAAAATTTTAATTGACTAAAAACGTGTTTTTTTTTGCTGTGGTTTTGCTTTAAGAATGAAATCCATAAACAATATCCAATAAAATTAATTTAAAAAGGTAAATCATAGACAATTACTATTTATGTCCGCCATTCATTCTTTTGAGTTGCTTTTTCGTTTTACGATTCCCGAGAGCACGATTTGTCATCGAGATCTACGCAACACCATCGCGTAATTAATTAACCTACGTAAAAGCAGTTGAAACAATAAACTCCACGCGTTTAGGCATCACAGCCACCAGTGTAGTGTATCAGCCATCTGACGTGATCATACCGTGAGATCGTATCTACCAGTGATGCTTTTGCTCGCCTTTTACGTTATCGGTTGCGACGTGCGTTCGAGTGCCTGATGGTGTGGAAACTATGTGCGATTAACTTAATAGTAAAAGAGGACTCAGTATGGGGGCGTTTTTGAATAAGCCCGTGACTAAGAAATACAACGAGAAAGGGGAAGGGAATGGTCTTCATTATGGCGTGGCGTCGATGCAGGGTTGGCGCGTTGAGATGGAGGATGCGCATCACGCGCAGCTAACTCTGAATGGTACTCTATCGGACTGGTCTTATTTCGCGGTGTTTGACGGGCATGCGGGAGCGCGGGTGTCGGCGCACTGCGCGGAGAATCTCCTCGAATGTATCCTACAGACGGACGAGTTCCGGCGCGAGGAAGTAGCCGAGGCGATTCGCGCCGGCTTCCTGGACCTGGATAAGAAGATGCGGGAGCTGCCGGAGCTGTCCAACGGCGTGGAGAAGTCGGGCTCGACGGCCGTGTGCGCGTTCGTGTCGCCCAAGCAGATCTACATCGCCAACTGCGGCGACTCACGCGCAGTGCTCGCTCGCAACGGCGTGCCGATCTTCGCGACACGAGACCACAAGCCGGAGTTACCATCCGAGAAATCACGTATTGTTCAGGCTGGTGGTTCGGTCATGATTCAGCGTGTGAATGGGAGCTTGGCTGTGTCTAGGGCACTGGGCGATTATGAGTATAAGAAGGTGATGGACCGCGGGCCCTGCGAGCAGCTTGTATCCCCGGAGCCTGAGGTTTCTGTTCATGAGCGGAATGAGGTGGAGGATGAGTTCTTGGTGCTGGCCTGTGATGGTGTGTGGGATGTGATGAGCAATGAGGCACTATGTGCATACATTCACTCACTGCTCCAACTGACAGATGACCTTGTGGCCGTCACCAACCAGGTCATCGACACCTGCCTTTATAAGGTATGTACAACATGGTAGAGTAGTCAGTTGTTATTTCAGCATGCTATTTTTGAACCACATCTTTAGAGTGAATATTAATAGATCATAGGTAAGCACCTGTTATGAAAATAAAACAGGTGATCAGTTCCTTCATTTTGTTTTGTTTTTCTGAATGTTACTAATTTTATTTCATTTAACCTAGCAACTGGCAAGAGAACCACAGACTATATGTGAGAAGATATCAAAACAATGTTTTTTCTGTTCAAATAGTTGAACTGACAGAATGAGTGTTTTGTAGAATTGTATCAAATGATCTACAAAACATGTCCCGTTTTTATGAAGTCAAATGGTTTATTTTTATTTTGAAGTTTGACAAAATAGTATCAGATATACTTAAGCGGATCAATGGCCGGTATGGTATTGAAATTGTGTCACCATAGGTCAACTTTGTGCTAATTAAAATGTAACATAAAAAAAAGATATTGTTTATTATTGTTTACTTGGCATTTTCCCACTGGACTCTGACAGAAGGAGTGGGATCCACCATGTGGTTTCATAGCTGATTAGTGGATAGATATATTGTTTACTTGGTAAAAATTTTTTTCATCACATTAGTTTGGTGGGGGGTCTGAAATGTTTTTCAATAACAGTGTAGTGTTAAGCATCACATGTTGACAACCCCTTAATGGAAAATAATTCTTATTATGTTTTTGTGATTCAAAACAAACCATTATGGTCAAAGAATTTCATTAATTTAAAGTGAACTGTAAACTAAGTTTCATTATTATTGTAACTGGTATTAAGTTTGAATCTTTTTCAAATTAGTGTGACTATATCAAAAAAGTATCGCTCGGGTCAATCTTTGGGTTAAGCCGTGCTTGCTTAGGTTGGTCTGTGGATGGGTGACCACTCTTACATAGCAAGTTTCCTCCGTGCCTCGGAAAGCATGTTACGCTGTTGGTCCCGGCTGTCATTTGTCCATCTTTGACAGTTGTTACAGGTAGTCAGTGGCCCAAAAAGTCTGATACCAGTTTTACCAAGTGGTATCGTATTACCCATTATTAACTGGGTTGTGGAGGTCAGATAGGCAGTTGCTCCATGTAAAATACTGGTATTCAGCTGCATCCGGTTAGACTGGAAGCTGACCCCAACATAGTTGTGAAAAGGCTAGGCAGAGGATGATTCTGTTGCAGAAGTAGAGGATTTCTGGAGGAGAATTTCTGATCATTCCCACATTTAGTTAGTTACATTTAACAATTTATTCATGAAATAATTCCTGTGCCATTGTTCAGGGAAGTAGGAAAATTCTAATACATCTCAAAATGGAGGGTTTCCTTATAATATTCTAATTTTAATCATGTGAAATGTCTTGTTTCCTCATGAAACGACATACTCTCTGCTGCCAATGTTTGATATTTTCAGTTACTTGATTGCATATTTGTTCAATTGCATTAATTCTTTTAATTATACATTACTGTAAATATGCTTTATTGCTTCTTGTTGCAAAATAAAGAGGAAATATGACCATTAAATCCAACTACCAAATGTAATTGGTTGTCCAAGCAGGCTGCTTTATTATTTAAAAGTTTATAAGTTTAAATTCTATGTCATAACTTAGACCTAAGTTGTGTGACTTTAAGTTGAGTGTTTAGAGCAAGGTTGCTCCATTACAATTGCATGAGTGAATAACTAACTTTAAGAAATACGTATCAATACATACATACTTTCAAAAAAGAATAAAGGTGGGGCAGATTTGTGGAATATAAGATCCTATTTTAGCCCAGATTAAACAAAACGCGACACTAGTACCCCATACAGCATGTAAGCCCAGCAAGTCATCCATCTCATACAATTCTCATTCCCGCTTCACATTTACAGGGCAGCAAAGACAACATGAGCATCGTTCTGGTGACCTTCCCTTCGGCGCCGAAACCCAACGCCGAGGCCCAGCGCGCTGACCGGGAGCTGGACGCGACGCTGCGACAGAGGCTCACAGGTTGCTATCATTCACTACTGCATGCCTGCTCACATAAACACAGAGACAGACAAATGACAGACAATCATATTGACAGACAGAATGACTGTAGGAGCGAGTCGAGCGACGCTAGGGCGTAAGAACTAAGTTAAGAGCTTGCAACAGCGCGGGGTTTAGCCATGATGATCTTACGCATAGTATGACTAAAAACCCAGTAAGCTGATCTAATATTCTCTGGTTAGGAGTCATGACCTAATCAAGATGTTTATTACTTCATAGAGTTATTAGTAAACACTCCTAATGTGACAGTTATTGACTCACTTTTGTTGATTGAGTTGGAGCAGAGTAGCACGCGACTAAACGCTTAAAGGGTGCTATTGTATGCGTCGTACATAGATTCGATTTTGTCACTCGGCCTGTTACCGAGTGACAAAATCGAATCTATGTATTTCCGCCTGGTTGTGCCAAGTAGACTGACCCCAACATGAGTGTAGCAAGCCTTAGGAATTATTGTGTAGGGATAAAACAAAAATCGTGGCTTTTCCCTTGACTCCTTCAAAACCTGCGATGTTGCAATGAAAGTTGAAGGTATAGTCAATTGATATTTTTACAAAGGAGATCCAATATACCAGTGATGTGCTAAAAAGGGCCTTAATTGACAATTTGGTAAGTTATTAAGACTAAAATTTGTCATTTTTGGAATGAATTTAGGAATAGGATTACCAATTTGGTATTTTTACATAAATATATTATAATCAAATATTAATCTAAAATTAACTTTTTTTAATTAAAATCCCAAACAATTAACGTATTGCCATTTGCCATATCTGCCAAAATAAGTTAGTTAATTTAGCAAAATTGTAGCTTTAAGTTAAATATTAGTACAAATTGGAAAATTTTATTAAGTTTATTTTAACATAGGTTTAAATTGTGATGTTATCCGAAGACATTTTATATTAAAAAAATGCACAATATTATGTGCAAAAAAAGACATGTTCACCTTTTTAGAACAATTAATATTAGATAGACCATTGAAATGTTGACCAAACTAAAAAATGATCATGAATTTAGTCACTTCTCTATACTTATTGCTGCTTGTTCTGTTCATAACATTATGTAAATATCTTTGCATATTATATGCCTACATGACTTGCCAATGGAATTAAATCTCACCCTGAGTTCTTGTAGATAGTAACCTTCGAATATATCGCCGTGCCATCTTCGAGTCACATAAATAATACATTGCTGTGTTTTACTCGTACCATTACTAAATCAATTCGTAATAAATCTTCTTCATATAAGGCAAAGTAAAAAGTTAAGATCATTGCGTAATTACCTATTTCATGCAATGGTCACATGTAGTGTAATAAATATGTTATTTACGACTTGAGAAAAAAGCAAAAACACGATTTATTTATTTAGTTCGTACAAAGAATAGAAGTTGCAGAACATTGAATTAATAAGCCAGTAAATAAAGGCGCTGCAATTTTATTTAACTTATTATGTAGTGTACTTGACTATACGATAATTTTGAAAATAGAAAATTGATTATTACCCAAGTAATACATAAGCAGGTCCAATTAGGACATGACGTATTCCTGAAAATTTATATTTGTCACCGTAAAATTGTCAAATACGTTATATTGTAACCTCTCTAGCGATATTGTAAACTCTCGAAATATTGTCAAACGAACATACTGCTTACAATAAAACTCATTATTTTTCGTGAAATGCATGCGATGGTAGTCAACTAACGCGGTGTGGAGGGAAGGAGGGGTCCCCCTTGCCCAGTGGTACCACCCGCATGAAAAGATAATGTACCATTCCTGAGAAATACCGATTAATATAAACTAACCTTAAGGTCCATGTTCACCGAGAAGATAACAGTCTGATTATCGAAAAACAGCTGTCAATGTGACATATTCCCATACAAAAATGTGTTTTAAACAGCTGTTTTAGATAATCAGACTGTTATCTTCTCGGTGAACATGGACCTAAAACATATTCCCCTAAAAGGCGTGTCGACGGAGCCCCGCTTCGCGATTTCCGAGTGCAGGATTTAAAGGAATCTAACTAACCTACCGGGGAGTGCCCCAAGTCCCGATTATGGGGGCAGAGATACTCTCGAAATATTATCAACTGAACATACGGAATGTTCAGTTGACAATATTTCGAGAGTTTACAGTATCGCTAGAGAGAAACACGTTTTATTGTAATATAACGTGTTTGACAATTTTACGGTGACATATTCATTAAATCAACCAAAAGTATGAAGTAAAATAAAAAAAAGACTGGTTATTTATGGACGAATTCAAACATAATAATTATCATTAATCAATATACACCGTGTTCCTGAGGTTATACATGAACTTCGGCATGTTATTCAGACCATTAAATTGAACATTTTTACTATTTTTTTTTTACTTTTAGTGGCAATAAGTAAAAACATATCGTGTTCATCTTAGATTACAAACTCATTTTAACACAACACAAAATGCCTGTACTACAAAAAAAAAATAAAAATCAGTTTCAGTCTTCTAAATTCAGTTTGATAGTTCTGGTTGCACAAAGTGGCAACATCTCACAAATAAAGACTCTCACAGCACAACATAATTAAATTGGTTAAACTTAAATTACCAATAACTTAAAAACTATCCCATTTAAACTACTACTTCCTTTGTACGATTTGTTTAACAAGAGCTATAGAAGTATTATTCAAAATTAATGTATATCCTCAGGAACACGGTGTACAATAACACTTGTGCACACAATATTCAAGGGTAGAGTTTACAGCAGAGAAGTGATTATTTTTCAGTTTTATTTAATCTTATGGGGCCATCTATAAATTACGTCACACGAATTTCATAATTTACCACCCTGCTTTCCTTGTCACAGCTTCACATTCGTGAGCAGGTCACATTTGTCCCGTCCTAGTGTGACGCCACAATGTATTTTGCATCTACTTATAAAGAATTGAAATAAAAAAGCAGTTCCGAAATTAGTTAAATTTCGATTTAATTTTTTTTTTAAATAAAATTAGTTCAAATAAAATATTTCAAAAAAAAAAAAAATTCTTGAAATGTGACGTCACAAAATTTAGGACCCCTCCCACCCTTGTCACACGTCACACTTCGTCGACCGTCGAACGTGTGACGTAATTTAATGGATGGCCCATTAATTCACATTAATGCATGTTAAATGAGCCCATTGTTTTCTCTATTTACGTATAGGCACATTGTGTAATACCAACCGCTGCTGAAGAGATTAGTTACGTACATTTATTAAACCACCTCAATACTTATCCAGGGTGGAAACGGTAAGAGGAGCTACCTTAACCGTTGCAGCTACATGAAAATGCTCTAAGGAAACTATCCAAAGTTTTTCGTAAAAATTTGACCCCATTCACAGATTTAAAAAAAGTGTACAGTTAGCAAGAAAATTTCCATTTTACACAAAACATTTTTTTGATGCCAAACAATCCTGTTTCTAATACTTACTGATCAAAAATTTCTTCTAGACCAACCCAGGTTGGAGTAAGTACTCAAAGAGTCAGAAATTGCACCGAACCGTTTCCACCCTGTATATTTTATAGAATAGTTTCTAACTACAGAAGCGCATGGCACCGCGGTTTTCACTGCCAGACAAATATTAACCTAGCGTAATTTAAATAAAGTTGAAATTCAATATTCTTCCAATAGTCCGCGAGAGCATGAATGCGGACACATAACAAGTTGATCTATTTTCGGCTTTATTGTAAGGTCAACAAAGTTCATATTCGATTGGCAGTTAAATCTGCAATGCGCTTCATCGGGCCTCTTAGTCAGACCTTAAAGCCCTCGTCCAGAAAATCAAAATTTTCATAGAGGAAACTGTGGAACAGTTTGCAAGGGGGGCCATCTCTAATTCCTTACTAGTCTATGGTACATTTGGGATCTATAATACCATATTTAAGTATGTTTTGTTTGAAAGATTTATTTCTTATGCTGGGGCTACACTATCGCGATAACGCGAAGATTTGCGTTGTCGCGACACGTCTGGCCAAAGAATTCGTCCTATCGCGATAAACTTCGCGAATACGAAAGCCCTTCGCGCCGCTGTCGGTAAATTGTTGCACATCAAAGGGTTTTGTCGCGACAAAGTTCGTGCGTTTGGCTACACTTCGCGCGCTCTAGTTGACTGTGATACTCCGAGAGGTTTGAACGTGTTTGATTGAACTTGTTAATCACGGATTGGAATAATGAGAGGAAAAGGAAAGATGCAGTAAATAATTTTTACCCGAGTGCAACCGCCTCTTCCATTTTTTCCCACAAATGAATTATCGCGACGTTCTAGATTATCGCGACAGTAGCAAGGTTTTTTTCAAGTGTGGCCAAGCACTTCGCCATAGAGCGAACACGAACTTTATCGCGACAACGCGAACACGAATCTTCGCCTGCAAGTCTGGCCGTAGCATTAGAAAATTTATTAGTTTTAAAAGAATACAAGAATTACAACCTAGTTTAGTTCTTCGAATGTGAATGTAGTGGTACGTAGTTGGTAGATTATTATCACAGGTATGATACCACAATCATAGTATATTTACTATCAAGGGATGACATCATTTCTTTAGGTTACTTACTCACTGTACTGTGATTATGCGCATTGATCGCCAAGTAATGTTTTCAAAATAATTTACCTTGCCTATCTTCTTTAGACATAATTTTCCTCCTTTCATTACCATGAAAACAGAACCGTAATTTTAAGGATAACAAATTTCAATCAGTCCCTATTTATCTCAAATCGTACCTTATAGAAAGGGCTCAAATAAAGATGAAGTCATTCAAAACTAATGATCAAATCAACAAAATGATAATGAATTTGATGGTAATAAAATTGCTTCAATTCTTCTCTGAACCACCGGTTATTTTGAGCGTTGTTTGTCAATTGAGAAGCAAACATAATGTCGTGGCAAACCATGAGACTTTATACGGTGCACGTGTGGTTCCTAACGTGTTTAGATTTCAATTCCAACCACAATTTGCAGTCACCGACTGAAAAACACTGCGTAATGTGTACCTTTACAATAATTTATTTATACAATGGACTTCATTTGTGGAGGAAATTCCATGTGAATTTGAGCTAGTAATTGAAGTTCTCTTTCTAGTTTTATATGTAGTACCTAAGTTTGAAGTTACATCTCGCAATATTAAACGTAGTAGAACATCACACTTATAATCCCCGAAAGGATGGGCAGAGTCATATATCTACAGCTACATTTCGCCAGTTATATTGAAGTCCCATGCAGAGAATAGGCTAGTTTCCACCAACAATAAATTGCAAAACTAATTAGTCCGTCAGTTAGATAGAGTATTGGAAAATAATGGACTCGTATTTTTTGTTTTTGTAAATCACTAAGTACTGACAAAGATAAAACGCATCAAAACTCGGGAGTGGGGGCTCGTGACGTCGCAACGCACTAAAAACTATAGCACGGCGTGACGTATTGCGAATTTTAAAAGCGTCGTATCTTCGTCAATTTTGGTTTATGTAACAAAAGAAAAAATACGTGTCAAATATTTTTTTATAATCTAACTGACGGACTAATTAGATTTTTTTAGGACACAAGCCTATTAGCCTATTTTACGTACGCAATATTTTGTTTCCTATATTTTAATTTCAAGTACAAATATTTGTGATATTAAACTGAGTTTGTTACCCCGAGAATATAATATTCTGATTATTCTGTTTCAATTTGGCACGCAACACATAAGTCGCTCATACAGAGAGTACATGATCATTATTGTAAATTATGATTTCATAGTTCATGCGTCGATTAGATTGCCAAAGCCATTGCTTCCATGTTATTATGTTCGACATCACGAACATAATACTAATGAGCTATTATTATTATCAATACAAACAATAAAATCTAGGTAACTTGCGTGGACAAGGCCCCAGTAAGAAATAACAAATTATTATAGTTATTTCACATACAATTGGCAGAAACCTTGCTTTGATTTAACTTTCCTATTTAAAAGTAATAGTAAAAATGCTTAATTTTCTAGATTTTAGTCGTATCTGAAAAAATCTACTTGTTTTCACATCATTATCGCGTTGAGATAATGCGAAATGAACGTTCATTCGCTGACTCATACAGAAGATTTGTTAAAGTAAATTTTCCCTAGTAAAGACTGCGTAACGAATTTAAATGAACTTATCGCTAGGAATTAAACCATCCACCTGTTTACAAAATACCCAGTAATTAGTAAGCAAAACGGCAGTTGCTAGTCAAAAGTTTTAATATACGAGTGCTGGAAATCCTTTGCATATAGCAGGAATATTAATAAAGGTAAGGATAGCACAGTTATCCTGTCCAGACGGTCTGGTACTTGTCTATGCCACGCGTCTAGTCTCAGACGACACTTAAATATATAATGAGCAATACATGCGTATGAATCTACAGAATAATAGACGACCAAGTTTTAATTGTGGAACGTTCGACGGGAGATTTGATTGGTGGTCGCTTTGTTGGTCGTAACGACTTTTGACGGTTAACAGAGACAGATACATTAGTTAGGACCAGCGCGCACTAGATTCTTTTAAGGCGTGTTTCACAGCACTATGAAACGGTCAGGGGGCCTAAAATGGCCGCTTCTACCGCTTTCCAGAGCTGTCAGTGTGACATTTGCTATAGAATATTAACACTAACAGCTCTTGAACGCTCGTTGATGTGCTGATCGCCTTCTACTTGGGGATTGTATTCCAGTTTGATTTTAAAATTAAAATAAATTCGTGCTATCCAAATTACCTCCGTGAGATTGATGCCCTAAAAAAGCTGTAGAGCGCGCTGGGGGATAGTTTACAATTTTGGCCATACATTTGCTTGAGTATCAATAAATTTTCATAACATTCTTTTGATAGTAAGAATATTCGATAGATTTTTTGGATATTTACAAATCCTAAGCCTGACCTTATTGTAACATTACTATCCTAATAGTAATACAATCGACACCGATTTTATTATATATAAGTAGTTCAATTATATTCTTGCCATTATAATTTATTATTTAGTACTTAGCAAACAGGTATTACTTAGTACCTATTTAAAAGTAAGTTTTTCATCATTTAGATTAGCCAGAAATATTATTATTAGATCATGTTTTGGTCTGTATATATTTTTATATGTTATATTTTTTTATTGGTAAATTATTATTTAGTAAGTAGTCATTTATTGTAGTGAAAAGACATCAAGCGAGAGTTTAAGCGATTTTTTTCCAAAGTGTAGAAAATATAAAAATAAAGACCTTCGAAATATTAGTTTGTGTGTGTTTAAAATTACACTTTAGAATAAAATCTCTTTTGAATATTAAACGGTTTAAAAAAAAAAAATAAACAAACAATTAAGTACATGTGACAGTGTCACTCCTTAGTATAAAAGAATATTATCAATTATTATCAATAATGGTACTCATAATATAAAACGCCTATCTTTACTGCGATAAATGTTACCAGTTTATTACTTTATTACACAAAGTGTTTATATTTTTTGTTATTTTACTTATAGTATTTATTATATTATTTATTTAACAAAAGGTATATGTTATTGTATGTCAATACTCACAGATGCACTGCATCAGCAATGAAGGCTTTTCAAGAATAATTTTGCTTAAAAATGTGACGTTTTTGCTCTTCTTTATAAGACGACTTCTGTCCAAGGCCCACTTGCACCAAAAATCAATAAATTAGTAAACTTAATAAAAACATCGTTCTATTTCTGTTAATCGTTTGATGATGACGAGACAGAACGATAATTTAAATTCGTTAAACCTATTTGTGGTGCAAATAGGCCTAAAATTTTCCTTATGTGCCTGTATTTTACTCGCGTGTGCCAAAACGCGTTCTGTACTCCGATTTCACATGTTTGGCCCAGCCTAGAGAATTGTTTTCAACGCTCTACTGCTGACCAATTGGATTGACTTGTTGAGGGGCAGATGGATACATTTCTCTAGACCTTGGCCTATATGGGGCATTAGACAAGTGAAGTTGACCAGGGTACTAAATCGTCTTTATTTGCACCATTTAAATACGTAAAGTTTTGAGAAGTCTTCAATTTATAGCTTAGCTTTAAGTATTTTTTTGTTGTACAAAATATTTAACTATAATGTACTTAATCGAATTTGTGATTTACTTTCTATGTAAAAATACTAACATTTGTGATATTAACATTTTACCTATTTAATTCAAAATTATACTAAAAACTTTTTTACCTAATTAATCCTTTTTACAAAATTTTTACTAACTTGTATTGTGAGACTAAAAAATCGCGCTAAATTTATATTGTGAAGAAAATTTGTTACCCTGTTTTCTAATATTAAAAGATTTTGAAAATATAACTGTTTAGTTTCATTGCTTTAGTCCTGACCCTTATCATGTCATTGTTCCATGAAGTTTTTAAATAAAGAATAAAGTTTTTTTTTTTCAAATGGAAGGGTTAAAGCAATGAACTGCGTGCGCGTAGAATGCCGGCCTGGGCTCGTATGACGGCTACAGTTAAAGACAGTAGGTTTATAAGATTGGAAGCCGTAATAGTGCACTCGTAATCTGTTCGGTCTTGTCTGTTATCGATTATACAGTGCATGCTATAAATCTTCATGAAATTGTATAAATAGGCTTTCAATGACGAGATTGTGTACGCGATAAAATTAAACTCGAGGATCATTAAAACACGATAACAGTTTACCAAGGAAACCTTTCAGGCATAGATGATTGGTAAATTAAATATTCAATACTTTAAAATATAGGTATTTTACATACTTAAATAAAATTTAATAAAGAAAACATCTGTAAGGCCCCATAGACGTCCTATTAGAAAATTTAATTACGCTCCAAAATCTGAAATGACAGCTCTCAAAAATATTAGCTAGACAGATAAGACAAGACAGTAACAGCGGGCCCAAAATGGCCGCTTTAGAAGAATCATAATTTAAAAATTTTAAATTGGTAAAATGGACCTTATTTTCATATGCATAAAGTCCACTTTAAGAATTTAAAATTTTAACGTGATTCAAATTATGATTCTGCTAAAGTGGCGCATTTTTAGGACCCCAGATTGAAATGGAAATCAAAAAATGAAATGATGAATGGTTAATAAGTAGTCAGGACTTTCATTTGCACGGGATAGTAACAATTCACAGATTTTCTTACAAACACAATAAAAACAGTTTCTCGTGAATATGTCAGATTGTCAGTAGCTACATCGTAAAGTATCGCTCTATTCACGTGAAGACGATTCGACCTCTATTGACATGCAAGGGTAAAGATATTGATTGGTCACCACTGATTTAGTTCATACAATACACAGTTTCTATAAGCAAACAATTTTATCGAAATCTGATTGCGTTTGATTTAGAACTAAACAAGAGAAGGAGAGTCCAGTTCAACTTTACCCAAGGTTCATATCTTGGGTAAAGTTGACTGGGGTCTTCTGGTGTGGTTTATGTATCGAGGCTCGTTCGCCAGCCAGTAATAAAAGTAACACTTTCCAAGTTAGGGAAACACTCAATAAAACTTGTTTTGAAAGTCTTCTTTTGAATTAGTCTTGCCTACTATTGTAAATGCGACAGTTTGGATGGAAGGGCGTGATAGGCTAACTCAATCACGCTAGAACGACTAAACGGATCCGGATGAAGTTTGGTACGAAGGTAGATTATAGTCCGGAATAGGCTTTTTTTCTCACACATACTGAGCCAAATTAGTTTTATTCGACACGAACGAATTCGCAGCAACTGCAACTGCTAGTAGTAATACAGCATTGGGTTGAGCAATCTTAAGAAAGTACGAATTGCTTACCTATATTTAATCAATATACAGTATGATGCTTAGGAGTTACGTATCAGCTTAAATTAATGTTTAAAATTAACAAAAATTGTTCCAAGATAGTTATCAAACAATATAATATAAAACAATATAAAACAATATCAAACAATATAAATTTAAAACTGTGTAGTTTATGTGATTATAACGCAGTCTACGTATTTATAGTTGCGGTTTGATAAAGCGGCAGGTAAAGCGCTAAATAAAATATACTTTATATTTTTTTTTAAACAAATGGTACTTAACTCCTTTTTTTACCCTGTTTCTACATTTCCTGTTAAATTTTACAGAAATTGGGATTTTACTTACTAGTCGTCACTCTTTAGGAAGCATATTTCTACAGTATAGAATCTAGAAAAGTGACAATATTCTATTTTTTTTTTTACTTTGATGCCTATAGCCTACCTAGATTTTCACAATATTAATGCTATTTGTAAGCAAGAGAATGTATTTTTACACGACTGCCCAAAAAAAAGAGTGTTATGTTTTGACAATATTGGATCTTTTGCTAATATTTTTTTTTCCCATCTCATAATAACAGTATCAACATAAATTTTAATAAGTACATGAATATTGAAGATTTAATAACGTCATCCGTGCTAAGCGGGGGCGGGGCGCCAGTTTTTATAAGTAGTTCGTATTATTTATGAATGTATAGATAGTAGCAAGTTATTACATAGTCACGCCATTATTGGATGAGTTGCCGTTTAACTGATAGTATAGAGATAGCTCTATTTTGCAAATTCAGGCAAATACAGTAAGCACACACCATTTAAAAATGAAAATATTGTACACCACAAACAAAAAAAAAACAGAAACATGAAATAGATTCTTGTACCAATCGTTATCTTTTTCTAAAGTCTTAATTTAATACTGCCCTTGATATTGCCCTTAGTAAAAAGTCAAGGTCTGTCAACGTCAAAATGTACAGTCAAACAAAGAGAAGTATACAGGCAGCCAACATTGTGACTCCATTTGAACAATGAGCTGAGTGTGCTAAGTTTTCCAAGTATTTAACCATTTTTTTATCTGTGTATCAAGTTGTCACCACACCATAAAATTGATAGTTAGATTCGTGGAAAAAAACACCTTATACAGGGTGAATGGGTCTGGACCCGCCCTAACAAATTCGCATATAGAGGAGGTCATTTGCTAACTAGCCATTGGACCCTACTTCAGACTTGTTAAGATTTTTTTTAGTTTGTTTTTTTTAAAGCTTAGTGTCTTATTTTTTAACCTTAGTTTGAAGGAAGTTCCGAGGTATTTTAATCACTTATGACCAACATAAAACAAAACAACTATAATAAAATAATACAAAATAAAAAGTTTGGAAAAATATCAATACAGTACTTATAAAAATCGATATTTCTCCCAAACTACATATAATACTTTTATTAGGGAAAGTAGAGTTCAATTATTAGTAAATGCCCTCCTCTATATGCGAATTTGCTATGGCGGGTCCAGACACAATCTATACCCTGTATTTTTGCCTGTATACCAAACTCTTTGTTTAAGTGTACCTGTACTGTGAAATGTGTCTGCAGTGTTACGTTTTGGTTGCGTGTTCTACGACTATATCCAAGATCATACACATTGGAAATAAAATGAGCAGCATTTTAGCATACCGCTAGTTTTGTCATAAAATATCGTGGTTGCGATGTCGCCTATGGCCCTATAATACTCCTTTTGTGGTATAGGATAATCTCAACAGCAGCAAAAAAGTATTCTTGAAAAGTTTTATCAATGTTCAGTTTTCTTTGAATGTAAGTAAGTAATTAGATTCAATGGTAATATGTTGGCGGTCATTTACCATTAAGCGATTTTGCTACCGAAAACGAAGAAAAGAACAACTTTCAATCTTTCATACTACTTGTTTGAAAAATTTCGTCTAGTAGCAACAAAATCAATTCTAAACGCTAAGTATAGCATTTTACAGTTTATTATCGAATATAGGTCAGAGGGTAGCCCTAAACTATTTTTAATCAGAGGTCAGACAATGCAGTTGACTCTAGCGAGTTTAAGTCTAACTTTGCAATTTAGTGATATTGTGTCGCGTGTTCTGCTACCAACATAAGTTTTATAGTTAGGTCAAGCCAATGTCAGGGTTCTTAGATATAGACAGGAAATATGAAGCATGTGCCAGCAAATGTTTTAATTAACATTATATTGCTGTATAAACAATAACAAAATGTGCATTTATTTAGAAAAATAAAGGAGATTGTGTTAATGGTTTTGATGGCCTAAGTAGAGTCTAGCGTTTAGTTAGGAACATCCAGTGACTCCCATCTTCCCATAAGGCCTTAGTATGCATCTTTATACTTGGCGTGTAACATTCATGTCTATGTTCCTCGAAGGAGTAAGCAGTCTATGAGTTAGTTCTAGATTAAAATTGACCTTTTGACCAACCAGGTTAAAATAATATGCCCAAAAAACTAAAAAAAAAAGAACTAATTTCCGAAGGGGGCGACTACTGGAACATTCCGTATGCCCTGTTCACTAACACGCCATAATTAAGTGAATGCCTAAATAAAAGTAAGCTTTTTGTCTTCGGCTTTCGACGCTTAACCGAGAGTTGAAAGTACAACAGCACTTTTTTTAAGCACACGTTATTTGGCATGGATGACGACGTTAGTGTTCCTTATTTCTATCACCTTGTCTAAATGTAACTTGGTACCTTGACTAAATGTAACTTGGCTGTTCGACAGCTTTGATCGAGCGCAGCAGCGCCGGCAATGAAGAGCGCGAGGACACGGCGAGTCACTTCTCGTGGGTGCTGAAACAACTCGTGCAGGAGAACATACAAGGCCTGCCGCCCGGTGGGGGGCTTGCTGCGAAGTAAGTGCCATTCAGTTAATATTACCAGCGACACTGACTTGCTGTCATGTGTCACTAAGTGAATATTACCAACGTCACTGTCTTGCTGCCAAGTAAGTGTCACTCAGTTAATAATACCAGCGTCACTGACTTGCTACGAAGTAAGTGCCACTCAGTTAATAATACCAGCGTCACTGACTTGCTACCAAGTAAGTGCCACTTAGTTAATAATACCATCGTCACTCAGTTAATGTGTGTATTACGATAAAGCTGAGTGCGACTGTGGAATCTCATCCCAAACCATGGCACATCCTAACCAGCTCTTTGTGCAATTCCACCTGCACTTTAAAGGATCTGTCCGAAGCTACTTCCAACGCCGTCAATGTGGCTGAGTTCTGGTCGAAACATTTAGAAACAAAGAGGAACTCGGTTAATGTCCCACTGCGGGGCAAAGAACAGTAGTACAAAAGAGAAATTCTAAAATAAAACTTCTTTCAATTCCAGGCAATCGTTACTGGACAAAATATACAGGGAGTTCTATCCGGACCACCCCGACAGTTCGGAGACCTTCGACTGTCAGACGGAAATTGCCGACGCGTTCAGCGCAAACTAACGCTATACATTACGTTCTACACTAACACAACATACGGGACGCGATCGTACACTACCTGTGCAAGCGTCGATGGAATGCAAACTAAGAGATACTAACGTGGAACATCCCATTCCACTCGTTTGAACAGTTTGGTAAGTAACTTTAGGAACGTTTCTTTTTATACTAGTGACACTCACTAAATTAATTGTAATTTTGACATATCAAACCAAAGTTTTCAAATTAAAAGTATGGAAAATGTCTGGGAAGTGTTCGTTTTCGGGTTCGGATTTTTAAAGTGTGTTCAGTTCAGTTGCTAAGTGTGCGGTTTCGTCCCAAAATTAGCTGAATACATCATACTAGTACAAATTGAATGGAATTGCAGTTACATTACTTCAGAATTTTGAACGTTGGTAACATTTCATTTTGTACATAACTGTCTCGAAAACGGGTAATGTAGTTGGAATTTTGTTTGATTCACACAATAATTGGTGCTTCGGTTGTGTTGATGCGTCGGTTTAATAACCGTTGAAACTACCATGTGGCAGTGTAATTGTTAATCGTATTGCCTTCAATCGCACATATTGTCTTCTAGAGGGAACGCAATGCCTGCCTCTGGTGGCCTATATCTTCTAATTATTCACTTAAAATAATATTTGATTCCTTTCATGATCATCAAGGTGCGTTATCCCAAATATATTCTAGTAAACTGACAACTCAACAGAGCCGAAGCAAATTGAAATCCTAAAATACATATGTAATACTCTAGGCTGTGGTACGGCCTTCAAAATAAATGTTTAATGAAAACCTATTTGGTTCAGCCTCACCACAGCCCCCTCACTTGTATCACACGGCACAAAATTCCCTTGTTTCCTTCCAGCCATGTTTAATGTAACCTTACCGGATTGAAATGCCCATCCCTTTCGAACCTTTATTTGTATAGCAAACATTTTAAATTTGTCGCGTTACAATTTTATTTTTTGTAGCTTTTAGATATTTTTTGTTTCGTGTTAACATTGGCCATTCGTGAATGTCATAATATTAGATGTATAATATTAGATATTCGATTGGATGTAATAGAAAGTTTATGATAATATTTACTTGTGTGAGCGGTTAAATTCTATAGTTTATGTTTCGGCGCTTAACATTTTAGTTAAGAACTTTTTATACTTACAGAAAGTTTACCTAAACTTGCTTAGTGTTTAGAGAAGTTAATTTGTCAGTAGCAAAATCTTCTTAATATGAGTGTTAAGCCATGTAATAGCAGATTCTAATGGCCAGTCGGATTTAGTGTAATCTTATGTTCCGTTTCACATGAAAGCCTAAGAAAATTGGAATATTGATTTCTCAATTCTATTAATAAATATCTAGTTTCCTTTTTGTACATATTTTTTTCTTTATTACAACATATAGTCATTATCCAAAACGTCAAAGTAACATATTGATTAAAAAAATATATAAACTAGCGTTATTAATCGGGAATTGGAATATGGGGTAATATTAATTGTTAGTTTTTTATTTCTTAAAAATGATTGTACTTCGTTTCATGTTACAGAAAAGATGAAATTAGATTTAATCGCTTTTTAAAAGTTACGCGTTATCAAAAGAAGTATTGGGTATGCTTTTAAATTATTGCTTCGTACTTAGATGAAAAAAAAATTAACTAATCAGTTGATACGCGTAGTGTCTGTGTCCGTACAATATACAAATTAGACAGAATCCCACTTCGTCATATAATATTGTTACCAAATTCTATGTGTACTATTTCATTTCTGATATTCACCTCTTGTAAATAAAAGAGAATAGAAAAGATACTTTTGTACCTGTTTGTGCGGTTTAGCGTGTAACTAACTAATTGTGAGGATTTTATCGTGTCAGCATTCGTGGAAATACATATAACATCTTACATTCATTATCTTAATTATTATCTTAATCATCTTACATTCATTATCTTAATTATTATCTTAATCATCTTACATTCATTATCTTAATTATCTTTTTATTCACGTGAGGTCTTCATCATTAAACCGATTACAGATTTAAATAGCTGTGTATATCATTTTAGCAAAACGAAATAGTAGTTCTATACCAAAATAAAACATGATGTATGTATTTCCAGCGCCTGACACAATAATGTAACTATATAGTTTTTACTGAACAAAAATATTTCAAAGGTTTTCAAATGTGACGTAGGAGGCATTGTTTTAGTATATCTTACGATTGAAGTAATAACAATATATTTATATGTATAACATGTTTCTATTTACAAATGGAACTAGAACAACCCTTAAAAAATACACTCAATACTGCTTGACATTTCTGTAGTCGGGGGGCAGTAAAAAAAAAAACGAGTTCATTTGTAAATTCGAACGATCTTATTGAAAATTCAAAGCATATCTAAGTTAGTTTAATATATTACGAAATAATAAAAAAAAATACAGAACATGTTTCCTAGCTATATAAAAATAATAATTATCTATTTTATTGGTGGTAGCTAAGCTATTGCGACTATTATTTTTTATCTTGTGCAAGACAGCAAAATACGTATTTTTTCTTATTAAAGTGATACTTCGTCGAAGTTTTATCTTGCATATTCATATAATGTTCCTACTGCGGCGCAAGAATGGGCTGTAACAACAACCCAAGTGCTGGTTCCATATTACATCTTATCGAATTCGTTGTACTTAGGACACGGTTAGAGCAGCGGTGGCCCAGTGGTGGCGGCCCCGACTTACGAACAGTAAGTCGTAGGTTCGAACCCAGACAGGCGCATTACTTTGTGTAATTTATTTCATCACCACTGCTCTCAAAACGGTGAAGTAAAACATCGTGAGGAAACCGGCATGTCCTAGAACCAAAAATTCGAAGACATGTGACATCTACCAACCCGCACTGGGCCCGAGTGGTGGATTATAGCCCTTTCCCTCTCAATGAGAGGAGGCCGTGCCCCAGCAGTGGGAACATTATATATAGGCTGATGATGTGGACACGGTTACCGCACGATGTTTTCATTATTTTATAGTTTTGTGCGACGAATATCGCGTATTTATGCTGCCTTGCGTTAGTTATCGCTATGACCCCAAAATTGTCAGTTTCAATTGCTTCCATCTTTTCAATTTTTTTTTTACTGATTTTGCTTACCCTTTTCAACCCATTGTCGAGAATATACGTTATTCTTCCTTTTACGTAGGGTCATAAAGTTGTGTTTTGTACAACCGTCTACATTTGAATGCCAATTCGAAAATGTGCCTTTGACGCTAGCTTATTGAATGTCTCGTCGAGATGTTACGGTTGTCAACAAGTCACAAATATGTGACATTGGTGTCATGGGCCCCGTTCTGTCCTTATTAAGTGAAGGTTGCGTTCGACTTGATTATCCATTATTTTTTTGATTAAACCAAATATTAATTTATTAGACAGTGGGTTTTGAATTGGATTTGTTGCCCATCCGAGATAAGTAATGTATGTTTAACGCCTGGTTGTTTCTTTTTTAAATTTTTGCTTTCGGACGAAAGTCGACGTCGCAGTGTGTCTCGTTATTACCTAGTAGACGCTTGAACAATAAATACCTGTACCTTGACGACATATTTTTTATTTTTCTTTTATTATGGTTTTATTAGGTCCCGCTTTTGTAGTTTTAGCAGTGTGTAGCGTTTCGCGGTGTAAGAAGTTGTTAATTGTCGGCTGTAGACTTCGTTTTATTCTGAGATCCCGCCTTAGATCGATCTTCACCCTTCTTTTTACCGAATACTTTTTAGAAATCTTAATTTAATACAAGAATAAACATTAAACATATTGCGCATGGGCTGTCTGATGAAATTAAGTCAACTCTTAATTTTATCAAAAAAAAAAACATCATTTCGAAAGTTTAAACTGTTGTGTTGTCAGGTGTAAATAGGTCAGTGATATTATGTATATACACTTGTGTTTTCTTACTGAAATGTATACGGTCAAGCAAGACTCCAGAATTTCATCTGGCTACCTATTTGTGTAGGTATGTATTAAAACTGCCAAAAAATAATTCATTAAGTAAACGGCTGAAAGGAATTGGGTACGGCCGTAACGGCTGAAAGGAATTGGGTACGACCGTTCCCCAGCAGTGGGACAGTACAGGCTAAAAAAAAAGCCGATGAGTGATGGCTGGCCTTAGGCGGGGTCTAAACTATTAGGAATTCAAAAAGTCTTCTTAAAAAGAAGCACCAACTGCAATTAACATCTATTCACCCCTAAACTATTTTGGCAAAACATATAATTTAGTATTTATTACGAGGATTTTTATTTCGCATAGATAATACAAAATCTGTGTACAGTAAGGTCTATGTTCACCGAAAAGATAACGATCTGATAATCTAAAAACAGCTGTCAGTGTGACATGTTCCCATACAAAAATGTGTTTTAAACAGCTGTTTTTAGATAATCGACCGTCATCTTTTTGGTGAACATGGACCTAAGTCGATTCACAAAGTGTAATTTGTATGATATTTAAGATTATAGTGTCATTAAGGGATATTAAAAAAAAGATCTATCTCCACGTCTAACACATTCGGAGTAGAGTAGTGATTAGGTTACGTGAAAATAAATATTTATAATAATGTGTATTTGTGTTTGAAAATAATTATCAGTTTTTTTAAATACCATTTTGCACTTAAAAACTATACATATTTGATTCGAGACTATAATAGGGTAGGGACTAAAAAAACTAATTATTCCGTCAGTTAGATTATCAAAAAATATTTAAGTAACCCGTATTTTCTTTTGTTACGCAAACCAAAATTGACGAAGATATGACGTCACGAGGCCCAACTCCCGAGTTTTGATGCAATTTATCTTTGTCAATATTCATTGATCTTCAAAAACAAAAAATACGTTTCCACTGACGGACTAAATAGATTTGCGATATGGTACATTTTTGGCAACAGCATTATTAAGATGATGCAAAATATTGTACCTACTCATGGAATGTGTGCTCATGTAGGTACCAAGATCAGTAAAAGTGAAACAACAAAATATGTTTAAGTACATAAAAAGGTAATTTAATCTCAAAAAATTTCGTTAGTTCGTAATTATGAAAATTTGATATCAAAAAACGTTAAACAAATTCATAAAGATACGTCCTTTAGCAAAATCAACATAAAATAATAAAAAACTTAGCTGCTTTTGAAGTTGCAACCAATGCTGTTCTGCACAAATATACATCAACGATTTTTTCCGCCAAACAATAAAACAACAAAAAAAAATATTGGCCAATTTCTAGATTTTAACTTGACGCTCTGTAGATGTAGACGGGTGCTTACATAAAGAAACAGGTTTCCGGTACAGACAAATCTGTACGGGTCGGTACCGACCGGCACAGGTATAATATTTCAATATATTCTATTGGATGGTATTTAAAAGTAGGTACTTCAATTTATTTCCATTTCATTTACCTAATTTTGCCTGTGTTCCACCAAATATACTGAATGTGCACCAAAATATGTCAATTAAAATATGTCATAACGAGCATCTATTTAACAATTAAACACTGTATATTCTCCTTAAAGCGTAGTCGACGGAGCCCCGCTTCGCGGGGCCCCTATTTCCGAGTGCAGGCTTTAAAGGAACCTAACTAACCTAACGGGGGGGTGCCCTAAGTCCCGATTATGGGGGCAGAGATACTTTAATATTTGGTGCACGATCAGTATTATTTGGTGCACGATCAGTATTTTTCGGGGAAGAAAAGAATTTTGGTGAACACAAAAATATTATCCTATTCTATTCACTCACATAAAAAGAAACAGGTTGTAACTTGCCGGTGCCGACTACCTGGACCGAGCCATACGGGTTTAAGCATTTACTGGTGTAGGGTGTGTGTTAATAATATTGAAAATGAATTTGGATAACGAAGTTTTGATAGCCTTGGTGTTTGATAAACAATGTTTATGGGACAAAACTCATGTCAGTCAAGTCAGTTCAGGTGAAATTGGTTGAACATGCCAGTTACATGCCGTGCCATTTCTTAATTAAGCGATGTTCGATTTTATTTAATATGTAGTAAAACGTTTCTTGAGTCGTCCTTGTATAATCATAAAATTCCTTTTCATCGTCCTTTATATCTTATGAATAAATGATATGTTCCATATTTAGTTCTTTTTCTGTTAATATCAGATACACTAACTGTTCTTCTCTTTCTATATTTGACGTAAGTACTTTCTAAAAGTGAAAAATCTTCGTCCGACGAACTGGAGGCCATGATTGTCACTAAGGATAGATTCACCTGTTTCTTTATGCGAGTCAACACTGTACCGATCGGTACCGACCCGTACAGATTTGTCTGTACCGGAAACCTGTTTCTTTATGTAAGCACTCTTAGGCCTGAATTCCTGCTACGCTGATGTCGGTCGCGTACGTCGCGTCGGTCGCGCGTACGGGTATACGTTGTTTTCTATATAGTACCATACTGGGACGCTGACTTCAGTGGCGCGTATGTACGCTAACGTACGCGACCGACATCAGCGTACCAGGAATTCAAGCCTAAACGTTTTGATGTGAACGCAGCCAATATAAGACACGCCCTGCATTTTACTTCAGAGAAATCACGCCACTGGTTTCAATTTAATTATCAACTATCAGAGTTCAATTATCCGTTATACCCATAACCCAAAGATCCAGCGAGCTGAAAATCGATGGCGTGTACGTACGCGCGTTCAACGTAATCATCGAGATCTTCGGGCTTTGTTCGTGTAAACAGCTTGGCCTTCCATGCACGCTTTTCTTCGAGGGCTTTCTGTATTAAAGTTAATAAGAAAAACATTAAAAACAGTCGTTAATTAAGTTATATCATGTTTCGTTCCTGTAACCTGTTGAACGCCGTTGTCACATATACGTGACAAATTGTTGACTGCACAGATATGTGCGACACAAACTGAGCGTGGAGGTGTAACCAGCTTCTGAGTAGATCGACGAAATTATGTGGGACGGAATCATAATCAAATCTGCACGTTAGAACAGTCAGTTTCGCTTGTACAACGGACAAGTCAAAGCGGAAATACTTCGGTTTCGCATCGGAGGTGTAATACCTGCCTAAGATCCAAACTTCACCAAAACGGAGACGAGTAGGGAGGATACAAGCAAGAATCAACCAACTGCAGCTTCGTCTCATAAACGATTGGTTAAATCTCGCACGCTCCTTCTGACTCTCTGAGAGACGCTCTCTCTGCTTTGGTGGAGTCCGGGTCCTAATAGGTTAGTTAGCACCATCAATAAATTGCAAATCTGTTTAGTCCGTCAGTTAGGAGCATTGGAAAATAATGTTGTAATCGGGAGTGGTAGCTCGTGACGTCAGAACGCACTAAAATTACCAATAGCACGGCGTGACGTATTGAGAATTTTAAAAGCGTCGTATCTTCGTTTTGGTTTACGTAACAAAAGAAAAAATATGTGTATTTTTTGATAATCTAACTGACGCAACTAATTAGATTTTTCAGTTGAGAAGCCAATTGTATTACAATAAACTCACATCCTTGCGTTCCTTCATAATATCATTGCGATACTTCGTAGCGTTGTTCTTCATGTTTCGAAGGTCTTTATTGCTCGCCTCGAATCTATAACATCTTTTACATTCAGAAATAATTCAGATCATTAAAGAGAGGAGGTGACAAGCTAAACTTTTTAAGTAAGTAATCTAGTGCCTCCGATACGCCTGCTGCTTTCTAGAACTTAATTTTTAAGAAATGGAGATGATTCAATGTCAGATCATTCATATAATTAGTCCGGGACGTACCGTTACAAATAAAAATGTCATAGTAAGCCAGCTGATATTGTCATCGAAGGTTGATCGTATATTACCAATAAGTAAATCAACCGCCAAGTAGCGGTGGGTGTAGGATTGAGAGGTTACGGAAGTGCCCTCCCAATAACCTCGCAATCCTAAACCCACCGCGGGTGCGTCAGCTGACGCTGGGTTCACTTATTAGTCATTCGGGATATATTGAACAAGATGGCAACCAATCGCCGTAAAAACACTACCTAAAATGCAACGGTACCTTCTGGACTAAATGTTTAGTCTCACCTTTTGCCTTCCTTTAAGACAGTTCTAGCGACCGAATTTTAGTAATGGCACGAATCTTGACAGACTAGCCAATTACGCAGAAGATATTGTGGTGCACAAGTGTGGGTGCTAAAGTTGATCACATCCTATTGTACGATGGGACAGCGTGGCATATAATGCGGAATATAATAGTTGGCACTTACTTGCGTCTGATAAGTAAGCGGGCCATAGCGTGTATGGGGTTCTTGGGCTGTTTCGTAGCCACTTCACACAGCACTTCAGGCAATATCATACCGAAACATTCCCAAAGGTATTTCACAGATTCCCGGTCAAGAGTTCCTGAAAATGTGACCTCAAACACAACATTTATTTAAATTAGACTGTTGCAGGTAATAGTGAAGGTCAAGCCCAAAAGGACATGTCAAGCCATGAAGGTACAGAACGACTTTTGCAGGTACTGTAGTTGCCCATTGTAAAGCGTAGATGTCTATCGAAGCATAGGCAAGAAACTCCATGAAGACTATTCTAAATATCAAAATATTTTTACAAAGTTTTGATCTCCTCAACTAGGTTTGCTAAATTAATAACGTCATCATAAAATATAGCTGGCTTGTAATAAATACTGCAAGATGTAGATTTGACACGTTGATACACATACTTTTTTTTAAAGCAGATGATTATTGGAGTTATTAAGGCGCAGACACGTCATGACTTATAGTGATTTTAAATTGACCATCACGTCCTAACTTCTAGTCTAATTTCTTTGAAAAAAATAAATGTTATACTAGACCATTTCTTTAATAATTTGATATGTGAAAATGTGAAGAAATATTTTTATAACTTAGTGTAATTAATTTGTGAAGTAATGTCTAACGCGGCCACAAAACGATCATCACGCAAAAACTATCGGGCGTATTTGCATGAAACTTAGATCATCTCAAAGACAATTTAATGCCCTTTATTAGTATACGGCTTTTATCCATATTGTGTTTGATAAATCAAGGTGGGTTGTTTTTTCGAATAATTATGGTGCGGGGCTCCTCGGGGCAACGGCAGTGAATCGCTGTCTTGCACGGATATACGCTATTGCTAAACTTCTCCCACTCGCTCAAGGTCGTTGGCGTGAGGTAGCCCCTTAAGATGATGATCTAGGATCTACCTACGATGAGAATGATTTTCGACTCTGAAGCTGTCAATTGAAATAAGAGGTATGCGCTTTTAATAGCATTATGCCCAGTAAGTTATGGACTTGTATTTGTTGCTGCTGAAGATGACCGCCTCAACCGTTTGCCCGAATTCAAATTAACGACCAAATGAAGTGTAAATGGACGTGGCCGAGTAGGTACTCCCATCTTCGGACAATCTTGTTCGGTTTGATGGTTCGACTTCATTCAAACTAAGACCATAGTGTAATAAAGACGGGTGCCCGAATTCAAGTAGTCTTGAACACCCGAATACGGGCGCTAACGACGAGAGTGAATTCGCCGCTAGAGGCGCTCGTGTAGAGGTCTTCCGAAATGTCAGCTGTCATAGTGTTCACATGTTGCGTGCTTTTTTATTACGTATTTTTATAATATTCACGATTCTGGTCTAGATTCCTGGTTAATTATGTCTTGAAGATTTTGAGTAGTAACTTAAGACCTTATTTGTTAGCACATGGACGTAGGTAGAATGATTTTTAAATATTTTATGTTTGCTCATTTATGGGAGAATATTGTAAATATGCATCTCAGGGAGAATATTGTAAATATGCATCTCAGGGAGAATATTGTAAATATGCATCTCAAGTTCACATTATGTAATAAAATAAACTTTTTATAAAGTTATTGGTACTTTAAAGTATAAGTAAGATAAAATTGATGGCAGGACCTTAATCCACAGTGGCGCCATCTGGTTAGCTCAAAAACGGTAGCCCTCATTGCGCCATGTGTGGTCCCCAAAAACTAACCAGTAATATCGAAGGGATCTTTCTTCGGCAGCATCACCTTGTCAGTCAAGTCTTTAACGTCCTCCAAACGACAATCAGGGTTTGGATTTTCAGAATGGCCGCAGTCTTTAGTGATCTTTTTGAGGCGAAGATCATCGCCTAACTTATACTGGCTTGTGCAAGCCGCGACCTGGTGTATCTTTTTGCCCTGTTCGTCAAGCGTGTATCGACCATAATCGTCGAAATAGTACGGCGTATCTGGTGGATTCTGATGGAATATAGATCTTATTAAAATAACAGGTTTTCTTTTTGAGAGTTACAAAAAAAAACCTAGTTTCAAAGAACTCTGTAGATGGCGTTGAACTGACTACGTTACTAGGTGTCAAAGCTAAAACGCAAGGCAGCAACAACAAGTAAAACTAAACAAAAAATTAAAAAACACAATGTAAGTAGTTAATTAAAAAATAATTCGTTAATTCGCCATTTTGTGGTGGCGGCCATCTTGCATTTTTAATTTATCATAGTTATAGGTATATGGACTGATTATTATCAAACATAGCTAAGAACACTCCCGACTAATTCACCTTTCAAACAAAAAAAAAAACAAAATTGGTTCATCCGTTCGGGCGCTACGATGCCACAGACAGACACACACACACAGACACGTCAAACTTATAACACTTCGTCGTTTTTGCGTCGGGGGTTAAGTTAAAAATTAATGTTGCTGAAACAGTTCGACTTTTGTTTTCCATGATACAGGGCTTTAGGGAGGTACAAAAATAAACTACTGATTATTTTAGGAGCTGATAGTAAACGAAATTCACCGACCTCTACGAACTCGCCGTAACAGTTGACGTGGAAGTATTTCCAACCGTAATTTGTGATGTAGTTCTGATGGTTGTACTCGTCAATGTGAAAAGAACCGGCTATGTCCGTGTACAATACACGATTCGTTCCTGTAAAGAGCGCCTCTTAGGCATTAGGGGGCGACTATTATAGGGATGGGCAAGTGAAAAACACAATAATGTCGAAATTTATCGTATCGATATTTTTGAACAGTATCGATAATTATCGCGTGAAAAATATCGATATATCGTCAGTTTTCGTATGATTATTCATACATATTCCAAAAGCATTCAAACTTCGTAAATAATAATAAAAGAAAACAGTGTTTTTATTGATGCTTGAGCCTAAATAATTATATACAAACAATTTAATCAAACCAGTAGTCATCAGATGTGGACACGAAACCAAAGTTGCGTTTTAAAAAAAAAAAATGGTACGAATTCGATACCTACTCTAAAATAAATATCGAATATCGACATATCGCGATTAAAAATATCGACGATATATATCGATAATTGTATGGAAAAATATCGATTTTTCGATATGTAAGTAGATATTTTTTGCCCATTTTTGCCTTAAGCGACCATACATCGACGTGATATCGGTTGAGAAACTTGAGAAAGCCGTCATTCGCCTCATTTAAGTTCGGACAACGCGCCTGGATATGGAACTAAATGCAATAGAGTTACTCGTTCGCTTTTATAACATTAGTGTGGGTTTAATAAATTACCTACCTCTGACAAAAAAGTAAGTAATAAGCGCTCTAGATGTTTCCAACTGTTTCTGTTGAAGGACCGCAATTTTCTCATCGTAATTTCTGCCCATTTTTTCAAAACACACCGTTTTCTCTCCTGGTAATTCCATGCATCTTTAAAATTAATAGGTAAATAGGTACAGGTTTTAATTTATATCCTAGTCTTTGTTGAGGATGTACCTACACCTTCTGAAAGCCATTGTCACATATACGTGACAAGCAAGCGCGTGTACGCCAAACGACAGAAATATGTGACGAAATGTTAGGTGACATTTTGGCTTGGTAGCTTGCGTTTATGCCCTGGCGTGCAAAAGGTTTAGCGTGATGTCCATAAGGTTTTCCCATTGGAGTGCAGCGAGTCATGCCTGTCAAAAGCGATGGCCGTGAGATCAAACGAGTCGGTGTAAAGCATGACAGTATAGCGTTCGACGACCGGTGACCCGACTACCAAAACGCGGCAGGACGAGTAAACTGGACAGTAACTGGCTCAAGTTGTGAGGAGAGGTGACCTATTTCTAATAATCCAATGCGTTCAATGGTAGTAGGGTCACTGACTGTATGTCTACATAAGCCCTACTAATCAATCAAAATTGCAAGTTCGCGTAATATGCTTGTTGTAAGTACGTGATCAAGACAGATATGACAATTTTGGACTGCGTTAGGTATCATCGATCATCAACCTTCTGATGTGGAAGGAGACAATAGGACCTTTAATTCGATTGTAGTTTAGTATACTACCTCCAACGTGTTTGTAGAAAAATAATCCAGTTACTATAAGTAATTGGTAGCCCTCATTTTCACCATTCATAAATAGCCTTAAGTTGAATAACAATGACAATATTACAATTTTATTAGGCCTACCGTGGCTGGGGCGAAACTTAAGGTAGCTGCGTGATGCGGGAGGGGTGTGTTACTTGTCGCAAGAATTCAGTTATTCACTCTGATGGACATCCATAGTCCACACCCGTCCTGCATCCCGCAACCCCGCTTTAGTTAATAGGCCTTTAATAATCTAACTTACTTTATACTCTTGTATTTTTTCCGGTTCGCCTCAAGGTTCTCAATCTCAATTTCGATGTTGATCAGCATCGTTGCGATCTCGTGGAATTCCTGCAGTCTCTTGTTCCAAAACCGAGCCTCAAGCTCCAGTCTAGCAAGTGTCTCGTCGTTACCGCAGTGTTTTATCTTCTCTCTTAGCAAGTCCATGGTCCTATGCACCTAGATTTGGTATACAGTAATATAGATCCAGTTTTGGGACCTAGGTAGGTATCGGGTGGGGTTATTCCGCCGAAGAGGCCCGTAGGGGCTAATACGTCGTTTCGCTTTAAAATGTATGGAAACGACGTATTAGCCCCTCGGCGGAATAACCCCGCCCGACTCTACATTACGTTGGTATAGAAATAGTAGTAGTAGGTAGATGAATTTTACTGTCGTACTGGGAAAGTCGGTAGGGTATAATGTAATCTTGATCATCCCACCTTCGATCAAACAATCGCCACGACTCGACTGTGTTCTTGAGTGTATCAAAGATACCGATAGCTGCCGTGGTCGCAGCCAAAGAATTTGTAAAGCCTGGCTCAGTGGCACTGTACCGTACAGGGCACCGTAGCCAGGAATAAGGCGCGGGCCAACCGCAGCGCATGCTGTGCACGGGCACGCGGTGCATTTTACCTGCATGTATTAATTTGTTTAACAACGTGGGTCTACGTTTCCACTGCAGTACACACTACACGCCCACGACTATGTACAACTATAGCGTGTGTGGCCCACCGCGGCCTAGTCGAGGATGAATATTCTTGTATAGCGTGTACCGCGTGCACAGCGTGCACAGCGTTGACAGCGTTGAGCTACGTGTGCGCCTTATTCGAGCAAGCCACGCATGTATCAATGACGTCAATTCATGCGTAGCCTCTCCGTGGGTTGCTGTGGACACAACCACATACATTTTCTTACAAAGCGAAGCTTAATACACGTGCGTAGCTTCTCCGTGCACCGCGGTGGGCCCGCGCCTTTATGCCATTTTAAGAGAGGAAGCGCCAGCCTGCAATTGCAGCTTTAGCAGGTTGGCACTTTGGCAGGTTGTATGAGTACGTTGATCCAAATTGTTTCGCGGCCGTAAGGGGTTTTGCGCGGTATCTTCTCGATCAACTTATCGCAGTGTCTCAACTTAGAGACTACAATTTATGACCAGTGTGTGTTGCCAGTGATACAGTGAAGTGACCATGTGACCGAACCATGGGCCTCATCAGAAGGCTTAAAGTCACTCAAAGGGCAATGAATGACAGGGCAGAGTGGAGGACTATGCTCGGAGTTTCCTTGTATGAACGGATCAGAAATGAAGACATCCAAGATAACCAAAGTCACCGTCATTAACCGACGAATTGCCGAACTTAAATGGCAATGGGCAGGGCAAATTGCTCGCAGAACGGATGGCCGATAGGGCCGAAAAGATCGAGAGTGGCGACAACGGACCGGAAGACATTGCGTTGAAAGGTCTCTCAGTAGGCGGACCGACTGACTTTGTGAACGTTTCGAGGATTCTTTGGTTGCGAGATGCACGAGATCAGTCAATGTGGCGACACTTGGGTGAGGCTTATGTGCAGCAGACGCAGCAGTGGACGTCTTTCGGCTGAAATGATGATGATGATCGTTTAGGGGGGAGTCATATCCCCTGTGGCTATGTGAACCCCCCCCCCCCCCCCTTAGCCTAAATAATGACGATAATGACCTAAACTACGAAATAATTCTTAAAAAACCAATAATCAGGGCTGATGTTAAGAATTAAAGGATAGTATCACTAACTTCCGCAGTATCGGCTGACCGGTTAAACAAACGTCTATAAATTTCTAGGTGCTCCTTGTTTTTCTCGTACAGGTTTTGAATCAGAATGTTTTTCTTGTTATTACGTTCTTCTTTGCATTTCTGCAGGTTCAACTTCAAGCGGACCGCTGACTCTTCCACACTCACAGCTATTTCGTAAAGCTGTTTAAAATAGAAGATATTAAATAACAAAGATCCTTTGAAGGTGAAAGGTCAATGAGACGGATCTGAGGGAAGAAACATCTGATGATGATACGTTAGTGCGTCGAGAAAACTGACTAAGTAGCTAG
Source organism: Xestia ashworthii (assembly GCA_950022955.1). Taxonomy (NCBI): domain Eukaryota; kingdom Metazoa; phylum Arthropoda; class Insecta; order Lepidoptera; family Noctuidae; genus Xestia; species Xestia ashworthii. Next base: position 20,169,882 of record OX465566.1, read on the forward strand.
ACGTGAGGTGTGAGCCATGACAGGTTCAAACACGAACAAACAGCCGTCCTATGGGCGTCCCCTCTAAGGTCCATGTGCACCAAAAAGATAACGGTCTGATTATCTAAAAACCGCTGTTTAAAACACATTTTTGTAGGGAACATGTCCCTTAAAACGCTGTTTCTAGATAACCAGACCGTTATCTTTTCGGTGAACATGGACCTAGTTGCTGAAACATAACAGACATGGTGGGCAATTGTGCATGTACCATATAGGTACTTACCCAAAATTCTATTAACCTTTCTACTATTACATAATATTGTGCTAAATTATAATAGTACTTAAATCAGTATTGAAAAATACTTACTCTATCTGCTAGCATCATCGCAATATAAGCATGTGTGAAGTTAAATACATCACTTATTTTCTGGATAGATGCTTCAAAAGTCTTCTTCGCGAAAATGTCTAGTTGATCTTGTTTGAACTCCCAAAGGTCTCTAATCTTTCCAAGTTCCATCAAAAACTTGGCTTGCTCACGCATAACCTGTTGATAGTTTTCTTTTTCTTTTTCTGAATTTAACGGCAGATATTTTTCTAAAAATGACTTATGGTTTTCTTTGTATACCGCAACAGTGTTGTCAATTATTTCGATGAATTCTTTATTAGTTAAAAAGTGAGTGTATTTATTGATTTTTTTCCCCGTTTCATCTATTACAAGTGTGAAGTAATTCATAAAAGCAGTAATTATGTTTTTTATTTCTCCGTAATAAGAAACTGCTGTACCACTAGGTAGCTTCACTTGTTCTATGAGATGAACGAAAAATTTCAATTTAGGCGTAGGGTTCTCGCCTATCAATACGCCACACCCGCCTTCAAGCATCTTCATTCTCAACTGATAGACGAAGTCTTTAAATACATGTTTCTTGGTCAGATTCTTGTGTCTAGTGAAATATTTGAAGGTTGAAGCAGGCGTGAATTGAGGCTTCCTTTTCAACTGTTCGAAATGAAACGTTAAGTAGGTTATTACTTTTATTACCTACTAATTGAAATACCTATAGGTAATGGTATGTTTCAATAATAAAATCCTGGTGGAAATTAGTTAAGTTTGCGATACAAGACTGCGCGTGGTGGGCATCGTGAGTTGAATCAGGCCAGGTCAATATATCCAATTATCTACCATGGGAAAGCAAGCGGAGTGAGGTCATAAACGTTTACCAGAAGAAGTAGGGTAAACCATGGATGATGATGTGGTAAACTTTTCGAGAGCGTCGGGGTTTTAAATAGGGATTCATGTTCGCCAGTTTTTTGTTGACAGCCAGGATTTATATTTGGGGGAGGAGGAGATAAAGAGTGCTCGTCTTTGTTTATTTAGTTGGAAGGAAGCCGTTTTCAATTGCGGTAAAAGCGGTTGAGGTTGATGCTCCAGGGTAGCTCGGGAAACTTAAATTTTCTTTCATTTTTCGCAATTTGCAGGAAAGTGCTAGGTTGTAGGTATGTTGGTGAAAATATGATTCGCGACTGTAAGCCGTAAGTATGTAGTTAGTGTAGTTACAGAATTGTAATCATCGAAATCATCAATCCGACCCTCTAAGTTCATAAAGGTCTACGAATGACTTTTTCAACGTCGTTACTTTTTCTTTTTCATACCTAGCCCGTTCTGAAAGTTAAAATTTCGCGGGTTACTTTTTGCTTTCCAAGATAGGCACATACTGAACTAGCGCCTTCAAAATAGGGATGGGCAAGTGAAAAAAATATATCGATATTTTTAAACAGTATCGATAATAATTATCGAATGAAAAATATCGATATATCGTCAGTTTTCACATGATTATTCATACATATTCCCAAAGCATTCAAACTGTAAAAAATAATAAAAGAAAACAGTATTTTTATTGATGCTAGACCCTAAATAATTTTATACAATTTAATCAAACCAGTAGTCATCAGGTAAGGACACGAAACCAAAGTTGCGTTAAAAAAAAATCGAATTTGATACGAATTCGATACTCCAAAATAAATATCGATTATCGATATATCGGGATGAAAAATATCGACGATAAATATCGATAATTGTATGGAAAAATATCGATATTTCGATGTATCGATATTTTTTGCCCATGACTATGTATGCCTACTTTACTTCAATTACTTCAAAATAACGCCAGCCAGCAGGACGGGCGCATGTCCCGGTGTACCGAGATAACCGAGACGTACATGACATGGCAGACCTAGTCTAGTTTAGCTACTGGTACAAACCTCTAACGTTGCCTTTCGTTGTAAAAGTTCTATTAACTCTTCATAAGAATTGGTTGTTGGTTTTTTACTGTGACTGAAAATTGCAAAAGCAGCCATCTTTTTAATGTGCTGGGCGGGCTGGCCTGGCTGACAATACAGTTCACAGTGCAGAGAAAGAGTAGAATACTTTACTGGCTTAAATCAAGGAATAAAGAAAGGAATTATTAATAATAAAGAATCAACTGTAATAATTGTCAATTGAGTAAAATACACAGAGCATCTATATAGTAAAATACTGTATACTAAAGTTCACAGATTGATTTGTTTTTATTTTTTTTATTTTTCAACATCCGGTTTCACAGATGATAATGAGTTGTTTTCAGGGCCAGCTTCCACGGGAAAAGATAGATGGCGCTGTGCAAGACTCGGTGTAAAATATTAGTTACTTAGATTACTGACAAGAAAGCAAGAAAAAATAATAAATAAGTGTCGAGGAACAAATTTATCACGGTCAAAGTCGTTCCTCGACTCTTATGAACTTGGAGGGTTGTATTGATGATTTTGATGATTATAATTCTGTAACTACATACGTCTTACAGTCGCGACCGATATTTTCATCAACATACAACTTGGCACTGCCTTGCAAATTGCAAAAAACGTAAGAAAAATTGAATTTCGCGGGCTACCTTGGAGCATCAGAAGTCAAAAACTGTTTGGGTACGGAGATATACAGGTGAATTTTTCAACTAGTTGTGGATGGCCAAATCCGAAACCATGAGAAATAGCGAAAAATACTCAAAGGAGTCTCGAACTTGATTTTGATGAAAACTAAAACAGCATCGTTAGATTTTAGAAAAATAAATAAAGTAAAATATTTTTACCCAGGAACCGAACCCATTAAATTTTGGAAAAAAAAAAATACACTGCTATTACACCATTCCCTAATGTCGTTATTATGGATCAAATTCTGTCAAGTAATGACATACGGGAAATTAAAGGAAAGAGTTCAATTTTGATAAAATACATATTGGGAAACAATTTTACAAGGGGTTTTAAGAATTATATCGTTGTATATCTTTGTTCCCGATTTCATTATAGCATTGCCGCTATACTATGATGTTTCCACTCCTGCCACCATTGAATTAAAGTATAATTCATTCGTGGCCACCAACTTTTTATTATTCCAAATCGTCGAACAAAGGAGAGATTTTCTTTTGGAGAGTTAAAAAAAAAACAGTTTCCGTGAACTCAATAGATGGCGTTGATCTGACTACGTTACTGGGTGCCAAAGCCAAAAAAAACGCTTCAAAAAACACACGTCACATACGGTCGTTAACTGACACTTACGTTTGCATAAGCTTCCGACTATAACCATTAGGGTGGTAATTATATAGGTTAGTGCCATTGGGTCTAAGTGAAGTAACATATCAGCGCCATCTATCCAGCGACTAGGGAAGAGTTGTAAAACAACATCCCTCAGTGAAGGATCTTTTTACACTCAGTTTTGCACAGCGCCATCGATCGTTTTTTAGTGGAAGCTGGCTCTGAAAACTCTTTAGATTATCTCATCTCACTGTGTTAGAGTTTTAGTAGGGGCACTAATATCGTTGTTCTTGGTTTTTGACCGAAAACTATATTGAATGAAGTACACCTATCGAGAATACCCAACCCATGTGACAGATTAAAAGCGTTTCCGGTTGAATCACTCGTTCTTTTTAATCTGTATTACAAATGGGCTCTCGAATAATCTGTCAATAGTTATCAAAATTTTATCAAAACGGGCCTGAAAATATGAATGATAACATGTGTTTCGCGACTATTTCACGTAACTTACGGTCAAAATAGTCATCTTTGACCGTGTCGGTGGACGTGGAAGGATCCATTTAGGAATCTTATTCAAGAAAAAAGTTGGATCCGTAGGTCCTCCGGCTTATTGGTAAGTTTACATTTATTATAAGTTCTGTGTTACAGCTGATGTAGTAAAATTGAGGCATGGTTTAAGTACTGCATACATAACATGTTCCGTTACACAAATTAGGGTAGCCACATGTGCCGCTCAGTGTCATTGTAATTTGTCCTTGCTGTGTTTTAGAGTTGAATAAACGTTGTTTACTTCGTTAGTTTGTACCTGCCTACGTACGTGATCATGGTCACAAAGGCTTGTTCGCGTCGGCGGCTCGGTAAACCGCCCAACTTTAATACATTCATCTTGTGACCTACATTGATTATGTTTATGTAATCGGATACACGCGGGAGATTGTTTTAAATAATTGTTTTTTTTTAATTTATCTAAGTAAATTAACCGTCCTCCCGTTCTTTTTCACAGAAAAAACGAGCATGGTGTAGTGTTGAACTTGTCAGTTCATTGTTTACAATCATTCCAGTAAGAAAATATTGAAAAAAAAAGTGTAAAAATGGCAAGATATTTTGAAAATACATCTACTTTTAACTTTAGTTGGGATCAAGTTGCTCGCGGATACTGGAAAAGATACCCAAACCCACAGAGGTGAGTTATTTTTTGTTATTTCACTTAAAAACACCTTACTTATTTATGTGGTCAAAGGTCACTGTTGTATTTTGGGTGAGAAATAATCAAAATAAATAATGAATTAAGACACAGAATTTGAGTTACTTAGGTGAAAAGCATATTGTAAATACTTCATTAGTATTTTCAATACTTTGTTAAGTTTTTCTGTCATTAGAATACCACTAAGTACTGACTTCTTGAAACAGTATTAAAAAAGCTTGTCAATATGAATACATTTTTGCTGAGAACAATAAAACACAATCAGTACAAAATACAGCAAACTTTGTAATAACCAATGGCCTTCTAGTATATAATAATCAATACAATGCTGAGAGGTTGTCTATCTAAGAATCCATTAATGTTATGGCAACAGACACTGTATCAAGTTTTGACCTTATCAGAGTGTTTGAGGTTTTTTTATCGGACTAGCGATGTTGCATTTTAGCATGGAAATAGCTGTCATTGTCCTTTACCTCTTTTCAGTTTCCATTAGCCATACCAGAATGTTTTTTTTTTAATATACTTTCCATATTTAAAAAAAAATATTGAGGTTCATGATATGAGTGTGGGCAACTGCAGTACTTTCTCAAGTTATTATGCCTTGTGACTGTAGCTTTGATTTTATTTGTATTTTTGACATTCAAAAGTGCCGTAATGGTCTAGTTGAAATAAATGCTTTGAGTTTGAGTAGATATTGATTCTGGGTATTAAATGGCGATATTTTCATTTTTGGTATGAAGAATGTATAATTATGTATAAGTGGGTCAATGAGCATAATTATTGCCTTGCTGAAAAGCAACAACTAAAGGAATCATTAATTAAATATGAAAAGCTTGTTTAGTCATCAGTTTGTGTATAGTAGGTATATTATTCTAATCTCTATTTGAGTACCTAACTCAATTAATATTCAAGTCAAGTGCTGTTTTAAGACAAGTACTCTAGTCCAGAATAAAGAATTTAATTACAAAGAATAATAATTAGTTATACCCTCAGACATATCTGGTATGAGTCATAAAGATGCAACTAACACAAACAAACTTCAGTTATAATATTCTTTATAGCATCATATAATAAGTTGAGATGAAAATAACAAAGTATTGGAGCTCAATTTGCCCTTGGTCCTTTTTAAGTTACGCCTCTAAAAAATAATTTGCAGCAGATGTTAACAACATCCCAGGAATATAAAATCGTGACATAAAATTTTGTAACAGTTACATGAGCTCTTCTTATAAAATGACAGACGATGCACAATTTCAATTGGTTGTATCCTGTCAATAAAGAAAGAGGGGTGTATAGGACTCTCAATCTCAATAGGTAGTTCGGACAAGAGCAATGTATATAAAAATAATGATATTTTAATAGCATTGGAAAAACCAAAAGATCAGTAAATAATGCAGTGATTAATTGATTTATACAAGTAATAAAACAGAGTGTTTTACTCTGTCTGCAAATGGAAGTTTTCAAAGTGAACAGGCATCTTCTTGCATTGTTCGCACCATAAAGCAGTTCGGAAATTTTATTTTAAGTCGGTCTAAATTGTTTACGTTATTAATATAGCTATTCATAGAGTCGTAGTAATTATATCGCAAGGTTTCTCGTATTTCGGACTATTTGTATGTATTTTAATATATATTAGTTTATTTTTAGGGTTCCGTAGCCAAATGGCAAAAAACGGAACCCTTATAGTTTCGCCATGTCTGTCTGTCTGTCTGTCTGTCTGTCTGTCTGTCTGTCCGCGGATAATCTCAGTGACCGTTAGCACCAGAAAGCTGAAATGTGGTACCAATATGTATATCAATCATGCCGACAAAGTGCAAAAATAAAAATTTAAAAAAACATTTTTATTAGGGTACCTCCCCCAGACGTAAAGTGGGGAGCGATTTTTTTTTTAATTTTGACCCTGACGTGTGATATATTGTTGGATAGGTATTTAAAAATGAATAGGGGTTTTCTAAAATCATTTTTTGATAATATTAATATTTTAGGAAATAATCGCTCCGAAAGTCAAAAACAATGTGTCCCCCCCCCCTCTAACTTTTGAACCATAAGTTTAAAAAATATGAAAAAAATCACAGAAGTAGACCTTTATATGAACTTTCTAGGAAAATTATTTTCAACTTGATGAGTTGAATAGTTTTTGAGTTATATAGCACTTTTTCAAAAAAACGCAAATGATAACTTTGTTTTTCATACAAATACTATGAAAAACAAAGTTATTTTTGCTGACGAAAAATGTTGGTATTTTTAATGGTCTGGGAAGCTACGGAACCCTACAGTGAGCGTGGCCCGACACGCTCTTGGCCGGTTTTTATGCTTATCTAAGTATTAGTATGTAGGGACCCATTTATGTGTTTTATTTTAGGCTTACAAGATGGTATGTTTCTTTTTATTTTTATTGTACTCTATCACAATGCTGTCTATTTGACCCAATGGTTGACTGGTAGAGAATGCCTTGTGGCATTAAGTCCGCCTATGTACCACTTTTGTACATGAAGTTTAAATAAATAAATAAAAAGACTCATCCATCACTTTCAATTAGGAGAGAATGATTCAGTCTTAAAGAATGTGAATTAAGCTTTATTACAATAGTTTTAATGTTTTATTTTCAGTACCCATGTTCTGTCGGAGGACACTTGGAGCAGAGAAGTGAAGGATGGATGCTTGTACACAAAGAGAGTTCTCACTAAGACAAATAGGGTACCTAAATGGGGAGAAAGGTATGTTTTAGAATTATTTTACATCCATCTATACATCCAAAAACAAACTTTGTTCAGCTTCTTGCAGTTCATTATTGATCTCAGCATTCATTCATACCTCCAGGGTGTGATTAATTCGGTTGACAATTATATTGATGTTACTCTTTGTTTGGCTCGTAATTTACCTGTATTAATTCTAAATGCATTGTAACAAGTCCGATAAATAATTTCCATTAAGGTGGAAGCGTCAGAGTGGCCCGCGAAATTCAAATTTTCTTGGGTTTTTTGCAAATTGCGGGCCAGTGCTGGGTTGTATGTTGATGGAAGTACCGTTCGTGGCTGTGGGGCGTATGTGGTTGCAGAATTGTAGTCATCAGAATCATCGGTGCAGCCCTCCAAGTTCATGAATGACGAGGAACGAATTTTTCACGGTCAAAGTCGTTCCTCGACTTTTATGAACTTTGAGGGTGTGTGTTGATGATTTTGATGATTATAATTCGGTGACTGCATATGTCTTGCAGCCGCGACCGATGTTTTCATCAGCGTACAACTTGGCACTGGCCTGCAAATTGCAAAAAAGTTTGGAAAATTTGAATTTCGCGGGCTACACTGGAGCATCAGCCTTAAGCATAATAAAATCGTTATTTACATTGCAATGGTGGCAAGCCTTAAATCTCGAACAAATTGTATAAAGTACAAAGTTATTTAAATGACTTGACTTGTGACGGAGCTTGTAGTTTGGCAAAAGCAAATTGAATCAATCCATGGTTATTATAAGACTTATCTTCTACGTCAAATTGTTTTTTCGTGATAACATAAATCTTTATCTGTGATTCTTACCACACAGTAAGATTTATAGGATAAAAAACTGTGAGATTTTGATTCTGGTATTATGTAGGTTATTTACTTGCTTGATGTAAGAATTGAACCAAGTTAACCAGAATTAGGTTAACTTGTATCTTTTGCTAGCTAAAGGAGTGGCTACACTTATCGACGTGGGATCGGTTAGAGTAGTTAAAAAGAGTTTTAGATTCTTGTAATAAGAGCAAAAAAAACATATTATGTAGGCAAAAGAGTTGGAGTTAGAAGTCCCTACTCTTTCTCTTCCAACCCGAGGTGATTCGCTCAAAACCGCCAATGGCAACATTACTGACATTTTAGAAGTTGTCGCTACTAATTACTTTTTCTTAAAAATACAAAAGCAAAGGTATTGCTTAGTAAGCTCAGTGACCGAATTCGCAATACCACAATACGCTCAAAAACGGGAATCGCTGATGTGGGCAGTAGGACTGCTGGGTTGAAGTGGGATTGGGCGGGCCATGTCTGTAGAATGCATCAGGACCGATGGGCCAAAGTCGCCACTCAGTGGGTGCCAGAAGACGGGCAGCGTCGCCGAGGGAGGCCTAGAAAACGCTGGCGTGACGACTTAGAAGCGTTTGCGATAGATTGGCCTGAGAGAGCCGCACGTAGAGAGGAGTGGAAGACTATGGGGGAGGCCTTTGCCCAGCAGTGGGACAATACAGGCTAATATATAAAAAAAAAAAAAAATTGCTTATTAAGATCATATAAAACTGACTGATCAAAATATGAGTTAAATAATGTACTGCTTTGTGCCAAAAATACATACCCAGTATTTATTATACTCGTTGCATAGCATATACTGTAATAAATCCTAGCTGTTGAAATACGAGTAAAATAATTTACCACATACTTTGTAGCAAAAATACATACTCTACCAATATTTATTATACTTGTAGCCATAGCATGCTATCCAAAGGATGCACCAGACGCGCCACAGGGGCTAAATATAAAACGTCAGTCATCATTGCTGGTCAAGGTGAAATTAATAAACTCAGACTATCTTGTTTATAAGACTACTATATCAGTTACTCGGGGACTGACTATATTTCTGTCTGTTGATGAAAATCATCTTTTACTTAAGAAAAATGAGAATGAAAAGGCATTAGTAAATATTAGGCTCAGAATAAGCATTGTCTTTTTTAAACTTTCACGATCTGAACACATTATAAAACATATGGAAACGGGTATTTATCGGATCGCGAATTTACCTTTAATTTAAGCCCGACGTTTCGACCGGATTGCACCAGCCGTGGTCGCAGGGAAAAAATTTATAATCAGAATAAGCATATCATCAAAATTACTTAAGCGCATAATAATTCTGTGGTATGCCCTTGACCACTTTCCGGTCCTGGGTTTGATTCCCGGGTTGTGCAAAGTGTTATTGGGTTTTTCCATGAGGAATTTCTCGGTAGACTGCAAGTTCACGGTAAATGGTAATAGATATACTACCCCGCTATTACACAACACAACATGGGACTTTAACATAGCTGATAAAACGGGGACGTGTACTATTAGGTACCTACCCTGCCTTACTCTTCGTGGATTGCAAGCGTGATGTTATGGTTTTTGAAGAAGAGAATTGGAAACCCATTATCAATGTGACCATGACGTTTTCACGCGCATCGCCGGAAATGTTTATTAACCCTTTATAGGACGGCTCATACAAAGTGGCCAGTAAACTGGACAGTCACTTCAAGGTCGTTATTTCATAGATTTTTGTTTATATGTTGAACTTTATTAACATTTACGACCCGCGTTAGAGCACACTGGCCCGTCAACTGGCCAGCGTTCAAGTTCGCCGCGCGACATTTTAATTTCGCGCCTTTTTTCAAGATGGCCTGTGAACTGGCCATCGTGCACCCGCGCAGGAACATTTGTTGTCATCGCGTGTTTACGTTACGTGTTTACAAGTTTTATGGTAATAAAAAATCATTTCTTCTTGGAAAAGATAAGTGAAACTATTATTTTATAGTATATACTTCGATGTTATGTGCAAATCTAATCGAGGATAATAAGAAAAACATATATTATTTGGGATTGAATATAAACCGGTTTGTTGAAAAATCATAACCGAAAAATTGCCTACCTAACTTTGAGATGTTGCATTGAGTATTTATTTTCAAGTAATCCCTATGAACCATATTGTTTTACAACAAGTATATAAGCATGTTTTATAATATAATAATAAATTAGCGATAAACAATCTTGTTCGGTAGTTATAGCCTATTATTATGAACGTTTGGGTTTTTTTTTTTGCAGATGTGTGGGTACTTATGAAAATCGTAATGTAACAGTTTTGTATTGTAATTTTCGCATTGTTTTAGACACACATACACTTATCGGGAGTTTGAGGCACTAGACTAGTGATGTGAAACACGATCTTGCTAGATAAAGACTGATTTATTTAACTGACGGTATGCGAACTAAACATTATTATGAGGCTACCCTCAATGTATGATAATTATATACAACATCTTCCCCCTTTATAAAGAAAAAAAAAAAGTAAGCTTAAGTAGTTTAAATCCCACCACCTTAATATTTCACAACAATATAAAAATGTGAAGGTACAGTATCAGAAATACATATATACAGGCACAATATCATCCGTAGCATCTTCCGGTTACTGGTCTAATTGTTAATTAAATAACGATTATTCTTATAATTAACATAAGTAGGTACTATTTTAACACATACACATAAAGGTACCTATTAATTTAGTATTTGGGTATCTGGTCTTATTTACTTTTTAAAAAACATTGCAAGTTTTTCACGTGCCCTTCGCGAAGCAGCCCGGGTTTGCTGCTGTACAACAGAATCAGGAGAAGAACTAGCCGACCTAGTCACAACCCTATCGTTGTCGCTCAGCCCCTCATTCATACTCTCTTCCGCATCACTGTACGTACTCGTGCGCTCATTTTCTTCACTGCTACTATCCTCCTTCTCTTGCGTGGAAGCAGAATGTGCCGTGGTATCCCCTGAGCTCGCAGCCTTCATGATGTGCCGTCTGTTGCGGCGGTATCTCCGACCGCTGCTATCAGTGAGGAAGTACGATCGCGGCTGCGGCGCTGGTGCCTGCACTTGCATATATCGCCGACGCTTGTCGTCATCTGCTACAATAACATTCTCACCTGGCTTTAATGCCGGTAACTCTCGGGAATGCATGTCATAATATTTCTTTGACTTTTCGCGTTTTGTAACTATGTTTTTGTGGTCTTTATGATTGTTACGTTCTGGTCGTAATCTTTCTGTGTGTACTGGTAAGCGAGTATTTAGTCGTCGACCCATTAGTAATTGCGACGGTGCACTAATTCCATCTCTAGGTGTTGTTCTGTAATTTAATAACCCTAGATAATAATCCGTACCAGTACTGAGTGATTTTTTAATGATTGTTTTGACTGTTCTTACAGCTCTCTCACTGAGTCCGTTAGACTGTGCGTAATTGGGCGACGATGTTGTATGTGTGAAACACCAATCTTCAGTAAATTTTCTGAATTCTCTGGAACTAAAAGCTGGACCATTGTCAGTAACTAGTTCCTTTGGAATCCCATGTCTTGCAAACTGATCTTTCATCGCAGCAATAACAGCTCGGGATCCAATATTTGTTAAGGCGCTTATCTCTATGTAATTTGAAAAATAATCTACTATAATTAAGAAGTTCTTTCGGTCGCATGAAAATAAATCAGCGCCAACCTTGTTCCAAGGTAATTCCGGAATTGAATGCGGTATCATAGGCTCCCTTACATTTCGCGCTGCGTGCTCCGCGCAGGTGGCGCAGGTACGGACAGCCTGCTCCACGTCACGTGACATCCCGCTCCAAAACATAACATCACGTGCTCGACGCTTGCAGCGGTCGATCCCTAGATGCCCTTCGTGAACGCGCGATATCATTTCACCTCTTAGGTCACATGGTATGTACACTAAGTGATTTTTGAAGATCACCCCGTCGACTAGCTGAAATTCTTCTTTATATGCCCAATGCTTGTTTATCATTTCATTCAAATCCTTTTTATACCTAGGCCACCCATTTTGAATATGATTTATTATTAGTTTGCATTCTTGATCCCTCTGTGTGACATCTCTGACCATACTGAGTTTACTATCACTGAACGGTACGTTTGCTATGAGGAAACAAGCCTGATCCTCCACCTCACTTGTCACTCTGTCATGCATGAGTTCCGGTAAGGCTGCTCTCGATAGTGCATCAGCTACGTACATAAATTTCCCTGGTTTGTAAACCACCGTAAACTCATAGCGTTGCACGCGCAACATCATTCTTTGCAACCGTACCGGCACTGCATCCAAGCCTTTTTTAAATAGTGCCTCCAGAGGCTTGTGGTCTGTTTCTACGACCACATCATTCTTCCCATACACATATTGATGGTACTTTTCCATGGCAAATACGATCGCCAGCATTTCCTTTTCAATCTGCGCGTATCGTTTTTGGGTGTCTGTCATTGTAAGGGAAGAAAACTCAACCGGACGGCCGTCCTGTAATAACGCAGCGCCCAAAGCCGTGGAGCTAGCATCCACTGTGACCACGACCGGCCGTTCGCTTGAGTACAGCGCCAACACTGGCGCGCTGCTTACCGCCTGCTTCAACCTGTGAACCGCAGACTCATGTACACTGTCCCACACCCATTCATTGCCTTTTTTGAGCAAACTTCTAAGAGGGCTTGCCATTTGCGAATAATTTGGAATAAACTTTGATAGGTAGTTTATCATGCCTAGAAATCGCTCTAGCGATGGCCTATCTTTTGGTTCTGGCATGTCTGTTACTGCTTTTATCTTGTTTGTGTCAATCTGCATACCTTTACTACTAAAAATATGCCCCAGATACGTAACCTGTTGTACACAAAACTCACACTTCTCCCTGTTAAATTTAATTCCTACTTCCCGAGCCCTATCTAGCAATTTGATCAGTCTATCATCGTGCTCTTCCTTAGTCCTGCCCCAAATAATTATATCATCTACAAATGAATCTACCCCGTCGAGATCTTCTAATAGCTGTCGTATTTTACCGTGAAATACCTCACTTGCACAATTAATGCCGTAAGGTAATCGTAAAAATTGATACCTCCCGAATGGAGTTCCAAACGTACAAAGATCCGCACTGTCATCATCCAATTCAATCATCCAAAATCCGGACCGAGCATCAAGTTTACTGAAATACTTGGCATTTGTTAGTTTGGCGGCAATCTCAGTAAGCGTAGGTAGGGGGTAGTGTGCGCGGCGCACCGCTCTGTTCAGTGGCCGTGGGTCGAGGCACACTCGCAGACTGCCATCCTTCTTAGCCGGTAACACAATAGCATTCACCCACTCCGTCGGGTGCGCTACCTTACGAATTATTCCCATGTGCTCCATACTATCGAGTTCAGTCTTTAATTTATCCCGTATCCCTAATGGTATTTTTCTGACAGGGCAAACCGAAGGACTTGCATTATTTTCTAAAATGATTCTGTATTTCCCTGGCAATTTGCCAATTCCTTGAAATAAATCATTATATTTATCAACTTTGACAGTGTAAACCCTCTTAACTAAACCTAATTCTTCACAGGTATTTTTCCCCAATACACTTTGGCATCGATCATTTGATATCACAAAATCTATTAAGTAGTGTTTACCTTTAAATGACCACAATATCTGACGTGAGCCTAGGATTGGAATGTAATTCCCACAAAAAGACTGCGCTCTTATGCTACATGGCTTGATATCGTCTATTGAATACCCTATTTTTTAAAAAATAAATAGTGATAATACGTTCAGATCCGAACCTGTATCAAGTTTAAACAATTCGCTGATTCCAAGCCCATTTTCGGCAAAATTTAAACGTTCAAACCACTTACTGTCTTTATGTTTTGATGTTTGTTCCAAAGTCGACACATAGAATAAGTCATCGTCACCGTCACTGTTCTCCTGTATTTGGTAAACACGCTTATTTGCTCTGACCGTACACATATTTTTGTAATGACCTTTATTGTAGCACAAGAAACACTTTGCAAATCGCGCTGGACACCGCGCGTTATCATCGTGAACGCCACCACATGCACTACAACACTTTGACGCCGTATTACGATTTGGTACAGAATCGAACTCGCGACCCAACGTCGCCGCAGTACTCCCGGCCGCTGAACCATGAGGTTGCGCACGCCCAGCGTGTCGCGTCCCGCGCGCCGTCGCAGGATCACCGCGGGCTCGGCCCCGCGCCTCCCGCGCCGCCGCCGCCGTTGGTCCGCCATGCCTCGGTGCACGCGTACACGATAACGAGTCTACCGCGCCACTTTGTTCCTTACATTTTGTTTTTTCTATGTGTCGGTTCTCTTCGTTAGATACCTCACTTGCTTGGCATATTTTAACCGCTTTTTCCAAACTTAGCTCGTCTGTTCTGAGTAGTCTGTCGCGCACACTTGTGTCGATTACTCCACAAACAATACGATCTCGTATTAAACCGTCTTCTAAATGCTCAAACTCGCAATGTTGGCATAATAACCTTAGTGCTGTCACATAGGCATCTATGTTTTCGCCATCCATCTGATTTCGCGTGAAAAATCGGAATCTCGCCATAGTTGCATTGCTTTTAGTACCGAAGTGTTCATCGAATTTTTGGATCAACACATCGATGTCATCATCTTGCCCTTCCACTTTTATTTTAAATGTGGAATATATGTCATATCCATCAGCGCCTATTAGGTTAATAAGCAAACTGGCTTGTACACCCTTGTCTTCTTTGTAGACTCCTGATGCCTTTAGAAAAACCCTAAACTGTTTTAGCCACTTTCGCCACGTGTCAGCGCGGTTCGCCGGACCACCTTCTAGCACTAGTTCGGCCGGTGGTCTCGCGTGTTCCATATTTACACGTACTGTCTATCACCACAACTCACTAAAACCACGTTGATAATGTCTATCATATACTTCCGAAAGCGTAATTCGAATTTATCGCTGTCACCATGATGTGAAACACGATCTTGCTAGATAAAGACTGATTTATTTAACTGACGGTATGCGAACTAAACATTATTATGAGGCTACCCTCAATGTATGATAATTATATACAACAGACTAGGACCAATGGAATGACTTCGTAGGTATTAGTGATGACCAGGCCACACAACCAGACATCGGTGGTGATTCCGAAGCTGATCATTGCTTCGACGAAAGTTTTAGTACCAGCACCCTGAGCACACGTAGTCGAAATCAGGGATCATGTTCTGGAACATCGTCTTCATGACAACCATCACAGGAGTTTTTGTTTCTACCACCATCGCCACCTATGCAGCCGCCGCCATCTCCACCAAAGAGTCTATGTCTATGAACGGGTTCAATATGATGTAGCCCTATGTGTAGAATGTTTTGTACCATTCCATAATGAAGGACAAATTAAAAAACACGGGTGATCATTCAATTGATAAAATAGATATCGGATTGTGATAAGAAAAATTAAAAACCAAGAGTTTTGTTTTAGAAGAAATATGTCATGTTAATTCTATCTGTAATTAAAACTGATTGTCAATTATATGCTATTATTAAAGGTTGATTAGGAAATACATTTATTTTATTATTACTATAGTCTTTTCTTAAAAAAAAAATAGATTTCATTACTGTCCATTTTACTGGCCAGTGATATTGCTATGATGGTTAGTGACTCAGAACGTTCAATGGCCAGTTTACTGGCCATATGATTTTCATGATTTTCTCGAAAAACAAAAATTATCAGGTCTTTTTTCAAAAACATGTCAATAAGATTTACGCCACAGAATATGTATTTATCACAAAATATTAAGAATTCAAAAAAAAGTTAGGGTGTGCGTTAAAGGGTTAAGCCTTGTATTGACGTCATAATATCTTTTAACTAGGAATTTAGTAAACAACTGAAGCCAGATCAGCAATTCCTTTGTATTATTAGCCTTGGGACTTATAAAATATTATTAGTTATTACTACATTGATGACAACTTTCTGTCTTTGTAATAGGGTAGACGAGAAAAAAATGTAATTAGTCCGTCAGGTGGTCCGTCGTATTTTTTTTCTTTTGTTCCGTCAATCAAAATTGACGAACATACTACGCTTTTAAAATTCCCAATAAGTACGTCACGCCTAGGTATAATTTTTAGCTAGTTCTGACGTCACGAGCCCCCACTCCATTATTTTTCAATAATCTAACTGACGGTCTAAATAGATATGTAGTTTTTTGATATAACTGCCATCATGCCTATTGACTAACAACAGATTCTTCGTGGTTTTTCCCGCGTTGATATTTGGGATAAGTAATTATAACCGGGATGGAAAGTATCCTATTTCCTAACCTTTCCTAACCTAAATCACAATTTATCTTTTTGCTAAATTTCACACAAATCTGTGATGTGGTTGGTAATAATCTAAATGAATTTTCTTTTTGCATATAATTTTTAAACCCCCCGACGCGAAAACGACGGGGTGTTATAAGTTTGACGTGTTTGTATGTGTGTGTGTGTGTGTATTGTGTGTGTGTGTGTCTGTCTGTGGCATCGTAGCTCCCGAACGGATGAGCTGATTTTGACTTTTTTGTTTGAAAGGTGAATAAGTCGGGAGTGTTCTTAGCTATGTTTGAAAATAATCTGTCCAAGATGGCTGTCGCCACAAAATGGCGAACAATATTTTTATTAAACAATTCCCTCAATATGGGTATCAAATGAAAGGGCTTGACTAGTAGAATACTATGCGCTATAATAAATTTCAAATCCAAGATGGCCTCCACAACAAAATGGTGATTTACATTTTTTTCCGCAACTCACTCCTATGTGGGTATCAAATGAAAGGGCTTGACTAGTAGAATAATGTACAATAACTAGTAAGAAAATACCTGAAATAATGAACTTATGTGTCGGGGGTTTTTTAAATTTTTAATTTAATGTAACTTGTAGTAGATAGCAAGACACATTTCTCTTCATACACACAGTATTCTTTCTTCGCTCTGTAACATATGTAACAGGTGTGAAAATTTTTACTACTAGCTTTTGTAGGTATTTCTTGTTCGCTTAAATAAATTGGCCTTTACCATGTACAACATACATACAATATTTACAAAATATGTAATATAAAAATGTCTTGAAACTCATGCAAGTAGGTAAAAAATTAAGTAAACAAACATCAAGTATCGGTATGATAGGTTATCTTGTGAATTCTTGGTAAAATTACGTGTACCTACCTAATCAGCAACAAAAATGCCCCACCTAATCTAAAAACGTCAATATTTTGTTTCATCGTCTTGTTTTATGACTTCCAGACAATTCATGTTTATTTACTTTAAAATAATAGTAAAATTATAACTTTATCACAAGCCTAATTGGCCAAATACTGTTTTCGCTATAAAGCTATCATTCTTATTGTTACGGACTCTTTGGTTTTTTTATTCTTTGTCATTTAAATTGTTTTTTTTTTTTTTAATGAATGAATATTTTATTATTTTAATTGATAGGAAGGAAAAAAAAACACAGTTGAACAGAACCAAAACGACAGACGTAAAAAAAACAACAAAAAAAAACAATTTAAATGACAAAGAATAAAAAAACCAAAAAGTCCGGACTTAACACTTATTACCTCGTATCGACTAATTATTATTTGCCTGGCCTTCGTCTTCCAGTCTAACGGGGTGCAAACGAATACCAGTATTTTCTGCCTATCTGACCTCCAACCAACCCAGTTAGTACGGGGCAATACGATACCCCTTGGTAAGACCTGTTGTCAGACTCAAGCCACTGACTACCTGTAACAAACTGTCAAAGATCAACAATTGACAGTCGATACCAACGGCTTAACGTGTTTTCCGAGGCACGGAGGAAACTCAGTATGTAATAGGTATAATAGTAGCGTATAGTTCATACGTTTGTCGATAAATCTTTGACGTACCTACACATTCCATATTACTTCCTATACTTAAATGCAATAAGCTGAAACGACTACCAAACACCTTTTACGTTTCAAGCACCCTGTATAAGGTAGGTACGAGGAGCGGCTATGCATGAATGAAAAAGATATTTACTTACCACTTTTTTTTAAATTTTGTTTTAGGTTTTTATTTTATTTTATTACTTACTTACTTACTTATATTTTTTTTTTGTAGAATTAATAGAAACAAAAATATCTTACGAATTTGATAACTCGAAACAGTAAAGCTTGAAAGCAAAGTATTCAGATATTTATACAACTCGTTCTAAAATTAGTATAATTTACAACTGTGTGTTAAGCCGATGCATTTTTATTTTAGTCTTTTATTCCAGTACCTACTTTCATTTTTAATGTTAGAGATGTTAGAGATTTAGAAGCTAGATAAATCCATGACGCGTATCCTTTCCATACTAATAATCGGGTTTTGCAAGGTGGTGACTTAGAGTTAGACCATTAAATGTCGCATTGGCGCGGCGGTCGCTGTTAGTAGGTTTATAGAATCTTTTTTTCGACCCCTGTGAGTAACAGGTGGTCGAATAAGGACTCCTAACCGAAAGCTATCAAGTTTGGTCTGAATTGCTACCTATGATATATCCCGTTATGATGAATCCGAAAGTAATTCTGCCTGCCGGTTACCTTTTCACGTTTTCAAGGCTGAACAGATTTCGATGACGTTTAGCACACCGATGGACCATGACTTGGGTTACTAAAAGACTATTTTTTTCATAAGTAGGTACCGGTAATACGTACGTTCCTGTGGAATAATTTTCGGCCTACACTCGAGCCAACCCGCGAGCAAAAGCTAGTCCATAATATTTTATCGGTTGTTATTGTTACCGGTGTAACCTTCATTTGTGACCTCTAAATATGTAACGATAATGTTAGGAAGTAAACTACACGATTCTTTTGTGTTGGTTGAGCATTATTCACCGAAATTGAATTCTAAAGTGTTATCCATAAGACCAATATTTGTATGTGTTCAATACCAGCAGTCTATCAAGTTATTTTTGCGCGAGTTAGAACGTAGGAAAAACATTAAAATTATAATAGGTGTGTACATTTATAAACACGATCAAAATATTGAATTTACAAATGTACTTATTCTAATTTTTGTGAATCCACTATGAATACTGCAAATATATTTTGTCTAAAGAATTTTCGTAACACGCAAGCAAGATCAATAAAAATCTTAAAATCATTGACTGACAGGCAGCGTAAAGAGTAAACTCACTAAATCTAGCACAATTAAAACCACAATAGACTCACGAAGGTTATTTATGAGGAAGGAAAATATGTCCCCAAAAATGTAATGTGAATACCTACCTACACTTCAAAATATTACCTTACATGCACCTACATATAAAAGGTCACAAGATTTATTTATTAATAGGTCTTTTCGAGGAAAAAGTGAAATTGGGATTTTGGGATGGGATTTTGGGAACGAAAGTTTTATGGAAGTTCGTTATTTTTGCTACTTTTGGCAGACGGCTTGTAATTACAAAATGATTAACAAAAATAAGACCATTTTCCTCAATAAAACACTGTAACGATATTATTCTCAAGTAGAATGGTACCTATACGATAGCAGGCAGGTGATGATACTTTATTCGTCCATCCATAACACCGGAATCAAACGACCCTGGCCATGCAAACCGAATGTTTCGCAACAAACAAATCAATCAACGTAACTCTGTAAACATGGACCTAGGAAACTAGGTACTCGACCGATACTAATGTTTATCATCAATTTGTTTACGTAAACATGCAAAAACATCAATGTAACTAACGTCGATATGTAAATAGATAATTATGACTAGCAATTATAAACTTTATGACATTGTTGGTTAGATTAATTTTCCTACAACTAAAACTATTGTTGAAACTATAATTTTAGTTAGAAATGAAACTGAACTTTATTTTCTTGATTTTAGGTGTCTTTTAGAAGGTTACTGTGAAGTACTATGTATGTAATGCTCCTTGCGATATAAAGAAAGTCATGCATATCTGATAATTAATGTTATATGACTTACGTAAGTTGCTATCTTCTTGATAAGAGTGTAATATTAACTCTGCACTCCTACCTATGTAGGTATAGACTACTTTATCTGTTTTTATGTGATAATAACTGATAAGAAAAGATAAACCTATACCCCGTTCATAAACTTCTTAAATCAATCTATATTGATGTTTTACCATATCAAAATCTCACTCCGCATTAGTAAAATGCTTTTTGGCCAGTTCTTATTTATTTATATAAACTTCATGTACAATAGTGGTACTTACTTAAGCGGACTTAATGCCACAAGGCATTCTCTAGAGCAGCGGTGGCCCAGTGGTGGCGGCCCCGACGTAATAATAATAATTACTACGACTACTTCGACTCCAAAAATGACTAGATGGTAAACAATTTAGACCACTCGATTTAGAAAGTTCTTCTTTCCAAATTGATGAAACATTAGTCTATAACTAGGATTATGTTGGACCAGTGGGTGGCCACGTTTGGTCGGATTCAGAACCTTTCTTTGTGACCCCAAATGTGTAGGAGTAGGGGACTGGATACTCTTAACGACTGGTCCATAGTCTTGTCTGGCACTACACTCACAGTGAGTGTTGGAAGAATTGACATTCCTATTTTGAGTAGAGAGATGAAAATAGATTGCTCCTCTTGTACGGTCGAACAAGCTATTTGGTTTATATTTTACAATGTGATTTGTGGGTTAAACTGTAAACCAAATAGCTTGTTTGACCGTACAACACTTGGTACTTTTAACTTGGTAATGTTTATGGATAATATGGCATTACAATTGGAAATTGTTAGAATAAGAGAAATGACAAAGTATGTTCTGCAGTGGATTATAAACAAATTGTGTATCTTTTTTTTAGCAAGCACCAATATATCACGATTTTCAATTCAAGCGCTTCCTATGAATATATTTATTATATCCGTGTTTATTGGGATCTAAAGTCATATAAAAATGTTTTTGCTGCAGGTTTTTCAGCGCAAAATCAGTAAAAATCATTGAAGAGAGCATCGTGGATCCAGAGAAGAAAATATTGGTGACATACACGAGGAACCTAGGTTTTACTAAAGTTATGGTAAGGAACTAATAGGTTTTACTAAAGTTTTGGTAAGGAACATATAGGTTTTTTTTTTATGTCAGTCTTTCCTGCCCCACAGTAGACAAAGAAGGAATTGGAAAAATATGGGGAGACATAAAAAAAAAAACAAAAATTCAAATATTTTTTTTTTGTTCTGTCGGTCTCAAGAATACAGTATACTTACAAGGAGTTTTTTTTTATTGTATATTCACAAATATATTCCGACTGAGAGCAGTACAAGTTACGGTAAACGACACCACTAGAGCCATAGTGTCGAAGGGCTGAATTAATGAAATACACATGCGTTATGTATGTGTTTTATAGGTGAAAAACCAGTATTTCATCTAACAACGGCAACGGTTGAATCAATGTTATGCAACAAAGATTGTAAACAGTACATTTCTATTAAAACATATACAGGGTGTAAACAGACTCTTCACAAAGCTACAGAGGAGAACAAGTGCTTTTCGGCTTCGTTATGAGTATAAGTACACCCTTTATAAACTCATGCATTTTTCTCAGAATATAGGTAGAGATAGGTAGACTAGATTCTGCATGGGGAAAAGTTATGTTATGTTCTGTTTTTATACCAATCCTAACATGTTATTAAATACTATTTTATAACCCTATACTAATATAATGTCGTCTCGTTTCCTCCTTAGAGCGTGGTAGAACGAGTGGAGTACCGGTCGGCGGGAGCGGGACAGACGATAGCGCGCCGCTCCGCGTGGATCGACTCGCAAGTGTTTGGCTTCTCGCGGGCCATCCGCGCCTTCGGAGTCGATAGGTTTAAGAAGAACGCCAATCAGATGGTGAGTGATCTTCATACATTATGGTCGGCATTAGCTCGTGGCTACATAATGATAGCCGCTCGGGTCGATCTTTAGGTTAAGCCGTGCTTGCCTAGGTTTGTGGATGGGTGACCGCCTATTACATACCGAGTATCGCCACTTCCAAAACCAGCTTTAAAATTCCCTGACCTCTCAGGTAAGCGGCTTCAACCACGTGCTGCACAGCATGTTCCCGCGCCAGGTGCCCTCCTCGCACACCATGACGCACACTCTCAAGGAGATGCGTGAGGCGGCCGCCGCGGCCACGGACCGCGCCAAGCACAACGTCCTGTCCTCCGTCAACCGGACATAACACGACCCCGCCGACTGACCCGGGAGTTAAGGGCTAAGTGACTGGACTTCAATTTGCAGCGGCTCCTTTTCGCTCGCATGGAGTAGTGACGAAATGGAGTGCTTACTCTTAGCGGTTTAGATTGTCATCAGCGTAGAATTTTGCAGTGTCAATTGTGTTCCGTAATTTGGTGGCGCGGCTAGGATATGATGAACAGTGTCTAATTTGTTTGATTAAAAAGCATCATCATCCCTTTATCTGTTGATCCCGACCGCATCGGTCTGACGCGACTGTTTAACTATTGTCTACTTCGCGAACAGTTAATGAATTAACGTGTAAAGGAATGTTTTGGGAAAGTAAAGCAACTTTTGGCGAGATGTGGAGAAGATATTCGTTGGTATTTGTCATCTGTTGGACACGCTAGCGACTGATCTTATAATCGGAGCTATATCATCGTGTTTAATCGAACCATATGTCATACCGCCCATGAGCACTCCATTTATCAATAATCTGTGGTAAAGTGACACCTAGTTTAAAAGGAAAGTACAACGGAGGAGCATTAGAAGTGCAGGACTGCTTTAGAAGTTTGTTGTAGTCTAGATACGAATATAAGGAATTGTATTTAATGATTAAAAGGTTCTAATCTATCTGTCACTCAAGATATTTAGCACTGGTTTGTTGAGAATGAGATTTGTAATGGATTTCCTTTTAACTGGCAATACTTTAAAAAAAACCTGAAAAGCCTCAAGGCCAATTAGATTTATAATATTGATTAGTAACAGGGCTCAAGCAACTGAAGGCAATTCTACACTTAAAGTCTTAATATGGGAAAATCAAAACGGTCGTTTTATTTATTTAAATTTTAGCTTTATTTAAAGTTTATAAGAAGTTAAGATTTAATTGAAAAAATATTAAACACGAGTTTAAGGCTATCATTGAGACTTCCACACATATCAATTCATGCCAAGTTAAAAGCGAGTCTATTACTTCTCATTAAAGCACAACTTTGTACTGTATTTTATTTTCACTGCCATTTTCGTCATTTACTTGCACACAACGCTACTTGTACCTTCGCCACATTCCAGCTGTGTGGTATATAACTATTATCTATGTGTATATGTTTGAAAATGCTACTTGCACTGCCTAGAGAGAACGGCAAACTTTGGCGATAGTAAACTAAACGCGATCAATTCATCTAAACAGCGTTCAACAGCGGTCAGTGTCATATTTGCAATTATTCATATTCAAATAAAGATATCATCATTTCATCGTCATTTCAACCGAAAGACGTCCACTGCTGGACATAGGCCTCCCCCGCGTGTCGTGTCGCCACATTGACCGGTCCCGTGCGACTCGCATCCAACGGATTCCCGCAACCTTCACCAGGTCATCGATCCACATAGTGGGAGATCTTCCGAGATCTTCCAACGCATCGTCTTCCGGTTCGCGGTCGCCACTCCAGAACTTTCGGCGTCATCGGCCATCCGTTCTGCGAGCAATATGCCCTGCCCACTGCCACTTAAGTTTAGCAATTCTTCGGGCTACGTCGGTGACCTTGGTTCTCTTGCGGATGTCTTCATTTCTGATTAGATCACGCAAGGAAACTTCGAGCATAGCCCTATCCGTTGCCCTTTGGGTGACTTAGATAAAGATATGAATATGAATAATTGCTATGGAATATTGACTGACATTTCTTGTACGCCATTTCGATGAGCTGATAGTGATAATGACTTGCGCATGTAATGATGTATTGCTCGCTTTCCTCTCTAAGCTGTGCTTTCGACTGAGGTTTTTTGATAAATTATTTGGATAGAGTAAGGTTAGCGATTTTGAGAGCTGCAGCTATTGAAAAGGAAAATGAAAAAAAAAAAGAATTTTCTTTGGAATTAAAATCAATGAATTTATTGATCAGAAAATTGCGGTTCATTGCTGGCCATAGAACTTGCAAGAGTTATTTATTTGTGGAATGGTCCGAGATTTATGAATAAATTATTCAATTAAATAATAAGCAGGTGTGACAAAGTGATCAATCATTTCCATTCCAAGTCATGATGAGATAATTAAGGAGAAGTCATGAATTAATGACATCTTATCAAAACTTCGAAGGCAAACAGAACAACAAATCAAATGTATTCTCGTTAGTAAGATTTAAGACATCAATAATTTCATACTGGAATGTTTTAACTAAAACTAGCTTCAGTCAAACTAATTGTTATTTCAGGGTCATCCTAGAACAAACTAGTGTTTTGGAAAAGTAAACATGAAATATAATTGTTAATGGTTAAGTAACATTGTCACAAAATCGAAACAACCAACTAAATAACAAACAATATTTAGATCTTTTCGGAACAAAAAAGTCTCCTGGATGAGCAATATTTCTTACGGCTTCCGATGACTTTTTTTCATGAACAAATTGACGTTTGTATTCGATAGTGTCAATGCTACTTGACTCAGTGTGGTGTCGAATGGGCTAGTATTGATTGAAAGGGGGGAGGGGGGGTACCCACAAGCTGGGTTTCCATTTCTGTAAAATTATTGTTAAAATGGTAAATGGCCTAAAAATCTAATCAGTCCGTGAGATAGATTTCTAAAAATATTGGAACCGTGTTTTTCTTTTTTTCACGTAAACAAAAATTGAAGACGATACAGTGTGTCGAAAACTCTTATGACGTCACATTTCGGTACATTTTTTACCGGAAAGTGACGTAAGCCGGGGACTCATGATCTTGCGTTTTATCTTCTTCAATTTTTATTGATTTAATAAAACAAAAAATATGCATCCAATATTTTTCAAATAGAAGATTTTTTTGTTATATAAGGAATCAGCCATTGTTCTAACTTATTATGAGTTATTCTCATTAAAACAATTTACAGATTTTAGAATAATATAATTCGTAACCTAGTACAATTGGTGACCAAAAGCAATGTCGTTATTTTCTATGATTCAAAGTCACAAACCAATCACTAGTGTTGTTAAATTAGTGTAACTAAAATAGTGATGTTCTCTTAACATCAAACAGCCATATTTCAGGAATTTATGTCTTAGGGCTGTCTTGCTTAAGTGATGTAAAGTTGTTACTTAATGGATTCTTATTATCAACGGCAGCTCCATTTCGCTAACTAATTAATGGTTTTTGTTCAATTTAAAACATTTATTTATTTAATTTAATTTTGTTTAAATTCAAAAGTGACCTATCAATTTTATTCCCGTCATCTGCTTTCTTATGTGGTGTGCTTGAAAATATATTTGTATTGTCCATAACTCGAAGGCAGATAATTATAACAAATAAGTATGTTATTAAAATGAGAATTAATCTCTTCTCTTTATTGTATTATTACCTAATCGTTCCAAATGGTTTATTTACTTTTGTACATACAATTAAATCTCACAATAAATGTACATAATGTGTGGTGTATTTGTTTGGGTCGGCATGATTTAGAAAAATTGAAAACAATATTTTAGAGAGAAATCCACTGTGCATAATATGACAGCGAGGGAAGGTGTCGAATGAAGTTTTACCGATCGGCAAATTGTCGGCTTTCCCGTTTCAGAAATTGAACGTGCCGACCGGACCAAGTGGCTAAGGCTTTTACACAGTTTAAAAAAGTCTACAAAAATGTGCGGAGAAACACCTAATGTAAATAAACGAATTACTATGACTCAAATAAAAAAAAAGTTATCATAAATTTGAAATCTTTGCCATAAAATAATGTAAAATCAAACAAAAAAAGGGGAAAATATCAATGTATAAAATGTAAGAAATATATTTCATCATACCTATGTTTAGTCTAGTCTCCTTGGGAAATCATAGTTTACTGTATCTGCCTATTGCATTTAGGTGTTATAACGACTACTAATAATTCTAGTGACTATGACTATTATTAATTGTTGGTGCCACTTTACATTATGCAGTGAAATTCGCGTACATGTACGTGTGCATAAAAATTGGATAATATATTTTATTAAGTGTTGTTTGTAACCCTCGTGCTGTAAAGTAGTTTATTGTAATCATTGTCTTCCCCTATAAATAATATTAGATTACAATAATTGTCCAGTTCATGTTAGTATTGTGAGTTAGTCTTAATAAATACTTGCGTTCGATATAATCAAAAAGCGTAAATGCGGTATTTATTTTCTACGTAATGTAAAGTGGCTTTTTATGGGAGGTTTTTCACGGTTAGAACTACGTTAAAAGGATACACATGTTATCGTAACACAAAGTTCGGGACGTTTGAGCAGATCCATAGTGTAATAAAAATTAGTATTAGTTACCGTTATCGATAATAAGATGATAATAAACGAGTCTATTTAATTTATATGGTTTTATTTTATTTATTTATTTAACACTTCAAGCACAAAAGCACAGAGGCGGACTTAATGCTATAGGCATTTTCTACCAGTCAACCTTTAGGTGCTGAAAATCAGAGAATCATTTTATTGAATACTAGATACGATAAACTACAAGGATATATAAAATACTATAAATCCCATATCATACCCTGATACCATACCACACATCATCATCCATATCATACTCATATTTAACGTGTCTGGTTAAGGGCTGCGCCTCAATGGTGTGTTCGGCAATGTCCGTGACTACCGCCGGACCACCAACGCCAACCGCTTCCATATTTGGTCAATAATTTGTACTCAATGGTACCAATTAGTACCCGAACAACAAAATTGGTACCTTAGCAGATTTCGAGAAAATCGACTTTGAAGGTGGTCGCCGGACCACCTTCAAAGTCGATTGTATTGAGCTGAGCTGTTTGTTACGGGTAAGCCTCAATCTATATAAATAAAAATGAAACCCCCAGGACAAGGTTTGAATGTCAGAAAATTTACGGAAAAAAAATCCACCGGGAACGTCTAAAATTTAAACCCGTACGAAGCCGGAGCGGGCCGTAATACCATTGACAATGACAACTTAATTTGGTCGGGTTTTACGCGGAGATTTAGTATGGAAAAGTAATGAAAGCTAATTTCTCTTAAAATACAATACTTGGGAATCTGAATTTTTGGTCACTATAACTTCTATAAGGGTACAAATTTTTGTATCAATTTGGGAAGAAATCACAGAGTTTTTAATAGGGAAATCTTGAAATGAAAATTTAACACCGTGACTACCGCCACCCCACCAATGGCATGGTATATCTCGTAAACTATGAGGAACGCATTTTGAATTTTGGGCACAAATTTTATGTTCCTGGGTACAAATTTTCTATGTAGGTGTGAGGAAAGCGACAAGTGCCTGAAACTTGGAATTAACATTCAAATTTGTGGTCCTGCTGAACGAGCGCACGAAGTTATCATCGTTGATTTCTCGGTAAATACAAATGTTTCAGTTCTGTTTTTTTTACGAAATGAATCACATTTATGGGTACAAATTATTTGTATACTTAGAATAGCTGTAGAATGCCCCATTTTTCGGCGCTCATGGTGGTCCTGCTGAAGGGATCGTGACTTCCGCCGGACCACCTTCAAAGTCGATTTTCTCGAAATCTGCTAAGGTACCAATTTTGTTGTTCGGGTACTAATAGGTACCCATTGAGTACAAATTATTGACCAAATATGGAAGCGGTTGGCGTTGGTGGTCCGGCGGTAGTCACGGACATTGTTCGGCAGCATGCTCTGTTTCTCGCTCTAGTAAATGACGCTTCTGAGCGAGAGAAAAGGATGAGAACATGGAAAGTGCGATTCCGTGCTGCCAGATGAGTTTCACCCGTCCCCAGAGGCCCGCTTCGTCCTTATATTCGGATCTATCTGTCCCTCTCACTCGCACTCATCTGCAGACGTGCGCGAGAGAGACGAATAGATCCGAATATACGGACGAAGCGTTAGAGTCGAGCCTCAGGGCCGTAGACAGGAATTTGGTTTGGGGGGGGGGGGCGCAACTTTTCGGTATGACCTTGTCAACTTATCAAAGAAAAGTTACCAATTGAAAAATGAAGGATTCAAAAACGACCGCAGCGAGCTCGACAGTCTTAACTGCCACCTCGAATTTGATGGGTATTCTTTTGTCTATTAATACATAAATTATGTAAATTAATGAATGTCTTCAATAATAATAATATTTCCTATGGTTAAATTTGTATGTAACGATTAATGTAAGATTTAAGTAAGTATTATTTTTACTGTAATGGATATTTGCACACCTGTTTAAGGTAGAATATGGCTTTAAGAACTTCTTATGTTGTATGTATTACCTTATGTACCTACCCATATTGACGCAAATAAATGATTTGATTTGATAAATAGATCATTTTTATTTTGCCTTTTTTAATTTTGACTGTCTGTTCAGGCTAATCTCCGAAACGGCTGAACCGATTTTGATGGGACTTTCACTGGTAGATAGCCGATGTTATAAGGAGGAAAAAAAAAACCCTTGAAACTTTAACAATTGGGAGTCCTATTTTTTATGATAGTTTTCGCGGAAGGTCTCGGGGTACAGCTGGTTTTAAATGAAATTCTTAATCAGTCTAACATTTTGTATTAGAAACTACAATCCTTAAAAAACAAATTGTATTTACAAATAATACAACCAAGGTTTGACTACACTATACATTTTGATAAAAGCCAGAAGACCCAAATTCATAATCTCATTTTACTTTAATGGCGGCTCGTAACCTTGCACTACGGCTCCTAGGATTCCTCTCCACTTCCTCTTCACTTGGTACTTCAACATGCTTATTGATTGCTTCCCAAGGCGTGTCCAGGAACTGGTTGATGGTATCCTGATTCTGGACTAACGTTGGACTTAAATACTTCAATGGAACTGGGTTAGCAACCTCGTTGATTAGGTTGCCAGCTATATGACGCTTGACTATTGTATCTTCTAATGAATGGAAGCATATTGTTACCAATTTTCCATTGATTTTCAAGTAGTATCTTGATAGTAACATGCCATAGTTGAGTTCGTTCAATTCATTGTTTACAAAGATACGCAATGCTTGGAAGACCTTTGTAGCGTTTGACTGTGGTCTCTGTAGTTTGTCCAATCTTTTCTCATCGGGACAGCATGAGTTGACAAGTTCTACTAATTCTGCGGTGGTCTCAATATTTTTGATCATGTATCTAGCTTGTATGATTGTCTGTGCTATTTTTGCAGCTTTCTTCTCTTCACCATATATTTTGAATATTTTGTAAAGTTCGTGTTCATTTGCGGTTGCTAACACTTCTCTGGCTGTGATTTGATTCGGGTCTCTGCCAGCATCCATTCTCATATCTAAGAACCCATTTTTGCTAGTAGAAAATCCCCTTTCTCCTGCATCAAATTGCATTGATGAACATCCAAAATCAAAAAGCATTCCATCTATTGTGGACTGTTTTACATCTATGGCTTTTAGGAGGCTAGGAAGCTCACTAAACCTTCCTAACAGCGGTATTACTCTATTTGGGTATTCCTCAGCTAACTTTTGGGCTTTTTCATATGCTACAGGATCTCTGTCTAAGGTTATTAGTTTACAATCCGCAGCTTCTAATATTTTCTTTGAGTGTCCTCCGGCTCCAAATGTCATATCAATGTACAACTCATTGTCTTTAGGATTTAAGTGTTTTATACACTCGTTCAACATTACTGGCGTGTGATCTCTGTACTGTACTTGTTCTGTAGACAGTCTTCGGGCGAGTACCGCCCTATGGAGTCGCTGAAACGGTCTAAGAATCATTTTTGATCTCTACCAAATATTTTGCTAAAGAAACCTTTGTTTTCTTCTTTTAAATATTCGAGAACTTCGTTGGAGAGGATAAGGTTGCACTCTTCAGTACTTAAGCCGGTCGCTGTACTGCTGTGTTTCCGTTTGTACTTGTTTTTGTAATGGTTGTCGGCTAGTTTGTTGAGGGAGTTGTACTGTCGGTTGCAGAGCTCAGAATCTAAGTTCTGTCTCTCTGATGACTCAAAGGCAGCCTTGACTTTATCTCTGATGAATTTCCCGAGGTCTCTGTAAAGTTATTTAAAAGTAAATGTGTGTTTAATCCAACAGGATAAATTATTATGTCGCTTAACCTCACTTTCTCCTACCTTTCGCCTTTAGTGTTGTCTACGGGCCATTTAGCTATGAGTCTAGTAAATTTCTTGTATTGAGTAGTCATAGCTAGTAACTTAGTATAGCATTTTATAATACAGGGGCTATATTGTGATAGCAAAGTCTTATTTTCAAGAAAACACCAAATATGACCACCACTGCCACTGCTGGGGAACAGATTTTATCTGTCAGTGTCAACCACAGGTGTCAACTGCTATTACTGCCAATGTCAATCGTAACGTCACATTGAAACAATGTTTCGTTCAGAAATTGTTACGTCATTCAAGAATACCTTGCGAAGTACAAATGAATTACAATTACTTTGTACTTTGCTTACAATTTATGTTTAGATTGCTTTAAAGATGTAGCTTACTATAAAGTCTAATCCCATGTATTTTAGAGGTCCTATTTACTACGAAGCAAGCTCAGATCAAGTAAATGATCTGAGGAAGCAAGTTATGGCAAGAGAGGTCAAACAAATCACGACTTTGTGAAGCCCCAAAAACACCTGGGCCCTGGTAGTGAACTACAGTGGCCTATTTAGAAAGCTCTGAATCAATTGCGAACCCAAATTATTGCGAGGCCGCTGCAAATATAATCTGGCAAAATAGGGTGTAAATAGTTCCTCCAACACCGAGTGCGAGTGGTGGTGCTCCGGATCAAACTATGCCCCATCTGCTGAAGTGTCCCAGGTGTCCGTGCAATAAACGTGGCCACTTACTGGGCCCAAACTTTATAATATGGAAGTAACATCGATACGAGATAAAGAAGACCGGTTACGCACTACCGTGACAAGGAAGGTGGTAGATCTTGGTTGAAATCAAGAAAAAAAAAAAACTATATGGGAAATATGAATTAGCTATCTACTTATCTACCTGCCCTCGCAATCAAAGAAACTCGTCAAAAATAAAAATCTTTTCGAACAGGCATTGGAAAATTAAACTTTCTATTTTCCTTTGAATTTCCTCCATGGATACTAAAATCTCTTCCGCTTAAAACGGCAATATGGTGAACAGGTGTGCCAGTTTCCAATAGTCGTTAGAGGAAGAGGAAGTCCATTTTATTATTAGCTATAATGTTAGAATTGAGTGAGAGAGCGTCACGTAGTTATTATAACCGGGCTACGGATAGCGGAAGATAATTGGGTAGCCAATGTGGCTACATCTAGCCAGCTGCGGTCTATAAGGTGGGTAGAATGCGACGTTGGAATTGTAGATTTCTATCTGCTTATAGTTATGACAGTATCAACACTACTTATTTACTTTGTATTGGTAGGTATATTTGTTATTGCCGTAACATATAGAAATTCGAGACTGTCTCGTTGGTCTAGTGGTCGCATGCGCGACTGCTGAGCATGTGGTCTTGGGTTTGATTTCCAGGGTCAGTTTTTTCATCAGGTTTTTATTATTTTTTCGTTATTTTATTCTTTTTTTTTCTCACTAGCAGCCATGGTCTGTATTTGTACCCGCGCGGTGGATGGCAATAGGGTGCACGTACTATTAGGCATACTTCTGCTGGCCTCTTCAGGGATTACAGGCGTGAATATGCTATATTTATGGTAAAGAAATTAATCTTAGTAGGTATAAGATCAGCAACGTAAGTTTGATAGCTCCTGTGACAATAATAAAGGGTGTACTTAAAAACCTCTTAACGAAGACGAAAGTCACTTGTTCTACCCGTTATTGCGATCTTTTATTTGTTCTACACCATACCTAGAAACCTTCTAGTTACACCGTATTTTTTTTGTCGTTTTAATTACTTTAATCTCGAAAAAATATCAGCTGCTGCCTATATTTTTTCGATTTACGCGACCAAATTATGTATGAAGGAGCTGATTTTTTTTTCGAGATTTCATAGTTGGTCCCATAGTGAAAGTTGTTAATTTTCATGAGTACTATAATTAAAACGACAAAAAAATTACGTTGTTTAGGTGGTGGCTTGGGGGTCATCATTTTAATTTTTTTGACAAGTATTTTTTTAAATACAAGTTTCTAATGACAGATTTTACTTCAAACACCTCCACTACTCCGCACGATTCAATCCATCTATCAGCACAATGTTTTAAGTGCGCTACATTGAGTTTTTACACAAAACGTGATTTTTCACCCCAAAAAAAAAAGTCATTTCCCAGCAATAATTTTTGCATAAAGTTACTTAGCTTGATGTGCAGAATGCTTGGTTGACGGCTTCGTGATGAGGTTCTTTACACCCTGTATTATAGGTATCACACACACTGCGAAATGCGCATTGTATTTGTAAATACTTATTACTTCACACATTCTCATGCAATTGAAACAAACAATCCAGAATTGCTTTTCCAGTATCCTATTGACTGTGTTCTACTTATGGACATTTCTCACTAGCAGCCATGGTCTGTATTTGTACCCGCGCGGTGGATGGCAATAGGGTGCACGTACTATTAGGCATACTTCTGCTGGCCTCTTCAGGGATTACAGGCGTGAATATGCTATATTTATGGTAAAGAAATTAATCTTAGTAGGTATAAGATCAGCAACGTAAGTTTGATAGCTCCTGTGACAATAATAAAGGGTGTACTTAAAAACCTCTTAACGAAGACGAAAGTCACTTGTTCTACCCGTTATTGCGATCTTTTATTTGTTCTACACCATACCTAGAAACCTTCTAGTTACACCGTATTTTTTTTGTCGTTTTAATTACTTTAATCTCGAAAAAATATCAGCTGCTGCCTATATTTTTTCGATTTACGCGACCAAATTATGTATGAAGGAGCTGATTTTTTTTTCGAGATTTCATAGTTGGTCCCATAGTGAAAGTTGTTAATTTTCATGAGTACTATAATTAAAACGACAAAAAAATTACGTTGTTTAGGTGGTGGCTTGGGGGTCATCATTTTAATTTTTTTGACAAGTATTTTTTTAAATACAAGTTTCTAATGACAGATTTTACTTCAAACACCTCCACTACTCCGCACGATTCAATCCATCTATCAGCACAATGTTTTAAGTGCGCTACATTGAGTTTTTACACAAAACGTGATTTTTCACCCCAAAAAAAAAGTCATTTCCCAGCAATAATTTTTGCATAAAGTTACTTAGCTTGATGTGCAGAATGCTTGGTTGACGGCTTCGTGATGAGGTTCTTTACACCCTGTATTATAGGTATCACACACACTGCGAAATGCGCATTGTATTTGTAAATACTTATTACTTCACACATTCTCATGCAATTGAAACAAACAATCCAGAATTGCTTTTCCAGTATCCTATTGACTGTGTTCTACTGATGGACATTTCCTCTCCTAAAGTGGAAACCCATGTAGCACAAATGCCCATACTCCAATTGACTGGCCATAAACAAACAAAACTATTCTCAACAAAGCAGTCTCATTTTATTTCTTCCTCATACTTCATTGAGAAAACAATAAAAATTAAATCCAACTCCAACCCAGTTAAAATTTTAGGATTAATAGGTCATAACTCACAAAATCTTTTAATAGTCTTCGTGTTATTTTGAAGACGTTAAAAATGCAAGTCTCGGCTTCGGTTGCGTTGTGTCTCGTCCCGAAATAGAGGATTAGTTCGCGAGTGCATGCACAAAGGGATTACCTATTGTTAGTTTGTTTCGTTCTAAAACCGAAACTTGATGATGTTTGATACAACGCCTACTTTAAAAGAATTTTGCTGGAATAATTTCATGATCAAATCAAGTAATTCTCTAAGTCATCATCATCTCATCTGCCTAGCCTTTTCCCAACTATGTTGGGGTCGACTTCCAGACTAACCAGATACAGTTGAATACCAGTATTTTACAAGGAGCGACTGCCTATCTGACCTCCACAACCCAGTCAGTAACTGGGATACTATGGTAACCCTTGGTAAGACTGGTTGTCAGACTTTTTGGGCCACTGACTACCTGTAACGACCGTCAAAGATCTACAAATGACAGCCGGGACCAACGGCTTAACGTGCTTTCCGAGGCACGGAGGAAACTCGGTATGCAAGGGTGGTCATCCATCCACAAACCAACCTAGGCAAGCACGGCATAGCCTAAAGATTGGCCCGAGCGGCTGTTATTATTTAGCCACGAGCTCCAAGTAATTCTCTAAGTACTGGCTTAAAATAATCTATTCTTGCATCGGTGATCTTGTGGTCGCAAAACGCGGTTATTGAGTTTTTCCAACTGGAATTTCTCAGTAGCAACCGGAGTCTGCATTTGTGTCGCATGTCTGATTGATGAGAGTTGACCACACCAAGTGAAACGCGGGTGAGCCATATTAGGTAGCACTTCTGCTACCTTATGTTTCGAAGTTAGGGGCACGTTAAAGAGCTAGTCTTCTTCGTAGCGATGAGTTTGGCAGTAGCCTCCATCAGTTTCTGTGATGTGGTGTGCAAAGACAGACCGGACACGATGTCAAGTGTCCCATCGTTTGCAAGGTAACACCATATTTATATAAATAACTATTTATTGTAGATATAACGCATACATAAATACGATAAGTCTTTTTGTGAAAAGCCTAAAAGCTTGTCTTCACAACTTTTCTTGACAGTAAATCCCTCCATTTACGAAGCACTACCTCATACCTCAACCAAATGGCTGGAACTTAAGCCCAACGTGACGCGAAGGCTCCTGTCACGTGGTATTTGTCACATTTTCTTTAGTATTACACCTAATATGTCATGCCCAAGTGTTTACTAAATCGTGGGTGTATACGAAAAGCATGTGTGCCTGAATTAATGTGTCAAACATGAAAGGAAAGTTAGAAGCGAAAACTACCGACCCGCTACCGAGTTTAGCTTGAGAATTTTTAAGACTGTTTTGGCCAAAACTAAAGAAACCGCCCCTGCGTTGCGCGGCTTTTACGACTTGACAAAACATCGAGATTTCTTTTGGTGTTTTATTATTAATATATTAGTTACGCGGACGATATGGTGTTGCTGAGCCCATCAATCAGTGCGTTAAGAAGGCTCCTCCGAATCTGTGAAGACTATGCGGTGACTCATGGTCTCAGGTACAACTCAACCAAAAGCAAGCTCTTAGTGTTTAGGGCCCAAAATTTAATTGGCATGTAATTATCGATCCACCAGATTTAACAAAATGGAACGGCAAAAAAATCACTTTTGATTGCTAAAATTAGTAAATGATCACCAAAAATTGATCCCTCCGGCCGTTTTGGCAACCAAGTGTCGCAACCAGTTGTTGAAAAAGAATTAACATTCTTGTTACGCAACTAGTTGCCTAAAAAGAAATTATATTCCTGTTTCACATCTAGTTGCCAAAGAAGAATAGTGCTTTCTGGTTTAATATTTAGTCTACATATTAATAAAAGGCAAATATCAAAAACAAAACAATTATTATTACTACTAGTATACAAAACACAAAGTTACTGTTTTCTCAACTAAATCACTAATATTAATATTAATATTATCTTTTAATCATTAATATTCTTTTATCTATTAGCATCCATTCACCAAGGTATGACAAAAGATCCCCATTTTATCATGAAATTAGAACCAAAAATTTATTTTTTTAGTTAATGACCACCAGGAATTGAACTGATATGCTCTTGCATCCGAGTCGAGGGAGAACTGGTCGACGGAGCCCCGCTTCGCGGGGCTCCTACTTCTGAATGGTTTAAAAAAAAATAACCACGAAGGGTATGGCGGGGTCTATTCGCTCGCTTCGCTCGCTCATTCGACCCCGCCATACCCTTCTAACCTAATCTATCCGTGTCGGGGTGCCCCAAGTCGGCCTAGGCAAAACTAGTTTGTCATCAAACACCTCATTATAATTTGGTGCTCAATTTACTAAATTTGGTGATCAATTGATATTTTAGGTGATAGATGTTAGTGGTCACAAAGTAATTTTTGGTGGTCATTATATTTTCCCCCAATTTAATTTATGACTGTGTTCCATTGGTAACCTACCCAAATCGCGCAAAGAGTCACTCGTTTTAAGTACCCGGGGCACTGGATCACCGATAGGCTGTCGGATGATGCCGATTTAGAGAGGGAACGTAGAGCGCTGGCTGTCAGGTGTAACATGCTGGCCCGCAGGTTCGCACGGTGTACGAAAAAGGTTAAAATAACACTGTTCAGGGCATACTGCCAGTCCGCTGTACACGTGCGCCCTGTGGGTCAGTTATACCTACACAGGGCTCGTACAGTGCTCTACAAGTCCAATATAATAACGCGTTCCGGGTGTTGCTGGGGTTGCCGCGCTTCTGTAGCGCGTCTGGGATGTTCGCGGACGCACACGTTCCGGATTTCGGCTCGCTGCTGCGCCTGCGAATCGCATCACTGATGCGTCGCGAAAGCCCCAACAGCCTCGTGGCTTCTGTAGCGGGCAGGATGGATGGCCAAAAAATATGTCGCTGGGTGGCGGCACACATACCGTTTTTTTTTTCAACGTGTTTGTAAGTGCCAAGTTTATTTTATTTTTGTTTGTTTTGTTTTGTTATGGATCTCTGGTCTGAAAATAAAGATATTATTGTTATTATTTATTTAAGTTTAAAATGAAATCTAAAACAAAGTCCTCCGCTGCGTCTGTCTGTTTGTCGTATATAATTCCTACGCGGGTGAAGCCGCGGGCATTGATAAGTAGTTGAAAAATAAAAATTTAGCTTTCCTGCTATCTCGTAATTAGACAAGACATAAAATACTACAATTAATACTTTTGTAAATAGGTATGGCACCCTTTTTCAACCGACTTCCAAAAAGAGGAGGTTCTCAATTCGACTAGATACATATTTTTTTTTGTCTGTTTGCCTCATAACTTTCGATTCGGTGAACTCTTATTTTATAGGCACACCAGAAGCGATTTGGGTAGTTTTAGGAAGAGTACTTTCTCGGAGTAATCCTATTTCAATTTGGTGAAGATCTGATGAAGAACTTCGGAGATAGGCAACAGAACTCCTCAATAAATTATAGCAAATGTAGGTACTGGGATTGCTGAATTCTCATAATATGTCCTTCGATCAACAATGTACTATTATTGATCGAAGCATGTCTGTCTATTGTTTACACCAGTTCATAACATAACCTCATGCCGTACGTTGTGAAGATTTAAGCACATGTGAACCACTACAAAGTGAAAAATGAAAACCTTTTTGCAAAAACTTTTTTACAAAAAATAAAACCGACTTCAGAGAAAACAAAAAAGTAAAACAAAAAACAGAAAAAACGCTTCAGAAGTCGGTGACAAAAAAACTAAATCAATCAAACAAAGGTCAAGTTCGTTTTTTCTGAAGTTATTTTTCACTTTTTTGTTTGCTCTGAAGTCGGTTTTATTTTTTGTAAAAATGTTTTTATTTTTCACTTTTTAGTGGTTCACATGTGCTTACCCCTTCACAGCGTACCGGCGTGATTTTCGTTTATGAACTGGTGTGAACAATAGACAGATATGAGATTTCAGCAATCACAGTACATTTGCTATCATTTATTGAGGAGTTTCGTTGCCTATCTCCGAAGTTCTTCATCAGATCTTCATCAAATTGAAATGGGATCACTTCGACAAAGTACACTTCCTAAAACTACCCAAATCGCTTCTAGTGTGCCTATAAAATGTGAAGAAGTTCTCTCTATTTCTCCAGGATTCCATCATCAGATCCCGATTTGATGATTATGGGACAACTTGAGAAGTATACCCTTTCAAACAATTAAAAAAAAACAATATGGGTCCAATCATCTTCTTAATCGGGGAACATTGAATTGAGAACCTCCTTATTTTTGAAGTCGGTTAATAACGACGTCATGGTAGGTGACTCAAATATCCGGATAGCCTATATAATCAGAAGTAATCAGAACCTAACCAAATTTTCATCAATGTACCCTTGAAGTACATCCTTTCCAATAAAAAAATAATAATAATAATACATGTGCAACTTGCCCTAAAATACAATCTTGTGGAATCGGAAGTACCCTACTATAGGTATGTGCCCGACCCAGTTCTCATTAATGGCAGTATCACACTGTACTGGGATCAATCCATCATCACTGACAGGACTGTTATAGCCAATAGGCCTGATATAGTGGTGATGGATCGATCAGAGCGGCGCGCAATGATTGTTGACATAACGGTCCCGCATGATGAGAACCTCGTGAAAGCCGAGAAAGATAAACAAATAAAGTATCTTGACTTATAGCTCGCGAGGTTGTCGACCTGTGGGAAGTGGACTCAGCGATCATTGTGCCGATAGTCGTGTCAGCGCATGGCTTAATTGCCAAGAGCCTCGACCAACACCTGAGGAGGCTCTCGTTAGGCAGCTGGATCAAGGGCTTGATTCAGAAAGCGGTACTCCTGGACACGGCCCGTATTGTTAGGAGGTTCTTCTCTCTGGAGCCCTGACCGCCGGCGTAGCTTGGACCCTGTTCCCGATACCGGTGGGCTACAATTTTTTTATATTTTTAAATGTTTTTATATATATATTTTTTTTTTTTTTTGCCTCATAACTTTCGATTCGGTGAACTCTTATTTTATAGGCACACCAGAAGCGATTTGGGTAGTTTTAGGAAGAGTACTTTCTCGGAGTAATCCTATTTCAATTTGGTGAAGATCTGATGAAGAACTTCGGAGATAGGCAACAGAACTCCTCAATAAATTATAGCAAATGTAGGTACTGGGATTGCTGAATTCTCATAATATGTCCTTCGATCAACAATGTACTATTATTGATCGAAGCATGTCTGTCTATTGTTTACACCAGTTCATAACATAACCTCATGCCGTACGTTGTGAAGATTTAAGCACATGTGAACCACTACAAAGTGAAAAATGAAAACCTTTTTGCAAAAACTTTTTTACAAAAAATAAAACCGACTTCAGAGAAAACAAAAAAGTAAAACAAAAAACAGAAAAAACGCTTCAGAAGTCGGTGACAAAAAAACTAAATCAATCAAACAAAGGTCAAGTTTGTTTTTTCTGAAGTTATTTTTCACTTTTTTGTTTGCTCTGAAGTCGGTTTTATTTTTTGTAAAAATGTTTTTATTTTTCACTTTTTAGTGGTTCACATGTGCTTACCCCTTCACAGCGTACCGGCGTGATTTTCGTTTATGAACTGGTGTGAACAATAGACAGATATGAGATTTCAGCAATCACAGTACATTTGCTATCATTTATTGAGGAGTTTCGTTGCCTATCTCCGAAGTTCTTCATCAGATCTTCATCAAATTGAAATGGGATCACTTCGACAAAGTACACTTCCTAAAACTACCCAAATCGCTTCTAGTGTGCCTATAAAATGTGAAGAAGTTCTCTCTATTTCTCCAGGATTCCATCATCAGATCCCGATTTGATGATTATGGGACAACTTGAGAAGTATACCCTTTCAAACAATTAAAAAAAAACAATATGGGTCCAATCATCTTCTTAATCGGGGAACATTGAATTGAGAACCTCCTTATTTTTGAAGTCGGTTAATAACGACGTCATGGTAGGTGACTCAAATATCCGGATAGCCTATATAATCAGAAGTAATCAGAACCTAACCAAATTTTCATCAATGTACCCTTGAAGTACATCCTTTCCAATAAAAAAAAATAATAATAATACATGTGCAACTTGCCCTAAAATACAATCTTGTGGAATCGGAAGTACCCTACTATAGGTATGTGCCCGATCCAGTTCTCATTAATGGCAGTATCACACTGTACTGGGATCAATCCATCATCACTGACAGGACTGTTATAGCCAATAGGCCTGATATAGTGGTGATGGATCGATCAGAGCGGCGCGCAATGATTGTTGACATAACGGTCCCGCATGATGAGAACCTCGTGAAAGCCGAGAAAGATAAACAAATAAAGTATCTTGACTTATAGCTCGCGAGGTTGTCGACCTGTGGGAAGTGGACTCAGCGATCATTGTGCCGATAGTCGTGTCAGCGCATGGCTTAATTGCCAAGAGCCTCGACCAACACCTGAGGAGGCTCTCGTTAGGCAGCTGGATCAAGGGCTTGATTCAGAAAGCGGTACTCCTGGACACGGCCCGTATTGTTAGGAGGTTCTTCTCTCTGGAGCCCTGACCGCCGGCGTAGCTTGGACCCTGTTCCCGATACCGGTGGGCTACAATTTTTTTATATTTTTAAATGTTTTTTATATATATTTTTTTTTTCCCAATAGATGGAACTCAACACACCTAACTGTTGAAATCTGGGTGTATTATACACTTCTGACTACCCCCTCAAAGCATACAGGCGTGATGTTACGTCGTGATATTGTATAAACAATAAACAACCAACCGTTTGCAGCAATCACTGCAGCTTTGCCGTGTATTTTTGAAGAGTTTCATTGTATATCTCCGAAGATCAGCATCAGGTCTTCAGAAAATTAAAATGGGACCACACGGGAAGCACCAGCTTTCAAACGAAAAAGAACCATCAAAATCGGTTCACCCAGTCGAAAGTTCTGAGGTAAAAAATACAGACGAATTGAGAACCGACTTCAAAAAATACGAAAGAAGTGAAAAATAACGTTAGCTCCAGAAGTCGGTGACAAAAAAACTAAATCAATCAAACAACGGTCACCGGCTTCTGAAGAGAAAGTTATTTTCACTTGTTTCGTGTTTTTTGAAGTCCGTTTTATTTTTTGCAAAACTTAAGGTTTTTATTAAATGTAGGTACCTATCTACCTAAATAAGCACCAACATACACATGTAAAGTTCAAAGAATTTTAATTCGCTTTTACCTGGATTTCATTCAAATTCAAGCTACAAAAGAGTTTGAACAATTCCAAGAAAAGTAAAATGAAACATTTATGTGAAAAACAATATTAATATTTTCAAGCGTAGGTTGTTCTACGGAGGTGAATGTTGCGGGCTGTGATGTACAATTGTATAATAAAATAATAGGAATTTGTTATTTCTTGGAATCACGTGAAAGCCTCGGTTCGATTGTTGGCCAAAAGGAAATATTATCTCTGACAAAAGTATTCGCAGAATAGGTAATGAATACTCATTTATTTTTATTTTAGCGTTATACTCGTAATCTTCTTTGAATTATAATTGTACTCCCGTGATACTTGCGTCATCATCTACATAGCCTTTTCCCAACTATATGTACAGGATGCAGCTGAATACCAGTTAACACTGGGTAATACGTTACCCATACTTGGTAAGACTGGTTGTCAGAC
Source organism: Xestia ashworthii (assembly GCA_950022955.1). Taxonomy (NCBI): domain Eukaryota; kingdom Metazoa; phylum Arthropoda; class Insecta; order Lepidoptera; family Noctuidae; genus Xestia; species Xestia ashworthii. The sequence continues at coordinate 20,211,450 of OX465566.1, forward strand.
ATTTTGGGGCACTGACTACCTGTAACTAAGTAATGTTAAAGATGGACAAATGACAGCCGGGGCCAACAGCTTAACGTGCTTTCCGAGGCACGGAGGAAACCCGGTATGTAAGGGTGGTCACCCATCCACAGACCAACCTAGGCAAGCACGGCTTAACCTAACGATCGACCCGAGCGGCTGTTATTATTTAGCCACGAGCTCCTTGATACTTGCTTATGGTCATGAATATTAGTCAAGCATAATCAGCCTATAATGTTCCCACTGCTGGGTCTCGGGCCTCCTCTCTATGAGAGAGAATGGGCTATAATACAATACAATACAATACAATGTCTTTATTTTTTCTCTTCACAAAGGTTCACATAGTTTACATAAGTAAGTTGTAACAATGTTTTCTTAACAAAATGCAGAATATTATGTTCCTTTGTGAGAGACTGGCGTCCATACTAGGATACCCTGTGTGACGGATCCCCAGGCTCTCACCTCGAATTAAATGTAATTTACTTATAATATAATAGCTAAATTGAATACATATATATATGATTTAATGCAGAAGGGAAAAAGGCAGACTAACTTAATTAATGCAAACAAATAAAAAATTTAGATATGGTGTAGTGTAATGGGTGTATAAGTAAAGTGTCCTGTGAAGTGTGCAGGTGAAGTGAGTAGGTGATGTGTGCAGGTGAAGTGTGTGAGGAGGGGTAGGATGATAGTGTGGGCGTAAATGTGTCAGGTGATACAGTCATGAACTGGAAATGATTATTACATATTAAGAGGGTACAAGAAGTAATTGCTCTGTAGTGTCATAGTCTAACTTTTGCAACCAGTTTGAGACTTTAATCTTGCAATGTTTATATGGGAGTGAGTAAACTGACAAGCTTTTATTAATTTTGTTGTACAAGTAGTTTGCAAGAAAACCAAAATGCCGACGGGAGAAAGTGGTGTGGAACTGAGTAGTAGGACAAACTGCGTGTTTACGTCGCTTGCCATCAAAAATACCAGGATCATAGGGAAGAGAAGAATGCCTGCGCAATACGGTATTTAAGATGAACAGTTGCCGTACAGTTAATACTCCAGTTCTCTCATAAAGTTCTTTGGTGGGAAATAAGAAAGGCAAAGAATTACTGACCTTTAAAACGGCTCTTTGCGAACGTTCAATCCGGAGCATTGATGTTTTAGTTGCCCCACCCCATACCGTTATGCAGTAAGAGATCAGCGATTGGCACAATGCGAAATAAACTGTTCTCATCACGCCAGGGTCCGCAACATGACGAAGATTTTTAAAAACAAACATTAATTTCCGGATTCTTGAGGAAAGAGAGTATATGTGTTGCTGAAAGCTGAGAGAGCTATCTAGGATGACTCCCAGGTACTTTATAGATTCTGTACGCTGGAGGTGGGGACACAAGCAGTGAGCACTATGGGAAGAAATGCACAAGGATGTATGAGCGGTAATTTTGAAATTATCCAGCGAACAAGAAGGTTTTCTAATGGAAAAAGAAATATATTTTGTCTTATCTACATTGAGGGTGAGTTTATTCTTAGCTAGCCATGACAACACTAAATTAAAGCCTGTCTGCGCGTAGCAGTATACTTCTGGCCAGGTGTCAGCTTCAAACAAAAGCGCTGTGTCATCGGCGAAAGTTATGATCCTTCCACCGGGCATCTTAAGCTCACAGAGGTCGTTGATGTAAGTCAGAAATAATGGAGGACCGAGAATGCTACCCTGTGGCACGCCATGCACGACGGGAAGGTCATTGCTAGTCCATTCATCCACCCTGACTCTCTGAAATCTGTTGGTGAGGTAGTCAGAAAAAAGCTCAAGCTGTGTACCCCTTACACCAATGTTCTCTAATTTTCCCAGCAATAGTGGGACGGAGACCGTGTCAAAGGCTTTGGCCAGGTCCATAAAGATTACAACGACTTTTTTGTTCACATCCAGTTTATCAGAAACAAACTTAGTAAGATCATGAATGGCGTCACTGGTCGACCGGCCAGATCGAAAGCCATACTGAGAAGGCGATAGCAATGAATATTTTTCCAGGTAGTCGACCAGGCGATTTTTCATGATCCTTTCCAAAATCTTGGACAAAGCCGGAAGGATGGAAATCGGTCTATAGTTATTGACACAGGCTCCATCGCCACTTTTGAAGATGGGGCGAATCTCAGCTATTTTCCAGGCATTTGGGAATTTGCCAGAGTCAATGGCGAGGTTGCAGATAAATAATATTGGAGAAATGAGAACATGTCTATATCTCTTCAAAAAGCTGGTAGAAATGCTGTCGTAGCCAACAGCACAACTAGACTTCAGACTATGAATAATATTTCCGATCTCTTCCGAGTCCGTGGGGGAAAACACCATCGAGTTGGAATGAGGCTGGAGCGGAAGCGCCGGGATATTGTCACCCGAATAACAGCGTTCAGCAATATTTTTGCCGATGTTAACAAAAAAGTCATTGATTGTATTAGTCGAGGAAATAGGATCATTAGAATTAATTAACTGTGTGGCTTCGAGTTTAGATGTTTTAGTGTGGGTAATATCTTTTATCTTGTTCCATAGCTCTTTGTTATTAGTTTTAGCAGCAGTCTTAAGTTCTGATTTGTCATGTTCCCTTTTTATCTTTTTTAAAAGTTCGTTACAAAAGTTTCTATATCTTTTATAGGTTGTCAATATGCTTTGGTCTTTAGGATTTTTTTTTGCTTTTTGGTGCAGTTTGTCACGATTCCTCATACATCGTAACAATCCGGTCGTTATCCAAGGCTTGGTTATTTTCTTACGGTTGGGGGTTTTAAATACTAGAGTATTCGAATTTATAATGCAATTAATTGTGTTAACAAAGTACTGAACAGCAAGATTAACATCCGTCATTGAATACAATTCATGAAAGTTAACTTTTGTAATTTCAGAATCAACATTTTCGTAATTTAGGCGTTTAGTTATTCTATTGGTCTTGTTTTTGTGTTTACTTAAATCTAATACAAGGAAAACGGCATCATGATCGGTGATGGAAGTTTCAGCCACGTAACAAGAAGCAGGGAGTCCAGTTTTTAATATAATGTGATCTAAGCATGTTTTATTGTGTGTAGGGAAGGTATAAGCCGGCAACATGCCATGGGATGCTAAAAGGTTCAGATAATGTGCAGAATTTGAGTCTGTGTTGGTCTCTGTTATGTCCACATTAAGGTCACCTATGAGAATAAAGTTTTGTATATTGGAGTTAGAAGTGAGAAAATGGTCAAGAGAGGTTAAAAAGTTATTAAGGTTTTTGTATCCAGCAGGTCGGTAAACTGCTAGCATGGCTGTATTTTGATTGATTTTGATCATTAGACAATTACAATCAGAAATGGTAGGTTCTTCTATGCACACGCCAATGTTATTTTTGCAGTATACAACGACCCCTTCGTTTTGAGTTACAATATTATTAGTTTTGTAGTAATTATAACCTTCCAGTAGCGGAATGTTGTGTGCACAGGATAACCAGCATTCCGTCAGCACAATGAAGTCCCAACCTATTTGTGATCTCTGTAATAATGTGAGTAAACCGGGTGTGTTACGCGTAATGCTTCTGATATTTTGGTGTAAAACTTTCAGGGATAGTTCAGAATCACTTATAATGTTTTGACAATTATCAAAGTGTTGCCCAAAATCAGTCTTGGTCTTGCAGTCTTGGTCTTGTTCTTGCATTTTTGCAAGACCAAGACCAAGACCAAGACCGACGTATTGTAGCAAGACCAATACCAAGACTGAACCCTGCAAGATTTGAGCAAGACAAGACTAAGCCTGCAAGACTCTTGCGTCTCGCAGTTAAGTCAAACTGAGATTTGGGCGTTATAAAGTAGGGTTCCAATCCCGATTGTGATAGACGTTCCCCAGTATCAAAACCGTATCGTCATAACACTAAAAGGCATTGTATTGATTTTTATATTTCGACTATTTTCTATTTTTTAGAGCAGCGGTGGTCCAGTGGTGGCGGCGGCCCCGACTTACGAACAGTAAGTCATGGGTTCGAACCCAGACAGGCGCATTACTTTGTGTAATTTATTTCATCACCGCTGCTCTCAAAACGGTGAAGGAAAACATCGTGAGGAAACCGGCATGTCCTAGAACCAAAAATTCGAAGACATGTGACATCTACCAATCCGCACTGGGCCCGCGTGGTAGATTATAGCCCATTCCCTCTCATTGAGAGGAGGCCTTGTCCCAGCAGTGGGGGATCATTATATAGGCTGATGATGATGATGATGATGATTTCGACTATTTATTAAGAAGTTAGCGTCTTACTCACAAATTTATGTTCCCATGTGATAAAAATGTACTTACCTAACATAATTTTCTGGCAAAGTTCATTTCATACCTTTTAGGTATATCTACCTGTAGTATTATATTATGCTTGTCTAATGTGCAGATATAACGTTAGTATAGGTTGGTAAACATTATGTAGGTACTTATGTTTCAAAGTTTATGTTATTCTTCTATTCAGCAAAATTTAAAACTAACAGCGAGTCGAGTAGGTCTAGTAACAGTTTTTAGACCAGCCAATGTTATGGAACAGATGCCAGCACATCAAGCTACTACAATCTGCCAAATTTCTATAACAGATTTTCAACTTTATCGCTAAAGCATTAAGGTTCATGATTGATTGGGAAAATTTGACGTTCCGCGAATAAACCGTTGGTCGCTCGGTGTATTATGTACCTACTTATTTGATCATTTACCGACAAAGACGCCGCAGTGTATCAAAGACTGCAACAAGAGCATCACACAGCATTTGACACTGTATGAGCGCCGCATGCGCCGCCACAGAGTACGGACAGAGACACACAAAATTGTTACCTATTTTGGTAGGGTTGGCACAAGAGGATAAAATTAAATTCTTCAAGGTGAAGATGTATGTAAATAGCAATAGGTTAATAGGTATTTGCAAGTAGTCTAGTCTACATTATGAAATATATGTAAACTAGTATCTATCGCGAATTTTACCTTAAATATAAGCCCGACGTTTCGTCCGTTTTCCGTTTATTCTAGTCTAAGTAGTAGTCTCGCAAGACTTGCGAGACTCTTGCTGCAAGACCAAGACCAAGACCAAGACTGAGAGCGCAATACCAAGACCAAGACCAAGACCAGGTGTATTGACGCAAGACCAAGACCAAGACTGGCTAAGGTCTCGTCTTGGTCTTGCATTTGGGCAACACTATGAACGAGCGAGCCACGGAAATACGATCTAAGTCCGAGATTATGTCTTTGGTACTATTGAACTTAAATATTACGGAATAGTGACATTATAAATATGTAGGTGCTGCATGGAAATATAAATAAAAACATGTTATAAGAGTACGAGTCTTGCGTAACTAAAAGATCGTTGCTTAACAATACATTAGAAAATGATAATATCTTGTACATCGTAACTATGCACTCGTGTGGTGGTATGTAAAAGTGGATAATAATACTATGCAATAAAGTCCTAATTGTATCAACTTTGTGAGAATGAATAAAATCATATTCGAAGGTATGATACAATCTTAATTGCAGGGTATTTAGAAAAATTGTCAACACAGTAGGCCTGTTAAACTTTTGTACAAGTACAAATCGTGAATCGGAATATCGTTGTTGATGTAAACAAATATATTTATGCTCGCAGAGTAACGTTCTATACTGATCCGTGTCATTTTGAATAAAAATATTAAGTTTAGTTTTGACTGTAATCCTGTTTGAGTGTAACGAGTATGTCGGTACCTAATTTATAACCAACGGCCATTTTCAATAACTTACTAACAGCTAACGGAAGGTTAATATCTCTAACTGTCTGACATTTTTGACGACCCGAATGGCGCAGCGGTAGTGAAGCTGCCTTACGTTCTTAGGGTCCCGGGTTTGTGTGATGAGCATGGACATGTCATGTTTTCGAGTCATGGATGTTTATACAATGTATAATAATTATGTATTTACAAACAAAAAGTATATATGTAGTATGTCAACTGTCTGGTGACCACGACACAAGCCAACTCAGAAAAGCTTTCTTTGTTTTTTCTGTGAATCACTCTTTCATCATCATGATGATGATGAAACAGTCCTCCGAGTGACGGGTAGGTGACGGGTAGGTGACGTGGATAGGATATTCCAAGCTAACTTTATTTATAGAAACACCGATAGCTACGAGATGTGGCATATTAACTAACAGTTATACGTAAGTAAGTTACAGAAAACGGCCGTAAGAGTTTTGTCTTAAGAAAACCAAGCATTAAATCTATAATCTTCTGTCAATCGAAGTTACTGCAGAGAATCGAAAACATGACGTTCCACAGCCTGGCTTCTAACTAATAGACTAACAAAATAATAAGCAATAAAATAGCAATCTTTTTCGCTCTATTAAAAGATCAAACATAAAAGTACAGAAAATCCGTGAGCATTGATTTACTGATATTTACCTTCCCCCTTATATCTTCATCTTAGGCTCGACTCAATATCTTATTGCACATGTGAATTCGAGGCTTCGTCTAAAATCAACATTTTTTCACGACGACTTGCCCTCTCCTACCGAAGAAATAATACTATAAGACTGTTTATAACTATCTTAAATCCATTGCGGTTTTCGTTCAGGAATTCAGGTACGTTGGTTGTGTATACCCGGCAGTGTATAACGTACATTTGCAGACGTTTTGATAAGTTGTGTCTTCGGTACGAGGTAACGCTGAACGTTACAAAGTGCGAGCCTTTTGTCTAGATTAGGGTGGTGTTCCGCTGTTGCGTTTAGTCGCAGATTAATTATTTAATTTTTAATTAGCGTGTGTACACATCGATAACACTAAATCGACGTAGCTTACACAGGCAAAATATCTTGATTAAAGAATTTAATAAATAATAATTAAAAACGCTGGTTAAAAATACTGGTTATGGCAAAAAACGAAATATAAACGTTAAAACGTAATTCCAGCTTTATTATCACAAATCCCGTTTAAATCCCGTTTTAAATACTCCTCTGATAAAATTATTATAAAAATTGCAATCGAAATTCACTCTTATTAATGTAGCTAAAATCGAGTACCTATTTATTACCTTCATTCAGTTGATAGAGAGAAGAATGGCATTAGATCCACCTCTGTACTTTGTGCTTGTAGTGCTAAATAAACAAATAACAATAAAAATAAAAAATAAATTTCCTTTCCATTAAGTGTATTTTGTTATCGTCATTATTGACCATCACACTTCGCCTGGTGTGATGATCACTGAGAAAGTACAGCGTGGGTGTCTTATTCACTTACGACGCGACACCCACGCAAAACAATCAAACCTGCCCGTCCAACGCAGGAGCGCGACCCCGCACTAACCCGAGGGCGGGCGGCGCGCGCACCCGGCCGCCATTTCTCTCTGCAGTCGTACCCCGCGCGGCCACCTCGCGCCATGCAATAGTCGAGCACATTACATAACACCAGTCCACAAACAATCATCAACATCAGTGATCAGTGTTATAACATAACAATTACATTAATAACATAACAATTAAACTTAAAATATTTCAAGTGTTAGTGTAATTTTTATTTAAATTGTGCAAACGGACGCTCAAGTTTGATCAGGTACGTCTAGTATATACGTTTTCGTACACACGCTACGTTATAATACATGTAGTTTTATATTTACTATGTATTTTTATGTTTCGATGGTTTTTAGTTGTTATTTTTTTAATTTTAAAGTGTTATTTTCAAGATTAAGTGTTATTTTTGTTAAGTTCTCGTAGTTCAAATGTTTGGTTTATCGATTATTCTACGAAACGGTGTTTATTTTGCCGCTTTTATGTTTTTTGGATGTTGTATTTTGAAGTTTTCATTAAGTAGGTATATTCCTAAGTTTAAATCCTTCAATCTATTTTTAAAACAGTCTATACATCATATAAGTGTTTTCCCAATCAGTTTACAATGACCACGCTCTCTAGAAGGTATTGACCCCGCGTTTTTCGATAGCGTACCCTTATTGGTTGAAGAATATTTTGTTCAGTGGTTCTGCCTATTATTATTTTAAGTGTACGTTTTTAAACTGAAATACTAGAATAGTAGCGTTTGTTTTTAGTATAGGGTTTAATATTTCTCGATTAAAATGAGCTAGTTACCTACAAAAATATCTAATTAATAAATTACGTTTTAGCATGTAAGATTTAAGTAAGGTTTTCAAGGAGTTAACCTTTTATCACTATTACTATCACTACATATTATAAAACAAAGTCTCCCGCCGCGTCTGTCTGTCCCTATTTATGCTTAGATCTTTAAAACTACGCAACTGATTTTGATGCGTGTTGTTTTAATAGATAGAGTGATTCAAGAGGAAGGTTTTAGTATATTATTTTACGCGGGCGAAGTCGCGGCATCGGCTAGTATTAATTAAATAACACTTTAATTCGAGTGGTTGTAAGCGCAACTGCTGAGCGTGAGGATCTTAGTTCGATTCCCGGTTCAGGTAAAGTATTATTAATTTGGTTTCCATCAGCAGTTTCTGAGTAACAGCCACGGAGTCTAGATTGGTGACAGTTGATGGAAATAGGCTGGCCCCTTATTACTGAACTAGCTGACCCACGCAACTTTGTCTACGTCACATAAGAAAGAAAAACGAAAGGAAAAAAAATCCTCGTTTTTGCAACATTTTTCATTACTGCTCCTTATGTTCTGTGACTGCTCCGCTCCTAATAATCGTAGCATGATGTTATATAGCCTAAAGCCTTCTTCGATAAATGGACTATAATTTTTCAATTCGAGCCGGTAGTTCCTGAGATTAGCGCGTTCAAACAAACAAACAAACAAACTCTTCCGCTTTATAATATTAGTATAGATATAGTATAGATTGAACAAACCTTATCAAATATAGGTGTACTACTATATACTACCCTACGGGGATTACTTCAATTTAATACTACCAATAGGCATGACGACAATATCAAAAAACAGCAAATCTATTTAGTCCGTCAGTTAGAGTATTGGAAAATAATGGATACGTATTTTTTGTTTTTGTAAATCAATGAATATTGACAAAGATAAAACGCATCAAAACTCGGGAGTGGGGGGCTCGTGACGTCAGAACTCACTAAAAATTATACCTAGGCGTGACGTATTGAGAATTTTAAAAGCGTCGTACATATCTTCCTAAATGTTGTTGGTGGAAAAACAACGGGTCAAATATGTGATGTGATACCTAATCTAACTGACGGACTTATTAGTTACCTACGCAACCCAAGGTTAAGAAGAAATGAAAAGGCTTGCTACAAAAACTTATGAAAAGCGAACCAAACATTTAGGTAAAAGGGCTTAGTTTGCAGTGGGACACTCCCCAAGCTAGATACATCGTATTGCATTCAATAATTTATACTTTTCAGTTCTACAAATATGATAATTTTACTACAAGTAAAATTAAATAAAAAAAACCCCGACACAATGTACTAAAAGTTAAATAGAAAAAAAATCGTTAATTCGCCATTTTGTGGTGGCGGCCATCTTGGATTTTTAATTTATCATAGTGTATACGAGTAGTATTTTAGTAGTCAAGCCCTTTCATTTGATACCCATGTTGAGGGAGTTGTTGAATAAATATGTTATCCGCCATTTTGTGGCGGTTGCCATCTTGGACTGATTTTTATCAAACATAGCTAACACTCCCGAGTTCACATTTCAAACAAAAAAAAAAACAAAATTCAAATCGGTTCATTCGTTCGGGCGCTACAGATAGTTTATAACCTAAATTACGATACTTTTTATTCCGGTAGTATCCGTAGTATGATTCCGTGGGACAATAGGCATCATGACAGTGTCAAAAAATTACATATCTATTTAGTCCGTCAGTTAGAGTATTGGAAAATAATGGACACGTATTTTTTGTTTTTGTAAATCAATGAATATTGACCTAAAACGCATCAAAACACGGGAGTGGGGGCTCGTGACGTCATAACTCGCTAAAAATTATACCTAGGCGTGACGTATTGAGAATTTTAAGGGGCCTGCGGAGCATGCGTAGTTCATACAAACGTAATACCAAAATAATATTTACTTCGATAGAATATCTAGGTTTTTGAATGGACACTGATTTTAACAAGAGATATGAGAAAAATAAGTTTTCTATAGAAATTTTAAAGTCGTCATAATTATTTCGTCTTTATATCATTGTCCTTTCAAAATATGTATTTGGGAACATAGATATTCTGTAATACAATCGAAATAAATACACACTACCTTAAGAGTATGTTTGATTTACAAATTATTTTGGTATGATAGTAGACCTGATGTACGGTCGAACAAGCTATTTGGTTTACATGTAATTTGTGAGTTAAACTGTAAACCAAATAGCTTGTTCAACTGTACATAACATTACGCCAGTACGCTTGTAATCAATGAACGGTTTGGCAGGGGTGTAGACATATAGTACACCCATATTTCGCCAGTTGTGTTTACTTTAGTGGTTATTTTTATTATCGACAACTCCTAGTGTTTTATTCTACAAGTAAAAGATAATACAAAAAGTTCCAAGTACAACAAGAGGTTCAAAATTGCACATTTTCGAAGATATCATCAATCATAATAAATTAATCTAAGATTCGAGTAATTCATTTTCATTCAAACCAATCATTCATAATTATTTAAAGTTAAAAAAAATGCTACGTTGATTTCACGTAAGGGTGTTTTACATTAATAATAGTGACTCTGTTGAATTATTTTGTGTGAAAAAAGTAAAACAAAAAAAAAAGATAATTGAATAATAATGAAATATTCAATCTTTGGTATGGTCTCATTCATACCCTAGAGTCATAGGAAACAAAAAAAATACCTTGTACAGTAGGCATCCTAAATCTCTTCGTGCACATAATTTCAAAATGACGGCATCCATTGTTCTCGCAAGGGGTACCCAATTAATGCAGGCGCCTGTACCTTTATGAAGCAATTACCTAGAATTCGGCCTGGGGCAATGAGATAGGTCGAAACAGTCCGCTAGGGGTTACGTTGACCGCGTTGACGTGAATAGGGCAAATAATTGTGTTTTGGGTTTCGGGTCGTACGGCTCAAACTGACGGTCGATTTTTGGTTGCCCTCAAATGGATTACATCACAGATCAGAGAAAGATTACATTTGGATACTATTGGGGTTCAAAATCAATAGAATTGTAGATATTGTATGTACGGTCGAACAAGCTATTTAGTTTACATTTTACAATGTGATTTATGGGTTAAACTGTAAACCAAATAGCTTGTTCGGCCGTACTTTTACAGAAACAACTATAAAGGATGTAAAAATACGTGTGAAGAAAAATCATGCAATTCGCGTGACCATCACCTAACGTTCCGTAGCACTCGTAGCCGATCCGCTACGGCGTAGCACCACTTACGCGTGCGCTGGGCACAACCCGTAGCGATATAGTTTACTTAGTTTTTACTTCTATAGGCATTTCCCAAAGACTGCCCCACAAGGTTTTTTTATTGTCGTGGGCACAGTCGTGGGGTATCCGAATCATCCCCATGTACCTATGTTCCGCGACTAATTAAAAATTATTCGTTTTGTCAAAATCAGACCCCCAACACTGTAAAAAAAACAATAAAAACAGTGTAATGTTTCATCGGAAAATATGCAGCATTCTAGTAACTTTAATCTCGATATTAATTGCCTTTTAAACTCATGGCGGGTGATACAGGCTATTAAAGCAACAAGCCCGCAGTTTTGCAGTGAGGTGTACAAAGAGATTTAATGAAATGTCAATCACCACGAACGCTCGACTCCCGATGTAAAGCATCTATGGTGGTTTATAGCTTGCTTACATCAATGCCCGGGATTATTTCATGTCTATAATGTGCCTTGAGTCTAGGAAATTGGATCTAGCATGTATTACGGGATATCTTCCGTGATTTTGAACTGTTGCGAGGTCCCGATATTTAGATGTTATTGCAAGCGCCATGATCGCGGAATGACTGGAGAATGCGAGTGGAAATCTGTCTACCATCTTTCTTAAGTTTTTGGCTACGCCCACTACTGGAACTACATATAAAGTCACGGCAAAACACACTCACAATATTGCTTAGTTTTTTGGAATACTTATTACGACGTTGACTGTTGTTTTTGAGAATAGTTCAACACTGTGTTCCACGTGCCTGATAATAAGTAAGTAACCGGGTAAGTTTAGTTATAAACCGTGTTTCAAGAATGGGTATAGTTTATCATTAGGTCGGATCGTTTGTTATTTCAAGGGAGTATTCCCTTGAAATAATTCTTCAATGTCACAGAAATTCAGTAGGCAGGTACTTCTATTCACCAGAAGTTATCGACTAACTAAAGCAATGAAAATATCGACATCAGTATCATGTTTACTTGTGGTACAAGTTGTACCACAAGTAAACATGATACTGATGTCGTACCAGTACTGGTGTCGTCGTGTACCGTACAACATTATGGCTACTCATGATGATTTGAGTTTCTAACTGGTTACTTCTGATTAGCATCGTAGACGAACGGCCTAACCTAACAATTACATGTTTTCGTTTTGTCTGTAAAAAGGACATTTTTTTTTAGCAAAATTGTCTCAAGACCTTTTGGCATGTGGTCGGCAGCTCGGCACGTTACCAGTCTTTGTTATCCTGACTTTCTTCACAAATTGAAAAGTTAGAAGTGTCAATTTCACTTTCATTTCTTCCGTATCGGATTGACGCCTGTTAGATATAAAATATGAGAGTGAGGGAAGAGTGAGGGCACCATTGTTTGCGCATGCACTAATAATGCATTTTGATATAGGCGAAGAAACTTTGTTACCGTAGTCGAGGCGAAATTCATACCCGAGCCCCAGGCGAGGTTGTTATGGAGCCGAGAACTGCAGTAATAAATGCCCACGTGTATAAAACGACGTTTTTCAATACACTTTCGAAGAAAATATCTCTAGTCTTTAGTATAGTCTAGACTAGGTGACAAAACAAAGACAGTCTAACGGAGTGTGACTAACCTTACTAACCCTCCAACATAATCCCGTAGCCCTTCCTTTTCCGTCAAAGAAGGAAGGCTTTGTTCATAAACGTAATTTAGGAGGAAAACCGATGCAAGTGAAAAGGATGGAGCATGTTCTTGTATGGCTTTATAAAGGGGGAGGGGATTAGAGGGGATCGGAGGGGAAATAGCATGTAACTCGTGTTACTGACTTACTTGTTCACGGTTATTTACCTTAACAGGAGGTATCAGATGTACACTGCAGTGATGATAAGGAAATGTTGTTTATTTTGTTAGTAAATTATGCCTTTTAAGGTGGACGCACACTTATCCGCGCCGAAAGATTTTTTCTCATCCGTAAAACGACATCTATTCGTCCAATTCGACGCGGATAAGTGTGCGAGGATTCATAGGATTTCATACTCGCATAAGTAATTTCTTATAAGTAGATTCTTTCGGCTCTTTCCCTTCTTTCGGCTCTGATAAATGTGCGTTCACCTTTAGGTGTCATATTTCGAGTTAACGGTGGACAATGGATAGTGTTGAACAATGACAGCTATCGAATCACTTTGGTCCGCCGTCATTTGTAGAACATTACTAGTAGTCCTTTTTTGGGTACAGACGAGACTGTTAGTCAATTGCCCGAAAGTATAGCAACTAGTTTTACCAAGGAGTATTTATTATATTACCCAGTGAATGGGTTGTGGAGATAGGAGTTAGTATGTAAAATACTGCATTATTAGAATAGAATAGAATACTCTTTATTATGTACACCATAAAAAATAGAAATACAAAAATTTTAAACATTTTACGAGGGGTGACACAATGGGCGGTCTTATCGCTAAATGCGATCTTTTAAAGACAACCTTTAACCTTTATTAGTTATTTAGCTGCATTCGGTTATAGGTTTATGTACTAACCTTTGTCCAAACAAAGTTTAGTTAGATGATGACAATGGTGCACGCTTTCATCAGGTATACTTAACGTATTTCTGCCTCCCCCAAAGGGAGAAGTCGTGAGTTAATGTACGTATATCCCTATGTGTGGTGGTTAGATCTCCCTATCTAAATATATACCGTATGCCCGGATCAGGCTATTCAGTAATGAACGCTATTGTCTTAGACACAGGCTCTTCCCTAGTTAATTATCTGACGGGATTGTGTGTGTCGTAATTAATGAGGAATCATCCAGGTGTGCCGCCTGTTGATTTCTCATTCACTTGGGATAAAGGAGACCTTTTTCATTGATTTTGTTGGTGTATCAGTGTTAGATGGGTCGTCGATATTGAAACGATTTCCAAAACCCTGAAACGAAGTTGAAAGGCACAGGTTCTCTTCGTCATTACGATATGTTTTTTGTTCCTGGTTATGCCTGGGAACCTTCTAGTTACGGAAATATTGGGTGGTCAACAGTTCCAACGTTTTCGCAAGTCTTTTTTATAAATTTACTTAATAACTTTACTTTAAATACTTCTATGACCGGTACTATTCAATGCATCAATCAGCGCAATGTTTTGAGTGCGTTTTATTGAGTCCTATCGTAAAACGAGATATTTTACTAAAGAAAAAGTCGTTTCCTAGAAGTAGGTCATTTTTGTGTAGAGTTACTTAGTTTGATGTACAGAATGATTGATTGATAGCTTTGTAGAGGGTTCGTTTACACTTTATATTCTTTGTACTCTTTGTATTTATTATTATCATACAAAACTAAAAGTCAATACTTCTACTGCAGGACCTTTTGTTGACTGAAATCTAACACAGGTCATTTAGAAATTGTTCAACTGGACATAGAACTTGTTCAGACACCTAGTAGACTGTAAGGAAACTAAAATTTTCCTTACAGTCTACAGTCAGTCTTACAGTCAGTGTTTTCTTTTTCAGTCTCACTGTGTTTGTCTCACATTATAAAAACACAGCTTTTTATGAGTTATTCATTCTTCGGACCACCACATACATAGCGTGGTCCGTTCTCCATTTTTCGCTTAAGCCTTTCTTAGTCCACCCTTTTCGCTTTTTCCGAAGCAAAGGAACGAACCGTAAAATCCCATGTAATTTAAATGAGGTCAGAAGATGTCGCGAGTCGAAGTGGTGCTCGCGAAGCCTAAAATAAACCCTCGGAATATATTAACTGAACCAGACTGTTACGTAGTCACCAGTCTGAATAACTGAGACTTTGTTAACCTTAGAATACCTACTGTTTCAAGGTTGGAATTAGATGTAGGAAAATATTGTTGAATAAAAAACTTGCGGGACAATCTTTGGGGACTACCGATAAATGTAATCTATATCAGCTTCGGGTTGTGCCCCGTGCGCGTCTACGTCGTAGCGGATCGGTTACGAGTGCTGCGAATCGTTAGGTGACGGTCACGTGAGTTCCATGACCTTTGTTTACCCAAAAAGTGCATAACGCGCTTAAAGAATTAGTTATCACTACAAAAATATGGCATGATGGTTGAATATCAGCTGAGTACCCACTATAGTTACTTTTCAGGAAAGTAAAGCGTACTTACCTCAACAAAACATCTTCTTCAATACACTTTCGCGAAAACTGGCGTGGATTTTTTCTCTCCATAACTCCCTCGCCTACGGCTTGTTTGTGACTTTCACCTCGGCTGCAATAACAAAGTTTCCTCACTTGCAACAAAATGTAAGTACTATTAACCCGTGCAAGGTCCTTAAAGCCCTAACAAAAAACCTAGATTACAATCAAAGAACCACTTAAAGTAGCACCTACTTCTTAAAAACTTAAATAAATAAATAAAATTTAATTTTGATAAACTGTACGGTAACCTTTCAAACAGCATTAACGCTAGGCGATATTTAAACGAATGCCTAAATAAGAGAGCTCTGCTAGATTTACGACTCTCGCCCAAGACCTTAGAGTTCAATTTCCAACAGTGAAATAATATTAAAGTAACACCTAGTGTTGGTGGAAACGTGTATAACACTTACTTCATGAACCACCGTTAAAAGTAAGCCTATAATATAGCAATAAATTAACTAGGCTAGACCGGCCCAGTACGGGGTTTAATAGCGAACGTACTTTAGGTAAGTTTTGTACAATGGCGTAGATTTTGTTGGGCAACTACTGGACTTAGCTTTCTGGCGAAAATAATGCTGTATTTTACAAGTCGATAAAAGAAAAAATAGTTGAGAACCTAGCTCTGGAATAGCAGTTGCCTAATCACAATTAGTAGCAGTTGGTAGCAGTACCTACACTGTTGGACATGGGCTTCTCCAACCGGACATTATTAAACTCGATCATCGGATCGAGTTTAATAATGTCCGGTTCGGTCGTTTTTACTATGGACACTTTTAACGGGCACATCTTGATGCACTGTTCTCACATAATATACCATTTCAACATGAATGATGTAACCAAGATTTTGTATCAATAATTTGATTTAAAAGAGTGTCCATGGAGTTTCTTGCCCATTCTTCTCCATAGAGATCTACGCTAGGGAATGGGCAACTACAGTACTTTCACAGTTTTTATGTCTTGTGACTGGGACTGTAGCTACATTTAATTTTCACCTTTGTTTCGACAATTGTAATTGGCCTACTTGAAATAAATGTTTTGATTTTGATTTTGACAGTCTCATCCAGCTGCTACAAATCACGTTTTGTAGATCGCCGTTCCACATTGCCTGAGACATACTTATAACTATGTACATTGTATTTAAAAATGAAAATGTCATTCTAATTTAAAAAATAATTAAAAGGTCATTCAAATTTAGAACAAGAGCATTTCTATTATGGCGTACAAACAGTTAGTCCAGGCTAATTAGTTTGTCTCGGTACAGGATAAATTCAACCTTCTAGTTACGGAGATATTTTTAAAATACAAGTTTTTTTTTAAATATGTTTTTTATGTAACATTTTTACTTTAAACACCTCGACGACCCCCGTACTATTCATAATACTATTTTTAATCCATCCATATGGACAATGTTTTGAGTGCGTTACATTGAGTTTTACCGTTAACCGTGATTATACACTACAAAAAAGCGACCAAGCGCGAGTCGGACTCGCCCATGAAGGGTTCCGTAGCAGCAAGTAACATTATATAAAAGTTACGATTTTACGATTTATGACGTATTAAAAACAAAACAACTTACTAGATCTCGTTCCAATCAATTTTCGGTCGAAGTTTACATGGTAATGTACATCATATATTTTTTTAGTTTTATCATTCTCTTATTTTAGAAGTTACAGGGGGGTGGGGTACACACATTTTACCAATGTGGAAGTGTCTCTCGCGCAAACTATTCAGTTTAGGAAAAAATGATCGATAGAAACTTCAATATCATTTTTAAAGACCTATCCATAGTCAAGTATGGGTTCGACGAAAAAAAAAAATGTTTTTTATTTTTTATTTTTGTGTGAAAATCTTAATGCGGGTCACAGAATACATCTACTTACCAAGTTTCAACAGCATAGTTCCGTTTTTTGTTATTTGGCAACGGAACACTAAAAAAGTAAAAAAGGGTCGTAAGTGACATTTTAAGTTTAGTTGTGAACCGTAATAGCTTAAAACAGTGTTTAAAAAAAACGTGTTTCCCAGCAATCGTTTTTGCGTAAAGGTACAGAATGCTTGCTTGACGGCTTCGTTCGGCAACGGTTTTCAAGTAAATAAAAAAGCTTTTCGCTCGCTCAACATGCGACAGCAACTATCTATCATCATCTATTACAATTAAAGATATTAAAAGATTACCTACCGAGTTCTTTCGCTGATCCTTGTCTACGTAATAGATCTAACTTTGTTTCAGTTAGTAGTTAAAGTCGGCAACTTAAAACCTTTATTTTTATTGAACCCAGTCTAGATAATATTAAAACTTATACGGAATGGATGAAAATCGCGAATTCGGTATTCGAAGAAATATTGTATAGTATATTTATTAGTGACAAGTAAGATGATACTACCGTCAAAGACGCTTTTATTTTTGTTTATTTAAGTCACTGAAAGTGAAATAACAAAATAAATTGGAATAAAAGATATACAGGGTGTAAACCACCTCATCACGAAGCAACTAAGCATTCTGTACATCAAACTAAGTAACCTTGAGCAAAACTTATTGCTGGGAAATTTTTGGGGTGTAATATCATATTTTGTGGTAGAACTCAATGTAACGCAGTTTTCCAGGTATGGTGTAGAACAAAAAAAAACGATCGCAATGACGCGCGGGGAGAACAAGTGCCTTTTGGCTTCGTTAAGAGGTGTTTTACACCCTTTATAATATAATGACTATGTTATTTCATTGCGTGATTGTGGAATTATACAAAACATTGTGGCATTTACTTCAATGAAGCGTCTGAAAACAGCTTTCACGGAATCACGTCTGACCTTACATACGAACCGAACGTATTGTCCTTCATGGCTAAATAATTGAATTCAGTTAAGGACTAAACCAGTACAAAAGGCCTGCTGTAAGTACATATGACCGATTCTGAAGCGGGTCGTGATTTCCCTTGACATTTTACTACAGCGGAGCCGCTAGGTCTTAAAATTTAACTGTATCGTAACTTTATAGCCGGAGTAGGGTATAAATCAGTACTAAGACCTAAACTCAAGATTGGTTTCGATGCTCTAACTGATCCTTTAGTCGCTTTTGAATAGTTAAAATAATAGTAAAGGCATGCAATGAAACCTCACTGTCTAGGAGATCGCACCTTTATTGCAGTGCTTTAGTAAGCATACGTTTCTGTTTAATGCTAACTGTGCCTTCGTATACGCATGAAACTGGGTAATACGGTATAACCCCTTGAAAAAACTGGTTTTCAGACTTTTGGGTCACTGACCTGAAACGACTGTCAAAGATGTTCAAATGACAGCCAGGATCAACGGCTTAACGTGCTTTCCGAGACACGGAGGAAACCCTGTATGTTATGAAGTCCGCGTAACACTGGTCAGTTTCCTTCATTCAGAATTCTTTAATTCGACAGTTTCGTTGATTCGTCACTTTCGATGATTGGATACTTGTGTGATTCCGACAGTTGTGTCAATTCGACAGTTTCCATAATTTGCCAGTTTTGTTGACTCGTCATTTAGGCACACTCCAGGTAAAAATTAAACAAAGTGTTCCTAAACTTCTCCAAGTTATAGCACAAGAGTATTTTCCAAAAGCCTATACGATCACATACTCTTACGCTAGTGGAAAGACTTAAGTTTTAATAGCAGTAACTGGGTGCCTAAGTTTCATTCAGGCTTATGTAGCCGGCATGAATTCATTAGCAACGCTCTAAGTTAGGAACTTAGTCGCATTTTACTTGTGTGTTTAGTAACTAGGTACTTTCTATGAGAGATGGAAGCTGCTTTCAGTTACCATACTTAGTTTTGTTTGACAGTTTGTTGAGGGACAATAAACTTATGAGACTAGTTAAGATTTGATTTGATTGCGTCGTTGGTCTAGTGGCCGCGAGTAAGACGAGCATGAGGTCATCGGTTAGATTCCCGGGTCGGGCATTGTGTCATTAGGTTTAAGTGTGTAATTGTGGACTTATTTTTTTTTAGACATTGTAAGTAATTTAATTATTTTGTTAAATTAGAATCATTGTTATCGTCACAAAATTTGCATGCCGAATTTATATAGGGTGACTGGCAATTAGTGTACGATACTTAAACACGTGATTGTGCTCATGATAACAAACAACTTTTACTATGGGAGCGAACCTGAAATCGCAAAAAAAATAATGAACTGTTCAGTACATTTATGTTCGCCTAATGTCACCCTATATAGTTGGCGGAATATGAAGAACTATTGTGTATATATTGTAAAATCTGTATAATACCATATTTCAGGCAAATAAATGCCGACTCGAATGGCGTAGTGGTAGTGAGGCTGCCTTACGTTCTGGGTTCGAATCCCGGTAGGAGCAAATGTTTGTGTGATGAGCATGGACATTTGTTTCCGAGTCATGGATGTTTATATGTATAACTAGCGGACGTCCCGCGGTTTCACCCGCATAGTTCCCGTTCCCGTGGGAGTACGGGGATAAAATATATCCTATGTTACTCGTGGATAATGTAGCTTTCGAATGGTGAAAGAATTTTTAAAAACGGTCCAGTAGTTTTTAAGCCTATTCATTACAACCAAACAAACAAACAAACAAAGTTTTCCTCTTTATAATATTAGTGTAGATAAGTATGTATTTACAAACAAAAAAGTATATATGTGGTATATCAACTATCTGGTGTCCACGACACAAGCCTTGCTTAGTGTGGCACTAGATGGCGCTGTGTGTTAATGTCCAGCGATATTTTTTTTTTTTTATCTATCTATCTATCTAGGTTTTTCTATCAGGATGATCTCAGTAGCAGCCACGTAGTCCGGATTTGTGTCCAGTTGATGGCAATAGGCTTTGCTACCTACATACATGGGACTTAAAAATAACTGGCGAAATGCATGTGGATTAGGTACAACCCAGTTCCATTTTGAAAGCAACTTTACATAGTTATAAAGGGTGTAAAACACCTCTTCACGAAGCCGAAAGGCACTTGTTCTCCTCGTCATTGCGATCATTTTTTGGTTCTACACCATACCTGCGACCCTTCTAGTTACGGAGATGTTAGGGGTCACGTTCCAACTTTTTGGCAACTTTTTATTAAATACAAGTTTTTATTGTAAGATTTTACTTTAAACACCTCTACGACGCCCATACTATTTAATCCATCCATCAGCACAATGTTTTAAGTGCGTCACATTGAGTTCTACCACAAAATATTTTCTACCCAAGAAAAAGTTGTTTCTCAGCAATAATTTTTGCATAAAGTTAGTTAGTTTGATGTACAGAATGCTTGGTGGACGGCTTCGTGATGAGGTGTTTTACACCCTGTATAGTACAAAGGTGTTTGTCTGTTGTACATCCAAAGGATATAAATTACAACCTCTGGGTGTAATGTCAAAATATGTGCAGGAACAAACAGAATCTAGTGCTCATTCTGCCGTCAAAACATTGTAACTTTGTAGCCCTAATAAAAAGCTTCACAAAGGACTTATTCACTTTTAGTAATTTCGTGTAGGTCGTAAACTTAGCCTATAAAGGTCAGATTTGCTTTGAAGAGTGTGTTAGAGTTCTTTATCTTTACAATGCAACGTGGGATGTCTGTGGGAGGCTTTAGTAAGAAGTCAGTTGACTTAATACTACGGTATTTACAAGCTTTCGCAGGTTTTTGTGAATTTTTTGGGACTTATCAAATGTACACAACATATTATATGAAGGCCAATCGATTGCAATAGTATTAAAGTTCATATCTAGATTAATAATTTAGCCCTCGCTACATCGATCAGACAAATCGAAAATTCAAATGAGGTAAAGTTCAGACGAATCCTCCTTTTTGATTGTTTTGTAGCAAAACCATTAAGGTCTCCCGCAGCTCAGGTATCTTCTTTTTCGTGTGGTTGAAGCCTAACCTGGTTTCAAAGTTTTTATGCCATCCATTGGCTTGGCATTACATGACGTATCTCTCAGGCATGCTGGTTTGGATTCATCACGATGTCTTCTTTCATCAAGTAAGTGATGATTATACAATACGCACCTGAATCCGAAAAATCAGATGTGTGTGTCTTGAGTTCGAAATCAAGACTCACGATCACTTCTGATAGCAGCCTGCCGTTTCTGTGTGACGTGTGCACAGCAACGATAATAGTGCTACAAATTATTTTTGGCGCTTGACTGATGTTGTCAGGGGAATGCTGTTTTGGTGGAGTAAAATCAACGTGATTATAATCACGCGCCAAAATATCCTTGTACAACTTTAGAGGGCACTTACCTATGAATAAAATAACGCCTGAAATGGGCCTTCAGCTACATTCATGTCTTATTCAAATAAAAACTTTAAAACGAAACAAAGTGTAGGTAAAATTTTCAACACAATAATTTACCAATTACAATCGCTCCAATTAAAAGGAAACCTTGTCGTAACTAGCCGAGACTGAACCTCAAGGACGGTGGACTTGTCAAATGCACACAACATTTATCAAGGCCAATCGATTGCAATAGTATTAAAGTTCATATCTAGATTAATAATTCCTTCGCTACATCGATCAGACAAATCGAAAATTCCGGAAAGTTTCAAACATTTCGATATTGGAACCTTGAACTCGAGACAGTTTGACAAACACAAATTGCTACTATGTAGATTAGGTGGTAGAACTCATAGACGGTGGCGGGACAAACTGGACCATACGATCAGTGGTCCTTATAAGTAGTAAGCCATGAGGATATATCTTTGCCCAGCAATACGATGACGCAGGCTAACAGTAAGTAAAAATACAATACAAGCTTTCAATTATCTTAGCGTAATTAGAGGCCGTTAAAACCTAAACCTAACCCCTAACCTAACCTAACACGAAAGGGGTGGCGGGGTCTTTATTTGCTCTCTAGATCCCGCCATTCCCTTCGAACCTAACCCGTGTCGATGTACACCAAGTCCTGAACAAGTTACATTAAATTTAAAATCCCCCGACACATCGGGTCATGATTTATACTAGTATACTACTTAAGCCCTTTCATTTGATACCCATATTGAGGGAGTTGTGAAAAAAAAAATGTAATTCAGCATTTTGTGGTGGCGGTTATCTTGGATTTCAAATTTATTATAGCGCATAGTATTCTACTAGTCAAGCCCTTTCATTTGATACCCATATTGAGGGAGTTGTGAAAAAAAACATGTAATTCAGCATTTTGTGGTGGCGGCCATCTTGGACTGATTTTTATCAAACATAGCTAAGAACACTCCCGACTAATACACCTTTAAAATTAAAAAAAAAAACGAAATCCAAATTGGTTCATCCGTTCGGGAGCTACGATGCCACAGACACACACACACACAGACACGTCACCCCGTCGTTTTTGCGCCGGGGATTAAAAATAAATTGCTGAAGAGCAAATGACACTTGTGCAATCAGCGTCACAAAAGTCTGCCATCAAATTCTAGAACTAAAAACTATTTGCCAACTGGTAATTTTCCTGTAATTTCCAAAGTACTTTGTCAAGTAAGCAGTCATCTAACTGCCCTTTGTGTTGCGTACAAATTAAGACGATGGCAACCAAACGTTATA
This sequence comes from Xestia ashworthii, assembly GCA_950022955.1. Lineage (NCBI taxonomy): Eukaryota > Metazoa > Arthropoda > Insecta > Lepidoptera > Noctuidae > Xestia > Xestia ashworthii. The sequence goes on from OX465566.1 coordinate 20,234,440, forward strand.
AATAAAACCTTAACAAACTCAAGTCAAGTAAAAAAAATATAAACACTTAAAGTTATCGTAAACTTGTAGAACGGCTTCCATTCGTCCTTGAGAAGAAGGTCGCGCTCTTTCATTGGTCAGTCCAAGGGCGCAAGTAGTGACGTACCTCACTTAGTACAACTGTACTCTAGTTAGTATAGTGTGACGTGTGTCGGGTCACGGTAGGCTGGGGGCTAGACGGTTTGTTATTAATGTCTTAAGTAGAGCATCTACCGCTTTGGGGTCGTGTCAAAGCCATATCTGTTCCGTTGGGAAATGGAGTGTTATAAGCTTTATTCAGCTGTAAAGCGTGCCACTATAAAGTAAGATTTAAATGTGACCAACCTCTCTTACTCTAAAGTAAGACTGAAGGTCGCTAGTGTTACTGGAGAGCATGAATTTGATTCTCGGGTTGGGCAAAGTGTTCTTATTCCCCGCCACAGAGAATCTGAATTTGTGCCCAAATTAAAGTAACTGATGATATGCTTATTTTGTTTAGAATCGAAACCCAAAATCATGCAGAGGTCACATTTTATGAAAAATAAATAAAGGGGGTAACTTATAAGCTACTGCCTTGTTTCACTTTGATAACGATTCGAAGATGTAAACGATGGTTTTAATACAGTTGAAAATGCTCTTGTCTGTCTCATATATTAACCACACCTTGCCTTTGTCGTGTACGACGACACCGCTAACAAAAGAAAAGTTATCCTGTCTTATTACTCCTAATAACCGCTTACTCCCTGGTGTCTCCCTAGCCCTGTCCTACTTGAGTAGCAAATAACTCAATATAAACCAGGTTACGTTGTTCAAGGAGCTCACAAATCTCCTCCCCTGGTACTTCCTGTAACTTGCGTGGGAGAACAAGCAGATGTTTTGAACTTGTGATACTAAGGCAACATAAACTTGTTGGTTAACGCCGCGAACAGGGCGGGTTGTAAAAATTTGAAATTGTCTTGCAGATTTCGTGGCATGATATCTGTTCGAAATCACAATACAACATTTTACAAAGTTTTTGTGGTTTTGTATGTAGATCTGTATGTCATAATCTGCCCTGTTAGGGTCACCTTCCAGAGTAACTTCATGTGTATGGATTTTAGTTATAGTATACATGGAGCGGCTGCCTATCTATCCTCCAGTAACGTTTTAATACGATATTCCTTCGTAAGACTGGTTGTCCGAGTCTCTATCGGGTTACTACTACTAGGTTAATTTTTAGAGCAGGGTTTCGCTTTGAACACGTTTCCTTATTTTAGTTCCAATGTTAAGACTTCGATCCGTTTATAGGCAACTCTTTGGAAGTATTTTTCGCCATCTTTTGAAAAAACAGCCTTATATGTAGCGGTGGCGTTCTTAAGCTTCTGTACACCCCCATATGAAAAGGCGTGAGTGTATGAATGTAAACTCTCTTACATAATTCATTCCCACAATCTCTAACAGTTCATAACAAAATATATTTTTTCTAATATAAAACTGATCAATTTCCATTCAATATTCTTGGAAAGTCATCATTGATTTATCGTTCAGAACTCAGCGGCCACAGGCTACCGTTTAGGCATTATTCCGTGAATTCCGTACCGCCGCGGAATTCGCAGCATCGTCGGAATCCGCGATTGCGGCGTGCGACTGCAATTGTGCAGTGAGGGTGGAATTCGCAATAATGTCTGTGGAACTTGTGTAAGTTATACTTATACGTGTTGCCCTAGTGTATTTGTATCCTTGGCCCTATCAAGTGAAATAGTATCGGTATTGGAAAGCCATCGACAAGTTGTTAAAAAATTAAAAACAGTCAGGTGGTTAACTAACAGCAGCTTTGTTATCGTAACGAAAATAAGTTATTTTGATACACTTATCAATGATGAAAACCCAACAGGAACTTTATTAAGATGACAATAAAGAACAATGTTGATTAACAGTGATGCAAAGACAGACTTAAAAACTGTGAAAACACGGTAGTTTGGACTAACGGTTCTTGATTAAATGGATTTAGTTATAACTTAACTCCGATCTACTTATTTATACATCAGACCAGACGATCAAACCGTCCTCTCAAAAATCTGTCGAAATGTAGACGACAGTTTCAGGTGAGCCCGACATTATCAGCTCAAGATGTTTCCTTGAGATAGCTAATGATCGAGGTTCTGATCTGCCAAAAACTTCTAAGGGTATACTAAGATAAGAAATAAGGTACTTTAATTTTCGTAAGACTATTGTATCTCATTACTTAGTTACGATTCAATACTGAAATACTTATTTAGGAACTTTAAAAAATTTCAAAACCAACCCTATTCCGGCTAATATGATAAACGCAAAAGAACAAAATTGACTGTTTGTCTCTTACCTTTTTTTCATATCTAAAATGCAGAACGGATTCAGATGGATTTTAGCACAAGTTAAGGGGATATGAGGGGTGTTGGGGGCGATGCAGAATTTTAGTTCTTAACTTACGTCATAGATGTCGTTAGTGCTCTTTTTGTCAACTTGATTATGTTTCCTACACACGTAAAGACCCTGGGTAAGAATTTAGAAGGTTTTATGCCAGTAGTAAGTTCCTGTGAATCCCACGCGAGCGTAGCTGTATTCAAAAGCTAGTCTCACACAAAAACCACCTTTACGTAAGTAGAATCTAAAGATGTCAGGTGCTTAGTTACATTACAAAAAAGAAACCTGCAGGTATCTAGTTACTTGTTCAAATACGAGAAGGTACGTGACCAATTAGACTAGTTACGACTTTTAATAACGTTCCAGTCTTTGTCAGCCCTATCGCTGTCTAGATCAGAATTTGTATTCATTGTGCTACTCCTAGACTAGCGACATTTGTACGATGGCTAGAATTAAGCTGGCTCTTGGACTATTTGCTGAATTTTCGGGATTCGTTGTTCTGTGTGTTTTTTGTTGATTGCGATGTGACGGTTGGAGGTTATGAATTGGTATTCCTATGTTTGTTTGATGTACGGAGCAATGAGCATTTTACTAATTCTGCATTTACCTTACAGCTGGCTGAGCCGACCAAAAGCAACAAAATGCGTTTTTCATTCTGCTCGTGGCACTACCAAATAATGTTGATCAGAACAAGTACGAAGAACCCTTAAACCCAAATTCTAAGCACAAGTTACAGGCGATTTTAACTTTTTAATTAAAACCAAAGCTTCAGTTTCTTTAAGGCAGAATTCTTGGTTACTTAAATTAGTATTCAGAACTTCATTACAACCCACAAATCCAGGACACGCAGGACCTCTAAAATCTGGAACGTTACTATATATTCCGGTATATTCTACCGAAATATTTCCCACACTATTGTCGCACAAAGTTAGTCCCCAGAGCTAAGAGGCCGCTCATCGCGGTCTAAATTGTCGCTCATTATTTCCAACCATGTGCCGGAAATCCTTATATTTTTGTTATTACACGGACGGGGCATATTATTATGGATTATCGTGTAATGAACACAGATGCAGCCTCTTTTCTGTTGATGAAGAAAGCTGATTGATGAGGGTATATGAAACGGTGTCTTCATCCTGCCCTCATTCTCGGGTAGTCCCTCCAAGTAAAATACTGGTATTCAGCTGGATCCGATTAGACTGGAAGCCGACCCCAACATAGTTGGGAAAAGGCTAGGCTAGATGTTGATTCTTTATGGTCGGCGCAGCACGTCTTGTTCTTCCATATTTACAACTGCTTCCATGTCCCTAAGACACACATCACATCAGCTCGATCCACCTATTAAGCCATTCACTGTTGATGAAGTAACGTACACGATTCACAAGAAACTAAACCCAAAAAATGCACTAGAGGTTACGATCTCATAACAGGTAAATGCATTAAGGAACTACCGGACAATGCTATATCCTTTTTAACTCAGCTGTATAATGCTATGCTGAGAAGAAGTTACTTCCCACCACAGTGGAAAGTGGCCTCAATTATAATGATCTCTAAACCTGGGAAACCTCAAGAAGAAGTAACCTCATATAGACCTATAAGTCTCCTACCAATACTTTAAAACTGTTTGAGAAACTGTTTTTGCAAAGGCTGCTACCCATTCTTGAGGAAAGAAAAATAATAACAGAACATCAATTTGGGTTCCACGCAAAGCACTCCACAGTGGAGCAAGTAGAAGTAGAAGACTGGTTGAAATAATACACAACACTCTTGAAGCTAAGCAGTACTGCTCAGCTGTATTCCTGGACGTAACTCAGGCATTTGACAGAGTATGTCATGAGGGCCTCCTGTATAAGGTAAACACTCAATTACCGACCAGTTATTACACCCTAATAAAATCATACTTGGCAGACAGGCATTTCCTAGTAAAGCAGGGAAGTGAAGTAAGTGACTTGAACCCTATATTGTCAGGGGTACCACAAGGAAGTGTGCTTGGTCCTATCTTGTACCTGTTATTTACGGCAGACCTATCAGTATCGAGCAGGACGACCACAACAATGGCGACCTATGCAGATGAGACTGCAATAATGACATGTCACGAGGACCCATCAAAAGCGTCTGAACTCATACAAGAAGACCTAAGACTTGTTGAACAATGGACAAAATTATGGCGTATTAAAATAAACGAAACAAAATCTGCACACGTAAAATTTACGCTTTGTCGGGGAGTTTGTCCACCTGTAACATTGAATGGCACCCAAATACCACAAACTGATGATACAAAATATCTGGGTATGCATATTGACAAAAAATTGACCTGGAGGAAACACATTTTTACCAAAAGAAAACAGCGTGGCCTACTATTAAGACAGCTATATCCACTGCTAAGATTTAAATCAAAACTTAATCTAGAGAACAAGCTGCTTACAAATGTATACTTCAGCCAGTATGGACATACGGCATACAACTTTGGGGGACTGCCTCAAAATCAAACTTGGGAATTCTCCATCTCCATTCCAGTCCAAAGTCTTGAGGCTAATTACAAAGGCCCCCTGGTACGTTACAAACAATATCCTGCACAGAGATCTCCAAGTCACTACAATCGAAGAAGAGGCGTTTAGGCAAACCAAAAGATATCAGTATAGACTAACCAAGCATCCTAACAACCTAGCAAGACTGCTTATGTCCAGGAAACCTCACGTGAGGCGATTGAAGAAAAGGATACCACAGGACACAATAACATCAAGTTAAACCTAAGAGAGGATGCATCATTGGATGCATACCCGGCAAGTTTAACTGCGAGAATATCCAAAGTACAGCTGATTGTCCTCAAACTGGGACAGATTGCAGTAGAAAAAGGGGTTAAAAAAAAACAAAAAAGGTCATTTACGTATTCTTATTGTAATTTCGTAAAAGATACAGCTATTTCTTCTTTTCTCATGTTGGAAAAGCTCACGTAGCTATAAGGTGGTTTACGTCGAAATAAGTTATTTAAAGTGTGGCAGTTATTCCTGGAGGCCATTTTAATAATGTAGTCCAATTTACATCATCCGCAGTAAGTTTATCCACCTATGTCGCAGTCAAGGGAGGATAATGAGGTTTATAAAGGATCTAATCTCCGTCACGTGTCACTTACATAGGTCAGGTTTACCATGGTCGCTTGTTTGATGCGAAATATTTATCGTATCATTTTTGATAAATCAATATTGATTCCATAAAATAAGCTGGTGATTTATGTGTTTGACGTGGTTCCTCCTACTATACAATATCTCAGACTGACAGATTTAAACACTGGAAAATGGCGAAGGGTGATGATGCTCATTTTCAGAGCCTAATGTAGATAAATTATTTTTGATCTTGATCTTAAGCATTATTGCTTTAACTAAAACATCGACCCCCGTTTTAGAAGACAGTAAAGTAAAAATATTGAAATAAAACTCGCCAGTTACGACAAAATTACCTCCGTCCTTCAAGGAAATTTCTCCCGTGAGAAGTTTACGAGCGAGAAATGAAAAGATGTCTTAGTGTGCCCTATATGAAATGCTAATTAAATTATCATAGAACATGTTACAAAACTGATTGGAACGAAATTGCCTCGTATAAGCGTCTTATTCGTTTGCAAATTTTGTATCGTGTCGCGAAAACCTTGTTCTAGAAGCATTTAGGGATTTTGTCAGAATAATTAATTTTAGGATCCACATGGATTTTAATTTCAGCGTTTTGCGACATAAATTGTATGCTCTGAATGGTACTTATGGAACTTTGTAGCTGGAGTATCTTTTAATTAACACCTCTTTAGGTGTTTTTGATTTCCACAATTTTTCTAAAGGCATGCCGTTACGGCCATTTTCAATTACTTACTAGCCGGTTTCGGTAAGTTGCTATCTCTGTCTGTTTGTCATTTTCCTTACTGGATGGTTAGAAACAAAACTTCACAGAAAAGCTTTCTTAGATTATCACATGAATCAAGTGACACGGATAGGGTGTTCTTTGTTTATAGAAATACTGATAGCTACGGAAGAAGGCACATTAACCAATAGTTATACGTTAGTTGTGCGGTGCGGGAGCGGTGTTGACGCCCGTTAGCGGGTGAATGACTGAGCTCGCGATACACATCCCTCTGGTACCATGCACTCACATCAAGCTCTGTCTCACTTGAGCAGTAGGTCTACAGCATCTGCAGTAAAGAGTCGCAAGGCCGTTACTGCGGTTGTTGAACACAGTAGTCCTGGTTCTGAACCTTAGGTCAAGAAACTGTTATTTTAGTTTTCTGTTAAGAATTTGTCAGCCGGGCTGCTGAGCCCTGAGGTCCTGGGTTCGATTTCAGGATCAAGCAACATTATATTGGGATTTTCTATGAAGAATTTCGAAGATTCGTGCCCGGTTGCTGGCAATAGGCTCGGCAATATAACATGGGACTTAAATATAACTGGCGAAATGTGGGTGTATTAGCAGATACACTTCTGCTTAATCCTTCGGGGGTTACAGGCGTGATGTTATGTCATTCATTCGTCAGTAGCATTTCGGAATCCAGACTTATGATTGGTCGATGCTTCGGCTCGTCCCTCTATAGCAGTGGTTCCCAACCTTTCTTTGACCAGGGACCACTTTGATGTCTTTATTGTTAGCAGGGACCTTAAGGTTCTAGATAAACATGGACAACGGCAGGATTATAACTAGGGCGAATCTTTAGCTCACAGTGCATGGAATGAAATCTTTTAGAATTAAGATAGTGGATACAGAAGCGATCGAGCTCGAAAAATTTAGCAATCAATCATACGTAAATACCTACGAATAAGTTAGTAGATTATCAAAAAAAAATTTGCCTTGCCTCTGATAGGTTCCATTCGGTTGGGTTGAGTTTGCATCTTTGATAAGTTATGGAATCAGGCGTTACTTTGCGGAAATCCATGGCATCAAATGCTATGAAAAATATTTAGTTTTAATACCGCTAGACAAAAATATCCAGGTCTGAAAGCAGGACACAAATCCCACCGTCATGCATATGCACATGCACATATGGGCCCACCCTCCCGCCCTCATGCATATGCACACATACAAAACAAGTGAGAAATAATTAGCATGCCATGCAACCAAACCTTTACTCGACACGTGTTTCGCCCCTCCACGGGGCATCCTCAGGAGTTGTTGACTCGTCGAGCGTTCGTCGAGTAAAGGTTTGGTTGCATGGCATGCTAATTATTTCTCACTTGTTTTGTGTGTGTGCATATGCATGAGGGCGGGAGGGTGGGCCCATATGTGCATGTGCATATGCATGACGGTGGGATTTGTGTCCTGCTTTCAGACCTGGATATTTTTGTCTAGCGGTATTAAAACTAAATATTTTTCATAGCATTTGTTTGCATCTTTGTGCAATCTAATCAGAACATTTTATTTTTATCCTTTCGCGAATCATTTTCGAAGCACGTGCGGACCACTGGTGGTCCGCGGACCATAGGTTGGGAACCACTGCTCTATAGGGATATGACTGAAATATAACTGAGCCAAATGCCGCGAATTATTAACCTCTGCCAACCCAAGAGTGACGTTCTACAGGAGGGACATGTTATACAGGGTGTAAACCACCTCATCACGAAGCCATCAATCAAGCATTCTGTACACTTCCAACTAAATAACTAAGTCACTTTATGCAAAAATTATTATTGGGGAACGACTTTTTGTTTTGGGTGTAAAATCACGTTTTGTGGTATTACTCAATGTAACGCACTCAAAACATTGTGCTGATGATTAGATTGAATAATACGGGGCTCGTGGAGGTGTTTAAGGTAAAAAAAAACATTAAAAACATGTTTAAAAAAAAAAAAACTTTAAACGAAGTTGTAACTTTGACCCCCATTAACTCCATAACTGGAACGTTCCCAGGTGTAGAACAAAAAAATAGCCGCAATGACGGGGAGAACAAGTGCCTTTCGGCTTCGTTTAAGAGATGTTTTACACCCTTAATGTAATTTCATGTGAGTGTGTGTTACGTGTGACCTTGTACTCAGTCCCCAAACCATAGCTCAAATCGGTTCTCGTTTAGAAAGTCGTTACAACCACCATAGCATTCCCCAGTGGGACGAAAACGTGAACATTAACAAGGCGATGTAAATCACGCGTGGTCATAGACCTCTCAGATACAATCTAGACGTCATAATGGTCGTTTGCTATAATATAGGGGGCGCCACGGTCGTTACGACCTGATATGCCTGAATAATTTAGTTGTTTGGACGTTTGGCTGGCTTTAGGTAATAAGATTGTTTGACTACCGTGTTGATATAGTGGCCGAAAGCGCTATTGCCGAGCATGGGGTCCTTTTATTTTTCGGATGGGAAATCATCAAATGACCCCACCACTCTGGGCGGAGCGGAAGGGAGTGTCAGACTCTTACTAACTAAAACCCATCCATGTTCCTTCCTCGCCCTTTACGTTCCGGGGCCGCGGTATCTCTTTCGAACAGTCCCGCAACAGAGCATGGGGTCCTGGATTTGATTTCCTAGTTGGGAAAAATTTTGTTGGGTTTCTCCACCAGAAAATGCTCAGTAGCAGCCTTGGTTCGTGCCCATTTGATGGCAATAGACTCACTCCTATCAGTAGCGAAGGGTTAATTTTTGTTAGAGGTAAGCCGGAGTATAATGTGAATGTATTATTTACGACTACGCTTTTTAGGGGAATATAAAGTGTTTTAAGGTTAGGTTAAATTAGTCGATATTTCTCAGGAATGGTACAGTATCTTTTCATGAGAGTGGTACCACTGGGCAAGGGGGACCCCTCCTTCCCTCCACACCGCGTGAGTTGACTACCATCGCATGCATTTCATACATACAATAGTGACTGTGCCACTTTTCAAAGGGAATCCGGTACGAATCGAGTTGTATGGATCCTTGAAAGGTTTAGTTTTTGTTTAAAAGATCGCTTTTAGCGATAAGACCGCCCATTGTGTCACCCCTTGTAAAATGTTTAAAATTTTTGTATTTCTATTTTTTTATGGTGTACATAATAAAGAGTATTCTATTCTATTCTATTCTATTCTTCGCCACTGCTCCCTATTAAATGGAACTTAAACATAGGTAGCGAAATGTGGATGAACTATAAGGCACACCTCAGCTAAACCTTCGGGGTTTACATGTGTGATGATATGTTCTGTAATAAGATTTGAATATTTCAGTGTGTTTTGGTAGTAGTTCAATAAAATCGACTTGTAATTGTCTTACCTCAGTGAGGGCAATAGCCTCTTGTTATTTAGAGAAGAAACAAGAAACGTGTTCACCTCCATGCTTATTCGTTGCGTGTTGGTGGTTCCAAGTTCATTTCAAAAAGTCACCTTGGTGTCTTCATTCAGTTTATTTCTTAGGCCAACCTGCTAAAATGGTCAGGTAAAGGTGTCTCTTAATCATGAAAGGTTAAAGAAATAAATATCTAGCACAGCTGAAATTCGTGGCAGCAGTCGTGGGTTCTAACCCAGATAGACGCATTACTTTGTGTTATTTATTTCATCACCACTGCTCTCAGAACGGCCAAGGAAACCATCGCGAGGAAACCATGTTCTAGAACCAAAAAATTTGAAGTCATGTGACATTTACCAATCCGCTCTGGGCCCGCGTAGTGGATTATAGCCTATTCAATAGCATAGTGAGGAGACCTGTGTCCCAGCAGTGGGAACATTTATAGGTTAATGATGATGATTATGATTACAGCTGAAATTGATTACTTAGCTCTCAAGTAATTCCTTTGATCTCCATGTTTCTCCATCTCTTTTTGGTTCATCTGACAGGCCAAGGTAAAAAAATAGTAGTAATTCTGGGTTTGTAGGATACCAGACACACAAACTTTAAGGGATGAATGAACGGCATTTGCATGTGGCTGAAATGAGAACGTTGAGGTGGATGTGTAGTGTTACGAGAATTGATAAAAAAAGAAATGAGTACATAAAAGGAAGTCTGAAAGCGGCGCCAGTGAATGAAAAGTAGTGTGTGAATCAGTTGTCGTGGTATGGGCATGTGTTGCGGAGGAATGAGGAGAATGTAGAAAAAACCAAAGAAAAGATAGAGGGACTGTAAAGGATGATATGGCACAAAAGGTGGTGTCTGATAAGATGACGAGTAATAGAGGAGTATGGAAGAAGGAGACATACTGCGAAGACCCCAAATGAATTGGGATAAGGAAAAGAGAATGATATAGAATGGAAAGTATTAACAAGTTGAGAGAATAAACCTTAATACAATATTACAAATGTGTTAATACTATGAAATTCTCGCTAACAATGTTCACTCATTGAAATAAAACTAACTTTATTTTATTTTTCAATGCTCCAAGCGTTTTATTCTCTGTGGCCATTAGTGCTCAGAAAGGCGTGGTAAACTTTGAAATTTCAATAAAAACGTCTGTTGTATATAATTAATGAACTAAAATGTAAATTTTAAAGGTTTAGCGTCATAAACACATGATACAAATAAAACGTTTATTATTAAAAGGATTGTAAATTATGCTGAACAAGATTTAAATGAAGGCAAAAAAGCAGTTTTTGTATGTAAATGTATACCCAAGTTGATGTTTATTGTTTTAGAAAAAAAACAATTACCGAAATCTACATTTTAGATTAGGTAATTTAAAACAAAGCTAACTCAGGCTTGATTCGAAGTTCAGACACACACACGTATATATACTCAGCAGATAAATTAACAGAAACCTCAACAACTTACTGTATCAACGTTTTTTTTACCATCTTAATGTTCAGATTACAGTTACCAAACTTCTAACTTAATGGCAACACCATAGGATTCAAACTTTAACAACGACCTTCCCAACCTTGTCCCCTCTGAGCATGGAGATGAATGATCCTGGGAGTTCTTCGAAGCCATTTGCAACGGACTCTTTTACTGTAATGGAACCTCTTCCGATCAATTCTTTGAGATGCTTTATGGCAGCCTTCTGATCAGCCCAGTCCCATTGTGTGAAACTGAACGGTTCAACTTTTATAGAGGGGGGAAGCGCAATCATATTCTTCTGCGTTGGATTTCCGTAAGAACTTAAAGAACCACAAACAGCAACGCGGCCATTCTCCTTCATGCATCCCATGATCTTCACAGACAATTCCCCGCCAACATTGTCAAAGTAGCAATCGATTCCGTTAGATACAGAAAATATAGCCTCCTTGACATTCGTCACCGTTTTATAGTTGAACGCGGCGTCGTACCGAAATTCTTCCGTCAAAATGCGTACTTTCTCATCTGAGCCAGCAAATCCAATGACCTTGCAGCCCTTCATCTTAGCTATTTGGCCGGCTAGAGAACCGACAGCGCCCGCAGCGCTCGAGACGCACACCACCTCACCCGGTTTTGGCTTGCATATTTCTAAGAGGCCAAGGTACGCAGTCATGCCGGGCATTCCTAACGCTCCCACAGCCATAGACAGGGGTAAGTCCCCAACTTGTGGGTCGTACGGTTTAATGTGAAATGTGTCGTCGGGTTCGCCGTCTAGAACTACGTAGTCGCGCCATCCGGAATGTGAAACTACGGTCGTTTTAACCGGGTATTCCGGGTTTTTGCTTTCCAGTACTCTGCCTACTTGAAAGCCGAATTGATCGTAAGGCGGTTGGTGTTTGTTCGCGAAGGACCTCAAGTAAGGATCGGTGCTGATGTACTCGGCTTTAACAAGAAACTGCCCAATTTTTAATTGTTGTTCAAAGTTCTCAGACATTAGTTCAAAGTCTCCAGGATCTGGTAAAAAGCCTTTGAATGGTTTTTTCACAACGTATTTATGTACCATCATTTTCTTAAATGCTTTTAGAAAACGCATGAAGCTGTTGTTTTATTTGAATATAGCATAAAACACTTTAGATTTAGATGATGTTACACGTTTGTAGATGTAAATCCCAATTAATTATTCATGAATTACATATAATTGAGCAACAAGTTTGAAAATATAATTTGAAAAAAGTAAACTGACGTCTCGCAACTGTCAGCGCTGAGAGCATACTGACAACTTGTAACTGTCAGCTGTCACACTGTTTGAAACGACAGCACGTTTCGTTAATGCATTGGAAAAGCTTACGAGTCTCTTTTAAGTGCTGTTAATGTACCGTAATAATGTAAATGCCTTTTTGCTAAATGTTCTTAGCAAAATGTACTGATACTTATTTTTAATAATAAATAGTTGATCTGTGTGATGCCACCGGCGTCCGGGAGAATTGATCCGAGAATGTCATGACTAGAATTTGATCTATTTTCCACTTGTAAACTTGTAATCCAAACTCTCCATAAAAAAATAATAATGTAAGACGTGTTTGATAAAAATAAAATCCAACCAAACACATCCAGAACTAAGAAATAACATGTAAATCTTTCAATCGTCCCTCGTCAGTATTCACGTAATGGACTCATCCACCCCACATTATGAATATAACATTTTATAACAAGCAAATTGTGTCTACACGGAAATAAAGGGTTACTGCGGAAAGGTCTCAAGTGTATCAAAACATAATAGTGACTTAGGTCCTTCTCGAATGATGGGTGTGAATGGGCTGGCTATCCGTGCCGGTTACTTCCAACTCGGTGCTTAGGATATACGAATAACTATAATTCAACCACCAGGTGGCGGGAATTGATAAGTTTCCACGAGTTTTTGCACCATTTTTGCACGTTATTTCACTGTTTGAGGTGGTGCAGGTTAAATTTTACGATTTCGGCATCGTTTTAATACTGTTTTAGATTAAAAGGATTCATAAGCATTTTTTAAACGAGTTTGTCACGGCTTAGAACGGTGAACGAAGTTATGAAATAACTCCTTAGATTGTTAGTGCACCCTAAACTGGACTAAGTCGTTTCTTCAGATATTATTGAGATTTTTTATCATTTATTTTTTCCTTTTTTTTTTCTTTTTTTGTTCGCATGGGAAATCATCAAATTTGACTTCTCCCACTCTGGGCGGAGCGAGACGTGTCAGACTTTTACTGACTAAAACCTATCCATGTTCCTTCCTCGCCCTTTATGTTCCGGGGCCGCGGTATCTCTTTCGAACAGTCCCGCAGCCCCGGCAGGCATATCATATATCCTAGGTTATTTTTGGTCTAATTCTGGTTTAATAGTTGATCCGACCACATTGTGAGTATAATATAATAAGATTTTGAGCAGCGGCTTTCTTAAAAGACCATCATCATCTTCTTGTTCTTGTCCCATTCTACTGGGGGCCGGCATAATACATTTACTTCTTCCACAGTAAACCTTGACGTCACGGCATCATTTACTCCATCATTTATGGGATGTTTAAAACACCATCAAACGAATTTTAACCTTAAAGTGTACGGGTACTCAGTACACTTTAACAATCACAATTTTCTTGTATAAGAATGTTAGACTCTTAAAACACCCAAATAGAAGAAAAAATGTGATAGCCCTCTTAAGAAAATTCCATGTTCTCAACAAATTGGAAATAAAATGTCTTTTGAAAAAGCTTGATGGTTCTCCAAAGTTAATTTCTTCTTTATAATAAATCTTCACAATACTTAACAACGGAGTAGTTACCGTGGTACGAACAAAGCTCAACGCAAACTTAATAAACTATGAAAATCTTTAAAGAGATATATTTAAGATATAAGTTTGTTTACTCTAATATACAGCTTATCTTGTTCGCCAAAGAGTAGTCTTAAAGTTCTTTGTGAAAGAGTTCGTAAGACCACCTTTGTTTTTTTTAACCGACTTCTAAAAAGGAGGAGGTTCTCAATTCGACTGTATGTATTTTTTTTTTTTTTTATGTATGTTCACCGATTACTCGAAGACGCCTGAACCGATTTGAAAAATTATTTTTTGTTTGAAAGGGTATACTTCCAAGTTGGTCCCATAGTCGCCAAGTTGGGATCTGATGATGGAATCTTGGCGAAATCGAGGGAAATCTTCAAATTTTATAGGATAACGTACAGCAATTTTGGTATTTTCTACAACAAGTGAAGCATTTGCGTTTGATAAGAACCATTCTACCATCAGATCTGATGATGAAGCCAAGAGTCACGGAACTCCATAATGAGACAATGTATCCTAGTCGTGTTTGGGCTTGTTGTAATTGTAACGGTATGCACTTTCCATGTGTACCAAGCACATGTGAACCACTAAAAAGTGAAAAATAAAAACTTTTTTGCAAAAAATAAAACCGACTTCAAAAAAGAATCAAAAAAAAGTGAAAAATAACTTTAACTTCTGAAGTCGGTGACAAAAAAATTAAATCAATCATACAAACGTCACCGACTTCAGAAGCTAAAGTTATTTTTCACTTTTTTTTGGTTTTTTTTTTGAAGTCGGTTTTATTTTTTGCAAAAAAGTTTTTTTTTCATTGGTGCATCATTCTCTCAAGCATTGCCGCGCGCCGTTTCAATGGTTTAGCTTTATTGCCTTAGGCGCGGGTCAAACATAAGTGGCGTATGGCGGTGGCGCGGCGCGGGCGAGGTGGTAGCGTGGCGCCACTTCTTTGATATTTCATACAAAATTTATAGAAGAGGTGTGGCGTGACACATACTGAGATGGGGTGGCGCAGGCGTGGCAAGGGCACCGCGCGGGCGCCGCTTCCTCGCCCTCTGCGCACCCACAGTTAGCAGTGGCAGGCACAAAGCGGGAACAAGACGGCGAAAATAAGTAACAATTTAGACTGAAAAAGGCTATAATGCGCCCGCGCCTCGCAATTCCGACACCACGTATTTCGACCCGCGCCTTAGGGGGCGAGGAGCTTGTGAGTGAATATTAACAGCTGCACGGGTCGATCTTGTTGGTTAAGCAGAACTTGTCGTTGTCCGTGGATGGGTGACCATCGACTACATACCAAGACTTCTTCGACTACATACCAAGACTTCTTCGTGCCTCGGAAAGCACGTTAGGTTGCTAATACTGTCCTAGGTGTCGTGCTACCCAATACCTAAGTTGTGGTGGTCAGATGGGCAATAAGTTCATGTAAAATAATGGTATTATTGCATCTGGTGAGACTGGAAGCCGAAGATCGCATATCACAGTTCGTGAGATGATCACTTTGGTTATACGGTTTTACACAAGAGATTGCCCGACGACCTCGCCAAATACTATCCATAAAACCATGTACCTAGTAACATATGTTAAAAAATAAAAAAATAAAAATCTGCAGCAGCGCCATCTAGTGCCACACTAAGCAACGAGGCTTGTGTCGTGGACACCAGATAGTTGATATACTACATAGATACTTTTTTGTTTGTAAATACATACTTATTATACATATAAACATCCATGACTCGGAAACAAATGTTTATGCTCATCACACAAACAGTTGCTCCTACCGGGATTCGAACCCGGGACCCTAAGAACGTAAGGCAGCCTCGCTACCGCTGCGCCATTCGGGTCGGGTGTTATGTACTACTTATGTACTATGCTCGACCCACATCCGTATCCCCAACAGTATTACATAAAGGTGCTGTTACATAAATCATAACGCTTATGATATTAAGGGATAAAAAGAGGTCCCATGGGGTCTCACGTCGCCTCGGACTTGTAAAGTAATCTATATCCTATGATATTGGTCCTCAGGCCGCGCCTCCCATCGCCGTCGAATTGAAAACTATCGGCTCCAGGGAATGGTGTGAAAAAGTAGTTCTTGCTGCATGATACATTGCAGTGTTAATAGAATTTAGGTTTGGCAGAGGCGTACCAAATAGTACCTACACCCACATTTCGACAGTTATGATGGGCGAGCTTTTTGCCATCAAACGGGCGCAAATTGAGACTCCGTGGCTGCTACTGTAATTCTTTTTTTATTTAGATTTTTTTTTGAGTCTTGTTCCGTTGTTGTTTATCTTGCACTAGCTGTTTCCCGTGACCTTCGTCCTCATGAATTGATAAAAAATACAAATTACCCCCTTTTTGCAAAAAAAAAAAACTTTGATGTTCTGCTCTTATTGGTTGTAGGGTGATGGTATAGGTATAGCCCGTAGCCATCCTCGATAAATGGGCTAACCAACACTCAAAGAATTTTGAACCCGAACCAGTACTTCCTGAGGTTAGCGCACTTTGACGACCCGAATGGCGCAGCGGTAGTGAGGCTGCCTTACGTTCTTAGGGTCTCGGGTTCGAATCCCGGTAGGAACAAATGTTTGTGTGATGAGCATGGACATTTGTTTCCGAGTCATGGATGTTTGTTTATATGTATAATAAGTATGTATTTACAAAAAACACATTATGTAGTATATCAACTGTCTGGTGACCACGACATAAGCCTTGCTTAATGTGGCACTAGATGGCGCTGTGTGTAATGCCCAGCGATATTTATTTATTATTATTATTCCTTAGTTTTATAATATTAAGTATAGATAAGTACAGATTTATATTTCGACAGTTGTGGTACAGCGACGGGAGTAACGATCAACATTTACAGATCTGGATAACCTAGATAACTTGCAGTTAGTGAGATAAAACTTATCCAAGACAACACATCACAACCCACATGCTCCACATAATCTTTATTTCTACAAAAGATCCTCCGCACTATCGTCCCACAAGAAAACCGCATACAAGTATATAAAGCGTTTGATTTACACTCGCGTGCGGGCGACGTTTACTGCGGGACCACTTGTTTGGAGATCCGTAGACTTTCCTAGAAGAGTACTTGGCTACTGGGTTAGAGAAAAAAAATTAAGAATATGAGCAGTGGTTAGTTTCTTTTCAGTTACTTGGGTGGCCATTTTTAGCGTGGTGGCTCATTGGTATCGGGTCTGACGGGAGAGTCGTACCTTATCTGCACCTGTAACTATGTAATAAAATCTTAGAAGTTAAATTTGACCCACTTTCCGGTTTCCGATTGATCTGAAATTTGGCAAACAAGCCATGCCATGCATGGTTAGCTAAGTGAAATCATTCTAAATTCAATATGGCGAACTCCCAAAGATGAGAAGAATACAAGAAATAAAGTGACAGTGAAATAATAATATAATTCGTATTTACAAGTCGTAATTACTCAAATGTAATGTCGGCTGTCAAAACATTTGGAAACTGAATGTCCTACAACCAAAAGTTCGAGGACATGTGACATTTACCAGCAAATGGAACATTGCTTCCAATTAAAATTGAGAGGTTCCTGTAACTCATCTTCTTTGTTTAGATAATAATCTGTTCAAAGAATTTCAATTGAGACATCTGAAAACACTTTGTTATCATTTCTGTACCTACTCTTTTAATTACCCAAACAATTAATTAAAACGTGATTACAAAGAATTCAAAAGAAAATGAAAAAGGCAAGCTCAACAAATCGAGAAGTTTCGCACAAGAGCACGTCAAATCAGTCGTCGGGAGGGAAAATCGTCTCGGACCGAAAAAAACCGGTAAAAACCGGCTGGAACCGGTAAAATCCGGGGTCGGTGCCAACTTTCCGCTCCAACGGGATGACTGGGCGCTTCCCGCTCGGAATGACCCTCTCACTCAAGAAGTTTTGGACGAGGCATAAATTAATAGCCTTTTTTGGTGCTCGGATTTTTTAGGGACGTATTTAGTGCAGCGGGGCTTAAAAGGTCTTCAACAGTACGTTGGTTTTTGCAAAGGAAAGAAAATAAATAAGTACTTATTTGCTAATGACCTTTCAGAATAAAGACAACAATGGCAGGGTTTTACATTGAGCTCAGAACATTTCCACTTTCTCTGACAATGCACATATCATCTGCCTAGCCTTTTCCCAACTATGATGGGGTCGGCTTCCAGTCAAACCGGATGCAGCTGAGTACCAGTATTTTACACGGAGCGACTGCCTATCTGATCTCCGCAACCCAGTTAGTACTTGGTAATACAATAGGCTTGTGTCCTAAAAAAATCTAATTACCTAGTCCGTCAGTTAGATTATAAAAAAATATTTGACCCGTATTTTTTCTTTTGTCACATAAACCAAAATTGACGAAGATACGACGCTTTTAAAATTCGCAATACGTCACGCCCGTGCTACAGTTTTTAGTGTGTTGTGACGTCACGAGCCCCCACTCCCGAGTTTTGATGCGTTTTATCTTTGTCAGTACTCAGTGATTTACAAAAACAAAAAATACGTGTCCATTATTTTCCAATACTCTAACTGACGGACTAATTAGTTTTGCAATTTATTGATGGTGGAAATTAGCCTATACCCCTTCGTAAGACTGGTTGTCAGACTTTTTGGGCCACTGACTACCTGTAACGACTGTCAAAGATCTACAAATGACAGCCGGGACCAACTGCTTAACGTACTTTCCGAGGCACGGAGGAAACTCGGTATGTCCATCCACAGACCAACCTAGGCAAGCACGGCTTAACCTAAAGATTGACCCGAGCGGCAGTTATTATAAAGCCACGAGCTCCTTTCAGACAATGCACACAGATACTAAAAAATGATTGATTGTAGCCCTACATTCGACTAATATTTTAAATGCGAAAGTTGGTGAGGATAGATGGATGTTTGTTACTCTTTCACGCAAAAACCACTGACCGTATTTGGATGAAATTTGGTTCACAGAGAGTTTATATCCCGGATTAGCACATAGTATAATTTTTATCCCGGTAGTATGATCCCGTGGGATAATTATCGATCTCCATAAGCATAAGCTAGTACATATTATCATACAGGGTGTAAACAACCTCATCACGAAGCCGACAACCAAGCATTCTGTACATCAAACTAAGTAACTTTACGCAAAAAATATTCCTGGGAAACAACTTTTGTTTTTGGGGTGAAAAATCATGTTTTGTGGTAGAACTCAATGTAACGCACTCAAAGACTTGTGCTGATGGATGGATTGAATAGTGTGGGGGTCGTGGAGGTGATTAAAGTAAAAATCTTACAATAAAAACTTGTACCTATTTAAAAAAAAAAAATTGTCAAACTGTTGTAACTTTGACCCCAAATATCTCCGTAACTAGAAGGTTCCCAGGTATGGTGTAGAACAAAAAAAAAATGTGAACAAGTACCTTTCTGCTTCGTTAAGAGGTTTTTTACACCCTTAATAAACTCACACCTCATCGGAGCACTGAATGTGGAATCTACAGAACAGTACCTGCTGCGATCTTTACATATTCCTGCTTCGTCCATGCACGCCAGTTGCTTGTAATTAAAATCTAATAAATAATATTATGTTAATAAAGAATATTATGTTAATTTCCTCATGCCTAAAAAAAGCCCAAGGATGCACCATATGCTCGTTATATCTTAATTTCTTCGTCCAACTTCCGAAAACTTTCTCAAAAACTCCAAAACCCGTCTCATTATTTCTCCATTAAGATGCCTTCTCCAAACATTCTTGCATCGCATTTCCGTCGGCCTACTTTCTTCGCGAACTGCAGCTTTTTTGTACAACCAAGTGCCTTTTACCTGCGCAAGATAGTGTATCTTGGAGTCACATTTATTTTCTAGCATACTGTGCTTATGTTTTGTTATTGTAAGGAAGGTTTCCTATTCTGTGGTGGCGTGGTACTGAAGTTTATGTGCGTGATGGGATTACAATTTTGCAGTGTTTTTTTTCTCTTTTAACGGGACAATTGGGAATGGTGAATGTGGCAGTTCGCTGTGGTTACCTTTTTTAACCGACGTAGCCCGAAGAATTGCTAAACTTAAGTGGCAGTGGGCAGGGCACATTCCTCGCAGAACGGATGGCCGATGGGGCCGAAAAGTTCTGGAGTGGCGACCGCGAACCGGAAGACGATGCGTTGGAAGACCTCCCACTAGGTGGACAGATGCCCTGGTGAAAGTTGCGGGAATCCGGTGGATGTGAGTCGCATGGGATCGGTCAATGTGGCAACACTTGGGGGAGGCCTATGTCCAGCAGTGGGTGTCTTTCGGCTGAGATGATGATGATGATGATGACGTTTTTTAATAAGAATTTTATTTAATTGAATTAGAAATGCATATCTGATCATATTTGCTGGCCAAACGTGGCCAAAAATTGGAGGATTGGAGGGAAAAAGGAGAGGCCTAAGCCCAGCAGTGGCACATAGAGTTGGCTGAAAAAAAATAAAAGGCAGCTCCTAAATACTTTAGATCTAGACTTGTTCGAACCCATCTAGGTACAATTTTTTATATAGCAACGAATTCTCAGTTCTTCTTCTTTGCTTCCAGTTGCGTTGCATTTTATGACGAAAGAAAATGTCATATCCACTGTATATTATTTTTTCTGTTTTATGATACCTACAGCAAGTTCCGTTCAACACTACGTAACTAATATGATATTATGTTATTAAAGTACTTAAAATATTGGCCTAAACTATGACAGGATAGTTTAGAGTCCAGCTTATCCCCCTGTGGATAGCAAGGGGTTGATTACGAGAACCCTTTACCCAAGGGGCTCATAAAAGGTGACTCAGGGATAATGTTACGGGGATGGCGCAGTCAGCATCCCTTCCTGAACTAATGTATCATGCGACAGCAAAAAATACTAGCGCAATGACGCAGAAAGGAGAATGACCAAATTGGTCCTAAAATTAGATTACTACATAGCTCATTTGAAAGACTGGTTCAAATGCAACATTTTCTCCTATGAATCCGAAAAAACAGGTTTTTTTTTGTAATCCCAACTCTTAAAGACTGGAACTAGTCCCAAAAAATAAAAAATAAAACACTAGTCCATATCAACAAAAATAAACTTTACCTACTTAGCTATAAAGTACCTTCATAATACGGTTGCTATGCTTTTGTCATTAGGGAATAATCGATGGACACTATCATTCATCAAAATTGATCCATACTTGTTTGATGTTATTAGAGAATTTGGGTACACATACTTATCCATAGTCACTGTGGTACCTTACTTATATACTTAATATTATCAAAATATAGAACAATTTTGAAACACTATTTGCGAAAAGACATTACATAATTATGAAATCATTCAAAAACTGTATTATAATTTTATGTTATGTACTCTTTCAGAAGGTATTTATATATATCAATGTATAAATCACTAATCAAAATACAAATTATTAAACGCCTGCTAGAATACTCACCGCGTACATTCTCGGTCTACATTTCAACCTGAAGAACATAGAGCATCATATATTTAACATATTATCACTCTAATGTTGCTTCTCTTTGTTCCAGCCGCAAGAAATGAAACGCAGAAGGAGCCACACCTCGGGCGTGTTGTGACGTGTCGTCAGCCATGCCGTCAGACCTCGCCACGATGCGCTATATACTGTTCTGTCTCCTCTCACTATCCTTCAACAGAAACTTCGCATTCGTACTCGACAAACAAAACCCCTACTCTCAATTCCGCAAATGGAATGCCGGACTGAATGGCACACTCGAATTAGAATTCAAAACTGACCAGCCGAACGGTCTACTTTTGTACACGGATGACGGTGGGACTTACGATTTTTTTGAACTGAAGCTGGTTAATGGAGCGTTGCGATTGAGGTATAACTTGGGAGGAGGGGCGCAGATCATCACTGTTGGCAGCAACCTCAATGATGGACATTGGCATAAAGTTCAGGTGAGTAGATTTAATGACCTATTTTGTAAGGCTATTGGGAGAGTTTTTAGAACAAGTAGTAGTAAACCGTAGTAGCAAACCATCACTTTCTGTGTTTAATTTAATATTTTGTTTTGCTTTCTAACTTAAATGTGTAAAGTAAAATACTTAGAGCATGACAATGAAAACGATGCGCATGCATAAACACGGATCAAATGATATCAATGCAATAATTTTGTTGCGGAAAATCGACGCTGAATTTTTTTTTATTTAGATATTTTAATGACATACAGTTTCATTTTTAAAATTCTCCCTATATGTTGGAAAGAGCCCCCAGACATAAGTAGTTTATTCTTGCCTTATTCTTATCCAGCCTGCCTTTATTCTTTGCCAGTACTAATAATATATTTTATTAATTTTAAGTTTTAAAAGAGTGGTACGTGCTGGCGGACTTAATGCTACATGGCATTCTCTACCAGTCCGCATTTTAGTTTGTGTTTTTTTTTTACATCATGGTTTAGTTTTTGAAGGAGTTTCTCTCAGGGGGGAATAGTGGAATAACTCAAAATAAAAAGGGACTTTTCTGGATTATTTTTACATCAGAGTCCAGCTTTCCCCCCTCAGGGGGATCCTCTCTACGGGGGAATAGTGGAATAAGTCCCTGTATTCATAAATGTAGCAGCAATACCAATATTAACTTAATCGAAAGCTGTTCCTCCCACACCACGGGTACCATCGCGCGAGTGTCATAAAAGGACACTAGGATTATCTCAGAACAAAGGCAGTTCGTCTGTGTATCTACTAATGACGTCACGTAGACATCACTAATCCCGTTTCGTTACCCTATGTACGACACGGAAATTAATTACTTTCTAAAGACGTGCACACGCTTTACCACGAGATGATGTTCCTGGCACTAATCTATATCTTAATACGAAATACTCGTATTTTTAGAATCTATCCTGGGGTTCCTATTTTTTTTGTCGTTTATTTTGATGATATAATTTTTAGTACATGGCTTTTTTTGACGTACTTTTAAGGTTTTGACCAATTCTTATACGAAGATGTGCAATCTCCTTTGACCGATTTTAGTAGCTTGATGTGCTGGCATCTGTACAATGTTTTAGTCGATTTTTGAATAATATGGGTGGCATTCCATCTCCTGCCTAACCTTTTCTCAACTATGTTAGGGTCGGCTTCTAGTTTATCCCAGTATTTTATAAGGAGCGACTGCCTATCTGACCTCTGCAACCCAGTTAGTACGGGGTGATATGATACCCCTTGGTAAGACTGTTTATTGGTAGTCAGACTTTCGGGCCACTGACCCGTAACTACTGTCAAAGATAAAAAATAGAATGGGACCAACGGCTTCACGTGCTTACCGAGGCACGGAGAAACCTCGGCATGTAATGGGTAGTCACCCTCTCTTCTGTCGTGCCATCCCATAGAGGAAACGGACTTAAGAGTGAACGAAGAAAAAGTGCACCAGTGTTTGCACATCTAGTTGTGCATGGTCTATACAATTTCCCAAAAATGTCTGGCAGTAAATGAAATAGTCGAGAATAGAGTTCAATGTCAATTAGAAGGGCCTACTTGCAGTGAAAGAAAGTACTTAATAAAATAAGTCTGAAGACGAGGCAGACACTTTCACGATGAATTTTGTTGCACCCCATTAATCCCCCACGACATAACGTTTTCCTGCTAGCGTACTAAGCCTAATTACAGGCTATTTTGTGCACCTGCCTTCAATAATTAATTCCCTTCTTCCACACCAGGTGGCGCGGCGCGACGAACACACATCGTTGCAAGTAGATGGCAGCACTCAAAGTAAGACGTCGCGCGGCAAAGAGTTCGTCTTCGGGAAGTTTAACTCAAACTCCGATGTGTTCGTCGGAGGGATCCCGCCATCGTGAGTGTTTTGTTTTTTTATATGTTCGGTATTTGAATTTCGAAGTTGTTCCTTTTTTGTAGGTCAAGAAGAAAATGGTTGAAAGACCAATATCAGGACTGTTTACGAAAATTGGTCCTTTGGTCCTGTTTGCTTTTTTTTCCAAAGAAGAAGATACGGAATGTGAATTGATTTGTCACAGAGACACGTGCTTACGAAAGAAGACCTGACTGTCCCATACAACTTAAAAAATCGATCCAAATGTATAAGACAGCTGTGTTTTTTCATGATTATGGCGTGGGTGCCATAGAGAAAATGGTTCAGTTTGATGGTATAGAACAATTCTAAAATATTATCTTTCTGAATATTATATTTTATTATATTTATAAATAGTTATGCATGGAACTGTTTGTGTGATGAGCATGGACATTTGTTTCCGAGTCATGGATGTTTATATGTATAATAACTAATAAGTATGTATTTACAAACAAAAAAGTATTTATGTAGTATATCAACTATCTGGTGTCCACGACACAAGCCTCGTTGCTTAGTGTGGCACTAGATAGCGCTGTGTGTAATGTCGAGCGATATTTATTTATTTATTTATTTATTTTTTTACTTATTTTATTACATAAACATAAATTTTCAGCAGTTGATCGTCATTGCTTGGACAAGGAGGCTTCATTCAGTATTATTCTTTGATTTGGGGGTCACAGTACAGTGTTGATTTTAAATAAAAGGAAATTGGATAACCTACATATGAATTTTCAGGTGAAAACATGATTAAAAAAATACCAGAAACCAATTAAAACAATAGGTTTGAATGGCTAAACATGACGTCAACACAACAGAAAATCTAGATAACATAGGTGCTTAATCAGCACAAATTAAATTAGTGTTTCGGGTATAACATGATCACAGCGATGAGCTGCAATATATCAGACCTAATTAATTGTTGCTGCCTATGATTTCAAAATGTGATTGTATTGTTAGTTCATTCAGTTGGCAGCGAATACTCATTTATTTTGTGTTGCGTGTCGACAAAGGGACTAATGCTCGTTGTCAGTAACACTAGGTAAGACTTAAATAAAGTTGGTGTTGGATTTTCAACCCTCAGTTTAACGCCAAGAGCGGTGTATTGCTTGGCAAAGTGCTAAGTAACGTTTGTAGGTCTAAGTGATCTAGGTGTCATTAAAGTAGCTTAAGTTGATAAAATAGGACTATGGGGTGACAAATTGTCGAGTGAACTTAAGTTTCTTTGATGTCTTTGTAACTTTAAAATTTATTATGGGCAAGTTTTTCTTTCGTTCATGTTGTCACTTCTTCTACCGAGTTCATAATTGAAAATATTAATCACAGCTGAACGTTTTTGGTACTACAAAAAACTTAATATACCTACCTATTTTTAAAACATAAAAGTTCTGTTTATGTGTGGATATTTCTTAAAAATGTGCTGAGATGGAAACACTGAATAATAAAGTAGTCACGGAGGTACTTAAAGTAAGAAACCTTGTATTTTAAATAAAAAAAAACCTCTGAAGAAATTGGAAATTTGACCCCCAATATCTCCATAACTAGACGGTTCCCAGGTATAGCTATAGTCCAGAAAAAATGTGATCGCAATGACGGGGAGAACAAGTACCTTTCTGCTATGTGAAGGGTAATTTTACACCCATTTCCTAGCCACAGTTTAAAACAATATCATAGCTCTCCCACCACATAATTACCAACACACTAACCGCAACATATTCAAACCAATTACTCCACCGAGGGAGCTATTACCTTTATTTATTTCACCTTACTTCTAATGAGACACTTTAATTAAACAAAGTTAAACAGTTCAATCTTAAGAGCATTTACAGACTGGCAATTTTCAAGCGTATTTTCAGAGGAGAAGGTTTGATAGGTACTCTTGCTGGTCTTGAATTCGCATAACCTTATGACCTACGTAAGAATCGCAGCAGGTGACATTCAGCAAATTCTGCCTACCTCTATTGAAAAAACCGGCCAAGAGCGTGTCGGGCCACGCTCACTGTAGGGTTCCGTAGCTTCCCAGACCATTAAAAATACCAACATTTTTCGTCAGCAAAAATAACTTTGTTTTTCATAGTATTTGTATGAAAAACAAAGTTATCATTTGCGTTTTTTTGAAAAAGTGCTATATAACTCAAAAACTATTCAACTCATCAAGTTGAAAATAATTTTCCTAGAAAGTTCATATAAAGGTCTACTTCTGTGATTTTTTTCATATTTTTTAAACTTATGGTTCAAAAGTTAGAGGGGGGGGGGACACATTGTTTTTGACTTTCGGAGCGATTATTTCCTAAAATATTAATATTATCAAAAAATGATTTTAGAAAACCCCTATTCATTTTTAAATACCTATCCAACAATATATCACACGTCAGGGTCAAAATTAAAAAAAAAATCGCTCCCCACTTTACGTCTGGGGGAGGTACCCTAATAAAAATGTTTTTTTAAATTTTTATTTTTGCACTTTGTCGGCATGATTGATATACATATTGGTACCAAATTTCAGCTTTCTGGTGCTAACGGTCACTGAGATTATCCGCGGACAGACAGACAGACAGACAGACAGACAGACAGACAGACATGGCGAAACTATAAGGGTTCCGTTTTTTGCCATTTGGCTACGGAACCCTAAAAAGACGTGAGTTTAAACATTTATCTTGGTGTGTGTGCGTAGCGAGCCCACCGCGTGGTGCACAGCGTCTTCACCGTATTTGCGTGAGAGAGATTGACGTTAGTGTACAAGAGGGAGATATGAGATTGTGTGAATGTCATATATTACTCGTAATAAACTTACACTTTTTTCAATGGAGGTAAGCAGAAATAGAACGCTTTTTTTTTCCGGCATGGCATCACGCAGGTCAACCTATGAGACTGGCTTCTGTTTAACCGGACTATCCTGTGGATGCCTTTAGAGTAAATCCTCCAGCCAGGGGCTCACAAAATGCCACCTGCTAAGATCTATAAATACTCGGATCGCCTCGTCTACATTCATTCATCTGTCCATTCGCCACTGTTGTGAGTACGACGACATCCCTGACCCTTCTGAAGAACATCTCCAATAAGCGAATGTCGTCGCGTAGTCGTGGCTAGCTCGCTTCTCACCCGCGGAGAGCACGTTCACAAAACGCCTCGCTAGAAACACGCAGGCAAATCGTCAGTGTGATAACGCTCTAACAGCTAACCGATGGTAAACTTAACAACGAATTGACAGATTACATTCGCTTTTAGTTAATTGTAATGAGTTTAACCGGTGATTTAGCGATGTATGTAGTTGAGTAATGTCTTGTGTGGTTTGTGGTTTTTAGAGAAATAGAAGAACGAGAAGTTAAAGTGTCGTTATGCTAAGCGTTTGTGAGGTTAACTGATGGTTTAATAGTCAGTGAATTGTGAATTAAGTTTAGGTTTAGTTAGTGATCCCACCGGTTAGCAATCAACACAAAATAGCAGTCAGACGAACCATTACAGTCATCCCTCCTCTTAAAACCCTCACAGATTTACCAATCGAACCTCGTATTTTTACTGATACGATCTTTTTCACTAAACAAACTCGCATTCAAACTTAAACCCTGAATTTTATGTGTTAAAGTTCGAATTTCAATGCAGATTTAGAAATATGTGCGCCCATTCAAATTCGCGCTTTCAATTTTACGTGTTAAGGTTTATATTGCGACGGATATTTTAGAGCGAAATGCATTGGGGGAGGCGGGTGGCTGTTCAATTAATTGGTGTGTCGAAAACCGTTAGTATATTCCGATTCGTAGCCCTCTGTGCATCATTGGAAATTTATTCTTGGGTGAATTTCTAAAAGGTGTTCTAAACTTAGCTGATTGCTTTTTCATTACGCTAGAATATTCAACAGAGAATACATATCTCTTTTTAATGAAGTGTAAATGAAATACACAGTTCTTGTAATAGAAAACGAAGCTTATTCTTACTAAATTAGTTTTCATATTCGCATAACAAACTATTCTTTATTGCACTTTTGAGATCTAGGTAGTAGTCAACTTTAAACAATAATCACGGAAGATATCCCGTAAGTGACATTCTGTGTTTGGTTATCAACCGTGACAGCTTAAAACAGTGTATATCAAGGAGTCAAAAGCGCTTACGCTGAGCATGTGGTTCAGGGTTCGGAGTCAGGACTTGTGTAGTTGATGGTAATTAAATATACTAGCCTACTAATACGTGGTACTTCAGCTTAACTAGCAAAATGTCAGTATAAATAGGCACACCTCTGGCTACCACCACAGGTGTTATGTCATGATATTTTTCTTTACGACTGCCTTGTGGCCGAGTGGCTGCAAGCGCGACTGATAAGCATAAGGTCCTGGATGTAATTCCCGGGTCGTACAAAGTGCTATTGGGTATTTTATCAGGATTTTCTCAGTCAAGGAGTCTGAATCAGTGCCCGGTTGATGGCTATATGCTCGCTCCCTATTGCTATCAATGAAAAAAGTGAGACGTACACCGTCATCTTACAAAAAATCGTGGATGATGAAAAATCGGCGTGATGTTATGTTATTATACTTTCATCATCATCATGATTTTAGCCGAAAGACGTCCACTGCTGGACATAAGCCTCCCCCAAGTGTCGCCACATTGACCGGTCCCTTGCGACTCGCGTCCGACGGATTCCAGCAACCTTCACCAGGTCATCGGTCCACCTAGTGGGAGGTCTTCCAACGCATCGTCTTCCGGTTCGCGGTCATCACTCCAGAACTTTTCGGCCCCATCGGCCATCCGTTCTGCGAGCAATGTGCCCTGCCCACTGCCACTTAAGTTTGGCAATTCTTTGTTTGGCTACGACGGTGACCTTGTTTCTCTTGCGGATGTCTTCATTTCTGATTCGATCACGCAAGGAATCTCCGAGCAAAGCCCTCTCCATTGTGACTTTAAGCCTTTGAATAAGGCCCATTGTTAGCGACCACTTTTCGGTCCTGTATGTATTATACTTTAAAATATCTCAATTTACAAGATACAAGAACACTACGCGACGCAAAGGACCAAGTCGTCTATTAATCTTAAGAGTTCTAGTTGTAACCACTAACGGCTGGTAAGGTGAGCACCAGGTGCTTTAACTACGGTTGTAATTGAAAACAAACGCTTCGCTGAGTGGTTGTTAGTTAAAAGATTAAATGCATTTACTTGGTATAATCCTTTGTGAGCATCACTTTTACGACGCTTTCTAAGAGCTAAGTAGACACAGGGCAAGTTTATGGAATAAGGATGCAAGGCCGAAAGAAAAACAAAATTGTTTTCGTGTCTTTAATATTGCCGTATTTTATTTATTTAAACTTCATGTACAAGAGTGGTACATAGGCATTCTCATGAGCAACAGTATTGTATAACGGGTTTCCGCAATTCCTCGTCAAAGTGGGTATTTTGCGTATGTGCTGTAATCCACCACGCGGGCCCAGTGCGGGTTGGTAGATGATTTCCTCACTATGTTTTCTTTCATCGTTTTTTGAAAGCAGTAGTGATGAAATAAATTACAGAAAGTAATGTGCCTGCCCGGGTTCAAACCCACGACGTAATGTTCGTAAGTCGGGGCCGCCACCACTGGGCCACCGCTGCTCTTGAGCAACAGTATTTAACTTCGTCACTTTCACGACATCGATGGTGGCAGCGCAGAGGTCACATGACAACATGATTCGAGGACTGAAGACAGACTAAGAGGTGGAACATAGTTAACTCTTCTGAAACAAAATGGCTGGATAACGGTTTCATAAAAGTATTTGCCAAGAATTTTCACACAAAAACTGATAATTAAATTACATTCAAGTCAGGCAATAAAATAACAAGTACAAACCCTAATTTCTAAACGCCCACATTCAGCCCACACTTAGCTTTTACTCGTTGTTATTCAACCAATCACAGTCACTCACGAATTCAACAACAGATTTACCAATAATAACATTCTAGACTAGATTTTTATACCAAGTTCACTCGTCCAAATCGCCTACACCTGTGCGTAAGTCCTATTTTATCAGTATTCGTCGCAAACAGCCTTTTGTTAGGCCTTAGAGAAGGACCTATTAGGCTCGGAGACGTGTCCCGACTATAGATACGGTTAGCTCCCAGCCATTGTGTGGATATTGGAATATTTTCTGGAAGGGACATATTGGACCCGTATTGTTGGTAATTTGATGGACATTCGGCGTGTTTTCTTTAGGTTTTGTGGGTCAGGTAAAAAAGTATGTTTTGTATTTTATAGTTAAATTAGTTGGTTATTTCGTTTATTCCTGTTTTTAAATTTTATAAATCGAAAATAAATGTCATGTTTGCTAAAACTTATCTGAGAATTAGTTTTTTAATCGATGTTCGTTTGTTTAGTCAATTTATGTTGATGTATCATCGCTTCTTATGTAAAAGGTTAGAAAGTAAAATAAGATAATTAAAACAAAAGAACCTTTCGTAAATTGAAAGTCCTCGAAGGACCAATATCAGTGACATTCAGAATAATTACCCTGACTCGGGCGTATTAAATATTTAAAACTAGCAATCTACTATTCATTAGGAGAAAATTAACGACTTTTAGCTTTAATTCGTTTAAATTTGCTTTAGTTTCTTTCGTCTTGGGATTTTGTAAAATTACATCAAAAATATTTTAAATTTTCGAAATCAAATTATAATGTTCGGTGATCTATTATTATTTAATTGCCGAACCTTTAAGGTTGATACCCTAATACCCGTTTTGCCGCCAATAAGTATCTGTTTGTTACTCTTTCACAGAAAAACTACTGAACGAATTTGGATGAAACTATGCACACAGATAGTTAATAACCTGGATTAACACGTGGTATACTATTTATTCCGGTAATAAGATACCTTGGGCTAATGATCGAATTTCATGCGAGCGATGCCGCGGGAAGAAGTTAGTTTCGTAATAAAAGCGCTTTGTTGGTATTTTAGTACTCGGCTCATCGACACATGTAAGTGACAGGTAGTGCTAGTGAAAATGGTTACAATAAACAAAGACATATGTTTAAATAAATATTATTTAGCAGTTATAAAGTTAGTTTTGAAATAACCACACGCGAATACAAAATGAACTACGTCAATTAATATAACATTAACAACATCAAAGGAGAACAATTTCCGACGAAATGAACTTTGTTTAAATTATTAATTCAGTTAAATTGATATAAAAGCCAAAAGGATTACTCATTGGCGTATATGAACAGAGTGTCGATTCAATTACATTTATGTATTTGTAAATATTTAATAAATTATAGCTTGTGTGAACAGTGTCGATGCAATTTAATTTATTTGTTCATATTTACTCAATTGAAATTAAAATTAACCGAAATAGTCTTCTTCAACGAATTGATAAATACCTCATTTATCAATTCGTTGAAGAAGACTATTTCGGTTAATTTTAGTAATTGATATTTTTACAGTTTATTTTTGAAAACATTTGCTGTCTAGGGGATAAGCGTCAAGCGTGTGCACTTTTGCAGAAACGCATTGTTATGAACACTAATGGACACAATGAAGCCACTGACGTAACATCAGATTATTTTATATGCAGTTTACGTAGTTATTGGGTCATTGTAGCCTGAAATAAATAAATTGAATTTTTTTTTTATGAAGTTACCTTTCGAACTATGGTATTATGTAGTTTCTTTTATTTATTGTTTACCTTGATTTTGTTTTTACTACGATGTAGAATTACACCTTAGTGGTTTGAAAATGCTTTTCTGCTAAAACAAATGTAATTGATTTTTAAATGGTAAATAAAATAAAAAAATAATAATGAAATAATTTGGAGGCACGGATTCGTATTTGTTATTCAGAATTGTCTTAAAAGAACAATAATTTACATAAGGCTGTCATCTATTCTAATTAAGTAAATAAAACGAAACAGACATAAGTAAATTAAAAACTAATAATTAGTTATGTTGACATTGAATAATAATAAAAACTTGAGAGGTGTCAAGGGACACCCGGATGGAACGAAGTTCTGGCTTGCTTTCTATAAGAGAGAGAGAGAGAGAGAGACAGAGAAACATGCGACGCCGCACAGCTTACAATAGCTTACTATAGCAAAACATTATTTCCCCGTTTTGGTTTTTTAAAACAACTTTCAGCGTTGCGAATGGCAAAAATTACGAAAACGGCCGGAGGGTGTTACTCAGTGCATTCCCAACTACTAGCGACATCTAGTAACACAACGGAGTAGTACTTACATATTTTAACAGTAGATGTAGCAGTTACCAATATTATTAGTACCACTCATACACATTAGATGGCGCTGTTCTAAAAAATAAAAAGTGTCGTGACAACTTTTCGTAAGATTTTTTTCCGTCTAGCCCCTTTTCACAACGCGCGATAAGGAACTTCATTCCAAAATTAATTAATAAATTAATTAATAAATAAATTAATTAGTTAATTTTTTTGATTCTGATAATAAATTAATAATAAATTATTCACTGAAAAGAAGATAAAAGTATTTTAAGTCAAACTGTGAGCTGTGTGTGTATGAACTTAGTGATTGGAAATATTAGCCTCTCTGATATTGTTGATTTAAGTTTGGGACATTTTACTTTGGAGAATCATCATGGATAATAGGCCTCAATGCATTCGATACAAAACAATAAAACTCCAACTCATAATACACGCCGATTTTAAATAAATAACCAAACTCCAATTCCCGCTGCTCTCGTAACTTGCACCAAACACCAAAGCATTGCGTGCCCACAATACAGCTCAACAATCCATTGTGACGGCGACAAACTTACCGCCCCAAGTTAACAACTGCGGCGGGCGCTTTGCTGCTGTTAGCAATCATACTTTGCGCTTTTTATTGTGAACACTTTTATAATTATTATGAACGATTTGTTTGTAGTTCAAAGAGAAATGTAGGTCTTAGTTGTTGATTTTATTTGATTAAGAGCGGCGCTGCAATGGTGCTATTTCTAGCATTGTGGGCTGCATTAGAATTGCGTTTAATTAATAGGTTTGTGTTATATCGTTGGTTGCTAATCAGGCTTTTATGAGTTTGTGGAAACGGCAATAACTTTTTCATAGAGTTTCTAATACTATAGAATCAAGTTGAGTGGAAAAGGGAAAGAGAGTATTTGTCCAGCAGTGAGGCATATTTTTGTCCTAGCCTTTTTTTGTCCCACTGCTGGGCAAAGGCTTCCCTCATGGCTTTCCATTCTTTCTCTCTGTGCAGTTTTAGGTAAATAAGCAATTAGAAAGGCGATTTTTTTGTAAGTAGTAACAAAATTCTGAATGTTTTGTTGCATTACTTTTTTTTTTTTTTTTTTTTTAGGATGGGAAATCATCAAATGACTTCTCCCACTCTGGGTGGAGCGGGAGGGAGTGTCAGACTCTTACTGACTAAAACCCATCCATGTTCCTTCCTCGCCCTTTACGTTCCGGGGCCGCGGTATCTCTTTCGAACAGTCCCGCAACCCCGGCGTCTTACTGACTTCTTCTTTTAAAAGTAGGTATTTGTCACAGTCACTTTCACCATTAGCCAAATAAAAAAAACGAAATTTGATCAAACAATATCTTTTCATAAATATCCAGACCCAAATCACCAATTCACGTGTGCTTTAATAAAGCCAAAAAATATTATAATATCAACATACCCTAAATCTCAGAATATTACGCTCAGTTAGGCCTAAATCTAGCACAAAATAAATCCCAGCCTAGACTAGCCGTCAAGCCAAAATCTAGCACAAAATATTCAACAAACTATTTGGTACCAACAATAGCTCGAAACACACTCGGAGGGAAGGTCACAGATTCGAGTCTGACCCACTTGGTCTATTGTTATCCACTTTCAAAATAGTTGGAGAGGTGAAAAGCTGAAATAGTTACATTAAGTGTTAAAGTGCTGAGTCAAAAGGCTTTATATTTGTAAATTAAATTCGTATCAGGGTAACATCTACTATCCGTAATCGATCAGCAGTTTAGGTTATTAGGGTCAAACTATTCTATGGTGGCGTGGTGAAAGGAATTTAGTAACTAAGTAGTAACTGTTCTTAGTTATTTTTGTGTTATGGTTTTATTGGACTAGGATTATTTAATCTATGCTAATGTTTCGTTAAAGTACCTTTTTCAGTCTATCGGTTTGACTTTCCGTCTGTTAATTTGGCCTGGACTCGGACATGAGATATTTTTATCATAGATCTGATAAAAACATGAACTATGTGTGGGATAGTTTCCATGTTCCACCCGAAGCCGCGTGGAAAAAATAGTTTTTTTAAATATGTTCTAAGAGCTTGAAAGCTCTCTAACCGAACGCTGTATAGTTTTTTTAAGCTGTTATAAGTTTTGTACTATGTAGAAAATGAAAAATAACATTTTAATTCCTTAAAACTCATCACTAACAGAAGCAAAATATAAAAATGCAACAGTCCTGCCTACCTTCAATTATCGTACGTAATGATTTTGACTATCTTAATTCACAATAGCCACAAAACATCAAACAAGTAAAGAAAAACAAGGAATATTCACTACCGTCTACGCGCGTAGCAATCGTCGTAGCATATATAACTACGCCGTAGCTGTCTACGCCGTAGCCGTCTACGCCGTAGCTATCGGGGTTATTGCTTCCGAATTGTGACGCTACGCTATGTGGATTTGCACATAATATTGGTACGTTATACCCGTTCAATGTTAGGTACCTTATTTATGTAGTTGACTTTGATTTTGAAATGGTATTTCGTATTGCAGGGTAATAGTCGTAATCGTAAACGGTTTTGCCTTGATTCTGAATAGGTTTTGAAATGGCTTGGATTAGTATAGTTTGTTACGTGCTCTAGTTTTATTGATACTTTGTGAAGTATTTGAATAAATTGAGGAAATATTTTTTGCTGTTATGGTTCGATTAAATCGTTACAGAAAACTTGGAGAAATCGAGGAGTCACAGAATTCTTCAGTATTATATTCGTCAAAGTCTGGTGTTGAACCGAAAAATCTAAAGAGTCGGTGGATTCGCCCTACACATAAACTGTTGTTCCGATGACAATGCTATTTAATTAGGCTTGTTCAATCATACTAAGCCGTTCCTATCGTTCCATGTTATTCTCAGTGTAATATGAAAATGTAAAAATCTAAAATTTTAAAAGCGCAACCATGGAGTACCGTTCCAGTTCTTCTTCATAGGAAACGATCAATCCGAACCCAAAACTATCTTCTGTCGTTTACCTTTATGCGAAACTAGCGGACGTCCCGCGGTTTCACCCGCATAGTTCCCGTTCCCGTGGGAGTACGGGGATAAAATATATCCTATGTTACTCGTGGATAATGTAGCTTTCGAATGGTGAAAGAATTTTTAAAAACGGTCCAGTAGTTTTTAAGCCTATTCATTACAACCAAACAAACAAACAAACAAACAAAGTTTTCCTCTTTATAATATTAGTGTAGATATACTGTTTAAATAATATTTTTTTCCCGAGTGAAGTAAGTACGACGAAGGCCCCATTAGTTCGTAGAACTGTTTAGTAAAACTAGTTCCCACTAGTTTGTTAGATGGGGTTGTTCCCACAAACCCATCTAACATCTACAAATGTCTGGTTTAAATTTCGACAAACTAATTCAGACAAACATTAGTCTAAATGGTAACATGTTAGAATCGACAATAGTAAGTCACACCTGTCCTGTTCGGTATAAATTGTCGACTTAACCAAGACACATCGACGTCAAACGATGCCGCTATCGACGTCAATAATTGACAATAATTAATAATAATTATAATTATTATATAATAATATAATTATTATAATTATTGTATAATTATTATACGCAGTATTTCATCGAGAGTAGTCGTGCTACATCACTATCTGTCAGTTGGAGTGTTTGAAATCAGAATTAGGAAACTCATGTGACTTCAAGACATGAACATAGATGTCAATGAATGGAGAGGTAGAGGAAGACCAAAGAAAAGATAGATGGATTAATTAATACATTATATTTAATTATGAAGAAATATATCCAATCATAGCGTGATGGTGGACAGGGGGAATGATGAGAAAAAAAAAACGTGTTGTGGACCATAAAACCAAATAAGGTTAAATAAGAGGGATGACGAGTATTACAGAGATATGGAAGGGTTATAAAATGGGAATAAAAGTTACATTAAATTTAAAAAAAACCCCGACACATAGGGTCTACTAGTCAAGCTCTTTCATTTGATACTCATAGTGAGGGAGTTGGGAAAAAATGCACTCCACCATTTTGTGGTGGCGGCCATCTTGGATTGATTTTTATCCAACATAGCTTCTTAGCTTAATGTGGCGACCCTTGAGGGAGGCCCGCCGACGTCGATGCGCCTTGAGTCGAAAGTCGTCCACTGCTGGACATAGGCCTCCCTCAAGGGTCGCCACATTGACCGGTCCCTTGCGACTCGCATCCAACGGATTTACACAACCTTCACCAGGTCATCGGTCCACCTAGTGGAAGGTCTTCCAACGCATCGTCTTCCGGTTCGCGGTCGGCACTCCAGAAATTTTTGGCCCCATCGGCCATCCGTTCTGCGAGCAATGTGCCCTGCCCACTGCCACTTAAGTTTGGCAATTCTTCGGGCTTCGTCGGTGTCAATTCACATTTAAACAAAAAATAATTAAACCAAAATCGGATCATCCGTTCGGTAGCTACGATGCCACAGACAGAGACGCGTCAAACTTATAACATCCGTCGTTTTTGCGTCGGGGGTTAAAAATAGGACAATGGCTCAAAGAATGGTGATGATGATGAAGAGCAAATGATGTTCAAAGGGGGTTGTTCCGAGGGTTCAAAATGATTAAAGCGCAGTAACGTATTTCCCTAGGAATTAGGCCATTATTTTACCCATCTTTTACGATACCCACACAAGCGACATCTTTAGCCATTTTCGCTCGAAATTTCTACGAACTCAAAAAAAAGAAAATGTCACTTTCCTTACAAAATATAAAACTATATTTCCAACTCCCAACAACATTTCGCCACAAGAACTAGTAAGCTGTATTGAAACTACAAAGAAAGTGCAGAGAAAGGATACGACCTCGATTGGCCAGGAACTGGGCCAAGGAGTATTACTGATGAGGCCATATCGAGATCAGTCCCCTTTCAAAGCAAGTTTATACAACGTACCATTTGGTCCTTGTATCCGGAGAGCATTTTGTTTTGGGGTCGAGTTCGTTTGTATAGTATATGTACAGCAAATAGGTAAACACGGTATTTGAAATGTAAATGTCACCGTAAAATTGCCAAACACGTTAGATTGTAATCTCTCTAGCGAGATTGTAAACTCTCGAAATATTCTCATAATATTCTCTCTGTCTCCAAATATTCATTTTACGGTGACATTAATAAGCACGACGACTATTTCAGATGATCTATTTAGTCCGTCAGTTAGAGTATTGGAAAATAATGGACACGTATTTTTTGTTTTTGTAAATCAATGAATACTGACAAAGATAAAACGTATCAAAACTTTGGAAAGGGGGCTCGTGATTTCACAACGCACTAAAAATTATACCACGGCGAATTGAGAATTTTAAAAGCGTCGTATCTTTGTCAATTTTGGTTTATGTAAAAAAGAAAAAATACAGGTAAAATATTTTTTGATAATCTAACTGCAGGAATAATTAGATTTTATATTCATCTACCCAGGACCTTATACTCAGCATTACGTTTAACGAGGCGAGTTTTTACTATGCATAATTTTGTCCTTCAGTTCGAGATGGTTTATCCGCAATTCAAGTAAACACATTAATAAAGAAAACACTACCTATTCTGGCAGTATTTTCTTTATTCATTGGGTTTTCGAAATGTAAATTATGAAACAATACAGTATGGAATTGGACATCTTGTTTGGAAAGAGGCCTTTGTCAATAAAGCAGTAAAGGACTATTTTCATCTAAGAGATGAAAATGGTCCGCCTGCGGCATCGATCTCGTTAAGGTCAGAAAGTATTCCGATATATTTGGATATCGGACAGGCATAGAATACAACTCTCATATGTCCTAACCGACTACGATGTAATTAGGCACAAATTGACCTGCAATTTGTGTCAAATTTCACTCTTGCATTTAAAGACTAACTTAGGGCCGCGGCTCCCCCTACGTAGTGTTCGGTACTGTCCCACGCGATCGAAGTACCGTTGACTTGAAGGTGCCCTGGCGGTTAAGAGTATGTCATGCTCACACAAATTTAATGTCTCGCTGATGGTGGCGCATGTGTCGGATCATTCGGTTCTCTTCAATATGGTTGAGTTGGATGGTGCTGATCCATGCGTCATGTTCGTGAACGGCCGCGGTCAGTTATGACTGGTCATCTATTTGCAATGGTTTATGTGTATGTATTATTTTGTTTTCTATTTGTATTTTTTTTTT
Source organism: Xestia ashworthii (assembly GCA_950022955.1). Taxonomy (NCBI): domain Eukaryota; kingdom Metazoa; phylum Arthropoda; class Insecta; order Lepidoptera; family Noctuidae; genus Xestia; species Xestia ashworthii. Next base: position 20,272,505 of record OX465566.1, read on the forward strand.
GTTTTTAATATGGACTATCGTGTTTCTGACATAACGTACCATCTCAATATGAATGATGTTTCCAAGATTTTGTAAAAACATTATGATTTAAATTAAAAGAGTGTCCATGGAGTTTCTTGTCCGTTCCTCTCCATAGAGATCTACGCTAGGGAATTGGCAACTACAGCACTTTTACAGTTTTATGTCTTGTGACTGGGACTGTAGCTACATTTAATGTTCATTTTTGTTTCGACAATTCAAAAGCGCCTGTAACTGGCCTACTTGAAATTAATGCTTTGATTTTGATTTTGGGATCAAAAGTATCCTACAAGTTAATCCAGGTTATATACTATCTGTGTGCGTAATTTAATCCAAGTCCTTCCAGCAGTTTTTGAATGTGTGAAAGAGTTACAAACATCAGCATTTATAATATTAATAGGGATAGTTTGAATTTTAATCTGCCTACTAGTTTAAAGATCATTGTAGTTTCTCTGATCGTTAAAGTTTCTGAAACCACTAGAATCTTTAGCAACCGCTTGATCTTGAACCAGCCAAGAATACACAACAGATTTCGCATCGAATTCAAAAAAATTCAAATCGAAGTCCGAGGGAAAGTTTCAAATCAATACAACAGCTGGAACTGGGTCGCAATTGTGTTGAAAGTCAGTTTGTTAGTTGCAGGTTCCTGAGACAATTACATTTCTTGGAATATAACAACTTTTAACGACTTAAAAGGCAATACCTTGAGTGAAAATATTAAAAACTTGCTTCTGTCAGCGGCTTCGCTCACGTGAAGTTTGTTAACTGTCCCATGGGATCTTACTACTGGGATAAAAAGTATCTTATGTTTTAATGTAGGTTATAAACTATCTGTGTGCAAAATTTAATCCAAATCCGTTCTGTGGGTTATGCATGAAAGAGTAACAATATGAATCCATATATCCATACTCACTATACACAATCGCCACCCTCTGAATAATATGGAGACGCCAAGAGGTAGACTGAAAAGTCGGAAGAGCTTCCTCAGGTCGACTAATTTATTAGTAGACAACAACAGGCCTAGTGAAGCAAAACAAAAGTTGTGGCTCCTCCAGCATCCCCCTCCGACACACTATGCCGAAGTAGCAGAAGAGCTCCTTCCAGGACACCTTCTACCATGGCCCACCTGAAAGACCCTAAACCGTTTGCGAAGTCAAGTGGGCCGCTGTAGAAACAACATGGTCCGGTGGGGGTATTCCGATGAAGCCTTGTGTGACTGCGGTGCCTCAACGCAAACTATGGCTCACCTCCTGTCCTGCACTATGTGTGGTTCAACCTGCACACTGAGGGATCTGTCCGAGGCTAAAACTAACGCTGGCAAAGTACTGGTCGAAAATAACTTAAGTTAAAAAGAGGAAATCATCGACACGACGAAAAAGAACATTCGCATTTGTAATATTAAATGGATGGATAGATGTTTTTTACACTTTCACGTAAAAACTATTTGGATGTAATATACCACACAGTTGGTTTCTAACCTTGATTATCCACAGACTCTTTACCTCAGTATGATCCCGTTAATATTATTATCCAAAAATGAGTTGAACAAAATGTATTTGCCTCGAAAGTCTCGAGTTTGCCTCGAACTTTCGTTTCGTTTTATATACATGCATAAAGTGTAAAATACTGCGAATCATATACCGTATGAAATATAAAATACAGTCATAGATGTGTGATAACGATGCATGTAACAACAATAGTACATAGATAACCACACCACAGCTCCACGAAACCACACCTTATCAAAATGGTTTTGCAAGGATATCAGTTGATTTGTTGCCGTCACATCTCGATATAACCATTGACAGACTGGTAGATAGACAATTACCTGTAATCATGCTCGCTACTCGTACCGGTTAGCTTATCATCTTCACATACTTAATTGTTTCTTATTCATAGTATGTTGTTGGAAAAAAAGATAATAGGAAATATCTGGCTCTACTTTGCAACACAGTTTGCTCTCTGTGTCCTCACTTTAAAATTCGACTATAAATTAAGTATAACGGAGAAGAAAGATACTTGTTTTTGCCATCATTGCGATATTTTTTTTTGTTCTAGACTATGGTCTACTAGAACAAAAACAAAAGAACCTTTAAGAAAAAAGATCCATTTAGTTACGGAGATATTGGGGTTCAAAGTTCCAAATTTTTCACAAGTCTTTTTAAACACATGTTTAACAGCTTCACGACTACCGTACTATTCAATCCACCCGTCAATCGGCTCAATGTTTTAAGTGCATTACGTTGAGTCCTTCCGAAAAACGTGATTTTTCACCTCAATATAAATTTTCCAGCAATTTTTACGTAGGTTTACTTTAGTTTGGTGTACAGAATGCTTGGTTGACGGCTTCGTGATGAGTCTGTTTACTGAATTTTCTCTTAAGGTCACAATGGATCTGTTGCTCTCTCATTGCAGTTAAATTATCGATTGACAATATCACAATTCGATTGAACTTTTCGCTGTCAACTATCACATAAATTGCATGTACATCTCGGTATGTCAATAGCAAAATACGCGATTTCTTTCAGTCACTCTGTCCTTGCATCGAAATCCAACAATACACAAATCTCCCTCCGACCTTTCTTGAAGGATAACATTTGATCCCTCAGCCCTCGCTCGCGGTTCAGTCCGCGATAGATATTGATTCAAAGTTGGCACTATGGCGCGCTAAGCTCGCTCATCTGTTACACTGAGCTGGATTTATTCGCACTAATCTTAGTGTTATATGAGGGCGAACAGAATGTGTCTTTTTATCCTAAGAGTGATGGCTGGAATTCGTTATTATTATTTATTAGCCAAGAGATACATGCACATGACAGTGAGTACTTAGAAATTAAAGTTGATTAGGACGTACAACGATTCACTTAAAGGACCTATTGGACTACGAACGCGACTTTTTGGCCGCAGAAACTTCGACCAGGAAGAAAGTTTGGTCGCACAGTACACCACTTTTGTTCTAAATAGCAGACGGTCAAGTGACAAGTCGTGGTCCCTTAATGGAGAAATGATATTCTCGCAAAGGAAACACCCGCGCGTGTGTTGTCGTAAGTCGCATCGCCTAAAGCTGTGAACAGGGTCTTATTTGCTGTCTAGATAAATTAAAGCTTGTGTTATACTTAATTCATTACATAGTTAATTACACTTTATGTGAGATTATAAATAAATTCGTTTTATATGAAATAAGATTGCATTATAGTTTTAAAGATCTATCATTATCTTTGAGCTATGAATCTTAGAATTAATTTGATCAAACTTTTAGAAATTCTGTTCTAAATAATAACAGTGAATATTTAATAACAGTGATTTATTGCAATATGCATTGAGGTCGAATTTCATTTAAGAGTTCAAAAGCAGTCAGTGTCATAATTGCTGTGGAATATTGACACTAACAGCTCTTGAACGCCGTTCACATGAGCTGATCACGTTCAGTTCCACGTTTTAAAATTCGATCTGAGTGGTTAAATAATAGCTATAACAATGCTTTCTATGGAATTTACATTGTGATGTAAATAATTTCGGCCTCAAACTCCATTTGTCTCCTAAACCCAACAAAAGATGAATCATTTATTGCCAGAATTGCGTACAAATAAATAGGAAGCGGTCCTTTGGTCATAAATAACTGTATTCCTGCGTCTTTGGCCTATTACAACAAATGTGAGGTAATTTCCTACGCGATTTGTGGGGCATTATGAAGACAATGTGACAGGGAAACAACCGTAAAATTAGTTCGGTTCCCCCACGGACTTGAGGGCGTAAATCATAGTTTTGGACCCAAATTGGCCTTCGGAGTTTGGATTTGCGGACCAATGTTTGTGGCGCTTTAGAATTAGTATGAATACAAATTGTGTAAAGTCTAAAATTTTATGAGAAGGAATCTGTCTAAGAGGCCTGCGGAGCATGCGAATTTCATACAAACGTAAAACCAAAATAATTTGTAAATGAAACATATTCTTAAGGTAGTGTGTATTTATTTTGATTGGATTACAGAATATATAGGTTCCCAAACACATATTTTTAATGTACACCGATTTAAACAAGAGTTATGAGAAAAATAAATTTTTAATTCCTTATATCTCGTCTTTGTCCTTTCAAAATATTTAATTGGGAACATATATATTCTATAATACAATCGAAATATATACACACTACCTTAAGAATATGTTTGATATTCATATTATTTTGGTATTACGATTTTTAGACTGTGGTATTACGTTTGTATGAAAAACGCATGCTCGCCCCTTGATAATTTTAGAAAATAACAATATCATTAAGTCTTGCAGCTTTAGTATTTAATTGGTGCCATGTCCATAATCCTAATTAAATGTAGGTGGCCAGTATATTACTCTAACAATACGTAATTTAAGCAATGCCTGTAATTGCATTTTGTTAAGTTAGGAAAAAATTTGTTTCGGATTCATGAGCTAATTGTATAATTATCACTTGTTTCGGTGAAGGAAAATATCGTCAAAATTCCAGCATGCCTGAGAGATATTTCTCAATGGCATGTAAAGCCGAGTCAGAAGCCTATGAGCGGTATAAAACTTTGATACCAGTTTAGGCATTAACCACACGGAAAAAACATAACCTACTCAAATTACACAGTTGAAAGTTGTATGTTGTAAAAGGACTATAACACGCCAAATTGACATAGGGTATCATAAGCAATTAATTTTATGATTGTGGATCTGCGTGACAAAACATACGAGGACGGAAAAGTCTGTCACAATATTTTCAGTTCCATTTTGAAATATGTCGACTGTATACAATTATGAATTCAAACCCTATAATGCCAGTTAGTACGCGTATCAATGAAAGCTGCCAAATATCAATCAAATGTCAAAATGTAACCCTGCATTGAAATTTGGTTATACGCAGTTTTGATTTGAACGAACGTTCGGAATTCAACATTGGAACTGGATCGCATTCAATTTTGTATGTTGTAAGTTTACCTATTTGGGTGATTTTGTATTGACACACTCACGCTTCCGATCAACGGACAATGCTACTGAGCAACGATCAATGGATTGTGCTACGGCCGACACTGTGCTCGGACCCGGCACGGTCTAGCGTGCGTCATCCTTAATTCATATTTTTTCTGAGCTATTTATGTATTGCGACACATTTTAAAACGTAGCATTGCAGTAGGCGTTTTTTATACATTTAAATGGCTGTACCAAATATGTATGTATACATATAACAGGATTATAATAATGGCCAGGTAGGAAAGTAAACGCGCGCAAGTTGGAGCTCCGGCAAGAGAGTCAGACGGGGGCTAAACCCACCCATGCGATTTTTGAGAAAAAGTTGTCATACCCACGACGCAGGCTCAGCGCATGTTGGTGGATGTCTCTGGTTTTTTTTAATCTAAGACATCCGGGTCTGGTAAACTGTTTTCGTTTTCAGAGAAATAAATAACACAAAGTACAGATCCTGTTTGGGTTCGAACACATGTACTTATAGTCGGGCCAAGATAATAGATCACATTTGACACTTCATCAAAATACAACAACGTAACCTTGTAACGGCTTGCATTAAATATTATTCATTTATTCGAAGTTAGAACTGTACAATTACTTAACATTGTTCAATAACGATTACGTAATGACTTTATCTTTCCTATTATGATGCATATCTTCTTACGTACCCAGTTTCAATGATTCATAGTACCTACAGCTTAAAGGTCTTAACTATAAACACTATGAAATATGACGGGCCACGCTTTAGACAATAACAATCCTATACACCACCAGCCAACGTTGGCGCCAAACTTTCTCCTATAAACAATGGAATCTCTCGAGTTTGGCGCATTGTTGGCGGTGATTTGTGGGCAAGAGACTGTGTGATTTGTTTTTGAGTTTAGTCATGCAACCAAGAAGCAGTAAATTTTGTCGAATCATAGCTGCTGAACAAACAAACTGAATTCTATAGAATTTTCATTTGTTACTTTGGTATTGAATTTACCTGTGTTCTAGCGTGGCTTTTAAAGACAGGTACTGAGTCTTTTTTAACTGGTATTCAGATGAATCCGGCTTGACTGGGACTGGGAGTAAATAGGCTAGGCACACAATTATAATTGAAGACATCCGCAAGAGAACCAAGATCACCGACGTAGCCCGAAGAATTGCCAAACTCGCAGAACGGATGGCCGATGGGGCCGAAAAGTTCTGGAGTGGCAACCGCGAACCGTAAGACGTTGCGTAGGAAGACCTCTCACTAGGTGGACCGATGACCTGGTGAAGGTGTCAGGAATCCGCTGGATGCGAGTCGCACGGGACCGGTCAATGTGGTGACACTTAGGGGAGGCCTATGTCCAGCAGTGGACGTCTTTCGGCTGATATGATGATGATGATGTGAAGTACAATTCAATTGTTTTTACGTTTTACTTAATCTTTTTACGTTAATACTTAATCTTATCAAGTTATAGCCACAATTACACGCACTATCAAACTTCTACGGCCAACATTGGCATCAACTCATCCCGCGAACAAAGCCCTCTCGCGGATTTCATCGCTTTGTTGCTCCATGATTTGTGGTCGGAAGGCTGTATGATTTGTTGTAAGTTAGGCCCTTACATCAAACAATAAACCCTTCTAAATCAATTTACTAGTTTTTGGGACCAACAACGAAGTTGGTGCTTTTGAAACTGTTATATTTGTCAAAGTCAAAGTCAAAGTCAAAGTCAAAACATTTATTGCGAACCAAGTGTACAATGTGGTGTTATGGTATGGTAGTACTTATGACTTAGCGGCCTTTTACAAGCATTGCAATTTCTCCTTCGATTGCCCTTCTCATTTTAAATTAGCATGCATTCAAGCATGCATTCAAGCATGCATTCAACATTTGTAATTACGTAATCAAATTTATTTTATTTTATATTAGTTAATAGTAGTACAATTATTATTCACGAATTTATATTTATGTCAAGATTAAATGTCAATAATAATGAATTTAATACAATTTAAAAAAAAATGGTTATGTCAAATTTTATGTAAAATAATGGTGAATTTAATATCATTTAAATAATAGTTATGTCAAAATTAAATGTCATTATTAGTGAATTCAATACAATTAATATTAGCT